>CP124712.1:121272500-122743750 GCA_031232105.1 Capsicum rhomboideum | reverse complement strand
TTAATTTTTTTTTAAGACTTCAGTATTTTGAAGGTCTAAACCAAATATTTTACTAGCTTCACCCTTGAGCCACCCCTGTTACATCATTTGATAGGAGAGAACACATATTAAGAGCAATTCAAAGAAATGATCTCGATTAGTTGTGGCTAGGACTGTCCAAATGAGCCCAAATTAAGTTGATCCTCCCAAAATTTTATGTGTTGGGTTCAAGATAATTTATAATGGAAAAATTATGCAGAATGTCAGCCCACTACAATTATTTACAAGAAAAATGGCCAGCTTTGCAAAAATTACCCCAAATGGCCCATGTTGTATATTTTCTGTAATAAAATACATTTATTATCATTTCTCTCTTACACACTACTTCATCTCTCTCTAAGCTTTCTTTTTTTTTTTTCCAACATTTCACTGCACCATTATTTGCTAAATTATATCTTTCAACATTACATTTGAACGTTGAATATAAATGATAACCTATTGTTTTATCTTTTTCTTTTCTGCACTATTTTTAAAAAAACTTTTTAATTTTTTTTTCTTTGCTATTTAAAAAAAAAATATTCGTTGTTTAAATTTTTTTTTTTTGCTCTTTTTTTAAAACTTTTTTTTAATTGTTTCACTTCTTTTGTGGAAAAATAAATATTTATGTTGTTTTATTAATTTTTGTTTATACTTTTATTTTGTTAAGGTGGGAATGCATAATAGTAAAATAAATATCGACATCGATACATAACAATACATAACTATTTATATAATATTAATACGCTATTATACACCATTTATACAATGTCAATACATTATATACCTATTTATACAATATCAATACACATTTACATATACTATTTATACAATATTGATACATGCTTATACACCATTTATACAATGTCGATACATTATATAACTATTTATACAATATCGATTCACGTTTATGCACATTTATACAATATCGATATATTACATACACACTACATAACTATTTGTACATCATATATATATATTTATACAATATCGATACACGTTTATACATTATTTATACAGTAGCAATACATTAAATATACACTACATAATTATTTATATAATATCGATACATTATATATACATTACATAACTATTTGTATATCATATATACATGTTTATACAATATTGATACATGAAAAAAATTGCATGGAGAAAGTTTTGAAAAAAAGGGGGAATTTTTTTTTTTTTCGTAAAAAAAAACAGAAAAAGAAGTTTTTATTTTAAAAAATTAACGCTGAAAAAAAAAAGAAAGCAAAAATGGCCTAATGGCCTTGGGCTGAATTGAGCTCTGTTGAGTCCATGACCTTTTTTGGCTATTTTTTCTGTAGATGAAAAGTGGGTTACTTTTTTTGTAAATATTTTATTTTTCTGTATATAATTGAAAATTTTCCATTTATAATTGGGTTCAATCTCAACCCATTAAGCCCCAATCTGTTTTAAAAAGATCTTCAACTGAAACCTATTCAATCTCCACTTCAACCCAATAAGAAAAATAATTTCCCAAATGAAAGTAAGAAAAATAATTGACAGTCTCTCCTACCACCCTTAAAATCACCCACCTACCTTGCCCCAACCAACCTATCCACGCCCAAAAAGAATTGATGTGGTGTGTTTTATGAATTTTAAGTTGAAATTGTAATTGTCAAACAGGAATAAGAATTGATGTGATCACAAAAATAATATCGTTATTGCAAAACTACATATACAAAGTAGCAGTCACTGGGTAAACAACATATAGCGCACTTCATCGAGACTTTCAAAGATGCTGGGACTTATGATGATTATCTCGTCAAACAACTTTGTTCGATCTCTCAAAGGAAATGCTTTTGATTGGTACACAAATCTTGAACCTGGTTCTATAGATAGTTGGGAGCAGTTGGAGCAAGAGTTCCTTAATCGTATCTATAGTATGATTGAACTTACAAATTCACGCCAATATAAAGGTGAGTCAATTATTGACTTCATTAATCGTTGGAGGAGCTTGAGCCTCAATTGCAAAGATCGCCTTAGTGAAACTTCTAGCATTGAAATGTGCATCCAAGACATGAATTGGGGTCTTCACTACATTTTGCAAGGATTAAAGCCCAATACATTTGAAGAGCTGGCAATTCGTGCACATGACATGGAATTAAGCATGGCCACAAGAGAAATCAATGGTTCCCTGTCTGCGAGCCTCGCGAAGATGAAGATATTGAAGAACTTCATAGTGGGGGGCAAGGTTGCATCCGGAGATGAATTTAAAGAGTCTATGTATATCTCCAAGCTCCTCAATGCATAAGCTTAAACTGCAAATTATAAAGCTCCTCAACGCACGAGCATAAACTACAAGTTACAAAACTCCTTAACGTATAAGCCTAAACTGCAAGTTAAAGTAGCAAAATCTACTAAATTTATGGATTGTAGATGAAAATCTCAAACCTGCAGGTTGAATTCAAGAATTTATCAAGTCTGCAAGTTGAAGTTGTCAAATTTGTCAAGTGTGCAAGTTTAAAGTCACCAAATCCATCAAATTTACAAGTTGAAGTCTCCAAATCTGCTAAATTTGCAAGCTGAAGTCTCCAAATCCACTAAGTTTGCAAGTTGAAGTCTCCAAATCCATCAAGTTTTCAAGTTGAAGGTGTCAAAACCTCAAGTTTTCAAATTGAGAGCGTTCTAAATTTCCATGCCTTAAGGTGGACAAAATTTGTTCCTTTGCACCTTAACCTGGCCTCTCACGGATCTGTCCTTAAAAGGATCTATAAATTTTCATGCCTTAAGGTGGACAAAATTTGACCCTTTGCACCTTAAGCTGTCCTCTCACGGATTTGTCCTCAAAAGGATCTCTAAATTTCTATGCCTTAATGTAGATAAAATTTGTCCTTTTACACTTTAAGCTGGCCTCTCACGAATTTGTCCTCAATAAAGGATCTCTAAATTTTTATGCCTTAAGATGGATAAAATTTGTCCCCTTGCATCTTAAGCTATCTTTTTTACGGATTTATAGAGTAAGAGTGGTGGTGATATAACTCTGTCTGACTTTTATTAGGAGTAATACACTCATTCCATTAAAAAGAAAAAAAGAGGCGGCTGGTGTACTCCTAAGGAGATCCAGAAGCGGCTGATTCCAATACGGAATTGGACTTAGCGTGCCTCTGTCACTTGATGACATTGATCTTAATCCAATAAAAAAGGTGGAATCTCATTTCCTTAAAGTTAAGAGAATGACCTGGCCATTATTAGTATAATAATTATTATGGCCACTTGAACTTGTAGCACTGCATGCCCATATGATTTTCTCAAACATTTTGTTATTCAATTTTGGAATTAAAAAAAAATTACACGTGCAAATTGTGTTTAATCCCACTTAAAACATCAAGTTAATACTTCAAGCATAGTCTTGAAAAGATTAAATATATCGATAAGTCTTGAAGTAGGGGACATTTGTACACAACAAAATTTTATTGAATTAAATCCGTACGAAATTATTAGTCCAAATAAATATTGTGAATTAATATAATTGGATTAATTATTTAAGTCCAATAAATACAGATTTAATAAAAGTTCAATTTTAATTGGGCTACAAAAAATAAGCTCACTTTGTCAAGCCCAAGATGTCATCTTATACTAGAGGCCTAATTTGGTGTTACATGACAAATGACGTGGCATGCCAAGTCAAGTGAAGGAGCTAATAGGATCATGCCATGTGCCAAAATGATGCAACATGCCTATTGAAATCAAAAGGCGAACACAACTGCGCCATGTGTACAAGTGACATGTTCTGACCAATCAAATATCACCATGTTACTTAAATTTGATTGGCCGAAAGAAGCCTTTCTTCATCACAACTCCTCCATTCCACAATTATAAATAGGGGTTTCATAATTCAGAAAAGAGGACCAAGAACTCTAACAAGAAGCCAGAGAGATTTCTCTACAAGCTACAAGTTCAGGCATTCAAGCACTCAAGTTCATCTACAACTCAAGATCAGGACGAAGTTCAAGATCAAGCTCAAAGGCCCTTGAATTCAACACAAGTCAAGATCAAGACCACCAAATTCAAGCTCAAGCTCAAAAACCCTTGGATTAAAGTACAAGTCAAGATCAAGACCACCAGATTCAAGATCAAGCTCAAAACCCCTTGGATTCAAGTACAAGTCAAGATTAAGACAACTAGATTCAAGAACAAGCTCAAAGGCCCTTGGATTCAAATACAAGTCAAACTCAAGTTCATCGAAGTTTAAGATCAAGCTCGAAGGTCCTTGAATTTATATTTGAAAAGGCGAATTAGAGGATTCATAGAGATTGTAACACTCACATATTTGAAATCAAATAAAATGATTGTTGCGATATTTTTTTGTCCCGATTATTATTTTCCCGACTCGAATTTTATTGTCTACACCAATATTACAAATATACATCAAATCAATTGGGGAAGAGAAACTTCAAGCTGTGTGGATGAATTGCTGGGCTAATTTTCTTTGGCAAATAGCCACACTTCATTACTATTTAAATTTGTTGCAAGTTGTTGCGGAAGCCGAATATATAGAGTGCGATTAAGTCGCAACTACTATATCTAAAGTTAGCTATATAAATAGTAAATGAGAGAAACAATAAGAGAACACCAGAAATTTACGAGGTTCGGCAAAACTTTATTTTCTACCTACTCCTCGGACACAACCAACCAAACTTTATTTCACTCCAAAAAGATACAAGTACAAGAGAGTAAAGAAAGATTCAAAGGCCTTAAAGATGAGAAAGAAAGTAATTGAGATAATTTACAAATGAACCAAGTGACCCTATTTATAGAAGTGAATTCTTTCTCTTGATGTCATTAGTGACATCATCATCATCATCTTGATGTCATCAGTGACATCATCATCATCATTACACAAATGTCAAAGTTCAACGTGTGAAATCATTTAATGATAGTCAAAGATTTCGACTACAAGTTGAACTTGGACATTTCTTCCCAAAGAAGAATTTCCTTTTTTTCAAAACGTTCACACTAGTTCTAGTCAAACTCACATTAGTTTTAGTCAAACGTTCACACTAGTTCTAGTCAAACATTCACACTAGTTCTAGTCAAACATTCACATTAGTTTTAGTCAAACGTTCACACTAGTTCTAGTCAAACGTTCACACTAGTTCTAGAATTTTGTCAAATTTAACAAATCTCCACCTTGGCAAGATTCTCCATTTTCAATTTTCTCTCAGCAACAAATTTTGATTGTGTCTTCAATTTTTAATCTTCAATGTTGAACAATGTTGATCAAGTTCAAACAATGTTGAAACATGATCGCAGTTACCACTTTCGTCAGCATATCGGCAGGGTTATCTATAGTCTGAATTTTCTGTACTATGACTTCACCTTCTTCTGTAATGTCTCGTACAAAATGATATCGAACGTCAATGTGCTTCGTCCTTGCGTGATAAATTTGGTTCTTTGCTAATTGGATAGCACTTTGACTATCACAAAATACTGTGATGCCTTCTTGTTCAATACCAAGCTCTCTAAGAAAACCTTGAAGCCAAATTGCCTCCTTTACAGCCTCCGTGATTGCCATGTACTCTGCCTCAGTGGTAGACAAAGCAACAGTTGACTGCAAAGAAGATTTCCAACTAACTGGTGCATTTGCTAAAGTGAAAACGTAACCAGTAGTTGATCTTCGTTTGTCCAAATCACCTGTATAATCTGAGTCACAATATCCATCCAGATGCTGACCATTCTCCTGCTCGAAAATCAAACCAACATCTACAGTATTATGAATATATCGCAGAATCCATTTCACAGCTTGCCAATGTTCCTTTCCAGGATTATGCATATACCTGCTTACAACTCCCACAGCATGTGAAATATTAGGCCCTGTACAAACTATTGCATACATCAAGCTACCAACAGTATTTGCATATGGTACTCTTGACATATATTCTTGTTCAACTTCATCCTTTGGCGACATAGCATCACTAAGCTTAAAATGAGGAGCAAGTGGAGTGCTAACCGACTTCGTTAGCTCATTCATATGAAATCGGTCTAGTACCCTCTTCAAGTATGCTTTCTGAGATAAACAGATTTTATTTAAATGTCTATCTCTTTTTATCTCCATGCCAAGAATCTTCTTTGCTTCACCCAAATCCTTCATTTCAAGCTCATTTTTTAGTTGAATCTTTAATTTCTCAATTTCTTCTTTGCTTTTGGACGCTATCAGCATATCATCAACATATAAGAGAAGATATATAAAGGATCCGTCTTCAAGCTTGCGCAAATACACACAATGATCGTATTTGCTTCTTTTGTACCTTAGCCGCAACATAAACTTGTCAAAACGTTTGTACCAATGTCTAGAAGACTGTTTCAATCCATACAATGATCTTTCAAGTTTGCATATCATATTTTCTTTTTCAGTAACTTTGAATCCTTATGGCTGAGTCATGTTGATTTCCTCTTCCAAGTCTCCATGTAAAAATGCAGTTTTTACATCCAACTGAACTAGTTCCAAATTCAACTGTGCTACCAAAGCCAACAAAACTCTAATGGAGGAGTGTTTTACGACTGGAGAAAACACCTCATTATAATCAATTCGCTCCTTTTGAGCATATCCTTTGGCCACCAATCTTGCTTTGTAGCGAACGCCTTCTTGGTCAGGAAATCCTTCTTTCTTCGCATATACCCAGTTGCACCCAATTGCTTTCTTTCCCTTCGGGAGATTGGCCAAGCTCCATGTGTGATTCTGATGAAGGGACTGCATTTCTTCATTCATTGCAATCCTCCGCTTATCTGCTTCTGAACTTTGGACTGCATTTTTATAAGTGGTAGGAATACCATCAGCTACGATTGAGTCTGCACAAGCCACTATATCCATGAACCGAGCAGGTTTTCTTCTTATTTTTTTTGTCTTGCTTATTGCTATTGATTCAAGTTCTGGTTGAGGTTCCAGAGATGGAATCTCCTCTTTAACTGGCTCTTCTTCCCGAGGAAAATTTTCTTTTGTTCCTCATTTTCTTCTTGTGTTGGAAAAATTAATTTTTCCTCAAACTCCACCTGCTTTGAAGCACCACCAGTTTGTTAGACATCTTCACCTATTACCTTGTTTGTCAAGGTAGATTCATCAAAGGTAACATCCCTGCTGAATATAATTTTTCTTGTCTCTGGATACCATAATCGGTACCACCCTTTGACTCCAGAAGTAATCCCCAGAAATACAACCTTCTTTGCTCTTGGATCCAGTTTGGACTCTCTTACATGATAATATGCAATTGAGCCAAATACATGCAAAGAACCACAATCTCCAGCAAGTTTTCCATACCATTTTTTTGATTGTGTCTTGCCACCAATTGCGGCAGATGGTAGACGATTAATGAGGTGACATGCATATGTTATTGCCTCAACCCAAAATTCTTTGCCCAAGCCAGCATTGGACAACATACATCGAACCTTCTCCAGCAAAGTCCGATTCATGCGTTCTGCCACTCCATTCTATTGTGGTGTATTTCTAACGATGAAGTGTGTGGCAATACCATTTTCTTCACAAATCTTCTGGAAAAGATCACTTTTGTATTCTCCACCATTGTCTGTATGAAGACACTTGATCTTTCTGCCTGTTTGCGTCTCTATCATCGCCTTCCATTTGAGAAAAACTCCCAATACTTCATCTTTAGTTTTCATTGTATACACCCATACTCGTCAGGAAAACTCGTCAACAAAGGTTACAAAATAGTGTTTCCCACCTAATGAAGGTGTTTTGGAAGAACCCCAAACATCAGAGTGAACATAATCCAAAATACCTTTAGTATTATGGATAGAAGTTCCAAATTTAACCCTTGTCTGTTTTCCTTTAACACAATACTCACAAAACTCCAAGTTGCACATCTTTAATCCTTTTAGCAATCCTTGGTCTGATAAAGTTTTCAAGGATTTTCCTCTAGCATGCCCCAAGCGCATATGCCATAGCCTGATCATTTTTTGCCTCCTTATCATTACTGGATGTTGCTGCCGCAGTTCCAATAACTGTACTACCTAGATAGTGGTACATGTTATTGCTTCTTCGAATTTCCTTCATTACCACCAGTGCACCAGAGCAAATTTTCATTACCCCATTATTTGGAATGACTTTGAACCCCTTTGACTCTAGGGCCCCTGCAGAAATGAGATTTTTTCTTCAAATCCGGTACGTATCGAACATCTGTTAATGTTCTGCTTAATCCATCATGGTTCCTTAATCGGATGGAACCAACACCATATGCGGTAAGAGGATCATTGTTTGCAGTGTGAATAACTCCACATTCTCCTTCTTGTAAATCAGTAAACCAATCCCGATTGGGATACATATGATAGCTACAAACTGAGTCCATCAACCATACTTCAGATGATTTGGATGGCTCTGTTGTAACTAGTGAGAAATCAGAGTCGTCACAATCAGCTACATTTGAGTCTATGACAGCCTTTCCGTTGTTAGGTTTGACCTTGTTTTTCAACTTTGGACAATCTTTCTTTAAGTGACCTTTTTCTCAACAAAAGGCACATTTATCTTTGCTGGGTTTGGATTTTGACTTGGATCTTCCTTTCTTTGTTCTCATTTGATCTTGAGAACGACCTCCTACAACCAGTGCTTCTCCTTCTCCTATGATGTCTGGTTTCTTCTCTTCTATGACAATATCTAGTCCTTATTGAAAAAGGACATCAAGAACTTTGCCTTGCCACATCCCGCAATGTCCTGACTCGTCAAAGATTTCAACTGCAAACTTCACATTTGACATAATTCTTGTCATAAGCGAAGATGTCAACGATGAAGTATTATTGACACCCGATGTGGAATCTTCAGCTTTTTTGTCTTCCATTTCTACTATAAATTCTATTTATTAACTAACCTTACCGAAGACCAAAGTAATTCTTTTCTGATGTGGAAGTTCAGACTGTGCTGCAACCACAGAGCATACTCAGATAAAGCCTTGGCTCTGATACCAATTGTTGCGGAATCCGAATATATAGAGTGCGATTAAATCGCAACTACTATATCTAAAGTTAGCTATATAAATAGTAAATGAGAGAAACAATAAGAGAACACCAGAAATTTATGAGGTTCGGCAAAACTTTATTTTTTGCCTACTCCTCGGACACAACCAACCAAACTTTATTTCACTCCAAAAAGATACAAGTGAAATACTACAAGAGAGAAAAGAAAGATTCAAAGGCCTTAAAGATGAGAAGACAAGTGATTGAGATAATTTACAAATGAACTAAGTGCCCCTATTTATAGAAGTGAATTCTTCTTCTTGATGTCATCAGTGACATCATCATCAACATCTCGATGTCATCAGTGACATCATCATCATCATTACACAAATGTCAAAGTTCAACGTGTGAAATCATTTAATGATAGTCAAAGATTTCGACTACAAGTTGAACTTGGACATTTCTTCCCAAAGAAGAATTCACTTTTTTTCAAAGCGTTCACACTAGTTCTAGTCAAACGTTCACATTAGTTTTAGTCAAACGTTCACACTAGTTCTAGTTAAACGTTCACACTAGTTCTAGAATCTTGTCAAATTTAACACAAGTTTGGTCATTAATGCCAAAAAAGATTTGCCTCGTAATTCAGCCATACAATATTATAATAACAGTCTCTTCAATGTTTGCAACAAAGGTAAAAGAAAAACTTTTGTTTAATTTTCTCGAAGTAATCTATTATAAGCAATTAAGCACATGACAGATCCACATAAATTGAAGAATGACCAGTTGAATATCCTTGTTGATAATGCATATTCTATCTATAGAAAATTATACTGTATATAATATTAAAGATCTTGATCACTCGTAGCGAAATTTTCGACTTCATCACTTCTAAGCACTATTAGAAATGAGATAAAATTATATTCACGTTGGCCAAAAACGAAACTTTTTCCTAACGGTTAGAGTATTATATACTAGTTAAAGAACCCGCGCTTCGCGCTGTCAAACATTTCTTTTTCTAAGATAGTCCAAGACGAAAAAGATAAAATACACAACCTAAGATATAACAATAACACATCCAATGTAATCCATAAGTGGGATATGGATATGATAGTATGTACGCTGTCCAAATGATGTTCAATAGTAATGTTGACAATATGTAATAAGAAAAAGCGAACAAAACACTACAGTTGACTCCCTTAAATTTAAAAATTGAAAAGATAAACATTCTTATCACTTATCAAAATTATGAAGCGTAAACATATTGTGAGCAAAATATACCCGCACTTTGTGCGTTTGTAAAAGATTTATAAATTTAATAAACCAGTCTTTATATAAAAATGAATACGCTTGTAAACAACATTTATTTGAGTTCATTCAAAAAAAGTGAATGCAAAAAAGATTGAAGGAGTATTAAAATATGCAGACTCAAATTTTGACACAATATTGTGCCCTTAATGTCAAGATCATCAGAGGCTCCTCAAAGAGTTTTTGGTAACTCCCTATTAATCAAATTTATATCGAGTGATCACAATCACCAATAAACACGTGTTCAACAAAACGAAGCACATAATTCCTTTGATTACAAATCCAAATGGAAGTTTGAGTACATAGTTGATAAGACTCTCACCCATTTGGGTTAGGGCCGACATTAGCCATAGATAATGTTCTCTTTTATTCGTACTTCAATTTTTAAGAAAATCAGCTTTAAATTTAGACCATACAGGTATTCTCCTTTGGTATAATTGCCAATAAAAGTATCATTGTATTATACTATGAAACTCTAATCACACAAAAATATTTCATTGGATTTCTATAGTCTCTTCTTTGCTCTTTATGATAACATCGAGAAGAGAATACTCAATTCATATATACTATGCTTCATAGTTGGATTCTAAAATGTACTGTTTATTTTGTAATTCAAAATTTATGATATGAGAAAGGAATGTAAAGACAAAATTTTAACTGAAATTTCATATGCATTACACGCAAAAATGAACTTTTACAAACAAAAATCATTATCTATCAGCTATCTAATATCAATTCTACAATGATGTAACTACGTAACATGATGTCCATTAACTTTACTTCTTTCTCAATATAGAAAGAAGGTTGGACAGCTTCCAAATTCACACCTAGAAGTTCCACAACTTAAAGAGGGACTTCTATCGACTAAATCTTGGTAGCAGCAAAAATGTAGGAAATGACTTCCTCTTAGATGAGCAATAAAGGGAGCATCCATTTCACAACTATGAGGGGGACTCTGATATCCCAATGATCTATCTTCCAACATCAGATATAAGTACTTTTATTGATTGTGAAAATATAGCATAACACAATATAAAGTTCTATCAAGATACTAATATATATGAACAATTTACTTAAATTGCCTTACATTTTTCTTAAACCAGTTTAATAAAGAATATTCCTACCTTCCCTTGTGATATATGAGGCATCATATATTATGTCCATCCCAAATGACAGGTATTTTACAAATAAGAAAAAGTGATGCACCATGTATGCTAGAGCAAACTTGTGTGACCACCCTGTTTACACTCAATTAAAGAGAGGGAGATCCAAATAATCAATCCTTCAAACTTCCAGCAATATTTCTCAAGGTTTTCATCATATCCAAAAGGTATCTTCCAGGTAGTTTTTCTTCTATTTTGTTCAGATATCAAGTTGGCAAGCAAACCCTTACAGTGAACTTGTTTTTGTAGTAATAAGTACTAAATAATATACTATCATCATGACAAATTCTGGAATAGAAATGATTGTCTTGTCACGAAAGTTGTCTTGTCACGAAAGACCATATAGACACAAACAAATTCTTGGGTGAAATTTGTTAAAAAGGCTTCTAGAGGGATCAAAATCTGAAGCTACATAAAAGAAAATGAAGGAAGAAAGAAATCATCGTACTAATAGCACAAAACTACGAACTATGTTACTGCCTCCGGTGTTCACCTCTACGAACCATGTTGTTTTCATCTTATCGTTTGCTTCAATCCCCAGTCTTGTGAAGATCAATATTTCTTTGTACTCTTTTTCAGCCTTTGTTGCCTCATTTCCAAGTGGACTATGACCCTCAATTCCTCATAAAGGAGTTTAAAAATGAAATTCTTTGCTAGAATACTTCATGATGCTGCGAAAAAATAATGTAAAAAAGAATTTCATTAGCAAAAAATATGTTACAGGAATAAATTTTTCAAAATTATTTTATTAGTACTAAAAAGTATGAAGCATGCATGAACCATTATTTAGAGCTTACAAAAACAGATAAAATTCTGGGACGAATTGTTCCTGAGTTTAAGCGTTTGATTAAGACCATTCAAGAAAATTTCATACAAATCTTTCTAGCCTCTACATTCACTAGAAAAGCTATGAGCCTCACCTTTTATTTATCTCAACTCTTGTTCGTAGAAAACATTCAATATTATGTGGGAATTTTCTTCTATAGGATACACGAAATACGGTTGTCAGTACGTCAAGTTGAACTTAAACATAAGGCATATTTGTATATAATAATCCTTTGTGAAATAATTCCACTTTTTTTTGTTTAATTTCTTGAGAATCCACATGGAGAGAGCCAAAGTATTTGCCTTGGTTATAGAGACAGTGTAACAAAATTGATGACATATAGGAACTAATTAAAACTGAAAAGAAACAAAAACAACATATCATCACTAAAAAATACATTCATTTTGAAGATTAACGGAAAACATGAAGAGGAGAAAATCATGATATATCAATCTTTCTAGTTTCTCGGTCAAGCCTGATGAGATCTTACTCTATAATAACAAAAAAAGGCAGGCCAGTGCACTAAAGTTACCGCTATGCGCGGGGTCCGGGGAAGCGCCCCACCACAAGGAGACTTCAAAATATCTAACAACAACTACTAAAGGCAAAATAGGAAAAATCGAGGAAACTCTATAACAATAACTTCAAAATTTAAGAAATATCTAATTGATCGTTACTGAAGGAGACTTCGAATTATCGAGGAAAAACAAATAGGAAAAATCGCATTTGCTGGGTAGGCATCTCCTAGGATTTAGAAAAATAGGCTATAAAGGCAACAATTTTTCATGTCGCTATAACAAAGGGAAATGACATAACTTTCTTACATTTAGGTGAAAATAAAAAGTTCTTTGACTTTCATTTATATAAATTCTTGGGGGTAGGAATATGAAGAACGTACACAAATGAACCCAATTTACACACCAATAAACACTATTCATCACTTAATTCACAAACCAGTCAAGTTGAGCTCGTCCAACTGATCAAGTAAGGTACTAAAGAAGCATAATTTATTATTTTTCATCTAATTGAACATCATTAGTAAAACTGAGATTTTCCTGCTCAATAGTTCAAATAAGTCTTGCCTTGCCACTGACATTTTCTCAAATATCTGGTTTGTGTTAGAAATGTATGTCAAAGAAATTTAAAGATTGATAGATGGAATACCAACTGAATTGAAAGTGTAACAGAGAAGAGGTCAAAGTAGATATCAAGGTTGCCTGCTTAAGGTTTTAACTTACTGGAGGAGGAACATTGAGAGCACATACAAATATACTTAATTTTCAGCCAACAGAAATTATTTATCACTTAATTCAAAAATAAGTCAAGTAGAAGTGTTTAGATTCAATTGATGAAGTACCATACTGAAGAATCATAAGGAATTTAAGTGCTAGCATGACACCACATTCAGGTTAATTAATCTTATATGAATTTATAAAAACAAATAAAGTAACATAAATAAACTTTGGAAATAAAACTGAACTTTTCCTGTTCAGGGGAGCAAATAAGTCTTACATTCCTCAATGACATTTTTACAAACACTTAGTTTGCGTTAGAATTAAATTGAAAGAAACAATAAAAGATTGATACCTGGTGAGGAAGACTATTAAATTGCCATACCTTAGTATCTTCAAACACCCCATCCATCACTAAAATGAGTCATGTTAGAAGAGCAATGTCCTGACAATCCCTATGTTGTTCTATTTGACCTTTGAATGTAGTAGAGTTCAGTAAAATTTAAAAGGGGTTTCTTTTAAAAAAAATCACAGGATATAGTACTCCACAACCATATTAATGGGCAATTCGCCAAATGATACAATTTTGATTCCACAATAAACTTAAATTCAAGCAGGATACCAAAAGGTACATGATATTTGAAACATCAACTGCAACTGTAAAACATAATTTAAAAGTCTTATAAACAGGGAAAGCGAAGAGTTACCTTTCATGGCCAGAGTATATTGGGGGTGAGTCACAATTTTTTTATGGAGAAGAATAATCATTGTCCTTATCCTTTGTCAAGGGGGAGTATTCCCTCACTGTCAATTAAATTCAATATTTCTTCCATACTATATATCACTCCTTTAGTGTTACAGGAGTTGAAAGAAACAACCACAAAAAACGCTTATTCCAATCTTTTTTTGTGATGAGGCAGAGAAGAAGAGGAAGAAGTAGAGGGAAGGCGCGTGGTGGACATGGCGTCGTAACAGAAGCGGAAAATGGGAGGAAGTGGGAACGTTTGGCAGTAAATAGTAATTATAGGAGAAGACGTAACTTTTACATTATTAAATTCATTTTTTAATTTTTTTTTTTTTTTTATATAGACAATCAGGGAAAAAACCAAAATTGCGGGAAAAATAGTCAAAATGAAAACTCTGCACAGGGAGATGTGCCACGTGTATGGGTCTATGACCCTCTTTTTTATATATATATAGATTACACCAAAATTTTAGCGGAGGACTAAATTGCTCAATTTGAAATTGTACATATGCACAAGGTTCATCTTTCCAACAGTGTCCAAATATATAAAATTATTATTCTTTTTAAATCGACTAACAAGAAAATCATACCACTTGAACTGAAATAGAAGGAGTATCTTATATTAAACCAAATTATTAGAGGAAAACAACACTTCAACAATGAATACAAGGATATCTTTCATGTAAATTAAAACGGAATACTCATTCTTTTATCCCAAACAAGGTTCTAGGCAGTATGATTCACCAATGCTATGTAATTATAGATTATTTCAATTTTTGCTAAGCAAGAACAAGATTATCAGAACTTTTTTTTGGGTACTAAAAGGAGATATCTTATATATAGTATGTGCCGTCACACAAAAATTGTAACTTTCGAATACTCAGAAAAAATTTCTAACATAGGTGTCGTGAAGCTTTCGATCACCAAAAATAGCAGCAACCTTTCTTGTTCGAGCTCTTAGCTCTCCCTCTTCCTCTGAAATCATCGCTTCTCTTAATGACATTTCACTAAACGATCCATCTTCTTCTCTCCTCTTCACTTGAATCACCATGGATTTCTCTACTAGTAATATTGCGTTCAATCCTTGATCGAAAATGAAAGGCAACACCACAAGAACATGACCATTTTGTAAAGATTCAATGGTCGAACCCCATCCTACATGAAAGAGAGATCCTCCAATTGATGAATGTGCCAAAATTTCCTTCTGCTCCAGCCCTCTCCCCTCCGTTGCTTCTCTAAAGCCCGATGGAAAAGCATCATGTCGTGGTTCGAAGCCCAATTGGGCTTCTGTAAGGCCGCAGATTCTTTTATGCGTCTCTAAGTTATCGCTTTCCACTTCAGTGCACATACATATAACCACAATTCTATACGCGTCATCTAGTGTGGGATCATTTCCCAGTAAAGTTTTGCATGTAGCATTCTCTCCAACATTATGTAGAATAGTAACCACTGGCATTGCTTCATCTTTATGGAAGGCACGTAGCATCAAGTTTTGGCAAAGGAAATTCCACTAGATTTCCTAAATTAATTGGAACTTTAGGAAGTCTCTTAATATTTTGGGAGTAGAAATGAAGGAGACATGAACTCTTTCTTTGGTTAATGCTACTGAAAGCTGGAAAAATGGCCGCATGTGACCAAATGCTAACCATGACAACATTACAACTTTAACACCATCTCTTCTCATGTTCATTTTTTGTTTGTTCGAATCAAACTCTTTGCTCTATATGTTGTTTATTTAAAGTGCCTAGTGAAGGAAAGCCTTCCCTCTATGTATAATGAAAAAGGTTTTAATTAGTACATTTACTTTTTAAATTAAGATTTTAATTAGGTGGTCGACTTAAACGATAATGACAAGTAATTTATCTATATATCTGTGTAAGGACATAAGAGAGGTGAAGTTGCACTCTCTATGACTAGGAAGGTCATTTGTCTTTTTCCTTTTAAAATAAAGATTTAATTAGGTGACTTAAATGATAATACCAGGTAATTTATCTATCTATATAATTGTAGAAAAAAGAGAGGTGATTTGACACTCTCTATGACTAGAAAAGTTATTTATTTTTGCTTTTTAAAATTATGATTTAGGTGACGTATATGATAATGACAGGTAATCTATCTATCTAAGCGAGAGAAAAGAGAGGTGATGTGGTATTCACAAGGACTAGAAAAGCCATTTAGCTTTTTCCTTTTTAAATTATGATTCAAGTGGCTTAAATGATAGTAATAGGTAATTTATTTATATAACTGTATAATTCTAGAGATAAGAGAGATGACCGACACTCTTTATGACTAGAAAAGCCATTTATCTATCTTTTTCCGTAATTAAATTTCCACGAGCTAGCAGTAGGGAATTTATCGACAGATCCCTGTCGAAATTTGTGTTTCCTGATCAATGATTTCCAACAGCATTTTCCACGGACAACCGTTGAAAAAAAGAACAATGTACAGAACTAATGTCACGTTAATTACAAGAATGCATGCATCAGTCATAAAGTGTAGTACTCCATAAACTTTGGCTAGTCGATCGGCCTCATAATATCTCATCAGCACATAATATATACTCCTTTTGTCTCAATTTATGAGACATAATTTGAATTTTGAGAATCAAACAGTTTAAGTTTGACTATGAATTTGGGCCTGAAATCTTCAAGGTTTTAAAAATAAAATTTATATATTGGAAACTAAGTAAAAAGTACTACTTATAAGTCATAATAATTAACAAGTCAAAATATTTAAAGATATATGAAAAAATTACGGTCAAAGATAAACTTGTTTAAATCACAAAATCTGAAAGGTGCCACATAAATTGAGAGGGACGGAGTATAACACAACAAGTGACCATATCATTTAACTAATAACTTTCCAAAGTTTAAAGGTATACCCTCTCTAACAACTTAAACTTTTAGATGGAATGATCACACTTTTATTATTTATTCATATTTTCAACATCATAGAGAATTCTAATAACATTACACAATTATATAACATGTTCTCGAACGGGACTTTTTGTTGATTTGTTCAGCTATCAGGAAAATGAAGAAACGGCAATTCTTCCTTGGCAAGAAAAAAAAATTATGCATAAGCATAGTTGTTCTTGCCAAAGGAGAATAGATTGCGATTCTTGCGCTCCGATTAATCTTCAATTCTTGAAATTTCCTCAAGATTAAAAAATAAGTCATTATATTCTTTTCCTGATATCAATTGTAAAGGAAGTAGAAAACTTTTATTCGACTTTTTCTTAATATGTGGAGATGAAGAAACGCAGGGCAAGTCTCCATTGGCAAGAAAAAAATAAGGCATAAGGATAGTTGTTCTT
The DNA here is from genome assembly GCA_031232105.1 of Capsicum rhomboideum. NCBI lineage: Eukaryota > Viridiplantae > Streptophyta > Magnoliopsida > Solanales > Solanaceae > Capsicum > Capsicum rhomboideum. The sequence goes on along the minus strand of CP124712.1, from coordinate 122,726,220 downwards.
GCCAAAGGAGAATTGCTTGCGATTCTTACACTTCAATTAATCCTTCAATTCTTGAAATTTCCTTGAGATACTTCATATTTGTTCGCCACCATTTATATAGTCACTTCAATCGAATAATTCATTTGGATATGCTGAAGAAAAGAATGCCATGTATTGTGGTTACTCTTTGTTAAAAGGGTCTTTCCTTCTCATGAGAGGCCAAGTGGTTTCAATCACTTCATCAAAAGATCGTATTAGTAGCCGAAAGAAAAGAAAAGAAAAGAAAACTATATATAATTAAGATATAAAAATATTTTTAATGATGTGAGACCTTTTAGAAAAAATCGTGAATCATAATTCAGTAATTAAGATGATTATGGAGTGTTGGGTTCTAAGTGATGAAATGTGAATAGAAAATGGAGGAAAGAAAAATGAAGGGAAAGTGAAAATGACTTTCACTTTAAGAAAGAAGTGTTCTCCCACATTGGTGGGAGAAAGGAACTTCTTCATGCTAAAATTAAGAAGCATTTCTTCATGTGGATAGTGAGACAAGAAGAAGAAAATCCAAATCCTTCATGTGGATTTGGATTTGGCAAATGATTGATCAAGAGATTATCTTTTTGGACAAAATTCATTTGAAACTTGAGAGTTAATGATCCAAAAATTCAATCTGAAATTTCTCTATTTGCGGATGCACCTGAGCATGTGCGGACGCATGTCACAACGCACCTCGAAGGGACGCGACCCTTCGAGGTATTGTTTGAAGACAAAATGACGACATGAGCGTGCAGGTGCCCATCTGCCGACGCACCTGGGCCAACGTATTTCAGTGTTAACTTTCTGGAATTTGATAAATTACGACCTGCAACCGCATGTGGGCCACCTGCGGGTGCAGTTGGGTACGCCGGTGGGCAACGTTTCAGGAAATTGTGTCTCTTAAAGAACCATTGCTTCTTTTCTAAAGCACCACCTTTTGGCTATAAATATTTGATTTTTTCCTCAGGTTAAGACACAAAATTTTGAAGTGAAAAATATCTCCTTCTTCCTAAAAACTCAAGTGTGATTTACAATCGTTGAGTGTGTTCAAAGTTCAGCAAATTTGAGGTACCACTATTTGCTAAAGTGAATCATTTTATCCTGGGAAGATATATTCCATTAACCTCGGGTACTTGAGGGGGAAAAATTTCTTAAGGACACACCGTGAATTCGGTGAACTTGTTCTTTTTTTTCCATCTCTTTCTAAAGGTTGGTTTTGCTATTTTCCAGAAAATAATTTGAACTTCATTTTGATAGTTCATAAGTTGTTTGAACTTGTGTTTGAAGTTGTTGTTGTAAATATAAATTTTGTACCCGATGAACAACAATCTTAAGGAATTTATTAATCTTTATTTTTGGTTTCTGGAGATTAAAACCTTTTAATTTTCTACTCTGTTTGAACTTGATAGTGATTTGAAGATATAAAAACTTCATCACGAGTCAAAGATCATTCGATTGGCGATTTGAAGAATAGAAAAACTTCATCTTTAAACTAGAAACAAGTTGTTTAAAGTTTTAGACTTTATAGTTAGTATTTGTGATACTAAATTGGTTGTCTCTTTGTGACAACAAAATAACTAAAACGACGAATGTTTCAGCAACTAACATTGCTACTTCGAGCCGATCGAATGCTGCTCCTGCCATGGCACCGGCGAAAAAACCAGAAAAATTTTCTGGTGTTGAGTTCAAACGTTGGCAGCAGAAGATGTTCTTTTATTTGAATACCTTGAGTCTACAAAGGTTCATCACGGAAAGCGTTCCTGAATTGCCGGAAGAAACTCCAAAAAAAGATCGCTTCGTTGTGACAGAAGCTTGGAAGCACTCAGATTTTTTGTGTAAAAATTACATTCCAAGTGGCCTACAAGACGACTTGTACAGCGTGTATAACAACATGAAGACCTCTAAGGAACTCTGGGAGGCTTTGGAAAAGAAGTACAAAACAGAGGCTGTCGGAATGAAGAAATTCATTGTTGCAAAGTTTCTGGACTTCAAGATGGTTGACAGTAAAGCTGTTGTTACCCAAGTTCAGGAGTTGCAAGTCATCATCCACGATCTGCTTGCTGAAGATATAAACTTAGGTAATACCTTTATTGAACACATTAAGTTTGTTCTTGATACTCACATAACCTTTAATGTAGGTTTGATTGTGAACGATACTTTTCAAATAGCTGCAATAATCGAGAAGTTACAACCTTTGTGGAAGGACTTCAAAAACTACTGAAGCATAAACGCAAAGAAATGTCTGTTGAAGATCTCACTATGAGGTTGAGGATTGAAGAGGATAATAAGGTACCAAAGAAAAGATCTCGTAGGAATTCAACAATTAATGGAGAAAAATATTATTAAAGATGATCCCACATAGTCAAAGAAGAGAAAGAAAACATCTGGACAACAAGACAATCCTCTTAAGAAGAAATTCAAATGAAATTGCTTCAATCGTGGCAAAGTTGGCCACAAGTCTACTGATTGTCGAGCTTCGAAGAAGGGCAAGAAAAAAGATCAAGCAAACATGGCTGAATCTAAAGAAGAAATGGACAATCTTTGTGCTATGCTTTTGGAATGCAATCTAGTTGGAAATCCTAGAGAGTGGTGGATTGATTTTGGTGTCTCTCTCCACGTGTGTGCCAACAAAGAACTATTTGTATCATATGCTCCTGCTCAAGATGATGAGAAGATATTCATAGCGAACTCCGCTACGGCAAATGTTTAAGGAACATGCAAGATTTGCCTGAAGATGACATTTGGCAAGGTGGTGACACTAAATAATGTCCTTCATGTTTCAGAGTTGCGAAAGAACTTAGTTTTTACTTCATTTCTGACTAAGAACGGATTCAAATGTGTATTTATTTTCGACAAAATTGTAATTAGTAAAAATGAAGTGTATGTAGGCAAAGGTTACCTCACCGAGGGCCTTTTTAAAATGAATGTAATGACTCTTGATATGAATAAAAGTTCTGGTTCTTCTTACTTACTTGAGTCAACTGAATTGCGGCATGAACATTTAGGACATGTTAATTATAAAACCTTACTAAAACTGATTAGTTTGGAAGTTTTGCCTAACTTTGAGTGCAATAAATCAAAATATCAAACATATGTTAAATTTAAGTATGCTAAGCATCCGTATAAGTCTGGTGAAAGGAATTCCAATCTCTTAGACTTAATTCACACAACCATTTGTGATATGAAGTCGACACCATCTCATGATGGAAAAAAGTATTTTATAACTTTTATTGACGATTGCACTAGATTTTGTTATATTTATTTGCTGAATAGTAAGGATGAGACAATAGAAACATTTAGGCAATAGAAAACTGAAGTTCAAAATCAGTTGGATAAAAAGATTAAAATGATAAGAAGTGATAGGGGTGGAAATATGAATCTCCTTTTGCGGAGATATGTTTGGAAAATGGAAATGTCCATCAAACTACTGCCCCGTACTCACCTCAATCAAATGAAATTGCAGGAAAAAAAAACTGTAACATTGAAGGAAATGATGAATGCCTTACTTATAAGTTCAGGTTTACCGTAAAACTTGTGGGGGAAGCTATCCTTAAAGCAAACCGAATACTTAATCGAGTTCCTCATAGCATGACACAATCAATTCCATATGAAAAATGGAAAGAAAGAAAACCCAACTTGAAATATTTCAAAGGTGGGGGTGTCTAGCAAAAGTCCAAGTTCCTATACCCAAAAGGTTAAAAATAGGACCAATAACAGTGGACTATATTTTCATCGGATATGCTACAAACAGTAAAGCATGTCGATTTTTTGTTCATAAATCTGAACATACGGATATCCATGATAATACGGTAATTGAATCAGATAATGTTGAATTCTTTGAACACATTTATCCATCTAAGACTAGACATGAGCCATCTAGTGAAGGGTCTAAACGACCTAGTGTTGAACTAAGGGAGAATGTACTTAATGAAGAGAATCCAAGGCATAGTAAACATCAAAGAACGTGAACTTCCTTCAGATCAGATTTTGTAATATTTCTCTTGAAAATGAGCCTCAAACATTCAAAGAAGCGATGTCATCTGCGGACTCATCCTTTTAGAAAGAGGCAGTTAATAGTGAGATTGATTCAATCTTGAGAAACCATACTTGGGGGTTGGTTAATCTTCCTCCAAGAAATAAACCTTTAGGTTCTAAACGGATCTTCAAAAGAAAAATAAAAACTGATGGTACTATTGGAAAATACAAGGCAAGACTTGTTGTGAAAGGCTTTCGTCAAAAAGAAGGTCTTGATTATTTCGACAAATACTCACCAGTAACAAGGATAACGTCCATTCAGATGTTGGTTGCATTATTTGCCGGATATGATCTTGAAATCCATTAAATGGATGTGAAAGCAGCGTTCTTAAATGGAGAATTGGAGGAAAAAAATTGCATGGAACAACCCAAGGGTTTTGTGGTTCCTGGTAAAGAAAATAAATTGTGCAAATTTGTTAAGTCTATTTATGGGCTAAAGCAAGCAACCAAACAATGTCTTGCGAAGTTTGACCAAACCATGTTGGCAAACGAATTCAAGATAAATAAATGTGATAAATGTATTTATATTAAATACACACCAATTCACAAAGTCATTGTTTGTTTGTATGTGGATGACATGTTAATCATCGGTAGAGACAATTCTGACATAAATGCTACCAAAATGAATGCTTGAGAGCAAATTTGATATAAAAGACCTTGGTGTTGCTGATGTGATTTTAGGAATAAGAATTCATAAAACTCCACAAGGGTTGGCACTGTCACAGTCTTATTACATTAAAAAGGTACTTGATAAGTTCAAGTATTTGGACTTCAATATTGTTAAGACTCTATTAGATGTGAGTTTTGCACTTTAAAAGAATGAAGGTGAAAGTGACTCATAATTAGAGTATGCAAGAGTGTTGGGAAGTTTAATTTATATCATGAATTGTAAGTGACCAGATATAGCATATGCTATTAGTAAATTGTGTCAGTACACAAGTAATCCCAATCAAAATCATTGGATGAAAATGAAAAGAGTTTTGGGGTATCTAAAACATACTCAAGACAATGCTTTGTATCATAACAAATATGCAGTGGTAATTGAAGGATATAGTAATGCAAAATGGATCACCGAATCAAATGAAGTAAAATCCATGAGTGAATATGTATTTACTCTTGGTGGAGGAGCACTCTCTTGGAAATTATCTAAAACAGACATGTATTACCCGCTCTATAATGGAATCTGAATTTATCACGTTAGATAAAGCCAGTGAAGAAGCTGAATGGCTTTGAAATTTCTTTGAAGATATTCTTTATTGGCCCAAACCTTTGGCACCAGTATGTATATACTGCGATAGTCAAGCTGCAATAGGTAGGGCAGGGAGCATGATGTATAACGGTAAATCTCGTCATATAAGATGGAGACATAATACTGCTAGAAAACTGCTCTCTAGTGACATTATCACAATTGACTATATAAAGTCAAAGAATAAGGTGTCAGATTCACTTTCAAAAGGCCTATCTAGAGAGGGAGTTGAGAGATCATCAAAAGGAATGGGTTTAAGGTCTAGGACAAGTCATCATGGTGGTAACTCTACCTAGCGGATTAGAGATCCCAAGAGTTAGGTTCAAGGAGATCAAACAAAGTTGTGACTAACGGTTCAACATTGTTAATTAACTCAACTCGTTCTCATGATGAAGACAATATTCAGGAAACAAAGATAAGGCTTATGGATTAAAGCTTTTTAATGGTTTTTAAGTTTTGCAGGTATGACCAAATAATTTGATCTAGAGGATTAAATATTTAGGAATCACCTATGTGAGGGTGAAGTGGAAGCCGCTTCAAGGAGAATGATAGTAAAGGTCAATTCTCTAAGCTCTCATGAAACTAGGTTGTGTTCATAGCTGAAACAAACAAAATCGTGAGAACCATAAATGGAAAAAGGCTGGTTGTGTGAATTATGTTGTCTAGGTGTACATTATAGTTCAACGGTTCAAAGATATCACATCTACCGATTGATAAAGTGCATCTGAGGCAAGTTCACTACGAAAAGTTCAAAGGAAAACCTACTTATCCAGATGCAATCAGTCTTTGCTTGTAGATCACACACTTGTCTGTATATTTTTTTTTGATAAAATAGCCATTTTTCATTCATGTGGGGGGATTTTTCGGTTCTAAGTGATGAAATGTGAATGAAAAATGGAGAGAAGAAAAATGGAGGGAAAGTGAAAATGAGTATTCACTTTAAAAAAAAAAACCTTCATTATCGCCAAGTTGGTTGCAACTTTGATTTTGACATGTCTTCAATCTAAACCATCGAACTCATTGAATTGTTGAACCGTAGGCTCTGATACTACTTGTTGAGTTCAAAATAGATAGGGCGTCATGCAGAAGCTAATAGTTGCAACTCATGACAACAATAAATCAGATGACACAAAAATATACTAAAAACATATTATTGAATATGATTTGGCCAATTGGCCTACATATTAAAAAATAATATCAAAAAGCTTAAAATCTATTAGGAGAAAATCTTCCTCTAAGCAAGACACTTTTAAACGACTACATTGTGGATGCTTGTGTTATTGGTATGAGAAAAGTGGTCTTCTATTTATAGTGGTATAAAACCTTTTCTCCAAAAAAGAGGTTAGCCAAATATGAAAGATAATAATATTTTTCTTTTATGAAAAGTAAAAGTAATTATGATATACTTTTATTTTCCTTTCAAGAAAAATAAAACTCAAATTTGGTAAGAAAATCAGGGCAAGAACCCTAACAGTTGTAAATACAGATTTTGTACCCGGTGAACAACATAGAGATGGATCTGTAATGATGTCATGGGATCCAGCTTAGTGCCTTTACCTGTCTATAACTAGTTTACTATCTTTACCCATAGCGTTGAGATGCATACACCAAAAAAAAAGTCAATGGACTTTGGTGGCCATTAATACTCGGATGATGTGGGTGTCACATAGTTGATCTCTAGATAAACTCATATGGTAATAAGTCATATAGATTGTTGTCTCCATAAAACAATACGATAAAAACACAAAACGATATATTATGAATGGTGACCATCGTGACACTGAATTGCTCACTAGCAACTAAAGTGTCATCCTTGAAAAGGAAGTAGTAGTGGATTTGAATCATTAAACCCTCTAATGAAGTTCATCCTCTAACTTTTTCCTTTTAGTGGGGCGGAGGCAGGATATCAGTTACCAATTCGGATGAACCCAACCCAACCTATCATTTAGATCCAGATTTTTATCTAGCCAGACGTGGCTGATCCAACCCAATTGACAGGCTTAGGTTCAAGTACTTGGATGAAATCCCGTAGATTCTTGTATGAAGCTCTAAGTAATAAATCATCTTCCACTTCAGTGGATGTATGTATAGGCACAATTCTATACGTACCGTCTAGTGTGGGATCATGTCCCAGTAAAGTTTTGGCGTGTAGCATTCTTCCAACGTAAAGTAAACGTAGGATAGAAACCACTTGCACTGCTTCATGTTTACGGAAGGCATCTATCGATGAGAAATCCACCCATGGTGGTGTTGTTGTCAAGAGTTCATGTAACGGTGGCTCTGATCTTCCTTCTCGAACTGGGCCAGGCTTGGTTCGAGGCTTCAGAACCCGAAGAAGACCTGTAAAGCAGACACTGAAACTAACGAGAGGGATATAGAGATCTCGACCGATCTCAACTACCTAATTGGCGTTAAAATCAACAATGATCCTATCGGGCCTTTCGCATGTGATGAATCGCTTGATTGGATCTTGAAGAAGATCATAAGCTACCTTTAATTAGCCAACTTTCTAATGAGGAATGCCAACAGTTGCCACAACATCATTAGGCAAAAGGCTTCTATCATTAAGTTTTGGCAATGTAAATTCCACTAGATTTACTAGTTTTGCTAAATTAATAGGAACTTTAGGAAGTAGAAATGAAGGAGACATGCACTCCTTCTTTGGCTAAAGCTATTGAAAGCTGGAAAAATGGGTTCATGTGATCAAATGCTAACCATGACAACATTACAACTTTTAACACCATCTCTTCTCATGTTCATTTTTTTGTTTGTTTGATCAAACTCTTTGCTCTATATGTTGTTTAAACTTTAAAGTGCCTAGTGAGCGAAAGATGCCACTCTATAAATAATGAAAAGGGTTTGGTGTATTTACTTTTATTTATGATTTTAATTAAGTGAGTAAAACGATAATGACATGTAATCTTTGTAATTCTAGACATAAGAGGGGTGACATTGCACTCTCTATGACTAGGAAAGTCATTTATTTTTTTTATTTTTAAATTAAGATTTAACTAGGTGACTTAAATGATAATGACAGATAATCTATCTGTCTATATAATTATGGAAAAAGAAGAGGTGATGTGACACTTTCTATGACTGGAAAAGTCATTTATTTTTACTTTTAAAATTATGATTGAGGTGATTTAAATGATAATATCAGATAATTTATCTATATATCTACATAATTCTAGAGATAAGAGAGGTGACATGACACTTTCTATGACTAGAAAAGCCATTTATCTATCTTTTTCTTTAATTAAATTTCCACGGTCTAGCAGTGGAGAAATTTGAGACAGAGTTCCTGTTCAGATTTATGTTTCCCAGTCGGTGATTTCTAATGGTATTTTGAACAATATATAGAAGTAATGTAGACACCCAATTTTGGACCGACATTTTCAAAATAAACACTTTTGTGCTTTTTATTTGTTAAATAACATAATTTTTTTTTTTTTACATATTTTGGTTCAATTTAACACAAGTTATTGGTAATTATCCTTTTTTTTTTGAAAATGTTAGGATATTTATCAATTTAATACAATTTTTAACTATTGATTGTCACTGATTTTTTTTACACATTTGTTTTTATAAACAAATGTTGTATGAGTTTTGTTAAATCATCAATTTTATTTTAAACTCAAACCATATTCTTATCTGGCATGAAATACATTTGTTAATTTATTTTTTATCATAGACTGTTAATTCATAAAAGACGGGGAAGATATTTTTGCACAGATAAGTTAAATATCCATAATTTTTGATAGGATCAAATAGTCATGATTTTGGATAGCTCATGATTTTTTAAAACTATGATATTGAGCACAGGGTTTTGCTCTAGAGTGATTTTATTTTATCTATAAAACTATAATCCACTCCCTTCATAATCAATAGTGGTGAAAATTTCTAAATTGGGACTAAACCCTAAAAGATATTTTTTCTCTTTCTATTTTTGGCAAGTCAGCTGCCTGACTTCACCATTTTTTCGGTGATCTCACCACCGGAGTTGCACCACTGTCTATCCACCCTTTCTTTCCTCTTTCCTATTTTCATTTGCTGGTGAAACAACCAGCAACAACAGCGGCTCCACTCACTACCGCCGCTCCAACAGATCTTATCTCCCTCCTTTCTCCTTACCACAACACCACCTCACAACCAGAAAACACTATCAACGAGGCCCCAAACCCTCGTCTCCCACGAGCTCGTCACTAACGAGTTTTGTCGAACTCCGAACAGCCAACGAAATGAACCTCTTACTTCCTAAACCTCCAAACTAGACCCATCGCTACTAGCTCGAGGGCTCTGAGCTCCGACGAACCAGAATCCTCCGTCAACTCCGACAAGCACCATGGAGCAAGCCACACCAAACAAACCCCAACGCCACCCGTCTCCTTTTCCTTGTCTTCATTCTGACGAGCTCAACGACGATGCCGACTCCGGCCAGATCGCAATAACCATCACAACTCCAGTGAACACTTCAACATAGAAGAGACGAACGGGTTTCATCTTTGTTCATCAACGAACAACAGCGAACAACAGCGAGCAACAACGCGAAACACCGGTAATCTCTATTATAACCTTTTTCCCTTTGTTTATCGATGTTACATCAAAAAACTCATCAGATTGTCTCTGTTTAGTATGTTTTAATATCAGTTGCTTATAAATATTTACTTTCTCTTGTCCGTTCATTGCTGCTGAATTCGTGCTTTTGTTTTTTCACGGCGTTAATATTATTATTTGATTGTTATTTTTCTAGCTTATTGCTGATCCATGTTTATTCATTTTTGGGAAAATGCTCAAATATGCCATCGAACTATTGAAAATGGTTCATCTATGCCACCCGTTATAAGTTTGGCTCATTTATGCCACCGTCTTCAAAAGTTTGGCTCATCTATTCCACTGCCGTTACAGAAAAGTTCATTTGTGCCATTGTTTTGCAACGGTGATTTTACAAAACTATTTTTGCCACATGACCTCTTATTAGAAGTCCACGTCACAAAATCCAAAATTAACCAATATTACTTAAATCAAAATAAAAATAATACCCATTAAAATAAAGCCCGATATAATTAATGGGTTTGATTTTTATTTTTAATTAGTCCAATTTTTATTTTTAATAAGTCCAATTTTTATTCTAACTGTGTGGATCAAATTTATTTTAATGGGACCGATTTTTAATTTTTTATTTTAAGTAATATTGGTTGATTTGGATTTGATAATGTGGACCTCTAATAAGCGGCCACGTGACAAAAATGCTTTTGCAAAAATCACCGTTACAAAATAATGGCACGAATGAACCTTTCTATAATGGCAGTGGCATAGATGAGCCAAACTTTCAATGGCAGTGACATAGATGAGCCAAACTTATAACGGATGGCATAAATGAGCCATTTCTAATAGTTTGATGGCATATTTGAGCCTTTTCCCTTCATTTTTTCAGTTACCTTTACTACTGTCGGTGATTTTCTTTGGCTACTGCCACTAATTACTATTGCCTTAAAATTTCTTAAATGGGTTTTTCAATCATTGTTACTACTTGTTGGTATTTTGATAGAAATTAGGTGTTTTTTATCATATTTTTTAAGTGGATATTTCAATAGATATTGAATAGATCATCTTATTATCTTTATTTATCTGTTGATATTATAATAACTGTCAATACCTGGCCGATGAAGTAATTTTCATCGATTTCCAAGGCCTCTCATGTATATAAGATGAGTTTTACTTTTTGTTTATTATTCCTTTAATTTATTTTGATTTATATTTATTCATTACTAACACTTTTATCAAGTGTTTTTACATATTTTACTTTGTCAAGTGTTTTTACATGTTTTACTTTATCAAGTGTTTTTAGGCCATCTTCGTTATTCATGTTTTACTTTATATTTTGTACATGTTTTATTTTTCTTATACTTGCAATTTATCTCTTTCTCAATTGAAAAAATGAGTTCAGCCACGACCCACCATTGTGGATTTTGAAGGATGCCAAACACCTTCTCTTTGGAATAACCTGAACCCTTACCTAGAATGTAATTGGTTTCGCAGATTAAAAGTTTTTTTTTCTTTAATTAATTGGTTTCCTAGTTTTCCTAAAATTAGGTGGTGACTCTAAATTTTTTAAATATTTAATTAATTAGTTTTTGAGCCCGAAGTTGTGCCTTGTGAAAATAGGGATGCGACAGAATGACGACTCTGCTGGGGACTAAAGGTTCTAACCATCATGAGTTTATTTTTTCAATTGAGGAGTTTTTGACTTTTACATGTTTTTATATTGCCTTGTATATTTTGTTCATTGTTTGTATCATGTATGTTCTTTACATTGTTTAGTTATTTATTCGTTACTTGTTCAATTATATGTACGCTGTCATTGTATTCATGACATACCGATTCTTCCAAACGATAAAAATAGATTGCATTAGGGACCGGCGATTACGCATCTTTTGCAGTCGTTTCCTTTACTAAAAAAACCATATTTCTCGAGGCGATAAAATAGTTAGCCGGGTCGTCCGGCACTTGTTATCGTCTCAGCCTGTGGTAGTCCGTCCAGGTTCCCAGTCTCGCTTCAAAGCCCACTCTAGTACAACTAGGATAGAGCTAAACCAACTCCCTTGTTCTAAACATGATAACCTAAGAGACTCGGTACCCCAGGGGTATCGGGTAAATTAGAATACCACCTTGCGTCTATTGACCACGAGTCAATAACAGACGATAATTATTTACGTGTTTAACTGAAGGATGTAATGCCGAATTGTACAAACCATTTTCCCTCGGGATTGAAAATTTATTATTTTATACAGATATTCATTCAAAAATGTTTGGAAATGTCAAGATGTTCGAGAATGAAGGACTTCGAGACAGATTAGTTTAAGATTGTACCCCTAAGCGGGACTGATTTTATTGTACATCCTTTTCTCTTATTTTGTATCCCCATTCAATTTAATCGGTCTGTATATAATATATTTTTTGGGGGGCAATGAGACGTTTTACAAACGACATATACATCCTTCAGGCTTACCTTTGGCTCAAAAAGTCATATGTATATTAGGATACGTTATACACTGTTTGTATTAATTGCTTCATATTTTCATCCATTTTTATCTGGTTTTATGTAAATATACATGCTTTAAACATTATTTGTCCCTTATTTCATTTCAAAAGTTTAGTCGAACTACGTTTGACTTAATTCCTGGCTCAACGGGATACGTAGGCACCACAACGGCTCGGTCATATTCCCCGTAAGCTTTCTATCTTCCTTTTTCAATGGAAACTGAGGAAAATTTTTTGAAAAAGCAAAAGAATATATTTTGTTACAAATTTAACACAAGAGTTTGTTGAAGCCGAAACAGGAACAAAATTTTGAGGTCTCAAAAATTTCACTCAAAACAGCTTCAAGAAGTTCATGAAAGTTCTTTTGTGTTCTAAACTGGGGAAGAATTTTTGAGGAAGGTCCTCAAAAATTTCACCAAGCTCGCACTTTATGAATCAGACTACATTTGGCCTCAGACTCCATGAGGCACCGATATTCAATTCGGATGACAATCAGAGGAGTCTTTGACTATTCAATAACTCTCTTTTATTTTGTTAATTTTCATGACTTCCTTGCTTTCACTCTTTTCTCATCTCTTTGCAAGAAAATCATCCCCGCCAATAATCGGAGATGGTCACAATAATGTCACGACTCAAATCCCATCGGGACGGATTGACACTTGTAGCCGACAAGGCCCGAGAGAACCAAGCTTTGCCTCTATTCAATCATATGCATGCCATAAGAAACCCATAAGCACATAATAGCTATAGATACCAACAAGGGAATTCATGGAACATGCATGTATATACATATGCGAAACTGGGCCGTTAAGGCCACCAAGTCAAGTGCGACATATCCCTTTTACATTCATACACCCACAACAGTCTACAAAAGCCTCTAACAAATGCATTGACCAAAATGATCTAAAAGTCGGGACAAGGCCCTTCTTTATACAACATGTTCAACACCAAAACATATGTACAATAGTGACTCGGAGAAGCCCCGAACTAACTGGAGCTCACCAAAGATCTGCAACAACTGGCAACCTACTGTGGAGGCCTACTAGTACCTACGCCTACAGCAAGTAAGGTAAATTCCCCAAGAGGGGTCAGTACGAAGAATGTACTGAGTATGTAAGGCCATATGAAACTTATAAGATATGTAAATATGTCAAAGAACTCAAGTTCAAATGCGTAACCAATCTAGATAAGTCACAATGTAGATGAGTCACTATTCTGTACTTTGGAAACCATGTATATTGCTTTTGGTACTTTCTTTGTATTTTTAATTTAATGATTATTCATCTTCGCTTGTGACCTTTGATACCCGGCCCCCGACTGAACAGTAGGTTCTAAACATAACATCATGTTATGTTGGGATCGGCTCGAGCTAGGCTTATGCCTCTAGAGCTGCCACCCTATGAATCAATGTATATATCGGGATTGGCTCGAGCTTGGTTAGTACCTTTAGAGCTGCCACCCATACAACATTTCAGGTTCGGCTCGAGCTAGGTTATTACCTCTAGAGCTGCCCCCTGTTAGGATCGGTATGAGCTAGGCTTATGCCCCCAGGACTGCCCCCTGATCCAATAACCTCGGGATCGGCTTGAGCTAGGCATTTTGCCCCCAAAGCTGCCACCCTTACTTGATCATTGACCACATATGCATTACTTTGTTTATTACTTCGAGATTGATACAAGGATAGTTACAACTTTACTTGGAACTTCAGATCATTAACCAACGAGTGGGAGACATGTAACTAACTTGGCAACATAACATTATTAGAACTATAACACCATGGGAACCATTGGACAAGAATCCATGAACAGGAGACATAAGTATAATCACTATTGGAACATTGGAATATAACCTTATTTGAGCTTTTAGAACATTATCCATGAATATGAGACATGAGATTCACCAATGATCAATGAGTAGGAAATATATGACAATGACCATGGATAACCGGATATAGGATACCTTAGCACATTTCGGGATAGGACTAGTGAAATGTCAATGTGAATACTATTTGCCGCAGAAAGATACGGACAGAGTAACCTTACATACCTTGTACTCTCAATACGGATATACAATCCTAGATGTGCATACAATAGTCCCGCTCCTTCTTTATGTGTCACTGTACATCACAAATACGTAACGGGATTCACATTAACCATCAACTACTTTACAAATGCATATAACATCAATGGGTTACATGTTTGCCTTTAAACATGTCATTTCCCTTGACAAAACCATGATGAAATTATTATTCCAAAAATCCCACAATATTCCCAACATTGACCAATACATTATAATCAATACATTTCACCACAACACTTCTCCTTTACACTTTTTTATCCACACCACATCACAAATAATCCATCAATTCACCTTAATACACTTCATAGCACATATCGGCCAAAATCCCCCAATTTACACTTATAGAAAAATAACAAGTTTAATACGAAAAATAACACCATACATGTTCATATTTTGTCCATACCATGCTCTTTCATCAAAGACACAAGTCCTAATTCAAGCTTGAATCCCATGGATCACAAATCTTATACAAAAGCAGAAAGTACCATGTCCAAAATTTCCTGTAACACCCCGTACGTTTCTGAGTCTAGTTGCCAATCGTAACATTTTTGGAAAAATGAAAACATGAGAGAATTGACGAATTTTTGTATTTAATTATGGGCATTTAAAAGCCTAATACAATTGGGCCCTTAATTGAAGCCCAAATTTCATAAGAAGACATGGCCCAATGTGGGACTTTGACCCATTCTTCTAAAAGTTGGTCCGATTGACTAATTAACCCTTGCATTAAATGACTAAGGAGAAGATAAGGGAGACATGAGGGACTATATATATAGAGAAAAATCAGATTTTTATTCCCTTAAACTCTCATAACATTCTAGGATTTTCCACAAAACTCCCTTTTGCTCTCAAGAACCCCAAGTCCTTCTATTGGCCAAAATCATCCATTGGTAAGTCTTGGTAAGTGTTTATTATGATGTATTAATATATTTTATGCATGTTAGATGGTGTATATTGTGTTGGTTATGTTGGTGGAATATAGGGAAGTTAACAATAAGTGAAGTGTTCATGTTTGCTAAATTGAAGGGTGGTTTGTGTTGTAAACTTGACTTTGGACTTGTGGTGTTGAGGAGAGTGAACTTGGTGGAGCGAATATTGACATGTGAGATGTGATTATGGTCTTACCATGTTTGATGCTTGTACATAACATTTGTAATGGTTCTTGAGAAATCGATTGTGGTTTTGTTGTCGTATTGGCCGTGAAATGTGGTTTTGAGTGTCGTTATGTGTGTTGTGCGGCTATGGCTGATTGTTGATGTTTAATATGATCAAGAATATGTTCAAATATGTTTGATTGTGATCATGGACCATTCATGGCATTAAAAGACCCAAAAAAGTCATTTCAGACCAAAACGGGCATTCGCCCCCGCAGACGAGGCATCTGCGGACGCAGATGCCAACGCAGAAGGCCCTGGAATTTTCCAGGAAGCCATATGCGCGTGCACCTTTCCACCTGCGTGCGCAGGTGGCAGCACATGTCACCTCCAGAATTCGTTTTGTGTGTTTCCGTCACTAGTTGATCCCCGAAAGCCCCGATACCCTTTTGGGATGTAATTATCAACTTGTAATGTCATTTTAATGACTTTAAAGTGTCGTATGGAGGTGTGTTGGACTATGTTAAGTATGTATGGTTGTTTATATGTTGTTATGAAGGAATAATTATGACGAAATGATAAAGGGAAAGACGTAAAGGGTAAGTATGGTGTGAAATGCTTTCGTTGAATGATCTTTTGGTCAATGTGGGTGATGTTATGGTGTTGTTGATATGTAAATGCATTGGATTGTATGGTGAGGGGGTGACATGACATTATATGGTATCCACAAAATTCATTGTCGTCTTGTACGCCTATATAGTGGCTAGTTGCTAATGTAAGTTCTGTTATGAACTTGTATTGTAGAGTAAAACGTAAGGAAGAAGCGGGACTATTGTGTTCATACATAGGCTTGCGTATTCATACTTGGAAGTAAAGGTATGTAAGCTTACTTTGTCCATATCTTTCTGCGACAAATTGTATCCACATTTCTATTTCACTAGTCCTATCCCGAAATGTGCTAAGGTATCATATATCCGTTTATCAATAGTCATTGTCATATATGTCCTACTCATGGATCATTGGTGAGCTTCATGTCTCATATTCATGGTTAATGTTCCGAAAGTTCAAATAAAGTTACGTTCCAATATTCCAATAGTGCCTATACTTGTGTCTCTTGTTCATGGATTATTGTCCAATGGTTCCAATGGTTTCATGGTGCTCGTAATGTTATATTTCTCATGATGTTTATTCACATGTCTTTCACTCATTGGTTAATGATTCAAAGCTTCCAACAATGTTATGTTCCAAAGTTCCAAAGTGATGTATGACTATCAAAGTATCAATCTCCAAGTAATGAACAAAGTAATGCATATGTGGTCAATGATCAAGTACGGGTGACAGGTCTAGGGGCATAAGCCTAGCTCTACTCGATCCCGAGATATGGATTTATAGGTGGCTGGTCTAGGGGCATAAGCCTAGCTCGACCCGATCCCGATGCATTGATGTATGGGTGGCAAGTCTAGGGGTATAAGCCTAGCTCGACTCGATCCCAACACGATACTATGCTATGAAAAGACCCACTGATCAGTCGGGGCTCGGGTACTTTGTGGCATATGTAATGACAAGTGAGCATTGAATGTACAGAAAGTAACAAAAGTAATGAAAGCAATCCACATGGTTTCCAAAATGCAACATGGTGACTTATTTACATTAATTAGTCATTGGTATTTGAGTTCATTGAGATATTCATGTGTTGTACAGTTTCATCTGAGCCTTGCGTACTCAGTACTTATTTCGTACTGACCCCTCTCGGGGAATTTACCTTACTTGCTGCATGTGCAGGTACCAGTAGGCCTCCCCAGTAGATTGCCACTGTTAGCAGTTCTTTGGTGAGCTCCAGCTCATTCGGGGCTTCTCCGAGTCAGAGTGTATATATGTTTTGGTATTGTACATATTGTGTAAAGCAGGGACTTGTCCCGACTTATGGTTCATTTTGGTCAATGCTCTTGTTAGAGGCTTTTGTAGACGGATGTGGGTGTATCAATGTAAAAGACATATGTTGTTTGACTGGATGGCCTCAACAACCAAGTTTCTTATGTATGTATAAATATGTCCCATGCTTTCGTTTATTCGTCTTTCATGTTCTTCCGCAATGGTGGTTGTGATTATGACATGCATACGATTGAACATAGGCAAAGGTTGGTTCTCTCGGGCCTTATCGGCTACGGGTGCCACTCATGTCTCGATGGGATTCGGGGCGTGACAAAAGTGATATCAGAGCAGGTCGGTCTAAGGATGTCTACAAAGCCGTGTCTGAGTAGAGTCTTACTTATCGATGTGTGGTGCACCACATTTATAAGTAGAAGGCTACGGGGCATTTAGGATGTTGTTTCTTTTCTTCATTCTAGATCGTGCAATTGAGTCAATGTTGTAAGTTGCATTGTATCTGATCTTGGTAATTATTTTTCTTTGGTATAGTCCAAATTGCCGAACACAAGAAGAGGTCAAGGTAAAAGTAAGAGAATAGACAGAATTGCTGGAGAGGGAACAAGTAGACCACCACCTGAACAAGTTGATCAAGGTGGCGCTGAAACTGAGTTTGCAACGCGAGCTTCTTCTACTTCTTCAGCTCCAGAAGAGCCGAGAAGAAGGGAAGTGCCCGTGGAACCACCGACGAATGCCACAGACCAGGATCTTAGGAATGCAGTTCAGATGTTAACACAGTTAGTGGCATCCCAGAGTTAAGGACGAGCTGGTCCAATGACACATGATGATGATGCGGCTAGAGTAGCAAGTCGTAGAACGCAGGATTTCCTCAAATTGGACCCTCCTATCTTCACAGGGGCAGATCCAAAAGCAGATCCACAGGACTTCGTGGATCAAATTCAGAGGGCTTTAGAAGTTATGCATGTGACAGGGGTAGAGACGGTTGAACTTGCTGCGTATAGGTTTAAAGGAGAGGCAATATTGTGGTGCGAGGATTGGAAGAAATCCCGTGATATTGATGCAACCCCCCTACTTGGGAAGAGTTTAAAGTGGCTTTTCTTGATCATTACTTGCCCTATGAGATCCGTGAGGCACGTGCGGATCAGTTCCTAAATCTCCGTCAAGGAAATTTGAGCGTTAGAGAATATAGCTTGCAATTTAATTCCTTGGCTCGATATGCGCCAAATGTTATGGCTACGATGACAGACAGGGTCCATAGATACGTGGAAAGACTAGAGCCATACTTGGTAAGATATTGCACTATTGCGACCTTGAATAGGGACATGGACATTGCTCGAATAACAGCCTTTGCCCAGAAAATGGAAGATCAAAGACAGAGACGAAGGGTGCATGAATTTGATAGGGGACAATCCAAAAGGGCTAGACCTATGGGACCACCTATGATTTCCCAAGGAGGATCTAGGCCCCGCATATTTCCTAGACCACCTAGACCGTCGTTCTCTTATTCCACAGGGAGTGCTTATTCTCAGTCTCGAGGGTTTAGAGGTGGTTCAGCTGGGCAAAGTAGTGGGGTTCATGGATCACAGGCAGCAGGTTTTCCTCGTCAGCAGTGTCAGCACTACGGGCGTATTCATGCAGGTACATGCAGAGTGGGGACAAATTTTTGTTTCTGGTGCGGCATGACAGGACACATGATGAGGGAGTGTCCCCAGAGGAGTATGGGTGGTGTAGCACGACCGGCAGGATCGGTCATTGCGTCATCAGCATCGGTCCCTTCTTTGGGCCGAGGTGTTCAGTCTGTTGGCAGGGGTAGGGGTGCCAGAGGAGCAGCCAGTACTAGTGGGGTCCAGAATTGCACTTATGCTTTAGTGGACCGACAGAATTCAGAGGCTTCTCCAGATGTCATCACAGGTACATTATCCATATGCTCACATAATGTATATGCACTAATTGACCCAGGTTCTACATTTTCCTATGTTACTCCATTGGTTGCTGCGAAATTTGCAAAGGCACCAGAATTATTAATTAAATCAATTGAAGTTTCTACATCGGTTGGTGAATATATTGTTGCAAAAAGGGTATATCATAACTGTGTGTGGTCATAATACGTTGGCCGATCTCATTGAATTGGACATGGTGGATTTTGATGTAATTATGGGAATGGATTGGTTGGCCTCTTGTTATGCTACGGTAGATTGCCGGGCCAAGAAGGTGCAATTTTGTTTTCCGCAAGAAAATCTTCTTGAATGGCAGGGTAATGTAGGGGCACCACGAGGGCGATTTATTTCTTACTTGAAAGCCAGGAAAATGATTGCCAAGGGCTACATATGTCACCTAGTTCGGGTGAAAGTTAATGATGTGGAACCACTAACTCCACAGTCGGTTCCAATAGTCAATGAATTTCTAGATGTCTTTCCAGAGAATCTTCCAGGTTTACCCCCAGAACGGGAAGTGGAATTCGGCATTGATGTGATTCCAGGCACTAGCCTATTTCTATTCCTTCATATAGAATGGCTCCAGCAGAATTGCGTGAATTGAAGGAGCAATTGAAGGATTTGCTGGACAAAGGCTTCATTAGGCCTAGTATGTCCCCGTGGGGTGCACTGATATTATTCGTACGTAAGAAAGATGGCACATTGAGGATGTGCATTGACTACCGACAGTTGAATAAAGTAACGATCAAGAACAAATATCCCCTCCCTCACATTGATGATTTGTTTGATCAGTTACAGGATGCCAAGTGTTTTTCAAAGATTGACTTGAGGTCGGGTTACCATCAAGTCAGAGTTAGAGAGGAGGATGTACCCAAGGCAACTTTTCGAACACAGTACGACCATTATGAATTTTTAGTTATGTCATTTGGACTAACAAATGCACCGGCTGTGTTTATGGATTTGATGAATAGGGTGTTTAAGCCATTCTTAGACGTGTTCGTGACAGTATTTATAGATGATATCCTTGTTTATTCAAGATCACCAGAAGACCACGCTACTCACTTACGGCAAGTGTTGCAAATCCTCCGTGAGCGTAAGTTGTATGCAAAATTCTCCAAATGTGAGTTCTGGTTAAAATCAGTTGCATTCTTGGGTCACATTGTGTCAGGTCAAGGGATCCAGGTCGATACACAGAAGATAGAAACAGTGAAAAATTGGCCAAGACCTACGACACCCACGGAGATTCGCAGTTTTCTGGGTTTGGCAGGTTATTATCGCAGATTTGTAGAGGGGTTTGCTTCTATTGCGAAACCATTAACAAAGTTAACTCACAAGGCAATTAAGTTTCAATGGAATGATGCATGTGAAAGGGGGTTTCAAAAGTTGAAGGATAAGTTGACTTCCACACCAGTGTTAGTACTTCCTGAAGGCACAGAAGGCTATGCAGTGTATTGTGATGTTTTCGGGATTGGTCTCGGATGTGTGTTGATGCAGCATGGTAGGGTGATAGCATATGCCTCACGACAGTTGCGGCCACATGAGAAAAATTATCCCACTCATGACCTTGAATTGGCAGCGGTAGTGTTTGGTTTAGAGATATGGCGGCATTATCTGTATGGAGTTCATGTTGATATTTATACAGATCACAAAAGTTTACACTATCTCTTTAAGCAAAAGGAAATCAATTTGAGGCAACGAAGGTGGTTAGAGCTTTTGAAAGATTATGACATTGATATTCTTTATCATCCAGGCAAAGCAAATGTAGTAGCTGATGCATTGAGCCGTAAGGCAGTAGAGAGCACTAGTGGTCAGTTGAATGAAAAGCTTGAGATAATCAAAGATTTGAATCAACTAGCCTGCTTAGGAGTTCGCCTTATTGAATCCTCAGAAGAGGGAGTTATGGTGCAGAATGCAGCAGAATCCTCCTTAATAGCTGAAGTGAAAGAGAAGCAGTTTGCGGATTCTGTGTTGTTGCAGCTAAAGGAAAATGTACAACAGAAATTGACAACGGTATTTGCTCTTACACAGGAAGGGGTGCTTCAGTGTCAAGGTAGGCTATGTGTACCGGATTTAGATGAATTGAGGAAGCGAATTATGACAGAGGCGTATCACTCGCGCTATTCTATTCATTCGGGTGCTACCAAAATGTACCGTGATTTAAAGGAAGTGTATTGGTGGGGAAACATGAAGAAGAACATTGCAGAATTCGTCGCTCAATGCCCAAATTATCAACAAGTGAAAGTGGAACATCAGAAATTGGGAGGTTATATGCAGTGTATCAATCTTCCAGTGTGGAGGTGGGATATGATTAATATGGACTTCATCGCAGGTTTGCCTCGTACATTGCGGAAATTTGATTCAATATGGGTTATAGTTGACAGGCTGACCAAATCGACACATTTTCTACCAGTCAAGACCACCTACACAGCTGAGGATTATGCAAGATTATATGTGAAAGAAATAGTACGATTGCATGGTATTCCACTTTCTATTATCTCGAACAGAGGAGCACAGTTCACAGCGCACTTTTGGAGATCCTTTCAGCAGAGTTTAGGCACACAGGTGAACTTGAGTACGGCTTTCCATCCACAGACTGATGGACAATCAAAACGTACTATTCAGACACTTGAAGATATGCTACGGGCTTGTGCATTAGATTTTCAGGGTAGTTGGGATGACCATTTGCCTCTCATTGAATTTGCTTACAACAATAGCTATCATTCAAGTATTAAAATGGCACCGTATGAAGCATTGTATGGACGAAAATGTAGGTCACCAATTGGATGGTTCAAAGCAGGTGAAACTGCTTTACTTGGACCAGCTATTGTTCATCAGGCTATGGAAAAGGTTAAGGTAATCCAACAGCGGTTACAAACGGCTCAAAGTCATCATAAGTCATATGCGGATGTTAGAAGAAGAGGTCTTGAATTCGCCATAGGTGATTGGGTGTTTTTAAAGGTGTCATCGATGAAAGGGGTAATGCGGTTCGGAAAGAAAGGGAAATTGAGTCCACGTTACATAGGCCCATATGAAGTTATTAGAAGATTTGGGCAAGTTGCTTATGAATTAGCACTACCTCAAGAACTTTCTTCAGTCCATCCGGTATTTCATGTTTCGATGCTTCGAAAATGCATAGGAGATCCATCTCGTATTGTTCCCATTGAAGATGTGCAAGTTAGAGAGGATCTTACTTATGAAGAGGTACCCATTGTTATCCTAGATCGACAAGTGAAAAGATTGAGGAATAAAGATGTAGCTTCCGTGAAAGTCCTTTGGAGAAATCAACAAGTAGAGGAGGTCACATGGGAAGCGGAAGAGATGATGAAATCCAAATACCCTCACTTATTTCAAAGAGAAGAATGACAAGTAAGTATTTATAAGCTTTGGAGTGTATCTCTATATGATGACATGAAAAATGTTTGTAAACTTGTAATTGGTTACTTTGCCATGATAACACTGACATTCGAGGACGAATGTTTCTAAGGGGGGAAGAATGTAACACCCCGTACGTTTCTGAGTCTAGTTGCCAATCGTAACATTTTTGGAAAAATGAAAACATGAGAGAATTGACGAATTTTTGTATTTAATTATGGGCATTTAAAAGCCTAATACAATTGGGCCCTTAATTGAAGCCCAAATTTCATAAGAAGACATGGCCCAATGTGGGACTTTGACCCATTCTTCCAAAAGTTGGTCCGATTGACTAATCAACCCTTGCATTAAATGACTAAGGAGAAGATAAGAGAGACATGAGGGACTATATATATAGAGAAAAATCAGATTTTTATTCCCTTAAACTCTCATAACATTCTAGGATTTTCCACAAAACTCCCTTTTGCTCTCAAGAACCCCAAGTCCTTCTATTGGCCAAAATCATCCATTGGTAAGTCTTGGTAAGTGTTTATTATGATGTATTAATATATTTTATGCATGTTAGATGGTGTATATTGTGTTGGTTATGTTGGTGGAATATTGGGAAGTTAACAATAAGTGAAGTGTTCATGTTTGCTAAATTGAAGGGTGGTTTGTGTTGTAAACTTGACTTTGGACTTGTGGTGTTGAGGAGAGTGAACTTGGTGGAGCGAATATTGACATGTGAGATGTGATTATGGTCTTACCTTGTTTGATGCTTGTGCATAACATTTGTAATGGTTCTTGGGAAATCGATTGTGGTTTTGTTGTCGTATTGGCCGTGAAATGTGGTTTTGAGTGTCGTTATGTGTGTTGTGCGGATATGGCTGATTGTTGATGTTTAATATGATGTATAATATGTTCAAATATGTTTGATTGTGATCATGGACCATTCATGGCATTAAAAGACCCAAAAAAGTCATTTCAGACCAAAACGGGCATTCGCCCCCGCAGACGAGGCATCTGCGGACGCAGATGCCAATGCAGAAGGCCCTGGAATTTTCCAGGAAGCCATCTGCGCGTGCACCTTTCCACCTGTGTGCGTAGGTGGAAGCGCATGTCACCTCCAGAATTCGTTTTGTGTGTTTCCGTCACTAGTTGATCCCCGAAAGCCCCGATACCCTTTTGGGATGTAATTATCAACTTGTAATGTCATTTTAATGACTTTAAAGTGTCGTATGGAGGTGTTTTGGACTATGTTAAGTATGTATGGTTGTTTATATGTTGTTATGAAGGAATAATTATGACGGAATGATAAAGGGAAATACGTAAAGGGTAAGTATGGTGTGAAATGCTTTCGTTGAATGATCTTTTGGTCAATGTGGGTGATGTTATGGTGTTGTTGATATGTAAATGCATTGGATTGTATGGTGAGGGGGTGAAATGACATTATATGGTATCCACAAAATTCATTGTCGTCTTGTACGCCTATATAGTGGCTAGTTACTAATGTAAGTTCTGTTATGAACTTGTATTGTAGAGTAA
Organism: Capsicum rhomboideum; assembly: GCA_031232105.1. Lineage (NCBI taxonomy): Eukaryota > Viridiplantae > Streptophyta > Magnoliopsida > Solanales > Solanaceae > Capsicum > Capsicum rhomboideum. The sequence goes on along the minus strand of CP124712.1, from coordinate 122,701,993 downwards.
GACGTGAGGAAGAAGCGGGACTATAGTGTTCATACATAGGCTTGCGTATTCATACTTGGAAGTAAAGGTATGTAAGGTTACTCTGTCCGTATCTTTCTGCGGCAAATAGTATCCACATTGCTATTTCACTAGTCCTATTCCGAAATGTGCTAAGGTATCATATATCCGTTTATCAATAGTCATTGTCATATATGTCCTACTCATGGATCATTGGTGAGCCTCATGTCTCATATTCATGGTTAATGTTCCGAAAGCTCAAATAAAGTTACGTTCCAATATTCCAATAGTGCCTATACTTGTGTCTCTTGTTCATGGATTATTGTCCAATGGTTCCAATGGTTTCATGGTGCTCGTAATGTTATATTTCTCATGATGTTTATTCACATGTCTTTCACTCATTGGTTAATGATTCAAAGCTTCCAACAATGTTATGTTCCAAAGTTCCAAAGTGATGTATGACTATCAAAGTATCAATCTCCAAGTAATGAACAAAGTAATGCATATGTGGTCAATGATCAAGTACGGGTGGCAGGTCTAGGGGCGTAAGCCTAGCTCGACTCGATCCCAAGATATGGATTTATGGGTGGCAGGTCTAGGGGCATAAGCCTAGCTCGACCCGATCCCGATGCATTGATGTATGGGTGGCAAGTCTAGGGGCATAAGCCTAGCTCGACTCGATCCCAACACGATACTATGATATGAAAAGACCCACTGATCAGTCGGGGCTCGGGTACTTTGTGGCATATGTAATGACAAGTGAGCATTGAATGTACAGAAAGTAACAAAAGTAATGAAAGCAATCCACATGGTTTCCAAAATGCAACATGGTGACTTATTTACATTAATTAGTCATTGGTATTTGAGTTCATTGAGATATTCATGTGTTGTACAGTTTCATCTGAGCCTTGCGTACTCAATACTTATTTCGTACTGACCCCTCTCGGGGAATTTACCTTACTTGCTGCATGCGCAGGTACCAGTAGGCCTCCCCAGTAGATTGCCACTGTTAGCAGTTCTTTGGTGAGCTCCAGCTCATTCGGGGCTTCTCCAAGTCAGAGTTTATATATGTTTTGGTATTGTACATATTGTGTAAAGCAGGGACTTGTCCCGACTTATGGTTCATTTTGGTCAATGCTCTTGTTAGAGGCTTTTGTAGACGGATGTGGGTGTATCAATGTAAAAGACATATGTTGTTTGACTGGATGGCCTCAACGGCCAAGTTTCTTATGTATGTATAAATATGTCCCATGTTTTCCTTTATTCGTCTTTCATGTTCTTCCGCAATGGTGGTTGTGATTATGACATGCATACGATTGAACATAGGCAAAGGTTAGTTCTCTTGGGCCTTATCGGCTATGGGTGCCACTCATGTCTCGATGGGATTAGGGGCGTGACATTTCCAAGCACAACAAACATGATTTACATACTCTTTCATGCATATAATATATTAATCCATAACAATATTCACTTACCCAAGCTTGAAAAGTGAGGATCTTGCTCCAAAATTGACTTTGAGTTCTTTAGGGTTTGAGAGAAATGTTGGAGAAAATATCTAAAAAGGCATGAGATTGTCAAATGAAGAAAATATGATTTTTGGGTCTATATATAGTCCTTGGGGTCATCCTTAGCCATTCTTGGTATTTAATTCTTCATTTGACTTAGTCTATAGAAGATTGGATCATGTGACCCATGTCTTTTGCCTTATTTTGGGCTTTTATTGAGCCCAAATCACTTAACCCAATAAAATTAATAATTTCTCGTGTTTAAGTCATCTTATACGAATTACAATAATATTCCCACTCATGCTACTCATATCCGTAGCCTCAATCCCAAAAACAAGTGATTCTAGCCACGTTTGGCTTATTTTGACCTTAAGGGCAAAACTGTCATTTTGACTCCAAATTCGTTCTCGAGTAATTTTATCATACCAATATAATATTTCATTCATTTCATGTATATACTCATGGTTGTAGAAGAAACGTGGCAAAAATCGACTTAGTACGACCCCGGATACCCTTGGGACTTAGAAATTTCCAACTTTTGAAAAAGTGGAAAAACCAGCGTGGCACGCCCTTGGGCGCGCCAACTTGCTGCCTTTGGACTAAAATTTTTAGCCCAGAGCGGCGTGGCACGCCCTCTGGCGTGCCCCACACTTATATTTTTCAAAAATTCCGTTTTTCGACTTTTCTTCGCGGGTTTGGTTAGATACTTCAAGTCCTATTCTTTAACTTACTTCTTAACCTTAATATACTTTGTTTGGAGGTCTTCTTAGCCTCGTTTTGAACACCACCAATGCTCCACGAACATCATAAAACACCTCCTATGCAAGTTTAATCATATGTACAAGGCCAAATTTAAATTTTCCCATTATTAACACTCCCAAATACATACTCATGGCATCTCGACACCTAAGTAACCATTGTTCAACGTCATCACATAGGGTTAGGAAGGTACGGGGTGTTACATTCTTCCCCCCTTAGGAACATTCATCCTCGAATGTTAGCAATATCGTTTCAATTACAACAATTGCATCTCTACATTAGCATACATATACATAAACACTTAAGGCTCATGGAGACTTACTTGTTATTGCTCCACTTTCGCACTTTGAACTTCTTGGTCCATTTGAAATAGATGGGGATATTTGGATTTCATCATCTCTTCCGCTTCCCATGTGATCTCCTCTACTTGTTGATTTCTCCAAAGGACTTTTACGGAAGCTATGTCTTTATTCCTAAATCTCTTTACTTGTCGATCTAGAATAGAAATGGGTACCTCTTCATAAGTAAGATCCGCCATAACTTGAACATCTTCAATTAGAACAATACGAGATGGATCTCCTATTCATTTTTGAAGCATCGAAACATGAAATACCGGATGGACTGAGGAAAGTTTCTGGGGTAGTGCCAACTCATACGCAACTTGCCCAAATCTTCTAATGATTTCATATGGGCCTATGTAACGTGGACTCAATTTCCCTTTCTTTCTGAACCGTATTACCCCTTTCATCGGTGACAGCTTTAAAAACACCCAATCACCTATGGCAAATTCCAGACCTCTTCTTCTAACATCGTCATATGACTTGTGATGACTTTGAGCCGTTTGTAACCGCTGTTGGATCACCTTAACCTTTTCCATAGCCTGATGAACAATATCTGGCCCAAGTAAAGCAGTTTCACCTGCTTCAAACCATCCTATTGGTGATCTACATTTCCTTCCGTACAAAGCTTCATAAGGTCTCATTTTAATACTTGAATGATAACTATTGTTATACGCAAATTCAATAAGATGCAAATGGTCATCCCAATTGCCTTGAAAATTTAACGTACAAGCTCGTAGCATATCTTCAAGTGTCTAAATAGTACGTTCTGCTTGTCCGTCAGTCTGAGGATGGAAAGCCGTACTCAAATTCACCCATGTACCCAAACTTTGTTGGAAAGATTTCCAAAAGTGCGCTGTGAACTGTGCTCCTCTGTCTGATATAATGGAAAGTGGAATACCATGCAATCGTACTATCTCTTTCACATACAATTTTGCATACTCTTCAGCTGTATAGGTGGTCTTGACTGGTAGAAAATGCACTGACTTGGTAAGCCTATCCACTATAACCCATATAGAATCAAACTTCCGCAATGTACGAGGCAAACCCGTAATGAAATCCATATTAATCATATCCCATTTCCAGACTGGAAGATTGATACATTGCATGTAACCTCCCGGTTTCTGATGTTCCACTTTCACTTGTTGACAATTCGGGCATTGAGCGACAAACTCTGCAATGTTCTTTTTCATGTTTCCCCACCAATACACTTCTTTTAATTCATGGTATATTTTAGTAGCACCCGGATGAATAGAATAGCGCGAATGATGCGCCTCTGTCATAATTCGTGTCCTCAGTTCATCTACATCCGGTACACATAATCTCCCTTGACATTGAAGTACCCCTTCCTGTGTAAGATCAAATGCCTTTGTCAAATCCTGTTGTACATTTTCCTTTAGCTGCAATAACATAGAATCCGCAAACTGTTTCTCTTTCACTTAAGTTATTAAGGAGGATTCTGCTGCATTCTGCACAATGACTCTATCATCTGAGGATTCGATAAGGCGAACTCCCAAGCTGGCTAATTGATTCAAATCTTTGACTATCTCATGCTTTTCATTCAACTGGCCACTAGTGCTTTCTGCTTCCTTACGGCTCAATGTATCAGCTACTATATTTACTTTGCCTGGGTGATAAAGAATATCAATGTCATAGTCTTTTAAGAGATCTAACCACCTTCGTTGCCTCAAATTGAGTTCCTTTTGCTTAAAGAGATATTGCAAACTTTTGTGGTCCGTATAGATATCAACATGGACTCCATACAAATAATGACGCCATATCTTTAGAGCAAAAACTACCGCTGCCAATTCAAGATCATGTGTGGGATAATTTTTCTCATGTGGTCGCAACTGTCGTGAGGCATATTCTATGACATTACCGTGTTGCATCAACACATATCTGAGGCCAACCCCAGAAGCATCACAATACACTACATAACCTTCAGTACCTTCGGGAAGCACTAAAATCGGTGTGGAGGTTAATTTATCTTTCAACTTTTGGAAGATTTTCTCACATGCATCATTCCACTGAAATTTTACTTCCTTATGTGTAAGCTTTGTTAACGGTGCTGCAATAGAGGAAAAACCTTCCACAAATCTTCTATAATAACCTGCCAGTCCAAGAAAACTAAGAATTTCTGTGGGTGTCGTAGGTCTTGGCTAATTTTTCACTGCTTCAATCTTCTGTGTATCAACCTGTATACCTTCATCTGACACAATGTGGCCCAAGAATGCAACTGATTTTAACCAAAACTCACACTTGGAGAACTTAGCATACAGCTCACGCTCACGGAGAATCTGTAACACCTGCCGTAAGTGCTTAGCATGGTCCTCCGGTGTTCTGGAATAAACTAGGATGTCATCTATAAATACCGTGACGAACACGTCCAGAAATGGCTTAAACACCCTATTCATCAAATCAATAAACACAGCTGGTGCATTTGTTAGCCCAAATGACATAACTAAGAATTCATAATGGCCATACCGTGTTTGGAAAGCTGTCTTGGGTACATCTTCTTTTCTAACTCTTACTTGATGGTAACCCGACCTCAAGTCAATCTTTGAAAAACACTTGGCACCCTGTAACTGATCAAACAAATCATCAATTCGAGGGAGGGGATATTTGTTCTTGATCGTTACCTTATTCAATTGTCGATAGTCAATGCACATTCTTAAAGTGCCATCTTTCTTTCGCACAAATAATACCGGCGCACCCCACAGGGACATACTAGGCCTAATGAAGCCTTTGTCCAGCAAATCTTTCAATTGCTCCTTCAATTCACGCAATTCTGCTGGAGCCATTCTATATGGAGGAATAAAAATAGGCTGAGTGCCCGGAATCACATCGATGCCAAATTCTACTTCCCGTTCTGGGGGTAAGCCTGGAAGATTCTCTGGGAACACATCTAGAAATTCATTAACCACTGGAACCGACTGCGGAGTTAGTGGTTCCACTTCTGTATCTTTCACCCATACTAGATGACATATGTATCCTTTAGCAATCATTTTTATAGTTTTCAAATAGGAAATAAATCTTCCTCGTGGTGCCCCTACATTACCCTGCCATTCAAGAACATTTTCTTGCGGAAAACAAAATTGCACCTTCTTGGCCCAACAATCTACCGTAGCATAACAAGAGGCCAACCAATCCATTCCCATGATCACATCAAAATCCACCATGTCTAATTCAATGAGATCAGCCAATGTATCATGACCACACACCGTTACCACACAATTACAATATACTCTCTTTGCAATAATATATTCACCAACCGGTGTAGACACTTCAATTGATTTAATTAATAATTTTGGTGCTTTTGCAAATTTCGCAGCAACCAATGGAGTAACATAGGAAAATGTAGAACCAAGGTCAATCAATGCATATACATTATGTGAGGATATGAGTAATGTACCTGTGACAACATCAGGGGAAGCCTCTGAATTCTGTCGGTCCACTAAAGCATAAGTGCAATTCTGGACCCCACTAGTACTGGCTGCTCCTCTGGCACCCCTACCCCTGCCAACAGACTGAACACCTCGGCCCAAAGAAGGGACCGATGCTGATGACGCAATGACCGATCCTGTCGGTCGTGCTACACCACCCATACTCCTCTGGGGACACTCCCTCATCATGTGTCCTGTCATGCCGCACCAGAAACAAAAATTTGTCCCCACTCTGCATGTACCTGCATGAATACGCCCGTAGTGCTGACACTGCTGACGAGGAAAACCTGCTGCCTGTGATCCGTGAACTCCGCTACTCTGCCCAGATGGACCTCCCCTAGACCCTCGAAACTGTGAATGAGTACCCCCTGTAGAATAGGAGAACGATGGTCTGGGTGGTCTCGAAAACATACGGGGCCTAGATCCTCCTTGGGACATCATAGGTGGTCTCATAGGTCTAGTCCTTTTGGATTGTCCCCTTCAAATTCCTGTACCCTTCGTCTCTGTCTTTGATCTTCCATTTTCTGGGCGAAGGCTTGTATTCTAGCTATGTCCATGTCCTTGTTCAAGTCAGCAATGGTGCAATCCCTTACCAAATATGGCTCTAGTCTGTCCATGTATCTATGGACCCTGTCTGTCATTGTAGCCACAACATTTGGCGCATATCGAGCCAAGGAATTAAATTGCAAGCTATATTCCCTGACGCTTAGATGTCCCTGACGAAGATTTAGGAATTGTTCCGCACGTGCCTCGCGGATCTCATAAGGAAGATAATGATCTAGGAAAGCCACTTTAAATTCTTCCCAAGTAGGTGGAGTTGCACCAATATCACGGGATTTCTTCCAATCCTCGTACCACAATATTGCCTCTCCTTTCAATCGGTACGCGGCAAGTTCAACTGTCTCTACCCCCATCACATGCATAACTTCCAAGGCCCTCTGAATTTGATCCACGAAGTCCTGTGGATATGCTTTTGGATCTGACCCTATGAAGATAGGAGGGTCCAGTTTCAAGAAATCCTGTGTTCTACGACTTGCCACTCTAGCCGCATCATCATCATGTGTCATTGGACCAGCTCGTCCTTGACTCTGGGCTGCCACTAACTGTGTTAACATCTGAACTGCATTTCTAAGATCCTGATCTGTGGCATTGACTGGTGGTTCTACAGCTCTTACTTTTTCCTCGACCTCTTCTTGTCATCGGCATTTTCTATAATATACAAGAATAACAATATATATGATCAGAAACAGTCCCACCTATAACTTTGGCTCTAATGCACGATCTAGAAATAAAGAGAAGAAACAACATCCTAAATGTCCAGTAGCCTCCTACTTATAAATGTGGTGCACAACACATCGATAAGTAAGACTCTACTCAGACACGGCTTAGTAGACACCCTTAGAACGACCTGCTTTGATACCACTTTTGTCACGACCCAAATCCCATCGGTACGGATTGGCACTCGTAGCTGACAAGGCTCGAGAGAACCAAGCTTTGCCTCTATTCAATCATATGCATGCCATAAGAAACCCATAAACACATAATAGCTATAGATACCAACAAGGGAATTTATGGAACATGACATGTATATACATATGCGAAACTGGGCCATTAAGGCCACCAAGTCAAGTGCGACATATCCCTTTTAAATTCATACACCCACAACAGTCTACAAAAGCCTCTAACAAATGCATTGACCAAAATGATCTAAAAGTCGGGACAAGTCCCCTTTTTATACAACATGTTCAACACCAAAACATATGTACAATAGTGACTCGGAGAAGCCCCGAACTAACTGGAGCTCACCAAAGATCTGCAACAACTGGCAACCTACTGTGGAGGCCTACTAGTACCTGCGCCTGCAGCAAGTAAGGTAAATTCCCCAAGAGGGGTCAGTACGAAGAATGTACTGAGTATGTAAGGCAATATGAAACTTATAAGATATGTAACTATGCCAAAGAACTCAAGTTCAAATGCGTAACCAATATAGATAAGTCACAATGTAGATGAGTCACTATTCTGTACTTTGGAAACTATGTATATTGCTTTCGGTACTTTCTTTGTATTTTTAATTTAATGATTATTCATCTTCGCTTGTGACCTGTGATACCCGGGCCCCGACTGAACAGTGGCTTCTAAACATAACATCATGTTATGTTGGGATCGGCTCGAGCTAGGCTTATGCCTCTAGACCTGCCACCCTATGAATCAATGTATATATCGGGATTGGCTCGAGCTAGGTTAGTACCTCTAGAGCTGCCACCCATACAACATTTCAGGTTCGGCTCGAGCTAGATTATTACCTCTAGAGCTGCCCCCTGTTAGGATTGGTCCGAGCTAGGCTTATGCCCCCAGGATTGCCCCCTGATCCAACAACCTTGGGATCGGCTTGAGCTAGGCATTTTGCCCTCAAAGCTGCCACCCTTACTTGATCATTGACCACATATGCATTACTTTGTTTATTACTTCGAGATTGATACAAGGATAGTCACAACTTTACTTGGAACTTCGGATCATTAACCAACAAGTGAGAGACATGTAACTAACTTGGCAACATAACATTATTAGAACTATAACACCATGGGAACCATTGGACAAGAATCCATGAACAAGAGACATAAGTATAATCACTATTGGAACATTGGAATATAACCTTATTTGAGCTTTTGGAACATTATCCATGAATATGAGACATGAGATTCACCAATGATCAATGATTAGGAAATATATGACAATGACCATGGATAACCGGATATAGGATACCTTAGCACATTTCGGGATAGGACTAGAGAAATGTCAATGTGAATACTATTTGCCGCAAAAGGATACGGACAGAGTAACCTTACATACCTTGTACTCTCAATACGGATATACAATCCTAAATGTGCATAAAATAGTCCCGCTCCTTCTTTATGTGTCACTGTACATCACAAATACATAACGGGATTCACATTAACCATCAACTACTTTACAAATGCATATAACATCAATGGGTTACATGTTTGCCTTTAAACATGTCATTTCCCTTGACAAAACCATGATGAAATTATTATTCCAAAAATCCCATAATATTTCCAAAATTGACCAATACATGATAATCAATACATTTCACCACAACACTTCTCCTTTACACTTTCTTATCCACACCACATCACAAATAATCCATCAATTCACCTTAATACACTTCATAGCACATATCGGCCAAAATCCCCCAATTTACACTTATAGAAAAATAACAAGTTTAATAACAAAATAACACCATACATGTTCATATTTTATCCATACCATGCTTTTTCATCAAAGGCACAAGTCCTAATTCAAGCTTGAATCCCATGGATCACAAATCTTATACAAAAGCACAAAGTACCATGTACAAAATTTCCAAGCACAACCAACATGATTTACATACTCTTTCATGCATATAATATATTAATCCATAACAATATTCACTTACCCAAGCTTGAAAAGTGAGGATCTTGCTCCAAAATTGACTTTGAGTTCTTTAGGGTTTTAGAGAAATGTTGGAGAAAATATCTAAAAAGGCATGAGATTGTCAAATGAAGAAAATCTGATTTTTGGGTCTATATATAGTCCTTGGGGTCATCCTTAGCCATTCTTGGCATTTAATGCTTCATTTGACTTAGTCAATAGAAGATTGGATCATGTGACCCATGTCTTTTGCCTTATTTTGGGTTTTTATTGAGCCCAAATCACTTAACCCAATAAAATTAATAATTTCTCGTGTTTAAGTCGTCTTATAGTATTACAATAATATTCCCACTCATGCTACTCATATCCGTAGCCTCAATCCCAAAAACAAGTGATTCTAGCCACGTTTGGCTTATTTTGACCTTAAGGGCAAAACTGTCATTTTGACTCCAAATTCGTTCTCGAGTAATTTTATCATATCAATATAATATTTCATTCATTTCATGTATATACTCATGGTTGTAGAAGAAACGTGGAAAAAATCAGCTTGGTACGACCCCGGATACCCTTGGGACTTAGAAATTTCCAACTTTTGAAAAAGTGGAAAAACCAGCGTGGCACGCCCAACTTGCTGCCTCTGGACTAAAAATTTTAGCCCAGAGCGGCGTGGCACGCCCTCTGGCGCGCCCCACACTTATATTTTTCAAAAATTTCATTTTTCGACTTTTCTTCGCGGGTTTGGTTAGGTACTTCAAGTCCTATTCTTTAACTTACTTCTTAACCTTAATATACTTTGTTTGGAGGTCCTCTTAGCCTCGTTTTGAAAACCACCAATGCTCCACGAATATCACAAAACACCTCCTATGCAAGTTTAATCACATGTACAAGGCCAAATTTAAATTTTCCCATTATTAACACTCCCAAATACATACTTATGGCATCTGAACACCTAAGTAACCATTGTTCAACGCCATCACATAGGGTTAGGAAGGTACGGGGTGTTACAAATAATGTGCTACTTCTGTAGCTAATTGGGAAATCTCACAATCCCTGAAAGCACGCTGGAAAAGAGTATAAGAACAAGATCCCTCGAAAATAATCGAGGAGCCACAATGTGTTGTCTCTAAAATAATGGGAGATGCTCAAAGTAATGAATGGTCCTGCAAATATTTGGGAGATGCTTTTTGACCAAAGAGGTCAGCCGACATCAGACATACCAGACATCGCTCTTAGTTTGTCTTTATCTTCACATTATTTTGTGTGCATATATTTTATACTATACCTGCACAAACTACACACACCTGATTCTCATCTTTCAGGTTGAAATACGTAGGCAACCCTCCTTTGATTCGGTATCCCTTATTTATTTATTTTTAAATTTTTTTTTTTTTTTAGAATCATGTCTTTGACTTGGTTGGTGCTAACATAATTAGAAGCTTGATAAATAAGTAATATGATTGAGAAGGTCGACTTCGTGATGAGCCTTAGGTTCTTTTGGTACCTCTCATTCACACTTTGTGACACTCAAAAAAATTCTCTTGCATTCATTGGAGGTTAGAATAAAATCAACCTCATTGTTTCATGTGCATTGTGTAGTGAGTTTGAGATTAAATTCAATTGCATTATACTATTGATCTAGAGCTTGGCCTGAATGTTTTTTGTGGCAAAATTCTAAATAATATTTGATTTGGGAAAGGATCGTAGGCTTTTTGACTCGTTTGTGCCTTTATATGCCTACCAAATAACATTAATCCCTAGTATGTGCCCCTTTTAGCCTAAAACCTCTTGTTTGGACAACTACATCTTAGCCTATACCCTTTTGAGTGCTTACATGCACTATCCCTCTCTTGGCCCTACCTTTTTTAGCACACTGAAGGTGTACAAATTTCAGAAGATGATTCAAACTTGAAGCTGCCAAAGGCAAAAGTTGCAAAGTTCCTAAAAATCAAGGACACAAAAGCAACTACAACGAAAATAAATAGAATCAAAAACTCCCCCACAAGATCAAGTCAAGTCAAGGAGAAATCTCAAATAAAGAAGGGAGAACACTCCAAACAAAAGAGGAAAAACTTCAAAAGAAAAAGAAAACACTAGAATGATAGGAGAAAATTCTCCAACATGCAAAGACTCTAGAAATTCAAAATAAAGAAAGGGACAACAAAAAAAATCAAGCGCCAAGACGCTACAATCATCAAAAGCACAAGTTCAGTTTGACGTTCAAGGAGAGATTAAGTCACTTTTATCTAAAATTATCATCCTACCCGGCCCCAAGCCTACATTACAAGCCGATAGAAAGCCCTACATGGTCTCATTTCAAATGTTCTCACATTAGTGGAGACTTACATGAGGGCCAAGCCTATGGCATCACAGTTGCATGCTTTGAACATTCTTTCGAGTGTGAGAGTACTTCCCAAAATGTTCTCAAATCAAATACTTCAAATGAGTGTGGAATAGGACATTCTTTATGGTGAGGGCACTTGAAACATGGGGATAGGTCTAGTTCAAAACCTTTGTTTAAAACAAGACAAACAAATCTTGTCGACACTTAGGTACATTTGATGTACCACTTGAAGCTATAGGAATTATCTCGAAGTCGATCTTAGTTAAAGGAGAAGTGAAAGAGAAATTTATATGCTAACTGTTGGTATCAATTACAGTGAAGACTTGATTCTCTTTTCTGTTAAAAAAATGAAACTGGGCAAGCACCCATCTTTGAATATCTGTAAAAGTGACTCGTTGGTCCTTTCATTGACAGGGTTCATTTCTTTAATTCGTGTCGTCCTTTTATCAAAGTGACACATTATGTTATATTGGATTGTCACTTTCATATTTGTGACATGTTATATTTTATTGTATTGTCAATTCTATCTTTGTGACATGTTATATTTTATTGGATCGTCACTCCATCTTTGTGAGACGTTACATTATGTTGGATTGTCACTTCATTTTGTGACACATTAAGTTTTTTTGGATCGTCACCTCCTAATTGTGACATGTTATGATGGATCGTCACCTCCTATTTGTGACATGTTTTATTGGATCGTCACTCCAATTTGTGACATGTTGGATCGCCACTCCTATATTTGTGACATGTTTTGTTGGATCGTCACCTCCTATTTATGACATGTTATGTTGGATCGTCAACTCCTTCATTATGAGATATTGCATTTGTTACTAATAAGTTTAGTGCAGGTGATTATAAGACATATTGGGAAGTCACCCCATTCAAAGTGGCATGTTAGGTCATTCGCCCTTCAATGAGACACATTGGAAAGTCACCCTGTTCAAACTGACACGTGGCATTCAAATCGGCGTCAAAGTGACTCCACTTTCCAGATTGTCATCAAGGTGATGATAATTGATTTAGATCGGCATCAAATGTGATTCCGCTTATCCACTGTCATCAAGGTGACTCCACTCATCCAAAATGTCATCAAGGTGATGACCATTTATCCAGTCTGTCATCAAGGTAATGACCAAGTATCCAGACTAGCGTCAAAGTAACTCCAAATTTAAGTTCAAATGGGTCGTCCGCCCTTCAATGAGACATGTTGGGTCATCATCCGTTCAAATGATATCTCAAGTGTACAATGGGTCGTCCGCTTTTTAATGGGATAAATTGGGTCGCCACCTTATTCAAAGTGGCATATCTTATTCAAGTGGGTCGTCCGCCTTTCAATAAGACAAGTTGGGTTGCCACCCATTTAAATGGAATATCATATTCAAGTTGGTTGTCCACCATTCAAAGAGACAAGTTGGGTTGCCTTCCGTTCAAATGACATATTCAAAATGGATCGTCCGCCTTCCAACGAGAAAAGTTGGGTTGCCACCCGCTCAAATGGCACATCAAGTTCAAATGGGTCGTCCCCCTTTCAATGAGACATGTTGGGTCGTCACCCGTCAAATGACATATCAAGTTCAAAATGGGTCGTTCGCCTTTCAACGACATAAGTTGGGTTGTTACTCGTTCAAATGACATATAATATTCAAGATGGTCGTCCGCCTTTCAATGAGACTAGTTGGATTGTCACCCGTTCAAATGACATATCAAGTTCAAAATGGGTCGTTCGCCTTTCAACAAGATAAGTTGGGTTGTCACCCGTTCAAATGACATATCATGTTCAAGATGGTCATACGCCCTTCAATAAGACAAGTTGATACGCAACCTTGCATCCTCAGTGTCTCACAAACTCAACACTAAGGTAATTTTGGAAGCAACGTCGAAGGTACGTGAATGTTTTATCTTCAAATAATCCTTTTCCTTTTTATCAAAAGACAATCCATCCTTTTCAACAGACTGAGAGTACTGTCTAATGTCTATTAATGTTTGACGTTGTTCTTTGCATATGTCATTCTCTTTCTTTTTCGTCTAGCCAAAATTGGCTATGCGTCAACTTGTTCATTCAAAGATTCTTTCATCATCCCAAACGAAGAAGGGGCAGTTGTTGACACCCAATTTTGGACTGACATTTTTAAAATAAACATTTTTTTACTCTTTATTTGTTAAAGAGAATAAAATTCATTTTTTACATTGTTTGGTTCAATTTAACACAAGTTATTGGTAATTATCTTTTTTCTTGAAAATGTTAGGATATTTATTAATTTATTACAATTTTTAATTATTGACTGTCACTGTTTGTTTTACACAATCATTTTTATTAACAAATATTGTTTGAGTTTTATTAAATCATTAATTTTAATTTAAACTAAAACCATATTCTTATCTGGCATTAAATACATTTGTTAATTTATTTTTTATCACAGTCCGTTAATTCATAAAAGACGGAGAAGATTGTTTTCACAGATAAGTTAAATATCTATAGTTTTGGCTAAGATCAAATAGTTATGATTTTGGATAGCCTAGTATTTTTTAAAATCATGGTATTGAGCACACAGTTTTGCTCGTGAGTGGTTTTATTTTATCTATAAAATTAATCCACTCTCTTCACAATCTGGTGGAATTTTCTAAATTGGTACTAAACCCTAAAATATATTTTTTCTCTTTCTATTTTTGGCAAGTTAGCTGACTGTTTTCATCCACCAGAGTTGCACTATTGTCCAGCCACTCTTTCTTTCGTCTTTCCTGCTTTCATTTGCTGGTGAAACAACCAGCAACAATAGCGGCTCCTCTCACCACCACCGCTCCAACAGATCTCATCTCCCTCCTTTCTCCTTCACCACAACACCACCTCACAACTAGAAAACACCATCAACGAGCCCCCTAACCCTTGTCACCGACGAGCTAGTCACCAACGAGCTCCAGCGAACTCCGAACAACTAACCAAATGAACCCCTCGCTTCCTCAACCTCCAAACCAGACCCATCGCCACCAGCTCACGAGCTTTGAGCACCGGTAAACCAGAATCCTCCGTCAACTTCGATGAGCACCACGAAGCAAGCCACACCAAACAGACCCCAACGTCACCCTTCTCCTCTTCCTCGTTCCGACGAGCTCAATGTCGATGCCGACTCCGGCCAGATAGCGAAAACCACTACAACTCCAGTGAACACTTAAACACTGAAGAGACGAATGGGTTTTATCTTTGTTCAACAACGAGCAACAGCGAACAACAACGCGAAACATCGGTAATCTCTATTATAACCTTTTCCTTTTGTTTATCGTTGTTACATCAGAAAACTCATCAGACTGTCTCAGTTTAGTATGTTTTAATATCAGTTTCTTATAAATATTTACTTTCTCTTGTCCATTCATTGCTGCTGAATTCGTGTTTTTTTTTACGGCGTTAATATTATTATTTGATTGTTATTTCTCTAGTTTATTGCTCATCCATGTTTATTCATTTTTTCGGTTACCTTTACTATTGTCGGTGATTTTCTTTGGCTACTGCCACTAATTACTACTGCCTTGAAATTTCTTAAATGGGGTTTTCAATCATTGTTACTACTTGTTGGTATTTTGATAGAAATTAGGTAGTTTTTATCATTTTATAAGTGGATATTTCAATAGTTATTGAATAGATCATCTTATTATCTTTATTTATCTGTTGATATTATAATAAGTATCAATACCTGGCCGATGAAGAAATTTTCATCAATTTCCAAGGCCTTCCATATATATAAGATGAGTTTTAATTTTTGTTTATTATTCCTTTAATTTATTTTGATTTATATTTATTCATTACTAACACTTTTATCAAGTGTTTTTACATATTTTACTTTATCAAGTGTTTTTACATGTTTTACTTTATCAAGTGTTTTTAGGCCATCTTCGTTATTTATGTTTTACTTTATATTTTGTACATGTTTTATTTTTCTTGTACTTGCAATTTATCTCTTTCTCAATTGAAAAAATGAGTTCAGCCGGAACCCACCTTTGTGGATTTCGAAGGGTGCCTAACACCTCCCTTTGGAATCACCTGAACCCTTACCTAGAATCTAATTACTTTTTCAGATTAAATTTTTTTTCTTTAATTAATTGGTTTCTTAGTTTTCCTAAACTTAGGTGGCGACTCTAAATTTTTTAAATATTTAATTCATTAGTTTTTGAGCCCCGAAGCTGTGCCTTGTGAAAATAGGGATGCTACACACGTTACTGATACCCAATGTCTTAAATCCTCATCGAGCAAACCGTCACTACCATATAACCATTGCGTGCATCACTCCATAAAATGTAGTACTCCATGAACTTGGCTTGTTGGCCTCATAATACATATAATACAACATAAATAAGATTGAGTAGGAAATGGTGAATTAACTTCCATCGAGATTGTCTCGGCTTCTCAGGCACATGAGGAACCGTCTTAACATCTTTTCAATCGAAATCCCAATCAAATACAAGTCCTACCAAGGCCAGGATCTAAAAGAGAGGATTCACTTTTCGAAATTTCAAGTGACATGATTCCTCCTTCAGAAGCTAAAGCTGAATGATCGAAGTCTCCATTAGGTTCAGTGTATAACTAATTGATTCTTTGGCCATTTTGTGTTGGATGCTTCTGATCAATAAAACACAAAGAAGAAGATCAAAACGGCTTATGATGAGCTTGTAACCATATCATCTAACTTTATTAAAGTAAAAGTATGCTCTCTCTAACGGCTTAAACTTTTATATGAGATAATAACACTGTGATTATATAATCATATTCTCAATAACATCGTGGAACTTTTAAAGATATTATACAAGTGTAGCATGTTCTCAAAATATCAGGACTTTTAATTTGTTAATTTGTTCAGCAATCTCGAAAATGAATAAATGTAGGGCAATTATCCCTTGGCACGAAAAAAATTATGCATAAGCGTCATAGTTGTTCTTGCCAAAGGAAAATAATCTGCGATTCTTGTGTTCCGATTAATCTTCAATTCTTGAAATATCCTCAAGATTCAGGAAAGAGTCATTCTTTTTTAGATATCAATAGTTCTAAAAGAAGTAGAAAACTTTTATTTGACTTTTTATTGATATGTGGAGCTGAAGAAACTCAAGGTAATTCTCCCTTGATAAGAAATTTTTTATGCAAATGCATAGTTGTTCTTGCTAAAGGAGAATACCTTGTGATCTTTGAGCTCCATTTATGGTCTTTAATTCTTGAAATATCCTTGAGGTACTTCATGTTTGTTCATCACCATTTATATAGTCACTTGATTCAAATTAAAACTGACCGCGAACCGGTATGTATCAGTACCATTTCGATTCGTTTCGGTATCACTACCAGTTCGTACTGATCCAGAAGGAATCGATTCGGAACGGTATGTCCTGGAAAAAAACTCGGAACTGAACTGAACCGTGTTTTCATACCGGGGAACCAGTACTAGTTCATACTGGTTTTGACCCGGTCTGGTCCGGTTCGATCAGATCAAATTCAATTTTTTTAAAAAAATATCTGTAACTGTTATTAGCTGTTGGGAACCGTTGGCAAAGGTTAGTGGACTCCCCAATTACTAGTTTGACCCCCCAGTCCCCCAACCCCCTAGCTCCCTCAGCCCCCTGTTGACATTCAATTTTGGCTTGTCTTTTTTCTTTAGTTAATTTTTCTATGCTTCTTAGCCCTAAATAAGTTAGTAAAATAAATTTGTTATTTTCTTCTACATAATTCTTTAAATATTTTAATTAAAATTAGTTAATCACTTTTTATATTTAAATCATACAAAAAAGAATATTTATTTTTTGATACTTGCATCCGGATTTCTCTTAATTATTTTTTCTCACTATATTATTATATTTTTTATTAGAAAATTATTAAAGTTAAATGCGTATACTAAATTATTTATATAGTTTATATACGTATATATTTTAGAAGATTAATTAGGTCAAAAGAAGCATCGCTAAATTAATGAAATGGAAAACAATTGAGGAAAATTAGTTTTTCTTGTAAACTAATGTCTACATAGACTTGGGCCATTCCCTTTATTTGTTTCAGCCCACTACCTGGCCCAACAAAATGCGTAACCCGCCCCCAAAACCCCCCTAACTTAAATCTCAATCAAGCTAACCAAACACCCCCAAATCTCTTTTCTTCTTCATGTTAGAACACAACCAGAACTCAAACATCGCTCTCTCCTC
The DNA here is from genome assembly GCA_031232105.1 of Capsicum rhomboideum. Taxonomy (NCBI): domain Eukaryota; kingdom Viridiplantae; phylum Streptophyta; class Magnoliopsida; order Solanales; family Solanaceae; genus Capsicum; species Capsicum rhomboideum. The sequence continues at coordinate 122,684,007 of CP124712.1, read as the reverse complement.
TCTCAATGATAGCAAGCTACAGACTAGTGGAAATCGCTATTTTTCGGTGGTGTTCCACATTTCTCCTTTACTTTTTTGCTTTTCCATCAACCTCGCCACCTCCCATAAACTGTATATCCTTCCTATCACCTTTTCGCTACTCAAATCAGATCCCAAAAGATCTCCACCACCATTGTTGCTTCTGGGTAATGGAAAAAATTGAAAGCTCATAGGATAATGGATCTGCTATCTTCTCAATCCGATGGTCTAATATTGAAACCCATGGACCTCCCCCCTTTTTACTTTTACATTGACATGGAAAAGGTAAGAATTCAGTCCTTTTCTTTCACAAATTTAATCCCTCCGTTTCTCTATGTGATTGAGCTTTCCAAGAATTCAAAATTTGAATTCTTGGAGCTTCACTTGAGAACCGTTACAGCCCAAACTTTTGGCTATAAAAGGACGCCTTTGGCTTGCATTTGAAAAAAAAGAGAGGAGGAGACAGAGAACAAGAATTGAAACCCAAGTATCAACAAGCTCATACTAATACTTTCTTCTTATTTGTTCTCTTTCCGAGTTCGAGAGTAAGTTTGAGTTTTGGAAAATGTTCATCGTCGGGATCTTGACGGAAAGCCTCTATTTCGCTGCCCAAAACAAGGTACAAATTTGCCCCTTTTATGTTGACTTTCATATTCTCTTCTTTCATCCCTTTTTGGTTTGGTGAATACGTGATTTTGTTCTAGTCTTAAATATCGTTTTGTTGTTTTTCGTTGCCTTTGTGGATAAAAATAAAATTTTGATTTGTTGTGAAGTTGTTTCGTGTGAAATTTACAAGTGTGTAGGTATGTGAATATGTGATTTCTCTTAGTTTCAAGTCTGGTTGTGATATTGTTGTTTGTTTTCCATAAAATCAAGTCCAAACTTTGGTTCCGTCTTAATTCGTTTCAAAGTATAGCTGTTTCGAGTCCAAGTTATGTTAAACTCAAAAACTATTCCCTTGCTTGATACTATTTTGTTACTATGGTTCTGTGAATTTAGGCGTGCACGATCTGTCCGACACTATTTGCATTACTTTTCACGAAAGATCAAGCTAAAAAATGGCGTTGTCTCGGTTCCGTTTGCGTAAATGTGTGTTTGTTCATGTTTGATAGACAATCATCTTGAATGATTTTCTTCTATTGAAGACAATTGGTGTGGGTTGAGTTGCTGTCAAAATACCACGAAATATAAGAATTTGATATTTAGTTAGTTCATTGATTTGCATACTCCTTCCAGTGAATAAAACAACAAGGAACTTGTTAGTTTTTGCAATGCTATGATTCGATCCTTGGCCCACTAAATTGGCAGACCAACCTCGCTTCTATTTGTGTTCTTACGACCCTTACGTGTAAATGTGCATTTGTGTTTTTTTAAATTTGAGTAAAGGGTGTTCGACGATTTCACCCTTAGCCTTGTTAGAGTCCTCTGCTGGAAATTTGTTTTGATTTCAGAATGACATTTTTCTTGTCATTGTGAAGGATTTGTAATTAACTCAAAAGCTTCAATTATATTTCAAAATTAGTGAGTTATGGTTAAAGGATTTGATTTCTCACGAACTTGAAAGGTCTAACCGTGATAAGCTTGTTTAACTCTTCCGTTCATGTTTATACTGGTGAGTTTGAATAGAAATAAGGGGGTTTAATTTGATTTATGATGTTATGTACCAAGTCTTTGGAAAGCCTTTAGCTTGGAATTGCTTTAGATTTTCTTTAGAATGGAATGACATTATTTTTAATAGTTTGAGATATGATAGGATTGTTTGCCTATAGCTTTATATAAGTTATGTTTTGCAAAATATGCACCTATTAGCTCCACTTGGGTAATAGTTTGCCAGATTCATGTGTAAGTTTATTTATTTATTTTTCTCTTATGTCCTGCCTAATTATTATATTGGTGGTTTGAGTTATTTGGTCACAGATTGTACATTATTTTCGTTACTTATTTACTTTATTCAAGTTCAGTTTCTAATCCTTATCATCTTCTTCGTTTCATGTGAACTCGGGAGTTGGAGTTTCAACCAAAACTCATTTTTTGATCCAAATATCGGGTCATCCGTTAAAGGATCGTCAGCGCTCGGGATCTAAATCACTAGGAGTCGGTTCCGTCAATTGGAACTTATAGTATCGAGTTCCTCACCTTCCTCATTACTTTATTGATTTATTTCACTAACTTTGTATTACTTTGAATATGTACTTGTGTGGTTTGATTGGAATTGATTAGCTTTATTTTTGTTTAATTTTGCTTAAGCTTTAAAACATCTATTTGTTTTTAGCTAATCTTTTACCCATTCGACGTTTATAGATGTAGTAATGCTATGTTATTTAACTATTTACTTTACACTCACCTTTTAAAATAAAGAGCGGATTTTGGTTTAAAGTGTGATTCCAAACGAAAAAAAAATACATTTTTCAAAATTGATTAAAATTGGTACTTATAGTATTCGTTTTTAATCAAAATATTAATTAACAATTGTTATCATCTTAATTGGATTTTTCCAAATAAATCACTAAAAATAGGTTTCAATTAGTTAACCTATTTATGTTTGCAAGCAACTCACCTATCAAATGTGATTTTCCATTTAACTCAATGCGGTTTAGAAGCTTATTACATTCCTTGTTTATTTCTAATTTTATCTCAAGATTTCAGATTTTAAAAGTCTTCAAAGCGCAAGGTATATATATACGCTACCATATACAAGGTATACTTTATTACTATTATTATTATTATTATTATTATTATTATTATTATTATTATTATAATTATTATTATTATTATTATTTCAACTATCATTATTATTTATTTCACTACAACCATTATTATTATTATTATTATTATTATTATTATTATTATTATTATTATTATTATTATTATCATTTTCACTATTATTATTATTATGGTTCATAAGTTATATATAATTTTAAACATGAATATATTTATATTTATTTTAAACAAATTCTCACATACTTTAAGAGTATACTTTTCTTCACTTTATAACAATTTTATTTACATATTTAAATTCATATATTTTTCAACATATTTTCTTATAAACCTATAATACTTTACGATTTCTAATACACAAAATACTACTCCTTCTTTTCATATTGTTTAAAATATACATGCATATTTTGCAATAATTATATTACTTCCTTGTATATGGTAGCGGTACATCTCATATACCTCGAGTTTGTTTTCCTAAAAAATAATTAAGGTTTTCTATCACCATTTTAGCAAAATTATAAAATAAATTATTTCCCAAATATTTTTCTAAAACTGAGTTTAAGGACTATCTTCGTATAGGCTCTGAGGGATGCTTAACACCCTCCCCTCGAATAACCAAAATCCTTACTCAGAATCTCAAATATTTTCAAAGACCAAAAATAGAGTTTTACATAACAAAATTGGTTTTCCTAATTTTTCCTAAAAGTTAGGTGGCGACTCTAAAAAATAAATTTTCAAAATCAGAGAGTCACAACCACTTTATGTTGTGCACTGTTTCGACCGGTTCGAAATAGGACGCGATAGCGTTGCGACTCCGCTGGGGAATAACTTAGGTTTTGACCTTAGCAGACTTAGTATATGAATATTATTTGGGAATATTTGTTTAGTTTCAGTACACTATTCGATTTATTTATGTTTACATCATTCTTGTTTGAAAGGACACAAGTCAAATCCAAACTTGTGTTCCTTATTGATTGATCAACACTGCTTGAAACTGCTTTCTCATTTGCACTTTCTGTCAAGTCTTTGACCGTACACTTTCACACACTGTGGTTCAAGCGAGGGTTGTCTCACACTCCTCCAAACCTTCTTTGGATTCCTTAGTTTCAGAGTTGGTGCATTTAGGTTAGCGTGTATTCTCGCAATTATTCAGTCCCACTCCTAAATATCTAGAAAAAACTCTTACTCTAGATATAGGTCATGTTGCATACACATTAGGCAGGACGGTCCAAGGTATCGTCTCCGCAATTAGGGAGCCACCATTTTGTCAGATGGTTATGTACCTTACGAAATACTTTGTGTGAAAATTAATTCAGATAGTCTAGAGACCAAACACTAATGGATTCAGAACAGTTTCGTGATCTTTCTTTAATTTCGTCAATGATGTGAAGTGTTAAAAAAAAAAACTTTTCCTGCATTCGATATCCTTTTCAAATCAACGTATGTGGAGTGACAACAAACCTCTACCAACATTTGACACCCCTTTTCTCAAATACAAAGTATCACCAAAACTCTATGTCACCTGAGTCCTTTTCAATTCAACGAAAGTGGAGCATTTTCAAAAGCTTTGCCTTTGTTTGAATTTCTTTCCCATGGATGTGGGTTATCATCAAAAACTCCATCTGCATTCAATATATATCTAATCAAACGGGTGTGAAACATTATCAAATCTTTCCACAAATACTTGATTTCTTCCTTCCACTCAACAAATGTGGAGCATTAGACAAAATTCCGCCTTTGTTTGACATCTTTTTCATGGAAGCGATTATGGGATATCTTTCATCCCCATCATCGTTTCACTCTTTATTTCCAATTCATGATTATGTGTTGTTATTAATACATTGTTCGTATCTGATATCCCTATCTTAAGGTGCCTTTTACTAGCGATGGGTCCTTTAAAATTCTTTCTTCATTTTGTCTCACTTTTTCAAAATCACCATTTTAGCGTACTCCTATCCTTTCATACTAATGTACACCCTTGAAACATCTTTTGTTACCGTCATCGCGGTTTAGATTTGCCTTACCATTCTCCATTTAAAAATCATGAATTATTCTGAATCCAAAACATGACAAAACCTGGTTCTATGTATATCAATTTGCTTGGACGTAGGCCTACCTATGGTAAAAAGAGGTTCCAAAATATAGGACGCATTTGCTTGATATTATGTGAATACTTAACCCAATGTGAATGCAATTGTCTAGTGACCTAAACTAACTTTTTACCTTTGTATTTTTCAATTATTTTCTTTACCCCTAACAGAAGGTTATTCATGTTGACAATCGAGCTGGCCGACCATCTTTACTTCACCAGGTCCAAGTCATCGACATTACCTTGACGGAGTTGGGCTGTTCAGGAAAGAAAAACCACTATGTCTGATCTAACTGCACCTAATCCAATTTGTACGGGACATATCACAATTATTAATGAACCTCATGAAACTTCTGAAAATAGAGCTGCTATTTAACATGACGAGCACGTTGCCCACTTGACTCAAGAGGTCGAGGATCTGCGGGGAGAATTGAATCGGGTTAGGGACTTGACCAACTTATCCATTATACTCCAAAGTCCACCTCCTAAATCCAAAAATAATACACCAAACCCATCACATTTTCCATCACTTTATTCACTAGTTCCCGAACACTTTCTTCCTCAGCATCCCCCATCTACCAACAATAATCTACCTCCGACCACCTCAGTAAATCCACCAAATCAACCACCTATCTACACTCCTCCACAAAGTCAACCACACACCTATACTACCTATGCTACTCATCCTAAGCCAATACTCATTAACCCACCAAATCAACCTCTAGTTCATATTTCTTACATTTTTCCGCCTGCTTATACTTATCCACTACCTACAACCACTCCTTCAAACCAACCAAACCAACCACTCGTTAATACCCCTTATAATCCTCCACCACCTCCAATCCAAAACACTTCTACCATATAAAATTATCCAGCCCAGTATATACAAGGGGAAAATATTGTCACTCCTTACGCGCAACATGTTCCTCCTGTATATGTAGGGAAATTCAAACTTTTACCATCCTGATAACGGTCAAGTTCCAACTCGAGGTAGACCAGTATGAGGAAATGGAGAAGGAGGTTAAGTCAAAGGCTAATGATGTGTTAGCAAGAGAAGCTTGTGATCTTAAGGAAGCAATGAGAAACCTCCAGACTACTAGGGGAAGTAAAAGCCTAGAGTATGAGGATTTATGTGTGCAACCTGAAATTGACTTGCCTATAGGGTACAAACCGCCAAAGTTTGACTTGTTCAATGGAGTCGGTGAACCTCATACACATTTAAGGGCATACTGTGACAAGTTGGCAGGAGCAAGGAGAAATGAAATGATCAGGATGAAGTTGTTCATAAGAAGTTTGTCTGGTGAATCTCTCGCTTGGTACACACAACAGGATTTTTGTAAATGGCGTAGGTGGAACAATATGGCCCTAGACTTCATAGATCGGTTCAAATTCAACACTGAAATCACACCAAATAGGTTCTACTTGGATAAGTTAAAAAATATATCAACTGAGACATTTCGTGAGTATGTGCTGCGTTGGAGAGAAGAAACAGCTAGAGTCCAACCACCATTGAATGAAAGTGAAATGACTGCTACTTTTATTGAATGTCAAGATAATAGCTTATACTATGAGAAAATAATAACCATGATGGGAAAAAAGTTCATGGAAGTCGTTAGAATAGGAGAAATCTTGGAAGATGGGATCAAATCAGGGAGAATCCAAGACTATATAGCTTTGCAAGCTACAATCAAAGCAATTCAATATGGTTCCATCAACGGGAACTAAAAGAAGAAGGAAGATGTATCTGCTGTCGTTATTAACCAAGGACACAAGCCAAGTCAAACTCCTCTCTACCTAAATCAACCACATCAACCCATTTATCCTTACTAGTATGGTGAAGCCTCTCAAATTCTTTACTATTCTATACCAACTACTTATCCTGTCTACAACACCCATGCAAATCATTACAAACCTCGAGCCCCTACTTTTTAAACTTTATATCCATACCAGCTTGTCCAAGCTCCAACCCACCAAAATCACCCACATGCAGCACCCAGGGTTCGTTCAAATTATGAAACCAAAACTACTCGTAACTATACCAAAATAGCTGAACCATATGCTCAGTTATTTGAAAGGTTGAGAACAACAGGCATGAAACAACCTATTGAAGAAAAGATCCTAGATCCTATTCCAAAATGGTTTGACGGTTCCACGAGTTGTGCATATCATTCTGGAGTTGTTGGGCACGACACTGAGGATTGTTATGGTCTTAAAAATAAGATTAAAGCCTTAATCAAGGAAGGAGCGATCCAACTTGTTGGACCTCAGCCCAATGTGAACAAAACCCTCTACCTAACCACGAGAATGCTAATGTGAAGATGATAACTATCAAAGAGGATTGGGATTTGGAAGAAACTATTGTGCCAATTAAAAAGGTTGGAAAAGAAGCATCATCGACAGCAATCCAAGAACCAACATCAATGAAGGTTATTGCTACAAACACCATGACACCGACTATTTGGGGTGTCAAACCAGAAGAGGCTCTGAAGAATTAGAATTGTACTCCATACCTGGTTCATCGGGGGTATTTGTAGATTGAACAAGTAGTAGCACTTTTGAAATAGCACAATTCTAAAAACTAGGGCTTGATTGTGTCTAAAACTTTATGTTGTTTTGCCTCCTCTTTTGGAAGCTTAATTGCAAAATCTATGAATGAATTTCCTATTTCTCCTTTAATTTCCTATTGCAAATTATTTTCTATCTTTTTATATAAATTATCAAATCTGCCAATTCAATATTGTGACATAATGAAATAAATGAAGTTGGCTAAGAGTTCGAACAACCAACCAAGGAACATTATAAGCATGGGAATATTCAAGCACGAAGAATAGTCATTCAAGAGAAGTCAAGACACCATATAAATGAAGGCTTTAGATAGGTTTTATGTGAATATAACTTTAACTTTTGATGTAACTTACGAACTATGTTTTGACTTAATTCCCTTGACGGTATATGTAGGCAACCCACATAATGATGCAACCCAAGGGCTCCCGAAACCTTTTACAAGGTCTTTAACAAGGAGTCAAGCTCGTGACCTTCAAAATTTGCAAGGGTTATTTATGAAGAAATATGCCCTTGAGTGCATTATGGAGTCCTTTCGAGGATTCCACATGTTCGTGATAGCATTTGATGGAGCATATATTGAGAAGAGGAAGGAGGATTATGCTTTGATTTGATGAATTCTTGAATTCATCACAAAGAGGACATCCCAAAATAAGGCCCTTACATCATTAAGGGTAGAAATGTAATAACTTAGTTTCTTCTTTATTTTCTTAGTATAAATAGCCTTTGTTTTATGCTTTGAAAGATTAGGATTTTTATAAACTAAAAACTCCATGGTTGTTGAGTGGTTATGAGAGCTTGCTAAGCTTTTAGTTGTTTCTTGTTTGGAAATAAGAGTTGCTTGGGATATCATTTCCCTTGAGGTTCTTCTTAGAGTTAGGTGCTTGTTGGGATATTTAAGGAAGGTCTCTTTATTTATTAAAGTGGTTGTCTTTAATTCTCAATTTGTGTCTATCTATCTATCTTCCTCTTGTTTCCTTGTTAATTATCTTATCCTTAGTTTAAATCGTGCTTTACTTCTTTATCAATCTTAGCTTTCCTTTAGGGTTTATATAATTTGGTATCAGAGCTTGGATTGAGTTTGTTTCTACAAACTTAAGTCTTGGGTTTTGGTATTTTCAAAAAAAAAATCCATTTTTTTTGGTTTTGATTTGTTGTTTTTGACACTAGATCTTGCTTCTCTAGTGTTTTTAGAGCCTAGATCTCGAATTTCACTCAATTCGGAGTTGTAGAAAAGAAGTTACCTTGAAAGGGTTTTCAAGTTTTGAACTTTTCAAACTTAGAAAGTGGGTTTGTTGATTGAGACAAAATTGAGGCTTAAAAACCATTGGGGTTTGTTACCTACATCTTGGGGAAGCTACTCCTAAATTTTGAGCCAATTTTGAGGTGTTGGGATTTTGTGTGTGTTCTTGGTGTTCTAGGTCTTCTTAAACATCTTCATATTGTTCTTGGAGAAGAAGAGAGAGGAAGTACACTTTGATCCAGAAATTCCAAGTCAATTTTGGTTAAAGGTGTTTGTGGGTCCACTTGTGGAAATTTGAAAAAAACTATTTATTAATTTCTGAAAAAATAATTAATTTTCACGTGGACAGGCCACATCAGCAGTCGACAAGTCAACTGCCGATGAGGACCAACAACAGGATTCCACGTGGCAGCTGACATCAGCAAAATCAGAGATCCAAACCTGCAGCGCGTAAATTACAATTTCAGAGAGCAACAACTTTCAACACACAGTTTTTTTGGGGGGTCCTAAGTTTTTGGGACCCAAATTTTTTTCTAAGTATCCAAACTCCGTGATTCTTTTTCCTACGCTTTCTACTTTCGATTTCTCAACTATTTAACAAGTAATTAACATCTTTAATCACTTGTTAACTAGTTTTACAACATCAAATCCTCTTCTTTGATCCTTCAAACTAAGTAACAATAAGTAATTCCTTCTATTTTTGTTACTTCATTTTTGAGTCCGAATTTTTTTTTGTGCTACTTTCTTTTAGCTTTTTTATTTTTTTACCCTTGAAAACTTCTTGGTTCCCTTCCTTAGATTTTGAACTTTCATTCTTGAGTCGTCCAAAATCCATTCTTAACCTTCAAGTAGAGATTGGACCCTTGCAACTCATCAGAGCTAAACAAGTTACAACCATCAGCCGGGGCAATTTATGAGGCAAACAAATGTGTGATTTCTTGAGTGTTTGTGAGATTTTATTTTGATAACTTAATGTGTTTGTTTGTTTTTCTTGAGTGTTTTAACTAGGTACCTATGTCGAACCATGGAGACGGTGACTCAATTGCAATACGGGATCCCGCAATCCTTGAATTGTTGAACGTATTCACCGCTTTCTCAACCCGCATAGATGAGAGATTGGACCGGTTGGGTAATCAAGGTAGACACTCTTGAATCAAGGAGTCGGGATGCTTCTTTCACTCCCCCAGCTACTAATTATTTTGGTACCACAAGTGGAGCTCGCCATGACTCCTCAACCCCAATTTCACCCGATGCTCTTCACCGAGTGCTCTATCCCACATCCTCCGCTCCACCTACTCAAACCCAAAACATAAATACCACCCACCAACATTTCTAACCACCACCATATGCTCCTCCGCGTCCCTAAAAATTTCCCCAACCACCACTAAATAGACCGTCACCACCACCAAATGGCCACCAACCACTCCGAAGTCCCCTACCAATCCAAAATGTCCAACCATTGGGTGATGAGTTACTAGAGGAGTTCCACGATGAGTTTGAGGGAGTAAATGATGACTACACCCATAGAATGAGGGGTCCGCATGTACAATTCCATGGTACTCATAGAGGTAGAGCAGGAAGACATGGTCCTATCCCTCAATTGGGTAGGCAAAGGGGATTTTAAGGTCGGGAATTTCATGATGACAACTATGGCGAGGATCCATATAGGCATAATGGACCTTATGGACATCTTGGGGGTCGAGACATGAGTCTTAACTCTATCAAGGTAACTCTTCCATCTTTCAAGGGTGATAGCAACCCCGATGTGTTTCTTGATTGGGTGACATAATGTGATCACATCTTCTTGACTAATGAGATGTACGAGGTGCGGAAGGCATCTTATGCTATTGCTAAATTTGAGGGGTTTGCATTTACATGGTGGGAAACTCAAGTGAAGGCTAGGAGATTGCATGGTTTAGCTCCCACTCCCACTTGGGAAGAACTCAAAACTATCTTGAGGCGTAAGTATGTCACCGATCATTACACTAAGAGCAACTCAAGAAGATTTACACTTTGCAACAAGGCACAAAAAGTGTGGAACAATACTATGATGAGTTCCAACTTGTGAAAATGAGAATAGACCTTGAAGAAGATCCTTTGCATGCTATGACATGGTTTCGAGCGGGGTTGAGTAAAAAGACTTCTTCCAAAATAAGACTCCATAATTATTGTGATATTGATGAAACTCTTGAAATGGCTATTGAAATTTCGTTGGGGCTCAAGGAAGAAAAACTTGACAAGTCGAGAGGCTACAAAGGGTCTTGGAACTACAACAAAAAAAGGGAATTTTCCTCTTCCACTTGGTCAAAGAACAAGGGCAACACACAAGAGACAAGGAAGCCATTGATCCAAACCAATCACGTTGAGAAGCCCACTTCTAAAACCACTCCACATAAAGGAGGTACTTCTTCTAAACCTTTTAGATTTTTTAAATATCAAGGATTTGGTCATAGAATGAGTGTGTACCCCAATCGGAGGGTATTTGTTATTATGTTTGATGATTCTTGTAATGATAATGGTGTCCCACTTCTTGAAGGGAATATTAACGAGGGTACTCATGGCGTGGGGGATGATGATGAAGAGGAAGAGAGTGAGGAGTATGGTGATATTGTTGTTCCTTGTGGGTTGACTAGAAGGGCCTTATTCATCAAGGACTTACCTAAAGAAGGTGAGTACACCCTTCCAAACTATGTAGTATGGAAGACAATGATAAGCAAATCCTTGGATGATCCAAACCAAAGGGAAAACCTTTTCTATTCTAAGTGCCTCATCAAGGGAAATGCGTGTTCCTTGATAATCGATGAAGGAAGTTGTTCTAATGTTGCAAGTACTACGTTGGTGTATTTTTTTCACATTCCCACTACCAAACACTCTACCCCTTACAAATTTCAATGGTTGAGCGATTATGGAGAATTAAAGGTAAATAGGCAAGTCGTGATTAAGTCAAGATTGGCAAGCACCAAGATGAAGTTTTGTGTGATCTGGTGCCAATGAAAGCTTGTCATTTGTTACTTGGGAGGCCATGACAATATGATTGAGCTACTAATCATGATGGTCGCACCAATAGGTATTCCTTTGAGTATGGAGGGCATACACACATCCTACATCCTTTCACACCGGTACAAGTTAGTGACATATACCACAAGTTGAGAAAGTTGACTGATAAGGGAAAGGGTGTGGATGCTAGTAATGAGGTCAAGGGTGTCGTGGCAGAGAGTGAAGGGAATGGTTGTTCTAAGGGGAAAGAAAATGTGGCTTTTTTGATAAACTTTAAGGAGATTCGGGATAAATTGAAAGAGAGGCAACCGGTGGTCCTTCTCATGTATAGGGATTATTCCTTGCTCACTAACGAACTAACTTTTTCTCTCCCTAGTTCTATTTCTTCTCTTTTTCAGGCCTATGAAGATGTGTTTCCTCGGGAATTTCCAACGGGATTGCCCCTATAAGGGGATTTGAGCATCAAATTAATTTCATCCCAAGGTCCCAATTACCAAACAAGCCGGCTTATCGATCCAATCCGGAGGGCACCAAGTAACTTCAAAGGCAAGTGGATGAACTCTTTGAGAAAGGGGTGGTACGGGAGAGCATGAGCCCATTTGCGGTTCCGGTGATTTTGGTTCCTAAAAAGGATGACACTTGGCACATGTGTGTGGATTATCGAGCCATCAACAAAATAATGGTAAAGTATCATCATCCTATTCCTCAACTTGATGACATGCTTGATGAGTTGAGTGATTCTTGAATATTCTCAAAAATAGACCCTAGGAGGGGTTACCATCAAATCCGGATGAAACCCGAGGATGAGTATAAAATGGCATTCAAGACCAAATTTGGTCTCTATGAATGGTTGGTGATGCCTTTTGGCCTCACCAATGCTCCTAGTACTTTTATACATTTGATGAATCATGTGATGAAACCTTTTATTGGTAGGTTTGTGTTTGTGTACTTTGATGTTGTGTTGGTGTATAGTAAGACCATGGATGAGCATGTTGATCATTTAAAATGTGTGTTTGATGCGCTTATGCAAGAACAACTCTTTGCCAATGTGTCTCAATGCTCTTTTAGTGTTGACGAAGTTATTTTTTTGGGTTTTGTGGTGCGTTCAAAGGGAGTTGAGGTTGATGAATCCAAAATAGACGCTATTAAGAATTGGCCAACTCCCACGTCCATTGATGATGTGCGTAGTTTCCATGGATTGGCTAGTTTTTATAGGCGGTTTGTTAAAGGATTTTTAGCACCATAGCCGTCCCCTTGACCAAGGTGATCCAAAAGGATACATCCTTCTTTTGGGGTTAGGAGCAAACAAAGGCTTTTTCCACCTTGAAACAAATGCTTAGTTCCGCACCATTGTTGAAATTACCCAACTTTGATAAAACATTTGATATTGAGTGTGATGCTAGTAGAGTGGGTATTGGGGCTGTTTTGATGCAAGATTTAAAACCCATTGCCTACTTTAGTGAGAAGCTTAAATGTGCGACGTTGAATTACTCCACCTATGAACTTGAGCTTTATGCATTGATTTGGGCTTTGGGTAATTGGAAACACTACTTATGGCCCAAGGAGTTTGTCATTAGGACCGATCATGAGTCCTGGAAACATCTTAGGTCACAAGGAAAGTTAAACAAGAGGCATGCCAAGTGGGTTGAATTTCTTGAAACATTCCCTTATGTGATTCATTACAAAAAAGGGAAGGATAATATAGTGGCGGATGCCTTTTCAAGTAAACATGTTTTGGTCTGTACTTTGACTTCTAAGTTGTTAGGTTTTGAGAGCTTAAACTCATTATACCCCAAGGATCCCATTTTTTCTCAAATCTACCAAGATTGTGGAGCATGGGTAAGGTACCATAAGCTTAAGGATAAACCTACCCCCCCCCCCCATTTGCTACATTTGATGGTTACTTGTTTAAGAACAAGTGCCTTTGTGTGCCTATGAGCTCTTGGAGGGAACTTTTTGTGAGAGAGGCACATGATGGGGGTTTGATGGGGCACTTTGGTATTGACAAGACATTAGGGATCCTTGAAGAACATTTCTATTGGCCTAAAATGAGTAGTGATGTTGTTAAAATTTATGGTCAATGTGTTGATTGTCGTAGTGCTAAATCTAGGTTACTTCCCCATGGCTTATATACCCCTCTTCCCACCTCTCAACGACCTTGGCTTGATATTTCTATGGATTTCGTATTGGGTTTACCACAGACAAAGAGGGGCATGGATAGCTTCTTTGTGATTGTTGACCATTTTTCCAAAATGGTTCATTTTATTGCATGTCATAAGCATGATGATGCCCCCCATATTGCATCTTTGTTTGTTGAGCATGTTGTCAAGTTGCATGGTATTCCACAATCCATAGTGAGTGATAGGGATCCTAAATTCCTTAGCCGCTTTTGGAAGGAGTTGTGGGGTAGAGTTGGGACAAAATTATTGTTCTTTACATCATGTCACCCATAAACCGATGGTCAAACTGAAGTTGTGAACCGCACACTTGGTTCTATGCTTCGGGCTATGGTTAAAGGAAAACTTACATCTTGGGAATACTAATTGCCTTTAGTTGAATTTGTATATAATCGTGTCACTCATAATCCTATTGACATGTCTCCATTTAAGGTTGTGTATGGTTTTAACCCCCTTACCCCTCTTGATCTAACCCCTTTGTCTCAAGACGTTGTGTTGAGTTTAGATGGTAACAATAGGGCCTAGGGCTTTACATGAGAAAGTGCGACTTCAACTTGAGAAGAAGAATCAAGAAACGACCAAGAAAGTCAACAAGGGGAGAAAAAGGGTGGTGCTTGAACCGGGTGATTGGGTTTGGGTCCATTTTTGAAAGGAAAGGTTTCCCAACAAAAGAAATACCAAGCTATGGCTAGAGGTGATGGCCCATTTGAAGTGCTTGAAAGGCTTAATGACAATGCCTACAAAATTGATCTTCCCCTGGATTACCAAATGCACAATACATTCAACATTTGTGATCTTTCTCCTATGGATATGCGTGATGAATACCTTTTGAATTTGAGAAAAAAAACTTCTCAAGAAGAGGAGAGTGATGCAACCTAAGGGCTCCCAAAACCTTTTACAAGGCCTTTCACAAGGTGTCAAGCTCGTGAGCTTCAAAATTGGCAAGGGTTATTTATGAAAAAAGATGCACTTGAGTGCATTATGGAGTCCTCCCAAGAATTCCACATGTTCGTGATAGCATTTGATGAAGCATACATTAAGAAGAGGAAGAAAGATTATGCTTTGATTTGATGAATTCTTGAATTCATCACAAAGAGGACATCCCAAATAAAGGCCCTTACATCATTAAGGGTAGAAATGTAATAACTTAGTTTCTTCTTTATTTGCTTAGTATAAATAGCCTTTGTTTTATGCTTTAACAGATTAGCATTTTCATAAACTAAAAACTCCATGGTTGTTGAGAGGTTATGAGAGCTTGCTAAGCTTTTAGTTGTTTCTTGTTTGGAAAGAAGAGTTTCTTGGGATATCATTTCCCTTGAGGTTCTTCTTAGAGTTAGGTGCTTGTTGGGATATTTAAGGAAGGTCTCTTTATTTATTAAAGTGGTTGTCTTTAATTCTCAATTTGTGTTTATCTATCTATCTTCCTCTTGTTTTCTTGTTAATTCTCTTATCCTTAGTTTAAATCGTGCTTTACTTCTTTATCAATCTTAGCTTTCCTTTAGGGTTTATATCACATAGGGTTTGGTTTTACTATAGCAAAAATCCAAAAAAACCTCTTATTCTCCATACGAACTATGTTTTGACCTGATTTCCTTGGCGGGATACGTAGACAACCCACATAGGGCTCTGTCACATTAGGGTAGAAACTAGAAATCTTTACTTATGTAATTTTGAATTACACACGGCCTGATTCTCTTGGAGAGATATATAGGCAACCCATATCGGGTTCGGTCCCTTAATTAGAAAATTTTCATGTACCTTGAACTATGTTCTGACCTGATTCTCTCGGCGAGATAGGTAGGCAACCTATATAAGGTTCGGTCTCATCCCCAACAAAATTTAGTGTGCTTTTTGGAATCCAAAACTAGGGCAGATTTCGAGAAGACGTAAACGAGAATGATTAGATTATGTCAAGATACATTTGACTCAGGCTACCAAACAAGGACTAAAAAGATTAAGGATGTTTCATTCTGTTTCAAAAGTGTCACAATCTAAATTTGACAAAAGTTTTATAACTTTTATACATATTCTTTACATATATGTATATATATATATATATACACACACACACAAACATATATATCCTTTAAATGCTTATATATATTTTTGAAAATGCTTTCACTACTTGCTCTTTTGCCGAGTCTCGATGGAGATCAAGAGGTCGAAACAGACAAGATGAACGGAGGGTCAACAAAGTCGAGCTTCAAGTCAACACGAATCAACACCCCCCTCCCAACTAAGAATTTTTCTTTGAGTGCAGGGACAGTAAAAATACAGGATGACAACACTAGGTTAATGTCACTTCTACCAATCATGGCCGAAAACATCATTTGGCCCATATAAGAATTGATCATCAAGGATAAATGTTGAATATTAGAGGACGACATTCAACCAATCACAATCGCCATCTGCAGCCGAGCGGCTCCACTTATTTTATTGTTTACTCTACTGACTTCTTTTATAATTCACTTTATCCACTTAATAACTTCACCTTGAATTTTACAGGAACCAACGTTAGGTCTTCGAAGAAAAATGGATATATCATTTGTCCATACAACTTCTTCATCATAAGCCACACGACTTTATTTCTCATCCATCACCCACATTACTTTTACTTTATGACTTTATACAATAACTTTACTCTAAAGTTTTTTTTTTTCATGATTTACAGCAATCACCATTAGTCTCCGAAGACAACCGGAGACTTCATCATCAGGTCCCCAAGACAACCGGAGGATTTACAATAATCAACATTGGTCCCTGAAGACAACCGAAGACCTATTCATCATCAATTCCCCAAAGATAATCGGAGGGTTTCACAATAATCAGTATCATGTCCCCGAAAACAATCGGAGACACTATTTATCATTAAGTCTTCAAGGACAACTGGAGATGTCATGCATCATTAACTCTCTGAAGACAACCAGAGACATAATTTATCATTGAGTCCCCGAGGACAACTAGAGGCCTTATTCAACACTAAAGTTCCTGAAGACAACCGGAGACTTCATTACATCATCAACATAAGATGAGTGGCTGCACATTTACTTTACCCTCTACTTTACTGATTACTTTAGATCACTTTATCTACTTTAATGACTTTAACTCAAATTTTACATACATCATCAATCATCAAGCCTTCAAAAACAACCGAATATGCCATGCATCATTAAGTCTCCAAAGACAACCAAAGGCATTACTTATAATCAAGTCCTAAAGACAATCAGAGACAACATTTGGCTATACAGCCGCATCATCTCATGGGCCACACGGCTCCATCCTCTTTCTTATCCTCATATATTTCTTATATATTTTTTTATTTTAACTTTATCTTTGATTCAACTGGTAATTTTATCGTGAGTTTTTGTTTTGTAGGAAATACAATTTGTAAAAACAAGACATTCATCACAACATGAAACTAGGTCTAAGCAGCAAACTAGGGCAAGCTAGAGAAATGTCAAGCATTCCTAGCTACGTCAAGGATTCATTCTCGAAACTAAACTCGACTTAACTCTTACATTCAGATTTGATTTCATAGCCCTTCTATATCCCAGTGTCATTATAACTCGACACTGGAGCTATTTTTTTTAAAAGGTCTTGCGATCGTTCTTTCTTTTAAAATCCTCAGGGAAATTGCTATCAAGATTTTCTCATTTCAAGCTATCTCCAAGAACTACATTCAGCCTGATTCCCATATGCAGGGATGTGTAGGTATGCTTAACTTAAGCACGGCCGTATCCACTCCACTCGTGCTAAAATCTTCGCAGTCACCACCAAAGAAGTCAATGTTACCATAATTCTACACTGGGGCAAATTTTGAAAGGGATCAAAACTTTCTATGATTCGAACTGCTAATGGCCTGACTTCTTGTAAAGCCCGAGATATGTAGGCAACTCAAAAATTGGAGCTCGGCCATAATCTTTCAAACCTTCTTTTTTCAGTTGAGACTAAATTGGCTACTACGTCAACTTGTTTGCCCAATGACTCTTACCTCATCTTTGTTCAAGCAGGGACAACTGTTGACACTCAATTTTTGCTCGTCTTTTTCCTTTAGTTAATATGCTTCTTAGCCTTAAATAATTTACTTAAATAAATTTGTTATTTCCTTCTACATAATTCTTTAAATATTTTAATTAAAATTAGTTAATCACTTTTTATATTCAAATCATACAAAAAAGAATATTTTTTTTTGTTTTGATACTTGCATCCGGATTTCACTTAATTATGTTTTCTCACTATATTATTATATTTTTTATTAGAAAATTATTAAAGTTAAATGCGTATACTAAATTATTTATATAGTTTATATGCGTATATATTTTAGAAGATTAATTAGGACAAAAGAAGCATCGTTAAATTAACGAAATGGAAAACAATTGAGGAAAATTAGTTTTTCTTGTAAACTAATGTCTACATAGACTTGGGCCATTCTCTTTATTTGTTTCAGCCCACTACCTAGCCAAACAAAATACGTAACCCGGCACAAAAACCGCCTAACTTAAATCCTAAACAAGCTAACCAAACACCCCCAAATCGCTTTTCTTCTTCATGCTAGAACACAACCAGAACTCAAACATCGATCTCTCCTCTCTCAATGATGGCAAGCTATAGACTACAGTAAATAGCTATTTTTCGGTGGTCTTCCACATTTTCCCTTTACTTTTTCGCCTTTCCATCAACCTTGCCGCCTCCCATCAACTGTATATCCTTTCCATCACCTTTTCTCTACTCAAATCAGATCCCAAAAGATCTCCACCACCACTGTTGCTTCTGGGCAAGGAAAGAATTGAAAGCCCATAGGATAAGGGGACTGTTATCTTCTCAATCCGTTGGTCTGAGATTGAAACCCCTGAACCTCCTCCATTTTTCCTTTCACATCGACATGGAAAAGGTAAGAATTCATTCCTTTTCTTTCTCAAATTTAATCCCTCCATTTCTCTATGTGATTGAGCTTTCTAAGAATTCAAAATTTGAATTCTTGGAGCTTCACTTGAGAACTGTCACAACCCCAACTTTTGCCTATAAAAGGAGGCCTTTGGCTTCCATTTGAAAAAAATAGAGGAGGAGACAGAGAACAAGAATTGGAATCCAAGTATCAACAAACTCATGCTACTACTTCTTCTTATTTGTTTTCTTTCCGAGTTCGAGCGTAAGTTCGAGTTTTAGAAAATGTTCACAGTCAAGGTCTTTACGAAAAGCCTCAATTTTGTTGCCCAAACAAGGTACAAATTTGCCCCTTTTACGTTTCACTTTCATCTTTTCTTCTTTCATCCTATTTTGGATCGGTGAATACGTGATTTTGTTCTAGTCTTAACTATCATTTTGTTGTTTTTTGTTGCCTTTATGGATAAAAATAAAATTTTGATTTGTTGTGAAGTTATTTCGTGTGAAATATACAAGTGTGTAGGTTTGTGACTATGTGATTTCTCTTAGTTTCAAGTCTGGTTGTGATATTGTTGTTTGTTTTCCATAAAATCAAGTCCAAACTTTGGTGCCATCTTAATTCGTTTCAAAGTATGGCTGTTTCGAGTCCAAGTTATGTTAAAATAAAAAAATATTCACTTGCTTGATACTATTTTGTTACTATTGTTCTGTGAATTTAGGTGTACAAGATCTGTCCAACACTATCTGCATTACTTTTCACGAAAAATCAAGCTAAAAAATAGTGTTGTCTCGGTTCCGTTTGCATAAATGTGTGTTTGTTCATGTTTGATAGACAATCATCTTTAATGATTTTCTTCTATCAAAGACAATTGGTGTGGGTTGAGTTGCTGTCAAAATACCACCAAATATAAGAATTTGATATTTATTTAGTTCATTGATTTGCATACTCCTTCCAGTGAATAAAACAACAATGAACTTGTTAATTTTTGTAATGATATTATTCGATCCTTGACCCACTAAATTGGCCGATCAACCTCGGTTCTATTTGTGTTCTTACGGCCCTTATATGTAAATGTACGTTTGTGTTTTCCCAAATTTGAGTAAAGGGTGTTGACGATTTCACCCTTGGCCTTGTTTGAGTCCCCTGCTGGAAATTTATTTTGATTTCGGAATGAGATTTTTAATTGTCAATGTGAAAGATTTGTAATTAACTCAAAAGCTTCAGTTGTGTTCCAAAATTAGTGAGTTATGGTTAAATGATTTGATTTCTCACGAACTTGAAAGGTCTAACCTTGATAAGCTTGTTTAACTCTTCCCTTCATGTTTATACTGGTGAGATTCAATAGAAATAAGGGGGTTTAATTTTGATTTATGGTGTCATATACCGAGTTTTTGGAAAGCCTATAGCTTGGAATTGCTTTAGATTTTCTTTAGAACGGAATAAAATTATTTTTAATAGTTTGAGATATGGTAGGATTGTTTGCCTGTAGCTTTATACAAGTTTGGTTTTGCAACATACACACCTATTAGCTCCACTTGGGTAATAGTTTGCTAGATTCATGATTAAGTTTATTTATTTATTTTTATCTTATGTCCTGCCTAATTATTATATTGGAGGCTTGAGTTATTTGGTCACAGATTGTACATTATTTTCGTTACTTATTTACTTCATTCAAGTTCAGTTTCTAATCCTTATCATCTTCTTCGTTTCATGTGAACTCGGGACTGGTATCGGTGACACCCCCTAGCACCGCACCCAGCCGCCCAAACAGCCCCCTCCCTTTCAAAATCCTTATAAATATCCCTCCCCCTTCAAATTTTTATTCACAATTTTCAACTCTCATTCTCTCTCAATTTTCAACTCTCAATATCTATAAATTCTATAATTATTGTTATTATTTTGTAATTGAAGTATAATTTGGTGAATTTTGGCTGAGCAATCTTCTTCAAGTTTCAAATTTCGGTTATAATTGTTTTCTTTTACGGCAGACGTTTGGAACATTCGTTCCACTCTCTAGTCTTTTAATTTTTTATTTTTTTTGTGTGTTTATTTGTTGTGATTTGTTTGTTTTAATTTGCTAGTTTCATATTTTATTTCATTATATTATAGATTCCTTTCAAAATAATTCCGATAAAAAAAGTATTGCACAAAAAGCAAAATGTTTAATAAAATTTGGTAGTAATAAAAAGAAAGGTTCTTCTTATAGTTCTCCTCACTTACGTTAAGTTAGATTCAATACGGATGATTTTAAGCATATTAATGAAACTGATTTTGCCCATCCCGCTATCATAGAAATTAATACCAATACTCCTATTCCCCATGAAGCTTTAGAGAGATTGCATAATGATTTTGAATAAGAATTAGATGAAGAAGTACAATTACATGTAGATGATGGTTTGGATGATACACTGACTAGTTCCGCTCCCGCCTCCGCTAGTGTCGAAACTCCAACTCAGGATAATCCTCAACTAGAGCTAGTCGTCCCTCTATTCCTCCAGTTAGGGGTAGGACCACGACACAACATACTTTAAAATTAGATGTGTGGAAATTGTCATTTGAATGATGAAATTACATGTGGTATTTGTAAATAAACTTGGAAATATGTATCTGGCGGGTATGGAGGTTTAACTGGGGGGTTAAAAACCCATTTGGTTAAGAAACATCCGAGAGAATGGAATGCATATATAGCTTCTCGTCAAACTGTCAGTTCTGGCACTGGATCTTTTATTGCCAGGTCAAATATGGTTCAAAGTGAACTAAACCCTTCAAATCCAGCTAGTCCTATTACACAACGGCCCTATAATAGGGATCGTGATCATGAAAATTTTGCTAAAATGATTGTTGTTTGTGGTTTGCCTTTTAATTTTGGAGAACATGAAGTTTTTATAACATACATTCGGGATACATATAATTCCAGTTTTGAATGTTTTTCAAGAAGTATGGTAAAAAGAGATATTTTTGAATTTTAAGAAAAACATATGCAATATCTTCGTAGCTATTTTTACATGATGGATTGTTTATTACCACTGATATAGGTCGTAGTCCTAATGGTAACGATTACTTAACTGTTACTGCACATTGGGTTGATTATAATTTGAATTTGCAAAAAAGAATTATTACTTATAAAATTTGTGAACATAAAAAACTCGGTGTTTATATTGCTTCTACTGTAGGTAATATTTTATAATATTATTGTCTTTCTGATAAAGTGATTAGCATTACTTTAGATAATGCTTTTGCTAATTTAAATGCTATGTCTTATTTAGAAACTAGAATTTGTCCAATTAGTAAGTATGCTTTTCATGTTAAATGTGTTGCAGATATATTAAACTTAGTTGGGAAGGATGGTATTCACTTATTTGATAATACTTGTGATAAAGTTGAAAATGCTGTTTTTTGGATTTTTCATATGCATAATAGTAGTAGAATTAGACAATATAAAGAATTTTGTCATGGGTGTGATTTTCCGTATAGAAAAATTTCAAAGCAAGTTACAACTAGATGGAATTCTTTTTATGAAATGATTGAAATTGCTTATAAATATACTCAACCTATTAGTATGATATTTAATTCTCATAACGCTTATCCTAGTCATCAACCTAATAAAAATGATTGGAATCAAATAAAAGCACTTAAAAAAAATTTGAAATCATTTTATGATGCTACAAAAGTTTTTTGTGGAACGTATTATCTCATTATTTGTGAAGTTTTAATACATGTATGGTCCATTTCATCCCTTTTTGCTGAGTATAAAGATAATGTATTGTTTAAGGATGCTATTGTAGGTATGGTTGATTTCATGACCTAATTTCTCAGGTCATGATGACACCTACTATAACCCACCTGTAGGTTAGCCAACCCGTTGTCCGAAATGACTAGTAACGAACTACCAAGAGAAATAAAGAAAACTATGGAATAAATATAATAAAAAGACTAATATAGTCCCAAAACCTGGTGGATCCAGTACAAGAGCTTCTAATACAACAGGGGTACAAGTGAAATACAGGAAGAGTATATATACAAGTCGTCTCTTATACAACATAGAGAACAGTCTAACAATAAGAGGGAGAGTATGGATACTCCAAAATACCAGGAGCTCACCCTGAATATCCAATCCATAGTTGCTCCGCACGATACACACACCAACGATGATAACTCGTACTATGATTTGCAGGCTGCAGAGCTATAGTATGAGTACCAAACATGTGGTACTCAGTAGGCATCGACCAACTGAGCTCCAAAAATAATGTAAGCATAAAATAACATATAATGTATGAATGTAATTGCAGGCAACTATCCAAGAAACTATGCATAATGAGACTAGGGGAGCAATCAAAATAACTATCCTACCCTGACAGTACTCAGGAACTAAAGTGCAATATCGTATATCCCTAGCCAATACACGAATAAATAGAGAAAGAAATTACATAGTAATATACAAGGTCAAATGATACATATACAATATTAATAGATCAAGGAAGAGAGGGCTATACTGTGATAACGTACACATATGTAAACATAGGACTAACTCAGAGGTAAATACCTGAGGGAGTCAACCTAACATCTCGAGGTCCATAACCAAGTAAGGGAGCTAATACCAATATCATCAAGTCTCTAACCACAGGGTAACTAATCATGGGGTAATACACTTGGTACTTTATGGCACTTAGATCGGATATGGTATTTATGGTTATATTGCATTCATTCATTTAGATGCATCGTCTATCACCAATATATTTGTTTGGCGCCTGTATCTATCGGTCTTATGGGGGGCTGTATAGGTAAAGGTTATGATTGTTGTTTACTGAGTGCTTCCGTGAACCTTCTCGATTTATTAGGGTTCGATTAGGTATTGGTGTATCCGGACTAGCCGGTTACTTTATTATTAGTTATTATGGTTAGTTCGTGGTAGGATGAGTATGGACTGGTACCCGAGATTGGAGGTACGCTCCTGATTCCTTTCTCTATTTTGGTGAATTATATTATGGCTAGATTACCTCATGATTAGTCGTCTTTGGATTAGAGGCTTGATTATGCTAGTGTTAGCTCCCTTACTTGGCCATGATCCTCGAGATGTTAGGTAGGCTTTCTCAGGTATTTACCTTTGAGTTAGTCATATATGTGTGTGTGTATATATATATATATATATATATATATATATATGTATGGTATTACCATATCTCTCTCTCTTTCTTGGTCTATTCATGTCGTATATGTATCCTTTGGCCTGGTATACTACTATATATACTTCTTTCCTCTTCAGTTGTATATTGGCTAGTGATATTGGTTGCATCCTTATTTCCAGATTTGCTTCAGGTGAGCATTCATTTATAGGCTGACTAAGCCTACTCCTTTCTTACCAGTTCGATTCTTTTTAGTCCAAATAGAATATGCGTGATTGATGCTCGGAGGATAGTCCGTTACCACTTGGTATTGGTTTTTATTATTTTTGACCTTGGTTCTCAGTTTCTGTCAAATCTTTGGATTGTCTGCTCAACAGAAAGAGTATGCTTAGTATGACTTCATCCACAGTTGGTGGGACATCCTAGAGTGGATTGTTTGGTTTTGAGAGCTTGTACTTTGGACTTGTGATTATTGGTTTCGAGGGACATTCAGATTAGTTTTAGCTTTAGCTTAAGAGTGCAGACTTTGGTCACTACTGTTTGTGTATCCAGGTAGCACCTTATGGACTTATTCGTATGCTTTCCATTATGGATTTTTGATAGATCAGCTTCAGCCTTTTGGGTATAGTGTGATGGGATTGCACGGATAGGACTCGAATGACATTTTGCATGGTTTAGAGTTGGTAGCAGGTTTGGAAAGGCAAAAGAAGGTTAGATTTGAAAATTGTAATCAGTTTCATGATTCTTGCCTTAGATTGCCTTTAGTTGGGTTGAGTATCTGTTGGTTGTACTTGTTTCAGCTTGGTTTTTGCATGCGGTGTTTTGGGTTACCATTTTCCATCACCCCCGATTAAGTTGGAGGGCAGTTGGTTGTTGAGGATAAGTTTTGGTTATTTGGGAAGTAAAGTCAGGAGATGAAGGAACAAGGGATGCTTTGGGTGGTGTTCAGGTTGGCTGGGTTTTTGCTTGGTTGTGCTGGTATCGGTGAGATGTCAGTAAGGTGTGAGTTGTGTTTACATGCTTCAGTCGTTCTCAGTTCAGTTGAAGGTCAGTTGGTTGTCGAGGCTAAGTTGTGGTTATTTGAAAAGTGAAGTGGGGAGGTTAGTTTAAAAAGGGTTACCATTGGTGAAATCCCTTAAAAGTGTTGTTCTGCTTTAGAGGTTATCTAGGGAGACTTTCTCGGAGCATACGGGCCTAGTACCTCATCATTTTGAGCTTTTGCGCTTTTTCTATCCATTGACTTTCGCCGACGAAAGTCCTTTTAATAGTGGATATTGTAATGATCCTCCAAGTCATTTTCTCATTTTCCTTATGTTTCCAGTGTTTTGAGCCTGCCCATAATGGAAACAGTTCATTTATGACTCAGCTAAACTGTTGGTTCGGTTATCGGACAGTTCGCTTGCATTTTAGGCTCATTTTCCTATTTTGGAGCTTTTACTGTTAAAGAATTGGTCTCAGACCAAAACTCCTAGTAGATGGCCTCAGATGAGAATTTTGACAGTGCCATCAGCTCTGGAACATTGATTTTAGGCTAGGGAGACCCTTGCTTCAGGTCCCAAAACTTCCAGACTCATTTTGGGCTATTGGGTAGATTTGATAAAAATGGAACTATGGGTGTGGGGCTCACATTTAATCGAAACGACCTCAGATGAAAGTTTCAATGGTTTCATTGAGTCTGGAATGTCGAATTTGGTATGATATCATAGTTCGTTTGCGCGTATGGGGTTCCGAACGAATCTCAAGCACCTGATCGGAGTCCATTTGGACTTTAGAAAATCTGATGCCTCAAAGTTTCTGGTGCAACCGCTTAAGCGGCCGAAGGACCACTTAAGCGATAGTAGGTTTAGCGACCTTGTGATGCTTTAATTGCCTTAGCTACTTGGCTGAGGTCCGCTTAAACAGACGTCTCTTTAGCGACCAAGTTTCGCTTTAGCGGCCTTCGTCTTTCCTTGCCCGACCACTTTAGCGGTCACCGTTTTAGCGGTAGCCGCTTAAGCGGTCAAGTGACCGCTTTAGTGGTACCTGGGGGTTTTATATCCCCTTTTTTAGCCAATTTTTCATTCATTTATCAACCTTTTTATCCCATTTTTGAGAGCTTAGAAGGTGGGAAAGTGTGGGAAATCATCCATTGAAGCTAAGGTAAACTAGCCCAACACTCCTTGGTCATTTTCCATCGTTTTTCCCATTGAATTCCATCCTTTTTCATTATAAATTCTTAGTAATTAGGGCTTGAATTCCTAAACTTTGGGGGCTGATTTGAGCCCTGATTTACGCTCCATTTGTGCTCAAATTTTGAGCACACATTCCTTGTCTTTCGAGAAACCTCGTGACGAATTCAATTTTGGATTTCATTTGTGGGCCCCACGAGTTCTTGACCCAAATTTTGACCCGAGGATTTATATAGAAATATGGGTATCATTTTACCTATTATGACATGTAGTTTAATATTTTAATAGCGTGGCGGCATTTTGGAACCGTGGAGCAAAGACGAGTGAATTGCAGATGATTCAAGACTTGTGGTTCGGCATCGAGGTAGGCTTCGGTCTACTTCTCTCAATGAGATTGTGTATAGTATAGATTTCATGCTAGGTAGGGATTATAGGATGGATTTATAGCTGGTATATCATGACTTAGTCTATTTAGGAATTTCGAGATAGAAATGTGATCCGAACCTTAGCATTGGATACCCGTTATGGCCCTAGAATCCTATTACCCTTAATTATCAGCATGTTAACCATAGTTTGATATTAAGGATCACTTAGTATAAGACTCACCATATTACTTAGCAAATTGGACAGTAGTTCCCCAGATTTTATTGATATTATTACACTAGTTCTGTACTGTTGGGCCTGAGGCCGCAGTTATGATATCAATTGGACTTCAAGTGAGTATTTTACCCTTAAAGAGGGCATGATTCTGGTTTATAGATGCTTAGGCGCTTATGGTTGTATTGTTTGGATATTGGTGATGGTATGCATACTCTTAGGCGCGTTCATGCTCACTTAGTTGTATGATTTCAACCCCAAACCTTGATTTTACTATTGTTTTCCCAAAAGGGATTTATTCCCATTTTTCATTTTTAAAATGAATTCTTTTATAATGAGGATCGTACCACCTTATTTGATGATTTGTGAGCTTTTGGAACTCAAAAGGATATTTGGAAAGTAGGCCAAGGTTGATTTCGGTCCGTTATTAATCCACTCATTTTACCACTACTATTTACTTCGGTCGATGGAAATTCCAACCCTTTCTACATTATTATGATGATTTAGTCTTGAACTTGATCTCGTGCAATGGATTTATAGACTTACACTCTTTTAGTCAAGGTTCGAGTCCGTACACTTATTATATTTAGTCACAATTCGAGTCCATACACTTATTATACTTATATCTCTCTTCGATTCTGGAAGGAGTAAATGGATTATGATGATTATTGAAAGTCTTGGTTCGGGAACAGGTAGTGTATACGAATATCCCGAACTCCCTAGGGGCCCCTTCATCCGTGAGCCACAGTGTCAGATAAGGATGATCGCCGTAGGTCCTGCCTTTGTAAGATCCAGAGCTGGAGAAGGTGTATACACTCGATTCTTTATTGCACTTGGATCGGATATGGTATTTATGGTTATGTTGCATTCATTCATTTACATGCATCGCGTATCACCAGTATGTTTGTTTGGCACCTGTAACTATTGGTCTTATGGGGGCTGTATATGTACGGGTTATGGTTGTTGTTTGCTGAGTGCTTTGGTGAACCTTTTGGACTTATGGGGGTCCAGTTAGGTATTGGTGTGTCCGGACTAGCCGGTTACTTTGTTATTGGTTATTATGGTTAGTTCGTGGCAAGATGAGTATCTACTAGTACCCAAGATTGGAGGTACGTTCCTGATTCTTTTCTTTTTTTAGGTTAATTATATTATGGATAGATTACCTCATGATTAGTCTCCTTTGGATTAGAGACTTGATTATGTTAGTGTTAGCTCCCTTACTTGGCCATGATCCTCGAGATGTTAGGTAGTCTTCCTCAGGTATTTACCTTTGAGTTAGTCAATATATATATATATATATATATATATATATATATATCCCTCTTTTCCTTGGTCTATTCATGTCGTATATGTATCCTTTGGCCTACTATACTGCTATATATACTTCTTTCCTCTTCAGTTGTATATTGGCTAGTGATATACGATATTTTACTTTAGTTCCTGAGTACTGTCAGGATAGGATAGTTATCCATATTGCTCCCCTAGTCTCATTATGCCTAGTTTCTTGGATAGTTGCCTGTAGTTACATTCATGCCTTACATTTTATTTTATGCCTACATTATTTCTGGATCTCAGTTGGCCGATGCCTGCTGAGTACCACGTGTTTGATACTCATACTACACTTCTGCAGCCTGCAGATCATAGTACGAGTTATGGCCGTTGGTGTGTGTATCGTGCGGAGCAGCTATGGATAGGAGATTCGGGGTGAGCACCTGGCGTTTTGGAGTATCCATACTCTCCCACTTATTGTTATACTGTTCTCTATGTTGTATCAGAGACAGATTGTATATATACTTTTCCTGTATTTCACTTGTACTCCTGTCGTATTAGAAGCTTTTGTACTGGCTCTTATTATATTTATTCCACGGTTTCCTTTATTTCTCTTAGTAGTCAGTTACTAGTCGTTCCAGACTGCGGGTTGGCTTACCTATCGGTGGGTTATAGTAGGTGTCATCATGACCTGAGAAATTGGGTCGTGACAATTGAAAAATTCAAAAAATATTATTTTCCCATCCCTCAAATTTATTTAATTGCAATTCTTTTTAACCCGAAATATAAAAAACATGGTGCAAAAACTTTGGTTAGAGGCATTTGTCAAAATTTAAATATTCAACCACATGAAAGTCCGGATTTGATAACATGTCAAAACAACATTAAAACTTGTGCTAAAGAATTGTATGACAAATATTGCACCTTCGATAATGTTGAAGTTCATCAAACTTCTATGCCTCGACTAGATGTCCATGGTAGAGCAAAATCAACACTTGGTATTGATTCTTCTCATAAATGTGAATTTGTTAAATATCCTGAACAGAGTTCTGATAATATTACAAATCAAGAAAGCGTACCGCAGCTATTAATTGGTGGAGGGCTCGTGGTCATCAATATGCAAAACTTAGAAAGATGGTGAAGGATGTGCTATCTATTCAAGGATTATCCATAGCTTTGGAGCAAGCTTTTAGTGCGGCAAGATTTCAAATCGGCGATCATAGATATTCATTAGCAGAAGACAGTTTGGAGGTATTGGTGACTTTTAGAGATTGGATCAACGCTGAGCGAAGAAATAAAGGAGTTCCAAAGTTAACTAAATTACAAAAAGATTACTTAGATGCAATCATTGGATATAATAGTGACGATGACATTGAAATTGAAGATCGTCAACAAACTTTACTAAGACCGGAGGTTAATGCTCAAAATTTATAAGAGTTAGAAAAAAACTTTATAGGACTATACAACTATTAGTTTACATTCGAGACTTAGTTGAAACAGAACTCTTCCTAGAAGGTGGTTGCGTAAATTAGGCACTCTACTAATAGTTGTAAATTGTAATACAAATTTAAAATTTTGAATAAATTGGGTTGATTTTTAATTTTATCATTATTTTATACTTTTACTTAATGCATTTCTTTTTTGTTTAGTTTGAGTTTTTAAATTACTAACTTATAAACTTAAAAAAAAAATTAAACTTACAAACTTATAACTTATAAATTGAAAATTTTAGAAAAAACAAAAATTTTAACAAACAAATAAACTTCAAATATAACTTCAAAAAATATAAACTTAAAAACTTATAACTTATAAATTGAAAAACTTAGAAAAGAAAAACTTTAACAAAATTATATACTTATATATAATTCAAAATTCAAATATATAAATTTCAAAAAATATAAACTTAGAACTTATAAATTGAAAAACTTAGAAAAACAAAAAACTTTAATTAACTTAACTCAAATTATTGAAAAACTATGTTTAAACTTAAACTACATAATTCAAAATATAATATTTATTCCTTAACTAA
Organism: Capsicum rhomboideum; assembly: GCA_031232105.1. Lineage (NCBI taxonomy): Eukaryota > Viridiplantae > Streptophyta > Magnoliopsida > Solanales > Solanaceae > Capsicum > Capsicum rhomboideum. Next base: position 122,654,132 of record CP124712.1, on the reverse strand, counting down.
AAAGTAAAAACTAATTTATTTATTCAAAATATAAAAAACAATTTTTTTTATTTAAAAAAATTAAACCGCCCGTACCGGTTAACCCGGTCCGGTCCGTACCGACATTATACCGACTAACAACAGAACGGAATGGTACCGAGGTTTCATCCCAATTATTTCGGTCTGGTAAACCCGGTACCAATTCATTTCGATTCAGCCATTTCATTCCAACAGAATGCTCAGTCTTAATTCGAATAATTCATTTGGATATGCTGAAGAAAACAAGGTCATGTATTGTGGCTATTCTTTGTTAAAAAGGCCTTTCCTTCTCATGAGAGACCAAATGGTTTCAATTACTTCATCAAAAAATCGAATTCACTCTGCAAATAAAGTCTCACTTTAGTAGCCGAACAGAAAAGAAAGAAAACTACATTTAATATTAAGTTCTGAAAAATGATTTGGCGAATACGTAATTAATGTTCAAGATAAAATATGGAAAAAAAATAATTGTCTTCTCTTGATATGTTAAAATTGATAAGTAAAAATAAAATTTATTTTAAAAATAAATGACAAGTAAAAATAAACGAAGGAAGTAATACTCATAATTGTATAAAGTTCTAGGAAATCGTGCAAACCTTGACCAATTTTTATATAGAGCACCTAGGTGATTTTTTTATTTTATTTTTACATTTATATTTATATTATTAAATAAGGTAGAGTTTCCTCTATGTAACTGGGCGTTACATTAACATATTGGCAACAAATTGATAATGTTCTCGTATATTTTTTTCAAAAAAAAAAAAAAAAAAAGGATATCACGTAGTTTAGTAGCTGTTCCCCTTTTCAGTTTATGTTCTTAAAGTTGTTACCAAGTTTAGGAAAGAAATAACTTTTGAAATATGTAATAGCCTTTCTATGGCTATAATTTTTTTGAAAGTTGTAACCTTAAACATGCTATAATACTTGTAGGATTATAAAAGTTTTTCATTGAGAATATAATAGGAAATGTAAAGTTAATTATTTCTGAATGTTGAAGTGTGTCATTTCTTTTTACTCGGATTAAAATAAAAATGTGCAACATAAAATGGAAGTACTTTTTTTATGATTACCATGTATCCTTCACTAGCTTTCCTCCTCCCCAACATAAAAGAATATCACGTACTCGAGTAATATTTTCTTTTAAAACAATTACACCCAAATTAACTTGTTAGTTCTCTGTCTATGAACAATGCATATATGCTTAGTTTACAAGTAAATACTTCCTCCGTTACTAATTAATTGCCATTGTTACTAAAAATAGATATTCTTTAATACTTGTCATTTCACAAAATCAATGCATGATTACTTGTTTTTTTTCACCTTTACCCTTAGTCATAAATATGGAGAAATATCAATATAATGCAAAAAAGAAAAGTACGTATTAAATAGAGAAGAGTAATAAATAAGACTAATTTAGTCAATTTAGTATGTAGTTAATGTTTTTCTTAAGGGGAGTGCAAACAAAAATAGTGACAAATATTGAGGAACGGAGGGAGTTATTATAGTCATTATCCAATATATTTTTCAAAGCATTGACTTAATTATATTCAAAGAGTGATATAGTAAAATTTATCCATATTATTTATTACTCCTCTATTTCATAATAAGTGAATTGTTGAGGTAATACACACTTATTAAGAAAAGAAAATTAAGACATAAATTAGACATTACTTTCCTTTTTGCCCTTTTTGATTACTTATCAACTATTCTTGAGGGGAATCTTAGTAGCTTAGTTGATTAATTACCTGAACTCCCACCTTGTTGGTGAGGGTTCGATTCCCCACATTGTAATCCCCTTCCCCTACCCCAATTTTTTTTTTTTTTTTAAAACACTACTCTTGAAAATCCAAAACATTGATCATGATATATAACTACTTCCAAGAAAATAATTCAAAATAATAAGTAAATAGGAGCAATTAAGTTTATTGAACTCATCACATATGAAATTCAAATGAAGGGTAAAAATGGAAGAAAATTTCAACATTACTCTTGAAGATTGAACAATTAAGTTAATTTGAACATGAAAAAATTCTTTAACAATTCACTTATTATGGAATAGAGGGAGTATTTCTTAACATGTGTGTCAAGTTAATAATAGACAAGTATTGTTGGATGGAGGGAGTAGTACAGTCAAACCTCTCTATGATGGCAGCGTTTGTCCGAAAATTTCATGGATGCTATAGAGAGGTGTTGTTATATATGTCTACTGACATTTGACGTTCAGATCTCATTTAGTTGTTATAAACAAAAGTATGCAGAATTAGAAAGAGTATGAATATAAAAAAGGCAAACATTAGTAGCCTTTTCCTCGTGAAGTTATGAAATAATTGATATACACCATTTAAATACAATTTTTTCTTTTAAATTAGATATTTGTACTTGAAATTTACCGTGTGCATGACATTAATGATGATTACCATAAATATTTTGGTATTTTATTTTGTACATAATATATTTCTTATAAAATATTATTATATAATATTTGAGTATGCTGTTATAGAGAGATAATTTTATAAAGAGTGTACCGTTATAATAAACGTCATTGCTGTTATAGGTAGAATGCTGTTATAGATAAGAATAATATAACATGAAAAATCGATTCCAGAAAAAAATCAGACCGCTATAGTGAAATGCCATTATAATGAGGTAACGTTATAGAGAGGTCTGACTGTACTTTTTAATATGTAAAGTATATTTCAAAAATATTGAAGATTCTATGTGTAAATTCACACTGAACATTAGGTAGGTTGACCCTCGTATTCCATAATCAAGACAATCTTTTTGGTACGGAGGGCGTAATGTATAACTTGAGGAATTGTTGAATTCCTCATTATTGAATAAACAAGATCGGATCATGTTCCCATTGTACTTGTGGTGAAACCAAAGAACCCCACATGGTAGTATACACTCTGCGATAGTATAAACTCTCCAAAATTTGAATGTTTTCATTAATTCTTTCTGAGCATCACTGTTTAAAACGGTGAATATGATTAGTTTTTGCGTTAATATTTTAGTTAATGATGCCTAAGAACAAAGCAAATGTGTTGTTTTTGTTTGGTTGATAAGAAGTGAATGGAAAATGGAGGTAAAAACATGGAAGGAAAAGAGTAAGTCTTCACTTTAAGAAAGTGAAGTTCACCCACATTGGTGGGAGAAAGAGACTTTCTTATGTATATATTGAAATACACACCTTCATGTGGATAGTGAGGCAAGAACAAGACAAGCCTCGCGCCGTCGTCGTCGCTCGCTCGGCTTCGGCTTCGAGGCACTGGTTGACACCGGATTGGCGACCTGCGCGTGCATATGGCACCTGCATACGCAGGTGACCAGCGCAGGCCAAACTAGTAGCTACTGGTTTTGTACCATGTGTCTTTTTCTTCAACCATTGCTTCTCTTCTGAAGCACCACCTCTTAGGCTATAAATATGTATGTTTTCCTCAGATGAAGGAGATACGAAATTGTTATTTTTTCACAAGTTAAGAACTTTCTTCTTTACAAAAGAATCAAAGTAAGTGTGATTTACTCCATTAGTTGAGTTCGATGAAGTTCAGCAAATTCCATTGCTGGTTTTGCTGAATAGTGTTCTATTCTATCCTGGGAGGAATTTATCCAAACCTTAGGCAATTGTGAGGGGATTATATTCTTTAAGGAAACACAGTCTAACTGTGGGCTTAGAATTTTCATTTTAATCAATTTTCTGGTTTTTACGGGTGAAGGAAGAAACAAGAAACAACAAGTTTAAAGAATATAATTTTGCATTTTGTTTACATTTTTCTGCTTCATCTTTATTTCTGTTTGTGGTTAGAGATTAAAGTTAAAGACTTTCTACTCCATTTTTTAACTCGGTTCGAAGAACATAAAAACTTAATCGAGTTAATAAAGTTATTTCTATCGATTTGAAGAACATAAAAACTTCTTTGACTGAATAAAACCACATTGATTGTTAACCAGTTATTGAATTTTGTTTGTGTGTGATCAAACAGAAATGGAAGAATAAACTAATGGTATGATGGCTTCTGCATCAGTGGCAACGAATACTAGTTCGTCAAGCCGTGCTACTCCCGCTATGTCTGCAGCGAAAAAGTCTGAAAAGTTTTTCGGAAGTGATTTCAAAAGGTGGCAACAGAAGATGTTGTTCTATCTGACCACTTTAAGCTTGCAGAAGTTTATTATGGAGAACATTCCAACTCTACCGGATGAGACTCCGGAGAAAGAACGATTTATGGTAATCGAAGCAGGGAATCACTCTGATTTTCTGTGCAAGAACTATATCCTAAATGGATTGGAAGATAGTCTATACAGTGTTTATTGTGTTTGCAAAACTTCAAAGAAACTTTGGGATGCTTTAAACAAAAAATATAAGACAGAAGATGCCGGACTGAAGAAGTTTGTAGCAACCAAGTTTCTTGAGTTCAAGATGGTTGACATCAAATCTGGCATGAATCAAGTTCAAGAATTGCTAGTGATCATACATGATTTACTTGCGGAAGGAATGGTCATCAACAAAGCTTTTCAAGTAGCAGCATTCATTGAAAAGTTGCCTTCTTTGTGGAGGGACTTCAAGAACTATTTGAAACATAAGCGAAAGGAAATGACTTTAGAGGATTTGATTATTCGTTTGCGAATTGAAGAAGACAACAAAAATGCAGAAAAGAGAGCAAATGCAAAGTCTTCAATCGCAGGAGCAAACAATGTTGAAACTCCTCAAAAGAAGAAAAAGAGGAAGAAGTCGGATGATGAGAAGGAAGCACCCAAGAAGAAAAAGTTCAAAGGAAATTGCTACAACTGTGGCAAAGTTAGTCATATGGCTTCTGTTTGTCGAGCTCCAAAGAAAGATAAAAAGAAAGAGCAAGCAAACTTGAATGAAGAAGTAGACAACCTTTGTACAATGCTCTTTAAATGCAACTTGGTGGGAAATACAAATGAATGGTGGTTTGACTCAGGTGCAACTCGCCATGTGTGTTCCAACAAGGAATTATTTTTATCTTATACTTTTTCTGAAAAAGGAAAGACCATTTGTATGGAAAATTCAGCTACTGGAAAGATAGAAGGAACGGGCAAGGTTGGCTTGAAGATCACTTCGGGCAAGATAGTGACCCTCAATAATGTCCTTCATGTTTCCGAAATGCGGAAGAATTTGGTCTCAACATCACTTCTAGTCAAAAATGGTTTTAAGTGTGTGTTTGTATCTGATAAGGTTGTAATCAGTAAGAATGACATGTATGTAGGAAAAGGTTACCTCACTGAGGACCTCTTCAAACTAAATGTAATCTCTATTGATATGAATAAGATTTCTGCTTCTTCTTACTTGCTTGAGTCAAATCATTTATGGCATGCACATTTAGGACATGTAAATTATAAAACCATGCGGAAAATGATCAACTTAGAATTATTACCTAAGTTTGAAAGTAACAATGTAAAATGTCAAGTATGTGTGGAATCAAAGTATGTAAAGCATCCTTATAAGTCTATTGCAAGGAATTCAAACCCTTTAGACTTAATCCATACAAACATTTGTGATATGAAGTCTATACCATCTCGTGGTGGAAAACGATACTTCATAACTTTCATTGATGATAGCACTCGATAGTGCTATGTGTATCTGCTTAATAGCAAAGATGAGGCAATTGATGCTTTCAAGCAATACAAGAATGAAGTTGAAACACAACTTAACAAGAAAATCAAAATGATTAGAAGTGATAGGGGTGGTGAATATGAATCTCCTTTTGTTGAAATATGTTTGGAATATAGAATTATTCATCAAACAACTGCCCCATACACTCCACAATCCAATGGGGTTGCGGAAAGAAAAATAGAACATTAAAGGAGATGATGAATGCTTTGTTGATAAGTTCTGGTTTACCATAGAACTTGTGGGGGGAAGCTGTTCTAATAGCTAGTCGGATACTCAATCGTATACCCCATAGCAAAACAAAGTCCATTCCATATGAACAATGAAAAGGAAGGAAACCCAGCTTGAAATATTTCAAAGTGTGGGGTGCTTGGCTAAAGTGCAAGTTCCTAAACCCAAAAGGGTTAAGATAGGACCAAAAACAACTGATTGTGTTTTTATTGGTTATGCAACCAATAGCAAAGCATATCGGTTTCTGGTTCATAAATCAAAAAATTCCGACATTCATGTGAATACGGTAATTGAATCAGATAATGCTGAATTTTTTGAAAACATTTATCCGTATAAAAATGAATGTGAGTCATCTAGTGAAAAATTCAAACGACCTCGGGAAGTGTCAAAGGGAAGTACACCTAATGAGGAAAGTCCAAGACGTAGCAAACGTCAGAAGACTTCAACTTCCTTTGGTCCTGATTTCTTGACATTTTTAGTTGAGAATGAGCCTCAAATGTTCAAGGAAGCAATGTCTTCTTCAGAAGCACAATATTGGAAAGAGGCAATCAATAGTGAAATAGAATCCATATTGAACAATCATAAATGAGAATTGGTTGATCTTCCTCTAGGAAACAAACCATTGGGTTCTAAATGGATCTTCAAAAAGAAAATAAAAGATGATGGCACTATTGATAAATATAAGGCAAGACTAGTTGTGAAAGGTTTTAGACAACGAAAAGGTCTTGATTATTTCGGCACATACTCGGCGGTAATAAAAATCACATCTATTCGAATGTTGATAGCGTTAGCCGCGTATGGTCTTCAAATTCATCAAATAGATGTGAAGACAACCTTCTTAAATGGAGAATTGGAGGAAGAAATATACATGGAACAACCTGAAGGGTTTGTAAGTCCAGGAAAACAAAAGAAGGTGTGTCGACTTGTTAAGTCGTTTTATGGACTAAAACAAGCGCCCAAGCAATGGCATGCAAAATTTGATCAAAACATGTTGTCAAATGGATTTAAGATCAATGAATGTGATAAATGTGTCTACATCAAGAACATTCCAAATCACATTGTCATTGTTTGTTTGTATGTGGATGATATGTTGATAATGAGTAAGGACATTTCCGACATAAATGCTATTAAGCATATGCTTGCTAGCAAGTTTGATATGAAAGACTTAGGAGTTGCAGATTTGATCTTAGGAATTAAAATTCTACGGACTCCTCAAGGTCTAGCTTTGTCTCAAACTCATTACATCAACATGGTACTTGAAAAATATAAGTATTTGGACTTCAAAGTTGCCAAAACTCCAATTGATGTGAATCTTGCTCTCACAAAGAACCAAAGTCAAAGCAAGTCACAATTGGACTATGCAAGAGTGTTGGAAAGTTTGGTGTATATCATGAATTGTACGCGACCAGATATAGCATGTGCTATTAGCAAATTAAGTCGGTACACAAGTAATCCCGATCAAATTCATTGGATGGCAATGAAGAGAGTTTTGGGGTATCTAAAACATACTCAAGACTATTCTTTGCATTACAACAAATATCCAGTGGTAATTGAACGATATAGTGATGCAAATGGGATCAGCGGATCAAATGAAGTGAAATCCACAAGTGGATATGTGTTTACTCTTGGTAGAAGAGCAGTCTCTTGGAAATCATCCAAACAGACGTGTATTGCTCGCTCTATAATGGAATCTGAGTTTACTGCCTTAGACAAGGCCGGTGAAGAAGCAGAATGACTACGGAATTTTTTAGAAGATATTCCTTTGTGGACAAAATCAGTGGCTCCTATATGCATACATTGTGATAGTCAAGCGGCAATAGGAAGAGCTGGAAATGTTATGTACAACGAAAAGTCTCGTCACATATGATAAAGGCATAATACCGTTAGACAACTACTCTCTAGTGGAATTATCACAGATGACTATGTGAAGTCAAAGGATAATGTGTCGAATCCACTTACAAAAGGCCTAACTAGAGAGGCGGTTGATAAATCATCAAAGGGAATGGGTTTATGGCCTAGAACAAGTCATTGTAATGGTAACTCTACCTAGTTAAATGGAGATCCCAAGGTCTAGGTTCAAGGAGATCAAACAAAGTTACGAATGACGGTTCAACATTGTCACTAAAAGTATATCCATTTCCATGATATGACAATGTTCAAGAAACAAGGATAAAGCTTAAGGTTTGAAGCTTTTTAGTGGTTTCTAAGTTTGGAAAGAATGACCAAATAGTTTGTCTATAGGATAAAACGGTTAGGAATCACCTATGTGAGTGTGAAGTAGAAGTCGCTTCAAGGAGAATAAGAGCAAGGCCAGTTCTCTACACACTCATGAAACCAGGACGTGTTCATGGATGAAACGAACAAAACAATGAGAACCAAGAATGGTTAAGGGTTGATTGTGTGACATATGTTATCTAGGTATACGTAAAAGCTCGACGGTTCAAAGATATCAAATCTACCGATTGACCAAGGATACCCGACGTATGTTCACTATGGAAAGTTCAAAGGGAAACCTACTTACCCAGATGCAATTAATCCTTATTTGTAGATCACACAAGTTTTTATATATAAAATAGTCATTCCCCATTCATGTGGGGGATTGTTGGGTTTAGTTGATAAGAAGTGAATGGAAAATGGAGGTAAAACATGGAAGGAAAAGAGTAAGTCTTCACTTTAAGAAAGTGAAGTTCTCCCACACTGGTGGGAGAAAGAGACTTTCTTTTGTATATATTGGAATACACACCTTCATGTGGATAGTGAGGCAAGAACAAGACAAGCCTCGCGCTATCTTCGTCATCGCTCGCTCGGCTTCGGCTTCGGATTTGGATTTGGATTTGACAAATGATCGATCGAGAGACTATCTTTTTGGACAAAGTTTATTTGAAACTTGAGAATTATTGATAGTTTAATCCAAAAATCTGATAGGAAATCATTCCTCCATATGCGGACGCACATGAATGGATGCGGACGCATGTCACAACGCACCTCGAAGGGACGGGACCCTTCGAGGCACTGGTTGACACCGGATTGACGACCTGTATGCGCATATGGCACCTGCAGACGCAGGTGACCAACGCAGGCCAAACCAGTAGCTACTGGTTTTGTGCCATACGCTGACCTGCGGCAGCATGTGGCCACCTGCTGGCGCAGTTCGCGACGCAGGTCATGTGTCGGTTCGAAACAATGTGTCTTTTCTTCAACCATTGCTTCTCTTTTGAAGCACCACCTCTTAGGCTATAAATATGTATGCTTTCCTCAGATGAAGGAGATACGAAATTATTATTTTTTCACAAGTTAAAATCTTTCTTCTTTACAAAAGAATCAAAGTAAGTGTGATTTACTCCATTAGTTGAGTTCGACGAAGTTCAGCAAATTCCATTGCCGGTTTTGCTGAATAGTGTTCTATTCTATTCTGGGAGGAATTAATCCAAACCTTGGGCAATTGTGAGGGGATTATATTCTTTAAGGAAATACAGTCTAACTGTGGGAAGTACAAGAAACAATAGGTAGAAATAAAACAACAGCTCGTAACAGAACACGATTACCAATAAACAATACTACAATCGATCTACCTGAAACAACAAACATCAACAAACTCCAAGAACAAGAAACTACAAGCGTAGCACTACGACTACTAGTACGGACGACAAACTTTCATTTTAATCTATTTTCTGGTTCTTACGGGTGAAGGATGTAACACCCCGTACTTTATAACCTCACTTGATACCTTGGGATTATATCTACATAGGTGTTGAGATGCCATGCATATGTGTTTTATAGTGTCATTGGGGAAACATTTGATATCGGACGTAACATGTGCGATTAGATCGTCGTAGGAGGTGTGTTGTGATTTCATGGAGCATAAGAGTCAAACACTTCAATACACTCCTACATACTCCTACATGATCAAATCATAAAATATGAATAGTGATCCAAAATGTTCAATGAAGCCAAGGGCGACTAGAATTCCAATTTTTGCGATCGAAAGGACGAATGAGAAATGTTTAAAAGAATATTGTCGTGACATTATGGAATTATGTAAACATGAGATATAAGGTGAATAATACATGAAAATTGGTGGGTTACATGGATATGTGTTATTGGGCCCAAAATTAGGGCCCAAAATGGAACAAAAGATAAGGCCCAAAGGCAAAAATGACCCATTCTTTCAAAAATTGACCAAGTGAACATATCATGTAATGCCAAGTGTGGCTAAGGCTTCCTTGAGGTCTATATAAAGTCCCCCAAAATCAGATTTTTATTTCCCAAAGTCTCTCATCACTTTTGGAGAATATCACAAATATTTCCTTTATTTCCAAACCCTAAAGCAAATAAACCCTAAGGCATATTTGGACAAGATCATCCTATTCCAAGCTTTGGTAAGTGTTTATTTTCATGGATTAACATATTATATGCATAAAAGAATATGTATATCATGTTGGTTGTGCTTGGAAAAGTTGGTCATGGTACTTGGTGATTTTGTATGAGATTTGTGGTATATGGAATTCAAGTGTGAATTAGGCCTTGTGCCTTTGATGAAAAAGAATGGTATGGACAAAATATGAACATGTATGGTGTTATTTTTGGCATTAAATTTGTTCTTGGCCAAAAATGGAAATTTTGGGATTTTGGCCGATATGTGTTATCAGTTGAATTAAGGTGCTTTGAAGGATTATTTGTGATGTATTATGGATAAGAAAGTGTAAAGGAGAAGTATTGTGGTGAAATGTATTGATTTTCATGTATTGGTCAATGTTGGGAATTTTATGGAATTTTTGGAAGAATGGTATATCAATAGTTTTGTCGAAGGAAAATGACATGTTTAAAGGCAAACATGTAATTCATTGACATTGTATGCATTTGTAAAGTAATTCGTGGTTAACGGGAATTCGTTATGTATTTATGTTGTAGAGTGACACATAAAGAAGGAGAGGGACTATTGTATACGCATCAAAGGTGGTATATTCGTATTGTGAATCCAAGGTATGCAAGGTTACTTTGTCCGTATCTTTCTACGGCCAATAGTGTTCACATTGACATTTCTCTAGTTCTATTCTGAAATATACTAAGGTATTCCATATGCAATTATCTATGGTCATTGTCATATATTTCCTACTCATTGATCAATTGTGAATCTCATTTCGCATATTCATGGTTAATGTTCCGAAAGTTCAAATAAGGTTATATTCCAATATTCCAATAGTGCCTATACTTGTGTCTCTTGTTCACGGAATATTGTCCAATGGTTCCAATGGTATCATGGTGCTAGTTATGTTATATTTCTCATTGATATTTATTCACATGTCCTTCACTTATTGGTCAATGATTCAAAGTTTCCAACAATGTTATGTTCCAAAGTTCCAAAGTGATGTTATGATTATCAAAGTATCAATCTCAAAGTAATGAACAAAGTAATGCAAATGTGGTCAATGATCAAGTACGGGTGGCAAGTCTAGGGGCGTAAGCCTAGCTCGACTCGATCCCGAGATATGGATTTATGGGTGGCAAGTCTAGGGGCGTAAGCCTAGCTCGACTCGATCCCAAGGGTGGCAAGTCTAGGGGCATAAGCCTAGCTCGACTCGATCCCTATATGATGATATGAAAGACCCACTGATCAGTCGGGGCCCGGGCACATTGTGATATGTCATGACATGTGAGCAGTGAGATAAAGAAAGTAATGAAAATAATGAAAGCAATCCACATGGTTTCCAAAGCGTAACATGGTGACTTATTCACATTGATTATTCATATGTTTTGAGTTCATTGAAATATTCATGTGTTGTACAGTTTCATCTGAGCCTTGCATACTCAGTACTTATTTCGTACTGACCCCTCTCGGGGAATTTACTTTACTTGCTGCAGGCGCAGGTCCCAGTAGGCCTCCTTAGTAGATTGCCAGTGTTAGCGGCTCTTTGGTGAGCTCCAGCTCATTCGGGGCTTCTCCGAGTCAGAGTGTATATATGTTTTGGTATTGTATATATTGTGTAATGCGGGGACTTGTCCCGACTTATGGTTTATTTTGGTCAATGCTCTTGTTAGAGGCTTTTGTAGACGGATGTGGGTGTATGAATGTAGAAGGGATATGTCGTCCTTGACTTGGTGGCCTCAACGGCCAAGTTTCGCATATATGTACATATATCATGTTCCATGACTTCCATTGTTGGTCTTGATAGTTGATATGTGTTTATGGGTTTCTTATGGCATGCATATGATTGAGTAAGTAAAGATTGGTTCTCTCGGGCCATGTCGGCTACGGGTGCCAATCACGCCTCGTTGGGATTCGGGGTGTGACAAAGGAGGAAACAAGAAACAACAGTTTTGTCATCCCTTTTTCTTTAGCAGTATGTTTGCATCTATTTGTACATAAATGCCAGATTATAACTTTTCTGGGTGCACCTCCTTTCAGAAAAAATGGTTCTGCTGTATGCAGTCTACTGCTGCCGAATCATGAACCTCTTAGCTTCTACATGCTGCACTGGAAAATGATGTTAGTTTGGAATCAGACGGGATAAATGTACTAGAATACTGGAGCTGTAGTCAAGATGTGACGAGTAATGCTGGCATTTTTGCTATTGTATTTTGGAATATTTACTCATAACGCAGGCTTTTGCTACCAAAAGATGTTATGATATATATTTTTTTTTTTTTTTTTTTTTATCTTGACTGCATCATTGTTTCAATTATCTCATAACTTCCCCATTTTCTTGCCAAGGCTAGGGAGGAAATTTGTTAATGTTGGTGCTTCATTTACATTCCTTCCAATGGTCGCAAGGATTGCGCCCCCCATAATTTTTTGTTTTTGCCCCGCCATGCATAATTTAATTTTTTTTTTTTTTAAAAATTGCATATAGTTTAACCATTCATATGATCTCATGGAATAGAGAATTATGTGTTGAGAACAAGAAGAATATGTAAATACGTAATTGGAAAACAGGGCAAAACTTAGCAATGAAAAAGAAAATACCAAAAGGAATGCAAACAGAAAGGGGTGTCACGTTCTCACAGAACATAGTAGCACCTGCTTAGATCCAGAGTGGGGAATGACATTTTCACTGGTTTTATAGAAATGTCATTCATCTTCAGTAAATCAAAAACCAAAAGCATGTAGACAATAAACACCATTGCTTCCTTTAGCTAAACCAATTAGGATAAATGCAAAAAGCATTCATAGATACTTTATGGAGATTTTTTTAATTAACTTGAACCCAGAGACTCTATTATTGTAAATTTTAAGCACAATCTGGTAACTGATCAGAAGAAACTGCAAGAATGAGTTAACTCACAAACTTATGTTTCTTGTGGTAAATGTGTCTATCACTAAGTTAAATCCGCACCACCACCACCCTGGATTAATTTTTAAAATAAATATTTCAATCCGCCCCACCCCGCATAACCTTAAACCCGAATTTGTCCAGCATAGCCCAAAGCCCTCCCCGCCTCGCCCCGTTGCCATCCCTAGAGGTGTATTTTGTGCTTCAAGCCAATGCTGTTCTATATGTATGTTTTTGGTCAACTAATCGATATAAAGTGTACAGAGAGAATAGAAGGGAAGTGGGTTAGGAAAATGGGTAGGGTGTGGGGTATTTTTTAAATGGGTCCGGTTTTAAAAAATAATGACAACCTGTTTTGTAACGATAGTGACATAGATGAGTCAAACTTTTAATAGATGACATATATGAGTCGTTTTTAATAGTTTGATGACATATCTGAGTGTTTTTACTATTTGATACACAAACAATACTACATAGAAAATAAGGGAACTAACAGTTTGAAGTCTAACTATACACAAACAATTATTGAAAATTAGTCATTAAAATCAATCTTTGGCAAACTAGACTCGGTCTAACTATCCACTTGCTTCTTCATATACCAAGACAAGATGGAAGCAGCTAGTGAACCTTCAATCGAACCATTATCAACCCATGTTCTTAATGTTTGGCTAGTTTCTCTTGAAGCTGAACCAGCAAGGATGCATCCCACACCTACAAATAAAATACCAAGGGAGGGAACGAAGGAAAGGCATCAAACATAAAATCCACATTTTTGACCCCTCTGTATATTAGGCAATACCCAGATATCCCTGTATCGCCGTGCAAATTCGGCTAAATCAGTGGACACAAACTCCCAAACGCAGATTCTGGTTGGATATACAAAACATTGGGGGGATCGACTTCGTTAACCCATTTGTGGTAGAGATTTTCACCTTTTTTGATGACAAAAACAGGTCGTTGCTGACCCTCTGCATCCAGAATAGTGATTGACAATAGATCAAAGACATATGTTGCCAATTAGTTTGAGAAATTCACTATTCTCTGTTTTTGATCGGAAAATTCGCTATTCTATGTTTTCGATCAGAAAATTCGTTCTATTTCCGTAATCGGAATAAGTACCTCAAAATTCTCTCAATTTTCATAATTGATTACACAACTGAAATCTTAATAACGTACCAAATCTCATCAAGTACAATAGAATTGTTTTTAATGTATTATTCTTAAATGACATAAAACCTTTAGTTAACCTCGCATAGTAATATAAAACTAAAGATTAGTTCTACTTAATAAAATGTTGGTCATGTATTTGCAATACATTATCTTGGATATTGTTGTAAAAATTTTATTTATTAATATGTTGATTTTAGTGATTTAATTCAAAGTTCTAAAATATTTTTAGTAAAAGGTAGCTAGTTTTTCTTTCTTTTTTATTTTTATATAAATTTTGAACCTTTTTTTCACAACCATCAATATTATTTGAAGTAAAAATAAAATCATAAAATTTACCATTAAATTTTTTTAAGAGTTCAATATTTTGGAGGCCTAAACCAAACGTTTTACCAGCTTCACCCTTAAGCCACCCCTCTTACATTTGATAGGAGTAGCCACACATTAAGAGCAATTCAAAGAAATGGTCTCGATTAGTTGAGGCAAAAAAAGAAAAAGGAAAAATCACATCACAACACTAATAATATTACCATATCTACAAAATATCTCATATCTTTTATTTAATTACATCTCATCCCATATTTTGTATGAATCCGGAAAGTAATATATCCAAAGAAATTTGTGCGTGAGATGATGTATCATGAGTTAACTTATGTATCCTGAATTAATTATGGTCATGATACATAACAACCAACCTACAAACTTATTTATCATGAATTAATTATGGACATGATACATTGAAACGTATCTGATAGTATACATTATGTATCAGCAACACAATGTAACCGAAGAAAAGTAATGTATTCGGCTAGCATTTTTCTGGGATTTTATGTAATATTAAAATGATATGGGATAGGGAGTAATTAGCTCCCATAGTAGTGAGATTTATGTTGTTTATACAAAGAAAAACCCATTGTAATATCTTGTTTGTATTTAAATGGGTTGGGTGAGTGATACTATAATTAGGAAAAAGGACATGAGCTGACCCTTTTCAAAATTAATGGCCCAAGTTTGGACTATTGTACACAACATAGCCCTTCGGTCAAAATTATTTCATTTTGTATCCATCGACAGAGATGACCCAAATACGGTCCCCTAAGCCCAGTCTAGTATGAGTATGCTTTCCCAAAAAGTTTTCTTCTCTACTGTTGGAAAGCTTTCTTTTCTACTGTTCTCTTTCTAATTTTTCTTTCCCAAAAAGCTTTCTTCTCTACTGTGCCACAAGATATTGCTCATTTGTTTGCACATTATGTTACATGGAATTTAATTTCTTCATATCTATAGTGCATTTTTTCATTTATCTTGTTTCTTAATATCTTTGTTTTCTTTCACCTTGTGGCTTCATCATCTTTCTCCATGGTTTTTTTCTTTCTTTTTTTTTTTTCTATTATATTTGCTTGGTGCTTTGTGGGCTATGGCACTTTACTTTAATGAAAAATGTTGGTTGCAGATTTCACAACTGATTGAATTCACAAATTTCATGTTCGGGCTTCTAGACCATGTAATGAATATTCAGATCTGCTTTTCTTCTTCACGTTTTTGGTTGTTGATGTTGATGATTTCTCTTCTTCTTTAATTTCAGCTAAAGGATGTTTAGAATGTGTATAGAAATTGTATAATTGTAGTATAAAATATGTATCTGTATAGATTTATATAGAATATGTATATGATATGTATAGAAACTGTATAATTATTGTATAGAACATGTATCTAAATAATTATTGCAGCTAAAGGTTGTATACTATGTGTATAGAAATTGTATAATTCTTGTATAGAATATGAATCTATATATGATGTGTATAGAAAGTGTATCATCATTGTAAAGAATATGTATATGTACATGATATATATATAGAAACTATATAAGATGTGTATAAGAATTATATAATTGTTAAATAGAATATGTATCTAAATAATTATTGCAACTAAAGTTGTATAGAATGTGTATAAAAATTATATAATTGTTGCATAGCGTATGTATTTTGTTTATGATGCGTATAGAAATTGTATCATTGATGTATAGAATATGTATTTGTATAAGATACGTATAGAAATTGTATCATTATGGTATAAAATGTGTATTTGTATTAAGATGTGTATAAAAACTGTATCATTAATGTATAAAATATATATATGTGTATCATTATTGTATAAAATATGTTGTCTTAATATAATCAATAAAAATACACTCTTTTTGTATTTGATTGATAAGAAAATAATAATTAATTTGTATTTGATTGTTAAAATAAAAAAATAAAAACTACAAAATTTTATTTGATTACTTTTTTTGGGTAGAATTTTATTTTGGCTATCTCCACTCTATTGAAAAAAAATAAAATATTTTGTTTTAAAAAAATAAAATAACAGAAATTGAACTAGTTCAAATCAAAAAATTATAGACAATTAGTAAGAGAAATAAAATTCTTATGCAATATTAAAAGGTGGGATCCATATGTGTTAAATATAATAAAAACAAATGGAAAGATTATTTAAAAAAAAGTTGTGAAATTAGAAGAAAAGGGACCCAAATGCTTAGGAAAGTGGATAACTCCCAGACATAGGCTTTTAGGCTACAAAGTGGAAATTAGTTTTGGGTGGCTATTTTCTTATCACTAGTTTATAGCGAGTGGCTATTTACGTCCTTCCCCTCTATAATTATGGGTCAAATATGTCTATTTGGTAGTACCAAATAGACAAAAGGAATGATCAAAGTATAGTTTTTGACAGATGTGCCATTTAACTCTCCCCATGGAAGAAGCAATATCAATCTATGGGGGCAGACTTCCATAATATCAATTAGAAAGTACAGATAACGTGCTCGTGAACAAATTATGCGCCTAATGCAATACAATCAAATCAAACAATACAGATGTTATTAAAGCACAACATGTAATATAATCTATTCAAACATTGTACTCATAAAACAATATGATAAAAATACAAAAAGATACATTATGAAATGATGTGTAGCAGCCATCGTGACACTGAATTGCTCACTACCAACTAAAGTATCAGCCTTGAAAAGGAAGTATTAGTGAATTTGAATCATTAAACCCTCTAATGAAGTGGGGCGGAGGCACGATATTAATTACGGATTCGGACGAACCCAGCCCAACCGGTCATTCGGATCCAGATTTTTATCTGTCCAGACGTGGCTGACCCAACCCAATTGACAGGCTTAGGTTCAAGTACTTGGATGAAATCTCATGAAATTAAGGGGTCGCGATGACAAATGATAAGTTCAAATATAAATATCTACTAGGTTGTTCAACCAATTTTTATTAGTTTTGTGTAAATTTAGGTTACAATATGCTACTACGCAAATTTACTTAAACTTTACATGGAAAATTTTGAATTATGACCAAACTAGCCTCAATGAACATATGCTAGCTCAACCAACTTGATTTGCAAGAGTTGAACAAATAATATTTTTATCGGCTAAATTTGACACACCCAAATCCAATCTCCAGCATATGGAGAGCTCGAGTTCTTGGCAAGTAAATCGGATATCCTACGACAACAAGAAAGCATATGCCAAGAAATGCTAATGGAATCATGTTCAAAAGCTTTTAGAGATCTCACTCTTTTTCCCATTTGTGATATTATGCTACTATACATACAAAAGAAATGATTGGACATATGTCACATAAACTGGAACGTCCAAAAAATATATATTTTAAGTGTGAAAGAAGGGCCTAAGATTTTGCAGCATCATTCCTTAGTCCTTACACAGAGCATATGCATTGAAATATACTCCAACTAAAGCATACTACCTTTTCCTCGTTGCTATAAAATACTTTCATACAGTATTTCATCAAATCAATTGGGGAAGAGAGACTTCAAGGTGTGCGTGGATGCATTACTGGGCTAATCTTCTTTTGCAAATAGCCACACTTCACTACTATTTAAGTTTGGGGCAAGTTTGATCATTAATGCCAAGGAAGATTTGCCCCGTAACTCAGCCATACAATATTATTATAACATTCACTTCAATGTTTGCAACAAATGTAAAAGAAAAACTTTTGTTTAATTTTCTCCAAGTACGCTATTATAAGCAATTGAGCACGTGGCAGATCCACATAAATTAAAGGATGGTCAGTTGAATACTCTCCGTCGAAATTTATATTGTATATTTAGAAAACTTTAAAAGGGGAGCCTTGAAGTAACTGGTAAAGTTGTTGTCATGTGACCAGGAGGTCACGGGTTCAAGCCTTGGAAACAACCTCTGATAGTAAATGCAAGGTAAGACTGCGTATAATAGACTCTTGTGGTTGGTCCCTTCCCTAGATCCTGCGCACAGCGGGAGCTTTAGTGCACCGGACTGCCCCTTTTTTTATATAGAAAACTTTACTACTAAGCACTATTGCAAATGAGATAGAATTACATTCATTTTTCCAACAGTGTCCAAATATAAAGATGTATTTTTTCTTTAAATGAACTAACAAGAAAATAATATCACATAAACTGAAATAAAAGGAGTATCTTATTATACCAAATTATAAGAGGAAAGTTGTGGTATCTTATGGACCTAACATAGGTCACATACCTCACGACATAAGATTGAAAGATTCAAATTCTTCTTGGAATCACTAAGGAAGTAGGAAAGGATCCAGGGTTGCTTGAGGCCCTGAGAGCTAGGATGCTTGCTCTTTAAGATGAAGTAAACATGGTCATTCAAATAAAAGGGAGCACCTTGCTATCATGAAAATGCCTGCTTTTACCATAGTAGCTGCATGAATCAAAGCGGATACTGGAATAGGACCCTCCATAGCATCAGTTGACCAAGTGTGTGATCGTATCTATTCAGATTATCCAACCGGAAGGTTACCACAAGTAAGTAAGTTTGGGGGACCGAAAGCAGTTCTCCGTGCACCGAACACGTAGCTTACCGAATTAGTTGCGACACGGATGATAATGCATGCTACGAAAGATAGGGTCGAGTCTGATACATCAACCGTCTATACAATATCCTTGTATGAGTCTACAATGACTACACGAGATGAACCTTGGTTTGGTGAATTGAAGTTGGCCTTAGGTGCAATAGGACTCCCAGTTACTGCGCGCAATCGTATTCAAGCATTTCAACAATGAATACAAGGAAAGTATATCTCTCATGTAAATTAAAATGAAATACTCAATTCGTTTATCCCAAACAAGGTTCTTGGCAATGCTATTCATCCAATGCTACAAAATTGTAGATTATTTCAGTTCCTGCAAAGCAAGAACAAGATTATCAAATATTTTTTAAAAACATTTGGTACTAAAATGAGATATCTTATATATAATAAGTTAGTAACTATGCTCATTACAGATAGGGGGCCTAGCAGAGACGCTAGCAATGTTAAGGTTGGTGCCATCACAAAAACTTGTAACTTCCGAATCACAAAAGGGCTTTACAAGCCTAACAAATCAGTGTTAAAAAATCGACTATGATCCAATTGGGCCTTTCGTGTGTGATGAATCGCTTGATTGGATCATGAAGGAGCTCATAAGCTACTTTTAATTAGTAGCCAAATTTCTCATGAGGAATGTCCACAGTTGCCTCAACATCATCAGGCAAAAGCCTCCTATCATCAGGTTTTTGCAATGGAAATTCCACTAGATTTACTAGTGGTGCTAAATTAATAGGAACTTTATGAAGTCTCTTAATATTTTTGGGAGTGGAAATGAAGGAGACATGAACTCCTTCTTTGGCTAAAGCTATTGAAAGCTGGAAAAATGGATGCATGTGACCAAATGCTAACCATGGCGACATTACAACTTCAACACCATCTCTTCTCATGTTCATTTTTTTTGGTTTGATCAAACTCTTTGCTCTATATGTTGTTTAAACTTTAAAGTGCCTAGTGAGCGAAAGATGTCCCTATATATATAATGAAAAGGGTTTGGTACATTTACTTGTTAAATTATGATTTTATTTGGGTGAGGTAAACAATAATGAAGGGTAATCTATCTATATATACGTAATTCGTAATTGTGGACATAAGAGAAGTGATATTGCATCATTTATCTTTTTCGTTTTTAAATTAAGATTTAATTAGGTGATTTAAATGATAATGACAGGTCTGTCTATATAATTATGGAAAGGAAAGAGGTGACGTGACACTCTCTATGACTAGGAAAGTCATTTATTTTTTGCTTTTTAAAATTGTGATTTAGGTGACTTAAATGATAATGACAGGTAATCTATCTATCTAAATAATTCTGAAGAAAAAAGAGGTGATGTGATACTCTCTGTGACTAGGTCATTGTCTTAATTATGATTTAGATGACTTTAATTAATGATAATGACAGGTAATTTATCTCTATATCTATATAATTCTAGAGATAAGAGAGAGACGTGACTCTCTATGACCAGAAAAGCCATTTATCTATCGTTTTCCTTAATTAAATCTCCATGGGCTAGCAGTAGGGAAATTTGTAGTATGAGACAATGGAGTTCCTGTTGAAATTTATGTAGCCCAATCAATAATTTCTAATGGTATTTTCCACGAACAACAGTTTAAAAAAAAAAGAAAGAACAACATATAGAACTAATGTCACGTTATAAAAATGTACCCACATTATCGATACCCGATGCCTTAGATGAGATGCTCACACACTATTGTTATTCAATATATATTCAACAGTTATGGAGCTTCTAAGGATATTACACAATTATAACATGTTCTCAATCGGGTTTTTTTATTGATTTGTTCAGCTATCTGGTAAATGAAGAAACGCAGGGCAATTCTCCCTTGGCAAGAAAAAAATTTATGCATAAGCATAGTTGTTCTTGTTGGGTTCTAAATGATGAAAGTGAATGAAAAATGGAGGGAAAGTGAATTGAGTTTTCACTTTAAGGAAGAAGTGTTCTCCCACAAGGAACTTCTTCATGCTTAAATATAGAAGCATGCCTTCATATGGATAGTGAGGCAAGAAGAAGACAAGCCTTGCGCTGTCGTCGTCGCTCGGCTTGGCTTCTCGAACTTCGGATTTGTCAAATGATCGAGAGACTATGTTTTTGGACAAAATTCATTTAAAACTTGAGAGTTAGTAATCCAAAAATCTAATCTGAAATTTCTCCATTTGTGGACGCACACGAGCATGTGCGGACGCATGTCGCAACACACCTCGAAGGGACGCGACCCTTCGAGGCACTGTTTGGAAACGAAAAGGGGACCTGCGCACACACCTGGCCATCTGCGGACGCTGATTCCAGCACATGTGCCGACGCAGGTCAGCCAAAACTTTCGGTTTTATGCCAAAGGCGACCTGGGACTACAGGTGGGGTCTGCAGGTCATCTCGATGTTTCAAAAAGTTGCAAATTTTCATGAACCATTGTTGCTTTTCTGTAGCAACTCTTTATGGCTATAAATACCTGATTTTTCCTTAGGTTTTAGTACGAAATTTTGAAGTAAAGACACTCTCTTCTTCTTGAAAATTCAAGTGTGATTTCCAAATCGTTGAGTGAGTTTTTAGTTCAGCAAATTTGAGGTATCACCATTTGCTGAAGTAAATCATTTTATCCTGGGAGAATATATTTCATTAACCTCGGTAATTGAGGGGAATAATTTCCCTAAGGACACACCGTGAATTCGGTGGACTTGATTCTTTCTTTTCTTCATCTCTTTCTTGATGGTTTCTCTATTTTTCAGAAAATAGTTTGAACTTCATTTTGATTGTTCATAAGTTGTTTAAACTTGTGTTTAGAGTTTTATTGTAACTACAGGTTTGTACCCAGAAAACAACAATCTTAAGGAAATTATTTAATCTGTATTTTTGGTTTCTAGAGATTAAAACCTTTTGGTTTTCTACTCTGTTTGAACTTGATAGTGATTTGATGATATAAAAACTTTATCATGAGCCAAAGTTTATTCGGTTCGTGATTTGAAGAATATAAAAACTTCATTGTTAAACTAGAAACAAGTTGTTTAAAGTTTAAGACTCTATTGTTAGTATTTGTGCTACTAAAGTTTTTTGTCTATTTGTGACAAAAAAATGACTAATGAAAATCAAGTCAATGATGGAACGACGAATGTTGCAGCAACTAACATTGCTACTTCAAACCATTCGAATGTTGCTCCTGCCATGGTACCAGCGGAAAAAACAAAAAAAAAATCTGGTATTGATTTCAAAAAATGGTAGCAGAAGATGTTTTTTTATTTGACTACTTTAAGTCTGCAAAGGTTCATCACAAAAAATGTTCCTGAATCGCCGGAAGAAACTCCAAAAAAAGAACATTTCATTGTGAAAGAAGCTTGGTAGCACTCAGATTTTTTGTGTAAGAATTACATTCTGAGTAGCCTGCAAGATGATTTATATAATGTGTATAGCAACATGAAGACCTCTAAGGAACTCTGGGATGCTTTAGAAAAGAAATACAAAACAGAGGATGTCGGAATGAAGAAATTCATTGTTGCAAAACTTCTGGACTTCAAGATGGTAGACAGTAAAGCTGTAGTTATCCAAATCCAAGAGTTGCAAGTCATAATCCACGATCTCCTTGTTGAAGGTAGAATTTCACTCAATACCTTTATTAAATATTTTATGAATGTTCTAAATATTTACTTAACCTTGGTTGTAGGTTTGGTTGTGAATGATGTTTTTTATGTGGCTGCAATAATCGAGAAGTTACCACCTTTGTGGAAGGACTTCAAAAACTACTTGAATCATAAACGCAAGAAGATGTCTGTCGAAGATCTCATTGTGAGGTTGAGGATTGAAGAGGATAATAAGGCAGCCAAAAATATGTCTCGTGGGAATTCAGCAATAAGTGAAGCAAATATTGTTGAAGAAGATCCCAATAAATCAAAGAAGAGAAAGAAAGCATCAGGATAACAAGGCAATTCTCCTAAGAAGAATTCAAAGAAAATTGGTTCAATTGTGGAAAAGTTGGCCACAAGTATACTGATTGGCGGGCTCCGAAGAAGGGCAAGAAAAAAGATCAAGCAAACATGACTGAATCCAAAGAAGAAATGGACAATCTTTGTGCCATGCTTTCGGAATACAATCTGGTTGGTAATCCTACTGGTGCCTCCCGCCACGTGTATGCCAACAAAGAACTATGCATTATATGCTTTGGCTCATGCTGATGAGAAAATATTCATGGCCAACTCCGCTACGACAAAGGTTGAAGGAACAAACAAGATTTGCTTGAAGATGATATCGGGCAAGGTGGTGACACTAAACAATGTCCTTCATGTTCCAGAGTTGTGAAAGAACTTAGCTTCTTCTTCACTTCTGAAGAAGAACAAGAAGAACAGATTCAAATGTGTCTTTGTTTCCGATAAAATTATAATAAGTAAGGGTGAAGTGTATGTAGGTAAAGGTTACCTCACCGAGGATTTTTTTTAAGATCAATGTAATGACAATTGATATGAATAAAAGTTTTGGTTCTTCTTACTTACCTGAGTCAACGATTTATGGCATGAACGTTTAGGACATGTCAATTATAGAACCTTGCAAAAACTGATTAGTTTGGAAGTTTTGCCTAACTTTGAGTGCAGTAAATCAAAGTGTCAAACATGTGTTGAATCTAAGTATGCTAAATACCCATATAAGTCTATTGAAAGGAATTCCAATCCCTTAGACTTAATGCACACATATATTTGTGATATGAAGTCGACACCATCTCGTGGTGGAAAAAAATATTTCATAACTTTTATTGAAGATTACACTAGATTTTGTTATATATATGTGCTGAATAGTAAGGATGAGGCAATAGAAGCATTTAGGTAATATAAAACTGAAGTTAAAAATTAGTTGGATAAAAAGATTAAAATGATAAGAAGTGATAGGGCTAGAGAGTATGGATTTCCTTTTGCAAAGATATATTTAGAAAATGAAATGTTCCATCAAACTACTGCCCTATATTCATCTCAATCAAATGGAATTGCGGAAAAGAAAAACTGAATATTGAAGGAAATAATGAATGCCTTACTTATAAGTTCAGATTTATCGCAAAAATTGTGGGGGGAAGCTATCTTTACAGCAAACTGAATACTCAATCAAGTGCCCCATAGTAAGACACAATTCTGTATGAGAAATAGAAAAAAAGGAAACCCAACTTGAAATATTTCAAAGTGTGGGGGTGTCTAGCCAAAGTCCAAGTTCCTCTACCCAAAAGGGTGAAAATAGGACCAAAGAATGTGGATTGTGTTTTCATCGGTTATGCTACAAATAGTAAAGCATATCAATTTTTGGTTCATAAATCCAAACATCCGGATATTTATGATAATACGATAATTGAATCAGATAATGCTGAGTTCTTTGAACACATTTATTCGTATAAGACTAGACATGAGCTGTCTAGTAAAGGGTCTAAACAACCTATGGATGAACCAAAGGAGAATGTACTTAATGGAGAGAATTCAAGGCATAGTAAACGTCAAAGGACGTCGACTTCCTTCGGATCAGATTTTGTAACATTTCTTCTTAAAAATGAGCCTCAAACATTCAAAAAAGCGATGTCATCTGCAGATTCATCCTTTTGGAAAGAGGCAGTCAATAGTGAGATTGATTCAATCTTGAGCAGCCATACTTAGGAGTTGATTGATATTCCTCCAGAAAATAAACCTTTAGGTTCAAAATGAATCTTTAAAAGGAAAATGAAAGTTGATGGAACTATTGACAAATACAAGGCTTAATGGATCTTTAAAAGGAAAATGAAAGCTGATGGAACTATTGACATATACAAGGAAAGACTTCTCGTTAAAGGCTTTAAAAAAAGACTTTGATTATTTCGACACATACTCGTCAGTAACAAGAATAACGTCCATTCAGATGTTGGTTGCATTAGCTGCGGTATATGGTCTTGAAATCCATCAAATGGATGTGAAAACAACTTTCTTAAATGGAGAATTGGAGGATGAAATTTACATGGAACAACCCAAGGGTTTTTTGGTTCCTGATAAAGAAAGAAAAGTGTGCAAACTTGTTAAGTCACTTTATGGACTAAAGAAAGCACCCAAACAGTGGCATGCAAAGTTTGACCAAGCCATATTGGCAAATGGATTCAAGATAAATGAATATGATAAATGTATTTACATTAAAAACTCTCCAAATCACAAATTCATTGTTTGTTTGTATGTTGATGACTTGTTGATCATCAATGGAGACATTTCTGACATAAATACTATCAATGGAGACATTTCTGACATAAATACTATGAAACGAATGCTTGAGAGCAAATTTGCTATGAAAAACCTTGGAGTTTCTAATGTGATTTTAGTAATAAGAATTCATAGAACTGCACAAGGGTTGGCATTGTCACAGTCTCATTACATTGAAAAGGTACTTGACAAGTTCAAGTATTTGGACTTCAATATTATTAAGACTCCATTAGATGTGAGGTTTGCACTTCATAAGAATGAAGGTGAAAGTCACTCACAATTGGACTATGCAAGAGTGTTGGAAAGTTTGATGTATATCATGAACTGTACGCGACCATATATAGCATGTGCTATTAGTAAATTTAGTCGATACTCAAGTAATCCCAATCAAACTCATTAGATGACAATGAAAAGAGTTTTAGGGTATCTAAAACATACTCAAGACTATGCTTTGTATTATAACAAATATCCAGCGGTAATTGAAGGATATAGTGATGCAAATTGGTGCACCGGGTCAAATGAAGTAAAATCCATGAGAGGATATGTATTTACTCTTGGTGGAGGAGCAGTCTCTTGGAAATCATCCAAACAGACATGTATTACAATGGAATCTGAATTTATCGCGTTAGATAAAGTCGATGAAAAAGCTGAATGGCTCTGGAATTTCTTGAAAGATATTCCTTATTAGCCTAAACCTTTTGCACCAGTATGTATACACTGTGATAGTCAAGCTGCAAAGGTAGGGCAGAGAGCATGATGTATAACGATAAATTCCGTCATATAAGACGGAGACATAATACCGTTAGAAAACTACTCTCTAGTGGAATTATCACGATTGACTATGTGAAGTCAAAAGATAATGTGTCAGATCCACTTACAAAAGGCCTAACTGGAGAAGGAGTTGAGAGATCATCAAAGAGAATGGGTTTACGGCCTAGGACAAGTCATCATGGCAGTAACTCTACCTAGTGGACTGGAGATCCCAAGAGATAGGTTCAAGGAGATCAAACAAAGTTGTGACTGATGATTCAATATTGTCAATTAACTCAATCCATTTTCATAATGAAGACAATGTTTAGGAAACAAGGATAAGGCTTATGGTTTGAAGCTTTTTAATGGTTTCTAAGTTTGGCAGGTATGACCAAATAATTTGATCTATAGGATTAAATGTTTAGGAATAACCTATGTGATGGTGAAGTGGAAGTCCCTTCAAGGAGAATGATAGTAAAGGTCTATTCTCTAAGCTCTCATGAAACCAAGTAGTGTTCACGACTGAAACGAGCAAAATCGTGAGAACCATAAATGGTAAAAGTCTGGTTGTGTGACTTGTATTGTCTAGATGTATACAAAAATTTGACGGTTCAAAGATATTGCATCTACTGATTGACCGAGTGCATCCGATACAAGTTTACTATGGAAAGTTCAAAAGAAAACCTACTTATCCAGATGTAATTAGTCTTTGCTTGTAAATCACACACTTGTACATATATTTTTGATGAAATAACCATTCCTTATCCATGTGGGGGATTATTGGATTTTAAGTGATGAAAGTGAATGGAAAATGGAGGGAAGAAAATGGAGGAAAAGTGAATTGAGATTTCACTTTAAGAAAGAAGTGTTCTCCCACATTAGTGGGAGAAAGGAACTTCTTCATGCTTAATTATAAAATCATGCGTTCATGTGAATAGTGAGGCAAGAAGAAGATAAGTCTCGCGTCGTCGTCTTCGTCACTCACTCGGCTCAGCTTCAGCTTCGGATTCAGATTTGGATTTGGATTTGAATTTCTCAAATGATCGATTGAGAGGTGATATTTTAGACAAAATTCATTTAAAACTTGAGAGTTAGTGATCCAAAAATCTAATCTGAAATTTCTCCATTTGCGGATGCATGTCGCAACACACCTCAAAGGGACACGACCCTTCGAGGCACTATTTGGAATTGAAAAGGGGACCTATGCACACTTGGCCATCTGCGGACACAAATGCCAGCGCATGTGCGGATGCAAATCAGTCAAAACATTCTGTTTTGTGCCAAAGGCGACCTGTGGCTGCAGGTGGGGTCCACAGATTATCCCGACGTTTCAAAAAGTTACAACTTTTCATGAACCATTGCTTCTTTTCTGAAGCAACTCTTTATGGCTATACATACCTGATTTTTCCTCAGGTTTTAGTATGATATTTTGAAGTAAAAACACTCTTATTCTTGAAAAACTCAAGTGTTATTTACAAATCATTGAGTGAGTTCGTAGTTCAACAAATTTGAGGTACCATCATTTGCTGAAGTGAATCATTTTATCCTGGGAGGATATATTCCATTAACCTCGGGTACTTGAGGGGAATAATTTCCTTAAGGACACACCATGAATTCGGTGGACTAGATTCTTTCATTTCTTCATCTCTTTCTTGATAGTTTCTCTATTTTTTAGAAAATAGTTTGAACTTCATTTTGATTGTTCATAAGTTATTTGAACTTGTATTTCAAGATTTTGTTGTAAATACAGATTTGTACCCAAATATAACAGTTCTTGCCAAAGGAGGATATCCTGCTATTCTTGCGCTCCAATTAATCTTCAATTCTTGAAATTTCCTCGAGATTCATAAATGAGTCATTCTTTTCTGGATATCAACCGTAAAAAAAGTAGAAAATTTTTATTCGACTTTTTATTGATACGTGGAGATGAAGAAATGCAGGGCAATTCTCCCTTGGCAAGAAAAAGATTTATGCAAAAGCATAGTTTTTCTTGCTAAAGGAGAATACCTTGTGATTCTTGTGCTCCATTTATAATCTTCAATTCTAGAAATTTCCTTGAGATTCTTCATATTTGGTCATCACCATTTATATAGTCACTTGATTCGAACAATTCATTTGAATATGCTGAAGAAAAGAAGGACATGTATTATGGCTATTCTTTGTTAAGAAGGTCTTTCCTTGTCACGAGAGGCCAAATTGTTTCAATCACTTCACCAAAAAATCGTATTGAGTGTACAATAAAGTCTCACTTTAGCAGTTGAAAGAACAACTATACATAATTAAGATATTAGAGTATTTTTAATGGTAAGATACCTTTTGAAGAAAATCGTGTATCATAGCCAATGGTTCAACAAGATGATTACGGAGATGGCTCAGTAATGACGTCATGAGACCCAACTTAGTGCCTTTGCTGGTCTATGGATGGTTTACTAATTTTACCTATAGCTTTGAGATGCATACACAAAAAAGAAGTCAGTGGACTTCGGTGGCCATAAATACCTTGATGATGTAGGTGTCACACAGTTAATCTCTAGCTAACTCATAAGGTAATGGGTCATGTAGAACTTAATTTGTGATGGAACATATGTGTAACTTAGTTCGAGAGAGTTTGTCGGGTATGCAAACAAAGTCCTACATTGAATAGTTGAAAGAAATGTAAGCTAGATTTACTGGTGGTGCTAAATTGATAGGAATTTTAGGAAGTCTCTTAATGTTTTTGGGAGTAGATGTTGGGTTCGAAATTGAAAGGACGTCATGTGGAAGCTTATAGCTTGCAAACCATAGAGGCGATAATTCAGATGATAAAGAAAAACATACTAAAAAATATATTATTAATATGGCTTGTTCAAACGACCTACATGTTATGAAAATTAATATCAAAAAACATAAAATTTATTAGAGAAATCTTCTCCTAAACAAGATTCTTTTAAACGACTACATTATGGATGTTATTATGTTATTGGTATGAAAAAAGGGGACTTCTATTTATAGAGGTATAAAACATTTCCTCTAAAAAAGAGGTTAGCCAAATATGAAAGAGAATTATATTTTTCTTTTAGGAAAAGTAAAAGTAATTATGGTATTACTTTGACTTTTTCTTTAAGAAAAAATAAACCTCAAATTTGGTAAGAAAATCAGGGCAAAACCCTAACAAATCTCCCCTTTCTGGCTTGATTTTCTTGACAAAACTTGATCTGCCTTCTTCATATGCATGATCTTCGTTCTTCACATAATCTTCATCACTGCTGCTTGGCATGTTTTAAAATGGAGCCCTTGCCTGTTAAAAGTATTAGAGCCCTTTCGGATTGAAAATATTGGAGCCCTTCCGGGTTAAAAATATTGGAGCCCTTTGCAGGGTTAAAAATGAGTCATTCGTAGGGTTAAAAGTATTTTTATTTTTAAATATGTAGCCGCAGGATTGTTGAAAATCTGGATTAAAAAAAAGATGTCTCCATATGTAGTATTTGAACTTTTTTTTTGGACAACAAAATCTTCACTATTACCAAGTTGGTTGCAACTTTGATTTTGACATGTCTTCAATCTAAACCATCGGACTTATATGATCGTTGAATCGTAGGCTCTGATAATACTTGTTGAGTTCAAAATCAAGAGGGCGTTATGCTGAAGCTTATAGCTTGCAAACCACAGAGGTGATAATTCAGACGACAAAGAAAAATATACTAAAAAGCATATTATTAATATGGTTTGGTTAAACGACCTACATATTATGAAAATTAATATGAAAAAACATAAAACGTATTGGGAGAAATCTTCTCCTAAACAAGACTCTTTTAAACAACTATATTGTAGATGCTATTGTGTTATTGGTATGAGAAGAGAGGTCTTCTATTTATAGAGGTATAAAACCTTTCCTCTAAGAAAGAGGTTAGCCAAATATGGAAGAGAATTATATTTTTCTTTTAGGAAAAACTATTTTGACTTTTTCTTAAAGAAAAAGTAAACCTTAAATTTGATAAGAACATCTGGGCAAAAACCCTAACAGTGGAAACGAAAGAGACATGAACTCCTTTGGCTAAAGCTATTGAAAGCTGAAAAATTGCATGTCCAAATGCTAACCATGGCAACATTACAACTTTACAACTTTACACCATCTCTTCTCATGTTCACTTTTTGTTGTTCGAATCAAACTCTTTGCTCTATATGTTGTTTAAAGTGCCTAGTGAAGGAAAGACTTCCCTCTGTATATAATGAAAAGCGTTTGGTATATTTACTTTTAAATATGATTTTAATTAGATTACTTAAAGAGAAAACACATAAATGATAATGACATATAATTTATGTATTTTTGGACATAAGAGAGGCAAAGTTGCACTCTCTATGACTAGGAGAGTCATTTATTTTTTTCCTTTTTAAATTAACATTTAATTAGGTGACTTAAATGATAATGACAGATAATCCATCTGTTTTTATATTTATGGAAAAAAGAGAGGTGACGTGACATTCTCTATGACTAGAAAAGTCGTTTATTTTTGCTTTTTTAAAATGATAATTTAGATGACTTAAATGATAATGACAGGTACTCTATCTATATAATTCTAGAGATAAGAGAGGTGACGTAACATTCTCTAGGGCTAGAAAAATCATTTATCTTTTTTTCTTAATTAATTTCCCACGGGCTAGCATTGGGGAAATTTGTTGATGGGGTTCCTGTTGAAATTTATGTTTCCCGATCAATGATTTCCAACGGCATTTCCCACGGACAACCGTTGACAAAAAAAGAGCAATATATAGAACTCATGTCACATTATAAAAATGTGCCCACGTTATCAATATCTTTTTTTGCTCAATTGGTGACTCAAACTTACAATCTTAGAGTTGGAAGTGAGGGGGTACTTATCATCCGATGAGCAACTCCCTCTTGTCAATCATTGCGTGCATCACTTCATAAAATGTAGTAGTCCATGAACTTGGCTCGTCAGACTCAGGGGCAGAGCTACCCTTAGGCTAGGGGGGTTCATCCGAACCCCCTTCGGCGAAAAATTATATTATTTATATATGGTTAAAATTATTTTTTATGTATATATAGTAGATGTTGAACCCCATTCGGTTAGTTCGTATATTTACTTCTGAACCCCCTTAATAAAAATCCTGGCTTCGCCAATGGTCAGACTCATAATACATATAATACAACAAGCGATCACCGTATCATCTAGCTTTCCTAAATTAAAAGTATGCCCTCTCTAATGGCATAAACTTTTAGATGAGATAATCACACTTTTATTATATAATTATATTCTCGATAACATCATGGAGATTCTAAGGACATTATACAATTATAACATGTTCTTGATCGGGACCTTTTTGTTGATTTGTTCAATGATCTGGAAAATGAAGAAATGTAGGGCAATTCTCCCTTGGCAAAAAACAAAAATTATGCCTAAGGATAGTTGTTCTTGCCAAAGGAGAATTGCTTGAGATTCTTCCGCTCCAATTAATCTTCAATTGATCTTGAATTTTCCTCGACATTAAGAAGTGAGTCATTCTTTTCTAGATATCAATTGTAAAAGAAGCAGAAAACTTTTATTAGACTTTTTATTGATATGTGGAGCTGAAGAAACGTAGGGCAATTCTCCCTTGGCAAAAAAATAAAAAAAAAATTATGCAAAAGCATAGTTGTTCTTGCTAAAGGAGAATGCCTTGTGATTCTTGTGCTCTATTTATAGTCTTCAATTCTTGAAATTTCCTTGAGATACTTCATATTTGTTCACCACTATTTATATAGTCACTTGATTCGAATAATTCATTTGGATATGTTGAAGAAAAGAAGGCCATGTATTGTTGCTACTCTTTGTTAAAAAGGTCTTTCTTTCTCATGAGAGGCCAAATGGTTTCAATCACTTCAACAAATTTTTTTTATTGAGTATGCAAATAAAGTCTCACTTAAGTAGTTGAAAAAAAAAACTATATATAATTAAGATATTGGAATAATGGTATGATACTTTTGAAGAAAATTGTGTATCATAGCCAATGGTTCGGTAAGATGAGATGACTCAGTAATGACGTCATGAGATCCAACTTAGTGCCTTTGCCCATCTACGGCCGGTATACTACTTTTACATGTAGCTTTGAGATACATTCACAAAAAAGAAGTCAATGGACTTTGGTATCCATAAATATTCGAATGATGTGGGTGTCACACGGTTAATCTCTAGATAACTCATAAGGTAATGGGTCATGTAGAACTTAGTTTGTGATGGACCATATGTATAACTTTAGTTCGAGAGAGATTGTTGGGTATGCAAACAAAATCCTACATTGATAGTTCAAAAGAAATGTAAGCTACCTAAGGTATAAGAATACTCTTAATTGTGTAAAGTTCTTTGAGGAACATACTAACTTTGACCAATTTTTATATATAGCACGTTGGTAATTTTTTTTCTTTTAAATTTGACTAAATAAGGTAGAGTTTATGTAATGGGCCGTTATATTAACATATTGACAACCAATTGATAATGTTCTTTTTACTACTTTTATTATAGGATGTAAATATTTGTAGGATTTCTATATAATTACTATTACTATGGTATACTGCGAAAAAAAGGTCACTAGGATATATGTTTACCCCTTTTTTTATTTTCAAGGAGGATACAAAACAAAATATTTAAAAAAAAAACAAGGCAGGTCTGAAAAAGTTGTCAAATCGCAAGATCATTGACGAAAATTCTTATCAATAATTTTCGAAAATCATTGAGTATGTTCGTTGACGCACGTTAACGTCATGTTATTTTTGTATACTGCAAATAATGTAAGAGATAGAAGAGGAAGATAACCAATTATAATTGATATTTTTATCAAGTACTTTGAATTTTTAATACAACACATAAATCGTGAAATATAAGAAAAAGTTAATTAAGACAAAAAAAATTTCCGGCATTTTATGTAAAATAAATAGTTGAAGGATAGAGGCAAATTAACTTGATTATTTTAAGAAAAAATAACAATAATAACCTATTTTCAAAGGGACTGAATGAACAAAGATAAAAAAGAAAAGGAAAAGATAGTAGTTATAGGGGAACCAAAAGATAATGTTAGGATAAACATAAAAAAAGAATAGGATTCATATGGATATTATTAAAATGAAAAACACTAGGAAAAAAGAGCATAGATAATCAAGAAAAATAACAAAAAGAAAAAAAAAAGGGGGGGGGGGGGGAGGGAATTTCAAAAATGGAAGGTAATAAGAATATGCTCAAAGTAAGAAATATCATTTTTTGATATTAAATTTGTTGCAATGGCATTGGAGGATTATGTACAATGGAGGAATTGAGAAGGAGGAGGAGGAGAAGAAGAAGAAAGACAAGAATTTTAGAATTACCAAATTTCTCATATGCCTTTTTACTCAAATTTATGTGTATAGAGTGAGCTGTCAGATACAACTTACGTGCTTTTTATGTGCTCAGAATTAAATTTGGGTTCATGATGTTGGCTTCGAAATTGAGAGGGCGTCATGTAACATCCCGTACATTTCCGAACTCATGCGAAGACCTTAGAATCGATGGAAGCATTTAAATTAAAGAAAGTAAGTGAATCATGTATTAAATTTATTGGGCTGAATTTAGAGGCATGTTTTTGGACTCAATTGAGGCCCAAATTTAATAAATAAGAATGGGCCCAAATGGGTAATGATCCATTTATAAATGGACCAAGTCAACATACCAATAATTTGGCTTTTCTTGACCAATAATATGGCTAAACTTGGTCATAAAGGGGCTGTGGAAAAGGGAGTATTTAAGCTGAAAAATCAGCTCATTTCCACACAAATACACTTAGAAAAAAATCAGATTTTCAACACAACACATTTCTCTCTCAAAGAAACCCTAGCCACCCTAAGCTTCCTTAAGGATTTTTGGACAAGATCTTCCACTTGCAAGCCTTGGTAAGTGTTTACCCTTGTATATTAATGTAATACATGCATGATATATGGTTTTAAACATGTTGGTTATGGTTAAAAGGCATAGAGCAGTCCAATTTTTAAGTGGCAGTCCAATTTTTAAGTGGCAGTCCACTTTTGCTTTCGGCTAAAGGATTTGCCTTTTTGTGGTTTAAACTTGAAAATGGGTTTAAGGCCTTGAAGGAATTGAATCATATGGACTAAATTTTAGTATATTTAAGTGTGGTGCTGTCCCTAATTCTTTACTTTTGTGTATGGCTTGATGGAAATGTTTTTACGTAATTTTACATGGAATGTTGGACGTAGTGAAAAGAGAATACTTTCTTGTTGTGCTAAAGTGATTCTAAAATTGTGTGGGCTATTTTTGGTATATTGTTGTGGAAGGTATTTATGTGACTTGATGGAATAAATATGTGGAGTTGTATTGAGGAAGAAATGTAAAGTAGAAACTTGGTGTAAAATCCTATAGGTTTGTGATGTCTACGTTGATGTGTGGACTGTTTTGGTGGTGTGTGGATTGATTTGGTGTTGTTGTTTTGCTAAAGCAGTAAGTTATAGTGTAATGTGGTGGAATAATGTGATTTGGTAGTATAATGAAGGGGGGAGTGATGCACCATGTGTTTTGGAGGTTGGACGGTTTTTACTTTCCGTTAAGCACCTACTTACCGTCTTGTGAACTTGTAATGTAGTTAGTGGTTAACGTGAGCTCCGTTATGTGCTTATGTAGAGTAACACGTAAGGAGAAAGCTGGAGTGTTATATTCACGAATAAGATTGTGTATCCATATTGGGGAATTAAGGTATGTAAGGTTACTCTTTCCGTATCCTTCTGCAGCACACAGTATCACATTGTCATTATACATGTTCCATTCCGAAATGTACAAAGGTATTCCATTCCCGGTTGTTAATCATTGTTACACACATGTTCCTTATACATTGATCAAATGTAATTCATATGACCCATGTTCATTGATTAATATTTCAATAATGTTCCAAAGTTTCCATTACATTGTAACCACTAATGTACCAATCTCATAACAAAAGAATTAAAGTAATAAACACTTGTTGAGAACGGGTGGCAACCCAAAGGGGCATAAGCCTAGCTAGGGGCGATCCCGAATGATTATTGGATACAGGGGGCAGCTCAAAGGGGCATAAGCCTAGCTAGAGACGAACCTGCTTTATTGATTTATGGATGGCAACTCAAAGGGGCATAAGCCTAGCTAAAGACGATCCCAATGTTATTTCCCACTGATCAGTTGGGCCCGGGCATTACATGATTGATGATCACTTGATTGACGACGAAGTAAAGTAAAGTGAAATAAAAGTGAAGAAAGTAATGCACATGATTCCACATGTATACCTATGGTAATTTATTCACATGATGTGTTCACTTGTACTTAATTTTATCAAAGTTTCTATATCTCATACATTTACTTATAGCCTTACATACTCAGTACATTCTTCGTACTGACGTCCCTTGTGGGACTTCCCTTACTTTCTGTAGGCACAGGTACCAATAGGCCCCCACAGTAGTACTTGGATTCATATGTGATTTTGTTGGTAAGCCCCAGTTTGCTACGGGGCTTCCCGAGTCCTATGCACATATTGGTTTTGATAATGTATCACAGTTGTCTAAAGCGGGGACTTGTCCCGACTTTAGGATGGTTATGTTCATGTATGTATAGAGGCTTTGTAGACGATGTTGGACAAATGAAAAATGTATGTCATGTCATGATGGCCCTAAAAACCAAGTTTCATATATACATATATATATATATATATATATATATATATATATATATATATATAAATCACATGTTTTGCCATGATTTCCGCCATTGGTGTCTTGCGTCTATACATGGTAGTGATGCTCAATAAATGATGTGTGTATAAATGTACAGGGTGATAGTTGGTTCTCTCGGGGCCTCAACGGCTTCGGGTGCCAGTCCGCCTCGTTGGAACTCGGGGCGTGACAAACGTGGTATCAGAGCGGGTCGTCCTAGGGTGTCTACAAAGCCGTGTCTGAGTAGAGTCTTGCTTATGGATGTGTTGTGCACCACATTTATAAGTAGGAGGCTACGGGACATTTAGGGGTTGTTTCTTTCCTTCATTTCTAGATCGTGCATTAGAGCCGAAGTTATGGAATCATTTCTAACAGTTGAAATTGTTTTTCTTATATTATAGTAAAATGTCGATGACAAGAATAGGAAGGGGTAAAAGTAAGAGGTTAGACAGAATTACAGGAGAAGGAACTAGCAGATTCCCGCCTGAACCAGTTAATCAAGGCGGTGCTGAACAAGAGTTTGCATCACAGGCTTCTTCTACTCTTCCTGTTTCAGAAGAGTCAAGAGGAAGAGAAGTACCTGCAGAACCACCAGTAAATACTACTGACCAGGACTTAAAGAATGCAGTGTAGATGTTGACCCGAATAGTTGCTGCACAGGTTCAGGGAAAGGTTGGTCCAGCGTCAGGTGATGATAGTGCAGCTAGAGCAGCTAGTAGAAGGACACAGGATTTCCTGAAATTAGACCCTCCTACCTTTACTGGATCAGATCCGAATGAAGACCTGCAAGATTATATAGATCAAATCCAAAGGGCTTTGGAGGTTATGCACGTGTCCGGTGTGGAAATGGTCGAGCTTGCGGCCTATAGATTGAAGGGTGAAGCTATACTGTGGTACGAAGATTGGAAACGGTCGAGGGGCATTAATGCACTCCCAGCTAGTTGGTAAGAATTTAAAATGGCATTCCTTGATCACTTTCTCCCCTATGAGGTCCGAGAGGCTCGTGCGGACCAATTCTTGAATCTGCGACAGGGTAACATGAGTGTTAGAGAGTACAGCCTCAAGTTTAATTCCTTGGCCCGGTATGCTCCGAACGTGGTTGCGACTATGACCGATAGAGTTCATCGGTACATGGACAGACTGGAGCCATATTTGGTCCGAGATTGTACTATTGCTGCACTAAACAGGGACATGGATATAGCTAGAATACAGGCCTTTGCGCAGAAAATGGAAGATCAGAGGCAACGAAGAAGAACACAAGGGTTTGACGAAGGGCCGTCAAAGAGGG
The DNA here is from genome assembly GCA_031232105.1 of Capsicum rhomboideum. Classification (NCBI taxonomy): domain Eukaryota; kingdom Viridiplantae; phylum Streptophyta; class Magnoliopsida; order Solanales; family Solanaceae; genus Capsicum; species Capsicum rhomboideum. The sequence continues at coordinate 122,616,984 of CP124712.1, read as the reverse complement.
CTACATCTACGGTACAGTCTATGGCGTCCCAAGGTGAGTTTAGACCTCGGAGTTTCACTAGGCCGCCTAGACCCTCATTTTCTTATTCCACGGAAGGTACTCCACCTCAGTTTCGAGGGTCTAGAGGTAGTTATATTGGGCGAAGCAGTATGGTTCGAGGTCCACAGACAGTAGGATTTCCTCGCCAGCCACATCAACACTGTTGGAAGTCTCATTTAGGTGAATGTCGGATTGGAAGAAATGTTTGTTATTTTTGTGGTGAGCCAGGGCACATGGCGAGAGAATGTCCACAGAGGAGCATGGGTGGTATAGCACGACCTACGGGGTCAGCTGTTGCATCATCATCATCCGTGCCTTCCTTAGGTAGAGGATCATAGCCTATGGGATGAGGTAGAGGTGCTAGAGGAGCGGCTAGTTCCAGCGGAACTCAGAATCGTATTTATGCACTAGCTGACAGTCAGAATTCGGAGGCATCACCTGATGCTGTTACAGGTATCTTGTCCATATTTTCACATAATGTGTATGCATTGATTGATCCGGGTTCTACATTATCATATGTTACTCCCTTGATTGCTAAAAAATTTAAAAGAACACCGGAATTACTAGTTAAGTCAATTGAAGTAATTACACCGGTTGGTGACTCCATTATAGCAAAGAGAGTTTATAGTGACAGTATAGTCACTGTTTGCGGTTGTGATACATTGGCCGACCTTGTTGAGCTAGAAATGATAGACTTTGATGTTATAATGGGAATGGATTGGCTAGCTTCTTGCTATGCCATAGTAGATTGCCGAGCCAAGAGAGTACAATTTCATTTTCCACAAAAGGATGTTCTTGAATGGAAGGGTAATGTGGGAGCACCGAGAGGCAAGTTTATTTCCTATCTTAAGGCTAGGAAAATGATATCCAAGGGATATATATGCCACTTAGTGAGAGTGCATGACACTGAAGCGAAACCACTAACTCCTCAATCAGTTCCGGTGGTAAATGAATTTCTTGATGTATTTCCTGAAGATCTTCCAGGTTTACCTCCAGAACGGGAAGTGAAATTTGGCATTGATGTGATTCCAGGCACTCAACCTATTTCTATTCCTCCATACAGAATGGCTCCAACAGAATTGCGAGAATTGAAGGAGCAATTGAAAGACTTACTGGACAAAGGATTTATACGGCCTAGTATGTCTCCGTGGGGTGCACCGGTATTATTTGTACGAAAGAAATATGGCACATTGAGAATGTGTATTGACTACTGACAATTAAATAAAGTAACAATCAAGAATAAATATCCCCTTCCCAGAATTGATGATTTATTTGATCAGCTACAGGGTGCTAAATGCTTTTCAAAGATTGATTTGAGGTCGGGTTACCACCAAGTCAGGGTTAGAGAAAGAGATATACCCAAGACAACTTTCCGAACACGGTATGGACATTATGAATTTTTAGTTATGTCATTTGGACTAACAAATGCACCTGCAGTTTTTATGGATTTGATGAATAGGGTGTTCAAGCCATTTCTAGACGTGTTCGTGATGGTATTTATTGATGATATTTTGGTTTACTCAAGATCACAAGAGGACCACGCTAATCATTTACGGCAAGTGTTGCAGATTCTTCGTGACCGTAAGTTATATGCAAAGTTCTCTAAATGTGAGTTTTGGTTGAAATCTGTGGCATTCTTGGGTCATATTGTATCGGATAAAGGAATACGGGTTGATACCCAGAAGATAGAGGCAGTGAAGAATTGGCCAAGACCTACGACGCCTACAGAAATTCATAGTTTTCTTGGTTTGGTCGGTTATTATCGAAGATTTTGTCGAAGGGTTTTCTTCTATTTCGGCACCATTGACAAAGTTAACTCACAAAGCAACTAAATTCCTGTCACGCCCCGAATCCCATCGGGCGCCTGCTGGGACCTGCGCCTGCAGCAAGTAAGGTAAATTCCCCGAGAGGGGTCAGTACGAAATAAGTACTAAGTATGCAAGGCTCAGATGAAACTGTACAACACATGAATATTTCAATGAATATGTCAATGAACTCAAAACATGTGAATACTCAATGTGAATAAGTCACCATGTTACATTTTGGAAACCATGTGGATTGCTTTCATTATTTTCATTACTTTCTTTATCTCAATGCTCACATGTCATTACATATCACAATGTGCCCGGGCCCCGACTGATCAGTGGGTCTTTCATATCATATCATTGTGTAGGGATCGAGTCGAGCTAGGCTTATGCCCCTAGACTTGCCACCCATACATCAATGCATCGGGATCGAGTCGAGCTAGGCTTACGCCCCTAGACTTGCCACCCATAAATCCAAATCTCGGGATCGAGTCGAGCTAGGCTTACGCCCCTTGACTTGCCACCCGTACTTGATCATTGATCACATTTGCGTTACTTTGTTCATTACTTTGAGATTGATACTTTGATAGTCATAACATCACTTTGGAACTTTGGAACATAACATTGTTGGAAACTTTGAATCATTGACCAATAAGTGAAGGACATGTGAATAAATATCAATGAGAAATATAACATTACTAGCACCATGATACCGTTGGAACCATTGGACAATAATCCATGGACAAGAGACACAAGTATAGACACTATTGGAATATTGGAACATAAACTTTCGAAACATTAACCATGAATATGAGAAATGAGATTCACAATTGATCAATTTGTAGGAAATATATGACAATGACCATGGATAAGTGCATATGGGATACCTTAGTACAATTCGGAATAGAACTAGAGAAATGTCAATGTGAACACTATTGGCCGTAGAAAGATACGGACAAAGTAACCTTGCATACCTTGGATTCGCAATACGACTATTCAACCTTAGATGCGTATACAATAATCCCTCTCCTTCTTTATGTGTCACTCTACAAATACATAACGAAATTCACATTAACCACCAATTACTTTACAAATCTATACCATGTCAATGAATTACATGTTTGGATTTAAACATGTCATTTCCCCTTGACAAAACCATTGATCATACTATTATTCCAAAAATTCCATAATATTCCCAACATTGACCAATACATGAAAATCAATACATTCCACCACAATACTTCTCCTTTACACTTTCTTATCCATAACACATCACAAATAATCCATCAAAGTACCTTAATACAACTCATAACACATATCGGCCAAAATCCCATAATTTCCACTTTTAGCCAAGAACAAATTTAATGCCAAAAATAACACCATACATGTTCATATTTTGTCCATACCATGCTTTTTCATCAAAGGCACAAGGCCTAATTCAAGTTCAAATTACCAAGATGACACATCTTTCACCAAAGGCAAAAATACACTATTCATCACCTTGCCAACCCAACTAGCATAATATACATAATCTCCCATGAATATAATATGTTAATCCACGAAAATAAAGGCTTACCAAAGCTTGTAATAGGATGATCTTGTCCAAATATGCCTTAGGGTTTATTTACTTTAGGGTTTGGAAATGAAGGAAATGTTTGTAAAAAGCTCCAAAAGTTATGAGAGGCTTTGGGAAATAAAAATCTGATTTTGGGGGACTTTATATGGACCTCAAGTAATCCTTAGCCACACTTGGCATTACATGAAATGTTCACTTGGTCAATTATTGAAAGAATGGATCATTTTTTGCCTTTGGGCCCATGTATTTTCTTCCATTTTGGGCCTCAAATTGGGCCCAATAACACATATCCGTGAACTTCCATGTATTATTCACCATATATCTCACGTTTACATAATTCCATAATGTCACAACAATATTCTTTTAAACAATTCTCATTCGTCCTTTCGATCGCAAAAATTGGAATTCTAGTCGCCCTTGGCTTCATTGAACATTTTGGATCACTATTCACATTTCATGATTTTGATCATGTAGGAGTATGTAGGAGTATATTGAAGTGTTTGAATCTTTAACAATGCTCAAATAACTCCAAAGAACCAAAAGAAACCATTCAAGAATCGTCGTAGGATTGCGTTACGAAACGACTCCGGAAAGGGCATAATGTTGTGCCTTGCGCCACACCCCTGAAACAGGGTAGTGGCGCAAGTTTGCAGCCTTCTCTGAAGTTTTTTGGCTGCAGGTGGCTTGCGCCACACCCCTGAAACAGGGTAGTGGCGCAAGTTTCAGCACTTTGCTGAAATTTCAGGCCACTTATCCAACGTTTACGTATCATCCAATCCCTTATCAAAACACTACAAAACACGTACTTAATGATCTTAACCATCAAGTAGACATGACTTAAAGTCACCAAATGAGGTTAAAATGTGTGCGAGTTCTTACCCAAATGCTCCACGAAATCACAACACACCTCCTACGAAGATCTAATCGCACATGTTAAGTCCGATATTAAATGTTTCACCAATGACACTATAAAACACATATGCATGGCATCTCAACACCTATGTAGGTATGATCCAAGGTATCAAGTGAGGTTATAAAAGTACGGGGTGTTACATTCTTCCCCCCTTAGAAACATTCGTCCTCGAATGTTAACAATATTGTCTTATATACAACAAATGCATCTTTACTTTAACATACCTATACACACTCACATAATGCTCTTAAATATTTACTTGTTATTGTTCCACCTCCGCACTGTGACCTTCTTGGTCCATTTGAAATAGATGGGGATACTTGGATTTCATCATTTCTTCCGCTTCCCATGTGATCTCCTCTACTTGTTGGTTTCTCCAAAGGACTTTTACGGATGCGATGTATTTATTTCTCAATCTCTTTACTTGTCGACCTAGGATAGCAATGGGCACTTCTTCATAAGTGATATCCTTTGTAACTTGAACATCCTCTACGGGAACAATACGAGACGGATCTCCTATGCATTTCCGAAGCATCGACACATGAAAGACCGGATGGATTGAGGAAAGTTCTTGAGGTAAGGTTAATTCATATGCGACTTGCCCAAATCTTCTAATAACTTCATAGGGGCATATGTAACGTGGACTCAATTTCCCTTTCTTTTCGAACCGCATTACCCCTTTCATCGGTGACACCTTTAAAAACACCCAATCACCTATGGCGAATTCAAGCCCTCTTCTTCTAACATCGACATATGACTTGTGACGACTTTGAGCCGTTTGTAACCGCTGTTGGATCACTTTAACTTTCTCCATGGCTTGGTGAACAATATCTGGCCCAAGTAAGGCAGTTTCACCTGCTTCGAACTAGCCGATTGGTGATCTACATTTCCTTCCATACAAGGCTTCATAAGGTGCCATTTTAATACTTGCATGATAGCTATTGTTATATGCAAATTCAATACGAGGCAAATGGTCATCCCAACTGCCTTGAAAATCCACCGTACATGCTCATAGCATATCTTCAAGTGTCTGAATAGTACGTTCTGCTTGTCCATCAGTTTGAGGATGGAAAGCCGTACTCAAATTCACCTGAGTACCCAAACTTTGCTGAAAAGATTTCCAGAAGTGTGCTGTGAACTGTGCTCCTCTGTATGATATGATAGAAAGTGGAATACCATGCAATCGTACTATCTCCTTTACATACAACTTTGCATAATCCTCAGCTGTATAGGTCGTCTTGACCGGTAGAAAATGCGCTGATTTAGTAAGTCGTTCCACTATGACCCATATCGAATCAAACTTCCGCAATGTACGAGGCAAACCCATAATAAAATCCATATTAATCATATCCCACTTCCAGACTGGAAGATTGATACATTGCATGTAACCTCCCGGTTTCTGATGTTCCACTTTCACTTGTTGACAATTTGGGCATTGTGCGACAAATTCTGCAATGTTCTTTTTCATGTTGCCCCACCAATACACTTCTTTCAATTCATGGTACATTTTAGTAGCACCCGGGTGAATGGAATAGCGCGAATGGTGCGCCTCTGTCATTATTCGTGTCCTCAGCTCATCTACGTCCGGTACACATATTCTCCCTTGACATTAAAGCACCCCTTCCGGTGTAATATCAAATGCCTTGGTCAAATTCTGCTGCACATTTTCCTTTAGCTGCAATAAAATAGAATCCGCAAATTGCTTTTCTTTCACTTCAGCTATCAAGGAGGATTCTACTGCATTCTGCACCATAACTCTATCATCTGAGGTTTCAATAAGGCGAACTCCCAAGCTGGCTAATTGATTCAAATCTTTGATTATCTCGCACTTTTCATTCAACTGACCACTAGCGCTTCCTACTGCCTTACGGCTCAATGCATCAGCTACTACATTTGCTTTGCCTGGGTGATAAAGAATATCAATGTCATAATCTTTTAAAAGCTCTAACCACCTTCGTTGCCTCAAATTGAGTTCCTTCTGCTTAAAAAGATATTGCAAGCTTTTGTGATCCGTATAGATGTCAACATGAACACCATATAAATAATGACGCCATATCTTTAAAGCAAAAACTACTGCTGCCAATTCAAGATCATGTGTGGGATAGTTTTTCTCATGTGGCCGCAACTGTCGTGAGGCATATGCTATCACCCTACCATGCTGCATCAACACACATCCGAGACCAATCCCGGAAGTATCACAATACACTGCATAGCCCTCTGTACCCTCAGGAAGTACTAACACTGCTGTGGAAGTCAACTTATCTTTCAATTTTTGAAATCCTCTTTCACAGGCATCATTCCATTGAAACTTAATTGCCTTGTGAGTTAACTTTGTTAATGGTGCTGCAATAGACGCAAACCCTTCTACAAATCTCCGATAATAACCTGCCAAACCCAGAAAACTGCGAATCTCTGTGGGTGTCGTAGGTCTTGGCCAGTTTTTCACTGCCTCTATCTTTTGGGTATCAACCTGTATGCCTTCATCTGATACAATGTGACCCAATAACGCGACTGATTTCAACCAAAACTCACATTTGGAGAACTTTGCATACAACTTCCGTTCACGAAGAATCTCTAACACTTGTCGTAAGTGATTAGCATGGTCCTCCAGTGATCTTGAATAAACTAGGATGTCATCTATAAATACTGTCACGAACACGTCTAAGAATGGCTTAAACACCCTATTCATCAAATCCATAAACACCGCCGGTGCATTTGTTAGTCCAAATGACATAACTAAAAATTTATAATGGCCATACCGTGTTCGGAAAGCTGTCTTGGGTACATCTTCTTCTCTGACTCTGACTTGATGGTAACCCGACCTCAAGTCAATCTTTGAAAAAAACCTGGCACCCTGTAACTGATCAAACAAATCATCAATGCGAGGAAGGGGATATTTGTTCTTGATCGTTACTTTATTCAGTTGCCGATAGTCGATGCACATTCTCAAGGTGCCATCTTTCTTTCGTACAAATAATACCGGTGCACCCCACGGGGACATACTAGGCCTAATGAAGCCCTTATCCAGCAAATCTTTCAATTGCTCCTTCAATTCACGCAGTTTCACTGGAGCCATTCTATATGGAGGAATAGAAATGGGCTGAGTGCCCGGAATCACATCAATGCCAAATTCTACTTCCCGTTCTGGGGGTAACCCTGGAAGATCCTCTGGGAATACATCTAGAAATTCATTGACTATCGGTACTGACTGTGGAGTTAATGGTTCCACATCATTATCTTTCACTCGTATCAAATGACATACGTATCCCTTGGCAATCATTTTTCTGGCTTTCAAATAGGAAATAAATCTCCCTCGTGGTGCCCCTACATTACCCTGCCATTCAAGAAGATTTTCTTGCGGAAAACAAAATTGTACCTTCTTGGCCCAGCAATCTACCGTAGCATAACAAGAGGCCAACCAATCCATTCCCATAATTACATCAAAATCCACCATGTTCAATTCAATGAGATCGGCCAATGTATCATGACCACACACAGTTACCACACAGTTACGATATACTCTCTTTGCAACAATATATTCACCAACCGATGTAGACACTTTAATTGATTTAATTAATAATTCTGGGGCCTTTGCAAATCTCGCAGTAACCAATGGGGTAACATAGGAAAATGTAGAACCTGGATCAATCAGTGCATATACAGTATGTGAGAATATGGATAATGTACCTGTGACGACATCAGGGGAAGCCTCTGAATTCTGGCGGTCCACCAAAGCATAAGTGCGATTCTGGACCCCGCTCGTATTGGCTCCTCCTCTGGTACCTCTACCACGACTAATAGGCTGCACCCCTCGGCCCTGTGAAGGAACCAATGCTGACGACGCAACAGCCGACCCAGCTGGTCATGCTATACCACCCATGCTCCACTGTGGACATTCCCTCGCTATATGTCCCGGCATACCACACCAAAAGCAGACATTTGTCCCTGTCCGACATGTACCTGTGTGCATACGCCCGCAGTGCTGACACTGCTGACGAGGGAAACCTGCTGCCTGTGATCCATGAACCCCACTACTTTGCCCAGCTGAACCACCTCTAAACCCTCGAGACTGAGAATAAGCACTCCCTGTGGAATAAGAGAACGATGGTCTAGGTGGTCTAGGAAACATGCGGGGCCTAGATCCTCCTTGGGACATCATAGGTGGTCCCATAGGTCTAGCCCTTTTGGACTGTCCCCTATCAAATTCATGTACCCTTCGTCTCTGTCGTTGATCTTCCATTTTCTGGGCAAAGGGTTGGATTCGAGCAATGTCCATGTCCCTATTCAAGGCCGCAATAATACAATCTCTTACCAAATATGGCTCTAGTCTGTCTACGTATCTATGGACCTTGTCTGTCATCGTAGCCACAACATTTGGCGCATATCGAGCCAAGGAATTAAATTGCAAGCTATATTCTCTGACGCTCAAATTTCCTTGACGGAGATTTAGGAACTGATCCGCACGTGCCTCACGGATCTCATAGGGCAAGTAATGATCAAGAAAAGCCACTTTGAACTCTTCCCATGTCGGTGAATCTGCACCAATGTCACGGGATTTCTTCCAATCCTCGTACCACAATATTGCTTCTCCTTTCAACCTGTATGCAGCAAGTTCCACTATTTCTATCCCTGTCACATGCATAACTTCCAATGCCCTCTGAATTTGATCCACGAAGTCCTGTGGATCTGCTTTTGGATCTGCCCCTGTGAATATAGAAGGGTCCAGTTTCAAGAAATCTTGTGTTCTGCGACTTGCCATTCTAGCCGCATCATCATCATGTGCCATTGCACCAGCTCTTCCCTAGCTTTGTGCTGTCACTAACTGTGTCAACATCTGTACAGCATTCCTAAGATCCTGATCTGTGGGATTCGTCGGTGGTTCCATGGGTACTTCCCTTCTTCTCAGATCTTCTGGAGCTGAAGAAGTAGAAGAAGCTCGCGTTGCGAACTCAGTTTCAGCCCCACCTTGAGCAACTTGTTCAGGCGGTGGTCTACTTGTTCCTTCACCAGCAATTCTATTTATCAGCTTACTTTTACCTTTTCCTCTTCCTCTTCTAGTGTTCGACATTTTGACTATACCAGAGAAAAATAATTACCAAGATCAGATACAATGCAACTGACAACATTGGCTCTATGGCACGATCTAGAATGAAGAAAAGAAACAACATCCTAAATGTCCCGTAGCCTCCTACTTATAAATGTGGTGCACAACACATCGATAAGTAAGACTCTACTCAGACATGGCTTTGTAGACATCCTTAGACCGACTGCTCTGATACCACTTTTGTCACGCCCCGAATCCCATCGAGACATGATTGACACCCGTAGCCGATAAGGCCCGAGAGAACTAACCTTTGCCTATGTTCAATCATATGCATATCATAAACATAACCACCAGTGCATAAGAACATGAAAGACGGATAAAGAAAAACATGGGACATAGTTTTATACATACATATGAAACTTGGCCGTTGAGGCCATCCAGTCAAAACAACATATGTCCTTTACACTGATACACCCACATCTGTCTACAAAAGCCTCTAACAAGAGCATTGACCAAAATAAACCATAAGTCGGGACAAGTCCCCGCTTTATACAACATGTACAATACCAAAACATATATACACTCTGACTCGGAGAAGCCCCGAATGAGCTGGAGCTCACCAAAGAACCACTAACACTGGCAGTCTACTGAGGAGGCCTACTGGGACCTGCGCCTGCAGCAAGTAAGGTAAATTCCCCGAGAGGGGTCAGTACGAAATAAGTACTGAGTATGCAAGGCTCAGATGAAACTGTACAACACATGAATATTTCAATGAATATGTCAATGAACTCAAAACATGTGAATACTCAATGTGAATAAGTCACCATGTTACGTTTTGGAAACCATGTGGATTGCTTTCATTATTTTCATTACTTTCTTTATCTCAATGCTCACATGTCATTACATATCACAATGTGCCCGGGCCCCGACTGATCAGTGGGTCTTTCATATCATATCATTGTGTAGGGATCGAGTTGAGCTAGGCTTATGCCCCTAGACTTGCCACCCATACATCAATGAATCGGGATCGAGTCGAGCTAGGCTTACGCCCCTAGACTTGCCACCCATAAATCCAAATCTCGGGATCGAGTTGAGCTAGGCTTACGCCCCTAGACTTGCCACCCGTACTTGATCATTGACCACATTTGCGTTACTTTGTTCATTACTTTGAGATTGATACTTTGATAGTCATAACATCACTTTGAAACTTTGGAACATAACATTGTTGGAAACTTTGAATCATTGACCAATAAGTGAAGGACATGTGAATAAATATCAATGAGAAATATAACATTACTAGCACCATGATACCGTTGGAACCATTGGACAATAATCCATGGACAAGAGACACAAGTGTAGACACTATTGGAATATTGGAACATAAACTTTCGAAACATTAACCATAAATATGAGAAATGAGATTCACAATTGATCAATGAGTAGGAAATATATGACAATGACCATGGATAAGTGCATATGGGATACCTTAGTACAATTCGGAATAGAACTAGAGAAATGTCAATGTGAACACTATTGGCCGTAGAAAGATACGGACAAAGTAACCTTGCATACCTTGGATTCGCAATACGACTATTCAACCTTAGATGCGTATACAATAATCCCTCTCCTTCTTTATGTGTCACTCTACAAATACATAACGAAATTCACATTAACCACCAATTACTTTACAAATGCATACCATGTCAATGAATTACATGTTTGGCTTTAAACATGTCATTTCCCCTTGACAAAACCATTGATCATACTATTATTCCAAAAATTCCATAATATTCCCAACATTGACCAATACATGAAAATCAATACATTCCACCACAATACTTCTCCTTTACACTTTCTTATCCATAACACATCACAAATAATCCATCAAAGTACCTTAATACAACTCATAACACATATCGGCCAAAATCCCATAATTTCCACTTTTAGCCAAGAACAAATTTAATGCCAAAAATAACACCATACATGTTCATATTTTGTCCATACCATGCTTTTTCATCAAAGGCACAAGGCCTAATTCAAGTTCAAATTACCAAGATGACACATCTTTCACCAAAGGCAAAAATACACTATTCATCACCTTGCCAACCCAACTAGCATAATATACATAATCTCCCATGAATATAATATGTTAATCCATGAAAATAAAGACTTACCAAAGCTTGTAATAGGATGATCTTGTCCAAATATGCCTTAGGGTTTATTTACTTTAGGGTTTGGAAATGAAGGAAATGTTTGTAAAAAGCTCCAAAAGTTATGAGAGGCTTTGGGAAATAAAAATCTGATTTTGGGGGACTTTATATGGACCTCAAGTAATCCTTAGCCACACTTGGCATTACATGAAATGTTCACTTGGTCAATTATTGAAAGAATGGATCATTTTTGCCTTTGGGCCCATGTATTTTCTTCCATTTTGGGCCTCAAATTGGGCCCAATAACACATATCCGTGAACTTCCATGTATTATTCACCATATATCTCACGTTTACATAATTCCATAATGTCACAACAATATTCTTTTAAACAATTCTCATTCGTCCTTTCGATCGCAAAAATTGGAATTCTAGTCGCCCTTGGCTTCATTGAACATTTTGGATCACTATTCACATTTCATGATTTTGATCATGTAGGAGTATGTAGGAGTATATTGAAGTGTTTGAATCTTTAACAATGCTCAAATAACTCCAAAGAACCAAAAGAAACCATTCAAGAATCGTCGTAGGATTGCGTTACGAAACGACTCCGGAAAGGGCATAATGTTGTGCCTTGCGCCACACCCCTGAAACAGGGTAGTGGCGCAAGTTTGCAGCCTTCTCTGAAGTTTTTTGGCTGCAGGTGGCTTGCGCCACACCCCTGAAACAGGGTAGTGGCGCAAGTTTCAGCACTTTGCTGAAATTTCAGGCCACTTATCCAACGTTTACGTATCATCCAATCCCTTATCAAAACACTACAAAACACGTACTTAATGATCTTAACCATCAAGTAGACATGACTTAAAGTCACCAAATGAGGTTAAAATGTGTGCGAGTTCTTACCCAAATGCTCCACGAAATCACAACACACCTCCTACGAAGATCTAATCGCACATGTTAAGTCCGATATCAAATGTTTCACCAATGACACTATAAAACACATATGCATGGCATCTCAACACCTATGTAGGTATGATACAAGGTATCAAGTGAGGTTATAAAAGTACGGGGTGTTACAATTCCAGTGGAATGATGCATGCGAAAGGAGTTTCCAAGAGCTGAAGGATAAATTAACTTCTACACCTGTATTAGTACTCCCGGAGGGCACAGAAGGATACGCAGTATATTGTGATGCTTCAAAAGTTGGTTTAGGGTGTGTATTGATGCAGCACGGTAAATTTATAGCCTATGCTTCACGACAGTTGCGGCCACATGAGAAAAATTATCCCACACATGATCTTGAATTAGCAGCGGTGGTTTTTGCTTTAAAGATATGGCGTCATTATTTGTATGGAGTTCATGTTGATATCTATACTGATCACAAAAGTTTGCAATATATCTTTAAGCAGAAGGAACTCAATTTGAGGAAACGAAGGTGGTTAGAGCTCTTAAAAGACTATGATATTGATATTCTCTATCATCCAGGCAAAGCAAATGTAGTAGCTGATGCATTGAGTCGCAAGGCAGTAGAAAGCACTAGTGGCCAGTTGATTGAAAATCAAGAGATAATCAAAGATCTACATCAACTAGCCAGCTTAGGAGTTCATCTTATTGAATCTCCAGTTGAAGGGGTTATTGTGCAAAATGCAGCGGAATCCTCCTTAATAGCTGAAGTGAAAGAGAAGCAGTTTGCAGATTCTATGTTATTGCAGCTAAAAGAGAATATGCAACAGGGTCTAACTGCGGCCTTTGATCTTACACAGGAAGGGGTACTTCAATGTCAAGGAAGATTATGTGTACCAGATGTAGATGAGTTGAGGAAACGAATTATGACAGAGGCGCATCATTCGCGCTATTCCATTCATCTGGGTGCTACTAAAATGTACCATGATTTAAAAGAAGTGTATTGGTGGGGAAATATGAAGAAGAAAATTGCAGAATTTGTTGCTCAATGCCCAAATTGTCAACAAGTGAAAGTAGAGCATCAGAAGCCAGGAGGTTACATGCAATGTATCAATCTTCCAGTCTGGAAATGGGATATGATTAATGTGGACTTCATCACAGGTTTGCCTCGTACATTGAGGAAATTTGATTCTATATGGGTTATAGTGGACAGGCTTACCAAGTCAGCACATTTTCTACCAGTCAAGACCACTTATACAGCTGAGGATTATGCAAGATTATATGTTAAAGAGATAGTGCAGTTACATGGTATTCCACTTTCCATTATATCAGACAGAGGAGCACAGTTTACAGCGCACTTTTGGAGATCTTTTCAGAAGAGTTTGGGCATACAGGTGAATTTGAGTACGGCTTTCCATCCTCAAACTGATGGGCAAGCAGAACGTACTATTCAGACACTTGAAGATATGCTATGAGTATGCGCGTTAGATTTTCGAGGTAGTTGGGATGACCATTTGCCTCTTATCGAATTTGCTTACAACAATAGCTATCATTCAAGTATTAAAATGGCACCTTATGAAGCTTTGCATGGAAGAAAATGTAGATCACCAATTGGATGGTTTGAAGTGGGTGAAACTGCTTTACTTGGGCCAGACATTGTTCATCAGGCTATGGAGAAAGTTAAAGTGATCCAACAGCGGTTACAAATGGCCCAAAGTCGCCACAAGTCATATGCTGATGTTAGAAGAAGAGGGCTTGAATTCACCATAGGTGATTGGGTATTTTTAAAGGTGTCACCAATGAAAGGGATAATGCGGTTCGGAAAGAAAGGAAAATTGAGTCCACGTTACATAGGCCCATATGAAATTATTAGAAGATTTGGGCAAGTTGCGTATGAATTAGCACTACCTCAAGAACTTTCCTCAGTCCAGCCAATGTTTCATGTTTCGATGCTTCGAAAGTGCATAAGGGATCCATCTCGTATTGTTTCCGTTGAAGATGTACAAGTAACGGAAGATCTTACTTATGAAGAAGTGCCCATTGCTATTCTAGATAGAAAAGTCAAGAGGTTAAGGAATAAAGATGTAGCTTCCGTCAAGGTGCTTTGGAGAAATCAACAAGTAGAAGAAATCACATGGGAAGCAGAGGAAATGATGAAGTCTAAGTACCCGCATTTATTTCAAATGGATGAGAAAGTTTAATATGCGGAATTGGAGCAATAACAAGTAAGTATATGTAAGCATTATATGTATGTGATAATATGAAGAATGTACTTAGGTTTGTACTTGATTAAGTTGGATAGTATTACTAACATTCGAGGACGAATGTTCCTAAGGGGGGAAGGATGTAACACCCCGTACATTTCCGAACTCATGCGAAGACTTTAGCATCGATGGAAGCATTTAAATTAAAGATAGTAAGTGAATCATGTATTAAATTTATTGGGCTGAATTTAGAGGCATGTTTTTGGACTCAATTGAGGCCCAAATTTAATAAATAAGAATGGGCCCAAATGGGTAATGATCCATTTATAAATGGACCAAGTCAACATACCAATAATTTGGCTTTTCTTGACCAATAATATGGCTAAACTTGGCCATAAAGGGGATGTGGAAAAGGGAGTATTTAAGATGAAAAATCAGCTCATTTCCACACAAATACACTTAGAAAAAATCAGATTTTCAACACAACACATTTCTCTCTCAAAGAAACTCTAGCCACCCTAAGCTTCCTTAAGGATTTTTGGACAAGATCTTCCACTTGCAAGACTTGGTAAGTGTTTACCCTTGTATATTAATGTAATACATGCATGATATATGGTTTTAAACATGTTGGTTATGGTTAAAAGGCATAGAGCAGTCCAATTTTTAAGTGGCAGTCCAATTTTTAAGTGGCAGTCCACTTTTGCTTTCGGCTAAAGGATTTGCCTTTTTGTGGTTTAAACTTGAAAATGGGTTTAAGGCCTTGAAGGAATTGAATCATATGGACTAAATTTTAGTATATTTAAGTGTGGTGCTGTCCCTAATTCTTTACTTTTGTGTATGGCTTGATGGAAATGTTTTTACGTAATTTTACATGGAATGTTGGACGTAGTGAAAAGAGAATACTTTCTTGTTGTGCTAAAGTGATTCTAAAATTGTGTGGGATATTTTTGGTATATTGTTGTGGAAGGTATTTATGTGACTTGATGGAATAAATATGTGGAGTTGTATTGAGGCAGAAATGTAAAGTAGAAACTTGGTGTAAAATCCTATAGGTTTGTGATGTCTACGTTGATGTGTGGACTGTTTTGGTGGTGTGTGGATTGATTTGGTGTTGTTGTTTTTCTAAAGCAGTAAGTTATAGTGTAATATGGTGGAATAATGTGATTTGGTAGTATAATGAAGGGGGGAGTGATGCACCATGTGTTTTGAAGGTTGGACGGTTTTTACTTTCCGTTAAGCACCTACTTACCGTCTTGTGAACTTGTAATGTAGTTAGTGGTTAACGTGAGCTCCGTTATGTGCTTATGTAGAGTAACACGTAAGGACAAAGCTGGAGTGTTATATTCATGAATAAGATTGTGTATCCATATTAGGGAATTAAGGTATGTAAGGTTACTCTTTCCGTATCCTTCTGCAGCACACAGTATCACATTGTCATTATACATGTTCCATTTCGAAATGTTCAAAGGTATTCCATTCCCGGTTGTTAATCATTGTTACACACATGTTCCTTATACATTGATCAAATGTAATTCATATGACCCATGTTCATTGATTAATGTTCCAATAATGTTCCAAAGTTTCCATAACATTGTAACCACTAATGTACCAATCTCATAACAAAAGAATTAAAGTAATAAACACTTGTTGAGAACGGGTGGCAACCCAAAGGGGCATAAGCCTAGCTAGGGGTGATCCCGAATGATTATTGGATACAGGGGGCAGCTCAAAGGGGCATAAGCCTAGCTAGAGACGAACCTGCTTTATTGATTTATGGGTGGCAGCTCAAAGGGGCATAAGCCTAGCTAGAGACGATCCCAATGTTATTTCCCACTGATCAGTTGGGCCCGGGCATTACATGATTGATGATCACTTGATTGACGACGAAGTAAAGTAAAGTGAAATAAAAGTAAAGAAAGTAATGCACATGATTCCACATGTATACCTATGGTAATTTATTCACATGATGTGTTCACTTGTACTTAATTTTATCAAAGTTTCTATATCTCATACATTTACTTATAGCCTTACATACTTAGTATATTCTTCGTACTGACGTACCTTGTGGGACTTCCCTTACTTGCTATAGGCACAGGTACCAATAGGCCCCCACAGTAGTACTTGGATTCATTTGCGGTTTTGTTGGTAAGCCTCAGTTTGCTTCGGGGCTTCCCGAGTCCTATGCACATATTGGTTTTGATAATGTATCACAGTTATCTAAAGCGGGGACTTGTCCCGACTTTAGAATGGTTATGTTCATGTATGTATAGAGGCTTTGTAGACGATGTTGGACAAATGAAAAATGTATGTCATGTCATGATGGCCCTAAAAGCCAAGTTTCATATAAATATATATATATATATATATATATATATAAATCATATGTTTTGCCATGATTTCTGCCATTGGTGTCTTGCGTCTATACATGGTAGTGATGGTCAATGAATGATGTGTGTATGAATGTACAGGGTGATAGTTGGTTCTCTCGGGGCCTCAACGGCTTCGGGTGCCAGTCCGCCTCGTTGGAACTCGGGGCGTGACACGTCATGCGGAAACTTGTAGTTGCAAACCATGTAAATGATAAGTATGATGACAAATAAAAACATACTAAAAACATATTATTGATAGGGTTTGGCCAATTGACCTACATATGAAAACCTTATGTTGAAAAAAGCATAAAATCTATTGGGAGAAATCTACCCCTAAACAAGACTCTTTGATGACTACATTGTGGATGCTATTATGTTTTGATATGAGAAGAGGGGTCTTCTATTTATAGAGTTTCAAAACCTTTCCTACAATAAAGAGGTTAGTCAAATATGGAAGAGTTTTATATTTTCCTTTTAGGAAAAGTAAAAGTAATTATGGTATTACTTTTATTTTCCTTCAATAGAAAATTAATACTCAAATTTGATAAGAAAATCAGGGAAGAAACCCTAACAAATCTCCCCTTTTTGGCTTGATTTTTCTTGATAAAACTTGATCCGTCTTCTTCACATGCATGATCTTCGTTCTTCACATAGTCTTCATTACTGCTGCTTGGCATGTTTAAAAAGGAGCTTTTGGGTTAAAAATATATGAGCCCTTTTGGGTTAAAAATATTGGAGCCCTTTGCAGGGTTAAAAGTGAGCTTTATTTTCAAATATGTAACAACAGAATTGTTGAAAATATGGTTGAAACTTTTTCTCCACATGTAGTTGAACAAAAATCTTTATTATCATCAAATTGGTTGCAGCTTGATTTGAAACCGCTTTGAACCTATCTTTAATTTCGTTTCACCAAACCACTGGGTCTTTGAACTGTAGGCTCTGATACCACTTGTCGGGTTAGAAATCGAGAGGGCGTCATGCGGAAGCTATAGTTGCAAACCATGTAGATGATAAGTAGGATGACAAATAAAAACATACTAAAAACATATTATTGATAGGGTTTGGCCAATTGGCCTACATATGAAAACCTAATATTGAAAAAAACATAAAATCTATTGGGAGAAATCTCCCCCTAAAGAAGACTCTTTGATGACTATATTGTGGATGTTATTATGTTTTGATACGAGAAGAGGGGTCTTCTATTTATAGAGTGTCAAAACCTTTCTTACAATAAAGAGGTTAGCTAAATATGGAAGAGTTTTATATTTTCCTTATAGGAAAAGTAAAAGTAATTATGGTAATACTTTTATTTTCCTTCAATAGAAAATTAATACTCAAATTTGATAAAAAAATCAGGGCAAAAACCCTAACACATGATACAATAAGATGAATGTTGAGCATAATTAAATTTGGGTCATGACAAAATAAGATAATATTTTCTTTTCGACGTGACATAGATTATCCTCAATTTAATTAAATTCTTTCAATACTCATATACTTACATAAGTAGAAAGTTAACCAACAATTCTTTATGTCTTTAGTTCTGAATCTTAACTGATTATGTGCGCGTTGTTTGGGTTATAAGCGAAAAATAGAGAACAAATGAGCCAGAACATGAGAATTATATCATAACCAAGAAGAAGGCCTGCACGAAATTAAAGAAAGATGAAGTTGATGGCAACCTCAAGTCTTTTTTACTGTCAGTTAGGCGTCGTTTGGACATGATTTGAAATTAGATTGATTTGAATTGTTGAAATTTAGTTTGAACATGAAATTAGATTTCTTAAGTTATATTTTTTCTCTTAAACATGAATACCTCACAAGTTGTGAAAACTATTAAAATTGCTCTAATTCCTATAGAATCTTGCCAAATGAGCAAACCATAGTTCATAAACAAGATATCGGATTATCCAAGGCACCACATTGACAAATCACATATCTCCATATTTCTTTTATAAATAAATATTTGTGATTATAAACTTTCAAATACACATAAATTTATAAAGATTCACTAGTTAACAATAGTAGTAACTAGCTAGTCTAATATACTCCTTTCATATGGTACAGACAATCTCTTCACGCTGAGCATGAGTCTGTTTTTACAAAATAAAAACTTATGAATCAAGTTATACATTCAAAAAAATTTAAAATCACGATTTAGTATCTCAAGTCATATTTTTTAGAAAATTTGAGATTTGAAATATTCAAAATCACATGTCAAAATGCGAATTTAGTTAATATTATCCTCACACTCCTAATAAACTTTAGTTTGTTTTGGTTAAAGTCTATTGGGAGTAAACAATTATTACTACATATATTTCTTCACAAACAAGACAAAGCTGAAGTGCTTATTTGCAGCAGCGGTAGACAATATACACATAAATTATTAGAGTATTATTATTTGCTGATTATGGGATATGGCTTATGGTGATAGAGATTTTCTGGGTAAACATTGTCTTCCTAGTTTTCTTGTTCTTTTTAGTTTCCATTCGGTTCGGTATCGTATTGAAACCCCAACTAATTCTTTGGGAAAGCCTTCTTACCAAGGATTTTTCCATATCGGGGAGCTCAAATAAGGGATAACCAGCCCATTCGCTGCACCACATCGTGCCTTCCTGGATTTTATAACATGTTGATAGCTGATAAGGTTCATTCCTTAATGTGTTTTTATTTGCATAATCTTTTTTCAGGACGACTGATTCCAGCGTTGCTTACATCGGGAGGAATTGCTTTTTGGATAAATTATTGCGAGTATTTGGGTAAAAGAGGGACAAGTAAAGTTTCAATATGGTCAAGAGCAGGTCAATTAATTAAAAAAAAATTGTTGGTACCTCTTTACCAGAGGTATGTGCAAGTGAATTTTTGAATCTCTAGAAAAATACTGATCTTTGAATATAAGTTACGATGAAGTACTGGGGAAGGTGATTAGACACGTCATGTCACAGTTTCAACTTACCAAGGACAACAACTTAGATAGGAGGTAGTGGAAGACACGAATTAGGATAGAAGGGCAAGTGGGAGTGCATTGTCTCGTTGTTTGTCCATACTAGTAGTCGTAGTATTACTCTTGTAGTTTCTTGTCTTTTGATTTCTGTTACTATATGTTGTTTCATGTACTTCAACTATCATATTATTTTGTTGCAGTACTATTTGTTATATATGTTGTTTCTTTTACTTCCATGACTGCTTTAGACTGCTTTGTCTTGAGATGAGGGTCTATTGGAAACAACCTCTCTACCTCTGAGGTAGGAGTAAGGTTTGCGTACCCTCTACCTTCCCCAAACCCCACTTTGTGGGACTACACTGGGTATGATTGTTGTTGTCGATATTACTACTAAAAGTTTCTCCTCAAAGATTCTTTCTGGCACTTGTAATGCAATTAGGTTGGTGATGCAAAGGAGGACTACTTTAGTCAGCTACCAGATGGTGTTTTGTCTTCCATTCTCGCACGTTTGGCACTAGCAGATGCTGTTAGGACAAGCATTTTATCTCGAAGGTGGAAATATCTCGTTTCCTTTATGCCTACATTAAAATTCAGATGCCTTGACATGTTTGGGATTCACCCTTGCAAGCACGGTTGTTGCCCTTACTATCTTGAAAGGAGTAACTCAGTTACTACAACTATATTCGGGTCGTAAAGTAGCTCATGTTGAGATGACATTTTGCTTTGGGAGAGAGTTTTCTAGTGAGTTTGATCAATGGATGCATTCTATTTCAAGGTTAGGTGTTGAAAGATTATCGCTGTATATTTTTGTGGTCCTAATTACGGCATCCACCGCTCCAACTCCTTCCGCCACCCCAGCATGTTCTTTAAATTTTCTCTTGAGACTCTCTCTCAGGCATCCTCATTGAAGCACTTGTTTATGTACCATTGCATTATCCAACCAAGTTTCGGAGTCCGTCTTAACTCTCTCACGACCCTTACTTTGTCAGATGTGTTAGGACGCGGGCAACTTGAGGGTTTTTTTTTCTCTTGTTTGAATTTTAGCCACTTAGAGCTAGAATACTGCAACCTTCCTTATGAGTTATGCATCTCTGGTACAATAACGTCCGTTGTTTTGATCTTCGGGCTACAAATAATCTTCGTTCGTTCGAGTCTGTTTTTTAGCAAAGTGAGATTCTTTTCTTCTTTTGTTCCCATGTTGGAAAATGTAACGTTTAATCTTAAAGGAGCTGCTGCAATGCCATACATATTTGGTGATTTTCCAAGAGATTTACCTGATCAGGTTAAATCTTTAACTGTCAATATTGTTCATTCTCAGGTATCCGACGATGTCTTGCCTTCTCAAATTCCTTCGGTCTTTGTCTTTTTAAAGACCCTGATCACTTGAAGTGTTCTTTATTACAGATAAAATACGTCCCAACAGCGACACAGATGTTCAGAAACCTTAGGGAGCTAACCTTGGTACTTGTGCAGACGGACGACTTTGACATAGTCAAAATTTCCCCCTCTTAGTGTAACACCCCGTACCTTCCCAACCCTACTTGATGACATTGAATAAGAATTACTTAAGTGTCGAGAGTTATAAGGATATAGTTGGAAATGTTAAAGATGAGAAAAATTGAAATTTGGCCTTGTACATATGACGAGTTTTTGTAGAAAGTGTTTTGTGCTTCCGTGGAGCATTTGTGTAATACCTCGTACACATTCTAGCCTCATTTGGTGACTTGGAGTCATGTTTACTTGATGATTAAACTCACTAAGTAAGTATTTGATGGTGTTTTGATAAGGTATTGGACGATACGCAAGTGTTGGAAAAATTGCCGAAAAATTCAGCAATACATGGAAACTTGCGCCACTGCCCTATTTCAGGGGGTGTGGCGCAAGCCCCTGATATTAGAGAGGGTGCATTTCTTGCTCCACTGGCTTGTTTTGCAGCAGTGGCGCAAGGAACAAAGTTTTACCTTTCCGGAGTCGTTTCGTAACGCAATTCTACGACGATTTCTAGATGGTTTCTTTTGGATCTTTGGAGTTATTTGAGCATTTTTAAAGCTACAAACACTTCAATATACTTCCACATACTCCTACATGATCAAATCATGAAAGGTGAATAGTGATCCAAAATGTTCAATGAAGCCAAGGGCGACTAGAATTCCAATTTTTGCGATCGAAAGGACGAATGAGAAATGTTTAAAAGAATATTGTCGTGACATTATGGAATTATGTAAACATGAGATATATGGTGAATAATACATGAAATTGGATGGGTTACATGGATATGAGTTATTGGACCCAAAGATAGGCCCAAAATGGGATTAAAAGACTTGGCCCAAGAAGAAATGACCCATTCTTCCACTACTTGACCAATTAAACATATCATGTAATGCCAAGTGTGGCTAAGGATGACTTGGGGTCTATATAAAGGCCCCAAGATCAGATTTTATTGTCCAAAAACTCTCTTGCCTTTGTGATATTTTCTCACATATTTCTTTAAACTTCAAACCCTAAAGCAAATAAATCCTTTGGACTCTTTGGACAAGATCAACATATTCCAAGCTTTGGTAAGTGTTTATTCTCATGGATTAACATAGTATATGCATGGAAGATTATGTATATTATGCTAGATGTGTTGGCAAGGTGGTGAATAGTGTATGTTGCCTTTGGTGAAGATGTGTCATCTTGGTAATTTGAACTTGAATTAGGCCTTGTGCCTTTGATGAAAAAGCATGGTATGGACAAAATATGAACATGTATGGTGTTATTTTTGGCATTAAATTTGTTCTTGGCTAAAAGTGGAAATTATGGGATTTTCGCCGATATGTGTTATGAGTTGTATTAAGGTACTTGGATGGATTATTTGTGATGTGTTATGGATAAGAAAGTGTAAAGGAGAAGTATTGTGGTGAAATGTATTGATTTTAATGTATTGGTCAATGTTGGGAATATGATGGAATTTTTGGAATCATGGTATGGTCAATGGTTTTGTCGAGGGGAAATAACATGTTTAAAGGCAAACATGTAACTCATTGACATGGTATGCATTTGTAAAGTAATTGGTGGTTAATGTGAATTTCGTTATGTATTTGTAGAGTGACACATAAAGAAGGAGAGGGATTATTGTATACGCATCTAAGGTTGAATAGTCGTATTGCGAATCCAAGGTATGTAAGGTTACTTTGTCCGTATCTTTCTACGGCCAATAGTGTTCACATTGACATTTCACTAGTTCTATTCCGAAATGTACTAAGGTATCCCATATGCACTTATCCATGGTCATTGTCATATATTTCCTACTCATTGAACAATTGTGAATCCCATTTCTCATATTCATGGTTAATGTTCCAATATTTCAATAGTGACTATACTTGTGTCTCTTGTTCATGGATTATTGTCCAATGGTATCATGGTGCTAGTAATGTTATATTTCTCATTGATATTTATTCACATGTCCTTCACTCATTGGTCAATGATTCAAAGTTTCCAACAATGTTATGTTCCAAAGTTCCAAAGTGATGTGATGACTATCAAAGTATCAATCTCAAAGTAATGAACAAAGTAATGCAAATGTGGTCAATGATTAAGTATGGGTGGCAAGTCTAGGGGCGTAAGCCTAGCTCGACTCGATCCCGAGGTTTGGATTTATGGGTGGCAAGTCTAGGGGCGTAAGCCTAGCTCGACTCAATCCCGATGCATTGATGTATGGGTGGCAAGTCTAGGGGCGTAAGCCTAGCTCGACTCGATCCCAACACAATGATATGATATGAAAGACCCACTGATCAGTCGGGGCCCGGGCACATTGTGATATGTAATGACAAGTGAGTATTGAGCTAAAGAAAGTAATGAAAGTAATGAAAGCAATCCACATGGTTTCCAAAATGCAGCATGGTGACTTATTCACATTGATTATTCATATGTTTTGAGTTCATTGACATATTCATTGAAATATTCATGTGTTGTACAGTTTCATCTGAGCCTTGCATACTCAGTACTTATTTCGTACTGACCCCTCTCGGGGAATTTACCTTACTTGCTGCAGGCGCAGGTCCCAGTAGGCCCCCTCAGTAGATTGCCAGTGTTAGCGGTTCTTTGGTGAGCTCCAACTCATTCGGGGCTTCTCCGAGTCAGAGTGTATATATGTTTTGATATTGTACATTGTGTATAAAGCGGGGACTTATCCCGACTTTTGGCTTATGTTGGTCAATGCATCTGTTAGAGGCTTTTGTAGACGTACGTGGGTATATGTGTATAAGGTGACTCATGAAGTTATGTTTTGATGGCCTCAACGGCCAAGTTTCTCATATGTATATGTATTTACGTCACATGTTCTATGTTTTTTCGATTTTAGCCTCTCATGTTTCTATGTGATAGTAGTGTTTCCTATGACATGCATACGAAGGAATAGAAGCAAAGATTGGTTCTCTCGGGCCTTGTCGGATTCGGGTGTCAATCACGCCTCGTTGGGATTTGGGGCGTGACAAAAGTAGTATCAGAGCAGTTCGGTCTAAGGATGTCTACAAAGCCGTGTCTGAGTAGAGTCTTACTTATCGATGTGTTGTGCACCACATTTATATGTAGGAGGCTACGGGACATTTAGGATGTTGTTTCTTTCCTTCATTCTAGATCGTGCAATAGAGCCAATGTTGTCAGTTGCAGTGTATCTGATCTTGGTAATTGTTTTTCTTTGGTACAGTCCAAAATGCCGAACACTAGAAGAGGTCGAGGTAAAAGTAAGAGAATAGACAGAATTACTGGAGAGGGAACAAGTAGACCACCACCTGAACAAGTTGATCACGATGGGGCTAAAATTGAGTTCGCAACGCGAGCTTCTTCTACTTCTTCAGCTCCAGAAGAGCCGAGAAGAAGGGAAGTGCCCGTGGAACCACCGACGAATGCCACAGATCAGGATCTTAGGAATGCTGTACAGATGTTGACACAGTTAGTGGCAGCCCAGAGTCAAGGACGAGCTGGTCCAATGACACCTGATGATGATGCGGCTAGAGTAGCGAGTCGCAGAACACAGGATTTCCTAAAATTGGACCCTCCTATCTTCACAGGGTCAGATCCAAAGGCAGATCCACAGGACTTTGTGGATCAAATTCAGAGGGCCTTGGAAGTTATGCATGTGACAGGGGTAGAGACAGTGGAGCTTGCTGCGTACAGGTTGAAAGGAGAGGCCATACTGTGGTACGAGGATTGGAAGAAATCCCGTGACATTGGTGTAAATCCACCCAATTGGGAAGAGTTTAAAGTGGCTTTCCTTGATCATTATCTTCCATATGAGGTTCGGGAAGCACGTACAGATCAGTTCCTGAATTTGCGTCAAGGGAATATGAGTGTGCGGGAATATAGTTTACAATTTAACTCCTTGGCTTGATATGCGCCAAATGTGGTGGCGGCGATGACAGATAGAGTCCATCGATACGTGGACAGAATGGAGCCATATTTGGTACGAGATTGCACCATTGCTGCCTTAAACCGAGATATGGATATAGCTAGAATACAGGCCTTTGCACAAAAGATGGAAGACCAAAGGCAAAGAAAGAGGATACAGAAATCTGAGGAAGGGCTATCAAAAAGGACGAAACCTATGGGACAGTCTATGGTGTCCCCAGGAGAATCGGGATCTCAAATGTTACCGCCTAGACCCTCATTTTCTTATTCCACAGCGGGTGCTCACTGTCACGACCCAAAATCCATTCGGGCCGGACTGGCACCCGAAGCCGATATGGCCCAAGAGAACCAATCTTTGCTTATGAACCTCCGTATGCATATCCTCGTATGAATCTTATGATATCTTATGCAACTATGCGGAAAACCTGAACATGGAAACATACGCTATATAATTATATGTAGGAAACTTGGCCGTTGGAGCCATCAAGTCAAAACGGACATTTGTCTTTTACATCCACAACCCACATATGTCTACAAAGCCTCTAACCGATCCAGAAATACAACAACCTATGGTCGGGACAAGTCCCTGCTTTATACAATAATTACAAAACCAAAACAATATACACATGTGACTCGGAAAGCCCCGAACCAACTGGGAGCTCACCAATGATCCGCGGATAACCCGTAGCCTATTGTGGAGGTCTACTAACACCTGTGCCTGCAGCAGATAAAGTAAGTTCCCCAAAGGGGTCAGTACGAAGAATGTACTGAGTATGCAAGGCTATAAGAAGCTTCATGAAACTTAAAAACCTCAATGAACTCGATTTCAAGAGAATAGTCAATGTGGATCAATCATCTTAGTATGTATGGAAATAGGTACTTTATGTTCATTACTCCATTTGACTTTATGCCCGTTACCGTTAACAGTTAGAACCATCAATAATGTATAACCGTTAATATGCAACCGTCAATATGCAATGCATCCGTCAATATGCAACCGTCAATATGCAATGCATCCGTCAATATGCAACCGTCTCAAGTTCGGCATCAAGCTAGGCTTTTACCCCACTGAGCTTTCCCCCTGCTACCACCCAAAAAACAAGGAAGCAGGTTCGGCATCAAGTTTGGCTTTTACCTCACTGAGCTTCCCCCTTGATCCAGTGAATATAATAAAGTTCGGCGTCAAGCTTGGCTTTTGCCCCACTGAGCTTTCCCCCTGCTACCACCCGGAAAACAAGGAAGCATGTTCGGCATCAAGTTTGGCTTTTTCCCCCAAAGCTATCACCCGCACTCAAAGAACCATAAAGTAGTGATAAAGTAATTATAAAGTACTTATAAAAAAAAAATGTTAGAGTAGCCATCAGGAAAATTATAAAGTAACCATGAGGGAATTACTTCTTCCATTACTTCATTGCATTACTTCTCTCTTTTAGTTTTATGAGATTGACACATTGGGGGAGTATAACCTTTTGGGAAACACATAAGTGCATTACTTCAATCTTTTATGTTCATGAGATTGATACTTTTGAAGTTGTAACATTATTGGAGACCTTGGAACATAATATTATTGGAACTTGGAATCATGTCCATACTTATGTGATACATGAGAATAATAATATATGACAACTTGAAATGAGATACCTTTTAACATTTCGGAATGGAACAAGGACAATGACAACATGAACAGTATGTGCTGCAGAAAAATATGGACAGAGTAACCTTACATACCTTATCGTCTCAATATGAACACTCAATTCTATACGTGAATACAATCGTCCCGCTCCTTCCTTATGTTTCACTCTACAACACACAAATATACAAGGGAATTTACATTAACCACCAACTACCTTACAAATGCATACAACGACAATGAATTACATGTTTGGCTTTAACATGTCATTTTCCTCTTCATTGTACCATGTGTGAAACTATCACACCAACAATACCATTTACAAAACTACCATACCAATAATCCCACAATATTCTCAACATTGACCAATATCACAAACCAAAAGCATGTCACCCCAAATTCATACTTTTCACTTCTACATCACCACAACATCACAATGATTCCATCAATTCACTTCAATACACCTCACAACAACAAATCGGCCAAAATTCCATAATTTACACTTATGGAAAAATAACAAGTTTAGGACCATAATCACACCATACATGTTGATATTTTATCCATATCATTCTCTTTTATCAAAACCACAAGTCATATTCCAAGTTTAAATTCCATAAATGGCACATCTTTTACAAAAACACAAAGTGCCATATACAACACTTCCAAGCATAACCAACATGATATACATACTCTCCCATGCATATAATATGTTAATCCATAAGAATAAACACTTACCTAAGCTTGGAAGATGATGATCTTGATCCAAAGATGACTTAGGGTTTGAGAGCCCAAAAGAGATGTTCTTGATAATTCTAGAAAAAAGAATAGAAAGCATGTGTGTTCTTTGTATTAAAAATCTGATTTTGTGCCCCTTTTATAGGCCTTTGAAGTCCCTTTCTCAATTATTGCTTGGTCAAAGAAGAATGGGTCATTTGACCCATTCTTGGCCCATGCTTTTCTTCTTCATTTTTGGGCTTTATTGAGCCCAAATTACTTAATCCAATAAAATTAATAATTTCTCATGTTTAATTCATTTCACATGCATTATGACGATATTCCCACTTACGAGATTCATGTTTGTAGCCTCGATCCCAAAAACAAACAATTCTAGCCATGTATGGCCTATTTTGACCAAAAGGGTAAAATCGTCATTTTGACGCCAAATTCGTTCTCGAGTAATGTTATCATACCAATATAATATTTGAATCATTTCATATATATGATCATTATTGTAGAAGAAACGTAGCAAAAATCGGCTCAATACGTCCCCGGATACCCTTGGGACTTAAGAAAAATTCCAACTTTTGAAAGGTGCGCACAAGCAGCCCGGCACGCCCTTGGGCGCGCCCCAACACTTCCTGGGGACTGAAAATTTCAGCCAGAAGCGGCCCGGCACGGTCCCAAACGCGCCCCACACATAAACTTTCCGAAAATTTCATTTTTTGACTTTTCTTCGCGGGTTTGAGTAGACACTTCAAGTCCTATTCTTTAACTTACTTCTTAGCCTTAATATGCTTTGTTTGGAGGTACTCTTAGCCTCATTTTGAATCCCACAACTGCGCCACAAAAATCACAAAACACCTCTTACGAAGGGCTAACCACATGTACAAGTCCAAAATGTCAATTTTTCCTCTTCATTAACATTACCAAATGCATACTTATAGCTATCGACACCTAGGTAATCATTGTTCCACGTCGTCAAATAGGGTTGGGAAGGTACGGGGTGTTACACTCACTCTCAGTTCCGAGGGCCTAGGGGTGGTCTATCTGGGCAGAGTAGCGGAATTCATGGGTCCCAGGCAGCAGGTTTCCCTCGTCAGCAGTGTCAGCACTGCGGGCGTATTCATTCAGGCACATGTCGGTCAGGGATGAATGTCTGCTTTTGGTGTGGTATGCCGGGGCATATAGCGAGGGAATGTCCACAGCGGAGCATGGGTGGTATAGCACGACCAGCTGGGTCGGCTGTTGCGTCTTCAGCATCGGTTCCATCACAGGGCCGAGGGGTGCAGCCTATTGGTCGAGGTAGAGGTTCCAGAGGAGCAGCCAGTACTAGCGGGGTCCAGAATCGCACCTATGCGTTAGTGGACCGGCAGAATGAGGAAGCACCTCCTAATGACGGTACAGGTATTTAGGTATATGACCATACTTTACATGATGCATATGTATTGCTTGATTTGAGCTCTACTCCATCGTAAATTACTCCATCGACTACCATGAATTTAAGATCCCACTAGGGCTATGAGCAAAGCCAATAGAAATATTTCCACCTGTCGGCGAATTTAGTATAGTGAAAGGTACAGTGGATGGTTGTGAGCATGAAAGGTATTATACTACATGCCATATGAAATTGACGAAAGTATATAAGAGTTTCTCATGGGAAAGATATCAAGTTTGGGGAATCTCACTAATGAAGTCAAGTGTGAAGGTTCATAAGTGAAGAAAAGTTCTTCGACGAAATCAAAGTGGACCAATTAAGTAGCCATGAGCCTTAAGGGTTTATGTAGATGTACGCTCATATAGAGATGCATTGGTTGTAATTAAAGTGACACCGTTAACATTCGAGGACGAATGTTCCTAAGGGGGGAAGAATGTAACACCCCGTACCTTCCCAACCCTACTTGATGACATTGAATAAGAATTACTTAAGTGTCGAGAGTTATAAGGATATATTTGGAAATGCTAAAGATGAGAAAAATTGAAATTTGGCCTTGTACATATGACGAGTTTTTGTAGAAAGTGTTTTGTGCTTCCGTGGAGCATTTGTGTAATACCTCATACACATTCTAGCCTCATTTGGTGACTTGGAGTCATGTTTACTTGATTATTAAACTAACTAAGTAAGGTATTTGATGGTGTTTTGATAAGGTATTGGACGATACGCAAGTGTTGGAAAAATTGCCGAAAAATTCAGCAATACATGGAAACTTGCGCCACTGCCCTATTTCAGGGGGTGTGGCGCAAGCCCCTGAGATTAGAGAGGGTACATTTCTTGCGCCACTGGCTTGTTTTGCAGCAGTGGCGCAAGGAACAAAGTTTTACCTTTCCGGAGTCGTTTCGTAACGCAATTCTATGACGATTTCTAGATGGTTTCTTTTGGATCTTTGGAGTTATTTGAGCATTTTTAAAGCTACAAACACTTCAATATACTTCCACATACTCCTACATGATCAAATCATGAAAGGTGAATAGTGATCCAAAATGTTCAATGAAGCCAAGGGCGACTAGAATTCCAATTTTTGCGATCGAAAGGACGAATGAGAAATGTTTAAAAGAATATTGTCGTGACATTATGGAATTATGTAAACATGAGATATATGGTGAATAATACATGAAATTGGATGGGTTACATGGATATGAGTTATTGGGCCCAAAGATAGGCCCAAAATGGGATTAAAAGACTTGGCCCAAGAAGAAATGACCCATTCTTCCACTACTTGACCAATTAAACATATCATGTAATGCCAAGTGTGGCTAAGGATGACTTGGGGTCTATATAAAGGCCCCAAGATCAGATTTTATTGTCCAAAAACTCTCTTGCCTTTGTGATATTTTCTCACATATTTCTTTAAACTTCAAACCCTAAAGCAAATAAATCCTTTGGACTCTTTGGACAAGATCAACATATTCCAAGCTTTGGTAAGTGTTTATTCTCATGGATTAACATAGTATATGCATGGAAGATTATGTATATTATGCTAGATGTGTTGGCAAGGTGGTGAATAGTGTATGTTGCCTTTGGTGAAGATGTGTCATCTTGGTAATTTGAACTTGAATTAGGCCTTGTGCCTTTGATGAAAAAGCATGGTATGGACAAAATATGAACATGTATGGTGTTATTTTTGGCATTAAATTTGTTCTTGGCTAAAAGTGGAAATTATGGGATTTTCGCCGATATGTGTTATGAGTTGTATTAAGGTACTTGGATGGATTATTTGTGATGTGTTATGGATAAGAAAGTGTAAAGGAGAAGTATTGTGGTGAAATGTATTGATTTTAATGTATTGGTCAATGTTGGGAATATGATGGAATTTTTGGAATCATGGTATGGTCAATGGTTTTGTCGAGGGGAAATAACATGTTTAAAGGCAAACATGTAACTCATTGACATGGTATGCATTTGTAAAGTAATTGGTGGTTAATGTGAATTTCGTTATGTATTTGTAGAGTGACACATAAAGAAGGAGAGGGATTATTGTATACGCATCTAAGGTTGAATAGTCGTATTGCGAATCCAAGGTATGTAAGGTTACTTTGTCCGTATCTTTCTACGGCCAATAGTGTTCACATTGACATTTCACTAGTTCTATTCCGAAATGTACTAAGGTATCCCATATGCACTTATCCATGGTCATTGTCATATATTTCCTACTCATTGAACAATTGTGAATCCCATTTCTTATATTCATGGTTAATGTTCCAATTTTTCAATAGTGACTATACTTATGTCTCTTGTTCATGGATTATTGTCCAATGGTTCCAATGGTATCATGGTGCTAGTAATGTTATATTTCTCATTGATATTTATTCACATGTCCTTCACTCATTGGTCAATGATTCAAAGTTTCCAACAATGTTATGTTCCAAAGTTCCAAAGTGAAGTGATGACTATCAAAGTATCAATCTCAAAGTAATGAACAAAGTAATGCAAATGTGGTCAATGATCAAGTACGGGTGGCAAGTCTAGGGGCGTAAGCCTAGCTCGACTCAATCCCGAGGTTTGGATTTATGGGTGGCAAGTCTAGGGGCGTAAGCCTAGCTCGACTCGATCCCGATGCATTGATGTATGGGTGGCAAGTCTAGGGGCGTAAGCCTAGCTCGACTCGATCCCAACACAATGATATGATATGAAAGACCCACTGATCAGTCGGGGCCCGGGCACATTGTGATATGTAATGACAAGTGAGTATTGAGCTAAAGAAAGTAATGAAAGTAATGAAAGCAATCCACATGGTTTCCAAAATGCAGCATGGTGACTTATTCACATTGATTATTCATATGTTTTGAGTTCATTGACATATTCATTGAAATATTCATGTGTTGTACAGTTTCATCTGAGCCTTGCATACTCAGTACTTATTTCGTACTGACCCCTCTCGGGGAATTTACCTTACTTGCTGCAGGCGCAGGTCCAAGTAGGCCCCCTCAGTAGATTGCCAGTGTTAGCGGTTCTTTGGTGAGCTCCAGCTCATTCGGGGCTTCTCCGAGTCAGAGTGTATATATGTTTTGATATTGTACATTGTGTATAAAGCGGGGACTTGTCCCGACTTTTGGCTTATGGTGGTCAATGCATCTGTTAGAGGCTTTTGTAGACGTACGTGGGTATATGTGTATAAGGTGACTCATGAAGTTATGTTTTGATGGCCTCAACGGCCAAGTTTCTCATATGTATATGTATTTACGTCACATGTTCTATGTTTTCCGATTTTAGCCTCTCATGTTTCTATGTGATAGTAGTGTTTCCTATGACATGCATACGAAGGAATAGAAGCAAAGATTGGTTCTCTCGGGCCTTGTCGGCTTCGGGTGCCAATCACGCCTCGTTGGGATTCGGGGCGTGACACTTAGGCAACTGTCCTGTTCGCCGATATTTGAATGTAGTGGTGAGTTAGCCATACTCATCTTCCTTTTCTTCTTTTTTGTATTTTCTGGATATTCTTTGCATGATCTTATATGGTGATGACTTCAGCATATGTTGAATATAAAGGTGCACATTCCCCCTACCCCCACCCCCCTCCACCCCGTACCCCATATGCATGACTAAGAACTCTTGACTACTTACAAAATGAATAAAAGAAAATGGTCTTTTCAGATCTCTTATGTGTAAAATTGAAGATCTCTTGTAAAAAGTTCATAAAACTAAAAAAAAAATTGTAAGTGACCTACAAAACCAATTCTCCCTGGTAATTCTTGTTGTGTTGATGTGTCACAATGCATTTTTTGTCAAAAACATTTGTACTGGGGAAAGTAGTATTATTGCCTATAACCCTCCTCTGTTGGTGTGTTTAGGTTGTTGCATGAGACAAAACACCCTTGGGTTAGTCTAGGAACTAATAAAGACATTTAACCCAAATAATAATTTGGTCTAATATCGGAGAATTTTTTTTCCTGCAAGGGGAATTGTGAGCCCGTTTTGGGTTGGCTGAATACAAATAGCTTTTAAGAACCAAGAGCTGAAAAATATTTTTTAAGTGTTGGAGCTGGTTTTGTTATCAAGCAGTTGTGTTTGAAATAGAAGTACTAAAGCTGAAAATAAGTTCTTTATGTGTTTGATAAAAAAAAATGCTTATTGTGTTTAAACGGCAGAGATATCCTTAAATTTGTTAACACTATAAAGGAGTTGATAACGGAAAGATTTTTAATCTTGAAGTGATTCAAGTAGAAATTAAAATTAATTTCGGACGGGCACAAACAATAACACAAAAAAAATGCTTATTGTGTTTAAACGGCAGAGATATCCTTAAATTTGTTAACACTATAAAGGAATGGATAACGAAAAGATTTTTAATCCTGAAGTAATTCAAGTAGAAATTAAAATTAATTTTGGACGGGCACAAACAATTTGCTATCACGCTGTTAGGTGCACCTACAGTTTAACATCATATCTTTAAGATTTTCCTGTATCATTAAAATAGCATAGTAAAGAAGAAAGTGCAATTTATGTTTACCTTGACCAGAACAACAGAAAACAATGGTCAGACACCCGGGTAAGTTGGCTAGATAGCCACTTTCCAAACTCAATCAGGAATTTAGTTACAAGTTTTAAAGTATTAGGCATATACTCACTAATTAGGAATTGTATTAGGTATATATCCACTATTATGACATCACCCTTTCCCCATCTATCCTTATATTTTTTTTGATCCCAAAGTTTACAATAATACAAAGAAGCCCCTTCCCAATCATCATCCATTTAATACACATTTTAAAAAAACCAAAAGCAAAAGCAAAAAAAATCCGATCAAAAACTCTCCAGCAGCTTCACTGCCAAAAGCCATTCCCGCCAAAAAAAATTCCGATCACCTTCGATTTTTCTGCGAAATTCCGGTGTTTCTTTGTCAAATCTAGTGTTTGAAAGTTATTTTCATCCCAAGCTTTCAATATTTCCTGCAATAGAGCTCGTTTCACCCCAAAATTTTATTTTCAAGTCATTTTTTACAAAAGCTTCATCTTTTCTAGTTTCTTCAACAATAGGTAAATCCTACAGCTTCTAAACTATTCCATTTATACTTGAGGCTCCATTATTGCAGCTGAGGGCGCATTTGGTAAGCCATTGCTTTGTTTGTCCTTATTTTTGAACTGTCATCGACCCATTGGGAGTTAATAGACCTAGGAATCGACCAGTGTTTTCATTATGTCTCTAGTTGGAATGGTTGTAGTTGGTGGTGCTTTCATGGGTGAGTGGGAGGAGACTCCAAAATGTTGGAATTGGAAGTCTTGGTCCAAGCAATCTGTATTCATTGCCCTATACCGTAATAGTTCGTACGACGATGTAATTTATAGTGTAATTGAATATGATGAATTGTCTTGTGATCTTGCATACATTGTAATTAGTTATTTGATGAATGGGAGGGAAAAAGTACATCCCAC
Organism: Capsicum rhomboideum; assembly: GCA_031232105.1. NCBI lineage: Eukaryota > Viridiplantae > Streptophyta > Magnoliopsida > Solanales > Solanaceae > Capsicum > Capsicum rhomboideum. The sequence goes on along the minus strand of CP124712.1, from coordinate 122,582,433 downwards.
ATTCATAAAGAATGATAGACAAGTGACAATGTACATGCTTGATATTGGCGTAGACGATTCTAGGCCTTTCCTAAGGATAAATGTTAAGGAGAGGTATGAAGGAGAAGCTTTGACATCAGCCGCACCTCTACCTCAATCTCCAATCCATGATGATTCATTGGGAGATGAGTGGGTAGATGACTGTGTTGATGATGGAGCATAAGATTGAGATGGATATGATTCTGGAAGTTTCGAAGAAGAGGGTGAATGTAGTGGTGTTGAGCAACAACCCCTCCACTCCTTTCCTGATGGAACTGGATTTGAGCTGCTTCAAACATTTGATGACAAGGCACAGTTGAAACTACTTGTCACTGAAGATTTGGTGAAGAAGTCCTTCTATTTCAAAACACTTAAAAGTTGTTCAAATTTCTACGTCTTGAGGTGTAAGAGTAGTAACTATGGATGGATGTTGCTTGCTAGAAAGTACGAGACCTAGGATAGGCTTCACATCTATGATTACGTAGGTCATCACACTTGTGGTGTTGAAAACGTCACGGGCAAGCACAAAAATATTGCATCGACTCTAATTGCCTCACTCTTGATCAAGGATTATATTGACAGCAAGGGGTCAATCCTATAGGAAATAGCGAGGATCGTCTTCAGAGAGTTCTAAAGCAAAGCAAGCTATTGTAAGTTCTAGTATACAAGTGTATTAGCCAAGAACATGGCTAGGGGTACTCCGAAGCACGGATATGCTTGCTTGCCAGGGTTTTTACACATGGTAAAGAAAGTGAATCATGGTTCCATAAACACAATTAGGTATAACACCGAAGATGGCAGGTTCATGTAATACTTCATCACTTATGCATCTCACATTCGGGGATATTACCACATGAGAAAAGTAATCGTCGTTGATGGCACACATTTGACTGGTAAATATGAAGGTGTGTTGTTGAGTGTTGTTGCTTAGGATATAGAGAAACACATTTTTCCAATTGGTTTTTGCGTTGTCAACAAGGAATGCGATGATTCCTGGACCTTCTTTTTTGAGAAGCTGCAGTCTGTTGTTGTCGATGAATCAGAGTTGTGTATCATCTCCAACAGGCATGCGAGCATAGCCAATGGATTTTTCGAGGTATATAGTGTCACACCCCGAATCCCACGAGGCATGATTGGCACCCGTAGCCGATAAGGCCCAAGAGAACCAAGCTGTGCTTCTATACATTCATATTCTTGCCATAAGAACACTACTATCACATAATAACATGGACGACTAATATGGGAAATTATGGAACATGTGACATTTATACATAGCTACACATTTGAGAAACTTGGCCACTGAGGCCATCAAAACAAGACTTCATGAGTCACCTTATATACATATACCCACATGCGTCTACAAAAGCCTCTAACAGATGCATTGTCCAAAACAAACTAAAAGTCGGGACAAGTCCCTGCTTTAGAAAAATATGATACAATATCAAAACCAATATGTACATAGGACTCGGAAAGCCCCGAAGCAACCTGGAGCTCACCAACAGATCCGCAGAAAATCCAAGTCCTACTGTGGGGGCCTATTAGTACCTGTGCCTGCAACAAGTAAGGTAAATCCCCCAAGAGGGGTCAGTACGTAGAAGGTACTGAGTATGTAAGGTTGTATGCAATTGAATGATATATAGGAACGTCAATGAAATCCGGTACATGAGAATACATCATGTGAATAAACTATCATAAGTTAGACATGTGGGATCATGTGCATTACTTTCTTTACTTCATTTCACATTACTTTCTTTACTTCATTTCACATTACTTTACTCCTTCATAATTCATGTAATCATCAATCATATATGCCCGGGCCCAACTGATCAGTGGGAAATAACATTGGGGTCGTCTCTAGCTAGGCTTATGCCCCTTTGAGCTGCCACCCATAAGTCAATAAAGCAGGTTCGTCTATAGCTAGGCTTATGCCCCTTTGAGCTGCCCCCTGTATCCAATAATCATGCGGGATCGCCCCTAGCTAGGCTTATGCCCCTTTGGGTTGCCACCCGTTCTCAACAAGTGCTTATTACTTCAATTCTTTGCGTTTGAGATTGATACTTTAACTTGTGAGAGATTGGTACTTTAGTGATTACAATGTTATAGAAACGTTGGAAAATTATTGGAACATTAATCAATGAACATGAGTCATGTGAATTACATTTGATTAATGTATAAAGAACATATGTGTAACAATGACTAACAACCGGGAATGGAATACCTTTGAACATTTCGGAATGGAACATGTGTAATGACAATGTGACACTAGGTGCTGCAGAATGATACGGAAAGAGTATCCTTACATACCTTCACTTCCAAGTATGAATAATGCACAAGTCTATGTACGAACATAATAGTCCAGCTTCTTCCTTACATCTTACTCTACAATACAAGTCTATACCGGAACTTACATTAGCAACTAGTCACTATAAAGGCGTTCAAGACGATATTGAACCATGCAACTACCATATAACGTCATGTCACCCCTTTACAATACAATCCACTGCATTTCCATATCAACAACACCATAACATTACCCACATTGATCAAAAGATCATATCTCGATAGCATTTCACACCACACTTACCCTTTACGCTTTTTCTTTTATCATTCCGTCATAATTATTCCTTTATGACAACATATAAGCAATCATCCATACTTAATACAGTCCAACACACCTCCATACGATACTTTAAAGTCATTAAAACAACATCACAAGTTGATAATTACATCCCAAAAGGGTATCGGGGCTTTCGGGGATCAACTAGAGACGCAAACATACAAATTCAATTCTGGAGGTGACCTGCACTGCCACCTGCACATGCAGGTGGCTGAAATACACGCGCAGATGGCTCCTAGAAAATTCCAGGGCCTTCTGCGTTGGCATCTGCGCCCGCAGATGCCCTCGTCTGCGGGGGCGGATGCCCGTTTTGGTCTGAAATGACTTTTTTGGGGTCTTTTAAGGTCGTGAATGGTCCATGATCACAATCCAACATATTTTAACATATTTTTGATCATATTAAACACCAACATTCAGCCATGGTCTCACAACACACATAACGACACTCAAAACCACATTCCACGGCCAATACGACTCCAAAACCATAACCAATTTTCACAATATTAATTCCAAATGTTATGAAGAAGGATAAAACAAAGTAAGACCATAATCACATCTCACATTTCAATATTTACTCCACCAAGTTCACTTCTTTCACAACCACAAGCCCATCACCAAGTTTACAAGACAAACCAACCTCCGATTTAAGCAAACATGTAACCTTTCACTTATTGTGAACTTCTCAATATTCCACCAACATAACCAACATAACATACACCATATATTATGCATAAAATATACTAATCCATCAATATAAACACTTACCAAGTCTTACCACTTGATGATCTTGGCCAAAGGAGTGATGAGGGTTCTTAAGAGAAAAGGGCAATTTGTTTTTGGTAAAGTCTAGAAAGAACATGAGAGCTTAATGCAATAAAATCTGATTTTTTTCCTCTTTATATAGTCCCTCAAGTCTCCCTTATCTTTTACTTAGCATTTAATGCTATTTTGATTTGGTAAAATGGAAGAAAATGGAAGAATGGGTCAAAAATAACCCTTTTTGGGCCATGTCTTTCTCATAATAATTGGGCCTCATATAGGGCCCAATTGTACAAGCCTTTAAAGGCCCACAATTTAATACAAAATTCATCAATTCTCCCATGTCGTCATATGTCTATAAGTGTTACGGTTGTTGGCCAGACTTAGAAACGTACGGCGTGTTACATATAGACAGGCTCAACATGGACTTTGCATAAGGCATCTTGGGGAAAACTTCCGAAAAACTTTTCAGTGTGGGGAATATCTATGTTTGTACTACCATGCGGCAGGGGCATTTAGCTATAGAGAGTTTTCCAAATATTTTTTGGAGTTCAAAAGTAAATTCCCCGAAGCAGCCGAGTGCCTTGAGGTTACTATTGATTTTTCAAGGTGGAGCAGGGCTTACTTTTCCAAGAATAGGTTTGATGTGATGACCACAAACATCGCGGAGTCACTCAATATGGTGTTGATGGATGAAAGGGAGTTTCCCATGGCTGCTATATTCAATTCCATAGCCAAGAAATTTGCTGAAAAATTTAGGGAGAGGCATTCAGAGATGCTAAAAGCCACCAGTAAATTTGTTCCCAAGGTTGAAAAGATCACACGGGCAAATATGAACGCCAAGGATAAATTACATGTGAGTAACATAAATGGAGACGCGTACGAGTACATCATAATCGGAAGTGTTATTCCTGCCAAGGCCAATCTACTAGAATATATATTTTCTTGTAGAAAGTTTGACTTGATGAAAATCCCCTGTGATCATGCTATGGCAGCCTTCAGGTTGAAGTTCGGAGATGATTACGGGAAAAGCATTTATGAATATACTTCCCCTGTCTATATTGTTGAGCATTATTTAAGTGCATATGGTGACACTCTTTATGTAGTTCCTTTAGAGGTGGAATAGGTTGTTCCCGAGCATTTAAAAAAGATTAAGTTGATGCCACACCATTACGTGCCCAAGCCCGGAAGGAAGAAAGAGAAAGTGAAACGTGTTCTTGGTGTCTTGGAACCGCCTAGGAAGCCAAGAAAAAAGAACAAGTGCTCATTATGCAAGAAAGGTGGCCACAAAAGAACAACTTGCAGCTTGAATAGACGTTAATATTTTTTATTTTTCAATTCAAAGTACATTATAATTTCTCAAAGGCAATGTAATTAAATTTTACACATTACTACTAGTTTTTATTTGTCTTTGTGTTTTAAGTCCTAACTAATTTGAAATTCCTCAAAGAATGATGGTAATTAAAATTTTCTAGTATAAAATAATAAAATTATGCTAGTATAAAATTAACTTATAACAATGTAATGCCAGTGAAAAATAAGAAAATCAAACTGCACAATTTGATTATAGTATATTTGGTTTATAATCCAAACGATTGATATACAGGTGTAAAAGGGCTTAAATTTACCAGTGGTAAAAAGTTGTATATTCAGTGTACCGAGGTTATTATTACTACTCGGTAACAGTGCTCCACTTTTCAAGAAACACAATCCACCAGACACGCATCGATTTCCCATTGGTGAGCGTTTCAAATCACCCAATTTCAATCTATAAAGTCTAGTGTACTCTACCGTCGATTTCATTTTACTCAACAACAATCCATCTTCTTCATCTTCTTCTTTCAGTGTTCAATCAAAAATGTCACGAAGTGTTAACAGCTCCGTCTCAGGCAATCGCAACCGCCAACGCCGCACTGAGAACTACGATGTAATTGTTCTGAGGAACGATTTAAACAGGCTCTTCAGAGGTCTTGCCTAAGATCAGGAGAGAAATGAGAGAGACATAAGAAGGATTTCCCGATGTTTGAGGACAATTTTGGTTCGACTGCAAATTCCAGTTGATGAAATCATCACACACACCCCACCATCCCCGTAATTATTTTTTTTGTTTTTTTGGTTCATGGTGATGTCTCGTTCATTGCCTACGTCTTTTGGTGGCATTACAAAGTGTGTAAATGGAAATGAGCATATGAATATATGAAGTTTCTTTTTACATATTTGGTTAAATTTTGATGTTCCTTTATTAAACCCTTTGAACTTTTAATCGACTGTTTTGGTACTATTGAGTATATTGAGAATGAACAATTAACACTAAAAGGATAAAAAAAGTGTAAAAATACTTTTAAATAGATAATTAGACATTTAACGACCAATTACAAGTAAAAGGGTTAAAATACTTATAAATAAATAAATAATTATACATTTAATGACCAATTACAACTCAAAGGGTAAAAATACTTTTAAATAAATAAATAACTAATTAGACATTTAATGATCAATTACAACTAAAAGTGTAAAAATACTTCTAAATAAATAAATAAATAACTATTTTTTTTATGACCAACTACAACTGAAAGGGTAAACAAATGGAGCATGAGGCTATATTGAACAATTACAAGTAAAATGCTAAAAAGAAAATAGGCAATACTTATAAATAAAAAAAATGAATACATGTAATAGTCCTTGTCTAGGAATCATTATATCATAGACCGCAATCGAACGTAGACTGCGATCGATAATGTCACGTCCCGAATCCGATCGGAACATGATTGGCACCCGAAGCCGATATGGCCCAAGAGAACCAACCTTTGCTTATGAACATTCGCGTACATAATCTCATGTGAATCTTATTACTCCTTGTGCAACTATGCGGAAGTCATAGACATGAAAACGTAATTCATAGCTATGTATGTAAAACTGGCCGTTTGAGCAATTAAGTCAAAACAACATGTACTTTCACACTTATACACCCACATCCGTCTACAAAAGCCTCTAACAAAATGCAGTGACCAAATGAAGTAAAAATCGGGACAAGTCCCCACTTTATACAACATATACAACAGTGACTCGGAGAGGCCCCGAACTAACTGGAGCTCACCAAAGATCCACAATACTGACAATCTACTGTGGAGGCCTGCTAGTGCCTGCACCTGCAACATGTAAGGTAGGTCCCCAAGAGGGGTCAGTACGAAGAATGTACTGAGTATGTAAGGCCATAAGAAAAACTGCATTAATACCTGAGAATTTCAATGGAAATAATTATAAGAGAAAACTCCATATGTGAAACCATGTACCTTTCTTTCACTGTTATCGTCTCCAATGATTTATACATAATAACAACAACCATGGAATCAATATAAGAGAAATATCAAATGTGAATAAACTTTCTTTCCGTATGTGGGAAACCATGTATATTACGTTCTTTACTCCTCTTGTCTTCACCTTTTATTCACCTTTATTGTTCTACCCATGCTAGGCTATTCTGTCGCCCCTGGGATGAGATTAACCCATGCTAGGTACTGTGACCCCTGGGATGTTATGTGAACCCATGCTAGGCTTTCGTGTCGCCCCTGGGATATCATTAACCCATGCTAGGCTTATTGCCCCTGGGATGTTATGTGAACCCATGCTAGGCTTTCGTATCGCCCCTGGGATATCATTAACCCATGCTAGGCTTATCGCCCCTGGGATGTTATATTAACCCATGCTAGGCTTTCGTGTCGCCCTTGGGATGTACCATCATAACCCATGCTAGGCTTCTTGCCCCTGGGATGTATCGGGATCGAGTCGAGCTAGGCTTATGCCCCTAGACTTGCCACCCATACTTGATCATTGACCACATTTGCATTACTTTGTTCATTACTTTGAGATTGATACTTTGATAGTCATAACATCACTTTGAACTTTGGAACATAACATTGATGGAACCATGAAATATTTAGAACATTACTCAAAGCATATGAAACATGTGAATGACAATTGATCAAGGCATAAAGAACATATGATGAACCAGAATTGATACCCGGAATTAGGGTACCCTTGGCTTATGAGGGATTGATACTTTTGTAGTCATAACATTGTTGGAAGATTTGGAATAATAACCAATGAACTAGAGACATGTATATAAACATTCTTGGAAACATAGCCTTCATGGAAACCTAATACTGTTGGAACCGTTGAACAATGATCACTGAACAAGATACATGAGTATAATCACTATTGAGCCCTTGGAACATAACCTCATTATACTTTTGGAACATTACTAATGGATATGGGACATGTGTATAACTCTATTTGAACTTTGAATCATGACGCTAAGTGGAACACACCCATATGCTTTACTTTACTCTTGTACTTTATGAGATTAACACCTTAGCCACACACGTACTTACATGCACATCTCACTTCACTCCTTTATCTCATGAGATTGACAATTTCACTTATGACAATTCTCTTAGGATCTACAACGTATGACAACTTAAGAACTTCCGCCCATAAATAAGAACTAAGTGATTCATGCTTTGTATAGGAGTAAAACACATACGACTGTCAATATATCAACCTTGGTTGGAATACTATAGAACCCCCTTGGTATAGTACACTTTTGGAACCTTAGGATAGTGATTGCTACATACGATACCTTCGAACATTTGGAACTTTTGACATATTAGCCAATGAACATGAGTCAACCAATGGACATGAGTCAATCAATAAACATGAGTCATACGATTCACCATTGATCAATGAATAAGGAACATATGAGTAACTCTAGCCAACTAGCGAATGTGAAATACCTTAGAGTATTTCGGATTCAAGTGAGTACTATGACAATGTGAACATCATATGTTGCAGAAAGATATAGAAGAGTAACCTTACATACCTTGTATTCTTAATACGAATACAAAATCTTAGACGTGCATACAATAGTCCTGCTCCGTTCTTTATGTTTCACTGTACAACACAAATACATAACAAAATTCACATTAACCATCAACTACTTTACAAATGCATATAACATCCATAAGTTACACATTTGCCTTTATACATGTCATTTTCCCTTGACAAAACCATTGATCATACTATTATTCCAAAAATTCCATAATATTCCCAACATTGACCAATACATGATAATTGATACATGTCACCACAACACTTCTCCTTTACACTTTCTTATCCATCATACATCACAAATAACCCATCAAATGACCTTAATACAACTCATAACACATATCGTCCAAAATCCCACAATTTCCACTTATAGACAAGACCAAGTTTAATACCAAAAATAACACCATACATGTTCATATTTTGTCCATACCATGATCTTTCATCAAAGGCACAAGTCCTAATTCAAGTTCAAATCACCAAGATAGCACATCTTGCACCAAAAGCCAAAATACACTATTCACCACCTTTCCAACATAACTATCATCATATACATAAGCTACCATGCATATAATATGTTAATCCATAATAATAAATACTTACCAAGTCTTGGAATAGGATGATCTTTACCAAAGAAAAAGCTTAGGGTTCTTAGGGTTTGAAAGAACCCAAAAAGAAAATGTCTTGAAATTCCCAAAATGTGTTGTGTATGTTTAAGAATAAAAATCTGATCTTTTGGGACCCTTATATAGTGCTCAAGTCACCCTTAGCCACTTGGGAGCAATAATTGAGTATTAATGGCAAGAATGGGTCATGTTGCCCTTGGGCCATGTCTTTTAAATTCCATTTGGGCCCAACTTTGGGCCCAATAACACATATCCATGTAATCCATAAAATTTCATGTATTATTCACCATATATCTCATGTGTAATTAATTCCATAATGTCACAACAATATTATCTTGCGAGATTGTCATTCGTCGCTTCGATCGCAAAAATAGGAATTCTAGTCGCCCTTGACTTCATTGGACATTTTGGATCACTATTCACATTTCATGATTTGATCATGTAGGAGTATGTAGGAGTATATTGAAGTGTTTGAATCTTTAACAATGCTCAAATAACTCCAAAGAACCAAAAGAAACCATCCAAGAAGCGTCGTAGAATTGCGTCGCGAAATGAGCTCGGAAGGCAAAATGTTTGTTCCTTGCGCCACACCCCCTGAAACAGGGTAGTGGCGCAAGTTTTTATTGCCCTATGAATCAGTGGCTTGCGCCACACCCCCTGAAACAGGGTAGTGGCGCAAGTTTTGATGCTTTGCTGAATTTTTCGGCCATTTTTCCAACACTTGCGTATCGTCCAATAACTTATCTAAACACTACAAAATTCTTATTTAGTGATCTTAATAATCAAGTACACATGACTCCAAGTCACCAAATGAGGTCAGAATGTGTACGGGATATTGTCCAAATGCTCCACGAAATCACAAAACACTTCCTATGAAAGGATAGTCACATGTTCAAGGGCAAATTTCAATTTTTCTCATCTTTAACATTTCCAAATACATACTTATAGCTCTCGATACCTAAGTACATATCATTTAATGTCGTCAAGTAGGGTTGGGAACGTACGGGGTGTTACAGATAATTAGGGTATATAGTTAAAAAGGAGATTAATTAAATAAATAAATAAAATAAATGGGTAAAATTTACTTCAGACACTTTGGTACAACTTATTACAACATATTATAGTTCACATAAATTGGTTAGGGTGATCAAAGGTGCTTTTGAATGAGCATTGGTGATCTAAGCCCCGTAAAAAGGCTAAAAATTAAGGAGATTAATTAAATAAATAAATAAAATAAATGGGTAAAAATCACCTCAAACACTTTAATATAACTTATTACAACATATTATAGTCCACATAAATTGGTTAGGGTGATCAAAGGTGTCTTTGGATGAGCAATGACATTACTTACCACTTTCTTATAACAATGTTATGCTTTGAGAGCATCCTCAGACCAATGTTATGGTTAGTAATGTCATTGCTCATCCAAAGACACCTTTGATCACCCTAACCAATTTATGTGGACTATAATATGTTGTAATAAGTAGTACTAAAGTGTTTGAACTGATTTTTACCCTTTCATTTTTTATTTATTTAATTATTCCCCTTTTTAGCCATTTTATGAGGCTTAGACCACCATTGCTCATCCAAAAGCACCTTTGATCACCCTAACCATTTTATGTGAACTATAAAATGTTATAATAAGATGTACCAAAGTGTCTAAAGTGAATTTTACCCATTCATTTTTTTTAAAATTTATTTAATTAGTCCTCTTTTCAACCATATGCAATTATTATCGATTGAAGTTTATGATAAATCGATTCGTGGACAGGTATATCAACGACTTGGTCGTCTATTATTAATATTTTTAAAAAATCCAACGGTAAAATTTGAACTTCCTGCCATCTCCAACGGTAACATTAGAAATTTTATACAATCTCCAATGGTAACAATAAAATTTTCATGTATAAAAGAGCTATACTTGTTTCCCATGTTTTGAACTTCTACGTCCTCCTTTCTTGCTCAACTTTTCTATTTATTTTCTTTTCCATTTTCAACTCCAATTATGTCTCAGTCTTCTGAAACATTCAAATTCGAACCATCTGACATTTATTTTTGTGGTAAGTCAACCGTCTTAAAAATATCGCGTATCGAAAAGAATTCGGGTCGTAGGTTCCATAATTGCACAATTGGAGAGGTGAGTTTTTAAATATTAGTGTGTAACTTTTACTGTGATTTCACTATTAAAAATGAATAATAAATTTTTTTATAGGACAATGGAGGATGCGATTATTTTAGGTGGATTGAGCCACGCCACACGACAAGAGGAAATGTTGAAAATAAATCAACATCGAGTTCAGGACCTAGAAGCAACCCTTTCACATTGAGTCTGGGACCAGAGACGTCAACATTTCAAGGTGTAGCCAAGTTTTAATTACTACAAAGGCTCAGAGAATCTGAAGACAATAAGGATCTACTTATGACATTATTTAGGGAAGCTGAAGAGACAAGGGATCACTTGAAGTTTTATTGAGAGACACAGAAATAGAAAAGGGATCAACTAAAACAGAGGTTGATTATTACTGAAAAAAGAAGGGAATAGCCTAAGGATGGTGATGTATGGTATATTACTAGTATTTTCTATTTGGAAATACGTAACAGGACAGTTGGAGTATTGTACTTATTTTTATTTTGGACAATGTCATCTATTTGGTGTATGGTATATTACTAGTATTTCTTTTTTAGAAATAATGTGAGATGTACTTCAATGAAAACTAATTACATGTCAAATACAAAGATATATTAAAAAAATATTCAAACCATGAAAATAAAATTATCTTAACTGAGCACTGATTTCATATAGATCAATTGTCTAAAACCCCACATCCAAATAAAAATCAAAATTATCTTAACCAAGCACCGAAACCATAAAATATAATTGTCTTAGCCAAGCAACAAACCAAAAAATCCCATATCAAATCATAAAAAAAAAAATTATCCTAACCGAGCACCACATCGAAACCATAAATATTAATTGTGTTACAATCCCACATTCAAAACATAAATCATTTGTCTTCTTCTCCTTTGTTGATGTCTTTAAAAACGGACATCACATCATCTAGTGGCACATCTTGAACTGGAAAATCACCAAAACAAACTTTCAATGGCTTCTTGATAAGGAACCACTTTGGAGCTTGTTAGTATCACACCTTCTGCCTCATCGACCCCATCAACTGTTTGGGCCTTGGTGAGCTCCTCCTCTTATTCAACTGCTGCATCAGAGTCCCCATCAGCTGGCTTGGTTTTGGTGAGTCTCTTGTTCAGTTGCTGCATTATATACCCCATTATTTGTCTTGGTCTTGGTCTACTCCTCCTCTTCTTCTGCAGCTTCAGCAGAGACACCATCATCTGTCTTTTCCTTGGTCAGCTCCTCCTCTTCTTTAGCAGCAGCTTCATCAAAGACCCCATCAAGCTGCTTGTCCTTGGTAATCTCATCATCTTTATCAGGAGCATCCTCGACATAGACCTCATAAACTTCCATTTCCTTGCTCATCTTCTCATCAAGGACATAATCATTTTGAGGAAATAGTTCAGTGGGGATCTGCTGATTTGGCCTTTTAAGGCATGCAGTTGCTGCTTTAAAGGCTCCTGCAGCATGATCTTAGGGTCCCTTCATCATCTAAATGTGCATTTCCTGTAATTTTTTGGACATGATTAATAAAATTGCACAGTTCATGAATCAATTAAAATTAAAAAAAGTCAAATTTATTCACCTTTTTCTTCTTCCTTCTTCTTATTCTTGTCACTCCTTCTTTTTTCTTCTCATTCACATAATCCACAACAACCGTCAATTTTTCTTCCATACTCAACATACGCTTCTCAAGAGAACTCAAACTCTCCTCAATCTTCGATACACGATAAAACAGTTCCACAAAATATTTTTCCCTTTCCCCAGCCTCTTGAGCCAGCCTACTTTGTCCACCACCAAGATCCACATCTTCAGCATCATCATCAGCAGGTGATTCGAGGACAGTGACACTACTCAATTCAGCCTTCAACCCATTAATGGAGACATCCTTCACCTCATCCTTGTATGGGACTAGAGTTTGCATGTAACTTTTTTCCATCTCTTGCAAAGTATGTGTGAGGTAGGGGTGCACAATCTACCAAACAAGAAAAATTAACTATTACCTATTATACATAGTTTTAAAAGGAAATTAATAAAAATACGATAATTTTTACATTTGAAGACTGCCCCGAATGTCAAAATGGATCTTTTTCGACAAATGTGGCAATGTTTCTGGTGTACCATGTGAGAATTCTGGTCAGGGGCAGAGGAACCTCTTTTGATTTACCAGCATGTCTCCCAATATGGGGAAAGGCTTCATAGATCCAAACCTGTAACCACAAAAAAAAAGAAGCAATTAATCAACTATGGTTGTCAAACAAAGCAAAGTCTATAATCAAATAAACTGGATGGTCGATGATATACCATGAATGCCCAAGGAAATCCAGACATAGCATAAGATGTACCATTCTCCTTCTCAAGATGTGCTTTCTTCTGCTTCTTCATGTCTATCTTCTTCTTCAAGTAGTCCAATGTCAATGCAAAGAACTCCTTTCCCCTTGGGTATTCCTCAAAAAAATCAAGAGAATAGACTATTTTTATGAAGTTTGGATCAACGACCTTGGTAACATCTCTTGCTAGCAACATCACATGTAGGAACCAAACCAAACAACACTTCAACTTGTCCTTCTAGTTCAACCTATTGCCTTTAACTAATCCTATAGTAAAATCTCTCCCCATCCTTATTGTAACACCCCGTACCTTCCCAACCCTATTTGATGACGTGGAACAATGATTACCTAGGTGTCGATAGCTATAAGTATGCATTTGGTAATGTTAATGAAGAGGAAAAATTGACATTTTGGACTTGTACATGTGGTTAGCCCTTCGTAAGAGGTGTTTTGTGATTTTGTGGCGCAGTTGTGGGGTTCAAAATGAGGCTAAGAGGACCTCTAAACAAAGCATATTAAGTCTAAGAAGTAAGTTAAAGAATAGGACTTGAAGTGTCTACTCAAACCCGCGAAGAAAAGTCGAAAAATGAAATTTTCGGAAAGTTTAAGTGTGGGGCGCATTTGGGACCGTGCCGGGCCACTTCTGGCTGAAATTTTCAGTCCCCAGGCAGTGTTGGGGCGCGCCCAAGGGCGTGCCGGGCTGTTTGTGCGCACCTTTCAAAAGTTGGAATTTTTCTTAAGTCCCAAGGGTATCCGGGGATGTATTGAGCCGATTTTTGCTACGTTTCTTCTACAATAATGATCATATATATGAAATGAGTCAAATATTATATTGGTATGATAAAATTACTCGAGAACAAATTTGGCGTCAAAATGACGATTTTACCCTTTTGGTCAAAATAGGCCATACATGGCTAGAATTGTTTGTTTTTGGGATCGAGGCTACAAACATGAATCTCGTAAGTGGGAATATCGTCGTAATGCATGTGAAATGAATTAAACATGAGAAATTATTAATTTTATTGGATTAAGTAATTTGGGCTCAATAAAGCCCAAAAATGAAGAAGAAAAGCATGGGCCAAGAATGGGTCAAATGACCCATTCTTCTTTGACCAAGCAATAATTGAGAAAGGGACTTCAAAGGCCTATAAAAGGGGAACAAAATCAGATTTTTAATACAAAGAACACACATGCTTTCTATTCCTTTTTTCTAGAATTATCAAGAACATCTCTTTTGGGCTCTCAAACCCTAAGTCATCTTTGGATCAAGATCATCATCTTCCAAGCTTAGGTAAGTGTTTATTCTTATGGATTAACATATTATATGCATGGGAGAGTATGTATATCATGTTGGTTATGCTTGGAAGTGTTGTATATGGCACTTTGTGTTTTTGTAAAAGATGTGCCATTTATGGAATTTAAACTTGGAATATGACTTGTGGTTTTGATAAAAGAGCATGATATGGATAAAATATCAACATGTATGGTGTGATTATGGTCCTAAACTTGTTATTTTTCCATAAGTGTAAATTATGGGATTTTGGCCGATTTGTTGTTGTGAGGTGTATTGAAGTGAATTGATGGAATCATTGTGATGTTGTGGTGATGTAGAAGTGAAAAGTACGAATTTGGGGTGACATGCTAGTGGTTTGTGATATTGGTCAATGTTGAGAATATTGTGGGATTATTGGTATGGTAGTTTTGTAAATGGTATTGTTGGTGTGATAGTTTCACACATGGTACAATGAAGAGGAAAATGACATGTTAAAGCCAAACATGTAATTCATTGTCGTTGTATGCATTTGTAAGGTAGTTGGTGGTTAATGTAAATTCCCTTGTATATTTGTGTGTTGTAGAGTGAAACATAAGGAAGGAGCGGGACGATTGTATTCACGCATAGAATTGAGTGTTCATATTGAGACGATAAGGTATGTAAGGTTACTCTGTCCATATTTTTCTGCAGCACATACTGTTCATGTTGTCATTGTCCTTGTTCCATTCCGAAATGTTAAAAGGTATCTCATTTCAAGTTGGCATATATTATTATTCTCATGTATTACATAAGTATGGACATGATTCCAAGTTCCAATAATATTATGTTCCAAGGTCTCCAATAATGTTACAACTTCAAAAGTATCAATCTCATGAACATAAAAGATTGAAGTAATGCACTTATGTGTTTCCCAAAAAGTTATACTCCCCCAATGTGTCAATCTCATAAAACTAAAAGAGAGAAGTAATGCAATGAAGTAATGGATGAAGTAATTCCCTCATGGTTACTTTATAATTTTCCTGATGGCTACTCTAACATTATTTTTTTTTTATAAGTACTTTATAATTACTTTATCACTACTTTATGGTTCTTTGAGTGCGGGTGATAGCTTTGGGGGAAAAAGCCAAACTTGATGCCGAACCTGCTTCCTTGTTTTTCGGGTGGTAGCAGGGGGAAAGCTCAGTGGGGCAAAAGCCAAGCTTGACGCCGAACTTTATTATATTCACTGGATCAAGGGGGAAACTCAGTGAGGTAAAAGCCAAACTTGATGCCGAACCTGCTTCCTTGTTTTTCGGGTGGTAGCAGGGGGAAAGCTCAGTGGGGTAAAAGCCTAGCTTGATGCCGAACTTGATACGGTTGCATATTGACGGATGCATTTCATATTGACAGATGCATTGCATATTAACGGTTGCATATTGACGGATGCATTGAATATTAACGGTTGCATATTGACGGATGCATTACATATTGACGGTTGCATATTAACGGTTATACATTATTGATGGTTCTAACTGTTAATGGTAACGGGCATAAAGGCAAATGGAGTAATGAACATAAAGTACCTATTTCCACACATACTAAATGATGATTGATCCACATTGACTATTCTCTTGAAATCGAGTTCATTGAGGTTTTTAAGTTTCATGAAGCTTCTTATAGCCTTGCATACTCAGTACATTCTTCGTACTTACCCCTTTGGGGAACTTACTTTATCTGCTGCAGGCACAGGTGTTAGTAGACCTCCACAATAGGCTACGGGTTATCTGCGGATCATTGGTGAGCTCCCAGTTGGTTCGGGGCTTTCCGAGTCACATGTGTATATTGTTTTGGTTTTGTAATTATTGTATAAAGCAAGGACTTGTCCCGACCATAGGTTGCTGTATTTCTGGATCGGTTAGAGGCTTTGTAGACATATGTGGGTTGTGGATGTAAAAGACAAATGTCCGTTTTGACTTGATGGCTCCAACGGCCAAGTTTCCTACATATAATTATATAGCGTATGTTTCCATGTTCAGGTTTTCCGCATAGTTGCATAAGATATCATAAGATTCATACGAGGATATGCATACGGAGGTTCATAAGCAAAGATTGGTTCTCTCGGGCCATATCGGCTTCGGGTGCCAGTCCGGCACGAATGGGATTTCGGGTCGTGACAAAAGTGGTATCAGAGCAGGTCGTTCTAAGGGTGTCTACAAAGCCGTGTCCGAGTAGAGTCTTGTTCATGGATGTGTTGTGCACCACATTTATGAGCAGGAGGCTATGGGGCATTTAGGATGTTGTTTCTTTTCTTCACTTCTAGATCGTGCAATAGAGCCAGTTGTAAGTTGAATTGTATCTGACCATGGGAATTGTTTTTCTTTGGTATAGTAAGAAATGCCGATTACAAGAAGAGGCAAGGTTAAGACTAAGAAGCTAGACAGGATTGGCGGAGAAGGAACTAGTAACTTACCACCTGAACGGGTTGAGCAAGATGAAGCTGAGAGTGAATTTGCATCGCGGGCTTCTTCTACTTTTCTAGCTCCAGAAGAGTCGAGAAGGAGAGAAGAACCTGTTGAGCCACCTGTTAATGTCACTGACCAGTATTTGAGAAATGCAGTATATATGTTGATTCAGCTAATTGCAGCACAGAATCAAGGACAAGCTGGTCCAACGTCAAGTAATGACAGTGAGGCTAGGGCAGCTAGTCGAAGGACACAGGATTTCCTAAAATTAGACCCTCTTATATTCACTGGATCAGATCTTAATGAAGACCCGCAGGATTTTATTGATCAAATAAAAAGGGCTTTGGATGTTATGCATATATTTGGTATAGAAACAGTTGAACTCGCGGCGTATAGATTAAAAGGGGAGGCGATATTATGGTATGAAGATTGGAAGCGAGCTAGGGGAGTTGGTGCACCCCCAGCTAGTTGGGAAGAATTTAAAATGGCATTCCTGGATCACTACCTTCCATATGAGATTTGGGAGGCACGCGCAGATCAGTTTCTAAATCTTCGTCAAGGGAATATGAGCGTTCGGGAGTACAGTCTTCAGTTTAATTCCTTGGCCAGATATGCTCCCCATATGGTAGCCACTATGGCTGAGAGAGTTCACCGGTATGTGGATCGATTGGATCCATTATTGGTCAGAGACTGTACTATTGCTGCTCTGAATAAAGATATGGATATCGCCAGAATACAGGCCTTTGCACAAAAGATGGAGGACCAAAGGAATAGAAGAAAGATGCACAAAGCAGAAGAGGGGCCATCAAAGAAAGCTAGACCTATGGGACAGTACATGGTGTCCCAAGGAGAATTTAGGCCTCGGGATTTTAGTAGACCGTTGAAACCATCACTTTCTCATCCTATAGGCAGTCACGTTGGGCAAATTAGTGAAATGCGAGGTTTCCAACCAATGGGGTTAGAGCAAGGAAGTATGAACCAATCGGGGTTTCCTCGCCAGCCGTGTCCACACTGTGGAAAGCTTCATTCAAAGGAATGCCGATTAGGGACCAATATTTGCTTTTGGTGCGGTATGTCCGGGCACATGGTGAGAGATTTCCCAAGAAGGGGCACGGGCATTATGCTGCGACCTACGGGATCAACCGTTGCACCGTCATCATCGGTTCCTTTCTTAGGCCAGGATGTGCAGCCGGTTGGTCGTGGTAATGGTACTAGAGGAGCAGCCAGTTTTGGTGGAACACAGGACCATACTTATGCTCTAGCAGGTCAGCAGAATATGGAGGCCCATCCTGATGTAGCTACAGGTATATGATTTGTTGTCTTCATAATGTATCTATATATGCATTGATTGATCTGGGTTCTAAAGTATCATATGTTATTCCATTAATCACTACGAAATTGAAATAACATCAGAATTATTAGTTAGACCATCTGGAGTATTTACATTTGTTGGTGAATCCACGATAGTGAAGAGGTTATATCGTAACTATAGAGAGCATGCTACGGTAGATTGCTGAGCTAGGAAAGTCTATTTTTAGTTCCTATAGTATTGGCTATTTTTAGTTCCTATAGTATTGGCGTATCGAGGGGCAAAGAAAATGATACCCACAGGGATTTATAAGGTTTAGTATGTCCTCTTGGGATACACCAAAATGATGTGTACGAAAGAAAGCCGGCACGTTCAAAGTGTGCATGGATTGTTGATAACTGAATACGGTGACAATCGAGAATAAATAGTTTCTCCCCAAAACTGATGATTTATTTGACAATCATAGGGTGTCAAATATTTCTCGCAGGTTAACTTGAAATCAGGATATCATCAGATAAGATTTGAAAAGAAATAAGACGACAAGTCATTCTTGGGCATGTATGGACACAGTATGGTAACGTAGTAGCTTATGCCTCAAAATAGTTGTGATCACCGAGAGGAATTAGCCAACACATGATATGGAGTTAGCAGATGTGAGAGTTGTTTGAGAAACCAACTAGATATATAGGCTTGCGATATATCTTTAAATAGAAAGATCTAAATCAAAGATAGCAAGGGTGGTTGGAAATATTAAAAGACTATAATGTTGAGACATGACAACATTCGGGGAAAGCAAAAGTGATTCATTAAGCCGCAATGCAATAGGAAATACTAAGGGTCAGGTTACGGCAAAATAAGGTATAGCCAAGATGGATAGTTCGTTTTCATGAGACTCTAGATGAAAACAAATATTAGTGTATAATGTGGCAGAGTCTTCGTGTGTAACTGAGAGAAAGGCAGACAACATGTAAATCCTAGTTCCTTTGAATGGAAAAAGAAACATAGTATGAGGATTCTGTGACAAACGCAGTTGATCCTACGCAAGAGGGAAACCAAAAGAACTATGGGTTGAAGGAGACGTATTGATAAGGTTACATGCGAAGAACATTGTCGAAATTGTAACTCATGATCCAACTTGTCAACAAGTAAAATGTAGAGTATCAAGAAGCTGGAGGGTATATGCGATATAGAAATCTCCTAGTGTGAAAAAAAAAAGGGGCTATGAACAACATAGGCTTCATCACAAGTTTCCATGTTCTATAGGTCATATGAAAGTATCAAAAGGATTCTAGATCGACAAGTAAAGAGGTTGAGGAATAAAGATGTAGCGTCAAGCGTCTATGTCTACATATGCTAATATCAAGTTGCCTTTGTTGTAATTAAAGCGACATCGCTAACATTCGAGGACGAATGTTTCTAAGGGGGGGAGAATGTAACACCCCGTACCTTACCAACCCTATTTGACGACGTGGAACAATGATTACCTAGGTGTCGATAGCTATAAGTATGCATTTGGTAATGTTAATGAAGAGGAAAAATTGACATTTTGGACTTGTACATGTGGTTAGCCCTTCGTAAGAGGTGTTTTGTGATTTTGTGGCGCAGTTGTGGGGTTCAAAATGAGGCTAAGAGGACCTCTAAACAAAGCATATTAAGTCTAAGAAGTAAGTTAAAGAATAGGACTTGAAGTGTCTACTCAAACCCGCGAAGAAAAGTCGAAAAATGAAATTTTCGAAAAGTTTAAGTGTGGGGCGCGTTTGGGACCGTGCCGGGCCACTTCTGGCTGAAATTTTCAGTCCCCAGGCAGTGTTGGGGCGCGCCCAAGGGCGTGCCGGGCTGTTTGTGCGCACCTTTCAAAAGTTGGAATTTTTCTTAAGTCCCAAGGGTATCCGGGGACGTATTGAGCCGATTTTTGCTACGTTTCTTCTACAATAATGATCATATATATGAAATGAGTCAAATATTATATTGGTATGATAAAATTACTCGAGAACGAATTTGGCATCAAAATGACGATTTTACCCTTTTGGTCAAAATAGGCCATACATGGCTAGAATTATTTGTTTTTGGGATCGAGGCTACAAACATGAATCTCGTAAGTGGGAATATCGTCGTAATGCATGTGAAATGAATTAAACATGAGAAATTATTAATTTTATTGGATTAAGTAATTTGGGCTCAATAAAGCCCAAAAATGAAGAAGAAAAGCATGGGCCAAGAATGGGTCAAATGACCCATTCTTCTTTGACCAAGCAATAATTGAGAAAGGGACTTCAAAGGCCTATAAAAGGGGAACAAAATCAGATTTTTAATACAAAGAACACACATGCTTTCTATTCCTTTTTTCTAGAATTATCAAGAACATCTCTTTTGGGCTCTCAAACCCTAAGTCATCTTTGGATCAAGATCATCATCTTCCAAGCTTAGGTAAGTGTTTATTCTTATGGATTAACATATTATATGCATGGGAGAGTATGTATATCATGTTGGTTATGCTTGGAAGTGTTGTATATGGCACTTTGTGTTTTTGTAAAAGATGTGCCATTTATGGAATTTAAACTTGGAATATGACTTGTGGTTTTGATAAAAGAGCATGATATGGATAAAATATCAACATGTATGGTGTGATTATGGTCCTAAACTTGTTATTTTTCCATAAGTGTAAATTATGGGATTTTGGCCGATTTGTTGTTGTGAGGTGTATTGAAGTGAATTGATGGAATCATTGTGATGTTGTGGTGATGTAGAAGTGAAAAGTACGAATTTGGGGTGACATGCTAGTGGTTTGTGATATTGGTCAATGTTGAGAATATTGTGGGATTATTGGTATGGTAGTTTTGTAAATGGTATTGTTGGTGTGATAGTTTCACACATGGTACAATGAAGAGGAAAATGACATGTTAAAGCCAAACATGTAATTCATTGTCGTTGTATGCATTTGTAAGGTAGTTGGTGGTTAATGTAAATTCCCTTGTATATTTGTGTGTTGTAGAGTGAAACATAAGGAAGGAGCGGGACGATTGTATTCACGCATAGAATTGAGTGTTCATATTGAGACGATAAGGTATGTAAGGTTACTCTGTCCATATTTTTCTGCAGCACATACTGTTCATGTTGTCATTGTCCTTGTTCCATTCCGAAATGTTAAAAGGTATCTCATTTCAAGTTGGCATATATTATTATTCTCATGTATTACATAAGTATGGACATGATTCCAAGTTCCAATAATATTATGTTCCAAGGTCTCCAATAATGTTACAACTTCAAAAGTATCAATCTCATGAACATAAAAGATTGAAGTAATGCACTTATGTGTTTCCCAAAAAGTTATACTCCCCCAATGTGTCAATCTCATAAAACTAAAAGAGAGAAGTAATGCAATGAAGTAATGGATGAAGTAATTCCCTCATGGTTACTTTATAATTTTCCTGATGGCTACTCTAACATTATTTTTTTTTATAAGTACTTTATAATTACTTTATCACTACTTTATGGTTCTTTGAGTGCGGGTGATAGCTTTGGGGGAAAAAGCCAAACTTGATGCCGAACCTGCTTCCTTGTTTTTCGGGTGGTAGCAGGGGGAAAGCTCAGTGGGGCAAAAGCCAAGCTTGACGCCGAACTTTATTATATTCACTGGATCAAGGGGGAAGCTCAGTGAGGTAAAAGCCAAACTTGATGCCGAACCTGCTTCCTTGTTTTTCGGGTGGTAGCAGGGGGAAAGCTCAGTGGGGTAAAAGCCTAGCTTGATGCCGAACTTGAGACGGTTGCATATTGACGGATGCATTGCATATTGACGGATGCATTGCATATTGATGGATGCATTGCATATTAACGGTTGCATATTGACGGATGCATTGAATATTAACGGTTGCATATTGACGGATGCATTACATATTGACGGTTGCATATTAACGGTTATACATTATTGATGGTTCTAACTGTTAATGATAACGGGCATAAAGGCAAATGGAGTAATGAACATAAAGTACCTATTTCCACACATACTAAATGATGATTGATCCACATTGACTATTCTCTTGAAATCGAGTTCATTGAGGTTTTTAAGTTTCATGAAGCTTCTTATAGCCTTGCATACTCAGTACATTCTTCGTACTTACCCCTTTGGGGAACTTACTTTATCTGCTGTAGGCACAGGTGTTAGTAGACCTCCACAATAGGCTACGGGTTATCTGCGGATCATTGGTGAGCTCCCAGTTGGTTCGGGGCTTTTCGAGTCACATGTGTATATTGTTTTGGTTTTGTAATTATTGTATAAAGCAGGGACTTGTACCGACCATAGGTTGCTGTATTTCTGGATCGGTTAGAGGCTTTGTATACATATGTGGGTTGTGGATGTAAAAGACAAATGTCCGTTTTGACTTGATGGCTCCAACGGCCAAGTTTCCTACATATAATTATATAGCGTATGTTTCCATGTTCAGGTTTTCCGCATAGTTGCATAAGATATCATACGATTCATACGAGGATATGCATACGGAGGTTCATAAGCAAAGATTGGTTCTCTCGGTCCATATCGGCTTCGGGTGCCAGTCCGGCACGAATGGGATTTTGGATCGTGACAAAAGTGGTATCAGAGCAGGTCGTTCTAAGGGTGTCTACAAAGCCGTGTCCGAGTAGAGTCTTGTTCATGGATGTGTTGTGCACCACATTTATGAGCAGGAGGCTATGGGGCATTTAGGATGTTGTTTCTTTTTTTCACTTCTAGATCGTGCAATAGAGCCAGTTGTAAGTTGAATTGTATCTGACCATGGGAATTGTTTTTCTTTGGTATAGTAAGAAATGCCGATTACAAGAAGAGGCAAGGTTAAGACTAAGAAGCTAGACAGGATTGGCGGAGAAGGAACTAGTAACTTACCACCTGAACGGGTTGAGCAAGATGAAGCTAAGAGTGAATTTGCATCGCGGGCTTCTTCTACTTTTCCAGCTCCAGAAGAGTCGAGAAGGAGAGAAGAACCTGTTGAGCCACCTGTTAATGTCACTGACCAGTATTTGAGAAATGCAGTATATATGTTGATTCAGCTAATTGCAGCACAGAATCAAGGACAAGCTGGTCCAACGTCAAGTAATGACAGTGAGGCTAGGGCAGCTAGTCGAAGGACACAGGATTTCCTAAAATTAGACCCTCCTATATTCACTGGATCAGATCTTAATGAAGACCCGCAGGATTTTATTGATCAAATAAAAAGGGCTTTGGATGTTATGCATATATTTGGTATAGAAACAGTTGAACTCGCGGCGTATAGATTAAAAGGGGAGGCGATATTATGGTATGAAGATTGGAAGCGAGCTAGGGGAGTTGGTGCACCCCCAGCTAGTTGGGAAGAATTTAAAATGGCATTCCTGGATCACTACCTTCCATATGAGATTCGGGAGGCACGCACAGATCAGTTTCTAAATCTTCGTCAAGGGAATATGAGCGTTCGGGAGTACAGTCTTCAGTTTAATTCCTTGGCCAGATATGCTCCCCATATGGTAGCCACTATGGCTGAGAGAGTTCACCGGTATGTGGATCGATTGGATCCATTATTGGTCAGAGACTGTACTATTGCTGCTCTGAATAAAGATATGGATATCGCCAGAATACAGGCCTTTGCACAAAAGATGGAGGACCAAAGGAATAGAAGAAAGATGCACAAAGCAGAAGAGGGGCCATCAAAGAAAGCTAGACCTATGGGACAGTACATGGTGTCCCAAGGAGAATTTGGGCCTCGGGATTTTAGTAGACCGTTGAAACCATCACTTTCTCATCCTATAGGCAGTCACGTTGGGCAAATTAGTGAAATGCGAGGTTTCCAACCAATGGGGTTAGAGCAAGGAAGTATGAACCAATCGGGGTTTCCTCGCCAGCCGTGTCCACACTGTGGAAAGCTTCATTCAAAGGAATGCCGATTAGGGACCAATATTTGCTTTTGGTGCGGTATGTCCGGGCACATGGTGAGAGATTTCCCAAGAAGGGGCACGGGCATTATGCTGCGACCTACGGGATCAACCGTTGCACCGTCATCATCGGTTCCTTTCTTAGGCCAGGATGTGCAGCCGGTTGGTCGTGGTAATGGTACTAGAGGAGCAGCCAGTTTTGGTGGAACACAGGACCATACTTATGCTCTAGCAGGTCAGCAGAATATGGAGGCCCATCCTGATGTAGCTACAGGTATATGATTTGTTGTCTTCATAATGTATCTATATATGCATTGATTGATCTGGGTTCTAAAGTATCATATGTTATTCCATTAATCGCTACGAAATTGAAATAACATCAGAATTATTAGTTAGACCATCTGGAGTATTTACATTTGTTGGTGAATCCACGATAGTGAAGAGGTTATATCGTAACTATAGAGAGCATGCTACGGTAGATTGCTGAGCTAGGAAAGTCTATTTTTAGTTCCTATAGTATTGGCTATTTTTAGTTCCTATAGTATTGGCGTATCGAGGGGCAAAGAAAATGATACCCACAGGGATTTATAAGGTTTAGTATGTCCTCTTGGGATACACCAAAATGATGTGTACGAAAGAAAGCCGGCACGTTCAAAGTGTGCATGGATTGTTGATAACTGAATACGGTGACAATCGAGAATAAATAGTTTCTCCCCAAAACTGATGATTTATTTGACAATCATAGGGTGTCAAATATTTCTCGTAGGTTAACTTGAAATCAGGATATCATCAGATAAGATTTGAAAAGAAATAAGACGACAAGTCATTCTTGGGCATGTATGGACACAGTATGGTAACGTAGTAGCTTATGCCTCAAAATAGTTGTGATCACCGAGAGGAATTAGCCAACACATGATATGGAGTTAGCAGATGTGAGAGTTGTTTGAGAAACCAACTAGATATATAGGCTTGCGATATATCTTTAAATAGAAAGATCTAAATCAAAGATAGCAAGGGTGGTTGGAAATATTAAAAGACTATAATGTTGAGACATGACAACATTCGGGGAAAGCAAAAGTGATTCATTAAGCCGCAATGCAATAGGAAATACTAAGGGTCAGGTTACGGCAAAATAAGGTATAGCCAAGATGGATAGTTCGTTTTCATGAGACTCTAGATGAAAACAAATATTAGTGTATAATGTGGCAGAGTCTTCGTGTGTAACTGAGAGAAAGGCAGACAACATGTAAATCCTAGTTCCTTTGAATGGAAAA
This sequence comes from Capsicum rhomboideum, assembly GCA_031232105.1. NCBI lineage: Eukaryota > Viridiplantae > Streptophyta > Magnoliopsida > Solanales > Solanaceae > Capsicum > Capsicum rhomboideum. Next base: position 122,556,876 of record CP124712.1, on the reverse strand, counting down.
AGAAACATAGTATGAGGATTCTGTGACAAACGCAGTTGATCCTACGCAAGAGGGAAACCAAAAGAACTATGGGTTGAAGGAGACGTATTGATAAGGTTACATGCGAAGAACATTGTCGAAATTGTAACTCATGATCCAACTTGTCAACAAGTAAAATGTAGAGTATCAAGAAGCTGGAGGGTATATGCGATATAGAAATCTCCTAGTGTGAAAAAAAAAGGGGCTATGAACAACATAGGCTTCATCACAAGTTTCCATGTTCTATAGGTCATATGAAAGTATCAAAAGGATTCTAGATCGACAAGTAAAGAGGTTGAGGAATAAAGATGTAGCGTCAAGCGTCTATGTCTACATATGCTAATATCAAGTTGCCTTTGTTGTAATTAAAGCGACATCGCTAACATTCGAGGATGAATGTTTCTAAGGGGGGGAGAATGTAACACCCCGTACCTTACCAACCCTATTTGACGACGTGGAACAATGATTACCTAGGTGTCGATAGCTATAAGTATGCATTTGGTAATGTTAATGAAGAGGAAAAATTGACATTTTGGACTTGTACATGTGGTTAGCCCTTCGTAAGAGGTGTTTTGTGATTTTGTGGCGCAGTTGTGGGGTTCAAAATGAGGCTAAGAGGACCTCTAAACAAAGCATATTAAGTCTAAGAAGTAAGTTAAAGAATAGGACTTGAAGTGTCTACTCAAACCCGCGAAGAAAAGTCGAAAAATAAAATTTTCAAAAAGTTTAAGTGTGGGGCGCGTTTGGAACCGTGCCGGGCCACTTCTGGCTGAAATTTTCAGTTCTCAGGCAGTGTTGGGGCGCGCCCAAGGGCGTGCCGGGCTGTTTGTGCGCACCTTTCAAAAGTTGGAATTTTTCTTAAGTCCCAAGGGTATCCGGGGACGTATTGAGCCGATTTTTGCTACGTTTCTTCTAAAATAATGATCATATATATGAAATGAGTCAAATATTATATTGGTATGATAAAATTACTCGAGAACGAATTTGGCGTCAAAATGACGATTTTACCCTTTTGGTCAAAATAGGCCATACATGGCTAGAATTGTTTGTTTTTGGGATCGAGGCTAGAAACATGAATCTCGTAAGTGGGAATATCGTCGTAATGCATGTGAAATGAATTAAACATGAGAAATTATTAATTTTATTGGATTAAGTAATTTGGGCTCAATAAAGCCCAAAAATGAAGAAGAAAAGCATGGGCCAAGAATGGGTCAAATGACCCATTCTTCTTTGACCAAGCAATAATTGAGAAGGGGACTTCAAAGGCCTATAAAAGGGGCACAAAATCAGATTTTTAATACAAAGAACACACATGCTTTCTATTCCTTTTTTCTAGAATTATCAAGAACATCTCTTTTGGGCTCTCAAACCCTAAGTCATCTTTGGATCAAGATCATCATCTTCCAAGCTTAGGTAAGTGTTTATTCTTATGGATTAACATATTATATGCATGGGAGAGTATGTATATCATGTTGGTTATGCTTGGAAGTGTTGTATATGGCACTTTGTGTTTTTGTAAAAGATGTGCCATTTATGGAATTTAAACTTGGAATATGACTTGTGGTTTTGATAAAAGAGCATGATATGGATAAAATATCAACATGTATGGTGTGATTATGGTCCTAAACTTGTTATTTTTCCATAAGTGTAAATTATGGGATTTTGGCCGATTTGTTGTTGTGAGGTGTATTGAAGTGAATTGATGGAATCATTGTGATGTTGTGGTGATGTAGAAGTGAAAAGTACGAATTTGGGGTGACATGCTAGTGGTTTGTGATATTGGTCAATGTTGAGAATATTGTGGGATTATTGGTATGGTAGTTTTGTAAATGGTATTGTTGGTGTGATAGTTTCACACATGGTACAATGAAGAGGAAAATGACATGTTAAAGCCAAACATGTAATTCATTGTCGTTGTATGCATTTGTAAGGTAGTTGGTGGTTAATGTAAATTCCCTTGTATATTTGTGTGTTGTAGAGTGAAACATAAGGAAGGAGCGGGACGATTGTATTCACGCATAGAATTGAGTGTTCATATTGAGACGATAAGGTATGTAAGGTTAATCTGTCCATATTTTTCTGCAGCACATACTGTTCATGTTGTCATTGTCCTTGTTCCATTCCGAAATGTTAAAAGGTATCTCATTTCAAGTTGGCATATATTATTATTCTCATGTATTACATAAGTATGGACATGATTCCAAGTTCCAATAATATTATGTTCCAAGGTCTCCAATAATGTTACAACTTCAAAAGTATCAATCTCATGAACATAAAAGATTGAAGTAATGCACTTATGTGTTTCCCAAAAAGTTATACTCCCCCAATGTGTCAATCTCATAAAACTAAAAGAGAGAAGTAATGCAATGAAGTAATGGATGAAGTAATTCCCTCATGGTTACTTTATAATTTTCCTGATGGCTACTCTAACATTATTTTTTTTTATAAGTACTTTATAATTACTTTATCACTACTTTATGGTTCTTTGAGTGCGGGTGATAGCTTTGGGGGAAAAAGCCAAACTTGATGCCGAACCTGCTTCCTCGTTTTCCGGGTGGTAGCAGGGGGAAAGCTCAGTGGGGCAAAAGCCAAGCTTGACGCCGAACTTTATTATATTCACTGGATTAAGGGGGAAGCTCAGTGAGGTAAAAGCCAAACTTGATGCCGAACCTGCTTCCTTGTTTTTCGGGTGGTAGCAGGGGAAAAGCTCAGTGGGGTAAAAGCCTAGCTTGATGCCGAACTTGAGACGGTTGCATATTGACGGATGCATTGCATATTGACGGTTGCATATTGACGGATGCATTGCATATTAACGGTTGCATATTGACGGATGCATTGCATATTAACAGTTGCATATTGACGGATGCACTGCATATTGACGGTTGCATATTAACGGTTATACATTATTGATGGTTCTAACTGTTAACGGTAACGGGCATAAAGTCAAATGGAGTAATGAACATAAAGTACCTATTTCCACACATACTAAATGATGATTGATCCACATTGACTATTCTCTTGAAATCGAGTTCATTGAAGTTTTTAAGTTTCATGAAGCTTCTTATAGCCTTGCATACTCAGTACATTCTTCGTACTGACCCCTTTGGGGAACTTACTTTATCTGTTGCAGGCACAGGTGTTAGTAGACCTCCACAATAGGCTACGGGTTATCTGCGGATCATTGGTGAGCTCCCAGTTGGTTCGGGGCTTTCCGAGTCACATATGTATATTGTTTTGGTTTTGTAATTATTGTATAAAGCAGGGACTTGTCCCGACCATAGGTTGTTGTATTTCTGGATCGGTTAGAGGCTTTGTAGACATATGTGGGTTGTGGATGTAAAAGACAAATGTCCGTTTTGACTTGATGGCCCCAACGGCCAAGTTTCCTACATATAATTATATAGCGTATGTTTCCATGTTCAGGTTTTCCGCATAGTTGCATAAGATATCATACGATTCATACGAGGATATGCATACGGAGGTTCATAAGCAAAGATTGGTTCTCTCGGGCCATATCGGCTTCGGGTGCCAGTCCGGCCCGAATGGGATTTCGGATCGTGACACTTATAAATTTTTAACAATTTTAATTTATGAGGACATGCTGAACACCTTAATCCCGTGATCAAAGCAAACTCTTTCAAGTCAAAACAAGTTGGCTTATCATTAATGCAAAATCATATCTCATGAAGTTTTGAGTCAGATTTGACACAACGAAGAAGCATGTGATGGAACAACTGGCTATGAAATTTTAAATAGTATGACATTGCTTTAAACTGACCAAAACAAGACTTTTGAAACCTACGAACGAGTTTCTGCTCAACTAGAACTCTCTTAAATTGGTAAAAAAGTTGCATCCTAGACTTAACATAAATTTTCACCGGGAATGATCCAAGTTCATCTATATAGGTAGCAATATCATATTTTTCAACATCAAGGACCAGTGAACACTCAGATGATCATCATCCTCATTTCCATACCCACAACTGTCTGTCACACTATTCCCTCCTCCACTACCACTACCACTAACCCCAGCACCATCTCCACTAGCCCGACTACCTCTATCTAATTCATCCCTACTAACCTCACCATTTGGTTCGTTATATACTTTTTGATTTCCTTCATTATTTCCGAATTCAGCTCATGTTCCGACTATGAAGAGCTTTTCTTTTTAGCATCTTGTTTTAGTTCAACAACACTTCTTTTCCTACTAATAGGGGTAGAAGCTTTCTTTGAACCCTTTGCTACTCTTTTAGCCATTTTTTATGATCTAGAAGAAATTAAATACTGTTAACATTAATAGTAATTGACATTAATCGACCACGACACCAAGAACAGAATTTAGAAAATTACACTATATTAGATAGAAAACCCCATTATCTATATCAACTAACATTCAAATACGCTACAGAACACAAATTGGTTTTGAAAAAACCCTAGATTTCTATAGTCGTTAATCGATAAAATTCAAAAAAAAAAGAAGCTACGAAACCTGGAAAGCTGCTATAATAACACACTAACAACAGAGTTAGAACACTCATTTAATTGAAAAATTTTCACAACAAACCTCATTACATTCAAAAAACTAAAAAATACAAGAAAATAGAACCACCGTGATATGCACCTAAAACTGATCGGAAGAAGACGACTTACCTGGTAATGATAATTTTGAAGCTGTGACCTTGGGAGAGAAGAGAAATCAAAAATGGAAAAATGGGTGCTGAACAGTTGGGTGAGAGAAAGAGGATGGAGAAACGGGAGTCGTGTAAAGAGTAAAGAAGAAGAGTTTGGAGTTGTGTAAATATTAGAAAAGAGTAAATTGACCAAGGTAAAATAAAAATGACTTTTGTTGGATCATGATAGCATTTATTAAACTTAATACCCCACCACTTTTTTACTTATTTTTACCAAAAATTTAAAAATTAAATCAAAAAGAAAATAAATGGGTATATCCCTAATTAAGTTTTCAAAATGGGTGCCTTTTCAATTTTTCACCAGACACCTATTGTATTGAAAATTGCATCTTAGAATTGTTCATATTTGGACTACTCTGGAAAGATGTCAGCTATATCATTACCTCGACAAGTTAAAGTTTTTGTGAAGAATGAAAAAAATGGTTTACAAACATTTATGATTAGTTGCAAAGAAAGATTTCTTAAATTTCGAGTGTGGATAGTTGACCTTATTTGTACAAAGCACTATGTTGAGAGGCAGAAATGGAAGAATAAAGTGAGGATAGATGAAAGACAAAGAAATAAGTACAACTAGGGCTTTTGCTGTGAAGGATATTTTTGGATAAAATATTACTAGGTTGCCTAGCTTATGGCTTTTGGTTTTGCTTTGTCTTAAAAAACATTTGGTTTAAAAGCACTTTTAAGGTTATCAAACAATAAAATAAGCGAGAGAGAAGGACTAACTTTTTGAACTTTTCTCTTTTGCCTCTTTCTCTTTCCATTCTCTTTCTCTCTTTCTTATGTCATTGAGAGAGAGAAAAAAAAACCATAAGTCAAAACAACTAGATATGTTACTGGGTCCAAGATTGATTTTTGGCTTACCTTAAAGATAATGAGCAGATCCTTCATTGTGTTTTTCCCCTTTTGAAGAATAACAACATGGGTTTTCCTTTAGATGCCCAGTTCCAAAATCATTCAATTTCTGCTCTTCTTGATGGCCTTTATTGTGAGGAAGATCGATTCTTGGATGATGATTTAGAATTTGAAAATGTTAAAAAGACTCCACCTTTATTTGACTGTGACTTGTTTTGGGAAGATGAAGAACTTGCAACACTTTTATGCAAGGAAAAAAAGAGCTATTTGGGTTTTGATGGTTTAATCTCATATGGGGTTTTAATGGAGGTGAGAAAAAAGGCATTAGATTGGATGTTGATGGTCATTGGTTACTATGGTTTCACTACTACTACTAATACTGTGTTAGCTGTGAACTACTTTGATAGGTTTATGTCTGGATTTTGCTTTCAGAAAGATAAGCCTTGGATGAGTCAGCTTGCTACTATTGCTTGTCTTTCCATTGCTACTAAAATGGAGGAAACCCAAGTGCCCTTTTCGTTGGACCATCAAGTTGTTGATTCAAGATTTCCGTTCGAGTCAAAGACTATACAGAGAATGGAACTCGTGGTGCTTTCCACTCTTAAGTGGAGAATTAATCTGGTGACGCCACTATCTTTCATTGATCATATTATGATGAGATTTGGATTCATGAACAATTTGCATTTGGATTTTCTTAAGAACTGTGAACGCCTCATTCTTGATATTATCACTGATTCTAGGCTCTTGCATTAAAAAAAATAATTAAATAAGCTAAAATGACGAGCTTTTAAGCACGCACCCAAACACCTATTGAATGAGTGTTTCATGTTTCAGATCTGTTATCATGAATTGTTGATAAAATGACTAATGCAGGATTCAATAGCTCGATTATGTATGTTTATCCTACGAAATAAAAAAAATATATTTATAAAAAATAATGCTTTGGTGATTCCAAGAGAAATATATTAATAGTAACAACAAATGAAGATATAGATATCTCATGTAGTGAAATTTCTGGTCCACCTTATATTTTATGTCCGCATAAAAACGAACTTATGTTTTAAACTTAAATTCTATTCATTAGGTCACGTTAAAGTTTGATAAGGGATGAGTTGTCGATCACTAAACTTAGTAGGCATTTGACCATGAAAACCAATTTTTTTTGGAGTTGAAGTTGGAGTTGTGTTTGGCCATTAATATAAATTGGAGTTGTTTTTGACTTTTTGTGAGAGGAGTTGTAACACCCCGTAGATTTCCGAATGTATGAGACTACGTGACAAAATTTGTGAACATGTAATAAAGGGTATATAATACATGCAAAGTGTTGGATTTAATGTATATTGGGTATTGGGCTCTAAATTGGCCCAAAAATGATAAGGAAGACATGGCCCAAAACAAGGGAAAATGACCCATTCTTCCTTGACCTACTTGGACACCTCATCCTTGACTTAAAATTGACTAAGGATGATATATATATAGCTCAAAAATAAGATTTTAATCACAAGGAACACCTTGCCATTTCTTGAAATTTCTAGACTTTCCAAGAAGACCAAAAAGAAACCCTTTCAAGCCTAAGGCAACTATACTTGTTTTGGCCAAGATCATCACCTTGTAAGTGTTGGTAAGTGTATATTCTTGTGATTTAATATGTTATGTGCATGAGAAATTGTATGGGTTGTGATGGTTATGTTTAAAAAGGGTTGATTGGTGCACTTTGGCTTATGTGACACAAGTTGTGTATTTTGGTGATTTGAACTTGAAAGTGGCCTTGTGGTCTTGAAGAAAGTGATTTGATGGATTGAACATCAACAAGTATGATGTGGTTATGTCCCTAATTTAATTTCTCTTTGTATGTTATTTTTGGAAACTGTTGCTATGGAAAAAGTGTGTGGAATTGGTGACGTATTGAGAGGAAAATGTGATTTTGGTGATGTTTATGTGTGTGGTAAATGTTTCCTCTTGTAGATTACTATATTATATGCATAAGAGGGTGTGTAAATCATGTTGGTTATGTTGACAAAGTGTTGAGCAGTCCACTATGTGTAAAACAGTCCACTTTTGCTAAATCGGTAAAGGATTTGCCTTCTATGTGATTTAAACTTGAAAGGGGACTTAAGGTATTGAAGTAATTGAATTATATGGATGAAATTTCAGTATACTTAAGTATGGTGCTGTCCCTAATTCGTTACTTTTGTGTAAGGCTTGATGGAAATGTTTTTACGTAATTGTGCTTGGAACGTTTGGCGTAGTGAAAAGAGAATACTTTCTTGTTATGTTAAAGTGAATTATAAAATTGTGTGGGCTGTTTTTGGTATATTTTTGTGGAATATATTTATGTGACTTGATGGGATAAATATGTGGAGTTGTATTGAGGCTGAAATGTAAAGTAGAAACTTGGTGTAAAATCCTATCGGTTTGTGATGTCTACGGTGATGTGTGGACTGATTTGGTGTAGTTGTTTTGCTAAAGCAGTAAGTTATAGTGTAATGTGGTGGAATAATGTGATTCGGTAGTATAATGAAGGGGGGAGTGATGCACCATGCGTTTTGGAGGTTGGACGGTTTTTACTTTCCGTTAAGCACCTACTTACCGTCTTGTGAACTTGTAATGTAGTTAGTGGTTAACGTGAGTTCCGTTATGTGCTTATGTAGAGTAACACGTAAGGAGAAAACTGGAGTGTTATATTCACGAATAAGATTGTCACGCCTCGAGTTCCAACGGGGCGGACATGGCACCCGAAGCCGTTGAGGCCCGAGAGAACCAACCTATACATTCGAATAGAACACAATATGTACGCATATGGACACAACATCGCAAAACTGAAAGCGTGGAAAGACATTTATATACATAAGAAACTAGGCCGGTAGGGCCGCAAAGTCAAAATGAGAAGACATCCCCTTCGTTTACTGTACAACGTCTACAAAGCCTCTAGCAGACATCAAGCCAAATCTAAAATTGGGACAAGTCTCCGTTTTACACAAACATGTACACAACATCAAAATCAACATGTACATATGACCCGAAAAGCCCCGAATCAGCCTGGAGCTCACCAACTATACGCAGAAAGTCCAAATCCTACTGTGGGGGGTCTACTAGCACCTGCGCCTGCAGCAAGGTAAATCCCACAAGGGGTCAGTACGAAAGAATGTACTGAGTATGTAAGGCGATAGGCAACTGTATCACAAATAAGAACTCAAATGGAATCAAATATCAACAAATAAACAATATGGAGAACCACCATTCTGTATGTGGGAAAAACATGTACATTACATTCATTACCTTGCTTTTACGTTCATTATCATCAACAACTCATATCGTACCCGGGCCCCGACTGATCAGTGGGTCATAACATTGGGATCGTCTCTAGCTAGGCTTATGCCCCTTTGAGCTACCACCCATAATCAATAAGTAGGTTCGTCCCTAGCTAGGTTTTCACCCCTTTGGGATACCCCCTATATCCAATAGCAATCGGGATCATCTCTATGCTGGGCTTTACGCCCCCTCGAGCTACCACCCGTACTCAAGAAACACTTATATGCATTACTTCAATTCTTTCATTATGAGAATGATACATTTGGTGGTTGTGACATTATGGACACTTGGAAACCATCGGCAATGAATAAAAGGTATACAAACAACAATTGCTAAGTATTTACTTGAAATGAGACGCTTTATGACATTTCGGAGGGATGGTAAGTTCGAGCAAAATACGAACAATAGCTGTGACCAAAGGTCATAGGAAAGAGAAACCTTACATACCTTAGCCTTTCAATATGTGACTACAACAATTCCACCTTTCCGTAAAATGCTACTCTACAATATACATACATAAGGGAACTTACATTAGTAACCACAACTATTACAAGTTCATAATATGGTAAAGAAACCATCCAACCCACTCAACATAGAATATATCATTCCACCTTCCTTTTTATTATTATAAAACTTCACTCCACTTTACTACAATCCAACTTATCATCTCACAACACCAACAACACCAAAATAGTCCACAAACCAACATAATCAACATGATAACTCCACCTCTTAAGCACATAAGATATTAATCCACGAGAATAGACACTTACCAATATTTGCAAAGAGGTGATCTTGTCCCAACTAGTGTTGTTGCCTTAGGGCTTTTGCTAAGAAGCTTTTGAGAGAAATATCTAACAAGAGATGAGAGTTTCTATGCATAAAATCTGATTTTTGTGCCTTTAATAGGCCCTCAAGTCCAAATAATCCTTGGCTACAATTTTGATCCAAGTTAAATGGGTCTCCATTTTATTTATTGAGGCCCATGTCTTCTTACATGATTTTGGGCCTAAAATACATAATAAAGATCCAGCCCAACACCTTTATTGGGTCTCTCACTCCAAAATTTCATCAAGTCAAAAATGGGTCAACAAAGTCGGCAAAGTTTCACGGTGTCGTGAATAGTGTCGTGGAACCCAGTCACGCCACGTGGGTCCTGTCGTGAAACTCAGACGACTCGACTAAGTTTCTGAAGCTCATCCACGGCACCACTCACGTCCCGTGACTGTGAATCACGCCCCGTGACTCGTGCCGTGGAAATCAGACCATTTTTTCAATGTTCTGAAGTCCACTCACGACACAGACTCACGCCACGTGACTGTCATTCACGCCACATGAATAGTGTTGTGAATAGTATTTTTTTTTTTTTTTTTTTTGACTGAGGTGTTACATTCTTCCCTCCTTGGAAACATTCGTCCTCGAATGTTAATAACAGTATCCAGGTTACTCAAATGCTAATCTCATTAGACATCATATATACATACATATTCATACCATATTGACAAATAGATGTAGGCTTACTTGTTATTGCTCTCCTTCTGTACTTTGGACTTGTTCTTCCGTGTGAAACAACTGTGGGTACTTTGATTTCATATTTTCTTCTGCTTCCCATGTAATCTCTTCTACTTGCTGATTTCTCCAAAGTACCTTTACAGAAGCCACTTCTTTATTCCTCAACTTCTTTACTTGTCTGTCCAAAATAGAAATAGGCACTTCTTCATATGTGAGATTTTCTGTGATTTGCACATCTTCAATGGGAGCAATTTGAGATGGCTCTCCTATGCACTTTCGAAGCATCGACACATGGAACACCGGGTGAACTGTGGAGAGTTCTTGGGGTAGTGCCAATTCATATGCAACTTGTCCAAATCTTTTGACAATTTCATATGGACCTATATACCGTGGACTCAGCTTTCCTTTCTTTCCAAACCTCATTACCCCTTTCATCGGCGACACCTTCAAGAATACCCAATCACCTATGGCAAATTCAAGCCCTCTTCGTCTGACATCGGCGTATGACTTGTGTCGGCTTTGGGCCGTCTGTAGCCGCTGTTGAATCACTTTCACTTTCTCCATGGCTTGGTGAAAAGGATAGGGCCCAAGTAAAACAGTCTCACCCGCTTCGAACCATCCGATGGGTGATCGACATCTTCTTCCATATAAAGCTTCATAAGGTGCCATTCGAATCCTTGAATGATAGCTATTGTTGTAGGCAAATTCAACAAGTGGTAAATGATCGTCCCAGCTGCCTTTAAAATCCATTGCGCAAGCTCGTAGCATATCTTCAAGTGTTTGAATTGTACTCTCTGCTTGACCATCTGTCTGAGGATGAAAGGCCGTACTCAAATTCACTTGTGTCCCCAAGCTCTTTTGGAAGGATTTCCAAAAATGAGCTGTAAATTGAGCCCCTCTGTCTGATATAATAGAAAGTGGAATCCCATGTAATCGTACTATTTCTTTCACATACAACCTTGCATAATCTTCGGCTGTATAAGTGGTCCTGACTGGGAGGAAATGCGCTGACTTGGTAAGCCTGTCAACTATGACCCATATGGAATCAACCTTTCGGAGTGTACGAGGCAAAGCTGTAATGAAATCCATGTTAATCATATCCCACTTCCAAACTGGAAGATTGATACATTGAATAAGACCTCCCGATTTTTGATGTTCCACTTTCACCTGCTGGCAATTTGGACACTGAGCTACAAACTCCGCAACGTTCTTTTTCATATTCCCCCACCAATATATGTCTTTCAAATCATGGTACATTTTTGTAGCTCCTGGATGTATAGAATACCGTGAATGGTGTGCCTCTGTCATAATCCGCTTCCTTAACTCGTCTACATCCGGTACGCATAATCTACCTTGGCATTGAAGTACCCCTTCTTGTGTAAGATCGAATGCCTTTGTCAACTCTTGCTGCACATTCTCTTTCAGCTGCAGTAACAGAGGATCTGAATACTGTTTTTCCTTTACCTCGGTCATTAAGGACGATTCTGCTGCATGTTGCACAATAACCCTGTCATCTGGAGATTCAAGAAGACGGACCCCCAAACTGGCTAATTGCTGTAGGTCTCTGACTATATCTTGTTTTTCTGTGGATTGGTCAGCAATGACTGCTTTACGACTAAGAGCATCCGCTACCACATTTGCTTTGCCTGGATGGTACAAGATATCAACATCATAGTCTTTCAATAATTCGAGCCATCTTCGCTGCCTCAGATTTAATTCCTTCTGCTTAAAGATATATTGCAAACTTTTATGATCAGTATAGATATCAACATGAATCCCATACAAGTAATGACGCCATATCTTTAAAGCAAATATCACAGCTACTAATTCAAGATCATGTGTGGGATAATTTCTCTCATGTGGCCGCAACTGTCGTGAGGCATACGCTATTACTCGACCGTGCTGCATCAATACACACCCAAGGCCAATTCCGGAAGCATCACAATAAACTGCATACCCGTCTGTGCCTTCGGGAAGTACTAGGACAGGTGTGGAAGTCAATTTATCTTTCAGCTCTTGAAAACTTTTCTCACAGGCGTCGTTCTAGTGAAACCTGACTGCCTTATGTGTTAGCTTAGCTAGAGGTGCAGCAATGGAAGAAAACCCTTCGACAAACCTACGATAATACCCTGCGAGTCCCAGAAAACTACGAATCTCTGTGGGTGTCGTAGGTCGTGGCCAGTTCTTGACCGCCTCTATCTTCTGGGTGTCAACCCGTATTCCTTCACCTGAGACAATGTGACCCAAGAATGCTACAGATTTTAGCCAAAACTCACATTTTGAAAACTTGGCATATAGCTTCCGTTCACACAGAATCTGTAACACCTGTCGTAGATGAGTAGCATGGTCTTCTTCTGATCGTGAATAAACCAGAATATCATCTATAAACACCGTCACGAACACGTTTAGAAATGGCTTAAACACCCTATTCATCAGATCCATGAAAACAGCTGGTGCATTTGTTAGTCCAAACGACATGACTAAAAATTCATAATGTCCATACCGTGTTTGGAAGGCTGTCTTGGGTATGTCTTTGTCTTTGACCTTAACTTGATGGTAACCCGACCTCAAGTCAATCTTTGAAAAACATGTGGCACCCTGCAACTGATCAAATAGATCGTCAATTCTGGGGAGGGGATATTTATTCTTGATTGTTACCTTATTCAACTGCCGATAGTCGATGCACATTCTCAACGTACCATCTTTCTTCCGTACGAATAAGACTGGTGCACCCCACGGGGACATGCTAGGCCTGATAAATCCCTTATCCAGCAAATCTTTTAATTGCTCCTTCAATTCTCGTAATTCTGCTGGAGCCATTCTATATGGAGGGATAGAAATAGGCTGAGTGCCTGGCATGACATCAATACCAAATTCTATCTCCCGCTCTGGAGGTAACCCTGGGAGATCTTCAGGAAATACATCAAGAAACTCATTGACTACCGAAACCGTTTGAGGAGTTGGTGGCATCGCATCAATATCCTGCACCCTTACTAGGTGGCATATATACCCCTTAGATATCATCTTCCTTGCCTTGAGATAGGAAATAAATTTACTCCTCGGTGCGCCAACATCCCCTTTCCACTCAAGGACGGTAATTTGCGGAAAATGAAAAGATACCTTCTTCGCTTGGCAATCCACCATGGCATAGCAAGACGCTAACCAATCCATTCCCATGATAACATCAAAATCTACCATATCTAGCTCAATAAGATCGGCCACTGTATCATGACCACCAACAGTGACTATACAGTTACGATAAACCCTCTTAGCTATAATGGATTCACCGACAGGCGTAGATACTTCAAAGGACTTAACTAAGAATTTCGGCGTTCTGTTGAATTTTTCCGCAACTAATGGCGTAACATATGATAAAGTAGAACCCGGATCAATCAATGCATATACAGGATGGGATAAAACAGATAATATACCTGTAACGACATCAGGAGAAGCCTCTGAATTCTGCCTGTCTACTAGAGCATATGTACGATTCTGGGTTCCGCTAGAACTAGTTGCTCCTCTCGAACCTCTGCCACGCCCCATAGGCTGTACCCCTCTACCAAGGGAAGGAACCGATGATGAAGATGCAACGGTTGATCCCATTGGTTGCGTCACATTACCGACGCCTCTTCGTGGGCACTCTCGCATGATGTGTCCCGTCATACCGCATCAAAAACAAGCATTTGTCCTCAATCGACATTCACCTAAATGAGGTTTTCCACAATGCTGACACGGAGGACGAGAAAACCCGGCACTCTGTGAACCGAAACCACTTCTCTGCCCAACATAACCACCTCGAGACCCTCGAAACTGAGACGAAGTGCCTGCAGGGGAATGAGAAAATGATGGCCTAGGCGGTGTAGGAAACATCCGAGGCCTAGGTACTCCTTGGGATACCATAGATTGCCCCATAGGTCGAGCCCTTTTTGATGGCCCTCTTTCAAATTCCTGTACCCTTCTTCTTTGTCTCTGATCTTCCATCTTTTGGGCGAAAGCCTGAATTCTGGCTATGTCCATATCTCTGTTCAAAGCAGCAATAGTGCAGTCACGCACCAAATAGTGTTACAATCTGTCCACATATCGATGGACTCTGTCTGTCATTGTGGCCACCATATTTGGAGCATAGCGAGCCAAAGAATTAAACTGCAAGCTGTATTCTCTGACACTCATAGTTCCCTGGCGCAGATTTAGAAACTGGTATGCACGTGCCTCCCTGACCTCATATGGGAGGTAATGATCAAGGAACGCTACTTTAAATTCTTCCCAGCCCACGGGAAGTGCACCGATGCCCCTTGATCTCTTCCGATCCTCATACCACAATATTGCTTCTCCCTTCAATCTATAGGCCGCAAGTTCAACCGTTTCCCCACCGAATACATGCATAACCTCCAAAGCCCGGTGAATTTGATCAATAAAATCTTGCGGGTCCTCGTTCAGATCCGATCGGATAAACATGGGAGGATCTAGTTTTAGGAAATCCTGTGTTCGACGACTGGCTGCCCTAGCCGCACTATCCTTACCTGTGGTTGGACCAGCTCGTCCTTGGCTTTGTGCCGCAACTAACTGCGTCAACATCTGTACTGCATTCCTCAAATCCTGATCTGTGGCATTCATAGGCGGTTCTGCAGGTACTTCTCTACCTCCTGACCCTTTCGGTGCTGGAATAGTAGAAGAAGCCCGCGATGCAAATTCACTTTCAGCTTCAGCTTCACCCTGACTAGGTTGTGGTCTACTAGTACCTTCCCCGGCAATTCTGTCTAACCTCTTAGTTTTGCCTTTACCTTTTCTTGTGATCGGCATTTGCACTACCATGAAAGAGAATGAAAGAAAACAATGGTTAGATATAATAGTCTCCCGACAACTTTAGCTCTATTGCACGATCTAAGATTTGAAGAAAAGAAACACCTCCTAAATGTCCCGTAGCCTCCAACTTATAAATGTGGTGCACATCACATCCATAAGAAAGACTCTACTCAGACACGGCTTTGTAGACACCCTAGGACAACCTGGCTCTGCTACCACTTTTGTCACGCCTCGAGTTCAAACGGGGCGGACATGGCACCCGAAGCCGTTGAGGCCCGAGAGAACCAACCTATACATTCGAATAGAACACAATATGTACGCATATGGACACAACATCGCAAAACTGAAAGCGTGGAAAGACATTTATATACATAAGAAACTAGGCTGGTAGGGCCGCAAAGTCAAAATGAGAAGACATCCCCTTCGTTTACTGTACAACGTCTACAAAGGCTCTAGCAGACATCAAGCCAAATCTAAAATCGGGACAAGTCCGCGCTTTACACAAACATGTACACAACATCAAAATCAACATGTACATATGACCCGAAAAGCCCCGAATCAGCCTGGAGCTCACCAACTATACGCAGAAAGTCCAAATCCTACTGTGGGGGTCTACTAGCACCTGCGCCTGCAGCAAGGTAAATCCCACAAGGGGTCAGTACGAAAGAATGTACTGAGTATGTAAGGCGATAGGCAACTGTATCACAAATAAGAACTCAAATGGAATCAAATATCAACAAATAAACAATATGGAGAACCACCATTTTGTATGTGGGAAAAACATGTACATTACATTCATTACCTTGCTTTTACGT
Source organism: Capsicum rhomboideum (assembly GCA_031232105.1). Classification (NCBI taxonomy): domain Eukaryota; kingdom Viridiplantae; phylum Streptophyta; class Magnoliopsida; order Solanales; family Solanaceae; genus Capsicum; species Capsicum rhomboideum. The sequence goes on along the minus strand of CP124712.1, from coordinate 122,540,873 downwards.
TCATTATCATCAACAACTCATATCGTACCCGGGCCCCGACTGATCAGTGGGTCATAACATTGGGATCGTATCTAGCTAGGCTTATGCCTCTTTGAGCTACCACCCATAATCAATAAGTAGGTTCGTCCCTAGCTAGGTTTTCACCCCTTCGGGATACCCCCTATATCCAATAGCAATCGGGATCGTCTCTATGCTGGGCTTTACGCCCCCTCGAGCTACCACCCGTACTCAAGAAACACTTATATGCATTACTTCAATTCTTTCATTATGAGAATGATACATTTGGTGGTTGTGACATTATGAACACTTGGAAACCATCGGCAATGAATAAAAGGTATACAAACAACAATTGCTAAGTATTTACTTGAAATGAGACGCTTTACGACATTTCGGAGGGATGGTAAGTTCGAGCAAAATACGAACAATAGGTGTGACCAAAGGTCATAGGAAAGAGAAACCTTACATACCTTAACCTTTCAATATCTGACTACAACAATTCCACCTTTTCGTAAAATGCTACTCTACAATATACATACATAAGAGAACTTACATTAGTAACCACAACTATTACAAGTTCATAATATGGTAAAGAAACCATCCAACCCACTCAACATAGAATATATCATTCCACCTTCCTTTTTATTATTATAAAACTTCACTCCACTTTACTACAATCCAACTTATCATCTCACAACACCAACAACACCAAAATAGTCCACAAACCAACATAATCAACATGATAACTCCACCTCTTAAGCACATAAGATATTAATCCACGAGAATAGACACTTACCAATATTTGCAAAGATGTGATCTTGTCCCAACTAGTGTTGTTGCCTTAGGGCTTTTGCTAAGAAGCTTTTGAGAGAAATATCTAACAAGAGATGAGAGTTTCTATGCATAAAATCTGATTTTTGTGCCTTTAATAGGCCCTCAAGTCCAAATAATCCTTGGCCACAAGTTTGATCTAAGTTAAATGGGTCTCCCTTTTATTTATTGAGGCCCATGTCTTCTTACATGATTTTGGGCCTAAAATACATAATAAAGATCCAGCCCAACACCTTTAATGGGTCTCTCACTCCAAAATTTCATCAAGTCAAAAATGGGTCAACAAGTTTCACGGTGTTGTGAATAGTGTCGTGGAACCCAGTCACGCCACGTGGGTCCTGTCGTGAAACTCAGACGACTCGACCAAGTTTCTGAAGCTCATCCACGGCACCACTCACGTCCCGTGACTGTGAATCATGCCCCGTGACTCGTGCCGTGGAAATCAGACCATTTTTTCAACGTTCTGAAGTCCACTCACGACACAGACTCACGCCACGTGACTGTCATTCACGCCACGTGAATAGTGTCATGAATAGTATTTTTTTTTTTATTTTTTTTTTTTGACTGAGGTGTTACAAAGATTGTGTATCCATATTGGGGAATTAAGGTATGTAAGGTTACTCTTTCCGTATCCTTCGGCGGCACATAGTATCACATTGTCATTATACATGTTCCATTCCGAAATGTCTAAAGGTATTCCATTCCCGGTTGTTAATCATTGTTACACACATGTTCCTTATACATTGATCAAATGTAATTAATATGACTCATGTTCATTGATTAATGTTCCAATAATGTTCCAAAGTTTCAATAACATTGTAACCACTAATGTACCAATCTCATAACAAAAGAATTGAAGTAATAAACACTTGTTGAGAACGGGTGGCAACCCAAAGGGGCGGAAAGCCTAGCTAGGGGCGATCCCGAATGATTATTGATTTATGGGTGGCAGCTCAAAGGGGCATAAGCCTAGCTAGAGACGATACCAATGTTATTTCCCACTGATCAGTTAGGCCCGGGCATTACATGATTGATGATCACTTGATTGACGACGAAGTAAAGTAAAGTGAAATAAAAGTAAAGAAAGTAATGCACATGATTCCACAGGTATAACTATGGTAATTTATTCACATGATGTGTTCACTTGTACTTAATTTTATCAAAGTTTCTATATCCTATACATTTACTTATAGCCTTACATACTTAGTACATTCTTTGTACTGACGTCCCTTGTGGGACTTCCCTTACTTGTTGCAGGAACAGGTACCAATAGGCCCCCACAGTAGTACTTGGAATCATCTGCGGTTTTGTTGGTAAGCTCCAGTTTGCTTCGGGGCTTCCCGAGTCCTATGCACATATTTGTTTTGATAATGTATCACAGTTGTCTAAAGCGGGGACTTGTCCCGACTTTAGGATGGTTATGTTCATGTATGTATAGAGGCTTTGTAGACGATATTGGACAAACGAAAAATGTATGTCATGTCATGATGGCCCTAAAAGCCAAGTTTCACATATGTATATATAAATCACATGTTTTGCCATGATTTCCGCCATTGGTGTCTTGCGTCTATACATGGTAGTGATGGTCAATGAATGACGTGTGTATGAATGTACAGGGTGATAGCTGGTTCTCTCGGGGAGTGACAGAAGTGGAAGTGATTTTTTTTTTTTGCATGTTTTCACTTTTCCAAATACAATTTGGAGTTGTATTTGAAATTCTTATGGCCAAACACCATTTTTGGAATAACGTGAAAAAAAATTCCAGAAAAAAGTAAAAAATTATTATGGTCAAATGGGCAGTTAGTATTGAAAATGACTTGTCTACCATATGTTGGTATGTCCACATGAATTAATGGAGAGAGATAATATGATTTTTTTTTTCCTCTTCCTGGGAGCTCCCACCTTTTTGCTCCCTAGGTGACTCGAACCCACAAACTTAGTATCGGAGGTGGAGGGTGCTTACTATCTGAACAACCCCCTCTTATCAGTTAACAGTTATGCTCTAGTCAGTTATGTTTAACAATAAAGAAGTATTTGTATAACCATTAATAGTTTTGCTCTAGTTAGTTGTGTTTAACATGAAAGGAGTATTACTCGATGGTAGACTAGGGATAATGGTTGCATTGCTAAACCCTTTTGCGAAGTTCTACATTGATATATGAGGCTTTTAAAAAAAAAGGGCAAGCTTCTTTATTTATGTTACAACATTCAGTTGTGTCTAATCCTACTTTTTAAAGTCGATCCTTTGTTCGATGAAAACAAAGCCAAAGACAAATAGCAACAATCAAAGGCATCTTTTTGTTCCTAGCCTTGTTCTGTTGGGAAGAGGCTTGCATTCCCTATTTGTTCTGATTTTCTCCCTGAGTCACTTTATGATTGATTATGCCTTTATCTCTCTATAGTTTCCCAGGTTGGTCTTAGTTTTTCCCAAGCCTTAATTTCCCTGTGGATTGGCATTTCTGGTCTCTCTATTATTTGGGATCTCATGTGTTTGCCCCTTTGTTCCTTCCCTCAAAGATTTCTTTTGCTTTCAATTCTTTTTCCCTTTCAAGATTCCTGCATTTGATCATGGCATGTCCTAAAAGTTTGCAGCGTCGACAATATTTAGGGACCCCCTCATACTCTAATTTATGGGTGTACTCATTCAAGGGGTTAGCATCATCCTCCTGCCCCACCCACAGAGACTTAAGTTAAGGTTTAGTCAAGTTGACTTCGACCCTAACTTTAGCCATACTAGGCCGATTACTGTTGTTAGTAGCAATATCCAAAGACAATGGGTTGCCTACTAGACATAGAATTTTCCTCACATAGTTTGATATGTGTCAATGATAGGAGAGTCCAGGTAGTAGAACTCACATCGAAATGATCTTAGAGTCTTCTTCAGGCTTAAAATCAGGGGACCATTTTTGAAACCACATGACTACTACATCAATTTCAGTGACCTCTTAAACCAAATTGTTTTGAAGTCTTCATCATTGTAAAAATCAATAAAGTGTAGGATTTGATATTATAATAAAATAAAGAAAAAATTAAAAAAGAAAAAAAATAAATGAGGGAAGAGAGAGAAATATTGTGGGCGCCTACTATTTTCATCAGCAAAGCAAATTGAGCAATTTACAATTGTAATTTACTTTTTTCAAGTTGCAATTTGTCAGAACTATTTATTTTCTAATTGGTTGGAGAGGAGGTGATTTTTACTATAAATAGAAGCACTCGCTCCTCAGTGTAAGTACACCAAAAGAGAGAAAGCAATAGAGAGCAGTGAGAGTAATCCACATGCTATTTTTAGTCTGTGAAAAATAGAGTGAGAATAATATTATAGTGAGTTGTGTGAAATAAAAGAGTGTTGTTGTTTTTATAAGAGTAGTAGTCTTTTGACACTACCAAGTTGTAATAAGTGATATTGTATTACTCTTTTTGGATATTATATTTACCCCGTTATTATAATATTTAGTGTTGTTGTTACTCTCTTGTCATTGTTATTTAGTGCAGATATTATCCTGGGCGGGATTATTAATTTTTACAACAACGTGGTATCAAAGCGATGACAAATAATAGTCCACTGTCTTTTCAGTATCCCCGTCTCACAAAAGAAAATTATGAAAAATGGTGTCTACGAATAAAAGCCATTCTCGGCTCTCAAGATTTTTAGGACATTGTAAACAAAGGGTATACAAAACCCGCCAATGAGGAGACTCTGTCTCAAAATGAGAAAGATGTCTTAGTAAATACAAAGAAAAAAGATCAGTAGGCCCTTACTCTCATCCACTAATGTATGGATGATGGCATGTTTGAGAAGGTGGCTGACGCAACCACCTCAAGGGAAGTTTGGGAGATTTTACAAAATTCTGTCCAATGAGTTGATAAGGTGAAGAAGGTAAAACTTCAAACTCAAAGGGCTGATTTTGAAGTTTTAAAAATGAAAGAATCCGAATCCATTTGGAATTTCTGTTCAAGAGTGATGGTTGTTGTGAATCAATTAAGAAGGTAAGGGGAGGAAGTAGATGATGTGTGTGTGATAGGAAAGATCCTTCGCTCTTTAACACCTAAATTTGATTATGTGGTGTGTGCTATTGAGGAGTCTAAAAATTTAGACTCTATGATGGTAGAGAAATTAGAAGGTTCTTTACAAGCCCACGAAAAAAAGATAAAAAGGAGAAAAGAAGAGCCACTGGAGCAATTTCTTAAAACTCAAGCATCCTTCAAAGACTTTGGAGGTGAAAAGAGTTATAGAAGAAATGGACAATAGCGAGGCCGTGGCGGCCATGGAGGTCTTGGAAGAGGAAGGATTTATGTTAACAAATTCAACAATGAAGATAAAAGTCATCAAGTATTCAGAGGTCGTGGTCGTGGACAACGAGGAGGAAGAGGACGTGGAGCTTATCACGGTACCAATGAAATGAGGTATGAAAAATCTAAAATTGAGTGCTACAATTTCCATAAATTTGGACATTACTCCTTGGAGTGTCGTAGTAATGTTGAAGAGAAAGCTAGCCTTGTTGGCAATAACAAAGAAGAAGATGACTCAATGTTGTTGATGGAACTCAAAGACGATGATACAAATGATTGTAGTTCATGGAATCTTGATAATGGAGCAAGCAACTAAATATGTGGATACAAGGACAAGTTTGTGTAGATCAAGAAGATGGTGAAATGTAATATGTCTTTTGGAGATACCTCATAGATTAAAATTGAAGGGATAGGCACGATTCTAATCTCCTGTAAAGATGGTGGTCACAAATTGATTAACGAGGTTTATTATGTGCCAAAACTAAAAAGTAATATTTTGAGTTTGGGGCAACTTCTTGAAAAAGAATATTATATTCATATGAAAAATATGCATCTTTGGCTTAGAGATTCAAGTAACAATTTAATTACTAAAGTACATATGAAAAAGAATAGATTGTTTTCCTTAAATCTTAAGACCATTAATGCAAAGTGTTTGAAGGCTAATGTACAAGAAGAATCATGGTGTTGGCATATGCGATTTGGGCACTTGAATTTAGAAGCGTTCAAATCAATGGGAGATAAGAATATGGTTGATGGGATTCCGTTAATCAACCATCCCAATCAGTTGTGTGAAGCTTGTCTTCTTGGAAAACATATAAGGAGGAGTTTTCTAAAGGAGACCACACCAAGAGCAACCAATCCACTTCAGCTTGTACACACCGATGTGTGTGGTCCAATCGATCCACCTTCTTTTGGTAAAAGTAAATACTTCTTGATCTATATTGATGATTTCAGTAGAAAGAATTGGGTATATTTCTTGAAGCAAAAATTTGCTGCTTTTAAAAATTTCAAAGCACTTATAGAAAAAGAGAGCGGCTATAAAATAAAAACCTTAAGGTCCGATAGAGGAGGCGAATTCACTTCAAAAGAATTTAATGACTTTTGTTGATCTCATGGAATTCATCCCTCTAACGGTACCTCACTCTCCCAAAAAAAATGAAGTTGCAGAAAGAAAGAATAGAACAATTCGTAATATGACTAGATGTATGTTGAAAACTAAAAATCTGCCAAAAGAATTTTGGGCTGAGGCTATTTCTTGTGCAGTTTATTTGAGCAACAGGTCTCCAATAAAAAATATGAGAGATCAAAAGCCTCAAGAAACATGGAGCGGGAGAAAGCCAAGTGTTAATCACTTGAGAATCTTTGGGAGTATAGCCTATGCTCATGTGCCACATCAAGGTAGAGCTAAACTTGACGATCGAAGTGTCAAGTATGTATTTATTGGCTATGATACAAGTTTAAAAGGCTACAAGTTATACAACCCAAGCAACAACAGGTGGTGGTAAGTCGTGATGTTGAATTTGATGAAGAAGCGACATGGAATTGGGAGGGCCAGGAGGCTCAGGAAGAAAGAACATATGATTTTCTTCCATACTTTGGAGATGAAGAAGAGCAGGAGACCATGACACCTGCACAGGATGCAACCCCACCTCCTTCACCAGCAAATGTTTGGATCTCCTTATTCTTAAGAGAGTTCAAGTGAAAGACCACAAAGGATGAGGAGCATCCAATAACTTTATGATGACGCAAAAGAAGTTACTAATTTTGATTTTTTGTGTTATCTCTTTGCTGATAGTGAACCAATGAATTTTTATGAAGCTATTGTAAACCAAAAGTGGAGACAAGCCATGAAAAAGGAAATCCAGTCAATAGAGAAGAACAACACTTGGGAGTTAAAAACTCTTCCCAAGAATCATCGAGCAATTGGAGTCAAATGGATATACAAGACGAAGAAGAATATTCATGAAGAGGTGGAGAGATACAAGGCAAGACTTGTGGGTAAAGGCTACAAACAAAGGCATGGAATTGACTATGAGGAAGTCTATGCACATGTTGCCCGCATAGAGACGATTCGTCTGCTGATCTCTCTGGCGGCACAAATGAAGTGGAAAATCCATCAACTAGATGTCAAGTCGACATTATTGAATAGATATCTTGAAGAGAAAGTCTATGTTGAGCAACCATTGGGCTTTGTGGTCAAGAATCATGAAGACAATGTGTTGAGGCTGAAGAAAGCTTTATATGGATTGAAGCAAGCACCACGGGTGTGGAATAGTTGCATCAACAAGTACTTTCAAGATAATGGGTTTACTCATTGTCTCCATGAATATGCTCTTTACATTAAAGTTCATACTAATGGAGATATTCTACTTATTTGTCTTTATGTTGATGATCTTATTCTGACGGGTAATAACCTAAGTTTGTTTGAAGCCTTCAAGAAATCTATGTCCTTTGAGTTCGAGATTACGAACATAGGGCTCATGTCATATTACTTGGGCCTAGAAGTGAAGCAAATGGAGAAGGCATCTTCATATCTCAAGAAAGCTATACAAATGAGATTTTAAAGAAGTTCAACATATTCAATTGCAACACCGTAAACACCCCAATGTAAAGTGGAATAAAATTATCAAAGTTTGATGATGGTGAAAAGGTGGACTCCACTCTTTTCAAAAAGTCTCGTGGGAAGTCTGAGGTACTTGACCTGTACGAGATTAGATATACTCTTTGCAGTTGGAGTAGTAAGTCGCTTTATGGAAGCTCCTTCCTCCACTCACTTGAAGGTCGCTAGACGAATTCTTCATTATCTAAAAGGTGCGATCGACCTTGGGCTATTTTATTCTTCTTCTAATGATTTTAAATTTGTGGGATTTTGTGATAGCGATTATGTGGGGGATGTGGATAATAGAAAAAACACAACAGATTTTGTGTTTTTCTTGAGTGATTATGTTGTTTCATGGAGCTCAAAGAAGTAATCTATTGTTACCCTCTCAACTTGTGAAGCTAAACATATGGAAGCAACGTCCTATACGTGTCATGCTATTTGGTTGAGAAGATTCCTGAAGGAGTTTAATTTACCACAGATTAAAACCACGATGATTTGTGTTGATAAAAAATCCGCACAAGCTCTTGCCAAGAATTCGGTGTATCAGACTGAAGCAAGCATATAGACACTAGGTATCACTTCATCAGGGAATGCATTGCCAAAAAGGAGGTAGAGCTCAAGTATGTGAAATCCCATGATCAAGTTGCAGGTATCTTTACCAAGCCTCTCAAGTTTGAAGATTTTTAGAGATTAAGATCATGTCTTGGAATGAAGAAGAAAAATTAAAATTAAGGAAGAGATTTGTGAGATTTGTTATTATAATAAAATAAAGAAAATTGAAAAAGAAAAAATATAAATGAGGGAAGAGAGAGAAATATTGTGGGCGTCTACTATTTCCATCAGCAGAGCAAATTGAGCAATTTACAATTGCTTTCTTCAAGTTGCAATGTGTCAGAAATATTTGTTTTCTGATTGGTTGGAGAAGAGGTGATTTCTTCCATAAATAGAAGCACTCACTCCTCAGTTTAAGTATACCAAAAGAGAGAAAGAAATAAAGAGCAGTGAGAGAAATCCATAGGCTATTTTTAGTCTGTGAAAAAATAGAGTGAGAATAATATTATAGTGAGTTGTGTGAAATAAAAGAGTGTTGTTGTTTTTATAATAGTAGTAGTCTTTTGACACTACCAAGTTGTAATCAGTGTTACTGTATTACTCGTTTTGGGTATTATATTTATCCCATTATTATAATATTTGGTGTCGTTGTTACTCTCTTGTCATTGCTATTTAGTGTTGCTATTATCCTGGGCGGAATTATTAATTTTCCCAACATAAAGACCGTTCTAAAATCATATAGTGATCAATGAAGTGAGTTTCAAACCTGAGGTCTCAGGTTTGAACCCCAGCAGATCCAAAAAAATACTAGGTGGTTCTTCTCATCTGTCCTAGCCTTGGTGGACAGAGTTACTTGGTATCTGTTGTTGGTGGGAGGTGACAGAACGCCACGATTATCAAAAAATAAATAAAATCTTATGCGCCTATTTTTTATTCGCCTTTCAAAGTTATCTTCTCAGCAAACACCGATTTGATTCTCTCTATGTTGGATCTTGTTCTCAGGAAGTTTTTGATTGTTGGGTTCGAAATCGAGAGGGCGTCATGGGGAAGCTATTAGTTGCAAATCATATCGATGATAAATCAGATGACAAATAAAATTATACTAAAATATAATATTATTGATATGGTTCGGCCAATTGGCCTATATATTAAAAACTAAATCAAAAAGCATAAAACTTGTTGGGAGAAAATCTCCCCCTAAACAAAACTCTTTAAAGACTACATTGTAGATGCTATTGTGTTATGGTATGAGAAGAGGGGTCTTCTATTTATAGAATTTCAAAACCTTTCCTACAATAAAGAGGTTAGCCAAATATGGAAAAGTTTTATATTTTCCTTTTAGGAAAAGTAAAAGTAATTATGGTATTACTTTTATTTTCCTTTCAAGAAAAATAAAACTCAATTTTGGTAAGAAAATCAGGGCAAAAACCCTAACAAATCTCCCCTTTTTGGCTTGATTTTCTTGACAAAATTTGATCCGCCTTCTTCACTTGCATATACGATCTTCGTTTTACACATAATCTTCATCACTGCTGCTTGCCATGGTTAAAAATAAGGTTTAAAATATCATGGTTAAAAATGGGTTAAAAATTAATATTTTGTTTTTATTTTTAAAAATGCAGCAGCAGGTATGTTGAAAATATGGTTGAAACTTTTTCTCCACATGTAGTTGGACAAAAATCTTCATTATCATCAAATTGGTTGCAGCTTGATTTGAAACCGCTTTGAACCTGTTTTTAATCTCGTTTCACCAAACCATTGGACCTTTGAACCGTAGGCTCTGATACCACTTGTTGGGTTCGAAATCGAGAGGGCGTCATGCGGAAGCTATTAGTTGCAAATCATATCGATGATAAATCAGATGACAAATAAAATTATACTAAAACATAATATTATTGATATGGTTCGGCCAATTGGCCTATATATTAAAAACTAAATCAAAAAGCATAAAACTTGTTGGGAGAAAATCTCCCCCTAAACAAAACTCTTTAAAGACTACATTGTGGATGCTATTGTGTTATGGTATGAGAAGAGGGGTCTTCTATTTATAGAATTTCAAAATCTTTCCTACAATAAAGAGGTTAGCCAAATATGGAAGAGTTTTATATTTTCCTTTTAGGAAAAGTAAAAGTAATTATGGTATTACTTTTATTTTCCTTTCAAGAAAAATAAAACTCAATTTTGGTAAGAAAATCAAGGAAAAAACCCTAACACTGATAAGGATGATCTTACATTCCTCAGCCACAGGGGAGGATCTACGATACATGTCTCCGGGTGCCACGACACTCGGTGACCTCCGTCGAAACTCTGCATATATATGTTTATAAGTTTACGTTATTAGTTAAATAATACTTGGGCAACCCATGTACAAAGTGGAGCATGGTGCCAGTGGCAAGCGTGAAGGTTTGTGATTCCATGAACGCGAACTCGATTCCCATCTGGAATACTCTTCTATCTTTTTATGCCTGGTTTTTCGTTTCATTTGAAAAAAGATAGTATTGGTTCCCAAAACACCTTGATTAGAAGTGGAGCTCTTTAAGCACAATGATCTTTAAGGATAATTGTAAAAGTTTTCAAACTTAATATTTGTTGACTTTTACCGACTTATTTTTATTATTTTTATTTTAAGTATGAAATATGAATAATTTTTTTATTTCAACAATTTTTTTCTCTTCTCAAATTTTTCTCCTATTTATTCGCAAAAATTTAAGAAATTCGAAGTTTCTCTTCCTTTTTGTTTTATTTTATAAATTATTTGGATACATATTAAAAAGATTAATTTAACTATGATAATTCAAGTCTTATAGCCCGTTTGGCCAAGCTTACTTTCCCCACAAAGTGCTTATTTTTTCTCAAAAGTACTTATTTTAAAAAATTGAGGTGTTTGGCCAAGCTTTTGAGAAAAAATAAGTGCTTCTGGGGAGTAGCAGAAACAGTTTTTCATAAGCTAAAAAAAGTAGCTTCTTCCAAAAGCACTTTTGAGAAAAATAAACTTAAAAGCACTTTGAAAAGCTTGACCAAACACTAATTGCAGCTCAAAAGTACTTTTTTAAATTTATTAGCCAAACACAAACTGCTTCTCATCAAAAGTACTTTTTTAAAAAACACTTTTGAAATAAGCACTTCTCAAAATAAACTGATTTTATAAATTTGGTCAAACAGGTCACAATTTTGATTTACAAAATAAAATATTACATAAAGGACAACATAAAATTAAACATGATTTCTTCGGCCTCTTTAGATTATTTTTTTTTTAATTATTGTCAGTTGAGACTTCTTAATATTATTTCATCTAGGTTTTGAAATTATGTGTGTGAAGATCTTCGGTCTCTTCATATTTAATTTGTTATATAAAGCGTGAAGTATCTATATAATATAAATAATGGGTGAAAATCATCTTCCCCCCCCCCCTCCCCCGAATTTTGCCTTAAAAATCAATCTCCCCCCACCCTTCAACTTTCAACATTAATCAAACTCCCCCCCCCCCCCCCTTTTTACTAAAATTCGCCCATTGACCGACAACTTTGCAGATTTGACCGATGATTGAATGGGCAAATTGTAATTTCACATTTTCTAACTTAATTACTTAAATTAATTAATATTGTGTTTCAATTTTCTTTAAATGAAATTGGTCCAGGGGCCCACCCTAATATTGTGTTTCATATTCTACAACGATAATCCATTCTCTTTATTCAGTAGAAGCACATGACTCTTCATCTTCAACCTGAAAAAATCAAGGTAAGCAAATTAGACAAGCTTTACTTTACCCCCAACTTCTTTACCATATGTTTTGCCTTTTCAATTACAAAATTATTGGACATGTCTTTTCTCTTTCTTGGATTCGTATTGTTAAGCTCTAGAATCATTAATATGAATGGAATATAATTTATCCAATTAATATGTAACACCCCGTACCTTCCTAACCCTACTTGACGATGTTGAGCAATGTTTACTTAGGTGTCGAGAGACATACATACGTCTTTCGTAATGCTATGGATGAGATACTTGACTTTTGGCCTCGTAAATGTGATTAAACCTTTCATAGGAGGTGTTTTTCGTGGAGCATTTGTGGGGTTCAAAATGAGGCTAAGAGGACCCCAAAAAAAAGGATATTAAGGGTAAGAAGTAAGTTAAATAATAGGATTTGAAGTATCTAACCAAATCCGCAAAGAAAAGTCGAAGTACAAAAAAAAAAAAAAAATTCGGTGCCACAGTAGGTACCAGGCGCTGGTTCTGGCGCCCAAACCAGCAAGCTTTTAAAGCTCAGTGCCCTGGTGGGCGCCAGGCGCTGGCTGGGGCGGCCAAACCAGCAATGCTTCCAAAATTTGTTCTAAGTGTCCAAAGGTGCCCGGGGACGTACCGGACCGATTTTTGCCACGTTTTTTCTACAACCACGAGTATATACATGAAATGAGTAAAGTATTTTAGTGGTGTGATAAAATTACTTGAGAACAAATTTGGCGTCAAAATGACGGTTTTACCCTTGTGGTCAAAATGAGCGATACATGGCTAGAATCACTTGTTTTTGGGATTGGGGCTACGGATATGAATAGCGTGAGTGGGAATATTGTTGTGACACGTATGAGATGATTTAAACACAAGAAATTATTGATTTTATTGAGTTAAGTGATTTGGGCTCAATAAAAGCCCAAAATGGGGCAAAAGACATGGGTCACATGACCCAATCTTCTATTGACTAAGTCAAATATTGCATTAAATGCCAAGAATGGCTAAGGATGACCCCAAGGACTATATATAGACCCAAAAATCAGATTTTTATTCAATTGGAACTCTCATGTTTTTCTACATATTTTCTCCAACATTCTCTCAAACACTAAAGAACTCAAAGTCAATTTTGGAGCAAGATCATCACTTTTCAAGATTGGGTAAGTGAATATTGTTATGGATTAATATATTATATACATGAAAGAGTATGTAAATCATGTTGGTTGTGCTTGGAAATGTTGGACATGGTACTTTGTGTTTTTGTATAAGATTTGTCATCCATGGGATTCAAGCTTGAATTAGGACTTGTGCCTTTGATGAAAAAGCATGGTATGAATAAAATATGAACATGTATGGTGTTATTTTGTTATTAAACTTGTTATTTTTCGACAAGTGTAAATTGGGGGATTTTGGCCGATATGTGCTATGAGGTGTATTAAGGTAATTTGATGGTTCATTTGTGATATGGTGTGGATAAGAAAGTGTAAAGGAGAAGTGTTGTGGTGAAATGTACTGATTATCATGTATTGGTCAATGTATGGAATATTGGGGGATTTTTGGAATAATAATTCATCAATGGTTTTGTCAAGGGGAAATGGCATGTTTAAAGGCAAACATGTAACTCATTGATGTTATATGCATTTGTAAAGTAGTTGATGGTTAATGTGAATCCCATTATATATTTGTGTTGTAGAGTGACACATAAAGAAGGAGCGGGACTATTGTATGCACCTCTAGGATAATATATTCGTATTGCGAATACAAGGTATGTAAGGTTACTCCGTCCGTACCTTTCTGCGGTAAATAGTATTCATATTGACATTACGCTTGTCCCATCTCGAAATGTGCTAAGGTATTCTATATCCGGTTATCAATGGTCATTATCATATGTTTCCTACTCATTGATCATTGGTGAATCTCATGTCTCATATTCATGGTTAATGTTCCAAAAGCTCAAATAAGGTTATATTCCAATGTTCCAATAGTGATTATACTTATGTCTCTTGTTCATGGATTCTTGTCCAATGGTTCCCATGGTGTTATAGTTCTAATAATGTTATGTTTCCAAGTTATTCACATGTCTCTCACTCATTGGTTAATGATCCAAAGTTTCAAGTAAAGTTATGACTAACATTGTACCAATCTCAAAGTAAAGATTTAAGTAATACATATGTGGTTAATAATCAAGTAAGGGTGGCAGCTTTGGGGGAAAAATGCCTAGCTCAAGCCGATCCCAAATCAGGGGGCAGTCCTGGGGGAATAAGCCTAGCTCGGACTGATCCTAACAGGGGGCAGCTCTAGAGGTAATAACCTAGCTCGAGCCGAACCTGAAATGTTGTATAGGTGGCAGCTCTAGAGGTACTAACCTAGCTCGAGCCAATCCCGATATATACATTGATTCATAGGGTGGCAGCTCTAGAGGCATAAGCCTAGCTCGAGCTGATCCCAACATAACATGATGTTATGTTTAAGACCCACTGTTCAGTCGGGGCCCGGGTATCACAAGTCACAAGCAAATACGAATAATCATGGAATTAAAGATACAAAGAAGGTAACGAAAGCAGTATACATGGTTTCCAAAGTACAGAATAGTGACTCATCTACATTGTGACTTACCTATATTGGTTATACATTTGAACTTGAGTTCTTTGACATACTTACATATCTTACAAGTTTCATATGGCCTTACATACACAGTACATTCTTCGTACTGACCCCTCTTGGAGAATTTACCTTACTTGTTGCAGGCGCAGGTACTAGTAGGCCTCCACAGTAGGTTGCCAGTTATTGCAGATCATTGGTGAGCTCCAGTTAGTTCGGGGTTTCTTCGAGTCACTGTTGTACATATGTTTTGGTGTTGTACATGTTATATAAAGCGGGAACTTGTCCCGACTTTTAGTTCATTTTGGTCAATGCAGTTGTTAGAGGCTTTTGTAGACGGATGTGGGTGAATAAATGTAAAAGGGATATGTCGTTCTTGACCTGGTGTCCTCAACGGCCAAGTTTCGCATATGTATATATATATCATGTTCCATGAATTTCGTTGTTGGTATTTAAAGCTCTTACGTGATCATGGGTTTTCTTATGGCATGCATATGATTGAATAGAGGCAAAGCTTGGTTCTCTCGAGCCTTGTCGGCTACGAGTGTCAATTCGTCCCGAGGGGATTCGGGGCGTGACAAAAGTGGTATCAGAGAAAGGTCATTCTAAGGGTGTCTACAAAGCCGTGTCTGAGTAGAGTCTTACTTATCGATGTGTTGTGCACCATATTTATAAGTAGGAGGCTACGAGATATTTAGGATGTTGTTTCTTTTCTTCATTTCTAGATCGTGCATTAGAGCCAAGGTTATAGGTGGGACTGTTTCTGACCATATATATTGTTATTCTTGTATATTATAGAAAATGTCGATGACAAGAGGAGGTCGAGGAAAAAGTAAGAGAATAGATAGACTTGCTGGTGAAGGAACCAGTATACCACCACCTGATCAAGTTAATCAAGGTGATACTGAGCATGAATTTGTGTCACGAGCTTCCTCCACTCCCTCTGTACCAGAAGAGTCGAGTAGGAGAAGCGTACTTGTAGAACCACCAGTCAATCCCACAGATCAGGATCTTAGAAATACAGTTCAGATGTTGACACAGTTAGTGGCAGGCCAGAGTCAAGGACGAGCTGCTCCAATGAAACATGATGATGATGCGGCTAGAATGGCAAGTCACAGAACACAGGATTTCTTGAAACTGGACCCTCCTATCTTCACAGGGTCAGATCCAAAATCAGATCCACAGGACTTTGTGGATCAAATTCAAAGGACCTTGGAAGTTATGCACGTGACGGGGGTAGAGACAGTTGAACATGCTGCGTACCGATTGAAAAGAGAGGCAATATTGTGGTACGAGGATTGGAAGAAATCCCGTGATATTGGTGCAACTCCACCTACTTGGGAAGAATTTAAAGTGGCTTTCCTAGATCATTATCTTCCGTATGAGATTCGTGAGGCAAGTGCGGATCAGTTTCTAAATCTCCGTCAAGGAAATTTGAGTGTCAGAGAATATAGCTTGCAATTTAATTCCTGGGCTCGATATGCGCCAAAATGTGGTGGCTACGATGACAGATAGAGTCCATAGATACGTGAACAGACTAGAGCCATATTTGGTAAGGGATTGCACCATTGCTGCCTTGAACAAAGACATGGATATAGAGAGAATTCAGGCCTTCGCCCAGAAAATGGAAGATCAATGACAGAGACGAAGGGTACATTAATTTGACAGGGGACAGTCCAAACGGGCTAGACCTATGGGACCACCTATGATGTCCTAAGGAGGATCTAGGCCCCGTATGTTTTAGAGACCACCTAGACCATCGTTCTCTTATTCCACAGGGGGTGCTCACTCACAGTTTAGAGGGTCTAGGGGTGGTCCATCTGGGCAAAGTAGCGGAGTTCACGGATCACCGGCAGCAGGTCTTCCTCGTCAGCAGTGTCAACACTGTGGGCGTATTCATGCAGGTACATGCAGAATGGGGACAAATGCTTGTTTCTGGTGCGGCATGATGGGACACATGATGAGAGAGTGTCCCCAGAGGAGTATGGGTGGTGTGGCACGACCGAGAGGATCGGCCGTTGCGTCATCAACATCGGTCCCTTTTTTGGGCCGAGGTGTTCAGTCTGTTGGCAGGGGTAGAGGTGCCAGAGGAGCAGCCAGTACTAGTGGGGTCCAGCATCGCACTTATGCTTTAGTGGACCGACAGAATTCAGAGGCTTCCCCTGATGTTGTCACAGGTACATTACTCGTATCCTCACATAATGTATATGCATTGATTGACCCTGGTTCTATATTTTCCTATGTAACTCCATTGGTTGCTGCGAAATTTGTAAAGGCACCAGAATTATTAATTAAATCAATTGAAGTGTCTACACCGGTTGGTGAATATATTATTGCAAAGAGAGTATATCGTGAATGTGTGGTAACTATGTGTGGTCATGATACACTGGTCGATCTCATTGAATTGGACATGGTGGATTTTGATGTGATCATGGGAATGGTTTGGTTGGCCTCTTGTTATGCCACGGTAGATTGTCGGGCCAAGAAGGTTGTCACGCCCCGACTTCCAACGAGGTGTGATTGGCACTCGAAGTCGACATGGCCCGAGAGAATCAATCTTTGCTTATGAACCTTCGTATGCATATCCTCGTATGAATATTGTTAAGCCTTCTGCAACTATGCGTAAAACATGAACATGGAACATATGCTATATATATATATATATATATATATATATATATATATATATATTTATGAAACTTGGCCGTTGGGGCCATCAAGTCAAACGGACCTTTATCTCGTACATCATAACCCACACATGTCTGCAAAAGCCTCTAGCAGATGCAGTTACAAGACCAACTTAAAGTCGGGACAAGTCCCCGCTTTATACAATATTTACAATGCCAAAACAAATATACAACTACGACCCAGAAAGCTCCGAACCAAGTGGAGCTCACCAAAACTCTGCAACTGATCCCCAGTCTACAGAGGAGGTCTACTAATGCCTGAACCTGCAACATGTAAGGTAAGTCCCCCGAGGGGGTCAGTATGAAGAATGTACTGAGTATGTAAGGCTCATAAAAAAAATATCATCATACATGAGAATATCAATAGAATAAAATACAAGAGAATAGTCAATGTGGATAAACCATCATTTTATATAATATCTTTTATAATTATTCTCCTTCAAGGAAAATTACCTTCACTCAAGAGACTTGTCTCCAATAGATTATTCTATATGCAAGAGATTCCTTCTTGCTTCTATGTTCATTAACACTATTATCCATCTACTTGGTTAGTAGGTTGTAAAAGAATAACATTCATCCACATACATCCACTCTAGTGGTGGGGTAACAATATAACTTACATCTACTCTATCGGGGGGTTAATAATATAACGTACATCCACTCTATTAACGTAAATCCACTCTATTGGTGGTTTAACCTACATCCACTCTCATGGTGGGTTAGCATACATCCACTCTATGGTGGGTTAACGTACATCCACTCTCATGGTGGGGCAACATACATCCACTCTCATGGTGGGGTAACATACATCCACTCTATGGTGGGAGAACATACATCCACTCTATGGTGGGAGAACATACATCCACTCTTTGGTGGGAGAAATTGGTATATCAACTTATGAAAGATTAATACATTAAGGATCATGACACTATTTGAAACACACAAATATGCTTTACCTCACGCTTATACTTCATGAGATTAACACCTTAACTTGTGAGGGATAGATATATTAGCTCGCACTTTACCTCTTTCACTAATCTTATGAGATCTTATATAAGTAAGTATATGATACCGGACCTCCACCTTTAGTGGGCTATACTAAATAACAAAGCATAATATTGGGACTATTCCATATTAAACTTATACCCTCTAGAGTGTAATCCATACTCCATGAAACATAAAGCAACCATGCGCATTACCTCTTTACAATCTTATACCTTGCATTTCATTATGAGAGTGACACATTAAAGATCATGAGACTAAAGCACACACTTATATACACGTCTCACTTCACCCCTTTACCTCATGAGATTGACATCTTCACTTATGAGGAATAATTTTACTAACTCGCACATCACCTCTCTTATTACTCTTATGAGATTGGTACTTCTACTTATGAATGATTGGTACAAGGATAATCATCATACTATAGGACTTTGGAACAAGACATGATTGGAATAATGTTATTCAAACTAAACAAGCTCTCTTTACCTCATTACTCTCGTTGAGATAGTTCTCTTAGAATTTACAATGTTATGACATCTTTGGAAATTCCAATCAATGACTAAGAGATAAGTGAATCATCATTCATCTAAGAATAGGATACGTATGAATAACAAGATACGTCAACCTGAATTGATATACTTCAAGCCTTTCGGAATTGAAACAAGTCCAATGTCAATGTGAACAAAATGTTGCAGAAGGATAGGGAAAAAGGAACCTTACATACCTTGTATTCTCAATACGATTCTACAATCTTAAGTGTGCATACAATAGTCCCGCTCCGTCCTTGTGTTTTGCTCTACAACACAAGTTCATAACGAAACCAACATTAACCACCAATTACCTTATAATGGCATACAATAACAATAAGTCACATGTTTAGCTTTAACATGTCATTTCCCCCTTGACAATACCATTTATGAAATCATCATACCAATAATCCCACAATATTCCATACATTGACCAACTCATGATAACCAATAGCATGTCACACCAAGTTCATATTTTACACTTCTCCATCACCACCACATTACAAGTATTCCATCAATTTACTTCAATACACCTCACAACAACAAATCGGCCAAACTCCCATAATTTACACTTATATAAAAATAACAAGTTTGGGACCATAATAACACCATACATGTTGTTATTTTATCCATACCATGCTTTTTCATCAAGACCATAAGTCATAATCTCTCATGCTTATAATATATTAAAGTACAATAATAATCACTTACCCAAGCTTGGAAGATGATAATCTTGCTCCAAAAATTGACTTTGAGCTCTTAGGGTTTGAGAGCAAGAAAAGCTTTCTTGAGACTTCTAGAAAAAGATAGAAAAAGCATGTGTGTTGTTGTGTATTAAAAATCTGATTTTTGGTCTCCTTTTATAGACCTTGGGGGTCATCCTTAGCCACTCTTGGCATTTAATGCTAAGTGTGGCTAAGTCAATGGAAGAATGGGTCATTTGACCCATTCATGACCCATGATTTCTTCTCATTTTGGGCCCCTTTTTGAGCCCAATTCACTTAACCCACTAAAATCTATAATTCCTCATGTTTAATTCATTCCATACGCATTACGACAATATTCCCACTCACGGTATTCACACTCGTAGCCTCAATTCCAAAAACAAGCAATTCTAGCCACGTATGACTTATTTTGACCATAAGGGTAAAATCATCATTTTAATGCCAAATTCGTTCTCGAGTAATTTTTATCATACCAATATAATAATTTACTCATTTCATGTATATACTCATGGTTGTTAAGGAAACGTGGCAAAAATCGGCTCGATACATCCCCGGAAACCCTTGGAACTTAAAAAATTTCCAACTTTCGAAAAACTAAAAATTACATCCTGGCACGCCCTGGGGCGCGCTAGATTGCTGCATCTGGGCACAAAATTTTGGCCCAGATCGTCCTGGCATGGTCCCCAATGCACCCCTCACTTAAAATTTTCAAAAATTTTATTTTTCGACTTTTCTTCGCGGGTTTGGTTAGATACTCCAAGTCCTATCCTTTAACTTACTTCTTGGCCTTAATATAATTTTTTTAGAGAATATAATTTTTTTAGAGGTCCTCTTAGCCTCATTTTGAACCCCACAACTGCGCCACGAAAATCACAAAACACCTTTTATGAAGGGTCAACCACATGTACGAGGCCAAAATTCAAATTTCTTGTCACTAACATTACAACTTACATACTCATGGCATCTCGACACCTCAGTAACCATTGTTCAATGTCATCACATAGGGTTAGGAAAGTACGGGGTGTTACATTCTCCACCCCTTAGAAACATTCATCCTCGAATGTTAAAGATGTCGTTTTAATTACAACAAATGCATTTCTATATTCGCCTATACATGTATAGACACGTGAGGCTCATGGCTACTTACTTAGTATTGGTCCACTTCCACCTTTTGAACCTTTTCTTCCATTTGAAACAAACATGGGTATCTCTTCGACTTATTAATTTCTTCAAAGAACTTTTATGGAAGTTACGTCTTTATTCATTAACCTTCACACTTGACTAGTGAGATCCCCCAAACTTTATATCTTTCCAACGGGAACAATATGCAAGGAAACTCTTATACACTTTCACCAATTTCACATGGTATATTGTATAGGGTCAATTTTCCCTTCTTTCTGAATTTCATTATACCTTTCATGATCACAAACATCTACTATACCATTATGATATGTTCTTTTCACTATACTAAACTCACCGACAGGTGGAAATATTTCTATTGACTTCTCTCATAACCCCGGTGTACTATTAAATTCATGGTAGTCGATGGAGTAACGTACGATGGAGTAGAGCTCAATCAATCAATACATATACATCATGTAAAATATGGTAATATACCTAAATACCTGTACCGTCATCAGGAGTTGCTTCCTCATTCCGTTGGTCCACTAAAGCGTATGTGCGATTTTGAGTTCCACTGGAACTGGCTGCTCCTCTGGCACCTTTACCGCGACCAGCAGACTGTACACCAGCTACCGGTGCCACATCGGCTGATTCGGTAGGCCGTGTCATACTACCCGTAGGCCTCTGTGGGCATTCTCTCATCATGTGTCCTGGCCTACTACATACAAAGCAAACATTCGTATCAAACTGGCATTCGCCTGCATGAAATCTCCTACAGCGCAGGCACAACTGACGAGAAGATCTTGTTGCATGTGATCCATGAATCCCACTACTCTATTCCGATCAACCACCTCTAGACCCTCGGAATTGAGAATGAGCACCTGCTGTGGAATAAGAGGATGAGGGTCTAGGCGGTAACATTCGAGATCCAAATTCTCCTGGGGACAACATAGACTGTCCCATAGGTCTGGCCCTTTTTGATGACCCTTCTTCCGCTTTCTGTATCCTCTTTCTTTACCTTTGATCCTCCATTTTCTGAGCAAAGGCCTGTATTCTAGCGATGTCCATATCTCAATTTAAGGCAGCAATAGTGCAGTCTCGTACCAAATAAGGCTCTAATCTGTCCACATATCGATAAACTCTATCTTTCATGGTGGCTACTACATTTGGAGCATATCTAGCCAAGGAATTAAACTGAAGACTATATTCTCGAACACTCATGTTCCCTTGACGTATATTTAAAAACTGATCTGTACGAGCTTCACGGATCTCATAGGGAAGATAGTGATCAAGAAATGGTGCTTTAAATTCTTCCCAACTTGGTGGCATTGCACCAATACCACGAGACTTCTTCCAATCTCCATACCACAATATCGCCTCTCCTTTTAATCTATAGGCTACCAACTCAACCGTTTCTACACCTGTCACATGCATCACCTCTAGTGCTCTTTGAACTTGGTCCACGAAATCCTGTGGATCTAATTTCAGATCGAACCCTGTGAATATGGGAGGGTCTAATTTTAAAAAGTCCTGTGTATGCCGACTAGCTGCTCTAGCCGTGTCATCTTCATTTACCATTGGACCAGTTCGTCCCTGGGTTTGTACAGCCACTAACTGTGTCAACATATGTACTGCATTTCTTAAATCCTGATCTGTGGCATTCATTGGTAGCTCTGCGGATACTTCTCTACCTCTTGGCTCTCCCAGAGCTGGAACGGTAGCAGAAGACCGCGATGCAATTTCAGCGTCAGCTCCACCTTGACTAGCTTGGTCAGGTGGTAATCTACTCATTTCTTCTTCAGCAGGAACATCCACCTGCTTCCCTTTTCCTCTACCTCTTCTCATGATTGGCATTTTACTATACCAAAGAAAAACAATCACCATGGTCAGATACAATTCAACTTACAACACTGGCTCTATTGCACGATCTAGAAGTGAAGAACAGAAACAACATCCTAAATGTACCGTAGCCTCCTACTTATTAATGTGGTGCACAACACATCGATAAGTAAGACTCTACTCAGACACGGCTTTGTAGACACCCTTAGACCGACCTGCTCTGATACCACTTTTGTCACGCCCCGACTTCCAACGAAGCGTGATTGGCACCCGAAGCCGACATGGACCGAGAGAACCAATCTTTGATCATGAACCTTCGTATGCATATCCTCGTATGAATATTGTTAAGCCTTCTGCAACTATGCATAAAACATGAACATGGAACATATGCTACATATATATATATTTATGAAACTTGGTCGTTGGGGCCATCAAGTCAAATGGACCTTTATCTCGTACATTCATAACCCACACATGTCTACAAAAGCCTCTAGCAGATGCAGTTACAAGGACAACTCAAAGTCGGGACAAGTCCCCGCTTTATACAATATTTACAATGCCAAAACAAATATACAACTACGACCCAGAAAGCTCCGAACCAAGTGGAGCTCACCAAAACTCTGCAACTGATCCCCAGTCTATAGAGGAGGTCTACTAATGCCTGCACCTGCAACATGTAAGGTAAGTCCCCCGAGGGGGTCAGTACGAAGAATGTACTGAGTATGTAAGGCTCATAAAAAAAATATCATCATACATGAGAATATCAATAGAATAAAATACAAGAGAATAGTCAATGTGGATAAACCATCATTTTATATAATATCTTTTATAATTATTCTCCTTCAAGGAAAATTACCTTCAATCAAGAGACTTGCCTCCAATAGATTCTTCTATATGCAAGAGATTCCTTCTTGCTTCTATATTCATTACCACTATTATCCATCTACTTGGTTAGTAGGTTGTAAAAGAATAACATTCATCCACATACATCCACTCTAGTGGTGGGGTAACAATATAACATACATCTACTCTATCGGGGGGTTAATAATATAACGTACATCCATTCTATTAACGTACATCCACTCTATTGGTGGGGTAACATACATCCACTCTATTGGTGGTTTAACCTACATCCACTCTCATGGTGGGTTAGCATACATCCACTCTATGGTGGGCTAACGTACATCCACTCTCATAGTGGAGCAACATACATCCACTCTCATGGTGGGGTAACATACATCCACTCTCATGGTGGGGTAACATACATCCACTCTATGGTGGGAGAACGTACATCCACTCTATGGTGGGAGAACATACATCCACTCTATGGTGGGAGAAATTGGTATATCAACTTATGAGAGATTAATACATTAAGGATCATGACACTATTTGAAACACACAAATATGCTTTACCTCACGCTTATACTTCATGAGATTAACACCTTAACTTGTGAGGGATAGATATATTAGCTCGCACTTTACCTCTTTCACTAATCTTATGAGATCTTATATAAGTAAGTATATGATACCGGACCTCCACCTTTAGTGGGCTATACTAAATAACAAAGCATAATATTGGGACTATTCCATATTAAACTTATACCCTCTAGAGTGTAATCCATACTCCATGAAACATAAAGCAACCATGCGCATTACCTCTTTACAATCTTATACCTTGCATTCCATTATGAGAGTGACACATTAAAGATCATGAGACTAAAGTACACATTTATATACACGTCTCACTTCACCCCTTTACCTCATGAGATTGACATCTTCACTTATGAGGAATAATTTTACTAACTCGCACATCACCTCTCTTATTACTCTTACGAGATTGGTACTTCTACTTATGAATGATTGGTACAAGGATAATCATCATACGATAGGACTTTGGAACAAGACATGATTGGAATAATGCTATTCAAACTAAACAATCTCTCTTTACCTCATTACTCTCGTTGAGATAGTTCTCTTAGAATTTACAATGTTATGACATCTTTGGAAATTCCAATCAATGACTAAGAGATAAGTGAATCATCATTCATCTAAGAATAGGATACGTATGAATAACAAGATACGTCAACCTGAATTGATATACTTCAAGCCTTTCGGAATTGAAACAAGTCCAATGTCAATGTGAACAACATGTTGCAGAAGGATAGGGAAAAAGGAACCTTACATACCTTGTATTCTCAATACGATTCTACAATCTTAAGTGTACATACATCAGTCCCGCTCCGTCCTTGTGGTTCGCTCCACAACACAAGTTCATAACGAAACCAACATTAACCACCAATTACCTTATAATGGCATACAATAACAATAAGTCACATGTTTAGCTTTAGCATGTCATTTCCCCCTTAACAATACCATTTATGAAATCATCATACCAATAATCCCACAATATTCCATACATTGACCAACTCATGATAACCAATAGCATGTCACACCAAGTTCATATTTTACACTTCTCCATCACCACCACATTACAAGTATTCCATCAATTTACTTCAATACACCTCACAACAACAAATCGGCCAAACTCCCATAATTTACACTTATAGAAAAATAACAAGTTTGAGACCATAATAACATCATACATGTTGTTATTTTATCCATATCATGTTTTTTCATCAAGACCACAAGTCATAATCCAAGTTACAATCCCATGGATAGCACATCTTTTTTCACGAAACCAAAAGTGCCATGTCCAACACTTCCAACCCTAACCAACATGATATACATAATCTATCATGCTTATAATATGTTAAAGTACAATAATAATCACTTAACCAAGCTTGGAAGATGATAATATTGCTCCAAAATTTAACTTTGAGTTCTTAGGATTTGAGAGCAAGAAAAGCATTCTTGAGACTTCTAGAAAAAGATAGAAAAAGCATGTGTGTTGTTGTGTATTAAAAATCTGATTTTTGGTCTCCTTTTATAGACCTTGGGGGTCATCCTTAGCCACTCTTGGCATTTAATTCTAAGTGTGGCTAAGTCAATGGAAGAATGGGTCATTTCTTGACCCATGATTTCTTCTCATTTTGGGCCCCTTTTTGAGCCCAATTCACTTAACCCACTAAAATCCATAATTCCTCATGTTTAATTCATTCCATACGCATTACAACAATATTCCCGCTCACGGTATTCACACTCGTAGCCTCAATTCCAAAAACAAGCAATTCTAGCCACGTATGACTTATTTTGACAATAAGGGTAAAATCGTCATTTTAATGCCAAATTCGTTCTCGAGTAATTTTTATCATACCAATATAATAATTTACTCATTTCATGTATATGCTCATGTTTGTAGAATAAACGTGGCAAAAATCGGCTCGATACATCCCCGAAAACCCTTGGAACTTAGAAAATTTCCAACTTTCGAAAAACTAAAAATTACATCCTAGCACGCCTTGGGGAGCGCCAGATTGCTGCATCTGGGCACAAAATTTTGGCCCAGAGCAGCCTGGTATGGTCCCCAATGCGCCCCTCACTTAAAATTTTCTAAAATTTTATTTTTCGACTTTTCTTCGCGGGTTTGGTTAGATACTCCAAGTCCTATCCTTTAACTTACTTCTTGGACTTAATATACTTTGTTTAGAGGTCCTCTTAGCCTCATTTTGAACCCCACAACTGCGCCACAAAAATCACAAAACACCTTTTATGAAGGGTCAACTACATGTACGAGGCCAAATTTCAAATTTCTTGTCACTAACATTACAGCTTACATACTCATGGCATCTCGACACCTAAGTAACCATTGTTCAACGTCATCACATAGGGTTAGGAAAGTACGGGGTGTTACAAAGGTGCAATTTTGTTTTCTGCAAGAAAGTATTCTTGAATGGCAGGGTAATGTAGGGGTACCACGAGGACGATTTATTTCCAATTTGAAAGCCAGAAAAATGATTGCCAAGGGTTATATATGTCATTTAGTACGGGTGAAAGATACTGAAGCGGAACCACTAACTCCGCAGTCGGTTCCAGTGGTCAATGAATTTTTGGATGTATTTCCAGAAGATCTTCCAGGCTTACCCCCAGAATGGGAAGTAGAATTTGGCATTGATGTGATTCCAGGCACTCAGCCTATTTCAATTCCCCCATATAGAATGGCTCCAGCAGAACTGCGTGAATTGAAGGAGCAGTTGAAAGATTTGTTGGACAAAGGCTTCATTAGGCCTAGTATGTCCCCTTGGGGTACACCGGTATTATTTGTACAGAAGAAAGATGGCACATTAAGAATGTGCATCGACTATCGGCAATTGAATAAGGTAACGATCAAGAACAAATATCCCCTCCCTCGAATTGATGATTTGTTTGATCAGTTACAGGGTGCTAGGTGTTTTTCAAAGATCGACTTGAGGTCGGGTTACCATCAAGTCAGAGTTAGAAAAGAAGATGTACCCAAGACAGCTTTCCGAACACGGTATGGCCATTATGAATTTTTAGTTATGTTATTTGGACTCACAAATGCTCCAGCTGTGTTCATGGATTTGATAAATAGGGTGTTTAATCCATTTCTGGACGTGTTTGTCACGGTATTTATAGATGACATCCTAGTTTATTCAAGATCACCGGAGGAACACGCTAATCACTTACGACAAGTGTTACAGATTCTCCGTGAGCGTAAGTTGTATGTAAAATTCTCCAAATGTGAATTTTGGTTGAAATTAGTTGCATTCTTGGGTCACATTGTGTCAGATAAAGGGATACAGGTTGATACACAGAAGATTGAAGCAGTGAAAAATTGGCCAAGACCTACGACACCCACAAAAATTCATAGTTTTCTTGGACTGGCAGGTTATTACCGACGATTTATAGAAGGTTTTTCCTCTATTGCTGCACCGTTAACAAGGCTTACACATAAGGCAGTAAAATTTCAGTGGAATGATGCGTGTGAGAAAATCTTCCAAAAGTTGAAAGATAAATTAACCTCCACACCAGTTTTAGTGCTTCTCGAAGGTACCGAAGGTTATGTAGTGTATTGTGATGCTTCCAGGGTTGGCCTCGGGTGTGTGTTGATGCAACACGGTAATGTAATAGCATATTCCTCACGACAGTTGCAACCACATGAGAAAAATTATCCCACACATGATCTTGAATTGGCAACGGTAGTTTTTGCTCTAAAGATATGGCGTCATTATTTGTATGGAGTCCATGTTGATATCTATACGGACCACAAAAGTTTGAAATAGCTCTTTAATCAAAAGGAACTCAATTTAAGGCAACGAAGGTGGTTAGAGCTCTTAAAAGACTATGACATTGATATTCTTTAACACCCAGGCAAAGCAAATGTAGTAGCTGATGCATTGGGCCGTAAGGCAATAGGAAGCACTAGTGGCCAGTTGACTGAAAAGCTTGAGATAATCAAAGATCTAAATCAATTAGCCAGCTTGGGAGTTCGCCTTATTAAATCCTCAGATGATGGAGTTATTGTGCAGAATGCAGCAAAATCCTCCTTAATAGCTGAAGTGAAAGAGAAACAGTTTGTGGATTCTATGTTGTTGCAGCTAAAGAAAAATGTACAACAGAATTTGACAAAGGCATTTGATCTTACACAGGAAGGAGTATTTCAATGTCAAGGAAGATTATATGTACCGGATGTAGATGAGCTGAGGACCCGAATTATGACAGAGGCGCATCATTCGCGCTATTCTATTCATCCGGGTGCTACAAAAATGTACCATGAATTAAAGGAACTGTATTGGTGGGGAAATATGAAAAATAACATTGCAGAGTTTGTCGCTCAATGCCCGAATTGTCAACAAGTGAAAGTAGAGCATCAGAAACCGGGAGGTTACATGCAATGTATCAATCTTCTAGTCTGGAAATGGGATATGATTAACATGGATTTCATTACAGGTTTGCCTCGTACATTGCGGAAGTTTGATTCTATATGGGTTATAGTGGACAGGCTTACCAAGTCAATGCATTTTCTACCGGTCAAGACGACCTATACAGCTGAGGATTATGCGAAGTTGTATGTGAAAGAGATAGTACGATTGCATGGTATTCCACTTTCCATTATATCAGACAGAGGAACACAGTTCACAGTGCACTTTTGGAGATCTTTCCAGCAGAGTTTGGGTACACGGGTGAATTTGAGTACGGCTTTCATCCTCAGACTGATGGACAAGCAGAACGTACTATTTAGACACTTGAAGATATGCTACGAGCTTGTACGTTAGATTTTCAAGGCAGTTGGGATGACCATCTGCCTCTTATTGAATTTGCTTACAACAATAGCTATCATTCAAGTATTAAAATGGCACCTTATGAAGCCTTGTACGGAAGGAAATGTAGATCACCAGTAGGATGGTTTGAAACGGATGAAATTGCTTTACTTGGGCCCGATATTGTTCACCAGGCTATGGAGAATGTTAAAGTGATCCAACAGTGGTTACAAATGGCCCAAAGTCGTCACATGTCATATGCCGATGTTCGAAGGAGAGGGCTTGAATTCGCCATAGGCGATTGGGTATTTTTAAAGATGCCACCGATGAAAGGGGTAATGCGGTTCGGAAAGAAAGGGAAATTGAGTCCACGTTACATAGGCCATATGAAATTATTAGAAGATTTGGGCAAGATGCGTATGAATTAGCACTACCTCAAGAACTTTCCTCAGTCCATCCGGTATTTCATGTTTCGATGCTTCAAAAATGCATAGGAGATCCATCTCGTATTGTTCCAATTGAAGATGTCCAAGTTACGGAGGATCTTACTTATGAAGAGGTACCCATTGCTATTCTAGATTGGCAAGTAAAGAGATTGAGGAATAAAGACATAACTTTTGTAAAAGTCCTTTGGAGAAATCAACAAGTAGAGGAAATCACATGGGAAGCGGAAGAGATGATGTAATCCAAATATCCCCATATATTTCAAATGGACCAAGAAGTTCAAAGTGCGGAAGTGGGGCAATAACAAGTAAGTCTCCATGAGCTTTAAGTGTTTATGTATATACATGCTAACGTAGAGATGCAATTGTTGTAATTAAAATGATATTGTTAACATTCGAGGACGAATGTTCCTAAGGGGGGAAGAATGTAACACCCCGTACCTTCCTAACCCTACTTGTCGATGTTGAGCAATGCTTACTTAGGTGTCGAGAGCCATACATACGTCTTTTGTAATGCTATGGATGAGATACTTGACTTTTGGCCTCGTAAATGTGATTAAGCCTTTCGTAGGAGGTGTTTTGTGATTTTCGTGGAGTATTTGTGGGGTTCAAAATGAGTCTAAGAGGACCCCCAAACAAAGGATATTAAGGGTAAGAAGTAAGTTAAATAATAGGATTTGAAGTATCTAACCAAATCCGCAAAGAAAAGTCGAAGCACCAAAAAAAAAAAATTCAGTGCCACAGGAGGTACCAGGTGCTGGTTCTGACACCCAAACCAGCAAGCTTTTAAAGCTCAGTGCCCTGGTGGGTGCCAGGCGCTGGCTGGGGCGGCCAAACCAGCAATGCTTCCAAAATTTGTTCTAAGTGTCCAAAGGTGCCCGGGGATGTATCGGACCGATTTTTGCCACGTTTCTTCTACAACCACGAGTATATACATGAAATGAGTAAATTATTATAGTGGTGTGATAAAATTACTCGAGAACAAATTTGGCATCAAAATGACGGTTTTACCCTTGTGGTCAAAATGAGCCATACATGGCTAGAATCACTTGTTTTTGGGATTGGGGCTACGGATATGAATAGAGTGAGTGGGAATATTGTTGTCACAAGTATGAGATGATTTAAACACGAGAAATTATTAATTTTATTGAGTTAAGTGATTTGGGCTCAATAAAAGCCCAAAATGGGGCAAAAGACATGGGTCACATGACCCAATCTTCTATTGACTAAGTCAAATATTGCATTAAATGCCAAGAATGGCTAAGGATGACCCCAAGGACTATATATAGACCCAAAAATCAGATTTTTATTCAATTGGAACTCATGTTTTTCTAGATATTTTCTCTAACATTCTCTCAAACCCTAAAGAACTCAAAGTCAATTTTGGAGCAAGATCATCACTTTTCAAGCTTGGGTAAGTGAATATTGTTATGGATTAATATATTATATGCATTAAAGAGTATGCAAATCATGTTGTTTGTGCTTGGAAATGTTGGACATGGTACTTTGTGTTTTTGTATAAGATTTGTGATCCATGGGATTCAAGCTTGAATTAGGACTTGTGCCTTTGATGAAAAAGCATGGTATGGATAAAATATGAACATGTATGGTGTTATTTTGTTATTAAACTTGTTATTTTTCGACAAGTGTAAATTGGGGGATTTTGGTCGATATGTGCTATGAGGTGTATTAAGGTAATTTGATGGTTCATTTGTGATATGGTGTGGATAAGAAAGTGTAAAGGAGAAGTGTTGTGGTGAAATGTATTGATTATCATGTATTGGTCAATGTATGGAATATTGGGGGATTTTTGGAATAATAATTTCATCAATGGTTTTGTCAAGGGGAAATGGCATGTTTAAAGGCAAACATGTAACTCATTGATGTTATATGCATTTGTAAAGTAGTTGATGGTTAATGTGAATCCCATTATATATTTGTGTTGTAGAGTGACACATAAAGAAGGAGCGGGACTATTGTATGCACCTCTAGGATAATATATTCGTTTTGCGAATACAAGGTATGTAAGGTTACTCCGTCCGTACCTTTCTGCGGCAAATAGTATTCACATTGACATTACGCTTGTCCCATCTCGAAATGTGCTAAGGTATTCTATATCCGATTATCAATGGTCATTATCATATGTTTCCTACTCATTGATCATTGGTGAATCTCATGTCTCATATTCATAGTTAATGTTCCAAAAGCTCAAATAAGGTTATATTCCAATGTTCCAATAGTGATTATACTTATGTCTCTTGTTCATGGATTCTTGTCCAATGG
This sequence comes from Capsicum rhomboideum, assembly GCA_031232105.1. Taxonomy (NCBI): domain Eukaryota; kingdom Viridiplantae; phylum Streptophyta; class Magnoliopsida; order Solanales; family Solanaceae; genus Capsicum; species Capsicum rhomboideum. The sequence continues at coordinate 122,509,464 of CP124712.1, read as the reverse complement.
TTCCCATGGTGTTATAGTTCTAATAATGTTATGTTGCCAAGTTATTCACATGTCTCTCACTCATTGGTTAATGATCCAAAGTTTCAAGTAAAGTTATGACTAGCATTGTACCAATCTCAAAGTAAAGATTTAAGTAATACATATGTGGTTAATGATCAAGTAAGGGTGGCAGCTTTGGGGGAAAAATGCCTAGCTCAAGCCGATCCCAAATCAGGGGGCAGTCCTGGGGGCATAAGCCTAGCTCGGACCGATCCTAACAGGGGGCAGCTCTAGAGGTAATAACCTAGCTCGAGCTGAACCTGAAATGTTGTATGGGTGGCAGCTCTAGAGGTACTAACCTAGCTCGAGCCAATCCCGATATATACATTGATTCATAGGGTGGCAGCTCTAGAGGCATAAGCCTAGCTCGAGCTGATCCCAACATAACATGATGTTATGTTTAAAACCCACTATTCATTCGGGGCTCGGGTATCACAAGTCACAAGCAAATACGAATAATCATGGAATTAAAGATACAAAGAAGGTAACAAAAGCAATATACATGGTTTCCAAAGTACAGAATAGTGACTCATCTACATTGTGACTTACCTATATTGGTTATACATTTGAACTTGATTTCTTTGACATACTTACATATCTTACAAGTTTCATATGGCCTTACATACAAAGTACATTCTTCATACTGACCCCTCTTGGAGAATTTACCTTACTTGCTGCAGGCGCAGGTACTAGTAGGCCTCCACAGTAGGTTGCCAGTTATTGCAGATCATTAGTGAGCTCCAGTTAGTTCGGGGCTTCTCCGAGTCACTGTTGTACATATGTTTTGGTGTTGTACATGTTGTATAAAATGGGGAATTGTCCCGACTTTTAGTTCATTTTGGTCAATGCAGTTGTTAGAGGCTTTTGTAGACGGATGTGGGTGTATAAATGTAAAAGGGATATGTCGTTCTTGACTTGGTGGCCTCAACGGCCAAGTTTCGCATATGTATATATATATCATGTTCCATGAATTCCGTTGTTGGTATTTAAAGCTCTTACGTGATCATGGGTTTTCTTATGGCATGCATATGATTGAATAGAGGCAAAGCTTGGTTCTCTCGGGCCTTGTCGGCTACGAGTGCCAATCCGTCCCGAGGGGATTCGGGGCGTGACATAATATCATATTCATCAAAATAATGTAATACAATGTAATACTATACTATATGTTTTTTTTATTATTATTATTTTTTTACTTTTTGTAAATTTTAGCAAGAAATTAGAGACTATCTAATTAGATATTATGGCAATCACTATATTACTCTCTTTGTTAATTTCTAAATAAATAAATTTGAGTAGCTTTCTTGATCTTGAGTGTTAATGCAGTATGTTTCTTTCTCATAAAAATTGTTTCCAGATTAATTGATTTTACATAATGTATATGAAGCATCCCTTTTTATCTATTTTATCCTACACAACTCTCTTTGTTTGCTTTAAAATTGGTCAAAATTAAAGTCAATCTATTGGTGTTATTTCAGGAATGTCGTTCACCTTATCAATACATTGTCTTGATAAATGCTACCAAGTCTTGAATGTGAATGATAATTGCTATGGGATATTAGATTTGTTAGAAGATGCTCATAATTGTATACCAGGAGGTCCTTCTACATGGTTGGGAAAAACTACTTGTTTAGAAGCAATTGATCCAAATACTAGTGGTACAATAAAAGTGGATAATGATACTGATCTAGAAATTTTGTTCAATATGTACAAGAATTTGGAGAAGAGAAAGGTTCACATAAATCTGAATATAATAGATGAAAAGTTTGATGAAGTTGAAGGTGAAGATTTCCAGTGGACTGATGATGAAGAAGATGAAAACGTGGTTGAGAATATAGAGATTTACTCAGATGAACAAAAAATGATAATGGTTTATCTGATTATGAATATGATAAAAATGAAGTATTTGAAGGTGTTAGTGATGATGATAAAGCAATAGATCACCCAAGACAAAGGTAAGTGACAAAATACAAGGTGACATTTTTAAATATATGTATGATGAGAAATCGAAAAAAGAGCTTGTTGTACATAAAGAGGGGCAAATATTTAATAACATTACTCATTTTAGAAAAGTTATTGAAGAATTTATCCGCCAAGAAGGTTTTCATGTTGAGAAGCTGAAGAATGAGAGGAGAAGGTTTATTGCTAAATGTAAAGAGAAGGGGTGTGGATGGAAAATTTATGCTTCACCTTATGGCGATGGAATAACTTACAAGATTACAAAGATAGGTGATCCACACACGTGCCTTCAAGATATGAAAGGTCATGGAGCAACTTCAAGATGGATTACTAAACAATTTGAGTCAGAGTTCAGAGTCGACTATGACTTATCTGCGGATAAGCTTTATATTTCATTAAAGGAGAAATTTGGCCTTGATGTTAGTAAACAAAAGTTGTTAAGTGGAATACAGATTGGGAAAAACATAGTTGCTGGAGATCATGAAAAGAGCTATGCCAAAATATCACAATACATAGCTATTCTAAAAGATACTAATGAAGGGGTTGTGGTAAAGTTAAAGTGTATTGGTTTCGATCTGTTGAATCCAAGGTGCAATCCAATTCTTGAAAATTTTTACATTAACTTTGAGGAACAAAGTTATGGTTTTTTAAATGGTTGTAGACGCGTTATTGGAGTTGATGTGTGTTTTTTGAAGGGTCCATTTCAAGGACAATTACTTGTTGTTGTTTCACTTGATGCAAATTCAGGTATTTTCCTATAGCAGTCATGATTGCTAATAAAGAGGATGGGCCGACATGGGAGTATTTTCTTAATTGTTTGTCTAACTCTGTTGGAGTTACTGAAGGCATCACATTTATGAGTGACAGGCAGAAAGGGCTCAAGAGTGCAGTGAGATTTTCCAGATGGCTAATCATAGATTTTGTGCAAGACATTTCTATAACAATTTTAAAACCAAACATCTTGGTCCAGCTAAGACAACTTTTCTGGACAGCAGTTAAGGCCTATAACGAGCAAGATTTTCAACAAGTTATGAATGAAATGAAAGAAATAAGAAAACCTGCTTAAAATCGGTTGTTGTTTGACTGCAAAGAATCGCTAGGGAGTTGGGCAAGGCATAAATTTGATGGGAATGTAAAAAATGATCATGTTACGAATAACATGGCCGAGCCTTTCAATGCTTTTGTGGTGAAAGTTAGAAAAAAGTCAATTCTTACTATGTCGGAATGGATTAGAAGAAAAACTATGACTAGATTTCAACAAAGGTATGAAAAGGTTGTTACCTTAGATAGTCCAATCCCACCAAAAGTGAGATAAAGAATTACTAAAAATCAAAAAATGGGGAGGAAGTTGGTTTGTTTCAAGGGAAGTGATCACTTGTTTGAAGTTCATGACTTGAAAAATTATGTGGTAAACTTAAAGGAGATGTCTTGTTAACGTAGAGAATGGCAAATCAATGGAGTGTCGTGCAAACATGCACTATGTTGCATGCCTCATATTAGAGATGATCCAACCAGATTTTTTCATCCTCTGCTTAATAGAGATTTTTATGTGAAGACTTACTCTAAAAAGATCAATTCGATTCCAGATGAGAGCAAATGGCCAACTGTAGATCACCCTGTTGTGTGTCCTCGTAAAGAAACAGAGAAAAAGAGAGGTAGAAAACCAAAAAAAATAAAGAAAAAGAGAAGCAGATGAACAACCAAACAAGAAGAGATCAGTTCACTGCACTTGCAAAACATGTCGTCAAATTGGACATAATAGTAGAACGTGTGGAAGGAAAACATCAACTACAAATGACTGATGAGAATGGCCTGCATTAGTAAGTTTATTACTTTTTCCTCTTTCTAATTTTGAGTTCTTTTATTTCTTTTCTTTGTAATAGAAAACTGAGTTGAATTTACAAGTAGAAAGCTTAAAACAACTTAATAAATGGGCTAGAAGCTGTATAGTGTGATGAATGTATCCATGAAGCTGAAAGGTTTTAGGTCCAAGTTTACATAGGTCGATGTGTGCATCTCAAATTGCCTAGAAATTTTAGTTGTTGCATAGTTAGGGAGATATGCATTTACCATGGATAATCCTAATTTTCTTCTATGACTATCTGGTATAAACTTGAAGACTAAGATTTTTAGCAACTGTCAACTCTTTGATTTAATAGAAACTAATAGAAAACTTACAAGAATGCTGAAATTGAAAGGATAAACAAAGAAAAACTTAGAAAGGGCAAAGGTTCCAGAACACCTCTTAACTAGAAAATAAAACGATTTGGCATATAGCATAGCCTTCTTTGTAGAACCTCTTCTAGTATATATACTATAAGCTGCTGATAATATTCCTTAGGTAGTTGTGGCACTCGTCCCTGCATAAACAGAATTAACAGGTCATATCCCTTATTCTTTGCCCTTTGAAACCACATTTTCTATTCAACTATTCCTTCCTTATTCTAGGATTTATTGAGCCTGATATGATAGTAAATAGAGGTAGGAGATAGAGAAACACTTAGCCTCCAGAATTCTGATTCTAAACATGGGATAGAAAATCTTTATGCTCTTCAATAAGTACGATAACTTACTGAAAATTCATTAGTAAGTTATTACTTTTTCCATTTTCTAATCTTGAGTTCTAAAACTAAAAAATAATTATTTTGTGTTCTTCAAATTACAGGTTTCACAATGTTCTTGAATGGACACACATGATGTGATTCATTTAATGGATGGGATGCGTTACTAGCTTATTTATTTTACTGAAGACTTATCTTTTTTGCTTTTGGAATTTTTTTCTAGTCATTTGAACTTCTATTTTGCAGTTCATTTACAACATTTAAACTTCTATTTTGCAGTTCTGTTTCAACATTTAAACTTATATTTTTCTAGTGATTTGGAGATTCTCATCGTCTAATTCTATATAAAATGCATTCAGTGCATCCCATTATATATGTTGTTCGGACTCTTCAAAAATATCGATGGGTGCATGCAATACAATTAAAAAAAAGATAGAAGAATATATATAATGCAACATTGTCAAGTTAATGTTGAGCATCAGTACGGAGGGGAATATACTAGCTGATCCATAGGCACACACCTTTTTTGTTTGTTTTGGAATTGTTTGTTTGGGCGGGGCATGCTAAACTCAATACGTATTACACCACCGTTGGTTCACCTGCTGTCGTCAGCTCGACATCATCGTCACCTGCAAGATAAGGCCATACACTTGATTTTATTAAACAAGCGAGAAAGGGTCTTTCTATCTTAGAGGAAGATGCAAACGGAACATATAGGAAGTAATGACAACAATATACCAGTGTAATCCCACAAAGAAAAGCTAGAATTTAACTCATTTCCGGAATTACTCAATTTGGACAAGCACTCATGTCCTAATTTGGAAATAAAAAGTATGAGAATTAGGGGAAAATTGGTAAAATCAGACCACCACCATCAAGTTACATCAGGGAGCTAACAAGATTAGGAAGTCAAGCGTTAACTTTACATGGATATGAAAGTCCACACAAAATCAGGGTTTTATCTACATGAAAACAGTAAGAATAAAGTTGTTCAATCCCTCAATATATAACTAGAAATGAGAAAATTAAAGCAATTGGAAGACAAAGAGAAAGAAACTCACCGGAGAAGCTCCGGACCATCTGAGAATGAAAATCGACAGAAGCCACCTAAAGGACATACTTAGACATTCAGCTAGTACTTTCCTACTTAGATTTACTTTGTTTTGTTCTTTCTAGTGTAGCTTCTAGAATATGATTTTTGCTTTGCTTTTTAATAAAAATGGGTGGGCCCCTGGACCAATTTCATTTAAAGAAAATTGAAACACAATATTAATTAATTTAAGTAATTAAGTTAGAAAATATGAAATTACAATTTATCCATGCATTCATCGGTCAAATCTGCAAAGTTGCCGGTCAATGGCCGGATTTTAGTAAAAGGGGGAGATAGATGATTTCCTTTAAGTTGTTATAATTATTTCATTATTTTTGTTCGTAGAAAAGATGAAGAAGTTGAACTAAAGCCAAAATTTGACCGAACCGATCAAATATTTACATTATTTAGGCTTTGTACATAAAAGCATCCTGTGGCACGCCCACCTTCCAAATTATGGATCCGCTTCTGCGCCATGACGCCATAATAGTCACTAGCTAAGATAACAGCAGGCACGCCGTTGTGAGTAGAGACTCGAGCTTTGACATTAGGATCCCCAAATTTTGGATTTTTGGGTTTTGCAATTGTGGCTGTAACAGCTTTTGCGTAGTCCAGTGTAGATGGAGATTCATCTGATGAGGGATTTGAGGTGTTAGAGGGGTTTTATTTTCTCGTGGCCGCTCCGTGGTGGAGCTATCCGCCAGTGCCACCATGCAGTGGAGCAATGTATTCCGGCGCCCAGAGCCAGAAGGGCGAGAATGGTACCGTTTCATCAGAAGACCGTTATAAGAGATGTACGGGGAGCTTTTTTCAAATGGTTTTTGGGTAATACTTCTTCAATACTGACCACTTCGAGAGATTAGAATCTGAAAAAATGACTCTATCAGGAAGATAGAATCCAACTTATAATTTGTGCTGCCCATGTAAAAGATGTTACAGATGTTAGAAGCCCTACAGTATTGGAAAGACATATTTGTGTTGTTTTGTTTCTCAGTTGTTATATTATCTGTAAAATTACTTTACCTTGTTTCTCAGTTGTTATATTATCTGTAAAATTACTTTACCTTCTCAACCAAAAAAAAGGTTATCTTTAGATAGTGCAAATTAATCTGTCTATTACTATATGTTATTTTATATTTTGAGAATGACTGGTTTGCATGGAAACCTAGTTGATGCTGATATTTGATAACAAAGTGCCACACAAGTTTAGTTGGTGAAGTGTAAGTCTTCAAGGTCTTGCATGTTTAGAGAACTATAGTTGATCTCCATGAAGCTATTTTTGTGTTCCACAGCATAATTAACTACTTAGTATATTCCTTACTTTCCCGTTAATGTGCTGCTTTAGTAAGTTGTCTTGGTTCAGTTAAATGCTTGCATGCAGATTGCTTAACTAAAATAATTTTATTCAATTAGCAATATGTTTATTTCATTCTCTTTGTGATCTCAGCATTCGAACACAAGAAGGGGAGGACGAGGAAGTGACATAAAGCCTCCTTTATCTCCTGCATATCACACAGAGCTAAAAAAAAAAGTGACATTTGGTGGATTTCGTGGACGGAGAGAAGAGATTGAAGTAATTGTTTATATTTTGAAAACTGCACTGGTACTTGAACTAATGTTTCTCAGCTCATGTCTTACACAGTTACACGTTATACTGGTATGGGTATATGGGACAAAACGTGGTGATTTTCATTCGATGAAAGAAAACGTAACACAATCCAACAAGAACTTCATGGGAAAGCTTTCTTTTGAAATGCTGTGTTGATCATCCAATAGGGTCTTGTACAAATACTATGTCAGCTCTCTATTGTCATCATCCGTGGCATGTAAACTTTTAAAGGTTATGGGAATTTATTTTTATTTTTTATTGCCAAACCGAGACTGTATATATTTTATGATTTTTCAATGGTAGCAGGGTCATGCTTTAATGTAGAGGCACTGTCTGCTTGTGCTGCATTTTCTTTTGCCCCCTTACTTAGTATGGATGGTTGGCCTAAATGCTTTAGTGCACCGGGCTGCCCTTTTTAGTGTTATTATTTTAGCTTTTAGGGAGAATGTCACGACCCAAATCCCATTCGGGCCGGACTGGCACCCGGAGCCGATAAGGCCCGAGAGAACCAATCTTTGCTCGTGTACTCTCATATGTATGTTAGCGTATGAATATCATCTTATCTCCTGTAATTAAATATCAATAGTGGAATGCATGGAAACATGTGCAGTATATGAAACTTGGCCGTTAGGGCCATTTCGTCAAAATGAACGTACATCTTTTCCCTTCATGCTACCCCACATATGTCTACAAAGCCTCTAATAGATACATGACCATGTCTATACAATATTTACAAAATGCCAAAATCTAATGAACACATGTGACTTGGGAAGCCCCGAAGCAACTGGAGCTCACCAACAATCTGCGGATATCTCGTCGCCTACTGCAGAGATCTACTAACACCTGGGCCTGCAGCATGTAAGGTAAGTCCCCCGAGAGGGATCAGTACGAAGAAAGTACTGAGTATGTAAGGCCATATGAAACTATAGTAATACATAAGTACTTCCAAGAAATTAAACGTAAGAGAATAATCAATGTGAATAGACCTCCAACCCGAATGTGTGGAACCATGTTCATTACTTCTATTATTTCATTTCTTCTATTATTTCATTACTTGGTCATTCATTCGCATCAATTCAGTCGCATCATCATCATTCTTATCATAACCCCTATATTTATATACTCATGCAAGGAATATACTCTCATCTCTTTTACTACTATCTTTATTATTATTCACTCAACTAGTTAGTGATCCATAATACCTTATGGATCATCTCCTTATAAGTAAGTATATAATACCGAGCTTCCACCTTTGGTGGGATATAATGTATATGTATATAGTACCGTGCCTCCATCTTGGTGGGATATATAGTACCGGGCCTCCACCTTTGATGGGATATAATAAATGAGTATATAGTACCGGGCCTCCATCTTGGTGGGATATATAGTACCGGGCCTCCACCTTTGATGGGATATAATAAATGAGTATATAGTACCGGGCCTCTATCTTGGTGGGATATATAGTACCGGGCCTCCAACTTTGATGGGATATAATAAATGAGTATATAGTATTGAGATTGTTCTATCTTGAACTTACACCTTTTAGATTGTAATCCATACTCAATGTAACATATAGTAACCATACGTACATTACTTCTCTACAAATCTTATACCCTTAACATAGCTAGGAGAGTAACACATTAAAGATCATGACATTAATTGAAGCACACTATTATATACATATATTAAGCACCCTCTTATATATATTACTTCACTCCTTTACTTCGCGAGATTAACATCTTCACTTATGAGAAGTAATTCTATTAACTTGCACATTACCTCTCCTAAAACTCTTTTGGGATTGATACTTCAACTTGTGAGAGATTAACGCATCCACTTATGAGAGATTGATACACTCACTTATGAGAGATTAATACATTGAGGATCATGACATTATTGGTAGCACACATATATGCATTTCGTTATCCTTCACTTCATGAGATTGATACTGTAACACCCCGTACGTTCCTAACCCTACTTGACGACATTAAATAAAATGTAATTAGGTCTCGAGAGCTATAAGTAAGCATTTGGTAATGTTATCGGTGAGATAATTAAATTTGGCTCTTGTTGTGTGATTAAACTTGCATAGAGGGTGTTTTGAAATTTTCATGGCGCATTTGTAGGGTTCAAAACGAGGCTAAGAGGATCCCTAAACAAAGTATCTTGAGGTTAAGAAGTAAGTGAAAGGATAGGACTTGAAGTATCTAACCGAACCCGCGAAGAAAAGTCGAAAAATGAAATTTTTGAAAAATTTGAAGGAGGGGCGCGTTTGGGACCGTGCCATGCCGCTCTGGGCTAAAATTTTGAGCCCAGAGGCAGTGGGTTGGCGCGCCCAGGAGCGTGCCACCTTGGGTTTTCCACTTTTTCGAAAGTTGGAAATTTCTAAGTCCCAAGGGTATCCGGGGTCGTATTGAGCCGATTTTTGCCACGTTTCTTCTACAACCACGAGTATATACATGAAATGAATGACATATTATATTGGTATGATAAAATTACTCGAGAACGAATTTGGCGTCAAAATGACGATTTTACCCTTTTGGTCCAAATAGGCCATACGTGGCTAGAATCACTTGGTTTTGGGATTGAGGCTACGAATATGAATCACATGAGTGGGAATATCATCGTAGAGTGAATGAAATGATTTAAACTTAAGATATTATTGTGTTCGTTGCATTGGGCTCGATACAAGCCCAAAATGAGATAAAAGATAGGGCCCAAGTAGGCCAAAAATGACCCATTTTTCATCTTTTGACCAAGTAACATGGCATTTAACGCCAAGGAGACTTGAGTGACTATATATACATGGAAAAATCTGATTTTATTCAAAGGAACTCCCAACATATCTCTAGAAATTTCCCAAAATTTCTCTCAACTCTCAAGAACCCTAAGCCAACTTCTTGGAGCAAAATCATCAATTTTCAAGCTTAGGTAAGTCATTATTCTTATGGAATAATATATTCTATGCATGGGAAAGCATGTAAATCATGTTGGTTATGCTTAGAAGTGTTGGATATGGCACCTTGTGTTTTTCCAAAAGATGTGAAATCCATGAGCTTTAAACTTGAAAGATAACTTGTTGTCTTGATGAAAGATCATGGTATGGATAAAATATGAACGTGTATGGTGTTATTTTGTCATTTAACTTGTTATTTTTCTATAAGTGCAAATTGTGGGATTTTGGCCGATTTGTGCTATGGGGTGTGTTAAGGTGAATTGATGGATTATTTGTGATGTGGTGTGGATAAGAAAGTGTAAAGGGGAAGTGTGGTGGTGGAATGTATTGATTATCATGTATTGGTCAATGTTGGGAATATTGGAGGATATTTGGAATAATGATGCTATCAATGGTTTTGTTAAGGGGAAATGACATGTTTCAAGACAAACATGTACCCCATTGATGTAATATGCGATTGTAACGTAGTTGTTGGTTAATGTGAATTCCGTTATGTATTTGTGTTGTAGAGTAAGACGTAAGGAAGGAGCTGAATTATTGGGTTCTCGTATAGAATTGTATCGTCATATTGAGAAAACGAGGTATGTAAGGTTACTCTTTCCCTATCTTTCTGCAGCACGTAGTATCACATAGTCATTATACTTATTCAATTCCGAAATGCTATTCTATTTCCGGTTGTTCACTAGTGTTACTCTCATGTTCCTCATTCATTGGTCATTGGTGATTCTCATGATTCATATTCATTGGTTAATGTTCCAAAATTCCAATAATGTACCATCTCCAACGTATCATTCTCAAACAAAAGTAAAAGAATTAAATAATGCTTAATTGGTTGTTGTTGAGCACAGGGGGCAATCCAGAGGGGTGAACACCCTGGTCGGAACGAACCTGTTTTATTGGAATGGATCGCAATCTAAGGGGCATAAGCCTGGCTGGAATGATCCTAAAACTATGCTATGATGGATCGCAATCTAAGGGGCATAAGCCTGGCTGGAAAGATCCCAATAGTATATTATTTACCCACTGATCAGTCGGGGCCCGGGCATGATATGAATAGAGGATGGTTAAGGGATGTAAATGCAACCAACGCAATGAACGTAATGTACATACGTCTATATATACAAAATGATGACTTATCCACATTGGTTACTCACTTACAATTGATTCCATTGAAGTATTGGTGTGTAATGTACTGTTTCTTTTGACCTTACATACTCAGTACTTTATTCGTACTGACCCCTCTTGGGGAATTTACCTTACTTGCTGCAGGCACAGGTACTAGTAGACCTCCCCAGTAGGCTTCAGGACTTTTGCGGATCTTTGGTGAGCTCCAGTTGGTTCGGGGCTTTCCGTGTCCGAGTTGTACATTGATTTTGGTCTTGTACATATTGTATAAAGCGGGGACTTGTCCCGACTTTCAGTTGGTTTTGGTAAATGTCTATGCTAGAGGCTTTTGTAGACGTGGGTGGGTGTATGGATGTCAGATGATACATGTTGTTTTGACTGGATGGCCTCAACGGCCAAGTTTCATGTGTATGTATATGTCCCATGTTTTCTGTTATTCATCTTTCAAGTTCTTATGTAATGGTGGTGATGTTTATGTTATGCATATGAGTGTACACAGGCAAAGGTTGGTTCTCTCGGGCCTTATCGGCTACGGGTGCCAATCATGTCTCGATGGGATTTGGGGCGTGACAGATACTTTTGATAATTGTAACATTATTGAAAGTTTCGGAACACAACATTATTGGAACTTGGAATCATGTCTATAAGTATGTTATACATGAATGACCATAGATCAAGAATAAGATATATATGAGCAACACTAGATGGTAACATGAAATGAGATGCCTTAGGACATTTCAGGAATGAGTAGGTACCATGACAAGGTGTACACTATATGCCTTACTTCACTTCCTTCTGTTATGAGATTGGTACAAAGATATTCAAAATAATATTGGACTTTGGAACATGACATGATTGGAGAATGCTTTTCAAGAATAACTAGCTTCTCTTTACATCTTACCCTCCTTGAGATAATTATTCTAGAATCACAACGTTATGACTCCGTTGGAACATACTATTATGAGGACTTTGGACCCATGTCCATAGTTAGGTAACTCATGAACAACAACGACTAATGAATGAGGGATACGTGACTTAGGAATGAATAGGTTCTCCTTACGTCGTCACTTTCCTTGTAACAATTTCTTTTAGTAGTTACAACAACATTATGAGAGCTTAGGCATTTCAGTCCATGAATAGGAGACGTATGAATACCAATCGGTCAATGAATAAGAAACCTGTGGATAGCAATATACATCAAACCTAAATGAGATACCTTAGCATATTTTGGAATAGGACAAAATATGAACATTATGTGCTGCAGAAAGATACGGATAGAGTAACCTTACATACCTTATCTTCCCAATGTAAGTACACAATCAAATATGTGAGTGCAACAATTTTGTTCCTTCTTTACGTTTCACTCTACATCACAAGTACATAATAGAACCAACATTAACCACCAACTACCTTACAAATGCATATGACAACAATGAGTTACATGTTTATCTTTAAAATGGCATTTCCTTCTCTATAATACCATTTATGGCATTAACATACCAACAATGTCCCATTCATGCCATACATTGACCACAAGCTACATTTCAAGTGTATAAGACAACCATAAGTTACATGAGTTCCCTATTCACCCTTTACAATACCATTCATGGCCCCTTTTCATGCCAACAATACCATAACATTTTATACATTGACCACAACATCACATACCAATAGAATTTCACCACAAGGTTTCTCCTCACACTTCCTCATAAGCACCATATCACAATTATTCCATTAAATTGCTTCAATACACCTCACAACAACAAATCGGCCAAAATCTCATAATTTACACTTATAGAGAAATAACAAGTTTAGGACCATAATAACACCATACATGTTGATATTTTATCCATACCAGGCTTTTTCATCAAAACTACAAGTCATAATTCAAGTCACAATCCCATGGATAACACATCTTTTTCACAAAAACCAAAAGTGTCATGTCCAACACTTCCAACCATAACCAACATGATATACATAATCTCTCATGCTTATAATATGTTAAAGTACAAGAATAATCACTTACCCAAGCTTGGAAGATGATGATCTTGTCCAAAAATGCCTTAGGGTTTGAAGAGCCACAAAGAGCTCTCTTGAAAATTTTAGAAAATGAGAGAAAGTGATGTGTATGCATAATGAATAAAAATCTAATTTTTCCCCCTTTTATAGGCCTTGAGTCCATGCTTATCCAATATTATTTGTGTATGTATTTAGTCAATGGAAGAATGGGTCTTTTTGACCCATTGGGCCATGCATGTTTTGCTTATTTTGGTCTCAAATTAGGCCCGATAACCCATATCATCTTTAACTCACTCACATCAATGTGTAATCTATAATATATGCGTTACAATGATATTCCCACTCACGCAGTTCATACTCGTAGCCTCAATTCCAAAAACAAGCAATTCTAGCCACGTATGGCTTATTTTGACTACAAGGGTAAAATCGTCATTTTGATGCCAAATTTGTTCTCGAGTAATTTTATCATACCAATATAATATTTCACTCATTTCATGTATATTCTCATGGTTGTAGAAGAATCGTGGCAAAAATCGGCTCAATACGTCCCCTGGCACGCTTGGGACTTAAGAAAAATTCCAACTTTGAAAAAGTGGCAAAACCAGCGTGGCACGCTGCCTGGCGCACCCCCTTGCTGCCTCTGGACTAAAATTTTTAGCCCAGAGCGGCGTGGCACTCTCTCTGGCGCGCCCCACACTTATTTTTTTTGAAAATTTTGTTTTTCGACTTTTCTTCACGGGTTTGGTTAGATACTTCAAGTCCTATTATTTAACTTACTTCTTACCCTTAATATACTTTGTTTAGAGGTCCTCTTAGCCTCATTTTGAACCCCACAAATTCTCCACAAAAAGCGCAAAACACCTCCTACGCAAGGTTAATCACATGTACAAGGCCAAATTTCAATTTTTCCATCACTAACATTACCAAATACATACGTATAGCTCTCAACACGTATAGCTCTCAACACCTAAATGAACATTATTTAATGTCGTCAAATAGGGTTGGAAAGGTACGGGGTGTTACAGAGAAAGAGACTGTTAAATACTGTTGTTACTTATAGTGTCACCTTTGCTTAGATGGCTGCATCTTCTACACTGGTTTATCAAATATGAATATTATTTACTAGAAGGATAGATATTGTGGATAATATGGATATCAGTACTCATTTGTATTCTTGTTATTTTCATGAATTTCTGCATTCTGGGAGTCTAAACATTTTTTTTTCCTTAATTGTTTTATTATTTTTATATTATTTGGGAGTTTAACCTTATTTTTGCTTTTAGCTTGTATTCTCACTTGATTATTCTCTAAAGCTATGGATAATATGAAATATTTTTATTATCCGTTGGTTAACTCATTTTTACCCCTCATAATTAAATAAGACTTTTTTTTATGCAAATGGATAATATTATAAATACTAGATAATTACAGAGGTAGTAGGTAGTTCACTGTCACTACGAAGATTAGTAATACAATCAAGGTTTCCAAAACAGGCCAACTTATTACACGTAGATAAAGTCACTAGTTTAGTAGAAGAAACTCCAACCCAATCACTTTGTAGAGCAGGCAGTATGCGATTTAGAGGAATTGACAAGATGATAGTTTGATTTGTTCATGTTAGCTTGGAACCTTGATCAGCCAAAAAGTCTGTGGCCTTGTTAGATTGACAGAAACTACGGCGGAGTACTGGATTTCGCCATCTCCTCAACAGTGACCGGCAATTATCAACAATAATTAAATAAGACTTATATTACTAAACATATTTGTATTTTTTCTTCTTTACCAAACATATTAAGATTTTACATTTTTATAGCAAACCTAGAAAAAGGTATGTGCACAGCCCAATCTCCTTCATGCTTATTCTCCTCTTTCATTTTCATAAATTGCATCATAAATCCTTTCATTTGTTGAACATCTATTGAAACAACATTCAACTATTTACACAATAGTAGTAGATGAATCCTTCAATATGTCTTGTGGGAAAAATGTTACCAGAAAGTCTATTGTCGGCTGTTAAAAGGAGTCTGAAGTTCACGTTATAAAATCGATTTGTTGCAAACAAATTTTGTCAAGTGAGTGATATCTCAAAAGAATTGGAATATTGAGGGGTGTTCGAATCTAAATTTGGGGGCACTTGAATAAGATTTGAGCTAATTTTGAACTGAATTTCAGTTCTAGTTTGTTGAAGTTCGAAGTTACAATCGAATTGTAAAATTTCTTTTAAATTGTGTTATAATTATATGCGGAGTTTATATGAAAGTATTTTTTTAAGTTTGCATGTTGTATATAGATTTGGTATAGTTGTATTAAATTTCTAGAAATCAACACGAACTTTATACAAATTTGTACTGTTATACAAATATCTCATATAGAATTTTATACATGAATCATGAGCGTGATTCAATGTACGTTTTTATTTCCAGAAATCTAACATGAATTTTATACAAAATTTATAGTGATATATATATTTTATAAAGTTTTTATACGCGAAATCAAGAGCAAAATTCTAAGCCTTGAGCGAAATATACATATTTACACAACTTTCATATAAGCAAATTGTGAACGAAATTCCAAGTCTTGAGAGAGATATACATATTTCATAGGGTAACTTACATAAATCTCATAAGTTAAGGAGCCAATAACATTTTTTACCACACTTTTCCATATAAAATAAAATCTCATAAAAGACTTTTTTTGATACATTTTTGTTAGCCTTGATACATATTATTTTTGATACATTTTCAACTAATCAGTAACTTAAATAAGAAAATAACAGAAATTACATTTATTTAAGAGAGTAAATCACGTTAAAACAGTTTGGGAGAGAATCTCTGAAATATCTAAAGCAGAATATAAATTCAAAAACTTTCATCAAATCTTATCCTTTGTGAACAACACTTGACCTATTCTCCTCAATTCCACCTTCTCCATCAATTAACACTGTCGCCACCACTCCATCCATCAGCAACACTCCCTCCATTCCAATTTTCAACAACTTATTGCCGCCATCACCCTCCAATTTTCATTTTGTAATTTACAATTTGGATCAATTTCTTTCATCTCGATTAATCTGTTCTTCTTTTTTTTTCTTAAAATTTCGTATTTGAATCTAAAAGAATAATAATATTGACGATTTAGGTTTCGCCGGAACGGTGGTTGTTCGACTATTCAAATTTCACCGAAACTTTGGTGGGTGGTGAATTTCAAGTTTTTCGGCGGGTATCACTTTCGGAGGTCGGCTTGACATTTCTTGTGGTTTGTTTGTCGATTTGAAATTAGTCAAAACAGCGGTTGTTGGAGTTGTAGCGGTTGTGATTGGATATTAATTAAGGATTGGCTATTGTTTGTTTTCTCTGTTCTGACCGGAGATGTCCAGATCTATAAAATGTATCAAAAGTATCAGTAATGTAATGTATAAATTTTTTTGATGAATTCTTTTGTTTAGAGAACTGAATATATGTATCAGGAGTTATATTATGTATATGATACATATCAGAATCATTCATTAGGCAACTGAAAAGATGTTGATTTATTTCATAACTTTTTTTATTTAACATATATCTCAAGTTTACATGTACATAAGATGTCTGATGAAAAATGTTGAAAATGTGTCACGAACATATTTTGATACATTTGAAAACGTTACCAGAAACGTGTTCAAAACGTTCTAAATTCCTATTTGAATGAATTTTAGACTTAACTATTGTCTATGTTTGATACATATGCTTTGGGGTGTTTTTTTAATACATGTTTTTATACATATTTTTGATATATATGAAAAGGTTCCAGAAACTATGTTGAAAATGTTTCAGCTACATATTTGTAATACATACGTATCAATAATTTATATGTATCAATAAAATATATGTATGTATATTGATACATATGTAACAGTATGCTGAAGTTTTAAGAATTTCTATGTTATGAATATTCCAACTTCATATAATTTCTCAATATATATTTCGCCATTGATATATTTAAGTTGTTTGCAATATAATGTTATTTTTTCCGAGTTTCAATATTTAATTTGATCTTAACAGTATTGTATCAGTTATATGTATCAATAATATGTATTAAAAATATGTATCAAGTAATTTTCCTCCATTTATAGAACTTTATATTTAAAGAGATATTTTCATGGACACATACATGATGTTCAACATGTTTAATGGAATAGAACTATGTTTATATTTTATACATTTCTGCATATGTTTGATAGATATGTCTGAGACATATATGTAGTTGAAACATTTGTGTTGTTGATACATTTTTATCTTTCATATTTTTCTGATACATTTGAAAATGTACCAGAAAGGTGTTGCAAAATTATTTTCTGATACATATTATTATCAAAACAAAACTTATACATTTGTTTGATACATATGTTTTATACATGTCTGACATATGTATACTTTACATTTGTTTCTAACACAATAATAATTCATTATGTATCTCCATTGAAAAGCAGTAAATTACACCAACAACTACTCCACTCTCCACCGTCTTTTCATTAGGAACTCCATCTTCGACGAATTCGAGTCATCGAATACATCACTTCTGTCCCACCGCTACCTCACCTCTACCATCGCACCACCTTCAAACACACTAAATTAGCCATCATACTCATCCTCCAGAAAAAAAATTGGAAAACAACCATCAACTTCGACCGGCAACATCATTAAAACACCCATTTTATTTTCTCCATTAAACGATCAATCAAACCCCACCTCTTCCTCTATAACCTCTTTGTTTCACACCATCTCAAACCTATTTTTTCATTTTTCCACATACCCATTTTTTTTTTCTATTTTTACATCAATTCACATTTTTTTGGGAAGAAAAAAGATGAAAAAACTAAAATTTATATGTGTTTTGGTGTGGTGTTACGATGAATCTATTTTGGGGTTGTTTTAGTGGAAGAGGTGGGAATGCAGAGAAGATGAAGTGTAGAAGAATCTTTTAGTGGGTGTTCTAATGGTGTTCTCTATTAATTGTGTTCTCTGTAAATGACATTGTTGTTGTTAATGGAGGGAGTATTTTTGGTTGATGGTAAAATTAAATTATGGGGGTGGTGTTAGGCGTGAATTTTGTGTGAAATTGCTGGAAACATATCTATAGGAAGAGGTTACCTATAATTTTGGGATGAGAAATTTTGAAATATTGTGTGCGGAGATTTGGGGCAACAATAGTGGAGCGTTTTGTGGCATTGAGGAAGGACTTGATATGTATCAAGTGTAATTCTTAAGATCTGGGATTTTATGTAATTGCTTAAAAGGTATGAGATTTTATGTATTAATGACCCGCATGTTTGAGGGTTTGTGTAATTTATCCTATTTATTTCATATTGATTTTATATTATTTCATACACAAACGGTGAGCAAGATTCGAAGTATGATTTCGTAATATTTTGAAAAAAACTCCTACTATATTCGGTAAATGAAAATCTCTCGTTATGTTTGATAAATATGAGTCTAATTCTATAGAAAATTCTTTCATCAGTTCTACTCCTGTCCTAATTTATGTAGCACACTTTCATTTTTAGTCGTCCCAAAAAGAATATTACCTTTTCATAATAGAAACTAATTTAACTTTTAAAATTTTCTTTTACCCTTAATAAAATGATTTATAGCCACAAATTATCAAAAAAATATTTTAGACCACCAAAAAATTTTTTTTCTTAAACTTTGTGTCAAGTCAAACAATGCCATATAAATTGAAACCGAAATGAAAAATATATAAAATTCTCGGAGTATATAAGAAACCTACTACATAAAGATACTAGGTCTGAATCCTTCCTATTTTTAACTAGTAAATTGGTCTGCGCTTCGCGTAGTTATTAAAATCTTTTTAATTGAAATAAAAAAGGAAATTTAGTTTTTAAAAAACTAAAATTTTGAGATTTATGTTCTCTTCAGAAATATATAGTTTTAGTGTAATAAAATGTTTTTTACAATTTTTGTAGACTTTTAGTAGTAAAAATATTATCAACCTTTTTTTTATTTTGAGAATTTTTTTTATAAAATTATCTCGTTTAGTTCACTTTTACATAATTTTTGTAACTCAATCTTTGTTTTATAAATATTATATTTTAATCTCTCATATAACTAATTCTCTGATTTTTTTCTAGTATATAATAGTTTGTTTGTATTGATCAAACATGTAAAAATTTGAAGATTATATGTTTGAATTCACACTGAATACAGAATTGTGTCACATAAAGTGAGATGAAAGGAATACTATCTTTACCTTACTATTGAATTTCTTAGTCTTTTTACTAGTTACATTCTTAGGTATTTCATTAACACAAAATACTCCTTAAATTTGCCAAAATATATTTTTTTAAAAGAAATAGCATTCTTCTATTCTCACTTGCTATTCTTTGCTTAGTGCATGTTTTCACCACAATTCCTTGTCAGACATAATAAAAAAGGACAAAGACATTACTACACTCTTTGTTCTTAATCCAAAATTATCATAAGTATTTAAGCTCTTATTTAAGCCTGCACTAAATAGAGATTAGAATATTTTAAAAATATATATAAAAAAAATAGAGGACTCTTATATAGAACTCCCTCCGTTTAAAAAAGAATGACCTATTTTGACTTGATACGAAGTTTAAGAAAATAAAGAAGACTTTTGAATCTTATGGTCACAAATTAAAGTTTTGTCAAATGTACCAAAATGCCCTTTAATCTTGTGGCTTTAAACATGCCATGTGAAAAGTTGGAATTAAAGTATTGCCAAAAAAGGAAAGGGTCATTCTTATTGAAATAGACTAAAAAGGAAAGTAGGTCATTCTTTTTGAAACGGAGGGAGTAATACTATCTATAAAAAAGAGTTTAGGTATAATTAACCTATCATTTAACAGAGTGTAACACCCCGAAAATCCAAGCTAAGATTAGAAACATTCTTCAAGCATATACAAAACCAAACTTAGTGAATTGGTAGTATGAAAAGTGATTTAGACATGAATTAAGCCCACAAGTAACTCCTAGTTCATAGCCAAGTTGAAACCTCCCTTACCGATTGAGTTCTTGTGAAGAAACTTGCTATAGTCAACTTCAAATGAGTATAACTCCAAGGTTCTGAAGTATTTTTGAGCTAAAGTACCCACCAAATGATATATATATATATATGAATTATCTTTCCAACACATCCAATTTTGCCTTAATCCGTTATCGGAGTAAAACGGTATGGTCATATTACTGAAGCACTGTCCAACAGTAAGATACCACGACCCAAGGTACGATCGTGGGTTGAAAGGATGATAGTTCCTTGCTCTCGTCTGATGAAAAACAGCCCCAAAATCCAGAGAATTGACAAGGTCCCTTCAGTACCCATGAACACAACCCACAATCGTGGTTTGAAAGCACGATCGTGGGATGATTCATCCGTTGTAAGGTGCAGAATTTTTCAGCAATGTTTTAAAGGGATATTCCGATCTTTTTCCATATTTTAACCTTCTAAACTATATCGTTTAAGCTATCCTAAGGCTGAATATAAAGCCTAAACTACTCCTAATACCTCATTCACTTCATAACACATGAAATTACTCAGAGAAACATAAGAAACATGCAACTTTTCTTCTCCAAAGTAAGAAATTAGGGTTCTTTGTCTTCAAGCTCAAATCCTCCAAACTTAAGTTCAAGAATCAAAAGTAATCAGGTATGTGGGTAGTCAATGAGGTTCTCCTTTCATCCTCATGCCTAAATTATGGTTTTTCATTCATGAATTCTATGATTCCCGTGAACTAGGATTTTACCCAATTATGATTCCAAGCTTAAATTCAATTCTCTATGATATATTTTCCATTCATAAGCATGTGTTAATGATTAAGCATGTCTTAATATTAGATCATACATGTTATTCTCAACTTCATACATGATTTACATGATATTACTTAAAATTTCTAGCATATGATTAAGTTATGTATGATGTATCAGTTCTCAAGACTATTAAGCATTACTTATAATGATTTAATGGATTTCAGTCTATATTAGTTTGACATGACATATTTCTCATGAAATTCATTATCTTTAAAGACTTGTCATTGTATGGCTCCTTAGTATATTAATATCCAGTATTTTAGACTTGTGTTATGAAATTCCCCTATTACATTCAGATTATAGAATTTCTATTATTAGTTGCATTCTTTGGAAATGGAGAGTTATGAACACCCGATGACTTAGGATATCATGCATTGTCAGTTGAACACTCAGTCTTTCCATTTTTGTGATTTAGAATTCTTTCAGATAAAGCACTTATACTTCAATCTCAGAACTTCAGTATTATTGAGTTATTCAGTATATCAGTATATATTCAGTTGGGAGTAGCCCTTAGCACCGAGCGGATGCAGGGATGAAGGCTCACCCGTCAGTTAGGCTAAGACCTTTAGTAGAAGTCCCTAAGTCCCAGAACTACCGCATCATCGTAGGTTCTAAAGGGTCACTCGTCAGACCAGCTTGACACCTTAGTCTTTTTGAACATCAGTATTAGTAGTACCACGTCAGATCAACCTTTATACCCTGGAAAGGTATATTGAGCCCTTTTCGATGGGGATTATACATCGAACTTCATGTTTAGCTCACATGGTTATATGTCGGTTAATAGTATCTCCCACGCTTCAAACTCAATTATTGTATGACCTTGTAATCAGTTTATACAGTAAAGTAGTGATTTGTTTACTTTGTCATTGCATCAGTTCACATCCTATAGTTTTAGACTAAGTATTCGTACATGACCCTTAATTTAGTTTTACTAACTTTTACACTAGAACTTTACAGGTTATCACTGTATATCAGTATATATGTATTTTATATAGGGTCATTGTACTCCAGCTCAGCTCCCTGCATTCATCAAAGTTTTAAAGCATATTCAGCATTAACTTTAGATCAAATAAAATAGTTATGCTTCTACAGTCTCCCAGTTTATAAAAATGTTTAAGCTCCTAATTCAGAGATTTCACTATGTCTCACAGCTTTTACGTACATACATGTTTTAAATGCATATTTTAGTACATGGCTTATGTCCTCAATTTTAAAAGCATATTTTAAGTATTCTTCATAATTAGTGCATATCTCACATACTCAGAGTACATTCAAAAGTACCGATCGCATACCTCTTCTGCCTCCATTTTTCATATGATGTAGATTCAGGTGCTTATTATCATAATCATAGTCAGGAAGATCACCACACCCAGCCAGCAGGTGATGAGTTCTCTTATTTTAAGGACTCAAGTCAGTTGCAGATCCAGTATTTCATTTTTATTTGTATGTATTGATTAGGGATAGCTGGGGGTCATGTCCCGACTACCTATAGTGAGTATTAGTAGAGGATTCATAGATACTCAGTCAGAGTCATTGTACGTAGTTTCAATTTCTCTTCCTTTTCAGATTATAGATGTTATAAATAAACTTTCTAATAATAAATGTATTAAATCAATCTATTCCATGATTATGCTTCCGCTCAGTCAGTTTAGCTCTTATTTATGTTTTAATCAGTTAATCATGTGTTATGCAAGTACCATGGGTTAGCTTGGGATCACTTGTGGTTTTAAGCACCTTGTTGCGACTAGGGGTAGTCTCGGGTCATGACAAACTTGGTATCAGAGCACAAGGTTCAAGTGCCCTAGGGTGTCTATGAAGTCGTGTCTTGTAGAGTTTTACGGAATGGTACGGAGACGTCTGTACTTTTCTTTAAGAGGCTATAGGGCATTTAGAAAATGTTTCCTCTCTTTTATATCTTAGATCGTGCAATAGTGATGTTCTCTAATAAATCCATACTGTTCCGAGCATTGCTCCATTTCAGCTGGATTTTCTATTGATAAAGCTTTCTCAAACAGTCCTTACATACAATTATGAGACTACATGAGGGCTTGAGAGGAGCCCACTAGTGATTTTAAGTTTAGAGATTCAAAAGAATTCAGTCTTATTAATGCAAATCGTGTAGTGAGCCAAAGTCAAATATACTCTCAAATCCCTTCTCAAAATCCTATGGCAGAATGACCAAGAGTTAGAAACATGAGCCTAGAAATGTAGTAGTAGTAGGGTGGGGATAGTATTTATCTGGATTTAGTAGATGGGAGTTATGTATCTATTGAGCCAGTATGGTGTTGTGTAGAGTTTATGTTAGTACTTTGAGAGAGATTTACCGGTTGAGGGAACTTGACTTAGAGTAGGCCAATGCTTTAGTAAGGATCAAGCCTAGGTAGTTACCAGAAAGATAATGAAGCTTGCTAAGATTGAGTATGTTCCTAAAATTTTGAGTGGACTAGTGTTTAATGATTCATATACAGTAGTAGCAAGTTAGTATAGTGCATGAAAAGTTATGGGGATATTTGTGTTAAGAATTAGAATCTAAGGTTGGATTGTGGATGGTCAAGCTAATGGAGAGGAGTGTTTTGAATGCTAAAAGAAAGAAAGGTGTGCCCAGGGTATTATGATACTTCAGAAGATTCTAAGTTAGTAAGCGATTAAGTTATAGTATGATGACAATTGAGGCTAGAGAAAATTAAAAGTTATATCTCAGAAGGAAGTACTAGCAGTGGGTTTTACAATTTCAAAAATAGTCTTTCTGGGGAGTTTAGTATTCATGAGTATTTTTATGCCCCAACCACTAGAGTGAAGTGATTACAGTTCAACTTAGAGTTTATAGAAAAGGTCCATAGACTTAGAGTGATGACTCAAATCTAAGGGGGAGATGATAGAACAAAGAACCAAGTCAAGTTTTAGATTCTAGTAGAGATGCTAGTTAGTTCTAGAACAGCATTAGGGGAGGCAGATACCCGACCCATTCTTATCTCAGCATATTTTTTTGTGTACTTCAGTCATTATGACACTCTACTCATGCCTTACATGTCAGCTCCATGATTATAACTCATATTCATGCACTTCATACAGAATCATGTTTATTCCCAGTTCCTAGTATAAGGAGTGATAGTCCCCTCAGTAGTAGAAATTATGCTCCATGACTCTATGAATTCCAGTCTCATGTCATGAAACTCATGACTCATGTTTTACAGTATACTCAGCTTCAGTTACTCATGATACGTCCTTAATGACTAGTGAGATCATACTACATCATGTATGCTCTCAAATCAGATCTCTTGAACAAGTTCGTTCATATTATACTCTAGCCCTCAAGCCCTAGTTGAGTGTCAAAATCATGAAAATATTTAAGTCAAGATTTCTTGGTATTCCTCTTATTCTAGATACTCATGTTCTAGTTTTTTAGTGACCCTTTTTATGCTTTAAAGGTGATACTGCTAGTAGTTGAGGGATAGACTTGAATGATTTGTTGATATATCTACAAATAATGACTTATAACTCTTTGATTAGAACTTAAGATTGATTATTTAAAGTGACAAGGAGAAGTATATTTTGGGTGATAGCCCCTAGTGGTTATAGAATATAGATTCTCGCAGTTAAGACCAGTGTAGTCCTTTTAGTGGTAGAGCTTTGTATCTTCGAGTTAAGCTTGAACAGAGTATGAGTATGAAACTAGACTTAGCCTCTAGCGGCTATTTATAGTGTTTCCCTCAGAAAGTTGGAAAATTTTAGCTAGTTAAGAGTGATATGTTCATTGTAAGGAGCATGGTTGAGAAATGTTGCCAAGTTGGAAGGTTATCAGTCACATTTCTTAAAGCATATTAGTCCTATCCTTATTTTTAGCCTAAGGTACTCTTGTTTCATGATAGTTTAGACCAAAAGTGTTTCATGTTCAACTCTATGTCGTTCCTATTCTCTGAGCTCAGATCAGCAGACTAGATTTCTCAGGCCATGTTAGAATCTTAATTCAGATATCTCACTTAGATCATGCCCTCGAGTTACCCCCCCCCCCCCTCCCCAATGTTATTAGAACTTCTGCTAAGGATCGTTTAAGGTAAGAAATATTTCTTTCCCAGTGACTCCCAGAAATTTCATGTCATTATCTATCACTTTACAGCTCTACATATATATTCATGCTAGGGATGCTTCAGTTGAGTTATAAACTCTCAGTATGAGTTATAAAATCTCAGTATGAATCAGTCCTCATAGCCATCAATTCAATTCAAAGATCAGACAGACAAGTTCATGTAGTTTCCCATATTTACATCTAGTCTTACTCTCCTAAGTTTCATATATATGCCTATTCCATGAGGTTCTTTAACTTCATTCGTGCCATGTGTAAATTTAGTTGAGTCCTTACTCCCAGTCTAAATCAGTCCCAACGATAACAAATATCCAGATTCAGAAATCAGTATCATGTTAGTTATCCAACTTCAAAAGTCAGTCAGACAGTACTAGTAGGTTCCCTCATTTTCAGACCAGTCCAAGTTTTAGTTGAAAATTCAGTCATCATGTTCATATTCAGCTCTTAGAATTCAATGTTAGGGATTACATCTCTTTCCCTATCCTTTCACCTTAGTTAGTCTTCATTCGAGGACGAATGATTCCAAGGGGGAAATATTGTAACACCCCAAAAATCCAAGCTAAGATTAGAAACATTCTTCAAGCATATATAGTTTGAGGATGAATGATCCCAGGAATTCACGTTATTCTCAATTCCATACATGATTTACATGATATTACTTAAGATTTCAAGCATATGATTAAGCTATGTATGATGTATCAGTTCTTAAGATTATTAAGCATTATTTATCATGATTTGATGGATTTCAGTGTATATTAGTTTGACATGACATTTTTCCCATGAAATTCATTATCTTTAAATACTTTTCATTGTATGGATCCTCAGTATATTGTATCCAGTATTTTAGACTTGTGTTATGAAATTCCCCTATTACCTTCAGATTATAGAATTTCTATTATTAGTTGCATTCTTCAGAGACGGCGAGTTATAAACACCCGATGACTTAGGATATCATGCATTGTCAGTTGAACACTCAGTCTTTCGATTTTTATGATTTAGAATTCTTTCAGATAAATCACTTATACTTCAGTCTCAGAACTTCAGTATTATCGAGTTATTCGGTATATCAGTTTATATTCAATTGGGAATTATACATCAAACTATATATGCTTGAAGAATGTTTCTAATCTTAGCTTGGATTGGTGTTACAATATCTCCCCCTTGGGATCATTCGTCCTCGAATGAAGTGTAACACCCCGTATATTTTCGAACTTATTTGACTACCTTAACACTTATGGAATTTTTTTTTAACTTGAAATAGTTGGTGTATTGGGCTGCATTAATATGATGATTATGGACTTAATTGAGCCCCAAAAATTAAGCTAAGACATGGCCCAACCAAAGGAAATGATCCATTCAACATTTGACCAAGTAAACACATTATGTTTGACCAAAAGTTTGGCTAAGGATGAGGTTTGAAGGGACAATATAAAGCTGAAAATCAGCTCTTAATTCACCATAAGACACTTGCCAAATTCTAGATTTTTCCAAGAGATATTTTCTCTTCTCTTAAACCCTAAGCAACCACCCCTTTGGACAAGATCTTCCCCTTGCAAGCCTTGGTAAGTGTTTACCCTTATAGATTAATATATTATATGCATAAGAGGTTGTCTATATCATGTTGGTTATGTTTAAAAAGTGTTGAGCAGTCCACTTATTATGAAAACAGTCCACTTTTGCTTCTTTGCTAAAGGATTTGCCTTCTATGTGGTTTAAACTTGAAAGGGGACTTAAGGTCTTGAAGGAAGTGAATTGGATGGATTAAATGCCAACATGTTAGGATGTGGTTATGTCCCTAACTTGTTTCCTCCTTGTGTATGACTTGTGGAAATGTTGTTATGTAATTATGCATGGAACCGGAATATAGTCTTGTGATGTTCATGTGCATTTTGAAACCATAATTGTTCATTAGCATCTAAGTTAACCTAAAATATGAAAAGAGATGCTCATTTATGGCCATGGACCATTTATTACAAAGGTTGACCTAAAAATGACCCATTTCAGCAAAATTGGGCATCCGCCCTCGCGGATAAAGCACCTACCCACGTAGGTCACTTCGCAGGTGGACCTAGAAAGGGCCAAGAGGGCACCTGCGGCCGTACCTCACCACCTGCGGGCGCAGGTTGTATTCACATATTGGAAAGATAAGGTATGTAAGGTTACTCTTTTCCGTATCCTTTGGCAGCACCTATTGTTCACAACGTTACCGCACTTGTTTCCATTTTGAAATGTTCTAAAGTACCTCATTTCAGGTTTGTTAACAATTGTTATTCACGTGTCTCTTATTCATTGACTATTATTCCAAAGCTCCAATAATGTCATGACCACCAATGTAACAATCTCACAAAAAGTAAAGAAATGAAGTAATGCATACTTGGTTGAGTACAGGGGGAAGCTCTGGGGGCGAAAGCCTAGCTTGAGCCGAACCTGATTTATTGGATACAGGGGGCAGCTCTGGGGGTGAAAACCTAGCTCGAGCCGAACCTGATTTATTTATTTATGGGTGGCAGCTCTAGGGGCATAAGCCTAGCTCAAGCCGATCCCAATGTTATTTACCACTGATCAGTTGGTCCCGGGCATTGTATGATTGATGCTGATATTGATATGAACGTAGAAGGAAAGTAATGAAGGCAATGTACATGGTTCCACACATACAGTATGGTGGTTTATCAATATTGTCTATTCACTTGTATTTTATTCCATTTGAGTTCCTATATTTCATACAGTTACTTATAGCCTTACATACTCAGTACATTCTTTCGTACTAACGTCCCTTGGGGGACCTACCTTACTTGATGCAGGAACAGGAGCTAGTATACCTTCACAGTAGGATACGGGTTATCTGCAGATTATTGGTGAGCTCCAGATTGGTTCGGGGCTTTTCGAGTCACTTGTATACACTTGTTTTGGTACTGTGTAACAGTTGTATAAAGCGGGGACTTGTCCTGACTTTAGGCATGGTTATGTATCTGTTAGAGGCTTGTAGACATTGTAAATTCAAACGAAGGAATGTCTTACCCTTTTGACGTGGTGGTCCTAACGGCCAAGTCTCATATCTATTTGAATGTCTTTCCATGACTACTGTCATTGATATCTTGTATCTACATGTGACAGAATGTTGTTCATTTAGTGACATGCATATGAATGTACATGATCATAGGTTGGTTCTCTCGGGCCTTAGCGGCTTCGGGTGTCAGTCCGCCCCAATGGGATTTGAGGCGTGACATGAAGACTAACTAGGCTGAAAGGATAGGGAAAGAGATTTAATCCCTAACATTGAATTCTAAGAGCTGAATATGAACATGATGACTAAATTTCCAACTAAAACTTGGACTGGTCTGAATATGAGGGAACTTACTAGTACTGTCTGACTGACTTTTGAAGTTGGATAACTAACATGATACTGATTTCTGAATCTGAATATTTGTTATCGTTGGGACTGATTTAGACTGGGAGTAAGGACTCAACTAAATTTACACATAGCACGAATAAAGTTAAAGAACCTCATGGAATAGGCATATACATGAAACTTAGGAGAGTAAGACTAGATGTAAAGATGGGAAACTACATGAACTTGTCTGTCTGATCTTTGAATTGAATTGATGGCTATGAGGACCGAGTCATACTGAGATTTTATATCTCACCGTTGGACAGTGCTTCAGTAAAATGGTCATAACATTTTACTCCGGTAACGGATTAAGGCGAAATTGAATGCATTGGAAAGATAATTCAAATATATATCTGTTGGTAAGTCTTTATCTCAAAAATACTTCAGAACCTAGGAGTTATGCTCATTTAAAGTTGACTATAGCAAGATTCTTCACAAGAAATCAATCGGTAAGGGAGGTTTCAACTTGGGTATAAGCTAGCAGTTACTTGTGGCCTTAATTCATGTATAAATCACTTCTCATACTACCAATTCACTAAGTTTGGTTCTATATATGCTTGAAGAATTCACGTTATTCTCAAGTCCATACATGATTTACATGATATTACTTAAAATTTCAAGCATATGATTAAGCTATGTATGATATATCAGTTCTCAAGATTATTAAGCACTATTTATCATGATTTGATAGATTTCAGTGTATATTAGTTTGACATGACATGTTTCCCATGAAATTCATTATCTTTAAAGACTTGTCATTGTATGGCTCCTCAGTATATTGTATCCAGTATTTTAGACTTGTGTTATGAAATTCCCCTATTACGTTCAGATTATAGAATTTCTATTATTAGTTGCATTCTTCAGAGATGGCGAGTTATAAACACCCGATGACCTAGGATATCATGCATTGTCAGTTGAACACTTAGTCTTTCGATTTTTATGATTTAGAATTCTTTCATATAAATCACTTATACTTCAGTCTCAGAACTTCAGTATTATCGAGTTATTTGGTATATCAGTTTATATTCAATTGGGAATAGTACTTAGAACCGAGCAGATGCAGGGATGATGGCTCACTCGTCAGTTAGGCTGAGACCTTTAGTAGAAGTCCTTGAGTCCCAGAACTACGGCGCCACCGTAGGTTCTAAAGGGTCACCCATCATACCAGGCTTGACACCTTGGTTCTTTTGGACATCAGTTTTAGTGGTACCACGTCAGATCAGCCTTTATACCCTGGCAATTTATATTAGGCCCTTTTCGATGAGGATTATACATCAAACTCCATGTTTAGCTCATATGGTTATATGTCAGTTAATAGTATCTCCCACACTTCAAACTCAGTTACTGCATGACCTTGTAATCAGTTTATACAGTACAGTATTGATCAATTACATGTTTATTTACTTCGTCATTGCATCAGTTCACATCATATAGTTTCAGACTAAGTACTCGTACATGACCCTCAATTTAGTTTTACTGGCTTTTATACTATGACTTTACAGGTTATCACTGCATAATAGTATATATGTATTTTATATAAGGTCATTGTACTCCAGTTCAGCTCCTTGCATTAATCACAGTTTTACAGCATATTCAGCATTAACTTTAGATCAAATAAAATATTTATGCTTCTACAGCTTTCCAGTTTATAGAAATGTTTTAGCTTCTGATTTAGAGATTTCACTATGTCTCACAGCTTTTACGTACATACATATTTTAAATGCATATTTTAGTACATGACTTATGTCCTCAATTTTAAAGCGTATTTTAAATATTCTTCATAATTAGTGCATATCTCACATACTCAGTACATTCAAAAGTACCGATCGCATACCTCTTCTGCCTCCATTTTTCATATGATGTAGATTCAGGTGCTTATTATCATAATCATAGTCAGGAAGATCACCACACCCAGCCAGCAGGTGATGAGTTCTCTTATTTTAAGGACTCAAGTCAGTTGCAGATCCAGTATTTCATTTCTATTTGTATGTATTGATTAGGGATAGCTGGTGGTCATGTCCCGACTACCTATAGTGAGTATTAGTAGAGGCTTCATAGATAGTCAGTCAAAGTCATTGTATGTAGTTTCAATTTCTCTTTCTTTTCAGATTACAGATGTTGTAAATAAACTTTCTAATAATAAATGTATTGAATCAGTCTATTCCATGATTATGCTTCCGCTCAGTCAGTTTAGCTCTTATTTATGTTTTAATCAGTTGTTCATGCGTTATGCAAGTACCATGGGTTAGCTTGGGATCACTTGTGGTTTTAAGCACCATGTTACGACTAGGGGTAGTCTGGAGTTGTGACATAGAGACTGTAATAAATAAGCAATTATTGGAGAGGGAGGGAAGTTTGAAACGTTAGGTATAATTAAAGTATCTAGTAAATAAAGAATATAATGATAGAAGATAAAAAGTTTGGTTAATTAACCTTTAATGGAAAAAAAACTGAAAAAGAAGATAAAACATAATATTGAAGTCATTTAGCATAGTTAAGTGTTTTTCTCTTATAAGTGTTACAGAAAGAATTAAATGTAGCACATGTAATATAATTAATAGATAATTAAGAGAGTTAAAGAAGTATTTTTAATTTTTTTTACAAGGAGAAAAGGAGAAAAAATAATTGTATTTCTTGGCCAAAAAGAGGTATCACATCACTTTTATATTTGCTCAACTTTATATATACATATCCATGCCACAAAGGTTTTTATTGATCGATATTTTTTCATATTGATTAAAAACCAAAATAGGGAAAAGTACACTAAATAGACCAAAAATCTAAATTATTTACACCCTCATGCCCCCTCCCATATTAATTTTCAAACTGTTCATGCGCCTAAAATTATTTACCCGCAATACCCCCTAAAGAGGAAAAGCGGGCTGCATAATTTTAGCCTTAAATTAAGCCCAAAAAACGGCGTTGTTGTTTTCTCTTTTCCCTTTACAGTTTCCCGTTCTTTTCTCTTTCTTTTTTTATTTCTCTGTTTTGTACTTTTTCTTTTCTTTTTGTTTTACTTATCTTTCTTTTATTTAAATATAAAAATAATTATAGTGGCTATATATATATAAATAATACTCCCTTTATTTTATTTTACTTGACCCTTATTGACTTGATATGACCCTTAAGAAAACTTTAATTAGAAATGTTTTTTACTAAATTAACATTATTAATGATCTAAATTTGACTATTATTACTTTATGTTGTTATTTAATACTAACAGTAGAAAGGGGAAAAAATATAACACAATTTTCTTGATTTCATGGACAAGTAATTCGAAACAACTATTTTTAGTATAGAGGATAAGTAAAACGGAACGGAGGGAGTAGATTACAAAAAGATGTAACTAAAAAGAATATTAAATACACTAATTTATTTAACAAAATCTAAATTAATAGAAATATATATTTGTATTTAAAGTTAGATTATCTTCTTTTATATCATTTATTTTTTAAGATAAAAATATAAAAAAGATATTATCTAACTATTTTTGGACTGATAAAATAAAGAAAAAATAATAAATAAATCACAACAATAAATTATTAATAATTAAGGAGTGTCTCGTTGAAGGACTGGAACAAACCTATATGATACCATTATTGTGTGTGTATATATATATATTATGATGTTATCGTGGAGGTCTGACTGAAGGATTGAAACAGACATCAATGATATCATGACAGTATATAGATATACTGTGATGGTATCATTACTAACTAAAGCAAATCCAATGATACCATGTCAGTATATATCTACTGTGATGGTATCATGGAGGTCTGACTGAAGGATTGAAGCAGACATCAATAATACCATGACAGTATATAGATATACTGTGATGGTATCATTACTTACTAAAGCAAATCCAATGATACCATGTCAGTATTTATACAATGAAATACCAATAAATTTTATGTTAGCACCAAAACAATTTGTCCTTGATACATAAAGTTTAAAACTTTGTAATAAGTCTTGTTCTTGGAGTGTACATATCTTGTATTTGAAAAAATAATTAATTGAAATTATTCAAATAAACAACAAAAAATTTATCTATATATATTTATAAATCATTCTAGCTTATATACTACACCAAGCTAATCTAACCATCTATTTGATGAATCTCCGAGGCCACTAATCTTCCTTCTTTATCTTGATGAACTTGTACCAAACTAAATCTCTCTTTGATGAAGCTTATAGTGCCATCAAACTTTCTTCATCTTGGTGAACTTGACCATGGATGAAGGCTTCTTGTAACTCATGAGATATAATTAGATATAGTAAATATGATAAAAAAAATTTAATTAATAAACAAATTGATTAATGAAAAGAATGGAGGAAAAAATTCAAAAAAAGAAAAAAAAAGATAAATATGAATGGAGGTCATTGAGAGGTGCCACATCACCTTGCCTTGATTCTCCTTTATATATATATATATATATAAAGGAAAATCAGAAAAAAAAGGGTATTTTTGTTTTTCCGTCTCAAAAATCAACTCCAGCTCAATCTTCACTCCCTCTTGCTCCTCCACTACTTTCCCGCACAACCAGAACAACTACATACCCCGTGTAATTCCATAAAGTGGGTCTAAATAGGATAAAGTATACACAGATCTTACCCCTACCTTGAAGGTAGAGAAATTGTTCCCGATAGACCCTCGATACAAGAATAAAACAATCCAAAGTAGTAAGAAAAAGAAATAATGGGAATGAAAAAGTCATAGCAAAATAATATAGACAACCAGACAAATCCTGAACAATGGCCATAACAAGATAAAACAATAAATGAAGTACAAGAAAGAACAACTAGTAACTAAATTCAAAGGATAAGAAACTACAAGAGTAATATTACGACTAATTGTACAGCTAATACAACAACAACAAAAAATAATAATAAGCAAGACAAGGCACAAGTATCTAACCTTCCTTCTACCATAATCCATCTCCTCTATAAAGGAATGCAGCAAATCTATGATAAAATTAAATAAGCACCATATCTATGAAGACATCAACAGGATGGAAACCAGACAGCTTTGATCATACAAAAATTGCTACTATATCAATGATACATCATTACAAAGAATAGAGTGTAATTGATTCTAGCCTAAAAATAAAATATAGCATCTTCACTGAGGAAAACGGTTTAATCAATTGGGTGCTTATTATCGGCCTTGCGAGCTGTATAGTGTGCAGAGAGCAAAAGCAGTGACAAGAAAGCACTGGCCACAAATATGGCATCAAACCACCTGTGATAGAAGTCGAATTGTATGTCTCCACCTAATACATCCGTTATGATTATCCTGCCAACGTGAATCGGGTTAGGGTATAGTGTAAACACTGAGTGTAGAATTTCTTTTCTTGATATCAATCATGTATCAAAATCAACCAAGTTGCTAGATAACTTAATAGCATTTTCCCATGTTCGCAAAATGGTCAGTTCCAAAGTTATAGCCATAATTACATACACCAACACATATTCAAGTTTCTTTCTTGCCAAGAACTCAGTAAGTGGAAAAAGACCGTGGTTGGTGTAAAGTGCAGAACATTACAACACAAGTGATCTAGTAACAAATATTCAGAATAGAGAGCACATCAGAAGTAACCATACCGATATTCAGTTGCCAGACTCTTTCTGATCAAAAGAATGGAGGAAAGGAAGTACATTCCCATGATTTCAGAGAGAAAAAGCACGACATTACTTGATGATCCACTTCCAACTCTGGAAACTGCAAAGAAGAACTGGGTACAACCAAAATGCTTCAGGTTAGCAGCAGGATACTCGAGTAAATAAAAAGTTGGTTTTTCATTTTCCAAACTGTTAAAGGATGTCAAGTAGTTCCCTTGCTTCTATCTGTGAGGGTACATGTGCAACAAATTGGCAAGTTTAATCATCAAACCTTGTCACCTACTTTGATTTCACATTTCTGTTACCTCAAAGCAACTGATATAGTAACATAGTCAACAAGATGAACAGATGTTAACCTACATACATAAACCATAAATTATGACATCCATCAAACTTGAAGATGGACATGAAGCATAAATTTACCTTCATCAAGTTGGTCAGGAAGCCCCTCACAGACACCACAATCAACACCCCAATGAACATGAGAGAAATGTACTGCACAATGGAGAAATGGTCAGATAACTCGTGTCCAGAAAGTGAAAGACGAAATACTAGCAGAAACAATAAACTAATAAGAAATTGCCTCAGAACGAGCTCCTAAAGCTTAAAATGCCACTCATAGAACAGTAACCCTTTATCCAACATAACACTCTGCCGTGTTATGTGAAATAATTAATTTCACTCGGGTGATAAATATTACCATGGCTTGATATTAAAAACAACAGTATACTGTTAAAGTTTATCCTCTTATCGATGAGGTTTATTTTAGATCCCATATTTTATTTTAACTATTAGAAACTTTTAATGTGCTTACTTATCCATTATCACACCAAAAAAGGGGGAAATTGCTAATGTGTTGAATTAGCTTCTCAGATTTCACATTCTCAAACTTAATAATGTAGATCTAGTCACCCTTCAGTGGTTTTGCTACAGATAAATAAAAACCACCTTCTTCAAGCACCTTCATTTTCTACCCAGTTACTTCCAATTTCATGCAAGTGTTCTAGAAGCTATCTTCTCAATCAAAACTCATTGCTGAACGTTCATCACCAAAATGTATTAATTGAAGCAATAGCTTCATTCCAATGATAGGCTAACCATTTAAGAAGCACCATAACCATGAATACCATGAGTAGATGAAATAATGCAGAGATGAACCTGTGATAATAAGTTGACATCTATTCCTATGTCAAAGAACTGTAAAAATATGCTGATTGTCCGTGTTACAGGATCTACAGAACCAGCCTGTCAAAGAACAGTATGCTTGTGTCAAACTTCATCCAGTATACGCTTGGTATGCAGGATTCAGCTATAAATTATATAAAGAAAAGTGAACCATTAAGCAGATGAAATTCTAATTTAGAGGCATACCTCTTTGAAAACAACGCTCTGAAGAGACTGCAAAAGTTAAATGGTCAATTAGCTGTCTGGCTCAAATATTATTATATTAGAAGGCAGAAATTGGAAGGTGAAAGCAAAAAAAAAAGGACCTATGCAGAGTGCAGTAAAATCCTCAACATGAACAAACTTTGTAGTGTCCATGTCAAAGTATTAATTATGATACAGAAATGGAAGGCCATAAAAGTTTCTGCACTAGTGTCGATCAATAACAAATACATCAATCAAGTTTCCTGCTAACACTGATGTAGCCTGTCATATGACCAGGAAAATAGTAGACACCATGTGAGAGGCGCTCAAATTTACCAAATTTAACATCCTTTTCATACCTTTATCATTTTATACACACAATAGATAGAACACACATAGCCCAAAAGATTCTGCAAATGGCCCTTCCATGTTCGAGAATAAGCAGCAGCTTCCTGATGTGATGCACAAATTGAGTCAGTTAACACAAAGAAAGTAGTTTCAAACCAATTGAATTAAGTTAATATAAAAGTAGTGACTACACTGCAAGCTGAACTAGATGATGGACCACAACATTTTGAGCTTGCGGACAAATAACAGAAATTTTGCTGCTCTCATAAGGTAAGAACAATGAAAAGACTATAAACAACATAAATACTTGAATTCAGGGTAGCTAAATGGACACACACATATATTGAGGGACTACCTTGTTGAGTAGAAGACGCAAACAAATACAGCAGAAAGCCCCCTTCCCCCAAATCCTTCAACTAGGAAAACTCCCAAACAGCAGCCAAAGAAAGCAAATTGCCCAAAGAAAAAGATAAACACCATGTAATATATGTTTCTAGTCATACGTATACATTTTGGGGAGAAGGACAAGGAATGAGGAGAGACTTTCTTGGCTCCATAATTTGGTCAAACAATCTGGGTAGAAACCAGAAACGAGGGGATCCATTCTTGCAAACTGGTACTCCGTTTGACATCACTCAAGGTGCAGATTGTCAGGAAGAAAGTAAGCCTAATCGGGTTTTCAGAAAAGGAGAAGCCAAGGAATGATGAACTAAGGGAAGAACAAGTTTCAACCTCAAGACGGCTTAGTTTGTTTTTTTAAAAAAAATAATCGTGTTGTCCAGGCCAGCTTTCGCGCACCTCGACTAAATCTATGGGATACCTGCCTCCTCCCACCAGCAACAGATACAGGTAATTGTGTCCACCAAGGCTAGGACAGATAGAAGAATCACCTAGTGTTTTTTGCCACCGCTGGATTTGAACATGAGACCTCAGATTCTCAACCCACTTCATTGACCACTGGACCACACCCTTGGGTAAGAAGGCTTAGTTAAGCATCACAAAACTTATATTGCACAAGAGACTATGCTAGGTACAATTCAGGGAAGGGAAAGGAGTAGTAAATTTGCACCCCCCATCTCAGCGACAGTTACCTACTTTGATATTTCAATTTTTTTTTTTTTAACAATGTGATGTCTCCACCAACTTGCACGCACCTCAACTACTTGCTAGGATGCTACCTCACACCGGTATAGGTACTCGATAACTCTGGCAACTAAAACTTCTGTAAACGAGAAGAAATCACCTAGCACTGTTATGTCTTTATCGAATTGAACCTTAGGCTTCGTTTGTTAACTCCGGCAACCAAAACTTAGTATTGAACCTTAGACCTCAATTGGATTGAATTAGACCTCATTAAGTGCATTTGTTTACATTAAGATAGAAGCACTTATTTGATCTAAATAAGTCTTTTTCTTCTTTTTGAGAATGGTAACCTTTAATCTATATATCCACAGGTATACTACATCAAAATATGTAGTCCCACTTCAAAAGTATCACAACTTACAACTTGATCATCAATTTGCTGCTCCTATAAACAGTCTAAAACATCAAAAAAAAATCTTTTGTTTGAGCTATTAGTTTCTGATTACACCAAGAATAAACAAAGCTAAGTAATTCATCTTAAACTCCTGTAGGCTGCTCTGCTTGTCTTCAAAAAATCTCCTATTCCTTTTTTCCACTGTCCTCCAAAAGATCTGAATAGGTCTTGATCATTAAAATCTTGAACAAAATCTTAATATCATTAAGAGATATTTTGTGTGAATAACTTTCACCACCACTCAGCCTACAACCACCAGCTACCACCATTAACCACCACTGCCATCACAACCACCACCACCATCACTGACAACCACCACCCCACCAGTCGTTGCCATACCTGCTACCTGCATCATTATAATGATATACATTGCCATCACCATCGCCACCGCCAGCACTATCAGTCAATCCCTACTAGCAACTACCCCCACCATCACAACTAGCATCTACACCAACTATCACCAACATATTGTCAACCACCACACATTCTTCAGTCACCACCAACAACAACTAACATCAACCAACTCCACCACCACAACCAACTATCACAATTGTGTCGGTCACTATAACACCAACCACCTCTACCATCACAACCATCACCACCGTCATTACTAGCCATTAACACCAATCATCACCATCACTATAAACAACCTTCACCATCACTAGCTAACATAAATATTCTATTTTTTATCAAACAACAATTATATTTTATTGAATTTTTATTTTTTCCTAATATTTAATTATTTTTTTAATTGAATTGTATATTTATATGTTTAAAAATAAATAAATTATGCACATTCATATGTTGAAAAAAATAGCCTTAGTAATTATGTGTTCAGATCTAGAGATAACATCTTAATCATTCAAATTCGCATTTAGATCCAAACGTCTTAATCTTAATGAAAACAAATTTAGTGTTACCCACTTCATTGACCATGCCACACCATTGAGTGCGACGATGACTTACTTTTTTTATTCAATTTTCCCAAAAACACAGGCTTATTTCTTTAAAGAAAACGTTTCTCCACCCTTTTCAACAATTCAAACTAATGTATAATCGTTTGTTGGTATGGGTCCACAGAAAAGTATAATTGTTACTACTACTTTTTTTCTTCTGAAGAAGTAACTTTGACCCTGCTACTCGTCGTTTCAAATATTGATGGTATATATACATAATAACTACTCCAATGTTTCACACTTCAAGCTGTAGTCTTAACAAACAATTGCAACGTACCCAACCTAGTGTAATCTCATAAGTTGGCTCTGGGAAGGGTAGGATGTACGTTAAAGTTACCAGTTTCAAAAAAAAAAAAGGGTAGGATGTATGCAGACCTTATCCCTACATTTGTAAGGTAGAAAGACTGTTCCCGAAAGACCTTGGATTAAAAGGGGATGTATACGACAAGATTATAAGAAAAGCGACAGCAAAGTAGCAAGATACCACACAAATCAATATGATAATTTATGCATACCTCACTCTCTTAACAATCACATTGGTCATACTAGGTCATTTTTAGCGAGATGGATGTGTAAAAAATAGTGCAACATAAGACAGAGTTCATTATGAACCTTAGCTTGGCGAAGCTCATAAATTTCCAAGAATAGCTGCTTTGATAGTTCCTCTAAGGCCTGAACCTCGTTTTCCATGTTTCTAATATCTTCATGCATGAAGTGCATTCAACACCAAAAAGAAATGTGTCAAAGAATTGTTAGAAGTAACGCAAATATCATGTGGAGCTGCCCGGTACACTAAAGCTCCCGCTATGCACAGGGTCCGGGGAAGGCTACAATAGGCCCTTTGGTTTGGCCCTGACCCGGGCCCCGCACATAGTGGGAGCTTTAGTGCACCGGGCTGCCCTTTTTTTAAATGCAAATATCATGTAGAGCTTTAGAAAGAGTATTTGATGTTAAAAAGAGAAGAAGGAAAAAACAAACATAAATAGATGAAAGCTGAATCCCTTTAGGCAAATAATGGCAATGCTCTTAGATCCTAGTATTTAGAGACAAAAGGAAAGCCACCTAGATGTTATCCTATTTGCAGTGACAGCATATCAAACCATATATCTTAACCATAATTTCTCCCTCCATTCAGATGTGATATTACTAGACGATTCCCCAAAAAAGAAAGTCACTTCTTCAAAATGTAATTTATGCCACTCAATTCCTCATCACTATCAAATGTTATTAGAAAGTTGCATTGAATCCACAAGGTTTTTAAAGTTCAACTAGAAAAAAACGAGTTTCCCTCCCACTACTGCTCCTGCTAATCAGAATCATAACAACCAACTTGCTTTTTGACATTGTGATAGGTCCTAAATGTGATCATTCAAAATAAATTTAGCAATTGTTTCACTTCCCATGCCGTAGAATAAAAAATATCAAGCATTACCTGAGTTATATACTACCAGCTATTTTGATTTTTAAGTCTATAGATGTTACTGCTTCACTCCATCCTGAATAGTTTTCACTCACCTATCATTATGCTGCTTGAAAGTAAGTTAAAAGAGGGACGAGGGGGTGCCCCTTGTGAATTCACAACCTAAAAAAGTTTGGGCATGGTCAAACAAACTGTCCAGTTACAAAATTAGGAAAGAATTGTAGCACACAGAGACACATAGAGAGAGAGAAAGAGAGAGAGAGAGAGAGAGAGAGAGAAGAAGCAACAGAAACTGAGAACTGCCACAAAAGAAATTAATTACAATCAGCACATGTAGGAGAAATGAAAAAAAATGAATCTTGTATACGGAGGCTCATATGTACTTGAATCAACATATTCCCCAGGAGAAATATACTACCATACACTAACCTTGTTCCTTTTGGTCATCCTGAACGGATCGTACAACTGTTCCCACAATGCGCTTAAAGAAGGAACTGGATTTTGTTTTCTGCAGCAGAAACATATTAGAGAACACACTTCAAAATAAAATACATAAAGAAACTGCAAATGTTCAGAACCACGAACGACACCTTGCCTTTTCATTCTATTATTATCTCTTGGAAGCAGCTGATGTGAAAATCGAGCTATTGACTTGACTCGCATAGCAAACATCAGCTAACCTTTCTTTTAAATACGGCAAGTTGCAGTATAACTCCAGCAAAAAATTAAGTTCTGGTTTCTAAAACAAGGTCTAGGATT
The DNA here is from genome assembly GCA_031232105.1 of Capsicum rhomboideum. Taxonomy (NCBI): domain Eukaryota; kingdom Viridiplantae; phylum Streptophyta; class Magnoliopsida; order Solanales; family Solanaceae; genus Capsicum; species Capsicum rhomboideum. The sequence goes on along the minus strand of CP124712.1, from coordinate 122,468,804 downwards.
TTTCATAAATTTCTTCACGAATTGCTACTTGATCTAGAAAGGGTAGGAGAGAGATACTCAGGAAAGTGCTTCATCCAAGAAATACTTACAAACGCTACAACACCCACCACTATAGCTAATTGTCCACTATTTCGAAGTGCGGTTTCTATGTTATTAATGGCCACTGTCAAGGTCAAATCGGTTGGATAACTTGAATGAATATGCAGTAGTATTATATATACACCCAACTCTAGATATTTTCAAGAACCGCATGGAGCACCTATAAGTTCCAATGAAGGTAGGAAATGGGTATATAAAGGCATAATGAAGTGTCTCAATAATGTACCCCAATAGCCCATTTAGATCTAAGTCTATTATCAATGACTTTGCAATAGTATGAAATAGAAGAAAAGTACTGGCCACTTATAAACATAATGTGTTTCTTTCCGTGCTTCTTTTTGGGAGGCGTGTGTGTGAACATAATGAAAGCATACAAAAGAAAAAAGTTTAAGTTGACCAATTAACCTCCTCTGAATCTTGGATCCGCTCCATTTCCCTCTGACAAAGAATAATTCTCTTTTTCTTTGCAACACAAGTTTCAATTGACTGCATTAGCTGCCTCTCAAGTCCTTTGATCTCTGATTCCTCTATTTCTCTTCAATAAAGAAAGAGTCAGAATACTAAAGACCAAGTATGATTACTATAAATATGACATCACTCCTTTTGCTATAGACTTCAGTTCAACATATATTTGAGTAAATACCTATGTTGCTCAGGGATCAACTCTTAGTCCGTTTTTATTTGCTTTGGTGATGGATGTACTGACGCGGTAAATTCAAGGTGAGGTGTCATGGTGTATGTTATTTGCGGATGATGTAGTTTTGATTGACGAGACCCACGGAGGAGTTAATGATAAGTTGAAGGTTTGGAGACAGACCCTAGAGTCTAAAGGGTTTAGGTTGAGCAGGACCAAGACGGAATATTTGGAGTGCAAGTTCAGTGAGGGGATGCAGGAGGCTGATGTGGTGGTGAAGCTCGATACTCAGGTCATTCAGGAGAGAGATAGTTTCAAGTATATTGTGTCTATGATCCAGGGAAATGGAGAGATTGACGAAAATTTCACCCACCGTATTGGTGCAGGATGGATAAAATAGAGGCCCATCCAGCATTTGTTTGATAAAAAGGTGCCTCTTAGAAGTTCTACAGAGTGGCGGTTAGACTAGCTATGTTGTATGGGGTGGAGTGTTGTCCAGACAAGAACTCTCACATCCAAAAGATGAAGGTGGCGGAGATGAGGATGTTGCGATGGATGTGTGGGTTACTAGGAGAGATAGGATTAGAAATGACTGCGTACACTTTACCCTCCCCAGACCCCACATGGTGGGAATACACTGGGTATGTTGTTGTTGTTGTTGTTATCCGAGATAAGGTGGGGTGGCTTCAGTGGAAGACAAGATGCGAGAAGCGAGGTTGAGATGGTTTGGGCATGTGATGACGAGGTGCCCGGATGCCCCAGTGCTGAGGTGTGAGAGGTTGGCTATGGATGGATTCACGTGTGATAGAGGTAGATCGAAGAAATATTGGAGAGAGGTGATTAGACATGACATGGAGCAGTTACAGCTTTTCAAGGACATGACCCTAGATAGGAAGGTGTGGAGGACGCGAATTAAGGTAGATGGGTAGTAGGTAGGAGGGCTTCTCTGCTAGTAGGTAGGTGTGTTTTGTCTTGTTATCCGTGCTCGTTGTCGTAGTGCTTTGCTTGTAGTATCTTGGTCTTGGAGTTTTGGTGATGTTTTTTGTTTCAAAGAGGTCGAGTGTGGTACTACTTTGTGGTAGGCTTATTTTTTGTTATTATCTGTAGTTTATTTCTACCTATTGTTTCTTGTTCTTATATTATGTCCTTCTCTATAATATTTTTGTCTTAGAGCAGGGGGTCTTTTGGAAATAGCCTACCTACCTCACCTCTGAGGTAGTGGTACGGACTGTGTACACTTTACCCTCCCAAGACCCCACTTTGTGGGAATATACTGGGTGTGTTGTCGTAGTTGTACCTATGTTGCTCAGACTCGGGTGTGGGTATTCGATACGGGTACGGATCTAGAGGTCGGATTCTTCTACCACATAAATTTTAGGATTCAGGTGTTGGGATACGACCAATAAATTAAAGTTAACGAACTAAAACAACAAAATTTAATTCCTTATAAAACCTAATTTTAATCCTAAAATATCTCATGTAAAAGCAAAGCATTTCATACTTCATAAAAAAAATAAATTATATATATATATATATATATACGACAAACCAAAAAAGCAAACCAATTTCCCAATCAATCTACACTTCTAAGTCATAGATGTAGTCAAAGCACCCAAGGTAAGTCGTCCAAATCTAGTGTGGATCGCACACCCACAACCATGTCAGACATAGGTACGGCAGGAATTTTGAAGAGTCCGAGCAACATAGCTAAATACTAGGAGTATCAAATTTAAATTGGTAAAAACATAGTCTAAGTAAGGGTATAGTAGGCTGTAGACAAAAGTAAAGGGTTATTAATCAGCACTATCTTTAGTAAAAATAACAATCACTCCTTTGTGCAGAGGAGGTTTGAAAAAGGAACTGTACAATTCACAATCAGATCTAGCTCTGTGCCATCTCCAAGAAGATAAGCTATAAACCAACTGAGTTTGCACTCACAAGCACCAACTTAAGCTGCATCTTATGCTCACATATTACCTGATGAATAGAGATAGATAACTATACGGCAAATTGACTGCTCCAAAACCTGAAAGAATGGCCATGACAGTCACACCAATCACTCCAATCCTGCTAACCAGCTGAGTTATGGTGAAAAATCCTGAAAAAAGAATGTACAAACATAGTTATATTGTCCTTATCAAAAAAGAAAAAGAAACATAGTTATATTGCAAGAGAGGATACAAAGATGACAGTGTCTCTGAGGAAAAATTACAAAAATACTTTGGCTAATTATTTATTCATCCACTTCTAGTCTAATGTGCCATTATAGACACCACCCTAACTATTAAACTCCGTGACTAGGGATGTGGATTGATGTCAGTAGAGCATGGCTATGACTTTCAATAAGACCTGTTAAGAAATTGGATTTTGGGTCTACAAAAGTTAGTTGGGATGAGAATTGTCCAAGATCATATAAGGAGACTAAAGCCCTACATGGAACGAATGTGGGGCTTTGACATCCCCTCACATGCCCAGGACTAAACATCCACTGCATGGACAACGTAACATAGCAGCGCAAATTGGGTAAACCAAGAATAGGGTTGGATATGACTCTGATATTATGTTGGAAATGAAAATTGATCCTAACTCAAATTCAAAAACTGACTAATGAAGTGAGAATTGTCCAAAAGCATATAAGGAGACTACCACTCATACCCTGAACTAGAATGGCAATAATACCCTTAGACAATTTTTCATTTTTATCCTCTATCTACAAATCATTACATCTTTGCCCATCAAGTACGGATACTCTAAGTTAGCAAGCAAACACTATGCCGGCTAAGACAGAGTTGAAAAGATCTGGAGTTTATTCCTGTTCTCTAACGAGAATGTGAAAAAAAGGAAACTTGAATAAACAGTTGATCGGAAAGAGTAGCTTCTTCTTCATGCAAATATTTGAAATTACAGTTTGAATATACAGGAAAACTCCTGGCCCTTCATAGTCATGTCATTATGATGTCTTAGTCATAAAGACGTGGCCTAGAGAACATTAATCCAATATTCAGAAAATCAACAATGAGGGTGGAAAACAACATCCATGTGCAACAAAAGAAATATACAAACCTCTGTCAGGTGAAGGCATTGGGAAATGAATGCCCAAGAGCCAAAACCCATAGAGAAAAGCCAACAAGAATAAGATACCACCCACTGCAGCCCGTTCCTTCCTCACGCCTGAAATACAAACTCAAGATTCAGAACATCTTTTGAAGAAGAGAGGTAATTGAGATGATATGGTCTAATATCCGATTCGAGGGAGAACAAATCTTTCTTATGGTTAAAAAGCATGCAACTTGCTCGCGTGAGAGAGAGAGAGAAGAGTGTTGGAACAGCAGTGCAGTACTATAATCAAACTGATCTATGGTTATATTAAAGACTTTGTCCTACTTATTCATGGTTATTATAATATTATTCGACGGCGGACCCTTACAGAAGAATTTGGAGTAGTCAGTTGATTTACAATGATGTGCCATCAGTACAACAATATAAGACAACTATGTCTCAGTCTCAAACAAGTTGGGGTTGGTTAAAGTACAACATTATACACTGTTAAAAATATGGAACTTGGAACACAATCAACCCCAAAAGCTAACTTTGGGGTGATGATTGATCAAGACCATATAAAGGCAACAACTCATTCTCTCAATCAACGCAGAACACTTAAATCCCCCTTCCTCCCGCGCACTCAAGGTTGGACAACAGGAGTGTGGACAACACAATATAACTGCCCAACATTGTATAAACCAAAAATTGGTATGGACACATTAAGAGAATGAACTTTGGGCTAACTCAACTGCAAAAGCTAGCTCATAAGGTGAGGATTTCCCTAGATCATAGTCAACTCAATAGAAGTGCATTAAATGCTTAAAATTCTAAGCTAGCCTTAGTAACCCATAACCAAATAAAGTTCTCACTCATTCCAAAATAAACAGCTTCCTGAATTCATAGTTTATCAATTAAGCGACATAATAAAATTCCTTTTCTTCTACTCTATGAGCATGATACAAATTATACTTTCAACGAAGTGCATCTAAGGTGATGAAGCAAGCAAGCAGAAGGACACTGTCTAATTAAACATTAGAGGTAACCGCCAAGAAACCTCCATGTGCATGAGAAAATATAGCCAATGTTGCAGGTAAGAGCACACATAAAGGGGGAAAATCGTGCAAATAAAGGTCGTGTAACGATTCTTATAAACACCATCTTGATATTTCCACAAAGCACATCTATCTAAATTGTATATTAGATCAGCACAGGAGCAACTAGGTATTATCCTCTTTCCTCTTTTCTGTAAAAGCTGCTGAGTTAAGTTGCTGAGGACATAAAGTATCCAATACTTGGGATCTTACCAATTTTTCTCTAGAGAAATAATCATAAAAAATGGGCAACATTACATGCGATAAATAGTTTAAAACGTATTTGAGAAAACACATTAGGTTGAGAGATTAATAAACAAAATCATGTTTTAGAGGGCCTAATGGTAGTCTTAACCCTTCTTCATTCCAGAGGGGAATAAAAGATCACATTTTAGTGCCAAGAAGCATCTTGGGCCTAAAATGACAGCACAGTAAGCAGCTTCAGCAGATTCTGATCAATAGCAGGAATGGAAAGAAGTAAATAAAAGTATAGATTAGGAAAAAAAACAGCAAAAGAACAAGCATAGGAAAGATTCAACAAAGGTATGTAAAAGGTGAAACTGAAGTTTTCATTGAGCATGGTCGTAGCTAAAGCAACTTACCACTGTTGCAAAGCATCAGGTAGCAATGATAGTAGGGCAACATGAAGACTAGTAACAGTATCAAACAAAACAAATCCACCTTCCAATTAATCCATCTTGCCCTACAGTTATCAAAGAATGGTTAATCAATTAAATAACTCATAAAAACCTAAAAGATAGTGTAAAGCTAGTAAAACTGACTGAAGATATTGTTCCCTTTGTCCCCAAAAAATGACATACTGACCTCTTATATAAACCATTTTTTCTCGAACAATTCAAACATACATAAGATAATACTACTTCATATAAATACGAAAAATGATATGACATGTTTTCAACTAATAATTCCATTTTTCTTCACAAAGCTATTATTTCAAACCTTTTATTACCGAAGTGAATCCAGTAATGTGGTTAAACATTTCTCTTAAAATCCAAGTAGGTCGTCATCTTTTACTGGAATGAAGGACCCATGACATAATGTCCTAGAGTCATGCATGGTACTATTCTTTTTGATAGGTCAGACATTGAACTAGTAGGGCCCCACTTGTGGGATTGGGTATGTCGTTTTTGTTGTATACATGGAACTAGTATTGAGGACATAATGTTTGCACAAAACTGTAACGTGTCACGAAAAAACGCCAACGTGATGAGGCAATCTTTGGCTTGTTCAACTTTAGGATCAGCAGGATGAAGCATCAGTTAAAATTATAGATATGCATACAGGAAACCAAACTATTACGAAATAATCATAAGTCACCTGACATCAAAAGAGGACTTTGAAGAACAAACTATATAAGGTTTGAGATTAATCTGGCAAGCTTTAGCAAACATTTGTTACTCTAATGTATTCCAGCCTGCATCTGGTGGTCACTTTGGATGGAAAGGAATGAAAGATCCCATAATAGGCAAGCTAGCAGCATTCAGAAGATCAAGATGAAAAGTCTGAGTCTGCTGTATTTTTGGTGTAAACAAGATATGGTGGGTGAGGTAGAAAGTCTAGTGGACTTCATAGGACAATTGTAAAGTTGTTTTTTTTGGGTTTTGATTCTGCATGATACACCCAGGGGGTTGTAAATCCCACGTTATCAGTCTTACCTGATGAGTTTTTTGGTGTGAATACAAAGTTACCTTTATCCAAAAAAAACAATTGATATTTCAAAAAAAAAAAAAAACATTTGTTACTCTAATGTTTTGCTTCCTATCTCTCCGGTTTATTTGGAGGTTTACATATGACATTTTTTGTTGAAATATGACATTGCCAAGCCATTTTGCAAACTCTAACTTATTATATCCTCTATATATGCTAAATCAACCGTCTGTATGATGTAATCATTTTAATTTTTGTCTGATCTTTTTCATTCAGAAGATCTTGGTCCACTCTTCTATAGAAATTGCCTTTTACTTTGCTATGTATCCTTTTATTGCATAGTACTCTGGTGGCACTGATTCATTTCAACTAGCCTATTTAGTGCTATGTTACATCTTCATTTATCATGCCATTTTCTGAATGATTGAGCCTAAATAATTGAATTGCTAAATGTATATACCACAATCCTCTCTAATCTCAGTTGGTCATCATTCTTCTTGTGGAGAAAATTACATTGCATATATTTTTTCTTACTTTGACTTATCCTAAAACCCTTATGAGTGTTTTTCCTTATTTCCAGTTTTTGATTTGACTTACTCCCTGGTTTCATCAATATATTACCATATGCAAATAGCGCATGGAACCTCATCCTATATCTTATTGGTCAACACTCTACACAGTCGAGCCATATGAACAACTAGTACATACTTTTGACACTTGATTTGGTTTTTATTAATGAAATCTGTTGACTTATTTTTTTAAAAAAATACTGGTTAACTAACCTGTAACTAGGGAAGGTACGGTCTTTCAAAGAAAATCCTTGTGTAGACTCAAAGTTTATGGTGAACATATCTACATATCCTTTATATTTGATATAGAATGATTTCTTTCAAGTACTAACTAAAGAACTTTTTCTTGATATTCTATCATATGCTTTCTCTAGATTAATAATATTATGTGAAAATCCATCTTCCTCTCCCGTAGATTTTCATAAATTTTCTCTAACAAAAATGTAGTCTTTGTTGTAAGTTTTTTAAGCATACACCCAAACTGATTCCCTGTCATCCTTGTAATATCACTAAATTAATGTTGCATCATGCTTTCTCAAAGTTTCATCATATGAAAACATAAGTTTAAAATCATGACTGGTCATAGCCTTCTTTCTCTACTCATTTAATATCTTTCCACTCCTCAGAAGACTCAGAATATGGTTAGTTATATTATTCCTACCTCTGAGGTACTTTCAAAAACCTATAAGGATGCCATCTGCATCACTTGGTTTTCTAGCCATCATATTACTTATGACACTCTTCGGAAACAGCCTCTCTATTTCACCTCTGAGGTAGTGGTATGAACTGCGTACACTTACCCTCCTCAAACCCCACTTTGTGGGAATATACTGGGTTTGTTGTTGTTGTATATTACTTATGACACTCGTATGACTTTAGCGCTAAAAGGAGCTGAGGTACATCTAAGATTACACGAAACAAAGTTGTTCACAAATATCTCTAGACAAAAGAGGAGCAACAATACATGTAAGCCATACCTACTAGTTGTTGGTCATTGTTGTTATACTTACGTTACTGGTGTTTATTAGTAGTCTTTTCAATATGGTGGAGACTCGCATGTCAATGCTCTAATGGTGAGATTTACAGAACTGATAGTTTTAATACCCGTAATTTGCCTTAAATTACAACTTATTTACCAGTTCTGAAAGGAAGCTAGTCCCAATTGAACAGAACAAATATAGAGGATTCATTGCTAGGAATTCCGGGTAACTTTCTGTGTTCCTTAAGGTTACCTTAAGCTTACAGGTGAAGCCGATCCAACTCGTTTGGGATTGATGCCTAGCTCATCGATTGATCTAGCGGGATGTAATTCTTCCATCCCAAGATCATCAGTTCATCAATTTTTTCAAGCTCTTCTTGCTCAGCCGGCAAAGCGCTCGAATTTTGCACCCAAGGATGTGGCCTAGTGGTCAATCACGTGGGTTGAACACCATGAGGTCTTAGGTTCAATTCCTAGCAGAGACAAAACACTAGGTGATATCTTCCCATTTGCTCTAGCCTTGGTGGACAGAGTTACCTGATACCTGTTGCCGGTGGGAGGTGGCAGGTATCCCGTGGAAATAGTAGAGTGCGCGTAAGTTGGACCGACACCAAAGGTATCAAAAAAAAAACAAGAAATCTCCAACAACAAACAACATCTACGTTGCTCGAACTCTTCAAAAATGTCATGGGGTGCGTGTCAGATCCTTTAAAAGTAGTGTATTTTTGGAGCATCCGACACGGGTGCGGCAACAATTTTGGAGAGTTTGAGTAACTTAGAACAACATAATCCCATTTAAGCTGAACACTAGTATTTTTCTTCTATAAATTGCAGGATTCTCTCCAGTCTAAACCCATAATTACGCACAGCTAGCTCACCCGATCCCAATTAACCAAACACAACAACAAAGTCTCTGCTAATAAAGATCATGATTTCTCATCTCTTTAATGCTAAGTTGCTCGAACTCTCCAAAAACAGTGCCGCACCCATGTCAAATCCTCCAAAGTTACACTACTTTTGAAGGATCCGAGACGCACCCATCCATGACATTTTTGAAGAGTGCGAGCAACATAGCTTTAATGCTCTATTACCATCAACTAACCAAAAACCATCCAATCCCATTTCTCAACTAAGCAAATAAAGTTAAAACAAAGCATAAAATCCAACAATACCAGGGGAAAAATAAATAAGCGTAAAGATAGTGAGTTCATACTCTTTGGAAAGAATGGGAATGATCTCGAAAAGAACAAGCTGAAAAAGATTGCAAGAGAAAGCGAAAACAACACTGAATATGATCTGAACAAGTACTCTTTTTTCTTCATACTCTTTATACAATCTTCGATTCAAGAACCATAACCCTGTCCAACCCAGTAAAGATAATGATCCAACTGCAATTACTCCCTCGTATGTCGCCCTTCCCCATCCCATTTTCTCCAATGTATACTATACTCCTCTGATTTCCTTTACTGGCTTTACTTATAATCAATAATCAAACAATGATGAAGATCCATCTACCATGTAATTCGCCCACTTGGTTCACTTATTCACAGCAGTAGTTTTTCCTAAAAAGAATCAGTTGAACTGGATCACCTAAACGGTATACGGAGATTTGATTTTGTTTAATGTAGTTTTTGTGATAATGGTTTTGGAAAGGGGGAAAGAAAGATTTTCTGGAGAAGCTTTTTTGCTTTTGGAATTAGTTTTTGATTTTTTAAAGGTTGGTTTTAAGAAAACCCTCATTTGGGTTATAATCCCACAAGTTTAATTTGTTTGTCTGATTCCTTTTTACTTGACACAAAAGTTTAAACAGTTAGAATAACTTTTAATTTCGTTATCTTAGATATGTAGAATATGTTCAAATATGTTTTAATTTTTATAATTTTAAACATGTCTGAGTGAAAATTCAAAATTAAAAGACTGAACTTATCAACTACTATGGAAGGCTAGTCATGGCAATACACACAATAATAGCTATTTATATTCTGTTTGATCGATCTTCTAAAATCAGCTTATTTTGAAAAGTATTTATTTCAAAAATGCATTTTAAAAAAGAACTTTTTGTGAAAAGCAGTTTGGATAATAAATTTAAAAAACTCTTTGAGCAGCAATTAGTGTTTGGCCTAACTTTTTAGAAGTGTTTTTAAGTGTATATTTTCAAAAAGTGTTTTCAAATAAGTACTTTTAGGAAGAAACTATTTTTTTTAGATTATGAAAAACAGCTTCTGCTACTCCCTAAAAGCACTTATTTTTTCTTAAAATCTTGGCCAAACAGCTCACTTTTTAGAAATAAACATTTTTGAGAAAAGAAATAAGTACTTTTAGGAAAAATAAATTTGGCCAAACAAGCTATTAATATGGAATAAGTCTAGCTGGGGATTTGCACTTATTTTAGGCGGACGTTATTTAAATTTCAAACCCATCCAATAAAGTCTTGCAATAATAGCACTGGCATCAGACAGCCAAATGAACTAAGAATACTTGGGACAATGAATTAATTAAGGGTGACCAAAAAGTTTTAAAAGTAAGAGAAAGTACCAGGATAAATAATGCTAGAATATAGAGGCACTGGACAGGTTTAAGGGTTGGTTTAGTTGAACAAATATTGGCCCTCAGATTTAAAGGTGTTCAGGTGTAATCAAAATAAAGAGGCAATGGACAAACTGGAGAGATGCTATATATATATATATATAGGAGGAGCCAAATCCTCAGTCCAACAGCACTCATATTTTCCATCAGCACAGGAATGCAAGATACTAGTAATATTTTACTTCCAACATCACAGCGCGTAGGACAGAGCTAGCTACATATTTCGTTGAAAATTTACATGTAGCAAATATGATCGAAACAATATAAATTTCAAAACATAAAGAAAACATAACTCTAGTGTAGTGGCAAAGATGTTCAACAGTTGCTTGGGTCATATGTTTGTAGTTCATGTATAGTATTACCGGCTTTGTTTCGAGCCCCGCTATTCGGATTCCTGGATTCGATTGGTGTAATGAAAATTGAAAACAATACTATATATAACAAGCTTGCTAAAAGACTTTCTTAGAAGCTCAGTGAACATGACTTCACCAGATCTTTTAATTAGGAGAGGTGAAAGTGAACTCCAACTTTGACAAATATAAAAAGCCTAAATCATCCAATGTAATAGATAAAAGATAGCTTAGCTTCCATGAATGTACTATTGCAATGGCCAAAATATGCACGAGCGATATACCACTACATATAACATACTAGTTTTCACACATCTATGATCTGGTTGAAACGTTTCTGCAAAATCATCATCTCTTCCACATACAGCTTCTTATAGAGCACCCGTTGATGACTCGTGAACTCTTGAAATAAATCTTTTAACTGCTTTGCTCTTTCGTAAGCTTCTGTTCCTGAATGGACCACCATCAGATCTCTGCCCAAACTTGTTCCTAGACACATATCCTACATATAGACAGGAACCTCAGGGGGGTTAGTAAGATCAACTTTGATGAACTGCAATATAGCTAATTTTATAGGAGACACCACCAGAATTCAAATGCATATATATGACTTGGGCAAGATCAAAATTCAACAAAATGATATTCCATGTAAATAACCCAGGGAAATGCAGCAAGTATGGATGGAAATTGATCAATAAGTTAAGCTTGTTCATGCATGTGAATTTGATTCAGGAGTTTGCAATTTATTCAACAGGTGCCAGTGTGACTTTGCTATTCTTCATTTGATCCGACTAATACTGATACAAAGCATTTAGTTCCGATATTGCGCGTCTAAGTAGCACAACTTCCTCACAATGATGACCTATATTTCCTACTGATTGCCATAACCAGGAAGGTGGATCCTTTGAGGCCTTACAACCTATTCAAATGTAACCTATACAGTTGTAAAATCTTACCTGAGGTTCGTCGCTTCCTGACCACATGTTAATCATGCCATGCCTTAAATTTCGTTCAGTTATAACCAATGGCCTGTGAAAGACAAACAAAAAACACATGATTTTCGAGCTAATTTACAATTTAGAAGATGAATGCACAAAAATGAAAATCTTGATTGTTTGCATTAGTAGCAGCAGGGTCTATAGTTCTACCACAAATTTGGAGAGGATTACATGGAGATCTTGAATACCTAAATCACTACCAAACTTAAAACAGTATTAGAGACCAAAATGCCGCCCAAACACGGAGTAATGCTTCATTATCACGTAGATATCGGGAATTGGATTTAACCAATTTTAGAGACTGAGAAAGAAAGAAAAGCAAGGAGTGCCAAAAATTGCTCAACTGCTTCATGGTATCACTATCGAGTAACAGGAAAATATTACCTGCTTCTACAGTTCTATTTGGAGAAATATTACCAATGATTTCAAGTCAGGTTGTCTATAGTAAAGGGAAGCCCGGTGCACTAAAGCTACCGCTATGCGCGGTGTCCGGGGAAGGGCCCCACCACAAGGGTGTATTGTACGCAGCCTTACCTTGCATTTCTGCTAGAGGCTGTTTCCAAGGCTTGAACCCGTGACCTCCTGGTCACATGGCAGCAACTTTACCAGCAACTTTACCAGATTGTCTATAGTGCATATTAGAATCCTTCTCATTGATGCTACATTGAGTCTATTACATTATAGAACAAGTTGAAAAGGTTTAAGGATCTTGAAATACATAAATTACCAGGAATTCCAGACCCATGGCAAAAGGAAGCAGCATTAAACAGTAGGCAAAAGGAACTTGCGTTCATACCTATGTACTCGGCTTCTTCACTAATGTATTTTATCTCAGAAATTGATATTGCAGTATGCCTCTCTTCCTTGAGACAACAATTTCCAGCTTTATACAATTTGAACCAACAGAAGAATGCAACAGTGAAGGAGGTAAGGGATAATGCAGGATGGAATTTCAGCTTCAGAAGGCTATTAAACGATTGGGAGGTTGACAGGCTACTGGAGTTTCTCAAAACACTTGAAGCATTCAAAGGATTTAATGCCAATGAGGATTGCAGATTCTGGTTAGCAGGCAGCAGAGGCAGATTCACTGTTAACAAGTCTAGCTCTCAGATTAGCTCTTGGCCTTGGAAGCATATCTGGAGAACTAAAATACCTTACAAGGTGAATTGTTTTGTTTGGTTGGTAGTCAAGCAGGCTTGCTTGACAAAAGACAAGTTACTGAGAAGGGGAATGCAACTTAGCTCTACCTGTCTTTTTTGCGATGAGACTGCAGAAACAAACAGCCACCTATTTCTGCATTGCAAAGTGACTAGTCAACTATGGGACATTTTTCTTGCTATGATTGAGTTGACTTGGTCTATGCCCGAGTCTACTTTAGACATGCTCTGCAGTTGGAACAAAAGGGGAGGCAGCATAGACCAAAAAAGAAGATGGAGTATGATCCCGGGCTGTATTTGGTGGACTATCTGGAGGGAAAGGAATCTAACATGCTTTGAAGGAAAGAGCAACCCAATCCAGAAGATAAAGCTAAATTGTATTTCACTTTTTCACTTTTGGTGTAAACAGGAGTATATAGAGAATACAGAGACTTAAATGCAGTTGTTAGAATCTCTCTAGAACTTCTTGCTTAGATTAGCTTGCTCTCTCTACATGTAATTATGGCCTAACAGCCCTTTTTGGTTAATACAAATATGTTACCTTATCAGAAAAAAAAAAGATAACTAAATTTTCAACTTTAGATACAGAGAAGTAAGGAAATGGTTGTCAGGAATGCATAATATCCAAGCAATCCTTAATAAACTACTGTTTGTACCAGAGATGGGAAATTAGCAAATGAAACCATGCATTGATTCTAAAAGCATGTTCCAAGAACAGTCCCAACTAATTCAAAATATGGTGTACATGTCTTTAGAGTTCAAAACTTCAAATACATAGAGATTGTCTTAGGCTCTTACCACCTGGAATATCTTTTAGGTATTAGGTGACTGGATCTTCCTTCCTCTCCCTCAAGAGGCAAAGGAGAGGTATATATAAAATATCAGCTATTATTGAGGTGACTCTATTTACAGAACACCTTATATCAGCCAATATCATCACTTCGACCAAAATCAGTCCAGATAAAACGAAAGGTTTACGTTTTACACACAAGTACACAAATGGCCTATAACAAGGGGTGAAGATAATTGAAATAACAATGCTGTGAAGTTCAAATCACAAGGCAGCAGAAGATAATTAACATGCCATAAAAAATTTGTTTTTGCAAAACAAAAGAATCTTTAAGATAAAGAAGAAACGAATAAAGAAGTCAGAAGATGGCATGCTTGACAGCTTGAGAAAACTCTATATTGTTGCCTGCTTACAGAGGGTACCGCACTCAAAATATACAGATGGCAAGATCACTTTATCAAGGAAGCTCTCCTGAGCAGATCAGACAAAAAACATCTGTATGTCCTTGTCAAAGTTTCATCTACGCTAAAACGATCATTTGCTGAAAGAATTTGCTTTCAAGCTCACAATCTGTCTAGAGGCAAGAAATGAAATTAAAAACTAGTCTCTAAGCCCAACTACACGCAGTATAGCTAGAGAAATATTATAATCTATTACAATTCGCAAGCCTTGTTCAAATAGAAATAGTATAGAACAAAGGTATAGCAAAGACTTTAGAGTTTTAGGCTTTTAGCATCAGATGACAAAATATACATGTCAAAGAAGACACTACAATGAGAAAAGAGATCACAAAAATTACGCGCCAGCTTAAGAAAACATTCTTAATTAAGAGATTGAATGCATGAGGCATACCTTCCAGTGGAGGACACAATAAGGTGGGCTGGATTATCCAAAAACTGGAGTATCTTCTGACGCTTCTCTTCACAATCTACCACAATAATACCTCTGGCATATGGCATAGACAGACTTGGTAAAACGTATGCTTGCGATGAAACAGAAGTATGTTCATGTATAAAATTCCTAAGTGACGATGGTAATAAGTTCCTCTCCAAGTATTCAATAAGCATAAGATGGTAACTTGGACATTGCCCTCCAAGATCTTTGTCATCTTCCCAAAGCCTGCTATATTTACTGCTTGTTGCTGCAGTTCACAAGGAAGAAGTTAAGAAAAGCTGAAAGTGTTGCATCATAACAAGTCATGGAGTTTCAAAGCAAACCTCCTGTTGTCACATCAACAATACTCTTGGCACTATTCATTCCCTGTGGAAACAAGGAAGCAGATTGCTTTAGGTTCATGCATCCCAAACCCAATTTAGAACATTATACAGTGAAAACTTGCCTCAAAGGATGAAATAATAGACAAATTACTGCCTCCATTTTCACAAGATGATCCTTCAGATGCAGTTTTCTCATACATCGAAGCAGAAGTCAACATGCAAGATGATTTTCCAAGATTCCGGTTCACCAATTTCAAGAAGGGAGCTATTTTAGGACCAACTTCAGCAACACCTTTTATGATACACAGGCCTTCAATTCTGGTATTGTCTAAGTATCCTTCCTTTGGGCCATGAAGCCAAGTTATTACAAAGGTGCATAAGCACTTCTCTTCTCCATTGCAAAATGAATGGTCCACATTGTGTATCTACTACCAAAGAGAGGAAGGGTCAAATTTGAAGCAAAGAAAATTTAAGCTATAATTTACTGATAAAAAGGAAATGAACACACAATTGAACCAAAATATAAAAGAAAGAAAAATATATGCCTCAAGAATATGATCCCTTGACAAGTCATGCTAATGAAATACAACCAAAGAGAAAGTGGGACGCCTCACCGCTTAGCTAGAAAATCGGTTTTCTATTTCTCCAGTGTTAAGATCAAGACTGGAGCATTGCTCAATTTGACAGAATAAGTTGTGAATGACAGTAACACAGAAAGTGACACACACACAATATTTACATGATTTGGTCACAAATTAGACCTATGTCATGAGTGGGAGG
The DNA here is from genome assembly GCA_031232105.1 of Capsicum rhomboideum. NCBI lineage: Eukaryota > Viridiplantae > Streptophyta > Magnoliopsida > Solanales > Solanaceae > Capsicum > Capsicum rhomboideum. The sequence goes on along the minus strand of CP124712.1, from coordinate 122,452,844 downwards.
AGAAAATTTATTAATTTACTTTACCAAAAGATGTATAACCGAGAGTACAAAATCAAAGTGAATACCCTACTTAACCCCCCTCCCCCCCCCCAACACACACACACACACACACACACACACCAGTTATTATTCCAAAAACATCTCAAGTTCCTAAATTTTTTGGGTTCACTCACAAAAGTTCAAATTCTTTCCAAGTAAAATGCATGTCCAAACACAACTTCAAGTTCCAAAAATCACAACTTCAAAAACTCAAATTTTCAAGTTTCAAGTAAATGCATGTCCAAACACAACTTCAAATTTCAAAAATCACAACTTCAAGAACCCAAATTTTCAAATTTTAAATTAAAATGCATGTCTAAACACAATTTCAAATTCCAAAATCACAGCTTCAAAAACTCAAATTTCAAGTAAAATGTATGTCCAAACACAACATGAAGTTCTAAAAAATACAACAACAACAACATACCCAGTGTATTCCCACAGGTGGGGTCTGGGGAGGGTAAAGTGCGCAGTCCATACCACTACCTCAGATGAAGTAGAGAAAGTTTCAAAAAATCACAACTTAAAAATCACTGCCAAACAAAAGCTTAATATAGACAAAGTTCTCTACGGAATAATAGATATTATCATAAAGAAATATTTGCATAACCTCTAGAAGCAGTATTATGATAAATTTGAACAGCAACTCTTTTCTGCCAGATTTTGAATTTCATAATAAGCAAAATAATATTTTATTGGACTAAATCATAAAGTATTTCATATAAACGAACAAAGAGATATCACCTATTCAGACAAATAAGCAAAATTTTCACAAAAAATGTTTGTGGAAAAATGGATTTCACCATAGCATGCTCTTAGAGCAGCGATAAACTTAACTTAGGACCCGTTTGGCCATAAAGAATTTTCGCTATTTTCAGGAAAATAATTTCACTTTATTTGAGAATTAACGTTTGGCCATGAAAATTCCTGGAAAACAGCCAGAACACTGTTTTCACTTTTTAAATTTTCTTTTTTTGGGGGGGACAAACACAACTCGAACTCCAATTTTAAAAATTCCAAATAAAGTGAATTTTTGTTGTTTTCATTGCCAAACGCCTACTTATGCTCACATAAAACAGAGGAAATTCCGATAGAAACAAGGAATTACGGCGATACACAACTCACCGCTGCAATAACGGCGTCGTAGAACAGCATATCATCTCCGCCAAAAGCGTTACATCCAACACAAACAACCATACCTTCCTTAAGCCTACCACATTCACTATCCTGTAGCTGCGGCGACACAGACCTAAACCTCTTAACCATTTCATCAACTTCCTCCATCGACTTAAACTCTCCAGCATCAAAAATCACGTCAAATTCCTTCGGATATCCTCTGTACTTCACAGTCATTTTTTTGCCTTTCGTTACGAGTCGTACGCTATACCATGAGTCATCATCATTCGCTCTGTACTCCAGATTGTATCCTTTCCGTTTGCGGGGGTTCGCCGTTGCTGCCGGAAACGGATTTTTTTCCGATCTCCGTCGTACCATTGGAGGTGGAAGGAAATTCTATGAAGAGGGGAAATGGAGATGGAGAAGTAATGGCTTGCAGGTTATTGGCATATATTCCTTTTATTACAGGTCCGAGTGGTTGCAGCATGCAGCTGGAAAACGTGGCGTGTATCAGTAAGGTAATATTTTTTTTTTGATTAATATCAGTAAGGTAATATAGTACATAGAGCTTCCATATATGTGTAAATTCTCAGAGTAATTAATTCTGGGTTCCCTTATTTGTTGATAAAAAAATGTGACAAAAGAATTATTTTTTAACCCTTATATATCTAAATTAACTATTAGTCCATTTTCTCAAATTGATGACCTGTTTGACTTGACACAGAGTTTAAAAAAATGTCAAATGTACTTAAATGTCCTTTAATCTTGTGGTCTTAAACATGCCATGTGATCTTAAATTAAAAATATGTCAATGTACTAAAATGTCCTTTAATCTTGTGGTCCTCAACATGTCAGTTGGAACTAAAGTGTTGCTAAAAAGGGAAAGAGTCATTCTTTTTTGAAACGGAGGAATTATTATTTTATTTAGAATTTTTTACGTTGGAGTTAGAGTTGTGTTTAATCATATTTTTTTGTATATAATATTTAGAATTTGAATTTATTTTACTAAAGATGTTTGGCCAGGCTTATTTTTTGTTTAAAATAAATTTTTTTTCCAAAAAGTGCTTATTTTAATTAAGTAAAGTGTTCGGCTAATTTTTTGGGAGAAAAATAAGTGATTTTGGGTAGAAGCTTAAAAAAAGTAGGTTTTTCCAAAATTATTTTTTTGAAAAGCACTTTTGAGAAAAATATACTATTAAAAACACTTTTTAAAAGTTTGACCAAGCATTAATTGTTACTCAAAATTGATTTTTATATTTATTGGTCAAACACAAACTATTTTTTACCAAAAGTACTTTTTAAAAAGCAACAACAACAACATACCAGTGTATTCCCACAAAGTGGGGTCTGGAGAGGGTAAGTGTACGCAGTCCATACCACTAACTCGGATGAGATAGAGAGGCTGTTTCCGATAGACCCTTGGCTCAGGACACCAAACAGTAAAAAAACATAGTAAAAACAAAAAACAAAAATGGAATAACACACCGATAGATAATAACAAAAACAAGACACCCACAGATTAGTTACAAGACACTACGAACAGGAAACTAACAGACACACACATAGCACTTACGACCACTAGCCCGGCTACAAACAAAGCACTCCTACCTACTAGCAAGGACGCATTCCCACCTACTAACCCTCTACTCTAATACGCGTCCTCGACACCTTCCTATCTTGGGCCATGTCCTCTGTAAGCTGTAACTGCTCCATATCACGTCTAATCACCTCCCTCCAATATTTCTTCGGTCTACCTCTACCCCGCCTGAAACCATCCATAGCCGACCTCTCGCACCTCCAAACTGGGGCATCCATGAACCTCCTCATCACATGCCCGAACCATCTCAACCTCACTTCCCACATCTTGTCTTCCACCGAAGTCACTCCCACCTTCTCTCAAATAATCTCATTTCTAACTCTATCTCTCCTAGTAAGTCCATATATCCATCGCAACATCCTCATCTCCGCCACTTTAAACTTTTGGATATGGGAGTTCTTGATTGGCCAACACTCAGTTCCATACAACATAGTCAGTCGGACTGCCACTCTGTAGGGCTTGCCTTTTAGTTTAGGGGGCACATTCTTATCACACAGGACTCCAGAAGCGAGCCTCCATTTCATCCACCCTACGCCAATACGGTGTGTGACATCCTCATCAATCTCTCCATTTCCTTGGATCATACACCCAAGATACTTGAAAATATCTCTCTTCCAAATGGCTTGGGAATCCAACTTCACTACCACGTCCGCCTCATACGTCAACTCACTGAACTTGCACTTTAAGTATTCCATCTTGGTCCTGCTCAACCTAAACCCTTTAGACTCGGGTTTGTCTCCAAACCTCCAACTTATCATTAACACCTCCCCACTTTTAAAAAAAGTACTTTTCAAAATGGCCATAGATATCCCAAGTAGTTTTTGGGGAAAAATTTGACAAAAAGTGTTTGGCCATACAATTTGTCATTATTTGGCAAATAATCCAAATTCCCAAAAACTAGAAAAAACTAGTTTTTGAGCCAAATTCTATTATTTGGGAACTTTTAAAAATTTAAACTTTCCCTCAAACTTTTATATTTTATAAAAATACCCCACTATTTATTAATCCCAACTAATATCTATTTGACAACCAACCCAATTAATAAACTTTGTTATTTGACTCAAGTATGTAATAGTATTGTTGCATAGCACTTGTTAAAAGTTATTTAAATAGAAAAATTGGATGCTCCTTTGTGAGTTGAGAAAACTTTGGTAACTCCTACACTGATGTGTGAAATTGTTTATAAGCAGGTTCGAGCTTATAATTTATGAGTTTAATTTTTATCGTGGAGCATGTTCATTATAAAATGATAATACAAAGCTATGGATAATTTTAATAGTTTTTAGAACTTATGAGTATAAATCATATTTCTTAAAAAAGCCAAATATTTTTCCCAAAAACTATGGTCAAACACATGATGGAACTTCACCCAAACCTTCACCCAAAAATGATTTGCCAAAAATATTTGGGAATCTATGGCCAAACGCTAGCTAAGAAATTTGGCCATAAAGTATCCAATACTTGGGATCTTATCAATTTCTCTTGGCAAATAATCATTAAAAATTAGCAACGTCACATGCTATAAATAGTTTTTAATGTATTTGAGAAAACACATTATGTTGAGAGATCAATAAACAAAATCATGTTTAGAGGGCCTCATGTAGTCTTAGCCCTTCTTCAGTCCCGAGGGGAAGAAAAGATCACATTTTTGTGTCAAGAAGCATCGTCGGACTAAAATGACAGTACAGTAAGCAGCTTCAGCCGATTCTCATGAATAGCAGGAACAGAAAGAACTAAATAGAAGTATAGATAGAAAAAAGAAAACAGCAAAGAACAAGGATAGAACAGATTCAACAAAGGTATGTAAAAGGTGAAAAGTGGTGAAGTTTTCATTGAGCATGGTCGTAGTTAAAGCAACTTACCGCTGTTGCAAAGCATCAGGTAGCGATGATAGTAGGGCAACATGAAGACTAGTAACAGTATCAAATAAAACAAATCCACCTTCCAATTCATCCATCTTGCCCTACAGTTATCAAAGAATGGTTAATCAATTAAATAACTCATAAAAAACTAAAAGATAGTGCAAAGCTAGTAAAACCGACTGAAGATATTGTTCCCTTTGTCCCCAAAAAATGACCTACTGACCTCTTTATATGAAACTTTTCTCTCGAAAAATTCAAACTAACATAAGATAATACTACTACATATAAATACGAAAATGATATGACATGGTTTCAACTAATAATTCCATTTTTCTTCACAAAGTTATTATTTCAAACCTTTTATTACCAAAGTGAATCCAGTAATGTGGTTAAACACTTCTCTTAAAATCCAAGTAGGTCGTCATCTTTTACTGGGATGGACACATGACATAATGTACTAGTCATACATGGAACTATTCTTTTTGATAGGTGATACATTGAACTAGTAGGGTCTCACTTGTGGGAATATATTGGGTATGTTGTTGTTATTGAATACATGGAACTAGTATTGAGGACATAATGTTTGCACAAAACTGTAACGTGTCACAAAAAACGCCAACGTGAGGTAATCTTTTTTTTTTTTGGGGTTTGAGAAAGTAATATTTGTATTATAAACCGGCACTTTGGTAGTGCAAAAACCCTTCAATCAGTATGAAGTAAGTAAGAAAACAAAGGAACTCCTATTCCTAGCATGACTCTGGAACATCTAAAATATCATCTGCAACTATAGGAGATTTCTTTGTACGCCAAAAACACAAAAGCAAAATACAGTCAATTTTTGATCCTCTGTACTGTCCTAATCCTATCTTCAAAGCTTCTGTCATTCCTTTCCCTCCAAACAGCCCACCATATACAAGCTGGGATGCTCCTCCAAATGCTCCTGTTTTTGGCTCCAATCCCAGCTTCCTCCCAACTGTGAAGAGTGTCAACAATCTTGCTAGGCATTAAATGCGTGTTTGTTGGGTATTCTCCAACACACAAAGGTTATCGGTGTTACTATCCTCCATCAAGGAAGTATTTTGTTATTATGGATGTTACTTTTAGAGAATCTGAACCTTACTTCAATGGAACTCAATCACCTCTTCGGAGGGAGAGTAATGAAAGCGAAAAGACGATACCTAGTTCTGGATTTGTTAATGACCTTACTCCAGGAGAGAGTTCCATTAGAGAGAGTGCTCGGGAGGAAACTGTTAGATGTGTTGCTCAGGGGGAGACTATTGGACGTTTGGATAAATCTGATTTGAGGAAATATTCAAGAAGAAACAAGATAGAAGAAGCCATCATGCAACCTACTCCCTGCTAATCCTCCTTTTCTTTTGGTGAGTCATCTCTAATCTCTGATTCTACTGATGATTTAGATAACTCTGATCCTATTGATGATTAAGATATATCTATTGCTCAAAGAAAAAGGGTTAGATCTTGTACCAAACATCCTATCTCTAACTTTGTGTCCTATGATTCCTTGTCCCCCTCTTATAGAGCCTTTGCCTTGTCCATTTCCTCTGTGTCTATTCCACAGGATTGGAGGGAAGCTTTCAAAGATCCCAAATGGAAAGAAGCTATGCTTGAAGAAATGAAGGCTCTAGCAAAATATAAGACTTGGGAATTAGTCGTTCCTCTACCAGACAAGAAATTGGTCGGTTGCAAGTGGGTTTTCACTTAGAAACATAAGGCCAATGGTTCGATTGAGAGGTTCAAGGCCAGATTGGTAGCTATGGGATTCAATCAAACATATGGAGTGGACTACCAAGAGAAATTTGCCCCAGTAGCAAAGATGAACACAATCAGAACCTTGTTATCTTGTGCGACCAACAGTTTGATGTAAAAAATGCATTCTTACATGGTGACTTGGAAGAAGTGTATATGGAGATTCTTCATGGATTTAATAATGAAAAAACTCAAGGAAAGGTATGTAGGTTGAATAAAGTTTTATACGGGCTAGAACAGTCTCCCAGAGCATGGTTCGATAGACTCAGCAAAGCTATGTTTTCTTTTGGTTATCAACAAAGCAATGCTGATCACACTCTCTTTGTAAGACATCACAAGGTAAGATCAATCTTCTAATAGTTTATGTTGATGACATAGTGATGACAGGTGATGACAAAGAAGAGATGACTTGACTAGAAAAGCTATTGGCTCAAGAGTTTGATATCAAGGATCTAGGGAAGCTGCAATATTTTTTGGGAATTGAAGTGACTAGATTAGAAAAAGGAATCTTCATTTCTCAGAGGAAATATATTCTAGATCTCCTAGAAGAAACTGGTATGTTGGGTTGTGAACCAGCAGGATCACCAATTGAGAGCAACCACAAGCTACAAGCGGGGATAGGTGAGTCGGTTGATAGACAAAAGTATCAGAAATTGGTTGGAAGACTCATTTATCTTTCACGCACTAGACCTGACATAGCATATGTTGTTAGCATGGTAAGTCGATTCATGCATGATCTTCGTGAGTCTCATATGCAAGTTGTCTTTTGCATTCTGCGATATTTGGAATCTTCTCTAGGAAAAAGTCTTCTTTTTGCCAAACATGGTCACCTCAAAATAGAAGCTTTTACAGATGTTGATTGGGTTGGATCTCTAGATGATAGGAGGTCTACAACCAGTTACTACACACTTGTGGGAGGAAACTGTCACTTGGAGAAGCAAGAAACAGAGCGTTGTTGCTAGATCAAGTGCTGAAGCAGAGTATAGAGCTATAGCTCAAGGCGTTTGCGAACTTCTGTGGCTGCGAAAGCTACTCGAAGAACTGAAATTATCCGAAGATGATAAATTATCCTTGTACTGTGACAGCAAGGTTGCCATCAACATAGCCCATAATCCAGTACAACATGACCGGACAAAACACTTTGAAATTTATCAACATTTCATCAAGGAAAAGTTGACAGATGATACCTTAAGCCTGTTCCGTGTGACATCCAACAAGCAGCTAGCTGATGTTTTCACTAAAAGGCTTAACAATAGAACTTTCCACAACTTAGTTTGCAAGTTGGACATGTGTGATATCTATGCACCAACTTGAGGGGGAGTGTTGATAAATCTGATTCTATTCAGATTTCATCAGATTCAGATCTGATTCTGATCCTACTTTGATGTGATTTTGATATGATCAGATCTCTAAATCCTAATTAGGCATATTCTTATCTGATTTAGTTTCCGGCATTATAGAGATTTTTATTTGTTTCCTTAAATGTATATTTCATACTTAGGCTTCAGTTTTATGTAGAAATACCTCTGTGATTGATTGTATAGACACACTTGAGAATTAATAAAATATCTCTTCTAAAAGTCTTCAATAATATTATGTGAAAATCCATCTTCCTCTCCCATACATTTTCATAAATTTTCTCTACAAAAATGTAGTCTTTGTTGTAAATTTTTTAAGCATACACCCAAACTGATTCCCTGACATCCTAGTAATATCACTAAATTAATATTATATCATGCTTTCTCAAAGTTTCATCATATGAAACATAAGTTCAACATCATGATTGTTCATAGCCTTTTTCTTACATATCTGAACTAATGTGCTCTTTCTCTACTCACTTATATCTTTCCACTCCTCAGGAGGCTCAGAATATGGTTAGTTATATTATTCCTACCTCTCTGAGGTACTTTCAAACACCTATTAGGACTCCATCTACATCACATGGTTTTCTATCCAATTTATTACTTATGACACTCTTATGACTTTAGTGCTAAAAGGAGATGAGGTAAATCTAAGATTACACAAAACAAAGTTGTTCCCAAATATCTCTAGACAAAATAGGAGCAACAATACATGTAAGCCATACCTACTAGTTTGGTTTAATGCTTGGTTATTGTTACTATCCTTACGTTACTGGTGTTCACTAAAGTCCTTTCAATATGGTGGAGACTTGCATGCCAATGCTTCACTAAAGTCCTTTCAATATGGTGGAGACTTGCATGCCAATGCTCTAACTGTGAGATTACAGAACCAATACTCTTAATATCTGTCATTTGCCTTAAATTACAAATTATTTACCAGTACTTAAGGAAGCTAGTCCCAATTGAACAGAATATATAGAGAGGATTCATATAACCAACCCAACTAGTTTGGAATTGATGCCTAGCTCATTGATTGATCTATCAGGATGTAACTCTTCCGTCCCAAGATCATCAGTTTGTCTATTCCTATGTCATAGATCCAATGAAGAATTTCCCTCAAACCCTGCAAAGACAATGTCCAACCAGAAACAACATAATCCCCATTTAAGATCAACACTGGAGTTTATAAAAAGGCACCCGGGTGCACTAAAGCCCCCGCTATGTGCGGATCCAAGAAAGGGCCGGACCAAAATGGTCTATTGTACGCAGCCTTACCTTACATTTCTGCAAGAGGTAACACTGGAATTTATCTTCTATAAATCACAGGATTCTCTCCGGCATGAACCCATAATCACGCAAAGTCAGCTCACCCGCTCCCAAATAACCAAACAACAACAGCAAAATATCGAGATTTCTCATCCCATTAACGCTCTATTACCATCAACTAACAAAAAATAAACCAAACCCAGTTCTCAACTAACAAATAAACTTAAAAGGAAGCAGAAAATTCAACAATATCAGAAAATGAAAAGCATAAAGATTCCGCGCAAAAGCAGTGGGAATAACCAAACACAACAGCAAAGTCTCTGTCGATAAAGATCGTGATTTCTCATCCCCATTAATGCTCTACTACCGTCAACAAACAAAGTACAATACAAACCCAGTTCTCAAGTAAACAAACAAACTCCATGCGAAGCATAAAACACAACAAAATCAGGAAAATTAAGCATAAAGATTTCGCACAAAAGCATACTCTTTGGAAATAACAAAAACAATACAAACCCATTTCTCAACTAAACAAATAAACTCAATAGGAAGCATTAAATCCAACAATAACGGGAAAAATAAGCATAAAGATTTCATACTCTTTGGAACTAACAAAAAATGAATCAAACCCAGTTCTGAACTAAGTAAATAAAGTCAAAACAAAGCATAAGATCCAACAATACCAGGGGAAAAATAAAAAAGCATAAAGATAGTTCATACTCTTTGGAAAGAATGGGAATAATCTCGAAAAGGACAAGCTGAAAAAGATTGCAAGAGAAAGCGAAAACAACACTGAATATGATCTGAACAAGTACTCTTTTTTCTTCATACTCTTTATATAATCTAACAATGATGAAGATCCATCTACTATGTATTTGGCACCTACTGTGTTCACTTGTTCACAATAGTAGTTTTTCCTCAAAAGAATCAGTTGAACTGAGAATTTTGGAAAGGGGAAAAGTAGGATTTTCTCGAGGAAGTTTTTTGCTTTTGGAATGATGTTTTGATTTTATTTCTTAAAACATTTGTGTTGGTTTTAATAAAACCCTCATTTCCGTTTAATTTTATTTTTCGAAGAAAACTTTAGTTCGAAATTCCGAATGACTCAAATTATTATTATTTTATTTTATTTTTCAAGTTTCACCCTAAAATCGTTCTCCCTTCTTCCCAAATTATTTAATGTGTTTTACAACTATTTTACTCTCATTTACATTTTAAGATATTAATCACTCTTTACTAAATATTTATTTTATTGAGCAGTTTTCAAGAATAATTACTGCTAATGATAAAAATGAGAAAAATAATTAATTTTATCTTGAACTTCTAAAATAACAAATAATTTAAAATAATTATTTTTTTTAAAAATCATGATAGATAATTTAAGATGAAGGAAGTATTCAGTTTAAAACAAAATATTTGTGTTATGTTGAATTTAAAGGTTTGATTGATGATCCACAAATATCATATAAGAACTAGATTCTTAACATGTCTCAAATACGGAGTTGATAGTGTTTATGATTTATAAACTACTATAAAAAAATTGGGGTCATTATCATGTCTATCGAGGAATTGGATTGCAGAAGTTCTATGCACGAAAAAGAACCAAGTTCTTCACAGACAATTATAGACCATTGCCGATAATCAAATATGAAGTAGAATCCAAGTACAAGAAGGATTCTTGAGGAGTTTGAATTATGCCATAAATGCATGGAGTCAAGGAACAATAACTCAATATGAAAATTTTATCATATTTGCACAAGAGAAAAAAGCTTTGGAATTAGGAGAAAGCATGTGAATATCCAAAACAAATAAGAAAATCAAGTTAAATTCGGATTAGGTTTCTTGATCAAGTTTCAATGGATTTTGAGAAAGAAGCCAAGAAATTTGCCATCACTATTCCTATATAGAGCACCGCATTGATTCTATTGTGAAAGACGTCATTCATACATATCGAAATTTATTCTTAGCAAAATAATTATTATTGTGAGAAGTGTTTTTTGCGAAAATCAAAATGTCAACGAAGAAAATATGTTCTTAAGGAAGATATCGTTATAGTTCTCGAGTGTTGTTCGATTGATTCTTTATGCTTAATTAACCTATTTATTTTATTAGAAGTTTTGTAATAGGAGTTTTCTTTTTTAAGTTGTTAAGGCTTTCAAGATTAGGATAGGAAGGTTAAGGTACTAAAGTTAGTCCCTTTGGTTTTAGAGTTGTATCTAAAATTGCTTAAGTTTTAATGGAGATTTGAGGCATGCAAATCCTGTGAGGATAGATCGTGACCTTTTTATTCCCTTGAACAACTAAGTTTTCATGATAAAATTATTTATGTTGATTACATTCCACATTTTACTTTTTATTAGGTGATTGAAAAACCTAGTTCTTTAGTGCATTAGGTGATAGTCTAAAATAACAATTCCATTTTTGAAAATAAAAGCAAAAATCTTTTTTGAAATCCAAGAGAAAATCCATTCTCATAAAACTAATACAAATACTTCTAGAAAACTTATTTTGAAATGCTAATCTAAATATACCATTTCCAAATATTAGTTCCCCAAAATCACATTGGAACCAAATCCAAATGCCACACAAATATAATTATGATGAATGACATCTTATCTTCTTATATTCTTAAAATTTATATATAAAAAATTAATATCTTACCTTCATGCTTAGTTAACAATTTCATCTATATTGAACTCAAAAGGTATAAGGATCCAAAAACCAATCATTTTTCCCTTTTGAAAAAAAAAAAAACCATACATCTTTTTTTAATTGACAATTATAAATAGAATCATAGTATAATCAACATTTGTGATAAGTACCATTTATCTGTGAGTGCTTCAGCAGCACCTCGCTCCTTGTATGCATCTTTTGTTACAGATAAAATATGATATCTTTTGCACAAAAAATAAGTTCATTTTTGGCATAGGTATAGCGGGAATTTGCACAATTCAAATTATTTGAGGTAGCTATTTTGGCGTAGATATATATTATTGGTAAACATGAAGGAGCCTCCAAAGTTCACATTATATGAGGCAAGAATTATTTATTATTGGGAAAAGACTCAAATATGTCATCGATTTTTGAGAAAAGACTCATCTATGTTATCCGTTAAAAGTTTGGTTCATTCATGCCATTGCTGTTACAAAAAAGGCTTATTCATGCCCTTTTTTTTTACCAGTCCGGTTTGGTATTTTTTTGCAAAACCATTTTGTACACGTGGCCAACAATAATTCGTCCACATCATTAATTAAAGAGAAAAGACTCAAATATGCCATCGAACTTTGAGAAAAGGCTCATCTATGCCATCAGTTAAAAGTTTGGCTCATTCATGTCATTTTTTTTAACAATCCGGTTTGGTGATTTTTTGCAAAATCATTTTGTACACGTGACCAACAATAATTCGTCCACATCATTAATTAAATCAGCCAAAGAAATTTTAAAATTCCTAATAAGAAAATATCGACTTCTCCGGCCATAATATTTTTATGCATTTTGTAACTCCTTTATAGACACTGTAAAGAATTCATCGATTTTCAATTTTTTTGGAATCGTCGAATACAATTATGCAAATCTCAAGGTCAATTCAAGCCCGAAACAGACATCAACTATTTCAAACAACGAATCAATTAGTTACCGAAATATAATTTTTCAAATTCTTTAAAAATTGTACTTGAAGCAAAAATCAGAAGAATTCTATAATTGGTGAAATTACAGAGAAGAAAAGAAGAATAGTTCAGCAAAATCAAATTAAAATCAAAACTTGAAGATTCTAATGACTTGAAGAATTAGATGTACTAGAAATTTGTGAGTCGTGGAAAACAAAATTTTAATTTCACCTTTTAGAAGAAAGTTCAATTTTTTAGATTTTTTATTTGGCTGATTTAATTAATGATGTGGACGAATCATTATTGGCCACATGTACAAAATGGTTTTACAAAAATCACCAAACCGGACTGTAAAAAGAAATGGCATAAATGAGCCTTTTTTGTACCAGCAATGGCATGAATGAACCAAACTTTTAACGGATGACATAGATGAGCCTTTTCTCAAAGTTGATGGCATATTTGATTAATGACGGGGACCTCTAGTAAGAGGCCACGTGGCAAAGCTGTTTTTAAAAAATCACTGTTAAGAAGCAATGGCATGGATAAACCTGTTTTGTAACTATAATGGCATAAATGAGCCAAACTTTTAATGGATGACATATATGAGTCATTGCCAATAGTTCCATGGCATACTTGAGGCTTTTCCTTTTTATTTAAATTAAAAGGCACTGGACAAACTGGAGAAAGGGGAGCCAAATCCTCAGTTCAACAGCACTCATAAATACCAACAGCACAAGAATGCAAAGATACTAGTAACATTCAACTCCAACATCACAGCGAGCAAGACACAGCTAGCTAGTATTCGGAAAATTTACATATAAAAACAATATATATATTGCTAAATTTCAAAACATAACTTATAGTGTAGTGGCAAAGATGTTCAAAAATTGCTTTAGGTCATAAGTTAGCATTACTACTTTGTTTCGGGCAGGATTCCTGGCTCGATTGGTGTAATGAAAAATGAAAACAATACTATATATAACAAGCTTGCTAAACGACATTTTCTTAGAAGTTCAGTAACATGACTTCTACCAGATTCAGTTTTTAATCAGGAGAGGTGAAAGTGAACTCCAACTTTGATAAATACAATATATAAAAAGCCTAATGCTTCTAATGGCCAAAATATGCACGAGCAATATACCACTACATTAAACATATACTGCACTAGTTTTTCACACATCCATGATCTGGATGAACTGTTGCTGTTGCTGTTTCTGCAAAATCATCATCTCTTCCACAGAGAACTTCTTATAGAGCACCCGTTGATGACTCGTGAACTCTTGAAATAAATCTTTTAACTGCTTTGCTCTTTCGTAAGCTTCTGTTCCTGAATGGACCACCATCAGATCTTTGTCCAAACTTGTTCCTAGACACATATCCTACATAAAGACAAGAACCTCAGGTGGGGTTAGGGAGATCACTTTTGATGAACTGCAATAGAGCAACTTCTATAGGAAACACCGCCAGAATTCAAATGCATATGACTTGGGCAGATCAAAATTCAACAAAATGATATCCATGAAAATAACTCAGGAGGATATTGCAAGTATGGATGGAAATTGACCAATAAATTAAGCTTGTTCATGCATGAATTTGCTTCAGGGGTTGACAATTATTCAACAGGTTCCAGTGTGACTTTGCTCCTCTTCATTTGATCCAACTAATACAGAGACAAAGCATTTAGTTACGATATTGAACCTCTTTTTCTAACGCGTCTAAGTAGCACAGCTTCCTAACAATGATGACCTATATTTCCTACTGATGTTTTTCATTTGCGAAATGCTGCCACATCCAGGAAAGGTGGATCCTTTGAGGCCTTACAACCTATTCAAATGTAACCTATGCAGTTGTAAAATCTTACCTGAGGTTCGTAGCTTCCTGACCACATCTTAATCATGCCATGCCTTAAATTTCTTTCAGTTATAACCAATGGCCTGTGAAAGACAAATAAAAAACACATGATTCTTGAGCTAATTTACGATCTAGAAGATGTATGCACAAGAATGAAAATCTTGATTGTTGGCATTAATAGCAGCAGGGTCTATAGTTCTACCACAAATTTGGAGAGGATTACTTGGAGCTCTTGAATACCTAAATCACTACTAACTTAAAACAGCATTAGAGACCAAAGTGACGCCAAACATGGTTTAATGCTTCATTATCACGTCGATATCAGGGGATTGGAATAAACCAATTCTAGTCACTGAGAAAGAGAAACAAAGAGTGCCAAAAATTGCTTAACTGCTTCATGGAATCATTATTGTGTAAGGGGAAAATATTACCTGCTTCTACAGCTCAATCTATTTGGAGAAATATTACCAATAATTTCAAGTCAGGTTGTCAATAGTGCATATTAGAATCCCTCTCATTGATGCTTTATTAAGTCAATTACATTCTAGAACAAGTTGGAAAGGTTTAAGGATCTTGAAATACATAACTTACCAGGAATTCCAGACCCATGGCAAAAGGAAGCAGTATTAAACAGGAGGCAAAGGGAACTTGCATTCATACCTATGTACACTGCTTCTTTACTAATGTATTTTATCTCAGAAATTGATATTGCAGTATCTAAGATAACCAAATTTTCAACTTTAGATACAGAGAAGTATGGAAATGGTAGTCAGGAATGCATAATATTCAAGCAATCCTTAATAAACTACTGTTGTTAAGAGGTACCAGAGATGGGAAATTAGCAAATGAAACCATGCATTGAGCATGTTCCAAGAACAGTTCCAACTAGTTCAAAATATGGTGTACATGTCTTTAGAGTTTTGAACTTCAAATACATAAAGATTGTCTTTAGACTCTACCACCTAGAGGCTAGAATAATACATCTTTTCTTTTAGGTATTGGGTGACGGGACCCCCCACCCCTCCTCCTCTTCCTCCAGTGGCAAAGGAGAGGTATGTATAAAATATCAGCTATATAGAGGTGACTCTATTTCAGAACACCTTATATCAGCCAATAGCATCACTTCTACCAAAATCAATCCAGATAAAGAAAGAGATTTACGTTTTACACACAAGTACACAAATGGCCTATAACAAGGGGTGAAGATAATTGAAAAACAATGGTGTGAAGTTCAAATAACAAGGCAGCTGAAGATAATTAACATGCCATAATATGTTTGTTTTCGCAAAACAAAAAGAATCTCAAGAGTAAGAAGAAACGAATAAAGAAGTCAGAAGATGGCATGTTTGACAGCTTGAGAAAATTCTACATCGTTGCTTGCTTACAAAAGGTATCACACCCAGAATATTCAGATGGAAAGATCATTTATTTTATCAAGGAAGCTCTCCTGAGCAGAATAGACAAAAAATATTTGTATGTCCTTGTCAAGTTTGATCTACACTAAACATGATCGTTTGTTGAAAAAATTTGCTTTCGAGCTCATAATTTGTCTAGAGGCAAGAAATGAAATTAAAACCAGTCTCTAATCCCAACTACACGTAGTATAGCTAGAGAAATATTATAATCTATCACAATTCACAAGCCTTGTTCAAATAGAAATAGAATAGAACAAAGGTATATCAAAGACTTTAGCATTTTAGGTTTTTAACATCAGATGACTAAATATACATGCCAATGAAGACACTACAATGAGAAAAGAGATAACAAAAGTTACGCACCAGCTTAAGAGAAAACTTTCTTAATTAAGAGATTGAATGCATGAGGCATACCTTCCAGTTGAGGACACAATAAGGTGGGTTGGATTATCCAAAAACTGGAGTATCTTCTGACGCTTCTCTTCACAATCTACCACAATAATACCTCTGGCATATGGCATAGACGGACTTGGTAAAATGTATGTTTGCGATGAAACAGAAGTATGTTCATGTATAAAATTCCTAAATGATGATGGTAATAAGTTCCTCTCCAAGTTTTCAATAAGCATAAGATGGTAACTCGGACACTGCCCTCCAAGATCTTTGTCATCTTCCCAAAGCCTGCCATATTTACTGTTTGTTGCTGCAGTTCACAAGAAAGAAGTTAAGAAAAGCTGAAAGTGTTGCATCATATTGCATCATAACAAGTTAAGGAGTTTCCAAGCAAACCTCCTGTTGTCACATCAACAATACTCTTGGCACTATTCATTCCCTGTGGAAACAAGGAAGCAGATATGTTTTAGGTTCATGCATCACAACCACTATTTATGAACATTATACAGTGAAAACTTGCCTCAAAGGATGAAACAATAGACAAATTACTGCTTCCATTTTCACAAGATGATCCTTCAGATGCAGAAATCTCATACTTCGAAGCAGAAGTCAACATGCAAGATGATTTTCCAAGATTCTGGTTCACCAATTTCAAGAAGGGAGCTATTTTAGGACCAACTTGAGCAACACCTTCTATGATACACATGCCTTGAATTCTGGTAGAGGTTAATTGTCCTTGCTTTGGACCGTGAAGCCAAGCTACAACAAAGGTGCATAAACACTCCTCCTCTCCATTGCAAAATGAATGGTCCACATTGTGTATCTACCAAAGCAAAGGAAGGGTCAAATTTGAAGCAATTCAGTAGTTTCTGCTGTCAATTGTCAAGTAACATATAGTTCAAATTTCTGCTTTCCTACTCACAACTTCGAAAACTCAAATTTCCAAGTTTCAAGTAAAATGCATGTCTAAACGTAACTTCAAGTTCCAAAATCACAATTTAGAAAACTCAAGTTTTCAAGTTTCAAGTAACATGCATGTCTAATACAACTTCATGTTCCAAAATCACAACTTCAAAAACTCAAATTTTCAAGTTTCAAGTAATTAAAATGCATGTCCAAACACAACTTTAAGTTCCAAAATCACAACTTCAAAAGCCCAATTTTTCAAGTTTCATGTATCAACTTCAAAATCTATGGCCAAAACAAGATCATAAAATATACAAAGTTCTCTACTAATAGATATTCTAAACTTGTAACGAAGAAATATTTGCATAACCTCTGGAAGCAGTATTATGATAAATCTGAACAACTCTTTTTCTGCCAGATTTTGAATTTCATTTTAAGCAAAATAATACTTTATTGGACTAAATCGTAAAGTATTACATATCAACTAACGAAGAGATATCACCTATTTGGACAAATAAGCAAACTTTTCACGGAAAACGTTTGTGAAAAAATGGATTTTCACCATAGCATTCTCTTATAGCAGCAATAAACATTACTTAGGACCCGCTTGGCCATGAAAATTGAAAAATTTTCACTTTCTTTCAAATAATTTTTCACTTTATTTGAAAATCAGCTTTTGGCTATGAAAAATTCCAAAGACAAGCCAAAACACTGTTTTCACTTTTAAATTATTATTATTATTACTCTCTCGTTTAAAAAAGAAATAAAGAAGACTTTTGAATAATGTGGTTATAAATTAAAGTTGTGTCAAATGTATCATGTCCTTTAATCTTGTGGTATTAAATATGTAAAGTTGGAATTAAAGTATTGCCAAAAAAGAAAAAGATCATTCTTTTTGAAATAGACTAAAAAAGAAAGTAGGTTATTCTTTTGAAATAGAGGGAGTAATATTTTTGGAGAAACACAATCCAACTCCAATTTTGAAAATTCCAAATAAAGTGATTTTTTTAAATTTTCATGGCCAACCGCCTACTAACACTCTGTTTGGATGATGGTTTTTCATGATTTCATAATGTACGGTATTGTATGGTATGATATTGTATTGTACAATATAGTACAATACAATATTTGAATAGACTGTATTGTTTGCTGCTGTTTAATAACAGTTTTATTGTTTGATTTGACGGTATGGTACTGAATCGTAACTGCTAAATTTACTAAAATGCCCTTAATTATTATAAATATTAAATTTATTAATAATTATTATTAAAATAATTTAAGATAATTTTTTTCCTGCTAATTTATCACAAATTATGTTATGTAAATATATGAAGTTACTAAATTCATGTAAATTCTAACAAAATCAATAAAAAAATATTTAACACACAATAATGAGAACGAATAAGATAAAGGGGAGTGGGGGTAAGAAAAAAATTTTAATTTTTTTTTTTAAAAAAATGGAGGGTAGGGGTAAGAAAAAAGTTTTGAATTTTTTTTTTTTAAAAATAAATTAAAAAATTAAATCTTTTTTTTGTGTGTGGGATTGAGGGGTGGGGTAAGAAAAAAAATTTGATACTTTTTAAAAAACAAATTTAAGAATAAAAAAAAATTGGTTGGGGGGGAGGGTTTGGTAGGTGGTGGAGGTTGGGGTAGGGGGTAAGAAAAAAGGTTTGAAATTTTTTTAAAAAAATAAGTTTTAATTTTTTTTTGAGGTGGCGTCGGGTAGGGGTGGGATAAGAATTTTTTTTTTTTTTTGAAATTTTCTAAAAAAAATAAATTTAAAATAAAATAAAAGAAATTTTTTTAGGGGAGGGGGGGCTAGGGGGTTGGGGGCGGGGTAGGTGGATAAGCTGATGGGGATGGAGTTAAATAATATAAGGTAAGTGATAAAATGAGATTTTTTTTTATTTTTTTTTTTTAAGTAAGGGCATAATTAAAAAAAAAAAGCTAATCATGGATACACCAAGTCGGTGATTTCACAAAGTGTGGTTTCATGATTAACAAACCATCAAATCAAACTAAATCATACCATATATTTTAAAAAAATTAAAATAAACATGATTCTCTTAGTAATTATACCCATACCATGAAACCATCATCCAAACAAAGTGTAATACTCACATAAAACAGAGGAAATACCGATGGAAACAAGAAATTCCGGCAATTACACAACTCACCGCTTCAATAACGGCATCGTAGAACAGCATGTCTTCTCCGCCAAAAGCATTACATCCCACACACAGAACCATACCTTCCTTAAGCCTACCACATTCACTATCCTGCAGCTGCGGCGACACTGTCCTAAACCTCTTAACCATTTCATCCACTTCCTCCTTCGACTTAAACCCTTCAGCATCAAAAATTACGTCAAATTCCTTGGGATATCCTCGGTACTTGACAGTCATTTTTTTGCCTTTTATTACGAGACGTACGCTATACCATGAGTCATCATCGTTCCCTCTGTACTCCAGATTGTAGCGTTTCGGTTTGCGTGGACTCGCCGTTGCTGCCGGAAACGGAAGTTGCTCGGATCTCCGTCGTCGTACCATTGGAGGTGGAAGGAAATTTTGTGAAGAAGGGAAATGGAGAAGTAATTAATGGTTCTGATTTACTGCTATATATTCCTTTTATTATTACAGGTTGAGTGCTTGCAGGTTGCAGCATGCAGCTGGCGTGTATCAGTAAGGTAATATAGTACATACAGCTTCCATAAATGTGTAAATTCTAGGAAAAAATGAGTTGAGAATGCCTCTTTCCAATTTTAATAAATTAAAAGAGATGAGTGATTCCCATAATTTTAGTGGGTTAAGCCCTTTAAATAATTATACACAGTTATTTATCAACTGTATTAGTTATTCCAATAATTATTCTTGTCGAACAATTTTACATAGTTGTCAAATAATTTTTATAGTTGTTGAGATAACTTCTATAATTATTGAGACAACTTTTATAGTTGTTAAGATAATTGTTTTTAATCATTTTTATCTAAATTTTAAAAACTTAAAGAAATCCCACTTATTTGACAAACTTATTTGTCATTTTTGATTGTATCTCCCTAAATTCTCAAGAGTAATTAATTCTGGGTGCCGTATTTGTTGATAAAATCTGTACTAGTAAAAATGGGACAAAAGAAATTTTTCCCATTAAATGGTAATCCATCCGTTTTTAAATTAATTGATATATTTTAACTTGACACGAAATTTAAATAAATAAAGAAATTTTTTTAATTTTATAGTCTTAAATTAAAGATATGTCAAATATATTAAAATGTTCTTTAATCTTATGGTTTTTAACATGTATGTGGAAAGTTGAAATTAAAAAGTTGCTAAAAATATAAAGGGTCATTTTATTTGAGATCGACTAAAAGAAAAGTAGGTCAAATAAATTGAAATGAAATATTATGTTATTTAAAAATTTTAAAGTTGGAGTTAGAGTTGTGGTTAATCATATATTTTTTGTAAAGAATATTTAGAATTTGAGTATGTTTTTCTAAAGATGTTTGGTCAAACTAATTATTTTTTGTTAAAAACGATTTTTCTTTTTTCAAAAGTTATTATTTTAATAAAGTAAGGTGTTCGGCTAATGTTTTGGGAGAAAAAAATGAGTGCTTTTGGATAATTGCAAAAATTGTTTTTCAGAAGTTAAAAAGAGTAGATTTTCTCCAAAAGTATTTCTTGGAAAAATATTTTTTTAAAAAATACATTTAAAAACACTTCTAAAAAATTTGATCAAACATTAATTGTTATTCAAAAGTAATTTTTATATTTATTGATCAAACACAAATTATTTTTAACCAAAAGTACTTTTTTGTAGAACACTTTTTAAAAAAGAACATTTCAAAATAAAGCTAATTTAAGAAGTTTGATCCAATATGCTATTGTACCCCTAGTTCTTAAGAACTAGCAAACTCATCCAACTTGATTAATTTACCCGAAACAAATTTGATCTAAAAGCGCAATATATCAAAATAGAAAATCACATAATATCAAAGATTAGATCTCATATACGAACTACTAATTATTATTACAATTATTTTTTCATTGTATTTTGAATTTTTTTAAGTTATAGTTGTGTTTGGTTTAATTTTTGCATATAAAATTAATCCCTTTTAATGTATTTTTCCAAAGAAAAACATGAAATATAATTGAATTGGACGAATTATCCCAAGAAGATAGTTTATTCGTAGCAAGAGCCTCAAAAATTGAGCAAGCATGAAATATAATTTGGACGGGGTCATTTTTATAAAAAAAATTAGGGTAAAATTTGTACAGAAAAATATTACTATGTAAGTGAAAAAAGTGAAAAGAATTTCGAATGTTTTTAAAATTCATGGAAAATTTTAGTAGCGCAGTTGGTTGACTATATGTACTCTTACCTTGTTGGTGAGAGTTTGATTCCTTACATTGTAATCCGCTCCCCATTTCTCCTTCTCCTACCCCTATTTTTTTTAAAAATATTGTTTCTAAAATTCCAAAT
The DNA here is from genome assembly GCA_031232105.1 of Capsicum rhomboideum. NCBI lineage: Eukaryota > Viridiplantae > Streptophyta > Magnoliopsida > Solanales > Solanaceae > Capsicum > Capsicum rhomboideum. The sequence continues at coordinate 122,431,187 of CP124712.1, read as the reverse complement.
AATAGTTTTATTTAAGATTTTTATGGTTAAACGCCGATTTACAGATAAAGTAAAAAATCCGAGAAAAATAAAAAATTCTAATGGCTAAATAGATTAAAAAATGGTTAAATTCACCATTACATTATTTTTACAGTACTAACACAGATAAAAAAAAAAACTCTTTTTCTCCCTTTTTGAGATTTTGGAGTTTAAATTTTTTAAAGGCAAGTGATTTCTGATGATTCTGCTTTTTTTTCTTCCTCAATATTTATTTGATGATTCTAAGTAATGGAATTTTTCTCAAAGAGTCTCGATGATTCTTGAAAATGATTCATTTTTTCATTTATTGACAATTGACAAATGGGAGAGCGTAAAAGAGAAATTATCCATCTACCGTTATGAGTTTTATTATTTTTCTAGTTATGATTTTTTTGGGTGGAAGGATAGTTTTTACCCATTGATCGTTTTGTAAATGATGGACATAATTTTGAGGACTCGTTTGACTATGAATTTTTTTTATTTTTTTGGGAATGTTTTCTTCAATTTTTTAGGAATTGAAGTAATTTATAGAATTTGTAGGGGATCTTGTTTAACCCTAGATCATCATAAGAACTTATTGAATCATGGAACAAGATATTTGTACGAATTACGTAGATGAGACAACCTCACATACCTCAAAGAAGACAACTTAAAGAAGAACCTTTGATGGAAGATCTCCAGACTTAACTCTTCTTGAAACCTTGAGTGTTCGATTTTGGAAAGGAATGAGAGGAATTTAATCGAAGAATATGACCACCTGAACTGTATGGGATGTTTTAAGGTTAAAAGGATAGTTTTCAAAGAGGCTTTATGTAACACCCCGTACCTTCCCAACCCTACTTGATGACATTGAATAAGAATTTCTTAAGTGTCGAGAGTTATAAGTATGTATTTGGAAATGTCAAAGATGAGAAAAATTGAAATTTGGCCTTGTACATGTGACGAGTTTTTGTAGAAAGTGTTTTGTGCTTCCGTGGAGCATTTGCGTAATACCTCGTACACATTCTAGCCTCGTTTGGTGACTTGGAGTCATGCTGACTTGATGATTAAGGTCACTAAGTAAGTATTTTATAGTGTTTTGATAAGGTATTGGACGATACGCAAGTGTTGGAAAACTTGCCGAAAAATTCAGCAATACATGGAAACTTGCGCCACTGCCCTGTTTCAGGGGGTGTGGCGCAAGCCCCTGAGATCAGAGAGGGTGCATTTCTTGCGCCACTGGCTTGTTTTGCAGTAGTGGCGCAAGGAACAAAGTTTTACCTTTCCGGAGTCGTTTTGTAACGCACTTCGATGACGCTTCTTGGATGATTTCTTTTGGTTCTTTGGAGTTATTTGAGCATTGTTAAAGATTCAAACACTTCAACATACTCCTACATGATCAAATCATGAAATGTGAATAGTGATCCAAAATGTCCAATGAAACCAAGGGCGACTAGAATGTCTAGTTTTGCGATCGAAAGGACGAATGAGAATTGTTTAAGCGAATATTGTCGTGACATTATGGAATTATGTAAACATGTGATATATGGTGAATTTTACATGAAAGTTGATGGGCTAAGCTACATGTGCAATTGGGCCCAAAATTAGGGCCCAAAATGGAACAAAAGAGAAGGCCCAAAGGCAAAAATGACCCATTCTTCCAATATTTGACCAAGTAAACATATCAATTAATGCCAAATGTGGCTAAGGATGACTTGGGGTCTATATAAAGGCCCCAAGATCAGATTTTTATTGTCCAAAGCTCTCATGCCTTTATGATATTTTCTCAAATATTTCTCCAAGTTCCAAACCTTAAAGCAAAATATCCTTTGGACTCTTTGGCAAAGATCATCCTATTCCAAGCTTTGGTAAGTGTTTATTTTCATGGATTAATATATTATATGCATGGGAGATTATGTATATTATGCTAGTTGTGTTGGCAAGGTGATGAATAGTATATTTTGTCTTTGGTGAAAGATGTGTCATCTTGGTAATTTGAACTTGAATTAGGCCTTGTGCCTTTGATGAAAAAGCATGGTATGGACAAAATATGAACATGTATGGTGTTATTTTTGGTATTAACCTTGTTCTTGTCTATAAGTGGAAATTGTGGGATTTTGGCCGATATGTGTTATGAGTTGTATTAAGGTCATCTGATGGGTTATTTGTGATGTGTGATGGATAAGAAAGTGTAAAGGAGAAGTGTTGTGGTAAAATGTATCGATTATCATGTATTGGTCAATGTTGGGAATATTATGAAATTTTTGAAATAATAGTATGATCAATGGTTTTGTCAAGGGGAAATGGCATGTTTAAGGAAAAATATGTGACTCATTGGTGTTACATGCATTTGAAGAGTAATTGGTGGTTAATGTGAATTCCGTATTGTATTTATGTTGTAGAGTGACACATAAAGAAGGAGCGGGCTTATTGTATACGCATCTAAGGTTGTATATTCGTATTGCGAATCCAAGGTATGTAAGGTTACTTTATCCGTATCTTTCTGCGGCAAATAGTGTCCATATTGACATGTCACTAGTCCTATCCCGAAATGTGCTAAGGTATCCGATATCCGTTTATCAATAGTCATTGTCATATATTTCCTACTCATTGATCAATTGCGAGTCTTATGCCCTATATTCATGGTAAATGTCCCAAAGTTCCAATAGTGATTATACTCATGTTCCTTGTTCATGGATTATTGTCCAATGGTTCCAATGGTATCATGGTGCTAGTGATGTTATATTTCTCATGATGTTTATTCACATGTCTTTCACTCATTGGTTAATGATTCCAAGCTTCCAATAATGTTATGTTTCAAAGTTCAAAGTGATGTTATGACTATCAAAGTATCAATCTCAAAGTAATGAACAAAGTAATGCAAATGTGGTCAATGATCAAGTACGGGTGGCAAGTCTAGGGGCGTAAGCCTAGCTCGACTCGATCCCGATGCAGTGATTTATGGGTGGCAAGTCTAGGGGCGTAAGCCTAGCTCGACTCAATCCCGAAGTATGGATTTATGGGTGGCAGGTCTTAGAGGCGTAAGCCTAGCTCGACCCGATCCCGATACATTAATTTATGGGTGGCAGGTCTTAGGGGCGTAAGCCTAGCTCTACCCGATCCCGATACATTGATTTATGGGTGGCAGGTCTTAGGGGCATAAGCCTAGCTCGATCCGATCCCGAGGCATTGATTTATGGGTGGCAAGTCTAGGGGCATAAGCCTAGCTCGACTCGATCCCAACATGACGATAAGTCATGTAAAGACCCACTGATCAGTAGGGGCCCGGGTACAGTGTTATCATTGAGCATTGAGATAAAGAAAGCAACGAAAGTAAAGAAAGCAATCCACATGGTTCCCAAATTGCAACATGGTGACTTACTCACATTGATTAGTCATTTGTATTTGAGTTCATTGAACTATTCATGTATTGTACAGTTTCATTTGAGCCTTGCATACTCAGTACTTATTTCGTACTGACCCCTCTCGGGGAATTTACCTTACTTGTTGCAGGCGCAGGTACTAGTAGGCCGCCACAGTAGGTTGCCAGCTGTTTGCGGTTCATTGGTGAGCTTCAGTTAGTTCGGGGCTTCTCCGAGTCAGAGTGTATATATGTTTTGATATTGTACATTGTGTATAAAGCGGGGACTTGTCCCGACTTTTGGCTTATGTTGGTCAATGCATCTGCTAGAGGCTTTTGTAGACGTACGTGGGTATATGTGTATAAGGTGACTCATGAAGTTATGTTTTGATGGCCTCAACGGCCAAGTTTCTCATATGTATTTACGTCACATGTTCTATGTTTTCCGATTTTAGCCTCTCATGTTTCTATGTGATAGTAGTGTTTCCTATGACATGCATACGAATGAATAGAAGCAAAGATTGGTTCTCTCGGGCCTTGTCGGCTTCGGGTTCCAATCACGCCTCGTTGGGATTCGGGGCGTGACACTTTATGACTAAAATGCCCTTAAATAAGTTGAGTTGGGGAAAATTCCTCTGGAAAGGGCAGGGGCACCGCGCGAGGCCCATCATGCGTACCTAGCCTCATTCCTCTTGGTCCATCGCGCGCTACAAGTCTCGTGCCATGGTTTCTATCATGCCTTCCGACAGTGCCTCACTAAAATAGCCATAAAATTTTTGCTCCAAACTTGGATTGACAAACGATCGTGGTGTTGGAAAGAAGACTTAAAAATCTTTGATTTGGTAGGTAATGGATCATGTAACTCTTCATATTCAAGAAGAATGCTCATGTGAAGTTAAACCTAGTAGAAACTTATACAATCGGTAGAGAAGCTTTCAACTCAATGTTGTGCTAGAGGTTTCTTATGACCTTAGTTCACATCCAATACACTTTCTACACCTAAGGATTGACCTTCATACCTAGGTACATGGAATAAAGTTCATCGAGTTTGAATCTATCTACATACCTAAAGTGATTCAAGTTTTAGCCTGAAAGTTCGAAGTGTTACATATTTTCTCCCACACTCAACTCCCGTCTATTGGAGTTATAATATTGAACTTGAACGGTTATATATATAAAGTACTTGCATATGTATAGATATCTTTTCTCTTTCTAGTTGATGCAAAATTGGATGAATGATAACTATGACAACCATGAATTAGAAGTTACCTGGGTGACATAGTCAAACTAAGGGTATCAATGGGCCAGGCCGGACTAGGTAGGCTCAGCGAAAATAGAACTCGGCCTGGTTCGAAACCCAATTTGGTTGCCAGGTTGGTGGATCTTGGGTCCAACCAGTCCCAGTATTGTTGTTTTTGATAAAATAATAGAGTAACTAATTTCAATTGTGATACTCAAAGTAAACTATATTTGTGGTACCCAATAATTAATTCGATTGTAGTATCCAAAGTATATAATTTATTTTATGATATCCAAATTTCAATTGTTGTATCCATAATTACTAATATTGATTTACTGTTGAATAATACTAATAATGATTGTTAAAAGCTAGAAAGGTCTAGAATCGAAAGGGAACTTTCCCAATTGGAGAGATTAAAACTATATGAAGATTTTAGTAACGATTTACTCAAAATGCTCAAACATAACCACAATTAATTGTTGCTCAGTAATAATTGATCGGACCTTAAAACTCTCAAATATATTTGTTTTTTTGTTTTGTTAGAAAACTTTAGGTTATTTTATATTTTTTAAACTAGTTTATATGTTATTTTTTGAATTGTTAGCTCCCATGGAATTACCTATGGAGAAATGCAGAGTGCCTGCGGTGGAGGCCTCTTATATTACGACCACGATTGTTACTGATATAATAAATTGTATGCAAATAATCGGTAATGCCGTCAAGACAAATGTATTATGCAAAAATTCTCTCTAGATCGTTGGATATTTTTACCCACACTCAACTCTCATATGTTGGAGGTAATAGGTATTGAACTTGAACTTTTATGTATATATAAATATACAATATGTGTGTGTATGTATGTATTCAACAAGTATAAAAATAAGACTTAATTCATAGTCAACCTCTCAAACTTGGCAGAATTAATTTAGATACTTGAACTAAGTCACGTTGCAATCAAATACCTAAATTCCTGATAAAGTGTTCCAATTAGACATTTTCAATTCAAATTTTAATTTTTTGTTTGCGTGTGTTCTCATTTGTCTATTAGGTAGTTAAGTTAACCACATAAATATGTTATTTTCTTTAATTATACATATTCGCCTTAACAATTCATAAAATCCCAAATATTTTCTATTTGAGGTTAATGTGTATAATTAAATGATATGGTGTAGTTTGTGTGGTCAATTTAACTATCTAATAGACGAATGAAAACTCGTGCAATTCTTTTTTCAAAATTTAAATATACAGTGTCTTATTGAAACACTTTATTAGGAAAAAGATATTCAATTAAAACTAGACTTAGCTCAAGTATTAAATATATAATATAGCGTAAGAAGTTGGCTATTAAGCCTAAAAACAAAGAAAAATAAAAATTGCACACTTATACATGCTCATGCAAGCACCAAATATTGAATCCAAAACATGGTGCGCTTATAAATAGCATGCTTTAGTTTGAACTTCTCAGTGTCACTTCAAATTTGAGAGAAGAAATGAGATGTGAAAGAGGAGGTATCACTATTTATCAATTAAAATTATCAATTATTATGCATCTATTTTAAAAAAAAAATTATGTTTAAAAAATACAATTGATGCACTTATGATTGAAAATCGTATGCAATTGAATTTGTAATTACTTTGTACTTCTTAAGTTTATTTAATATGTTTTTTCGAATTAACTTCTTAAAACACAATACAAGTTAATTATAATTGGAGATTTCTTTTTTTAATTGATAGTATAACATTTCTTATAATATTTTGTAAGACTCGAATATGCATATATTAATTATTGTACGTTACATAAAACCACAATTGTTTAGATCTTAGGTAAGATCTTATTGATTATAATTTTGAAAACTTTTTTCAATTGAGTCAATTGTTACACAAATACCAAAATTATTCTAGAAGTAGTAGAGATATTTAAAAATTGAATTAAAACTTTACCTCATTGAGTACGCCAATTAGAGTATCATTTTTTACTTGTATAATATCTTGTATTACTTTTAATACTCCCTCTGTCTGTCAATAATTGTTCACCATTGACTTGGTACACAAGTTAAGAAATAGTAAATGATAGGGGTAATTTTACCATATTATCCTTTGAATATAATAAATTTAATACTTTAAAAAATGCATTTGATAATGAATCTTATTTAATGGTAAGAGTAACCTGTGTAGAAATAGGTAAATTATCCATTGATTTTCAAACTGGACAAGTATTGTCGGACATTTATTTTTAGTATAGTGGATAAGTAAAAACAGATGGAGGAAGTAACAAAAATAAGTCTAAATCATCAATGTTGTAGTGATTGTTATGCTTTAGAAGACAGTCAAAGTTAAAACAATGTCTTTTTAAAGTTAATGGAAAAGGGCCTAATTTACCCTTCAAGTGTTGGAAATAGTACAAATATATCCTCCTTCCACCTTTGGGGTTCTAAAATACCCTTTCATCCACTTATATGACTCTATTTTGCCCTTCTCCTTAACGAATAAATGATTAGGATATTAACTTAACACGTGACATCTTCTTATTGGTCGAAATTTTTATTAATCAAATTACTGTTAATCTACCCACTTAACTAGGATCATTGTACGAAAATTTTAGTGAATTTTCCCATTATAATCTAACACGTGGCAACTTCCATTAATTTATGAACAGAAAAGGATCAAAACTACCTGTGAACTATCCGAAATGGAGCAAAAATATCCTCCCTTTGTTTTTTGGCTCAAAAATTATCACAACCCAAAAATAGAGTAGCGATGACACATGTCGCTCCCCCCTGACAGGTAAGCCTATCCCAACCCCAAACTTAAAAAAATCAAGTAAATCAGAAGCAGAAGGAAAGAAGAAACAGAAGAATCCCAAAACATTTATAGAAGAACTAATAATACAAGATACATCCCAGGTCTGATTGTCACTAGTACAAACCTCTAATACAGAATAATATCGAATGCTCTATAATATCTTAAATCCGAAAATAAGCGCAAGATAAGAGAGGAGAGCTCCGGTAACTCTGAAGTCCATCAGCCACTACCTTGATCTCCGTAAATGCTATTATTGGAAGAAAACGATCTACAAACTGCTACACGGTCCAATACCTGCACGGGGTGCAAAAAACAAGAAAAAGAAAAGAAAAGTAAGGGTGAGTACGATAACCACGTATACTCAGCAAGCATTGTCGATAACCAACCCTAATCCAAAGCGATGACGAGAACCCCCCCTCCCCCCCCCCCCCCCCCAATTACTTAAGGTTTTCCCAAACAATCTATAAACCACAATTACAAAATTTCATCCTATCAGGGTAACCCAACAGAACGATCCACAAATTTATCAAAAACAGGGTAGACACATTAAATCTAGGTGAGTCAACACTAATCACTTCATGATCAATAAATAAGGAAAATCATTTATGAAGAAGACTCACTAATATAATAAATCAGGCTTAATCAATGATAATCAACCAATAATATGGGATCAAAATAGGAAGGGTGTACATATATAAGAGTGTATCTCATGCTACCAAGGGTGCTACACAACTATCTCTCTGATCAAGCCGCAACGATACCCCATGTCTCAAAATACTCCAACCTCCCAACCAATATAAGATAATATAAGGTAATGTAATAAAATGAAATGAATACTCAAACACAGTATCACAAACAAGTTCTATCACGGTAATACAATACAAGACTAGATACTAGCACAATACTAGATCATGCCAAGGAATGTCAATGCAATGCAAATTATGCAATGCAATGTAGTGATGATGGTGGGATGATGATAAATCTTTGAAAGTTATCTCATAACTTTCTGTATACACCTACCGAGCAACGCTGCTCCCAAAGTAGGACCCATGGGGGGTTCGCAACCCATATACTCTTATAATCTCAATCTCATATCTCAAATCAAACTTAGCGGCACATCCCTCGGTATAGGCGTTTTATAAAGTGTCTCATTTTCTTTCGAATGGGGAAAAACTCAGTGGTATCAATCTCATGAACATGTATGAATGATATGAGGATATAATGCTCACAATCAAATCAGTATGAAGATATGAATCGATTCAATACAATTATAAATTAGCTCAGAATTGACTCTATATGACAATGTTCCATAATGTAAGCCATCGTAGGGCACCACTGATATAAATAGTCATGCATGACATCGAAATATCATTTAAAGTCCCTCATTCGAATATCATCAATATGATAAAGGCAATTTAATGCACTAAAATGGCCTATGATAACAAGTCAAGCCCTTACTAGGCAACAGAATGATAAATATGGCAATTGAATGCACAATCATAGCCAACAATATAACTCAAGCCCCCACTTGGGCATCACCACCATACATATACTCCAAATCAATAATAATATGCATATAAGCCCCCCACTTGGGCACATGATAATAATAACAATCCCATTAACAACATATATAGCGAAACTATCCAAACCTAGCTTATTCCATACAATAAGTCTCATCCACTATTACAAGTCTATTTATACTCTAAGTATTCTCTAGAAGTCATTAATCCCCGATTGTCCCAATAAAGTCCGCTAAACAAGATTCAAGCTCTAAAATAGGCATCCAATATTAATATTTCAAGATCACTAAGTTATCTATCTACATTCTACTCTAGGGATAATTACAAGCAACAATACTAACTAAGAAAGGAAACAATCTAACTACAATCCACCAAACGACTCTGGTACCCGCGGAGATGTTCGTTATTTCACCTAAGCGAGTCCCCCAATCTTAAACAAATCACAAAATACAAACAAACAAGTATACAACACATAAACACTTTGAAAAAAGTCAAGATACAGCTCAACTCCTTTAATTATTATACGTTACAGAAAACCACAATTGTTTAGATCTTAGGTAAGATCTTATTGATTATACTTTTGAAAACTTTTTCAATTGAGTCAATTGTTACAAAAATACCAAAATTATTCTAGAAGTAGTAGAAATATTTAAAAATTGAATTAAAACTTTACTTCATTGACTACACCAATTAGAATATCATTTTTTACTTGTATATTATCATGTATTACTTTTAATACTCCCTCCGTCCATCAATAATTGTCCACCATTGACTTGGCACATAGGTTAAGAAATAGTAAATGATAGGGTTAATTTTACCATATTACCCTTTGAATATAATAAATTTAATACTTTAAAAAATATATTGGATTATGAATCGTATTTAATGGTAAGAGTAAAATGGATAGAAATAGGTCAATTATCCATTGATTTTCCGACAATTATTGTTGGACATTTATTTTTAGTATAGTGGACAAGTAAAAATAGACGGATGTAGTAACAAAAATAAGTCTAAATCATCAATGTTGTAGTGATTGTTATGCTTTAGAAGACAGTCAAAGTTAAAACAATGTCTTTTTAAAGTTAACGGAAAAAGGCCTAATTTACCCTTCAAGTGTTGAAAATGGTACAAATATACCCTCCTTCAACCTTTGGGTTCTAAAATACCCTTCCATCCACCTATATGGCTCTATTTTGCCCTTACCCTTAACGAACAAATGATTAGGATATTAACTTAACACATGACAGCTTCTTATTGGTCGAAATTTTTATTAATCAAAAAACTGTTAATCTATTCACTTAATTCGAATCATTCTACGAAAAATTAAGTGAATTTTCCTATTATAATCTAACACGTGGCAACTTCCATTCATGTATAAACGAAAACGGACCAAAACTATCCGTGAACTATCCGAAATGGAGCAAAAATACCCTCTATTTATTTTTTGGCTCAAAAATTTTCACGATCCAAACAGGTAAGCCTATCCCAACCCCAAACTTCAAAAATCAAGTAAATCAGAAGCGGAAGGAAAGAAGAAACAGAAGAATCCCAAAAAATAGAAACAGAAGAATCCCAAAACATTTATTGAAGAACTTATAATACAAGATACATCCTAGGTTCGGTTGTCACTAGTACAAGCCTCTAATACAGAATAATATCGAATGGTCTATAGTATCTTAAATGTGAAAATAATCACAAAATAAGAGAGGAGAAATTCGGTAACTTTGAAGTCCATTAGCCACTACCTCGATCTCCGCAAATGCTAACACTGGAAGAAAACGATCTACAAACTGCTACTCGGTCCAATACCTGCACGGGGTATAGGAAACAAGAAAAAGGAAAGAAAAGTAAGGGTGAGTACGATAACTACGTGTACTCAACAAGCATCGTCGATAACCGACCCTAATCCAAAGTGATGGAGAGAACCCCCCCTCCCCCCTAACTACCAAGGTTTTCCCAAACAATCTATAATCCACAATTATAACATTTCGTCCTATCAGGGTAACCCAACACAACGGTCCACAGATTTACCAAAAATAGGGTAGGCATATTAATCTAGGTGAGTCAACATTAATCACTTCATGATCAACAAATAAGAAAAATCATTTATGAAGAAGACTCACTAATATGATAAATTAGGCTTAATGAATGATAATCAACCAATAATATGGGATCAAAATAGGAAGGGTGTACATATATAAGAGTGTATCTCATGCTACCAAGGGTGCTACACAACTATCTCTCTGATCAAGCCGCAACGATACCCCATGTCTCAAAATACTCCAACCTCCCAACCAATATAAGATAATATAAGGTAATGTAATAAAATGAAATGAATACTCAAACACAGTATCACAAACAAGTTCTATCACGGTAATACAATACAAGACTAGATACTAGCACAATACTAAATCATACCAATGAATGTCAGTGCAATGCAAATTATGCAATGCAATGTAGTGATGATGGTGGGATGATGATAAATCTTTGAAAGTTATCTCATAACTTTCTGTATACACCTACCGAGCAACGCTGCTCCCAAAGTAGGACCCATGGGGGGTTCGCAACCCATATACTCTTATAATCTCAATCTCATATCTCAAATCAAACTTAGCGGCACATCCCTCGGTATAGGCGTTTTATAAAGTGTCTCATTTTCTTTCGAATGGGGAAAAACTCAGTGGTATCAATCTCATGAACATGTATGAATGATATGAGGATATAATGCTCACAATCAAATCAGTATGAAGATATGAATCGATTCAATACAATTATAAATTAGCTCAGAATCAACTCTATATGACAATGTTCCATAATGTAAGCCATCGTAGGGCACCACTGATATAAATAGTCATGCATGACATCGAAATATCATTTAAAGTCCCTCATTCGAATATCATCAATATGATAAAGGCAATTTAATGCACTAACATGGCCTATGATAACAAGTCAAGCCCTTACTAGGCAACAGAATGATAAATATGGCAATTGAATGCACAATCATAGCCAACAATATAACTCAAGCCCCCACTCGAGCATCACCACCATACATATACTCCAAATCAATAATAATATGCATATAAGCCCCCCCCACTTGGGCACACGATAATATAACAATCCCATTAACAACATATATAACGAAACTATCCAACCTAGCTTATTCCATATAATAAGTCTCATCCACTATTACAAGTCTATTTATACTCTAAGTATTCTCTAAAAGTCATTAATCCCCGATTGTCCCAATAAAGTCCGCTAAACAAGATTCAAGCTCTAAAATAGGCATCCAATATTAATATTTCAAGATCACTAAGTTATCTATCTACATTCTACTCTAGGGATAATTACAAGCAACAATACTAACTAAGAAAGGAAACAATCTAACTACAATCCACCAAACGACTCTGGTACCCACAGAGATGCTCGCCATTTCACCTAAGCAGGACCCCCAATCTTAAACAAATCACAAAATACAAACAAACAAGCATACAACCCATAAACACTTTGAAAAAATCCATAAAAACTCAATTGGAAGCTTGACTCCCTCAAATCATCTCCAAAAATGACCAATCTAATCAAATACGACATCTACAATTCAAAAGAAATCCAACGATACTCATATCGACTATATTCGAGATGGGTCCAACACGAACCCCAAAAATGAATTCAAAAATGAAAGGGGTAAAACTGAAATTTTATTCAAGAATAATATTTCCTATATCAAGAGGAGTCTATGGTTGAAAACCCATGTGAAATTGAGTTAAAAACGAGGTTCAAATAGAAGAAAAATTATTTTTAAGCTTTACCGATAAAACCCCAAAATCTCATTTAAAGTCAAGGATTTGAAGATGGATTTGTAAAGAAATCAATGGGAAAAGATAAATACAAGATTAGGAGGCTTACCCAAGGAGGAATCCCGAAAATCTCTTTGAAATTGCCCTAATCCGAGCTCTAGAGCTTCAAAAATGAAAGAGATGCGATTTGGCGCCGAAATGGAGATTTTAATTTTTCTAGGTATGTGCCTCATTGCGATCGTGAGCCTTTAGAGATGAACGCGGAAAAGGAAACCGACCCAACCCTCAGAGCTAAGCGTCGTGATCGCGGTACCCACCGTCGCGATCGTGATGAAGAAATAATTTGACCTTTGTGAATGCGATGTAGGGATCGCGAACACGAAGTCATAAAAGGCAAAGCTACGTAAAAGCGACATGGGAGGTAGCGATCGTAATGAAAATGAACCTGCAACAGAAAATAGCTGAAAATCAGCAAACTCCAGTTCTGAAAATCCTCCGAACGTACCCTCGGGATTCGTTCGGGACCCCACAGAAATAAACCAATAAAGCTACTAGGCTAATTTCGACGTTACAGACTCAATGGCAATGTTGGATTTTTGAAAAAGGATTTTTTTTCAACAAATTAGCCCTCGGGACCCCTTTAGGCTAAATTTGACTAGTTTTTCAAACGGGGGGTGAAAATACGAAACAAAGGCTCGGGACCCGAACTAACCATGATACTAACCCAAAATTGACATTTCGGATCTAATGAAACTGTCAGAATCATCATCCGAGACTTGAATCACAAAATGTTGACTAAAGTCAAACTAACCCTTTTAAGGATGTTCAAAATCACAAATTCATTTAAAACACTTCTGAACGCATCGGTAACCATGCCAACCAGCCCCACAACTCGTAAGTGAAGTACAGAAACCACAGGGAAGGGCAAAATGGTCAAAACATAGGAATTTTTAAATTTTAATATGAGGGTCATTACAGTATCCACCACTAAGATTCACGTTTGTCCTCGAACGTACAAGCAAAACAATGCCAAAATAGGTAAAGGATAGAAAAACACCCTTGAGAAATATCAAGCAAGCATTCCAATGCGGAGTGACAACCATAAAACTACTGGCCCCACCATATAACCAGAAATCTACCACATAAGGACTCACCAGGTCACAATACTAGCTTCAAAGGCCAAAATTCTCAATGAAGCTAAAGGCCTATATTTTCGAACTGCCCCTATACCCAAAACTGAGTCAAACACAATAGAAGTTTTAAACATACCTGACTAACCTAAACCTGACCAAGGCACCACAAAAACCTGGCTACCATCACAAGACCAAAAATCAGCCTCGGGCCCATAAAATGCCAAGAAACCCATAAATCACATAACTACCCACCAAAACACTGAATCAGCCTACCTAAGGCCGATACTATCACTACCAAAACAAACTACACTATAGCCTCAGGCTAAAGCTACTAGGCTAGAAACCGGAATCAAAATCACCCAGAATATCAAAAGTCACACTTAGCACACTAGAGCCACTATACCATAGTCAAATCCTTATGCTCAACCCATGAGAAAACTAAGAATCACCATAAACTCTATATACCATAGACATGAAGTCTCTACATGACACCGAATACTCAAGCAAATCATCATAATAACACATGCAACCCTCAATATCCAAAAGCCATCAACAACCTGAAGTTCTCAATAATCTGATATAACAAGGAGTCTTTCCAATCCAACACACATAAGCAGCCTGTCGTAACTGAAAAATCAACCCATAAAAGAAGTGCAACAACCACTATATCTCACTGACGGACACCCAATTCACGAATTAAAATGAATCACCGCTAAACTCTACATAAACTATTGATGAAGCACACTATCAGGACTTCAAATTTCTATCTCAAGCCCTTGGCTAAACTCTGAATATAACGGATTTCCGTATGCATAAAAATCCTTATATTTTTCCTTAACTTTCTTACCATTCAATATTCTTTAACATAGGAGTCGTGGACTAATAAGGTACAACTTAGACAGGCTCAATTTCCATTTGATATTTCTTAACACAATGTCCACGAAGAATAACGCATACTCTAATCGAGGCTTATGAGCAAGTATTCCACCAAGACACTTAGCTACTAAGGAGCAACTCTACAACTAAAATTTTTCCTTCCATTCGAAACTCTTTCTGAATCAACAAAGGAATCCCTTATAAGTTAAAACCCTTGAAATCTAACCGAGGAGTGTCTCAATACCATCAAATCCAATCATGCAAGCAAGGCTAATCACTAAGGAAGTAATAAATCGCAAGGCCCGAATGCCTGAAATCTTTCCTTATCCAACCAGAATCCTTTATTTGCAATCCCTTCAAATCAATCTCACCCCAAGTCTAGGCTATTATAAGGTCCACCACTAGTACTATTCAAAATGCCAAAACCACAATTGGTCCACCACTATTCCACAACATAATCATTCGCAAGGATCAAATACAAAATGCACTAAAATCCACAATACTCAAAAGATCAAAACAAATCCTACGATATACTCTGAACAAGTCTCAACACAGGATCGGCACACCCGATCCACCACTAAGGAAACATCTACAGGTAGCAAATATCAACAGTTTAAGTAATCATATCAAGAATCAATGTCGAATAAGTAAACATATAGGAGGATGTAAAACCATAATCAAACACTACCAAGGTAAATCAAAGGAGGACTGAAATCATACCTGTGGCTACTGTACCAAAAACTCCTGCCTCATGTCCATCCTGTGGAACCTGACACTGAGACTTGTTATCTCTCAGAGCAACTGATGATCCATCTCTCTGTCTAAATTGTGGGCAATCCCTCCTATAATACCCAAGATCCCTATATAAGAAGCAACCCAAATAAGTCGGAGCTTGCTGAACTCGGCTAGAAGAACCCGAATGACCACAATGATCTAACCCTCTTCAAGCAAAACTACGAAGATCCTGACCTCCATCATGTATATCACTATAACCATCAAATACCTGGGCCCTCTGGCCTATAAGCCTCTTATATCTCCACACAAACTCCCCTAAAAACACTCGACCAAACTGATGCCACGAAAGAAGAGGTGATCCAACTAGTCTACCCTCTACAAAGGTCCTCCACCACTGTTTAGCTGGCCTGGAGAATTAAAAGAAAGTGAAGTCCACTCCATTAGAATCCACGAAATAAAACCTGTGCAACCACTCACGGCAACCAAGCAAGAACATATATGCATCAAATCTATGATCTCCATCAAATAGAGGTGGATTTGTCCTCATGAACTCTACAAATCTAATCTGTCCTTACATGGACATAAATTGTAAGGTCACTGGATGTGGAGCAATCCCTGGTAATATCTCATGAACACTAGGAGAACCAGTAGGAGTCGTAGATGCATCTGGAGTCTGAAGCCTAGAAGTAGCATATTGAATCAAAATAGGAGCCACTATATGAAGAAAGCCCAACACTCGAACCAAGCAACCCTCCAACATAGGTATGATCACGAGTGGTGTCTGAATTGGACTCAACCCCTCTAACTCACTAGAACTACCACCACTAGCAACCCTGGAACCTGAAGAGGCAACTCTAACCTGACCTCTAGCTGGTTTAGACATCTCGATTTGACTTCTTCTTCGAACCCTGCTCCTATAATGCTTCAAAGGCATAGGCTCTTAATCTCTAGCTAAGGAAGAACGCGTGCTTACCATCTGTGAGAGAGTGAATAAGAGATTTTGGGTTATACAAAGCTATGAACGCATAAAATAGAAGGAAAAAATGTATTTCTCCTAAAGTCATGTAGCCTCTCGAAGATAGATAATGGACGTCTCCACACCGATCCACAAGACTCTACTAAACTCGGTTTGTACTAATGAGACCAATGAACCAGGGGCTCTGATACCATTTTGTCACAGCCCAAAAATAGAGTACGTGATGGCACCTATTACTCCCCCCAGACTGGTAAGCCTATCCCAACCCCAAACTTCAAAAATCAAGTAAATAAGGAAAGTAGAAACAGAAGAATCCAAAACATTTATAGAAGAACTAATAATATAAGATACATCCCAAGTCTGGTTGTCAGTAGTACAAGCCTCTAACACAGAATAATATCAAATGCTTTATAGTATCTTAAATGCGAAAATAAGCACAAGATAAGAGAAGAGAGATTTGTTAACTCTGAAGTCCATCAGCCTTTACCTCGATCTCCGCAAATTCTAACACAGGAAGAAAATAATATACAAACTGTTACTCGGTCCAATACCTGTGGGGTGTAGAAAATAAGAAAAGCAAGGGTGAGTACGATAACCACGTGTACTCAACAAGCATCGTCGATAACTGACCCTGATTCAAAACGATAGCGAGAACCACCACCCTAATAACCCAAGGTTTTCCCAAACAATCTATAACTCGCAAATATAATATTTCATCCTATTAGGGTAACCCAATACAACAGTCCACAGATTTATCAAAAATATGGTAGGAACATTAATCTAGGTGAGTCAACACTAATCACTTCATGATCAACAAATAAGGAAAGTCATTTATTAAGAAGACTCACTAATAAGATAAATCAGGTTTGATCAATGATAATCAATTAATAATGTGGGATCAAAATAGGGAGGGTTGATGCGCCATGGTTACATGGCACTTTCGATACTTAAAATAAGGAAAATATGCAATAACTTTGGTGTATTTGGTTGGTATGATGTGGTTTCTGTCCTACTTTGAAGGAAACCAGATTTTAAAGGTAACAAATGATAAAAAGTAAGAATCAAGCCTGAGAACAAAGTGTCTGAAGATGAAAGAACAAGAATCTGCACCAGAGAGGGAGTCGACACCACTCACGTACCATGAAGTCCACTCATATGACGTGAGTGGCTGTCGTGATCCTACTTTTGAGTTTACTAAATATTGTCTGATTTCCACGACAGGACTGACATGGCGTGAGTCCATCTACGTGACGTGGAAAGGATGACGTGAGTCAACTTCTGAAGATGTCTAATTGAGCCTGAATTCCACGACACTCACCTACGTGACGTGACTTGGTTCCACGACACCAAGTCACGATACCGTGGAAGTTGCCGACTCTGTTCTCCTATTCTGATTAGGATAAGATTAGCTTTGTATCTATAAATACCCTTGTATAGTCCTATGTGCTGGAGTTAGTCATTATATTATTTTGAGAGATATTTCATATTATTTTTGAGCTTATAAACATATTTTTGGTTTTGTAATCACAAACCCTAATTCGAGTTTTATTGATAATTGAGATTTCAGTTCTTCTTCATTATTCTGAGTGTGTAATTATGTTTTTATCTTTGAATTTTTCTTGTGTTCTTGCAATTATGAGTAGCTAAATTCATCAACTAGGGTTGTGTAAACCATGAGGAATCAACGAAATAGGTTAAGTGCAAAGCAACTCTTAACCGCTGTGAATTCATGTATTGTTGTTTCCTTCATTGTGATTGATCTTCTAATAGTTGCAAACGTTAGAAACTCGCCTGTATTCTAGACTTGCTCGAGAGAGAGGTAGAGATTGGGAAAAGAAGATAACAATAGAGATTTGAAGCTATCAACCTTCATCTAATAACTTGAGCCTTAGCGAGGATAGTTATCTGAGATCCAGGACAAGGGTTAGTAGTGCGACACTCGAAGACCGAGAAGAGAAGAGTGAAATTCATCTAACCAAGGTCGAGAGATGTTTAGATGAACATAACTTGTCATATTTTGCATGCCACATAGCGGGACAGTTTTGTTAGCACAAGTAACCGGTGAAGTTAAGGAATCATTGAGGATCACAATCCTAGTGTATTTCTCTTAGTGTCTACAAACTCGATACAACCAACAATCGTTACTATCACTATTTATTCACAAACCCCCCCGATTTTACTTACTCTCCAGTTATTTCATCTAGTATTCTAAACAACCTCAACCTATTCCCTGTGGGATCGACCCCAACTTAGTTAGGTTTTATATTTGATACAACGACCGCATTATAATTTTTCAGAGGTATATTTTGGGCGACATCAAATTTTGGAGCCGTTACCGGGGAAAACGGTTACAGAGTTGATTAGTACTGGTTGGAGTTGATTGGTTTTGTTGTTACATACTTTTAAGGGCATACGTCGGTGTATGCCAAATGTTAGGAGTCAAGGCAATCCCCTGATTCCATTTGATCTTGAAATTGAAAGGACTCTGAGAGCTAATCGAAGAATGGTGAATACCGACGGAGTTTAGGATTCCACTGCCGCGGGAGACATTCATAACCAACCAATTCAACCAGTTGGTCATGAAACAACGGATCAAACTACCGCTCGATTGACACGGGAAGAACAAGCTAGGCAAGCTGCTCTTAGACAAGCAGAAAGAGATAATCGAGCGATGTAAGAAGCAGTACAATGACTGGCTGAGGCTGAAGAGTGATGAAGACGACTGAGTGAACAACCGAGACCATATGTGCCTGTTTATGATGATCCTAAAGAAGAGGATGTGGCGTATTTTGAACCGATTGAGACTGGTGCCATCATTCCACCAGAGTTACCTCAGGGCACTAAGTTTGACATTACCAGTGCCATGATTCATTTACTAAACTTGAAAGGTGTATTTGTCGGTCTTCCTACAGATGATCCTAACATGCATGTGATGAATTTCGTGGGGGTCTGTGCATCATGTAATTTGCCTGGAGTTGACCAAGAGGCTATTCAATTGAGATTATTTCCATTCTCCCTAACAGGAGAAGCAACATTGTGGTTTGCAGAATTACCATGGGGTTCCATCACTACTTGGCAAGAATTGAGGAATCATTTTCTAGAAAGATTTTTCCCACCTTCTAAGTTGTTGCAGTTGAAGGATGAGATTTACTATTTCAGACAACTACATTTTGAAGCACTTTATGAGACATGGCTAAAATTCAAGAAGAAGCTGCAGAATGTGCCAAATCATAGGATGAGTGGCAGAAATTTACTTGAAATTTTCTATAGGGCTTTGAACGCAAATACTAAGGCTGTAGCAGATACTATCACTGGTGAAGCATTCATGAGTCTGAGATGGGATCAAGCTTCAGAAATATTAGATCATACCACTAAGACCAACCGAGGATGGCATACTCGGGAAGCAGATACGCCGGCTGGCACATATGCTATTGGAGCCTCATCTGCACAACGGGAATTGGACAAAACTGTGGCTCAAGAGGTGGTGCAACTAAGGATAGAAATTGGTTTGATAGCTAAATAAATTGCAGCCAGAGATGTTGAGAAGGTGCATGCTGTAGGTGCACAAGGTAAAACACCTAAACATAAAAGAAGAGGATAATACTTGGATTGCGAAGTGGCGGGTTTCCGAACCAAGGGCCAAGGGTCGAATCAAGACTCTTGGAACTTGAGGCAAGGGAATCAAGGTCAGAACTATTATGGAGACAATTACAACAAGTCGGGAAACATAGATCGAGAATAAGACCGTGACGGTGATTGGAGGTGGAAGGATGATTATAGAGAAAAGAATGGCCTTTATGTACCACCAGGAAGCCGTGATGACGAGTCTGGAAATTCAAGGATGGAGGCTCTTCTTAATAAACTGGTCTAAGGGTCAGAGACCGAGGAAAATTGCTTAAATAAGATTAGGACAGTCATTTCGGGAATAAGTCAGAAAGTGGAATCTCATTCAACTGCCATTAAATAGTTAGAGCAATAGTTTGGGTAAATATCATTGATACTGAATCAACATCAGCCAGACACCCTTCCAAGCAACATCGTTCAAAATATGAAGAATGATAGCCATTGTCTAGCCATTACTACTAGAAGCGGGAAATGCACGATAGATCCACCTATACTTGCCAACAGTGGTAAGACCAATGAGTCGAGGGTTATTGATGTATAAACTACGTTAGAGTTGGATAATTCAAAGGGCAAAACAATTCCAGATCATCATGATACTAGCGAAAAGGCAAAATTTGAAAAGAGGCAGGAAAAGGAGGTACCACAAGTGCTGAAAACTATCCTACGACCTCCTCCTCCCTTTCCTCAAAGGTTGAAGAAGAAGGTTGAGGAGGGCAAATATCAGAAGTTTATTACAATGTTGAAGGAGCTACCAGTAAACATCCCTCTTGTTGAGGCATTAGAGCAGATGCCAGGTTACGCGAAGTTGATGAAAGACTTGGTGACAAAGAAGAGAACTGTCAGTTTTGAGCCAACAGATAACTTACATCATTGTAGTGCAGTTGCTTTGCGTTCCTTAGTTGAAAAGAAGGAGGATTCAGGAGCTTTCACAATTCCTTGTACTATCGGGTCCTACAACTTTGCTAAAGCACTTTGTGATTAGGGTGCTAGCATTAACTTAATGCCGTTAGCAGTTTTCAAGAAGTTGGGATTGGGATCACCAAAACCAACCTCTATGAGACTTCTCATGGCCGATAGGACTGTGAAAAAGCCGGTGGACATTTTGTATGATGTTTTGGTAAAGGTTGCATCTTTTATCTTTCCAGCTGACTTTGTGATTCTTGATTGTGAAGTTCAGTTCGAGGTTCCCATCATATTGGGAAGACCATTCCTTACCACTGGGCGTGCGTTGGTCGACATGGAAATAGGGTAGATGAAATTCAGGTTAAATGATGAACATGTCACTTTCAATATTTGTCGTTCCATGAAGAAACCAAGAGATAAGTGGGTGATTTATATAATAGATGTGGTTGATGATAGTGATGTTGAAGTGTCTCAGGAAGAAAGGTTGGGGGGTAGAAGCTCTTGCGGCGGTGATTATGAATTTTGAAAGTAATGGTATTGAGGAATATGATAAGATGGTTGGTGCACTCACTGGGAAGGGAGCATACGCTTATGCTCCAAAGAAACTTGATCTCGATTTGAAGAATAGGGTGACCCCACTAGCTCATCCGTCTATTGAGGAGCCTCCACTTTGAGCTTAAGGCTCTTCCAGCTCACCTTCGCTACACATTTTTGAGAGTGTGGATTGGCAAGTAGAGGCTTTGGTTTCAGTATTGAAAAGATTTAAGAGGGCCATTGGTTGGTCCATTAATGATATTATAGGAATTCCACCCGGCATTTGCACTCATAAGATCCAGCTTGTTCCTGAGTGTATACCTAGCATTGAGTACCATCGTCGTCTAAACCTACCTATGCCAGAGGTTGTGAAGAAAGAGATCATTAAGTGGTTAGATGCAGGAGTGTTTTGCCCTATTGCTGATAGCAAGTAGGTGAGCCCAGTTCAGTGTGTGCCAAAGAAAGGAGGAATTACTATGATTCCAAACGAAAAAAATGAGTTGATTCCAATGAGGCCGGTTACTGGATGGAGAGTTTGCATGGATTATTGAAAGCTGAATTCTTAGACATAAAAGGATTATTTTCCTATGCCCATCATGGATCAGATGTTAGACCGTCTAGCCGGTAGAGGATGGTATTATTTTCTTGATGGCTATTCGGGGTATAATCATATTTTCATAGCCCCCGAAGACCAAGAGAAGACCACTTTCACTTGTCCATATGGGACATTCACATTTAAAAGGATGCCCTTCGGTTTGTGTAATGCACCGACCATGTTCCAACGCTGCATGATGTCTATTTTCTCCGACATGGTGGAAGACACTATTGAGGTTTTTATGGATGATTTTTCTGTTGTAGGAAACTCATTTGACGGTTGTTTGGCACACCTTGCTAATGTGCTACAAAGATGCGAGGAGTGCAACTTAGTGCTGAATTGGGAAAAATGTCACTTTATGGTCAATGAGGGTATCGTATTGGGGCATCAGATTTCAAAAAATGGCATTGAAGTGGATAAGGCGAAGATTGAGGTAATTGAGAAGCTACCTCCACCTATCTCCGTGAAAATATTCGAAGTTTCTTATGTCATGCTGGCTTTTATAGAAGATTCATTAAGGATTTCTCTAAGATTGCACATCCTTTATGCAAACTTTTGGAGAAAGAGGTGAAGTTCTTGTTCGATGAGGTATGTCTAAAAGTATTTGAGTGTCTTAAGGAGAAGTTGGTTTCAGCCCCTATTATTGTGCCACCAGATTGGATTATGCCTTTTGAGGTTATGTGCGATGCTAGTGGAGTGGCTTTGGGTGCAGTCCTTGGCCAAAGACGTGAGAAGATGTTACATCCAATTTACTATGCTAGCAAAGTGCTTAATCCAGCTCAAAAGAATTATACTGTAACTGAGCAGGAATTGTTAGTAGTGGTATTCGCTTTTGAGAAATTCAGATCTTACTTGATAGGTACGAAGGTGATTGTGCATACAGACCATGGAATTCTTCGGTATCTTTTGTCAAAAAAGGATGCTAAGCCAAGATTGATTCGGTAGGTACTTTTATTGCAAGAATTTGACTTTGAAGTCAAGGATCGTAAGGGAATCGAAAATCATGTTGCTGACCATCTATCACGCCTTGAGGATGAGTCCATGCTTAAATTAAGGGATGATCTTGTGATTGATGATACTTTTCTAGATGAGCAAGTACTGGCAGCGTCCCAAGACTTAATCCCTTGGTTTGTTGATTTTACCAACTTTTTGGCAAGTGATCTAGTTTCGGAAGAAATGTCGTAGCAGCAGAGAAAGAAATTCATGCATGAGGTAAGAAAATTCTTATGGGATGAGGTTTATTTATTTAGGGTGTGTGCTGATGGCATAATTCGAAGATGCGTTCCAGAGGTCGAGATGATTAGTATTTTGGAAGCATGTCATTCATCTCCAGTTGGGGGTCATCATGGAGGTGCGCAAACTGCCCATAAAATCTTACAATGTGGGTACTACTGACCCAGTATTTACAAAGATGCTCATGATTATGCTCGAGCTTGTGATCAATGTCAAAGGCAAGGAAATATTTCACGCAGACACGAACTTTCCATGACAACAATACTTGGGCTTGAATTGTTCAATGTGTGGGGAATTGACTTTATGGGCCTTTTTGTGAGCTCGCATGTAATGAAATACATCTTGGTAGCTGTTGACTATGTTTCTAAGTGGGTGGAGGCACTTGCACTTCCTAACAACGAAGGAAGAAGTGTCACAACATTATTGAAAAAGAACATATTTTCACGATTCGGTACACCGCGAGTTATTATTAGTGATGGAGGATCCCACTTCTGCAATCGTTTGTTCAAGGCCCTGCTTGAAAAATATGGTGTTAAACATAAGGTGGCAGCACTTTACCATCCTCAGACAAGCGGCAAGTTGAGGTGTCAAATCATGAGATCAAGTCTATTTTGGCAAAAATAGTGAATTCCAATAGGACTGATTGGGCTCGAAGATTGGATGATGCATTATGGGCATATCGAACTGCTTTCAAAATGCCAATTGGTGCATCACTATATCAGTTGGTTTTTGGAAAATCTTGCCATTTGCCTGTCGAACTTGAACATAAGGCTTTGTGGGCGTTGAAAAGGTTGAATTTAGACTGGAGTGAAACATCTAAATTGAGACTTGAGCAGATGAATGAGATGGATGAATTTCGTCTCCGGGCTTATGAAAGTTTAGCAATTTATAAAGAGAAGATTAAATTATATCATGATCGTCGAATTGAGAACCGAGAATTTCACCCGGGAGATTTGGTTCTACTTTATAACTCCAAGCTTCGCTTGTTTGCTGGAAAATTAAAGTCCAAATGGTTCGGACCATTCACGGTGGTTAGGGTATTCCCACATAGAGCAATTGAGCTAAAAGGAGAGGATAATTTTCTATTCAAGGTCAATGGACAGCGTGTTAATCATTATGTGGGAATCACGAAAGAAATAAATAGATGTGAGGAACTTGAGCTTGATGAAGTCTAAGTAGTCAAGCTAGCCATGTCGTGCCGCAACGTTAAATCAGGCGCTTCATGGGAGGCAACCCATGGTCTAGTTGGTGAAGTCTTAGTATCCAAGTTAGCCGAGTCGTGCTGCGATGTTAAATCAGACGCTTTATGGGAGGCAACCCATGGTCTTGTTATGTGTGATCTGGAGAAGACTGAGCAATGGAGGATATGTTAACTGGAATCTGAAATAGTGAATGAAGTATGTTCATTTCTATTTATGACACCTAATCATGTGACGTAGGTTGACCCACGTCACGTGAGTGGTGCCGTGGTAATCAGAGAAATATTTTGTCTTCTGAACCTGACCTGCGACAGGGTTCCTATGTGACGTAGGTTGACCCACATCACGTGGGTTGTATCGTGAAAATCATAGAAAATTTCCACCTGCAGAAGTGGAGTTACGAAAAGGACCCACGTGACATGAGTACCACCCACGTCACGTGGAAGGTTCCATGAAAAGCACTGGTAAGGGTATCCGATACCCGACCCGACCCAACCCATTTTTTTTTATAAAATCTGGCCGCCTCCTTCTTTACTCGATACAAAATCCGAACCCACCCCATTATTTCTCTAATTTCAATTCATACAAATAAACCCTAAATTCTCAACTTTCTCTACATTGTCAATCAAAAATATGAGCCACCCACCCCAAATTCTGATCCCACAGGCTACCACGACCCAAATACTCACAAACCCAACCCTCATATTCAAAAATTTGACCCACCCACCCCAAAACCCGACTTCCAGATCCAAAATTAAACCCAACCCAACCCCAAAATCCAAAGTCCAATCCCAAACCCGTTACCATGCCTCCCAAATCAAACCCCAAAAGTGACCATCTTTATTCTTCGTCCAGAATTCGCACCAAAAATCTGGAATTACCAACCCGTTTGTGTGATGAACTGACTGAATCTGAAAAAAGTGGGTCCGTGGAGGAGTTTGAGATTGGACATGATGATACTGCGTTAGTACCTCATACCACGAGGTTACAGACTCGAGCTCGAGCTTCTGCCCGGGCGGTAGTTCAACCCATTCCACCGCCTGTCGCGCCGGTTGTTTTGGATCAGTCTTTCGAATCTGCCCCCCAGTCTGAAGAGGGGGAGGATGCTTTTGAATCGGGCTCTGTGGATGATGCTACAGGTCAGGGTACCTCTGCGGCGGAGGCTACAACCTCTATTTCAGGTACTGGTGCCCAGAGTGCTCCGACTCCTGTACAGAGTAGGGAGGTTCAACGGTGGTGTGTTCAGGGCATGCGTATATTTTATGACAGGGATACCAAGCTGATGGAGCGGGGTGTCTGTAGGAGGATCATTATGGAGGATCCCCGATATAGGCTTGAGGAGTTGAAGGCTTTGCCTGATAGTTGGGCTGTGTTTGAGCGGTATGGATTTGGTTGGATGGCGCAGCCTTCTGGTCGCTATAGCTCAGAGTTGGTCCAAGAATTTTATGCCTCATATGCTGCGTCGGTTTACTTGAGTACACCTGTCGGACAGTGGCACAGGGATCAACCCTTATTGACATACCTTTTGGTTTGAGGTACCCGAGTTGATATATCGGAGTAGACCATCCACACTTACTGTTTGGTGCAGACCGTCCACTGCCAGCTACGACTACTGAGTTTGATCACCGGATGGACACTGTTAGAGATCGATTTAAGATGCGGGATGCGGATCAGAAGTTGGATCTGCTGAAATGGATTGCGGGGTATATAGCGGAGGATGGTGTGGCTGCGAGTTGGGTAACTGGTAAGATGGATATCAAGAAATCCACACTACATTTTGCAGGTAGATTTTGGTGGTCAGTGGTTCGGCATCGGTTGGGTACAACTAATGCTGACAATTCACTTACATTGGACCGGGCAGCGGTGGTAGCCAGCATCCTTGCGGGGTATGAGATTCATATTGCCAGATACATCATACGGGAGATTCATGAGTGGGCTTTTCGTGATCATACCAGTATACCGTTCCCCTACTTGATCCAGAGTCTATGTGATAGGGCGGGTGTGGCTAGGCTCTCTACCCTCGATCATTATATAGAGGTGACCCATATAACGAATATTGGTTTGATGCAGCAGTTAGGATCTCACCCCATTATTCCACGAGGGTCTCAGCCGTTTGAGTCATCAGGAGCAGCTCTTTTTGAAGGGCTTGGAGATAGAGATGAGCCGGGTAGTGCACCTATGCCTATTCCAGTACCGGTTTGGGTACCCGAGACTATTCCTGTACCGGCTGAGGGCACTGGACCTATTGATGATGCAGTACCTGGTACTACAGCTCCACTGCCTCCCTCTAATATGGTTTTAGTTTTGAGGGATTTTCTGCAGCAGTTGATTGATAGACAGATGCATATATTCGAGTGACAGACCCATACTGAGACCCAGATGGCTAAGTTGGTATCCCAGCTTAAGCCATGGGTTAGGACCACGGTAGAGGCTGCTGAGGCTAGGGTGGAGGCCTGGATGACTACGACGATGGTTCAGTTTATGAGGGGGCTACATGGGAGGATTGACAGCTTTGAGGCACGAAAGGCCACCCAGTTGAGTGCTGCACAGGGTCCTGGTATGACCGAATTAACACAGGAGGTGGCCGCATTGAGTGAGGAGGTTGGAGCATTGCCTTCGAGCAGCACTCCTGTTATCCCACCTATGCCTTCTCCGGCACCGATGCGACCAACCTTTGAGTTGGATTTATTTTTCGACGAGGAGCCTTCGATGGATAGAGTCAAGAGGCCCCGCAGTCCGGAGGACCAGGTTGATAGTGATGATGAGTATGAGAGTAATCTTCGGAGAATGGTTAAAGCCTCCAGGGTGGAGTACCATGCGAGCCAGATCGTAGAGAAGTAGAGGGCGCGTGGTGTATCCGCTAGTCAGGCTGCCCCTCCATCGGATGCGCCTACCACAGATCCCACAAAACAGATTGATGATCCTATTATGGGCGGGCCCATTTTCGACTCTTAGGGAGCCACATGTATGTCTTCACTCCTTGTCCTTTTATTTATAGTTGTGCATTGAGGGCAGTGCACCATTGTTAGTTAGGGGTGGGTGTGTACAACCACTTGGGGTTTTTTGTTGCCGTGTTTCTTTTCCCCCTAGTGTGCTATCATAGTAGAACCGACATGTTTAGGGTGATATTTATAGTATTTATGTGTATCTTGCTAAATTAGGAGAAAAATAAGGGAACTGTAGTGCAGTCCAGTTTAGAAAAAAAATTATGCTTTTTGAATGTTAAGGATACCCCTCTTGAATTTTTTTTTATTTTTGAAGTATGTGTGTGTAGCATGTTTATGCGTGAAAACTGTTGGATCTTGTTATGGCACTAGGATTATAAACAAAATAACTGTAGCTAGCATCGCATGAATCGGATAGGTAGTAGTTGATAATACAACCCTGTGCTATATGTGTGTGAGGTCATTACTTAGTTAACGTTGTAGGTGCGATCCAGAACTTGCCCGGTTAGTCTTGCCTAGGTTAGAGGATAGTGGTTAGGAAAGAATCGTATGCCGTTTTTGAATAAGTCCACTTCTAGCCTAAACGCCCAACCAAATGAAATAAGTATCCCTTGATCCCGACTTTGAGCCTTAATTGACCTATTTCTTTCATTAGCCTATTCACCTTCCTATTTTAATTACAATGAACGTGTCTTGGCCCTGGTCCCTCCTTGGACACTGTGTACCTCAACTCAGGCAAATCGCCTAAGTTGAGGGTGGCTATTATAGGGGTGCGTAGATTGAGTTGGGTATGAAGAAGAGGGTAATAAAAGAAAAAGAGAAAATAGGTTTGGGTGTGAAAAATAAAAAAATAAAAAAATAGAAATTGCAAAGAAAAAAAAAGAGTTGTGTTGTGAAGTTTGAAAAAAATCACACCCAAAATCTGAAAATAAAAGAAAGGAGAATAAAAATAAAAAAGGTTGAAAGTTGGAGCCAAAAATAGTGTAGTGTCAAGGAGGGTTGAGTCACCATATCCATATGTACCATACCCGTCCCTAAGCCTACATTACAAGCCCAGTAAAGTCCTATAGTGATCCTAGTCCAACTGTCCGAAAAAAACTAAGGCGTAGAAAATAAGGGCAAGCCTATGGTTTTCATGCACACTATTTGAACTTCTTAGTGAGAGAGAGTGTTTTGACCGAGTCCCTAATTTGAGATTCATTAGCATACTGTGAGTGCATGGGACTTCTTTGATTGTGAGAGTACATGGGTTGCATTGTTAGCTGCTATTTGTTCGAATAATGTCATTTGCATATATGCTTAGTTGTTTGTTCATAATCTGGTGCCATCACTTGATCCCTTTCGTGTCATGATAATATGCTACCTGTATACACACTATGGTTTTAATTTGTAAATAGGAGGGGTCGGAAATTTTTTTGTGTCGAAGGCAATGAGTTGACTGCCATAGGTCTCTTAGGTTTCTCTTAAGTTAAGCATCATATATATCTGTTTTTGTTTTGTTCGCATGAGGACATGCAAACGTTCTAAGTTGAGGGTGTTGATGCGCCATGGTTACATGGCACTTTCGATGCTTAAAACAAGGAAAATATGCAATAACTAGGGTGTTTTTGGTTGGTATGATGTGGTTTCTGCCCTACTTTGTAGGAAAACAGGTTTTAAAGGCAACTAATGATAAAAAAAAAGAATCAAGCCCAAGAATGAAGTGTCTTAAGATGAAAGAACAAGAATCTACACCCGAAAGGGAGTCACGACACCACTCACGTGCCGTGAAGTCCACTGACGTGACGTGAGTGGCTGTCGTGATCCTACTTTAGAGTTTTGTAAATGTTGTCTGATTTTCACGACAGGACTGACGTGGCGTGAGCCCATCTACGTGACATGGAAAGGATGGCGTGAGTCAACTTCTGAAGATGTCTAATTGAGCCTGATTTCCACGACACTCACCTACGTGGCGTGACTTGGTTCCACGATACCAAGTCACGATACCGTGGAAGTTGCCAACTATGTTCTCCTGTTCTGATTAGGATACGATTAGCATTGTATCTATAAATACCCTTGTATAGTCCTATGTGCGGGAGTTAGTCATTACATTGTTTTGAGAGATATTTCATATTGTTTTTGAGCTTATAAACATATTTTTGGTTTTGTAATCACAAACCCTAATTCGAGTTTTATTGATAATTGAGATTTCAGTTCTTCTTCATTATTGTGAGTGTGCAATTATGTTTTCATTTTTGAATTCTTCTTGTGTTCTTGCAATTATGAGTAGCTAAACTCATCAACTAGGGTTGTGTGAACCATGAGGAATTAACGAAACAAGTTAAGTGCAAAGCAACTCTGAACCGCTGTGAATGTATGTATTGTTGTTTCCTTCGTTATGATTGATCTTCTAATGGTTGCAAACGTTAGAAACTCGCCTGTATTCTAGATTTGCTCGAGAGAGAGAGGTAGATATTGGGAAAAGGAGATAATAATAGAGATTTGAAGCTATCAATGTTCATCTAAAAACTTGAACCTTAAAGGGAATAGTTATCTGAGATCCAGGACAAGGGTTAGTAGTGAGGCACACGGAGACCGAGAGGAGAACAGTGAAATTCATATAACCAAGGTTGAGAGATGTTTAGATGAACATATCTTGTCAGATTTTGCATGCCACATAGCGGGACAGTTTTGTTAGCACAAGTAACAGGTGGAGTTAAGGAATCATTGAAGATCATAGTCCTAGTGTATTTCTCTTATTGTCTACAAACTCGATACAACCAGCAATCGTTACTGTCACTATTTATTCACAAACCCCCCCAGTTTTACTTGCTTTCCAGTTATTCCGTCTAGTATTCTAAGCAACTTCAACCTATTCCCTGTGGGATCGACCCCAACCTAGTTGGGTTCTATATTTGATACAACAACTGCATTGTACTTTAATGGAGGTATATTTTAGGTGACATCAAGGTTGTATATATAAATGTGTATCTCATGCTACCAAATGTGCTACACAACTCTCTCTCTAATCAAGCCACAACCATACCCCACATCTCAAAATACCCCAACTACCAACTAATATAAGATAATATAAGGTAATGTAATGAAATGAAATCAATTCTCAAACATAGTATCACAATCAAGTTCTATCATAGTACTACAATAAAAGAGTAGATACTAACACAATACTAAATCACACCAAGGAATGTCAATGCAATGCAATGTAGTGATGATGGTGGGATGATGATGAATCTTTGAAAGTTATCGAATAACTTTATGTATACACCTACCAAACAATGCTTCTCCCAATGTAGGACCCATTGGGGTTCACAACCCATATACTCTTATAATCTCAATTTGATATCTCGAATCAACCTTACCGGCACATTCCTCGGTATAGGCATTTTATAAAGATACTCATTTTCTTTCGAATGGGGAAAAAATCAGTGGTATCAATCTCATGAACATGTACGAATGATATGAGGATATAATGCTCACCAAATCAGTATGAAGATATGAATCAATTCAATACAAGTATAAGTGAGCTCAGAATCAACTCTATATGACAATGTTCCATGATGTAAGCCATCGTAGGGCACCACTGGTATAAGTAGTCATGCATGACATCAATAATATTATTTAAAGTCCCTCATTCGAGTATCTTCAATATTATAAAGGCAATTTAATGCACTAACATGGCTTATGATAACAAGTCAAGCTCTTACTAGGCGACACAATAATAAATATGGCAATTAAATGCACAATCATAGCCAACAATATAACTCAAGCCCCCACTTGGGCATCACCATCATACATATACTCCAAATCAATAATAATATGCACATAATCCCCCACTCGGGCACACGATAATAACAACAATCTCAATAACAACAGATATAGCAAAATTACCCAAACCTAGCTTATTCCATACAATTAGTCTCATCCACTATTACAAGTCTATTTATACTCTAAGTATTCTCTAAAAGTCATTAATCCTCGATCTTCACAATAAAGTCTGCTAAACAAGATTCATGCTCTAAAATAGGCATCCAATATTAATATTTCAAGATC
This sequence comes from Capsicum rhomboideum, assembly GCA_031232105.1. NCBI lineage: Eukaryota > Viridiplantae > Streptophyta > Magnoliopsida > Solanales > Solanaceae > Capsicum > Capsicum rhomboideum. Next base: position 122,399,670 of record CP124712.1, on the reverse strand, counting down.
ACTAAGTTATCTATCTACATTCTACTCTAGGGATAATTACAAGCAATAATACTAACTAAAAAAGGAAATAATCTAACTACAATCCACGAAAAGACTCTGGTACTCGCGGAGATGCTCTCAATTTAACCTATGAGGGACCTCCAATCATAAATGAATCACAAAATATAAATAAACAAGCATACAACACATTAACATTTTGGAAAAAGTCAAGGTATAGCTCTACTTGTCTTTAAAGAAGATTCGCAAGTGCAAACACTATCTAAAGCCTCAACCGAAAGCTCAAATCCCTTGAATCATGTCCCAACTTGACCAATCTAATCAAATATGACATCTATAATTCAAAAGAAATCCACCGATACCCATGTCGACTATATTCGAGACAGGTCCAACACGGACCCCAAAAATGGATTCAAAAATGAAAGAGGTAAAATCAGAATTTTATTTAAGAATAATGTTACCCATATCAAGAGGAGTCTATGGTTGAAAACCCACATGAAAACGAGGTTCAAATTGAAGAAAAATTATTTTTAAGCTTTACTGGTGAAAACACCAAAATCTCATTTAAAATCAAGGATTTGAAGATGAATTTGTAGAAAAATCAATGGGAAAAGATAAATACAAGATTAGGAATCTTACCCATGGATTAAATCTCAAAAATCTCTTTGAAATCGCCCTAATCTGAGCTTTAGAGGTCTAACAATGAAAAAGATGCGATTTGGGGCCAAAATGGGGATTTTAATCTGTCTAGGTATGCACCTCATTGCGATCACGGGCCACCAATCGCGATCGAGACATCGACCCAAACTATAACCATTTGTGAACGCGGCCATTTGGTCGTGAACTCTATAAAGGAAACTGACCCGACCCACAGAGCTAAGCGTCGCGATAGCGGTACCCACCCTCGTGATCGCGATGAAAGATTAATTTGACCTTCATGAACATGACGTAGGGATAACAAACACGATGACATAAAAGGAAGAGCTACACGAATGCGGGATGGGAGGTCGAGATCGCGATGAAGAGGAACCTGCACCAGAAAACAACTGAAAACCAACAAACTCCAGTTCTAAAAATCCTCCGAACGGACCCTCAAAATTTGTTCGGGACCCTACAGAAATAAACCAAAAAAGATACTTGGCTAATTTCAACGTTTAGAAAGCAGTGGAAATGTTGAATTTTTGAAAAAGGATCATTTTCAAAAAAAAGCTCCCGGGACCCCTTTAGGCCAAATTTAACTAGTTTTTCAAACTAAGGGTCAAAATGCGAAACAAAGACTTGGGACCCAAACTAACCATGCTACTAACCCAAAATAGATATTTCGAATCTAATGGATCTGTCAGAATCATCATTCGAGGCCCCGATCTTGAAATATTGGCAAAAGTTAAACTAATCCCTTTAAGAATGTTTAAAACCACAAATTCTTTAAAACACTTTTGAACGCATTGGGAATCGTGCCAACCATTCACCCAACTCGTAAATGAGATGAAGAAACTACGGGGAAGGATAAAATGGTCAAAATATAGAAATTTCTAAATTTCAATACAAGGGTCATTACAAAAATATTCCTCCTTTTGTTTTTTTTGCTCACAAATACCCCTCTCTTTAATAAAGTGCCACCAAGCACTCCAAGTGAAAAATTTACCACATGATCAGTCCATGTCAACAGCCAACATGAAAAATTACCCTATGTCTTAAAAAATTCAACTCGTCTTAAAAAAACTGACCCGTCTTAATTTCACTAGAGTTAAATGCTTTGCCAAGTGAGTGATTTTAATGAATGATGCTTTAATACTTGTTTTCGCAGAACTGTTGAATTGTTCAGTTCTGTCACGTATAACAGTTTAATAAAGTAGCACCCTGGTGTATTGAAAATAATTTATACCGAACTAATTCACACACTATCAAGCATCATAGAGAAGACGTATTTCAATTCATACCAATTGAGAGTCTATTAAACAAAAAATGAAACTTGTGACATGATAAATGTTCATAAGAAACTCATGCCCATATTCTTTATAGGATGCCTCATCGTCGTTTTCTTTTACAGTTTGTGGTATCTGAAACAACTTCTGCCTATATCCTTGAACACTAATTTTTTAAGACGGGTCGGATTTATTAAGATATGGGCTGATTTTCCATATCGGCTGCTGACATAGATTGACCATGTGATAATTTTTTCCCACAAGGTGTGCTTGGTGGAACTCTGTTAAAGAGAAGGGTATTTGTGAGCCAAAAAACAAACTGAGGGGTATCTTTGAGCCAAAAAATAAATGGATAGCATTTTTTCTCCATTTCGAATAGTTCAGGGGTAGTTTTAGCCCTTTTTCGATGCATAAATTCTACAGAGTAATTAATTCTGGGTGCTGTTATTTGTTGATAATATTTGTAACTAAAATCTCACAAAGGTGTTATGATATACTTGTATTAATTTATGTGGCAGTGTTTGAATTTGACACAAAATTTAGGTCCCGTCTGGCCATAAAAATTATTTATCTTTTTAAAAAGTTTTTGTTTCACTTTATTCCAAAAATAGTGTTTGGTCATAAGAATTCCAAATACAACTTGGAGTTGTATTTTAACTTGTTTTTACTTTTTTTCATCCCACTTCTCTCACAAAAATTTAGAAACAACTCCAATTTATATTCATGGCCAAACACAACTCCAACTCCAATTTTTTCTTTACTTTCTTGGCCAAAAACCTACTTAGTATCCTTTCATTTCAATTTGTTTGACATATTTTCCTTTTAAGTCCGTTTGACCTTTTTTTCTTTTTACAACTCTTTAGTTTCTACCTTTACACATGACATGTTTAAGATTACAATATTAAAGGACATTTTGATATATTTGATGTATCTTTAATTTAAGATCACAAGATACCAAAGTTTTCTTTATCTGCTTAAACTCTATCCCAAGTCAAAACAAGTCAATCAATTTGAAATGGAGTCAGTATATAAAGTAGTAGTAGTCAAATTTAGAGTTTAAAACCATAATTAATAAGGTTAATTTGGTAAAATATACTTTTAATTTATTTTTTTCTTAAGAAATATGTAGGTTAATAGGAGCCAAGTAATATAAAACGGAGGAAGTGTTTCTTTTTTCTTGTAAAGGTAATTATGTGGTTAGCATTGTAATCCCTTCTATTAAATTTATTTGTCTTTGATTAGGAGTAAGTGCGTCAGCCTAATCAGTATTTGGTATTAATTTAATTTATTTGGTTTGATTTAGAGGATGTGTACCATTTTAATTAATTTTGGTACTACTTTAATTTATTTGTCTTGATTTGAAATATGTGTGTCATCCTAATTAATGTTCCTTACTAATTTAAATATGTTTAAAAACTAAACTAAAATATTAATAATATGAAAAATAAAGTAGATAAGAAATATAGAGAGAAGACAAGAGATGAGAGCTTTTCATCCTTTCAAATATCAAGTGTACAAGTGTATACAATATGAACCCTTATACCTCTATTTATAGTGTTACATAGCGGCATACAAATGGTTGTCATAAATATGACATTAACCATGAACATAATGGAGGAGGTTATGGAGGTGTAAGGTTACAAAAATAATGGTCATGAATGGTGGAGGTTATCTTCACAAAGGAGGAAAGTAATGAAAATAAGTAGTGGGATTAAATCTCTAGAGTAGTGGACATCCACACTTAATAGTTTTACAACAAAATGTATATTTTTATTTTTTTTAAAAATAAAGTTGATATATTCAGAAATTACATAAAAAAGTATGGTAAAAGGACAAATATATCCCCGAGCTTTCAAAAATGGTATGCAAATACCCTTCGTTATATTTTTAGTTTGCTAATGCCCTTGCTGTCGTACTTTTGGGCCATATATACCCCCAAACTTTTAAAAATGGTATGCAAATACCCTTCGTTATACTTTTAGCTAGTCAATGACCTTACCGCCATAGTTTTGTGTCATATATACCCTTAAGTTACCTGGAGAGACACCTAGCATTATTTCAGTATATTTACCCAATTTTCTTTTACTTTATCCAAGATTTAAAAAGTCACCCATATCATATCTATTTTACCCGTATTAGACCCGAATAAAAATTTAATCCGTAATTCTTTCTACCAAAAGACCCTCACCCTTCGTTCTTCATCTCACTCACTCTTAATTTCTTAGTATTGAGCATCCTCTTTAATTCGAAGATCGGGAACAAGAAAGTAAATTAAAGTAGAAAGTTAGAAACCTTTGATGGCTGAATTGATAATGCTTGTCCTCGATGATGACAAGGCTCATGGAATAAATTCATGTTAATAGTGCCAGCCAAAAGTTGAGAATAGTTGATGGTCTTAAACACCAAATTGAAAACTGAAATTTATAATCTGGTTAATTTTCATAAATGTGATGTCTATTCTACTTTTCACCTGCTATACAATCTACAAAAAATGTTTTATCAAAACTTAATAAATAAGATGATGATTCTCCAATTCTGTGCAATGAATAGGTTAAACTGTAACATGAAGATACTCAAAGGAGCAATGAGTTGTGTAGATTTTCAGTATCTACACCTTTCTGGGTTAGAGGGTGAGTGAGATGAATAACGAAGGGTGAGGATCTTCTGGTAGAAAGAATTGTTGGTTAATTTTTTATCCAGGTCTAATGAGGGTAAAAATAATATGATATGGGTGGGTTTTTAAATTTTGGATAAATAAAAGAAAACTGGATATATACACTGAGATAATGTTACGTGTCTCTCTAGGCCAAAAGTATGACGGGGCATTGACAGCTAAAAGTATAACGAAGGGTATTTACATATCATTTTTAAAAGTTTGGGGGTATATATAACCTAAAAGTATGACGGTAACGGCATTGATAGACTAAAAGTATAATGAAAGTTATTTGCATACCATTTTTAAAAGTTCAGGGATATGTTTGATCTTTTACAGTAAAAAGTATTATACGTGCTCCTATTTCGGAGTGGTCTTTAATTTTTGCCCTCTCAAAATCGCCAGTCTTTAATTTTTATCCTTCAAAGCTTTAAGTAATAAAAAGATAGCCAAGAATGCGAAAAACATTCTTGTAGAGATTTAAAGTTTTAAAAAATAAAATCGGATTTATATGTAATGATTATATTCATAACATCCAAATCCAACGATCTCGAGTTGGTTTAACAACATCGTCTTTTAGACTCTCATCGTCCCAGTTCAATTCTCACCCTTTTCGGTCACTAAATGTTCCTTTAATTAAGGAATTTTTTTGCATTTTTCATATGGCTAAGATTATAAGCATTTTTTTTAAAATTCATCTACACATAATAAACACTAAAAGAATTTATAAGTTGAAAGCTTATCAAAAGTTAATAAATATGATTTTACAGCTTATGAAATTTAACCAACACTTTTACAATTATGTTATCATAATATCTTTGTAATTTTCAAAATACTCTTCGTAAAGTATACTAAATTTTAATTGCTCCTTGTTGTGAAATGGATGCCCACGTAGCATCCTTTGTCCCGAAGAAAAGGTTAATGTTTTGCCCAAGAAAATGGACAACTTGGTGTCCGAGTTGTTTATCTTTTATTGTGTATAAGTAGTGGCAGAGTATTGGCCTCTATATATATTCCTTATCCTTGTAATGAGATAGTATTAAAAATAAATAGAAAAACATTGAATGAAACAATATTACTCCACTCTCAACTTTACTTGTTTTTCTTTAGCTTTTGTTTAATACTTTGACTTATTTTATAACACGTTATCAACACGAGACTCTGTCATCTCGAGCAAATATTTTTTCAGGTAATAAAGGTAAGAACTTATTTTTCTAAAATAATGTCAAATCTATCTAAACGTAAATTTGTTGCCCTGGATATATCGGGCAAAGCCTACTTATCTTGGGCACTTGATGTCGAAATCCATTTGAATGCGATGGGTCTGGCAGACACCATCAAAGATAAGAACCAGGCTTCGAACCAAGACCGTGCCAAATCTATGGTATTTCTCCGTCATCACCTCGATGAGAGCTTAGGAATGGAATATCTCACTGTTAGGGATCTCCTTATACTGTGGAATAATTTGAATGATAGATATGTCATGATCAAGTTTCTCAGGTCATAATGGCACCTACTATAGGCCACTAGTAGGTAAGCCAACCCGTAGTCTGGAACAACTAGTAATGGACTACTGATAGAACTAAAGGAAATAGCGGAATAAATACAATAGCAAGGCTAATATAACCCCAAAACCTGGCAGAGCCAGTATAAGAGCCCCCCCATATGATCGATAGATACAAATGCTAAACAACTATACTGGTGATAGACAATGCATATGAATGGATAAATACTCCTTGATTCAAAATGCCACAACCATATCAGGGACATCATACTGGAATCGGTTCCGCAATATCAAACCATACTGTACAAAGTGTATACACCTCCTCCAGCTCACCTAGCTCACAAAGGTAGGACCTACGGCGAACAAGCTTCTCCAACTCGATGGCTCTAAGACGAAGGGGCCTCCTAGGCTATTCGAAAAATCCATATACACTGTTTGGTCCCGATCTAGGACTTCCAATAACCATCATAATCTATATAATCCATCTAGTACCGGAGATATATATATATAATCAGTGCATGGACTTGAACCGCGACTAAAAGGATGTAAATCCATAAATCCATTACCCGAAATCATGTTTGGGACTAAATCATCATAATCATGTACAAAGGGTCGGAATATCCCTCGATCGAAGTAAATAGTAGTGGTAAAATGAGCGGATAAATAATGGATCGGAATCATCCTCGATCGAAGTTCTAAAACATCATTTTTAGTTCCAAAAGCTCATCATCCAGTAAATAAGGTGGTACGACTCCTGTTATAAAATAACACTTTTTAAAGTGAAAAGTGGGAATAAATATTCTTTTTGAAATAACAGTAAAATCAAGGTTTTGGTCGGAATCGTACCACTAAATGAGCATGAATGTGCCAGATAGTATGCATGCCATCACCAGTATCCAAATAATACAACCATAAGCGCCTAAGCATCTATAAATGATAATTATAACCTTACTAAGGGTAGAATACACTCCTAGAGTCAAACTAGTCTTATAATCACGGTCTCGGGCCCAATAACATATATCCAATATAGCAAGGTCTCATAACTCGGGCAACTACAATAATCAAGGGCATAAAGCCACCACAAAGATCTAATCGAGGAAAAACCTCCCGAATCGCTAAGTCAAATGGTAAGTCTCATACCAAAGGATCCTTAATCATCAACTGTGGTTATTATGCTTATATTCAAGGTAATAGGACTCTATGGACATAACCAGTATTTATACTAGGGTTTGGGTCACATCTATACCCCAAATTCCATAACATTGGCTAAGCCATGCTACTCTGGCCATACTCACATCCTATAATCCCTTCCTAGCATGCAATCTATACTATACACAATCTCATAGAGAAAAGTAGACCGAAGCCTACCTCGATGCCAAACCGCAATTCTTCAAGTGTCCACAAATTGCTCGACCTTGCTCCACGATTCCGAATTGATGTCACACTATCAAAATAGTAACCTACACGTCAACACGAGTAAAATGATACCCATATTGCAATATAATACTCCGAGCCCAAAATCAGGTCAATAATGGGCCCGTGAGGTCCGCTAATGGAATCTCAAAATTGAATCCGTCATGAGGTCCCTCGAATAATAAGGAATGTATGCTCAAAAGTTGAGCACAAATGGAGCATAAATCGGGGATCAAATCAGTCCCCAAAGTTAAGGATTCAAAGATCTAATTTCTAAGAGCCCAAAAGTTCGAAGGGACGAGGTACTGGGCCAACATGCCTCAAGTATGGCTCCCCAGATAACCTCCCAGTAGAGACAACGCTCCTAAGGGATTTCACCAAAGGTATCTGTTTTTACTTCATAACCTTACTTCACTTTTCTAAATAGCCATAAACCCAAACTCAGCGACCCGCTGGCCTCCAACTGGGCTGAATACGACTAAAACATATCATCCCAAACCACAACACGCGAACAACATGCCGATACAAGTGCAATCTAGCAGAAACTCAACCAGTATACAGGCAATCCAAGGCCAGAATCAGGCTACAACTTCAACATCCAAACTTAACCTTCTTTTGCCTTTCCAAACTTGCTATCAACCCTGAATCACGCAAAATGTCATCTGAGCCCTATTCGGGAAATCACACCACACCATCCTCAAAAAGTTGAATCTGACTTACCAAAAATCCATGATGGCAAGCGCGAGAATAAGCCCATAAGGTGATACCAGGACGCACAAACAGAGGTGACCAAGGTCTGCAAACTTAGGCCAAAGCTGCAACTGGTCTGGATGACCCTTGAAACTGACGGTCAGAAGTTTGAAGCACCAATCTCATAAAACTGGACGATCGGCTCCAGGATATTCCACGAACTGTGAATAAAGCCATGCTATGCCCATCTTAAGCACACTTCTTCCGTTGAGAAGACTATCCATTATTCTGACCGAAATGGAGAACCGAGGTCAGAAGCAGAAGAAACCAATACCATATACCGATTGATCACCTTTCGAGCATCTATCTAGCACGGTCTATCCAAACTGAAGGAAACTGAACCGTTATGCAACTAGTAGGCTTAGCTAGCCTAAAAATGAATGCCCAACCAAGGTGAATCTGGAAATGGGGATGCAACAAAGTAATGCAAACCCAAGCTAAAATTCCAACACTGAAGCTGAACTAGTCGATCTCAACTATCCAAATTGATCATGTTGACGAGTAGGCATCCACAAACTGAAATCTATCATGAATCCCAAGCTGTTATCCAGAAAGGTACAAAATCACATCTGGAGCCAACAAGTCCTTACAAAGGCCAATTGCCCCAATCAACCTCGCTACCAAAAAATCAAGCACAAGCCCAACAATCCCCGCAAGAACTAAAACTGAAATACCACCGAAGAATGTAATCCCAATTGGGGAAAAATAATATAATAAAGATATAAGCAATCAAGACGCAATCCACTAAGGTCAGATTATATCAAGGCATAACCAAGAACTCACCAAGGTTGTAATAAGCGCTACTGATAGTAAACACTCGAGCAACTCGGAAGAAATACAACCTTAGTCTACATTTGGTCAAATTACTACTCAATCTATGACAACGAATACCCATAGGCACATATCATCATGCAGAAGCACTCTGCGAAGTCATACAAGGCCGAACAAGTGCCAAAATGAGAATTCTCCCAATTATATCAACTTTAACGCGGCTGAATCATAAACTATAGCATAGGAAGAATGGAGTATCCAACTCCATACCAAAACTAAGATCAACATGCTCTCCAGGAGACAAATCCACAGTTCAGAAAGTAAGTCTCAGACTTCTCAATCTCAGAAATGGGCGATAGAACCGAATCGCCAACCCCAACTCAAAATCAATATCAAAATCAAGACCACTACCGGGTGATGAATTATCCAAATCCAAAGGACAGATCCCAAGTGCATTACCAAAAGAAATGGGCTATAAAAGAAAGCTACCAATGCTAAAATCATAACAAAGCCCTGGAAGGTCAAGCTTACTTTCATTCTCATAATCTGATCAGTTGCTAACCTTGCTAACAGAAAGGGAAGGCAGACCAACTGAGGTAGCCATCGAATCCAACAAAGTAAGATTTGCAAGAAAGGGAAAACGCTAGTCTAGCCATCTATCAATGAAGAATTAGTAAAGGTTAAACCAATGACCATAATAATAATAGCATAATATGCAGGTGGTATAAAAACAAAAATCAACAACAAGTACCACTCTAAGGCCACAATAAGGCTGGAAAGCCAAGGAAACAGGACTTTAACCTGACTGCTATACCCCAAGAAAAGCACAATACTGATCCACTCTATAGCCATAACAAGGATAATATGCCAAGGAAAATAAGACTTTAACCCGACTGCTATACCCTAAGAAAAGCACAATGCTGATCCACTCTATAGCCATAACAAGGTCAATAATCCAAGGAAAATGGGACTTTAACACAAATGCTATACCCTTAGAACAATACTACACTGATCCACTCGATCCATTACTAAAGAATCATCTATGGGGGTAGTCATATATGCATAAGCCTACAAAAGGGCATACATCAATCACTGTGAAAGCACCAAGGCATATAACAACCGATATAGAAATACCACGGCATATAGTCATCGATGGGTATGAAAACCCCAACACAACTTAAATAGTAACTAAAGGCAGAGAATTAAAGGTGCACCTATCACGGTGGAAATCTGAAATCATTAATCTAGTGTGCCCGAGGAGTACGAATGATCAACTGAGGCAGTAGGTGCATGACCTCTAACTGAAGGTACCACCACACTATGAGACTGATCTTGATGATCTGCCTGACTTATGATCCCATGTCGGGGACACTTTCTGGACCAGTGACCGATCTCTCTGCAGTCATAACAAACCCCTAAAGCTCTAACCTGGTAGAAAACATGAGCTAACCCCAACTGGCTGACTAAACCGCGCCTGGGGCGCTCCCTAGACCAATGAATAATCCTTCCACAATCAAAACATGTTCCTGGAACTCTCAGATGCACTAAACCTACTGATCTAGAATGGTCACCACGACTTGAAGACCTAGACCGAATGCTCTATGATATCTGACCAGAACTCTATCCACTGATACCTTCACGATCTACCCGAGAGCTATCCATAAGCTGAGGTGCTACTTGTACAAGTCTAATAAGATGAAAATAGTGCTGCCTCTACTGGGATGATTCCGACCTCCAAACGAAATACCCCTAACACTAAACTGCTGACATGACCTCATACCACCACCTCATACAAGCCCTCTATGTAGCCCTCGCGTGATCAACAACCTCAGAGGAAGAAGACATAGTTACTATCAAATGCTCTGATGCCAAACGGAGTGGTAAGGTTAACCCTCTAAAAATCTCCGCACCCACTCAGGCTCATTAGAAAATAATATAGGAGTATGTATGGCTACTCAAGAAACCCAATTTCATACTCTAAAATAGATAGAGAACCTTGTTGAACACCAACAAATCCAACTCTAGTTGGAGAATTACTTGATGGACTGGACATTACCTCTAGCTGAGAGGTATCCAGAAACAGAATCAAAACCCATAACATTGAATCCTAAAAAGCTGAGGCAGTCACAAACTCTATCAAAACCTGGGCGAACCCCAGACCCTCTGGCTGATGCTGAAGATCCTCGATATCAATCTCTAACTCTCTAGCCCGATGCTGAGCTGAAACTCTGGTAACACGCCGTGAAATACCGTCCGCATCTATCAATGACCTCTTACTATCCCTTTGATAGAGAATGGAGTCAAAAGAAGTACTTAGAGGTTCATAAAAGTACGGACACACGATAAGAAGTCAAGAATAGAATTTCCTAAGAATGCCATGTAGCCTCCCAAAGATAGGATACAAATGTCTCCACACCGATCCGCAGGACTCTACTAAATACTTAGCTCTTGTACCAATAATACCGGTAAACCTAGGCTCTGATACCAATTTTTCATGACCCAATTTCTCAGGTCATGATAGCACCTACTATAACCCACCAGTAGGCAAGCCAACCCATAATCTAGAACAGCTAGCAATGGACTAGTGACAGAACTAAAGGAAACAACGAAATAAATTCAATATCAAGGCTAATATAACCTCAAAACCTGGCGGAGCCAGTACAAAAGCTTTTAATACAACGGGAATACAAGTGAAATACAAAAAAATATATGTATACAAGCTGTTTCTGACACAATATAGAGAACAGTCTAACAATAAGAGGGATAGTAGGGATACTCCAAAACATCGAGAGCTCACCCTAAATCTCCAATCCATAGATGCTTCGTACGATACACACATCAATAGATATATCTCGTACTATAACCTGCAGGCTATAAAAGTGTAGTATGAGTACCAAACACATGGTACTTAGTAGGCAACGGCTGACTGAGCTCCAAAAATAATGCAAGAATAAATAACACGTAAGGCATGAATATAAACAACATGAAACTATCAAAGAACTAAGCATAATAATGCTAATGGAACAATAAAAATCAACTATCCTATTCTGACAACAACAAGGGCCTAAGGTGGAGTACCGTATATCACTAGCCAATATACAAATTCAGAGTGGAAAAAAGGTATATTGTAGTATACAATGCCAAAGAATACATATACGATACGAATATGCAAAGAAAAGAGAGATATATGATAACACCGTTTATATATATATATATATATATATATACATACATACATACATATACATATAGTACTAGCTTAGTGGTAATAACCTGAGGGAATTACCCTAACATCTCAAGGCCCATAATCAAGCAGGGAAGCTAAATCTAGCATATCCAGGGTCCCCAACCAGGGATGTCTAAACATGAAATAACTAAACCATAATGTAATTCACTACAAAGGTAAAGAAATCAGAAACGTACCTCCAAACTTGGGGTACAAATCCACAACCAACCTACTATGAACTAGCCATATTAACAAAATAATAAAGTAATCGGCTAGTCCAGGTAAACAAGTACCTAACCGGACCCTCATAAGCCCGGAAGGTTCATAGAAACACTTAGCAAACAACAATCATAACCTGTAACTATATAGCCCCTATAAGACCGATAGATACAGGTGCGAAATAACTATACTGGTGGTAGGTAATGCATATGAATGGATGAATGCAGCATAAACCGAAATGCAATAACCATATCGGGGACACCAGACTCGAACCGATTTTAAAATCTCAAACCATACCATACCAAGTGTATACACCTCATACAGCTCACCTAGCTCACAAAGATAGGACCTACGACGACCGAGCTTCTCCAGCTCGACGGCTCTCGGACTAAGGGGCCCCTTAAGGATTTGAGAAATCCATATACACTGCCTGAATTTGATCCAAGACTTCCAATAACCATCATAATCCATATACTTCATCTAGTACCGGAGATATATATATATAATCAGTGCACAAACTCGAACTGTGACTAAAAGGATGTAATCCATAAATCCATTGCCCGAGATCATGCTCGGGACTAAATAATCATTATCATGTACAAAGGATCGGAATATCCCTCGATCGAAGTAAATAGTAGTGGTAAAATGAGTTGATAAATAATGGATCGAAATAATCCTTGGTCAAAGTTTTATAACATCATTTTTAGTTCCAAAAGCTCATAATCCAGTAAATAAGGTGGTACAATTCCCATTATAAAATAACTCTTTTTAAAGTGAAAAGTAGGAATAAATCTTCTTTTTTGAAATAGTAGTAAAATCAAGGTTTTGGTTAGAATCGTACCACTAAATGAGCAGGAATGTGCCAGATAGTATGCATGCCATCACCAGTATCCAAACAATACAACCATAAGCGCCTAAGCATATATAAATTTTAATCATACCATTGCTAAGGGTAGAATACTCACCTAGAGTCAAACTAGTCTTATAATCATGGTCTCGAGTCCAATAACATATACCCAATATAGCAAGGTTTCAAAACCCGGGAAACCACAATAATCAAGGGCATAAAGCCACCACAAGAGTCTAATCGGGAAAAACCTCCCGAATTGCTAAGTCAAATGTTAAGTCTCATACCAAAGGATCCTTAATCATCAATTGTGGTTAACATGCTTTTATTCAAGGTAATAGGATTCTAATGGACATAACAAGTATTTATACTAGGGTTCGGGTCACATCTCTACCCCAAATTCCATAACATAGGCTAAGTCTGAAACACTAGTCATACTCATATCCTATAATCCTTTCCTAGCATGCAATCTATACTATACACAATCTCATAGAGAAAAGTAGATCGAAGCCTACCTCGATGTCGAACCGCAATTCTTGAAGTAACCACAAATCGTTCAACCATGCTCCATGATCCTGAATCAACGTCACACTATCAAAATAGTAACCTACATGTCGACACGAGTAAAACAACACCCATATTGCAGTATAATACTCCGGGCCCAAAATTGGGTCAATAATGGACCTATAGGGCCCGCTAACAAAATCCCAAAATTAAATTCGTCACATGGTCCCTTAAATGATAATGAAATGTATGCTCAAAAGTTGAGCACAAATAGAGCGTAAATCGGGGCTCAAATCAGTCCCCAAAGTTAGGGATTCAAAGACCTAATTTCTAAGAATTTAGAATGAGATGGAATGGAATTCAATAGGTAAAATGATGAATAAGGATCAGGGAGCGGCTACTACTAAAGCGTATCCTAGAACGCTTTAGCGGTCACACCAGATATCAGGTACCAGATTTTAGCTAAGTCCAAAATGGACTCCGATCGAGTGCTCAGAATTCATTTGGAACCCCATACGCACAAACAAACTATGCTAACATACCAAATTCGACATTAAAAACTCAACAGAACCATTAAAATTTCCAACCGAGATTGTTTTGATTAAATATGGGGTCCACACCTATAGTTCCATTTTTCACCAAATCTATCCAATAGCCCAAAATGAGTCCAGAAGCGTTGGGACCCTGACCAAGGGTCCCCCTAGCCTAAAATCAATGTTACAGAGCTGATGGCACTGTCAAAATTTCAATTTAAGATAGTCTACTAGGAGTTTTGGTTTGAGATCAAATCTTTAATAGCGAAAGCTCTAAAACAGGAAAATGAGTCTAAAACCCAAACGGACTGTCCGATAACCAAAATGACAGTTCCAACAAGTTATAAATGACCAGTAGGTACTATAGGAAGGCTCAAAATACTGAAATGCATAGTAATTAAGAAAATGACCTCGAGGGTCATTATAAGATTTGACCACGTAAAGATGGTCGTTCTTCCACAGGTTTATTATGAATGAACCCATTTGAGATTAAAAGATTTTAATGATATAACTGCGTATAATTATACTATGTTTAGAAGTAAATCATAGTTAAATTTATGCGGAGAAAATATCACAGATCATGATATGCTAGAGAAAACATTCTCCACCTTTCCTGTCTCGAGTATGCTCTTGCAGCAGCGATACCGAGAAATGGGATTTAAAAAATATTCTAAATTAATTCTACATCTTCTTTTTACTGAACAACATAATGATCTTTTAATGAAAAACCATGAAAGTCGACCTCATGGTACTGCTCTATTTCCTAAAGTAAATGCTGCTAATTTTCACCAATATAGGTGTGATAGAGGTCTTGGCCCTATTCATAGTTGTGGCCTTGGTCGAGGAAGAAATTTCAATCATGGTGATCGTCTTACACTGAATAATAACCCTCAACACCAGCAGTATAAAAAGAAAGGTGAAAAACCTGATGCGGTGCAAAGAAAAAATACAGAAACTAGATGCTATCAGTATGGAGGAAAAGGGCACTGATCACGTACCTGTCATATGCCAAGGTACATGGTTAATATCTATCAGGAATCCCCCAGGAAGGTGGATAATAATGTAGAAGCAAACTTTATCTCAGAAGATAATGTTGAGCCTATGCATTTAGACGTTGCAGATTTCTTTGAATTCCCTGAAGGAAATATAGATCACCTTATCGGTGATGGATTTGTAATAGTCTAAGTATTTTACTTTTCTATTGGTTGTATTATTTTACGTTTCAGTTAGTTTTGTTTCACTAGACATGTAAGTAAATAAAGTTTTTTTAATACGTTGTTTGCTAGTAATACTATAATGTTTACTGTGTTTATATTTTCATCTTGAAGAATATATGGATACTCCTCAAATTTTATTTGGATCAATGATCGATTGTAAGGATATTTGTGTAATTGATAGTGGAACAACGCACGCCATATTTAAAGGTAAGATATATTTTTCTCAGTTGCTTAGAAGAAAAGCAAATGTTACAACAATTTATGGTAATTCAAAATTGATTGAAGGCTCCGGAAGAGCTACTATATTTCTGCCTAAGGGGATGAAACTTGTTATAGAAGATGCACTGTTCTCTTCTAAATCCCTTAGAAATTTATTATGTTTTAAAGATATCCGCCGAAATAGATATCATGTTGAGACAATAAATGAAACAAATGTTGAATATCTTGGAATTACCAAGAATGTCTCAGGCCTGGAGAAATTGCCAACTTTGTCTTCTGGCTTATATTATGCAAAAATTAGTACAGTTGAAACACACTCTATCGTAAACCAGAAGTTTACTAATTTGAATACTTTTGTGCTTTGGCATGTCCGAATGGGTCACCCTGGATCAATAATGATGAGACGAATCATTGAAAATTCAAATAGGCATCCGCTAAAGAACTTGAAGATTCTTGCAAGTGATGAATTTTCATGTGCTGCTTGTTATCAAGGCAAATTGATAACTAAGCCATCGCCATGGAAGGTTGGCATCGAATCTCCTCTTTTTCTAAAATGTATACATGGGGATATATGTGGACCTATTCACCCATCCAGTGGGTCATTTAGATACTTTATAGTCCTAATAGATGCATCATCAAGATGGTCTCATGTATGCCTCTTATCGTCTCGTAACCTGGCGTTTGCAAAATTATTGGCACAAATAATACGATTAAGGGCGCAATTCCCAAATTATCCTATTAAGGCTATTCGCCTCGATAATGCCAGAGAATTTACATCCCATGCTTTTGATAATTATTGTGTATCAGTTGGGATAATTCATACTCAAATTGGCTTTGCTGAGTCATTTATTAAGCGCCTATAGTTGATAGCAAGATTACTACTTATGAAAATGAAATTGCCCACTACTGTTTGGGGTCATGCTATCTTACATGCAACATCACTTGTTTGTCTCAGACCAACTTATTATAATAAATACTCTCTGTCACAATTAGTCTTTGGTCATGAACCTAATATTGCTCATCTATGAATTTTTGGTTGTGCTACATACGTGCCAGTAGCACCACCACAACACACTAAGATAGACCCCCAGAGAAGTTTAGAAATATATGTTGGGTTTGAGTCACCCTCTATAATTTGCTATCTTGAGCAACTGACGGGAGATTTATTTACTGCTTGATTTGCAGATTGTCGATTTGATGAAACAAATTTCCCACAATTAGGGGGAGAGAAACAGGAACTCAAAAGAGAAATTGCGTGGAAAGTTTCGTCATTATCTCATTTTGCTCCACGTGCCTCCATATGTGAACATGAGGTACAGAGGATCATTCACTTACAAAAAATAGCAAATCAAATACCAAATGCATTTATTGATTTGAGAAGGCTAACTAAGTCACATATCCCTCAGTGAATGTGCCTGTCCAAATTGAAGTCCGAAATGGACCATCCATTATTGTCATAGCTTCTGAATCCCACATACGCCTGAAGCATGGTAGACCATTATTCGAAGGATAAAAATCCTAGAAAAAGAAGCACAAAAAATGATAAGAGTGACACTATAAAAAAATCTCATGAAGAGATTCAAGATCTGATTAATCCTGATATTCCTAAAGAAATCAGTGAACCTGAGATTCAAGTAAATGAAAAACTTTTAATGAGTTCCACCGGTGATGAGATGAATTTAGATTAATCAAAAATTATGGTGGATAATGTTTTTGCATATAATGTCATGCTTAATATTATACAAGACAGTGAGGATCTTGAACCCCTGTCTGTTGAAGAATGTCAACGAAGAATGATTGGCCAAAATGGCAAGAGGTAATTCAATCAAAATTGAATTCACTTGCTAAACGTGAGGTTTTTGGACATGTAATCTAAACCCCTAAAGGTGTAAAGCCCATTGGATATAAATGGGTCTTTGTGCGAAAAAGAAATGAGAGAAATGAAATTATAAGATACAAGGCATGCCTTGTTGCACAAGGATTCTCTCAAAGGCCAGGAGTCGACTACAAAGAAACATATTCACCCATTACGGATGCAATAACATTTTGATATCTCATCGATTTAGCTGTACATGAAAACCTTAAAATACATCTAATGGATGTGGTTACAACTTATCTTTATGGTTCACTTGATAATGAAATTTATATAAGGATCCCAGAAGGATTAAAGATGCCTGAAGCATACAATTCAAAATCTCGAGAAATGTATTCAATCAGACTACAAAGATCATTATATGGTCTAAAACAATCAGGGTGTATGTGGTATAATCGCCTTAGTGAGTACTTGATAAATGAAGGCTACATAAATAATGTCATTTGTCCATGTATTTTTATTAAGAAAAGAACATCAGAGTTTGTTATACTCGCCATTTATGTTGATGACAAAAATCTCATTGAAACTCCAGAAGAGGTCCAAAAGGCAATTGAATATCTAAAGAAGGATTTTGAGATGAAAGATCTTGGAAAGACAAAACTTTGTCTTGGTCTGCAAATTGAGCATTTAGCAGATGGGGTCTTCATCCATCAATATACCTACACTGAGAAGGTTTTGAAATGATTTTACATGGACAAAGCACATCCATTAAGTACTCCAATGGTAGTTCGATCACTTGAAGTTAGTAAAGATCCATTTCGACCTCCAGAAGAGAATGAAGAGATTCTTGGTCCTAAAGTACCATATCTCAGTGCTATTGGTGGACTTGTGTATCTTGCTAATGCTACAAGGCCTAATATAGCATTTTCTATTAATTTACTAGTAAGATATAGTTATGCCCCTACTCGTAGACGTTGGAATAGAGTTAAACATATATTGCGATATCTAAAAGGGACTATTAATATGGGTCTATTTTATACTAACAAAAATAGTGCAGATTTTGTTGGTCATGCAAATGTAGGTTATTTATCTGACCCACATAAAACTCAATATCAAACAGGCTATGTGATTACATACGGAGGTACTGCCATATCATGACGATCTACAAAGCAGTCTATTGTTACTACTTCTTCAAATCATGCTGAGATAATAGCTGTTCATGAAGCAAGTACAGAATATGTATGGTTGAGATTAGTGATACATTACACCAAAGAGAGATGTGGCCTGAAATGTGATATCAAGATACCCAGAGTACTATTTGAAGACAATGCTGCATGCATAGCTCAATTAAAAGGAGGCTTCATAAAAGGAGATAGAACGAAACACATCTCACCAAAATTATTCTTCACACTTGATCTCTTGATGAATGGTGATATTGATGTACAACAAATCCGTTCAAGTAACAATTCAACAGATTTGTTCACTAAATCTTTACCAACTTCAACTCTTGAGAAGATGGTACATAAGATTGAAATGATGACAATTAGTAGACACGTGTGTCACAAATAAGTGCAAATAAATGGAGAGAGAAAGAGAGAGGAGGAAACTGAAGTAACTAGCTATTGCTGAATCAAAATGAGATGATCTTATCATTATCATCAATTCATCATCATCACCCAATTCCTGTTGGAGTTTCCAAAACTTCTATTTATATATTCCCTACCACTGTCTGAATTATGGTCTTCATCAGGGGGAGTAAGAATGTGCGTTGTACTCTTTTTTCCTTAACCAAGGTTTTATCCCACTGGGTTTTCCTGGTAAGGTTTTTAATGAGGCAGCACTCAAATGCGTATTCTATAAATTTTCTTTTACATGGACATCCAAAGGGGAGTGTTGCCCATGTAGCATCCTTTGTCCCCAAGAAATGGTTAATGTTTTGCCCAATAAAATGGACAACTTGGTGTCCAAGTTATTTATATTTTATTGTGTAGAAGTAACGGCCAAGTATTGGCCTCTATATATATTCCTTATCCTTGTAATGAGATAGTATTAAGAGAAAATAGAAAAAAAGTGAATGAAATAATATTACTCCACTCTCTCAACTTTACTTGTTTTTCATTAGCTTTTGTTTAATACTTTGTCCTATTTTATAACACTCCTCTATTTTTTTGGTTGTTCGTCTCTTTGTTGTTATAAAACTTTTAAATTTTACTTATCTGTAAATAGATTTAAGGACCTCCATTTTAATAGAGATATAGTATTTATTCAATACCTCTTTCCTGAATACACTAATTATCATCACCTCTATCAAATATATGATTTGGTTTTTTTTTTTTTTAGTAGAAAATCAAGTATCAACCTTATTACCTAAAAATATTTTTCAAACTTTGAATACCTATTAGCTACTACATGCTTATAGTAAGCACTAAAACGGATGCTAAATCCACTTAACAAGTGAGCTTTTTTAACTCTTATGTTAGTTTGAAGAAGAAATTTCACATATAATAATGTAACTATATTATTTTTTAATAGTAAAAGTTGTTTCTATCATCGTATATGGAGGAGAATCATAGAACAAATTAAAGCGTGAGAGAGGGGGGAGAGAGATATTCATGATATTAAAATAAAATTTCTTCATTTGTCCCCCCTCCCATCCCCTCCCATAGGAAAAGAGAAAAACTTGTTGAAAATTGCTATCCAACTAAGAAAGACATGGGCTTTTGGGCATGGTAATTAAACACTTAGTTAGCGTTAGTATTTGTTTTTAAAAATCACTAACTCAGATGTTTTATTAACATACGCTATTATTTTACCAACTCACAGGTGTAAGTGCTATAGTACAGTGTTGATTAGTTTGCTTTGGTGTAATAGGGAGGCTAGAACCAAAGAAAGATTGTATGTTGTATTCTTTCCTCTTATTAGGCAGCTATCTCGAGCACGCTGAACATTAACTTTCTTTTTTTTTTTTCCTTTTCTAACCATCAAAATTGTCCCAATTGTGCCCTACGGTTATTGGAACACTCTCTACTATGTGTAGTGAAATTCTCTAATTTGGTGGAACTAAGCTTACCTTAAAGCAAATTTCAACTTATAGCTTTTGCACTTCCTGTTCACTTTGTTTTTATTCGAAGCCCAATTTCACCACTCTATATCACTATGGTCACCTTGCCCGAGAAATTACTAGATCACCTTCTCCTGTATTATTATCTTGTTTTTGTTGTGTCAAAAGAAACTAAAAGCATTTTGTTGTGTCAAAAGAAACTAAAAGCGTACTTTGCTGCTAATTTAGTAGCCATCTAGCAGTATGTTCTATTTTTTTTTTTACCTACTTCTTTTTCTATTTATATATGAGTTTTTTCCTGTGAGATGTACCTTTATCTTTGAAGAAATAGAGGAGAGAGACTAATTTAGGAGTCCAAGATGTATGATGAGAAAAAAATACTGTTGTTGTAAAAAGAAAAAGTAGTATTTTACAAACAACTTTGATTCTTTAAGATGAAAAATTCACACAGAAAATGTATGCCCTGTATATTTGTTAGTTTATTATTTATGAATCTTATAGACCTTCATGTGTTTGTTTGTGTTTGATTTCTGAGCTAGGAGAGCTTGAAATTTCAGTCTTACTCATTAGTATACTATAAAAAGAGTGACTCTCCTTTGCTTATGAGAGCTAGGTGCTTTCTCTACAACTAATTCTCTTTAACAGAAAAGACATTTCATGATCGCACACTAGCCTTTATCCTTTTTTTTTTAATTAAAGAGGCCAGTTGGCTCATTTTATTCCCAAAACAAAATTGTACAAAATTAGGCTCGATTGATCCAATCCCAAGGAAAAGAAAAGGAAAGTCAAAAGAGCAAAAAGAGAAAAATAAATCAAATCCTAAAAATCAAAAAAAGGAAAATGGAAGGTGAAGTCTCTCATCATCTTGAAGCCTTCAAACTTCACTATTATTGTACTCTCCAATGCTGGGGACTGCTTTGTTTTCAAGTAATGTTCCTCACCTCTTTCCTTTCTTGATGTGAATCATTTCTACTTCTATACCTTGCTTGATCTGATCTTCAAATGAGCTAAAAAATATCAAAATTAAGCTGCTTTGAATTGATTACATCTCAAGTCACCTTATCTTCTCACCAGGTGCTATGAATTCGATCCAGGTTGGAACTAGTTCTAAGCTTTGCTTATTGATTTTTTTAGGTGTATGTGTTCAGATCTGTAGCTGAAGATATATCTCTAAGGTACACCTTTAATAACTTTGTCTATTATCTGCAAGGGGTTGAAACCCTAATGGTATTGATACCACCCTCTTAGACTCTAAACGAGGTTACTAATGTAGCCCTAGTTTGCATTCTCCATCCGTGTGTATTGCTGGAACTTTATTCTTGTATCTGCTAATTATTTTTGTTAATAACTCTTCCAAGTCCATATGCTGCTTTATTATTAAGAGTGCCTTTTGTGTGTTGTTATTGCCTGTGTCTTCAATCCGGTGCCTTCCTCTTCAGTGTTTTAACTCTCATGTGTGGAGTTTGCGTTTATCTGGTATGAGAATTACTTTTGCCTTTTGTGGTAGCTCCGCAAATGAATAGTATGTTTGAGTACCTGCAAAACTAAAACACCAATTAGATAAAAAATCTACCAGAGTGTTCCCTTCTCTGAATATGTGTTGTATCTTAATCTGCTTTCCCTTCATACGTTCCTTAATCCTCCTGATACACATTTCAATATTCCATGGACAATCCCATTCTCCTCTCACTATCTTTGTCAATGCTAAGGAATCAGTTTCTATTACTAGGGGCAAGAAGTGATGTTCAACACAGTACTCACATCCTTCTTTCACTGCCAAAGCTTCAACACACAAACTTGTATTCTCTGCTATTTGTTTACACAGTGCAAATTGTAATTTACCCTCATGATTTCTAATACAAAAGGCTATAGAACTCAGTCAGGAATGGGTTACCCTTAGAGGCCCCATCTGAGTTATATTAGAACTAATTATTATTAGGAAACTTCCACAACACCTGCACAACTTTCACAATAGGAGTATAGTTTTGGAAAAAGTCCACAAGTAAGGGCCAATCCTGTGGTATTTCCTGTAACCAAGGGTACAAAACTATAGACAAGAAGTGCAAACTTCTTGAAATCTCATAGATAACCCTTCTCCAGTGTACAGAACCCCCATGATTCACCTTATTTCTACTCTTCCATATATGCCAACATATCATTTCTGGAACAGCCTAAAAGATAGGTTTTAACCTACTAGAACGGTCTACCTTCCACCATTTCTAAATAGTTTGATGACATTGCAAAAAAGGTCCATCTACTCCTAAACATATAGAAAAATACGTCCATATTCTTTGACCAAAATCACTATTGATGAACACATAATGAGTGGTTTCTAAGTGAGGTATTAAACAACATCTATACCTTGAAACTAGACTGATACCACATCTCTGTAAGATGTCATCCATAGGAATCTTGAATTTCCACAATATCCAAAGAAAAAAATTGATTTTAAAAGGCACTCCCTTACACCATATCATTTGTATATCTACAGATGGATCTTTCTCTGTCTGAACAAATGAAAGGTACTTGCTACTGTGAACTTACCAGTTGTTGTAGGCATCCACCTTGGTAAATCCCATGGTGATGCATCCTTACTGATAATGATGTTATCCTGAACATGTTGTACAATGTCATGAGGCAACAGTTCTTGCATCTTGTTTACATCCCATCTATTCTCATTCATGAAAGAATCTATCTCTCATGCTTCATCTATAATTACAAAATCAGGTTCTACAACATGATACAAAGCCCCAAGTTTAGACCAGTTATCCCACCATATACTATATGAACCAACTATAGGTTCCCACCAAATCTCATGTTCCATGGAGTCCCTTACCTCAGGCATTTTCTTCCATATTTGAGAACCCCCTTTTCATTGTACTAGAGTGGGAATACTCTTTTTACAATATTTATTCCACATATAGTCAGTCCAAAGGGATCTTGTTGTTCTAAAAATCCACCAAAGCTTAGCATACATAACTTTATATATATCAAACAGTGATCTAAAGCCCAAGCCCCGTTCCTTCTTTGGGTAACACATCTTATCCCAAGCAACCCAGTGCTTACTCTTACCTTCATCTTTATTACTCCAAAGGAATCTGTTGAAAATCTTGTGTAGTTCATATAGAATAAACTTAGGAGGAAACAAAACAGAAAGTAAATACAAAGGGATGTTTTGAAGCACAGTACTAATAAGTACAGCCTTACCACCATAGGATAATAATTTACCCTTCCAATTCTGAAGCCTCCCTTTCACCTTCTTGATCAAATCATTATAGTAAGACTTTCTCTTTCTAGCATGTGTGATGGGGAAATCTAAATATGCAAAAGGAAAATCTCCTTGTTGAAACCCTATAATCACTTGTACCTCATTCTTCAATTCTGTAGCCACTTTCTTATACATGTAAAATCTGCTTTTGTGTTTATTGATGAGTTGACCTGAAACTTATTAATAACCTTTAAGAACTAACATCACTTTTACAAGAGAATACCTTTCATAAGATGTAAATATGATGGTGTCATCTGCATAAGCTAGATGATTTATGTCCTTACTCCATTTAGGTAGTCCATATCCTTTATATCTTTCATCTTCAAAAGGTCATTAAGAGATCTAGAGAGAGCTTCTGCTGTGAGGATGAATAGAGTAGGTGACAATGGATCACCCTACTTAATTCCTCTGGTAGAATGAAAAAATCCATATGATTTACCATTAATAATAATGGAATACCAGTTATTTTCCACCAACCTCCGGATCAAATCTATAAGAACCTCTATAAAGCCCATCTTTCTCATGAGCCTGGTAAGAAACAGGCAAGAAAATCTGTTATAAGCTTTTGACATGTCCAACTTTATGACCACATTAGCTAGCTTCCCTCTTAATCTAATATCAGTGATTATTTCCTGAGTGAGTTAAACATTTTCAATAATGCTTCTTCCTTTGATGAAACCTGGCTAATTTTTCAATATCTGTTTAGGTAACAAGCCTTACAATCTTTCATGCACAACTCTGGATATGACCTTGTTAATAAAGTTACTGAGATTTATAGGTCTCAAATCTGTGAAATCTTCCACAACCTCTTTCACTGGAATAAGCACCAAATTAGTATGTGTAACACTCTTAGGAAGTGTATTACCTTCAAAGAAATCCCTTACTATATTATACACATCCTACTTCACTATCTCCCAACAATATTGGTAAAAGAGACCTGAAAATCCATCTGGGCCACATGCACTACTTCCCTTTAAACTAAAAACTGCTTGCTGCACTTTCTCCATTGTAGGCATCACTAGCAAGAAACTATTTTCTTCTTCAGTTACCATTTGTGGCAAATGATTTAATAAATCAAAATTGGTGCCTTCCTCCTCTTAAGTGAATTGTTCTTTGTAAAACCTTATTGCATCATCTGCCACCTCTTCATTACCCTCAATCCAATTTCCTTCTGTATCTTTTATTCTATTAATCTGTAGTCTTTTTCTTCTTCCCTTTACAAGGCTATGAAAG
Source organism: Capsicum rhomboideum (assembly GCA_031232105.1). Classification (NCBI taxonomy): domain Eukaryota; kingdom Viridiplantae; phylum Streptophyta; class Magnoliopsida; order Solanales; family Solanaceae; genus Capsicum; species Capsicum rhomboideum. The sequence continues at coordinate 122,374,517 of CP124712.1, read as the reverse complement.
AAACTTGTATTTTTATCCCCCTTGTCAAATAATGTGATTCCTACTTTTGCCTCTAAAATTCTTCTTCAAAATGAAGTTACTTTTTCACCTCGGCTTGCGCTTTCTGCATTACTATCCTGTTAGCAAAAGATGGATCTTCCACAAATAATTGATCTTTTAATTTCATGATCTCTTCCCTGATTGTTAGTTGCTGAAAAATATCACCAAACCTCTCTTGATATATAAATTTATCCTTTCTCCTTGCTATATAAATTTATAATTAAAGTCCTTTCATGTACAATATTTGACAAAAAAATCTCAAAAAATGCTTTCAAATTATCTTTGGTCAAACGGATCCTATTGTTCGCGATTCTTGATAATTTTGCTTTCTTTTCGCCAAATTTTTGATGATTCTATGAAATTATTTTTTTTCACTTATTGCACTTGTCAAATGAGAATAGCACAGATGATAAATTGTCCATCAATAGTTATGAGTTTCCTCATTTTGGTTATGATTTTCTTTTTTGGATGTGATTATTAGTAAAATAAATTTATATTGAAACTATCACGAAGAAATGGTTTTACTCATTATTATACCCCATTGTAAAGAATATTGGGTATTAGAGTCCATGTGTCCTAACAATTTATGAATATTATACAATAAGAACTTGTTTCAAAAGATGAATTAATGGACAAATTTCTGGCTCCATTTTCACAATATGATCTTTTAGATGCAGAATTTTTCGAAGCAAAAGTCAGCATAAAAGAAAAATTAGGTCAGAACACCCTTTAAGTCTTTAATCAATTAAAAGGGACAAGTGAATCCCATAATATTAATTAAGTTAGAGGGGTTAAATTCCTTGAATATCTGTGCACATTTATGGAACAACTGGTTAGTTATCCCAATAACTATTCAATTGTCCAATAACTGCAACAATTGTCAAATAATTGTAATAGTTTGAGAGATGATTTTCCAAGATTCATGTTCACCAATTTCAAGAAGGAAGCTATTTTAGGATCAACTTAAGTAATACCTTTTTGTATTGGGAAAAATTATCATGTACACTTGATAGCATATGACAAAATGACATATGACATTGAAGTGAAATTGGAGAGTGATTTGACGTAAAGACACTGGAAAAAGCATCCATCAAGGATTCATTGTTCAAGTATCCGAATTGTTGCTATCCAATTTACTTGCTTTATTCGTCTTGCTGCCAGATAAACCGAGTTTATTGTCATTAGAAAAAAATGACGGGCCACAACTCACCGAACTCGCACCAGTACAATAATTTCATGAAATAACCCATAGACACTGGACTTGAACCAGATTTCCCTCCTCATAACTCACGACAAGTGTCAGACTCGAACTAGTCTTTAAATGCCATAAATTAATAGAATATGCTAGACTCGAACCAGTCTTTAAATACCATAAATCAATAAAATATGTCGTACTAGAACCGGTCTTTAAACGCCATAAATATATAGAATATACGGGACTCGAACAGGTCTTTAAATTCCACAAATCAAGATCATTAACCTAGCCCCGAACTAGGTTTATGCTATGTAGTCTAAGGCTCAAGATTAAGGATAATGTCGTGAAAGAAGGCCTCCTAAGTCTACAAGGATCTAAGAGCAATATCCCAACCCTAAAGCTTTACCTAAGGGAAGGGCAAATGAGTTGATTCTACCTCCGAAACGGCCCTAAAATCGGCCAAATAACCCAACTTTTAATAACTAAGCAACTAACTAGCATAATATCATACTAATACCATAATTAAGCTCAATCTATACGTAGGGTAAGACAAGCCTACCTGGACGCCAAAGAAAGCTCGATAAAGTATGCTAAAGTGGGGTCTTTCCCTTTCGAGAAGCCTCCACATGAAGTCGCGCTATCAAAATAACAATCTACTCATCAATACAAGAACAACAATGCCCATATTGTATATAAATGCGTCGGGTCCAAAATTGAGCTGAAAATCTCATGTGGGGCCCGCTTAAGAAATCACAAATTTAAAATCGTCAAAACATCCCTTAAGGCTCAAGGATCATTTACCCTCAATAATGGATAAATTTCGAGCACAATAACATTCAAAATCAGCCCATCAATGCACAAGGGTTAAAACTTTAAAACAGGAAAATTATCGATAAATTAAAGAAAACTCACGATAATATTGATGAGGAAACGTTCCCACACACTCTCCAACTCACCCCGAACACCCACGTGTCGACCCTCTCACTATCTTAGCTCTGTAGAGCATTTAATGGTATTTGGGACTTGTGGAAAATGAAGAAATTGGGTTTTGGCATGTACTGATACTGCCAGGGGTCCCTTCTTCGCGAACGCAGGGACCCCATCGCGAACGCGACCTGGACCAGAAGGACCCTTTGCGAAAGCGAAGGCCGGCTTAATAACACGATGGCGTAAAGGCTTGGCCTTCGAGAACAAGGCCAAGGCCTCGCGAACGCGATGACCTAAAGACTTAGCCTTTGCGAATGCGGCCAAAGCCTTGCAAGCGCAAAGGCCATTCTTGTCCTGCACTAACTGATGCTGCATCAGCTAAACTTGGCAATTGCTATGTTTTCTATCAGACTTTCGAGATTCGTTTGAACCCCGTGAACACAAACAAACTATGCTACCCTATCAAATTGGACATTTCGGACTCAATGGCGTAATCAAAATTTCTATCCGGGGTTGTTTTGATGAAATATGGGTCCTATACCCAAATGGCCATTTTCATCACTTTCCACCCAACAGCCTAAAACGAGTCAGGAAGCCTCAGAACCCAGACCAAGGGTTCTCCTAGCCTAAAATCAACATTTCAGAGCTGATGGAACTTTCAAAATTGGTATACGAGGTCGTTTACCTAGAGTTTAGGCCCGGTAGCCAAAATTGAATAGCGTCGACTTCAAAATAGGGAATTGGCTCTAAAAACCAAACGAACTGCCCGGTAACCAAACTGTCGGTTCCAACGAGTCATAGATGACTTGGTGAAGCTATGGGAAAGCTCTAAATGTAGAAATATTGTGGAAATGCAGAAGGTGACCTGGAGGGTAATTACAATATCCACTACTAAAAGGACTTTCGTCCGCGAAAGTAAAGGGTAAAGATGTACTTGAAGGCTCAAACAGGTAGGGATACTGGGTCCGCATCTTGCCCTCGATATCCGAAGTAGCCTCCTCAACTGGATGGTGTCTCCACTGGACCTTAGCTACTGGAATCTCTCTAGAGAAAAACCTCGTAACATCACTGGCTAAAATAAGGACTGGCTTCTCTACGAACGCCAACCTTTTGTCCAACTGAACCGATTCCTATCGAACCACATGAGACTTATCCAGGATGTAACACCGCAGCATAGAGACATGGAAAACTAGATGAACACTTCAGAAATATGGGGGCAAGGCCAACTCATAAGCTACCTCTCCAACTGTCCGAAGTATCTCGAATGGGCCACTATACCTGGGGCTGAGCTTAGCCTTCCTTTCGAACCTCATCACACCCTTCATGGGAGATACTCGGAGGAAAACTAGATCACCAACCCCAAATCTCAAGACATAAAGTCTACGATCAGCATAACTCTTCTGTCTACTCTGAGCTGCCCTCAACCTATCCTGAATCACCCGCACCCTATCCAAGGACTCACGAAGCAAGTCAGTTCTACGGGGGCTAATCTCTAAAGTCTCAAACCATCCTATCGGAGATCGACAACGCCTACCATATAATGCCTTAAATAGTGCCATCTCAATGCTCGAATGGTAGCTATTATTATAAGAAAACTCTACCAAAGCTAAGTGCTCGTCCCACTGACCTCCAAAGTCCATCACGCACGCCCGGAGCATATCCTCAAGAACCTAAATGGTCCTCTCTGACTAACCGTCGGTATGAGGATGGAATGCTGTGCTAAGATCGACCTGAGTACCCAACTCCTCCTGACAGGTCCTCCAGAAGCTAGAAGTAAACACTGAGCCTCTATCAGAAATAATGGATACGGGTACTCCATGAAGGTGAACTATCTCTTGAATATAGATACAGGCTAACCTCTCAGCACTGAAAGAGATTTGAATTAGGATAAAATGAGCTAACTTGGTCAACCGATCTATGATAACCCAAATACTGTTAGAACCACACGAAGAACAAGGTAAACCGGTTACGAAGTCCATAGTAATCCACTCCCACTTCCACTCAGGAATAGGTAGCCTCTGAAGCAATCCACCTGGTCGCTGATGCTCGACTTTTACCTACTGACAATAAAGGCAACGAGCTACAAAGTCCGCAATATCTCTCTTCATGACACTCCACCAGTAATACTGCCTTAAATCTCTATACATCTTTGCTATCCCAGGGTGAATAGAATATTTGGAGCTATGAGCCTCTCGCAGTATCAACTAAATCAAGTCTCCAATCCTCGAAACACAGATGCAGCCCTCAAATCTCAGAATATCCTCTGAATCTAGGGTAGCCCGACTGGACTCACTCCTCTCTACCTGATCACGGATGTCACAAAGCCTACTATCCTTAAACTGGCGACTCCGAATCTGCTCAAATTGGGTAGACCTAGCCTCGACACTAGAAAAGATCCTCCTGGAATCCAAAATATCGAGTCAAACCAATAAGTTGGCTAAGAACTGAAGGTCCAATGCCAACGGTCACTTTGAAGCTGAAATAGAAGCCAAACTACCCATGCTCACTGCCTTCCGACTCAAGGCGTCCGCTACTACGTTTGCCTTGCTTGGATGAAATAGGATAGAGATATCATAGTCCTTCAGCAACTCAATCCACCTACGCTGCCTAGAGTTTAGCTCTCTCTGAGTCATAAGGTGCTGAAGACTATGATGGTCGGTGTAGATCTCACAATGAACACCATAAAAGTAGTGCCTCCAAATCTTAAGCATAAAAACCACCGCTGCCAACTCCAAATCATGAGTAGGGTAGTTGCACTCGTGAATCTTAAGCTGCCTCAACACATAAGCAATAACTAGGCCCTGCTGCATCAAAACACAACCCAAACCAACCTCAACAGGAAGGATCAATATCGGAGCTGAGGTGAGTAAGCTCTTGAGCTTTAGAAAGCTTAGCTCACAATCCTCGGACCACTGAAACTGAACTTCCTTCCTTGTCAGTCTGGTCATAGGCGATGCAATAGAAGCAAAACCCTCAATAAATTTTTGGTAGTAACCCGCGAAACTAATAAAGTTATGAACCTCAGTTGGAGATATAGGTTTGGCCCAATCACGAATAGCCTCAATCTTTGCTGGATCCACCATAATCCCATCCTTTGACATCACGTGCCCTAGGAATGTAACAGAATCGAGCCAAAACTCACACTTTGAGAATTTGGCGTAAAACCTATGATATCTCAAAGTCTGGAGCACAATTATGATCTCTCAAAGTCTGGAGCAAAATTGTCAAATGCTGCTCGTGCTCCTCCCCACGCCTCGAATATATAATAATTTCGTCAATGAAAACAATAACGAAGGAGTCCAAATAGGGCCTAAAAACTCGATTCATCAAATTCATAAATGCCATTGGGGAATTGAACAACCCTAAAGACATCACCAAGAACTCATAATGGTCGTACCGAGTCCTGAAGGCTGTCTTAGGGATGTCCTTAGCCCGAATCCTTAACTGATGGTAACCCGATCTCAAGTCAATTTTAGAGAACACTGCCGCACCCTGAAGATGGTCAAATAAATCACCAATGAGAGGTATGGGATACTTATTCTTCACTGTAACCTTATTCAACTGCCTATAGTAAATATACATATGCATAGAGCTATCCTTTTTCTTGCTGAACAAGACAGGAGCACCCCAAGACGATACATTAGGCTGAATGAAACCCTTACCTAAAAGAATCTGAAGCTGAGAATTCAACTCCTTAAGATCTACAGGATCCATATGGTAAGGTGTCATAGAAATAGGTCGGGTGCTCGGCTCAAGATCATTAGCAAACTCAATATCACTCTCAAGAGGAAGGCCAGACAGGTCGGTAGGGAAAATATCAACGAACTCACAGAATAATAAGAACAAAATCAAGTGAAGGACTCTTAATACTAACATCATGAATATAAGTGAGATAAGACTCGCAACCCCTCAATACCAATATCCTAGCCTGAACATAAGAAATAATCCCAGTCGGTGGACTGCTAAAAAAACCCTACCACTTAACTGGGGTTATGCCTGGCATGGCTAAGGTAACAGTCATGGCAAAGCAATCCAAGATTGCATGGTAAGGGGATAGCCAGTCCATGCCCAGAATTACGTCAAAGTCCATTATATCTAATGCAATAAGATCGGCCTGAGTATCAAACTCTCGAACGATCACCATATATGATCTATTAATATGATCCACTCCTAAAAACTCACCAACAGGAGTAGATACACACAATGACATAGATAAAGGCTCCCAAGACAACTCTAATCCTGGTGCATAATAAGCAAAAATATACGAATGAGTGGATCTCGAATCAAATAAAATAATAGCCGGCCGATGGCACACTAAAATCGTACTTCTAATAATAGCATCCAAAGACTCTACCTCTGGTCTACTAGGTGTCATACCCCATTTCAACCGAGGTCAAAATAGTGTACGACATATTGGAGATTCTTAAATTGATTAACTTAAAGAGTCGCCACCTAATTATTTCTAAGGTGAATTAGGACACCTAGATAACTAAAGTGATTGTCTAAAGTTAACTCTATTTTAAGGTCTACTTAACTTAAAGATTCTAGGGTAAGGGTTCAATTTATCCTAAAGGGAAGGTATTAGGCATCCTATAGGATCTGCTAACTTACGGTTAACCGGTCAAACTTAGATTATTAATTAGGCTAAATGAAAAAACGCAAAATTGTATAAATACTAAATGTTGAGATGCAATAGAGTCGGCGCTTGGAAAAACTTGTTTTTATAAGAATCTTTCTCGTTAAAAAAAAATGAAGCTAACTATGGATTCGAAAATTATTTATTATTGGTTAAAAAAGAGAGCAACTTGACTTCGGGACTTCAAGACCCATTTGGATTAAAAGAAAAAGTTTAAATTTATTTAAAATGAAGGCAACTTTGTTAAATAGATTCTTAGTGAAAACATTTAGGAGGCAAAAGTAAGGAGAACCGGATTTAAAATCAAGAACGCAGCCAAATAAATTACTTATTTTATATTTCTTATATCTAGATGGTCTTGCCTTATGTGATACAGTAGATATCTTAATGCTAAAGAAACTCTAAATGATTAAATAAAGTAAGGCAATTAGAAACAAATGGTTCAATTGAAATACAATGACAAGTCATAGTAGTAAACAGTCTACGTAAAGGAATAAAAACAAAACGAATCAAAACCGTAATGGGCTCCCAACAGAAGGACTAGTTTTGTCTGTGGTTTGCTTTTAAGCTATGTAAAGCTGGAAACGAGCGAGGACATACGAACTCCATGTGGAAGCGGCGTCGTTGAGTCATAAAATGGGACTCTTCGGCTCCGGTGTTCATACAAACAACAAGAAACAAAATGAAAATGATTAGAAGAGGAATCTGCTCTCAAACGAACACTGAAGCTAGAAAATAAATAAGAATTAGCATAACTTGTACACCCATTCCAAACAAATGTATAATTTCATATTACCTTAGCATTTTATAAACTTTATGCTAACTCACGTTGTCAGAGGCAAGTTTTCAAAAGAAGTAAGTATTCTAAACAAGATCCCAACATTAATGATTTAAGAAATATAATAGCACTTTAACAATATGGTATCTATAGCAAAGGAATGAAAGCAGATATTAAAATAAACTATGTATCCTCATGGCAATGCTTTTCACAATACAAAAGAAATTAGAGGCTAAGTTCAAAATATGATTAAGAAGGAAAAAAAAAATAGAATCAGATTCATGTAAACAAATTATCTTGAGACTACAAGACTAGGCATGTTCACATAAGAATTTAGCATACAGTTTGGAGGCGTGATGTTACAAGCAGGGGAAAACCATTTCTTTTGTTAATATTATATCCTAGAGCTCATTTCATTTTTTATACATAGGAACCAGAAACTAATATGGGCTCCTAAACGAAACAAACATGATTGACGATAGGGTAAAACAAAATAAAGAAAGGTTGTCGGGATTACCGTTTGTGGGGCAGTGAACTAGGGATCGTGGCCTCGAACCTACTCTCTCAGAGTGAGCAAATTCCAACCCCGGACCAAAGGAGTCCGCAAAAGAAATAGTTGAAAGAAAGTGCAAGTGGATGATAATAGCTAAATATTGTCAGTGATTTCGACCATGTATGTTGGTGTTCTTGTAAGAATTTGAGATTAAAAGCAAAAATAGAGTCCAGATCCCCTTCGTCTGGGACCTTAAGGTTGTATATATAAGAGGAAACTAGGGATTTTAGGGTTAATTCTTGAGCGGGAAATTGAGATTAGGTGACTGATTTGAAATTCGAACGTTATAGCTTCACGTGATTTCTTATCAGATTTGTGCTCAAAATGGTGAGCTCTTTTCTGAAACCAGATCTGTCGTGATTTGGCTTCATATACCTCTTGTGATACGTTGAAGCAGGTGTAGGGAAACTTGCACGAAATTGGAATGGTTAAAGTCTGCTATTGTTGTGAAAGAATGGAAGTTGCTTGAAAGAGGAAAAGATGAGAGTGGGACGTGTAAAAGGCAGCTCTTGAATTTGATATTAGGGTTGCAAATGTTTGGGTATATTTTGGGGTAGATTTGCTGAAATGTTTGGACCACATTTTGGGCCTATTCTGTATAGATTGAACATTTGGAAATGGATTGAAATATTCCATCTGATTTAGGACTCATTTGGGCTAAATTTGGTGGTCTTTTCTTCTTCAAATCAACTCTTTTGAGCTTCTAATTTAATGATTAGTACAATATATATTATGTAATGACAATTAAAAATTACACTAAAAAAAAGTTAAAGTACGTATAACTAAACTAATAAGTATAAAATTTAAAATAATGTAACAACGATCAGTTTTAAAGAAAATAGTAATAAAGTAATAATAGTAATATTGATAATACATTAGTAATTTAAAATTAGTAATAATAGTATTAAGCAGACAATAGCGGTAAAAAATGAAAATAGTAGTGAAATATAAAATATTCAACTTACTAATAATTAGAAGCTCAAGTGAATGAATTAGTGGAAAGGAGGGACAAAATTGGGTGTCAACAGCTATCCCTCTTTGACCGGACATGATGAAAGAGTTTTTGGGCAAAGAAGTTGACTTAGTAGCCAATTTTGTCCCAACCAATAGGTACATCCTTGAAAGGATCGGATGATGGGTATTGAAAAGACTACGATGGAATGTTTGAGGATTATGACCGAACTCCAGTTTTGAGTGCCTACATATCTCGGGTTTCGCGAGAATCAGGTCATATGTAGTTCAAGAATGGAAGGTATGTTTATAGTCTCCTAATTATAAATGTGGTCGACAACACACCCATAAGTAGGACTCTACTAGATACAATTCCATGTCGTCCTAAGTTTGAGTTGACAAATTGTTTGGATGAAAATTCTCAAAAACTATCCCAGTGTCGAGTTATGGAGACACTGGGTGCTGGAAGGAGTTATGATAGAGTTTATTGAATACGAAAAAATAATATGAAATTTCCTACATGTCCCGAATGTGAGACGTAGGTTGAGTAGAGTTTGAGAGTAGATTCTTGACCGTTGTTGGTGAGCTTGACTCTCCAACAAATTTCCCCAGTTCACTGCTAAGATAAAGTTACACGTTGTGCTATTTGTCCTGTTGTTGCAGATTGTATTTCCTACCAAAAACTAAAACTCATGTTAACATTATCTGTTGAATCAGGGGTAAAGTTATAGTGTAAAAATATATAAGCAAATGAAATAATAATATATGAATATAAGAAAAAGGATAAAGTCGTGTGGCTCATTGAGATGACGAGGTCGTATGGCCAAATGTTGCCTCTAGTTGCCTTTAGAGACATGATAAAAGAAAAGATGCCTCCGGTTGTCTTCGGGGACTAAATGACTAATGACGTCTCTCGTTGTTTTCGAAGACTTGATGATCAATGATTTCTGTAAAGTTAAGATAGAGTCATTAAAGTAAGTGAAGTGATTTGTAGTAATTGGAAAAGTAGAGAGTAAAATAAGAGTGTAGCCGCTTGGCTTATGCAGGTGATGTAATGAAGTCTCTGATTGTCTTGGGAATTTTTAATGTTAAATGAGGCCTTCGGTTGTCTTCGAAGACTCAATGATAAATGATATCTCCGATTGTCTTCGGAGAGTTAATGATGCATGACGTCTCCGGTTGTATTTGGGGACTTGATGGTAAATGAGGTCTTCGGTTGTTTTCGAAGATAACGGTAAAGGATGTGTCTCCGGTTGTCTTCGGGGACTTTAATGTTAAATGAGGTCTCCGGTTGTCTTTGGGGACTCAATGATAAATGATGTCTCCAGTTGTCTTCAGAGATTGCATGACGTCTCCGGTTGTATTCGGGGACTTAATGATAAATGACCTCTTCGGTTATTTTTGAAGACTCGAAGGTAAATGATGTGTCTCCGGTTGTCTTCGGGGACTTTAATGTTAAATGAGGCCTCCGATTATCTTCGAGGACTCAATGACAAATAATGTCTGCAAAATTTAAGGTAAAGTTGTTTATAAACTCATAAAGTTTGAGTTCAATATGTATGTGTATCCTATTTTAGGGCGGATGAACCCAAATGCATGTTATCCTATTTTAGGGCGGATGAACCCAAATGCATGTTATCCTATTTTGGGGTGGATGAACCCAAATGCATGTTATCCTATTGTAGGGTGGATGAACCCAAATAAATGTTATCCTATTTTAGGGCGGATGAACCCAAATGCATGTTATCCTATTTTAGGGTGGATGAACCCAAATGCATGTTATCTTATTTTAGGGTGGATGAACCCAAATGAATGTTATCCTGTTTTAGGGCGAATGAACCCAAATGCATGTTATCCTATTTTAGGGTGGATGAACCCAAATGCATGTTGATTGTTGTAAAATTCTCCGGTTGTCTTTGAAGAATAATGATGATTGTTGTAAAATCCTCCGGTTGTCCTCGGAGAATAATGTTGATTGTTGTAAATTCTGAAAAGAGAGAGAAAAACTTTAGAGTAAGGTTGTTAAATAAAGCCATAAAATTATGATAAAGTAAGGGTAAAGAAATGATAAGTTATGATGAAGGTTTGTGTGACGGAATGATGTCCCTAATTTTCTTCGAGTACTAATCTTGATTCCTGTAAAACTGAAGGTAAAGAAGTTAAAAGGGTAAAGTGAATTATAAAAGAAATTTGTAGAGTTAAGAACAAAATAAGTGAAGTTGCTCGATTGATGATGGTGATTGTGATTGGCTGAATGTCGCCCTCTGATCTTCAAAATTTGTCCTTGATGTGCAAATACGTATAGGGGCCAAATGACGTATCTGAGCATGATTGGTAGAGTTGACACTAATCTAGTATTGTCATCTTGTAGCCTTGTTGTCCCTGCACTCAAAGAAAAATTCTTAGTTGGGAGGGGGTGTTGATTCGTGTTGACTCGAAGCTTGACTTTGTTGATCCTCCATTAGTCTTGTTTATTCAGACCTTGTGATCTCCATTCGAGTATTGGCAAATGAACAAGCAGTGAAAGATTTTAAAAAAAAATATAAACATTTAAATGATACATATAAATATATGTAAAGATATATATATATATATATATATATATTGTAAAACTTTCTGCCAATCTTAGATTGTGACACTTTTGAAACAAAACGAAACGTCTTTTGTCTAATTACTTCTCGTTTGGTAATGTTCAATCTTCCTTGTTCATGTCTTCTCAAGAACTGTCCCAGTTTTGATTTCTAAGAAACATACTAAAATTTGTTGGAGATGAGACCGAACCTTATATAGGTTGCCTATGTATCTCACCGAGAGAATCAGGTCAAAACGTAGTTCAAGGTACATAAAAATGATTTAGGATTTTTCTAATAAAGGAACCGAACCCGTTATGGGTTGCCTACATATCCCGCCTAGGGAATCAGGCCATGTGTAGTTCAGAATTACATAAGTAAGGATCTCTAGTTTCTACCCTAATATGACCGAACCATATATGGGTGGCCTACGTATCCCGCCGAGGGAATCAGGTCAGGCGTAGTTCTCCTATTACAAATAAGAGATTTTTTTGGATTTTTCTGTTGTAAAACCGAACCCTATGTGGGCTGCCTACGTATCCCGCCAAGGGAATCAGGTCGAAACGTAGTTCGTACATTACATGAAAAGTAAAAGATACATCCAAATAAAGTCGATCTAAAGTTGTCCTATGATGTAATATCTTGACTTCTCTTGAATGGATATCCTTCGTGTTCGAGTATTTCCATGTATATCATGTTCCTTGATTGGTTGTTCGAACTCCTAATGGGCTTCACATCTTTCAGAGTCTTGCTTGGTACCAAACTTTGTTCATTTGTTTCATTATGTCACAATCATAAATTGGCAAATTTGACAATTTATATAAAAAGATAAAAAGTAATACGTAGTAGAAAGTTAGGGGAAAAATAGGAAATGCATTCATAGATTTTGCAATTAAGCTTCCAAAAGATGAGGCAAAACAACATAAAGTTTTAGGCACGATCAAGCCTCAATATCTAGGATCGTGCTATTTCAAAAAGTTCTACTACTTGTTCAATCTACCAAGACCCCCGGCGAACCAGATATGGAGTACAAGTCCAATTCTTCAAAGCCTCTTCTGGTTCGGCACCCCAAATGGTCGGTGTCTCAGTGCTAGTAGCAGTAAACTCCATTGATGTTGGTTCTTGGACTGTTATCATAGGAGCGACAAGGATCAATGATGTGTCATTTTCCACCTTTCCAATTGGTACAATACTTCCTTTCAAATCCAAATCTTCCTCAATAGTTATCATGTTTACATTAGCATTCCCGTGGTTAGGCAAAGGATTGTTGTTCACATTGGGCTGAGGCCCAGTAAGTTGGATCGCTCCTTCCTTAATTAAGGCTTCAACCTTATTCTTAAGACCATAGCAATTCTCGGTATCGTGCCCAACAACTCCAGAATGATATGCACAACGCTTGGAACCGTCAAACCATTTTGGAATAGGATCTGGGATTTTCCCTTCAATTGGTTGTATCACACCTGCTGTTTTCAATCTTTCAAACAACTGAGCATATGGTTCAGCTATTTTGGTGTAGTTGCGAGTGTTTTTGACTTCAGAATTTGGACGGACTTTAGGTGCAGTATATGGGCGATTTTGATTGGTTGGAGCTTGGATAGGCTGGTATGGATTTGGAGCTTGGTAAGCAGGGGCTGGAGGTTGGTAATAATTTGCTTGGGTATTGTAGACAGGGTAAGGAGTTGGTGGAAGCTGATAGAGTGTCTGGGAAGTTTCACCATACTGGTAAGGATAAATGGGTTGATGTGGCTGATTTAGGTATAGAGGAACTTGATTTGGCTTGTGCCCCTGGTCAATCATGAAGGCAGATGCATCTTCTTTCTTCTTTTTGTTCCCAGTGATGGAACCATATTGAATTGCTTTGCTTGCAGCTTGCAAAGCTGTATAGTCTTGGATTCTCCCTGATTTGATCCCATCTTCCAAGATTTCTCCCATTCTGACGACTTCCATGAACTTTTGTCCCATCATAGTTATCATTTTCTCATAGTATAGGCTGTTATCTTGGCATTCAATGAAGGTAGCAGTAATTTCACTTTCACTCATTGGGGGTTGGACTCTAGCTGCTTTTGCCCTCCAACGTAGAGCATACTCGCGAAACGTCTCAGTTGACTTCTTCTTTAACTTAGCCAAGTAGAACATATCTGGTGTGATTTCAGTGTTGAACCTAAATCGATCCATGAAGTCTTGTGCCATATCATTTCAACCACGCCATTTACGAAGATCCTGTTGTGTGTACCAAGCAAGAGCTTCACCAGATAAACTTCTTATGAACAATTTCATTCTGATCATTTCGTTCCTCCCTACTCCTACCAACTTGTCACAATAGGTCCTTAAATGTGTATGAGGGTCACCAACTCCATTGAACAAGTCAAATTTTGGTGGCTTATACCCTACAGGCAAATCAATGTCAGGTTGCACACACAAATCCTCATACTCTAGACTTTTGCTTCCCCTAGTAGTTTGGAGATTTCTCATTGCTTCCTTAAGATCGCGAACCTCCCTTGCTAACACATCATCCGCCTTTGTCTTGGCATCCTTCTCCATTTCCTCATATTGATCTACCTCGGGTTGTAACTTGACCGTTATTGGATTGGTAAAGGTTTGACTTTCTACCGCATATACCGGAGGAACATGTTGTACGTAAGGAGTGGCAACATGTGCTTCTTGTATATACTGGGCTGGATAATTTTGGATTGGAGGTGGCGGAGGATTATGGGGTGTATTAATGAGTGTTTGACTTGGTTGGTTCATGAGACTAGTTGTAGGTAGTGGATAGGTGTGAGGAATGTGAACTGGAGATTGGTTTGGTGGGTTGACGAGTGATGGGTTAGGAGGAGTAGCATAGGCAGTGTAGGTAGGTGGTTGACTTTGTGGAGGAGTGTATATGGGTAGTTGATTTGGTGGATTTGCTGGGGTAGTTGGAGGTAGATTATTATTGGTAGTTGGAGGATGTTGAGGAGGAAAGTGTTTGGGAACTGGTGAATCAAGAGATGGAAAACGTGGTGGATTTGGTGCGGTATTTCTAGGTCCGGGAGGTGGACTTTGAAGTGTAATGGACAAATTGGTCAAGTCCTTAACCCGATTCAGTTCTCCACGTAAATCCTCGACCTCTTGAGTCAAACGGGTGATATGCTCATCACGTTGAATAGTAGTTTCATTTTTGGGAGTCTCAAGAGGGTCATTAAGAATCACAGTGTTACTAGTACCAATTAGGTTAGATGCGGTTGGATCAGACATACTGATCTTCCTTCCTTGAACAACCCAACTACGTCGAGGTAATGTTGAAGCCTTGGACCTTGTGAAGTAAGGATGGTCGGCCAGTTCGATTGAAAACACAAATCAACTTTTGTTTGGGAATAAAATAAAAAAGAAAGAAAAATAAAACACAAATGATGTTAGTTGTAACAAGAAGATTTAAGTAAAGTCATGTTCATGTAAACTCAAATAAATAATGTAGCAAGTAGGTTGTCAAGTAAAGTCAAAGAAATTGCAAAATAACATGTAGACAAGTACATTAAGCAACAATAGCGCGTCCTAATATGCGTGGGATCTCTTTTATGCCGGAGGTAGGCCTAACGAAAATTTGAAGGACAAAATGTGCCATTATATGTCATTCCATTGCTCTTTAATCAATTTAAACTTTAATATATTGGCCAAAAAATAAAGTACATGAATAGCTTATAGCTATTAAATAAAATACAACATAAATGCTCCTAATAAGCTAAATTTAAATCGTCTTCATGTCCTGACTTTTGTCCCACTTGTTGATGTCTCTAAGGTGTATCTTTCATGTACCAAAGTTTGGAAGCTTGACGGTCATCCGCACTGCAAAACAAAAGGGTTAGATTATACCTTCCTACTAAAGTTTAATTAATTAAGAGCAAACAGTCTATATATAGGCACAATCGTCCTTCAAATATGTACACAGATTATGACAAAGTGTCACTTGGGTCGTGAACCCTTCGGACATTTGGATAAGGTTGACTAATGAACTTAATACACTAAGGGTATTAAGCCTCCTAGGTTTACAATGATGCATGTACCTAATAAGTGTGTTGGTTTAGCTCTATCCTAGGTAAACTAAGATTTGGGAGACACGGACTTGATTTTCCTATATGAGAAGGCACGTGGTCCCACGGCAGTAAAACTCCCGCTCACCCCACGTATACGCCGACTCTCTAAAATAAGGTGATATGAAAGAATTTTTGGGAAAGTGCACTGCACAATCCGCGTGTACAACGTGTGTGAAGTGTCAATTTTCCAGAAGTGGAGGAAATATGAACGGAGTGACAATTTATATAAAGCGGTAACAAATAAACAATTTACATAAAGTGATGGCAAATAAACAGTTTATATCACATAAACATGACAAATAAAACATCAAGCAACTAATGTTAAACAAACAAATATAAAAGCCTTGATTATTAACCTAAGTCTGTTATGGTAGAACCTAATGTCCCCAGCAGAGTCGCCAAGCTGTCATACCCCATTTCAACCGAGGTCAAAATAGTGTACGACATATTGGAGATTCTTAAATTGATTAACTTAAAGAGTCGCCACCTAATTATTTCTAAGGTGAATTAGGACACCTAGATAACTAAAGTGATTGTCTAAAGTTAACTCTATTTTAAGGTCTACTTAACTTAAAGATTCTAGGGTAAGGGTTCAATTTATCCTAAAGGGAAGGTATTAGGCATCCTATAGGATCTGCTAACTTACGGTTAACCGGTCAAACTTAGATTATTAATTAGGCTAAATGAAAAAACGCAAAATTGTATAAATACTAAATGTTGAGATGCAATAGAGTCGGCGCTTGGAAAAACTTGTTTTTATAAGAATCTTTCTCGTTAAAAAAAAATGAAGCTAACTATGGATTCGAAAATTATTTATTATTGGTTAAAAAAGAGAGCAACTTGACTTCGGGACTTCAAGACCCATTTGGATTAAAAGAAAAAGTTTAAATTTATTTAAAATGAAGGCAACTTTGTTAAATAGATTCTTAGTGAAAACATTTAGGAGGCAAAAGTAAGGAGAACCGGATTTAAAATCAAGAACGCAGCCAAATAAATTACTTATTTTATATTTCTTATATCTAGATGGTCTTGCCTTATGTGATACAGTAGATATCTTAATGCTAAAGAAACTCTAAATGATTAAATAAAGTAAGGCAATTAGAAACAAATGGTTCAATTGAAATACAATGACAAGTCATAGTAGTAAACAGTCTACGTAAAGGAATAAAAACAAAACGAATCAAAACCGTAATGGGCTCCCAACAGAAGGACTAGTTTTGTCTGTGGTTTGCTTTTAAGCTATGTAAAGCTGGAAACGAGCGAGGACATACGAACTCCATGTGGAAGCGGCGTCGTTGAGTCATAAAATGGGACTCTTCGGCTCCGGTGTTCATACAAACAACAAGAAACAAAATGAAAATGATTAGAAGAGGAATCTGCTCTCAAACGAACACTGAAGCTAGAAAATAAATAAGAATTAGCATAACTTGTACACCCATTCCAAACAAATGTATAATTTCATATTACCTTAGCATTTTATAAACTTTATGCTAACTCACGTTGTCAGAGGCAAGTTTTCAAAAGAAGTAAGTATTCTAAACAAGATCCCAACATTAATGATTTAAGAAATATAATAGCACTTTAACAATATGGTATCTATAGCAAAGGAATGAAAGCAGATATTAAAATAAACTATGTATCCTCATGGCAATGCTTTTCACAATACAAAAGAAATTAGAGGCTAAGTTCAAAATATGATTAAGAAGGAAAAAAAAAATAGAATCAGATTCATGTAAACAAATTATCTTGAGACTACAAGACTAGGCATGTTCACATAAGAATTTAGCATACAGTTTGGAGGCGTGATGTTACAAGCAGGGGAAAACCATTTCTTTTGTTAATATTATATCCTAGAGCTCATTTCATTTTTTATACATAGGAACCAGAAACTAATATGGGCTCCTAAACGAAACAAACATGATTGACGATAGGGTAAAACAAAATAAAGAAAGGTTGTCGGGATTACCGTTTGTGGGGCAGTGAACTAGGGATCGTGGCCTCGAACCTACTCTCTCAGAGTGAGCAAATTCCAACCCCGGACCAAAGGAGTCCGCAAAAGAAATAGTTGAAAGAAAGTGCAAGTGGATGATAATAGCTAAATATTGTCAGTGATTTCGACCATGTATGTTGGTGTTCTTGTAAGAATTTGAGATTAAAAGCAAAAATAGAGTCCAGATCCCCTTCGTCTGGGACCTTAAGGTTGTATATATAAGAGGAAACTAGGGATTTTAGGGTTAATTCTTGAGCGGGAAATTGAGATTAGGTGACTGATTTGAAATTCGAACGTTATAGCTTCACGTGATTTCTTATCAGATTTGTGCTCAAAATGGTGAGCTCTTTTCTGAAACCAGATCTGTCGTGATTTGGCTTCATATACCTCTTGTGATACGTTGAAGCAGGTGTAGGGAAACTTGCACGAAATTGGAATGGTTAAAGTCTGCTATTGTTGTGAAAGAATGGAAGTTGCTTGAAAGAGGAAAAGATGAGAGTGGGACGTGTAAAAGGCAGCTCTTGAATTTGATATTAGGGTTGCAAATGTTTGGGTATATTTTGGGGTAGATTTGCTGAAATGTTTGGACCACATTTTGGGCCTATTCTGTATAGATTGAACATTTGGAAATGGATTGAAATATTCCATCTGATTTAGGACTCATTTGGGCTAAATTTGGTGGTCTTTTCTTCTTCAAATCAACTCTTTTGAGCTTCTAATTTAATGATTAGTACAATATATATTATGTAATGACAATTAAAAATTACACTAAAAAAAAGTTAAAGTACGTATAACTAAACTAATAAGTATAAAATTTAAAATAATGTAACAACGATCAGTTTTAAAGAAAATAGTAATAAAGTAATAATAGTAATATTGATAATACATTAGTAATTTAAAATTAGTAATAATAGTATTAAGCAGACAATAGCGGTAAAAAATGAAAATAGTAGTGAAATATAAAATATTCAACTTACTAATAATTAGAAGCTCAAGTGAATGAATTAGTGGAAAGGAGGGACAAAATTGGGTGTCAACACTAGGTACAACATATAAATGACCTCACTCGCCGCCTGGATAGGCGTCTGACCTACCATCCGTCCTACCTACCTGAGAACCTCCTCGAGAACTAAGGGGACCACCCCTGCGACCCTAAACTCACCTCTAGCTGGAGGTGGCACTGGTCTGATCGGCTGAATACTCTGCGCTGTAGGCTGAATTATCCCATGCTAGGGACACTCTTTGGAGAAATGGACAAACACTCCACAAGTATAACAAGGCCCCAGAATACCACTCAGTCTAGAAGATCCGACTGACCCAAAATAGCCACCACAGTAAGAAGAACCAGAAAGTGCACCACTCAGAGATTGGCCACTTCTATAGCTGTAAGAATCACTGAAACGGGACTTCTCTCCGTCGAAGATCTGAAGTGATGCCTGAACAGGCCTACTGGGTTGACCCTGGTGCTGATAGGACTGACGTGGAGGGTACCTACCCTGAGAACCTCTGCCTCTGAACTATGAACCTCTATGGCTCCCACTAAAACTTCCCTGATGACGTGGTCTCTTATCGCTGTCCCCTTGGGACTCATGATGCATCTTCTCTATAGTTTGGACATTATCAAAAATTCAACGAAAGACCTACCAGCAGTAACAAAACTCTGAGTAGCCATGCGAAGAGGTAGTCTCAGTCCCTTAACATAACACCGAATCCTCTCATACTTGGTAGGCAAGATCGCCGTAACATGTCTGGTTAACTAGTGAAATCTTGACTTATACTCGAGAACTATCATATAACCCTGCTGTAACCTTGTGAACTGACCTCTCAAGCACTCACAAAGACTGCGGGGCATATACTTCTCCAAGAAGACCTTGGAGAACTGAGTCTAGGTCAAAGAGGGAGATCCAGCTAGTCTGGAATTAAGAAAACCTCTCCACCAATGTCTAGCAGCCAAGTTCAACTGAAAAGTAGTGTAATCGACCCCACGAGCCTCAACTAGGACCAAATTATGGAGCCTAACCTCGCAACCAGCCAGGAACTCAAATACATCCTCGCCTGGAGGCCCTGTAAACCTCGGAGAAGTCAGTCTTAGAAATCTACCCAACATCTTCTGCTCCTCAATATACATAGCAGGTTGGGTGACCACCGGCAAAGCAACTACCGACGTTGGAGGAACCTGAACTCTGGGTGCTGTAGCTACAGGCTGTGCCTCTACATCCGTACCACTCTGACCGACAGACTGTGCACCACCAGACGGTGCACCACTAACTAATCCCAACAACTGGACCAAGGCATCTCTGAGCAACAATGAAGAAATAAATCCCGATAGAGCCTGGGCTTCCCCCTGGCCCACTAATGGTTGGGCTGGTTGGACCTGTAGAGCAACCTCTGCCTCGAGAGCAATATTTAGATCTGACAAAGGCTCTCTATTCGGCCCTCTAGCTGGGGTTTTAGCTGTACCTTGGCCGCAACCTCTGGGTCAGCCACAACCTCTAACAGGTACCCTAATAGCGGGCTTGGGGTCACCATCACCCGTTGTCGTAGCTCACATCCTAGCCATCAGTGAAAGAGTGAAACAATGAGAACCTTAGAAACCAATACAGACTCGGTGCACGAAATGAATAAAGAAAGTGAAGTCTTCTTAAGAATGCCCTGTAGCCTCCCGAAGATAAGATACAGACGCCATCGTTTCAATCCGTACTCTAATATACACTTGATCTTGTACCAATAATACCAGTGAACCTAGGCTCTGATACCAATTTGTCACGACCTAATTTCTGAGTCATGATGACACCTACTATGTCCCACCAGTAGGTAAGCCAAACCATAGCCCGAAACTACAAGTAATGGGCTAAATGGCGAAAGATAAAGAAATTAACAGAAAATAACATATACATAGATAAAATAAGAAAGGAGCAAAAGAATATCCCATGCCCTAGTAAGGCTAGTACAAGAGCCACTAACCAAAAGAATATGAGTACTAGTACTATCGATATACAAATAGTCTCAAAATGAAAGACTGTCCAAAAATAGAAGAAGAAGAGGGGATCAGCTCCGGCTCTGAAAGCTCATCCTATCTCCAAGACATGTAAGCAGCTAGCTGGAATGTCAACGACATTGGCTAGTATTCGAATCTACACCAGAAAAGATGCAGAAGTTAGTATGAGTACCAAAACAACGGTTACTCAGTAGGCATCATCGACCGACTGAGTTAAAGTATAATAAAAGTATAATAAAATGCGAGTATGTAAAAATAAGTCAAGGGAGAGGGGCAAACCTGAGAACATGCTCTGATCTAGGTAAATAAATAAAGAAACACATGCGATGCTGAAATTAAAGTAGTTAATACAACTCAGCTAGGCCACCATAAGCCTAGAGGGTACAAACAAGAGAAGGCTAATCCAAACGAACCCCCATAAGCCTAATGGATGCAATCAAGGAATATACCATTACCATACTTATGAATCCCTTCTGAACCACAACTCACTAAACTCGATTCGGTACCATAATACCATGAAATAACCCTTAGACACCAGACATAAACCAGATTTCCCTCCTCATAACTCACCACAAGTGCAGGACTCGAACCAGTCTTTAAATGCCATAAATTAATAGAATATGCTGAACTTGAACCGATCTTTAAATGCCATAAATCAATAAAATATGTCAGACTCGAAAAGGTCCTTAAATGCCATAAATCAATAGAATATGTGGGACTCGAACAGGTCTTTAAATGCTATAAATCAAGATCATTAACCTAGCCCCAAACTAGGTATATGCTATGTAGTCTAAGGCTCAAGATTAAGGATAGTGTCGCGAAAGAAGGCCTCCTAAGTATACAAGTAGCTAAGAGCGATATCCCAACCCCAAAGCATCAATTTACCTAAGGGAAGGGCAAATGGATTGATTTTACCTCTGAAACAGCCCTCAAATCTACCAAATAACCCAACTTTTAATAACTAAGAAACCAACCATAAATCCCCAAACTAGAATAATATCATACTAATACCATAATTAAGCTCAATATATAAGTAGGGTAAGCCTTGCCTACCTGGAAGTCGAAGAAAGCTCGATAAAGTCTGCTAAAGTGGGGCCTTTCCCTTTCGAGAAGCCTCCACACGAAGCCGCGCTATCAAAATAACAATCTGCTCATCAATATGAGAACAATAATATTTATACTACATATAAATGCGTCGGGTCCAAAATCGAGCTAAAAATCCCATGTGGGGCTCGCTTACGAAATCACAAATTTGAACATATCAAAACATCCCTCAAGGCTCAAGGATCATTTACCCTTAATAAGGGATAAATTTCGAGCATAATAACATTCAAAATCAATCCATCAATGCACTAGGGTTAAAACTTTAAAACACAAAAATTATCGATAAATTAAAGAAAACTCACGATAATATTGATGAAGAAACGTTCCCACGCACCCTCCAACTCACCCTGAACACCCACGTGTCGACCCTCACTTTCTTAGCTCTCTAGAGCATTTAATGGTGTTTGGGACTTATGGAAAATGAAGAAATTAGGTGTATTTATACTGCTAGGGGTACCTTATTCGTGAACACGAGGATCCCACCGTGAATGCGACCTGGACCAGAAGGAACCTTCACAAATACGAAAGCTAGCTCGCGAATACTATGGCGTAGAGGCTTGGCCTTCGAGAACACGACCAAGGCCTCACAAATGAGATAGCCTAAAGGCTTGGTATTTGCAAACGTGGCCAAGGCCTCGCGAAAGCGAAGGCCATTCTTGGCCTGCACCAGCTAATGTTGCATCAGCTAAACTTGACAATTGTCAAGTTTTCGATTAGACCCTCGGGATTCGTTTGAAACCCCGTGGACGCAAATGAACTATGCTAACCTATCAAATTTGACATTTCGAACTCAACGACGCAATCAAAATTTTCATTTGGGGTTGTTTCGATGAAATTTGGGTCCTGCACCCAAATGACCATTTTAATAACTTTCTACCCAATAGCCCAAAACGTGTCCGAAAGCCTCAAGACCTAAACCAAGGGTCTCCCTAGCATAAAATAAACGTTTTGGAGCTGATGGAACTTTCAAAATTGGTATATGAGGTTTTTTACTTGGAGTTTGGTCCCGGTATCCAAAATTGAAAAGCTTCAACTTTAAAATAGGGAATTGGCTCTAAAAATTAAATGAACGACTCGGTAACCGAACTGTCGGCTCCAGAGAGTCATAAATGACTTAGGGTATCTATGGGAAAGCTCTAATTATTGAAATAATGTGGAAATGCAGAAGATGACCTGGAGGGACATTACAAATACACGACATAAAGTCATGAAAGAAGAAAAAGGGACTTGTGGCCCAAAGACGCATTAAAAGGACATACCGTCAGCCAGGTCTATACAAAATTCCACCAATCACGGGAGAATATTAGCTGGCACACGTAATGATATTCCTAAGTGGAATGTTATTATTGGACAATATACTTTTGGGCTCAAGTAGAGTGTTTTTCTTGCATGACGTAGTTCCCTTGTTGCCTATAAATTATAGTTTTTTTTCATTTGTAAAGAGTTGATTTTTTGACAATACTAAACAATACACTGATATTTTTGTACTCTAAGTTTTCTATTATTTTACATTGATTACTAAATTTTTAACTCTCAAGAACACATGCATTTACACTTTCGGTTCCGAACTAAGTTGTCCCCAGGACCAAGCTGAAATCGAACAACATCTACGCATTACTAGCTATTTCATTCTTATTAAGCTAATTTAATAACATATGTACTTGCTTAACAAACGAACTAATTGACAAGTTAAATAGATTCACATGTTCTTGACCTTGTGGTAAATTCAACTATATCGATTTCCAGATAAACACTTTTATAATACACATGCCTTCAATTTTGATAGTGGTTAAGTATCCTTTTTTGGACCGTGAACCCATTATATATCTACCAAAGAGAGGAAGAGTCGAATTTGAAGCGATTCAGTAGTTTCTGTTGTCATTGTCAAATACTCTTTAACATATATAGTTCAACTTTTTTGCTTTCCTAAATATTTTCAAAGCCAAGAAAGCAGAGAAAATTTAAGTAAGTTATTCTCTCTGTCCTAATTTATGTAGCACTTTCGGATATCAAGATTCAAAAAGGATTTTTCTTTAATCATAATTTGTTCATGTATCTTTTAAATATTTTGAACTTTTGTAAATTACAGTATTTTTTAAGTAGTTTCCAAATATATAAGTTCATTTAATGAAAGTTAAAGATTTCATGTCTGAATTCACGATCAAAATTAAATTGTTTGACTCTCAAAATTCAAATTGTACCACATAAATTGAGATAGAGGGGTATCATTTATTGATAAGAGGAAAATGAACACAAAATTGAACCAAAATATAAAAGAATGAAAAATATATCCCTCAATCATGAATAGAAATTAGGAAGAAAAGGAATTGGGAAATTTTATGTGTTATTTCTCAATTCAATGTACAATGTATTTATACATGAATGTTATCCAATGAGTATAAATATAAGGCTTAACATATAACCAGTATCTTAAATTTTTCAGAATATTTCATTTAGACACTCAAACTATACCATGTTCTAATTAAACACCTCAGTTCGTAATAAAGTGTTTCAGTTAGACATTTTCGATTCAATTTTTTTTGTGTGTGTATGTTCCCATTCGTCTATTATTAGCCCGTTTGACTAAGCTTATAAAATTATTTTATTTTGAAAAATATTTTTTTAGAAGTGCTTTTCAAAAAAGTACTTTTGGTGAGAAGCAGTTTATGTTTGACCAATAAATATAGGGAAAACTACAAGGCTTAGCAAACATAAGCTCCTAATTAACATACTTAGACTAAGTTTCAATTAATTACAATTCATAGCATCTCTTCTTACTTAAATACAATCCATAACCTCTCTTCTCCAAACCCTCTCTCTTCACTCTCCTCCTCCCTTGATGTCACCCAAAATATACCTCCAGAAAAGTATAATGCGGTCACTGTATCAAATATAGAACCCAATCCCACAGGGAATAGGAAAAAATTATGACGAGTGCTTGTCCGAGTATTTGGCAAGTAAGTAAAAGGGGGGGGGGGGTTGTAAGCAAATAGTAATTATAGCGATTGTTGATTTTTGGATTTGTAATCAATATGAGAAATACACTAGGACTGTGAACCCCAATGATTCCTTAACTCTACCGATTACCCGTGCTGGCAAAACTGTCCCACTGCGTTGCATGCAAAGTCTAACAAGTTAGGTCCATCTAAACATCTCTCGACCTTGGTTAGATGAATTTCACTCTTCTCGTCTCAGTCTCCGAGTGTCGCACTACTAACCCTTGTCCTGGATCTCAGATAACTATCCCTGTTAAGGCTCAAGTTATTAGATGAAGGTCGATAGCTTCAAATCTCTATTGTTATTCCCTTTTCCCAATCTCTACCTCTCTCTCGAGCAAGTCTAGAATACAGGTGAGTTTCTAACATTTGGTAATAACAATACATGCATTCATAACGGTTCAGAATTGCTTTTCACTTAACCCATTTTGTTAATTCCTCATGGTTCACACAACCCTAGTTGATGGGTTTAACTACTCATGATTGCAAGAACACAAGAAGAATTCAATGAAGAAAACATAATTGTAAACTCATAATAAGAAGAAAACTCTGAAATCTCAATATCAATAAAACCTTAGAATTGGTGTTCCAAGATTACAAAATCAATAATGTAATTATGAACTCAAAAATAATGAAAATATCTCTCAAAACAATGTAATGACCAACCCCTAAACATAGGACAATATATGGGTATTTATAGATACAAGGTGAATCCTATCCTAAACAAAACAGGAAAACAGAGTCGGTACTTTTCCACGGTACCGTGACTTGGTGTCGTGGAACTAAGTCACCCCATATGGGTCCTGCCGTGGAAATAAGGCTACCTCACATACTTGCAGGAGTAGACCTACGACACTGACCTACATCACATAGGTCAACTCACGTGACGTGGGTCTTGCCGTGAGCCACTCCACTGATATGGACTCGACTCTTTCATCTTCAAATACTTCATTTTCGTGCATTTTTTGTCTATTTTTTTCTCCAAAAACCTATTCTCCTGCAATATAGAACAGAAAACACATCATACCAACCAAATATACCCAAGTTATTGCATATTTTCTTTGTTTTAAGCATAGAAAGTTCCATGAAACCATGACACATCCAACACCCTTAACTTGGAACGTTTGCATGTCCTCAGGTGAACAAAACAACATAAACACATATGATGCTTAACTAAGAGAAACCTAAGATACCTACGACAATCGACTCATTGCTTTTGGCACCAAAATTTTTCCGACCCCTCCTATTTGCAAATCAAAACCACAGTGTGTATACATGCAACATATTATCATGACACAAAAGAGATCAAGTGATGGCATCAGATTATGAATAAACAACTAAGCATATATTCAAATGACATTATCCGAACAAATAGCAGCTAACAATGCAACCCATGTACTCTCACAACAAAGAAGTCCCATACGCTCACAGTATACTAATGAATATCAAAGTAGGAACTGGTTCAAAACACTCTCTCTCACAAAGAAGTTCAAATAGTGTGCGTGAAATACCATAGGCTTGCCCTTATTTTCTATGCCTTGGTTTTCGGATAGTTGGACTAGGATTACTGTAGGACTTTCATGGGCTTGTAATGTAGGCTTGGGGATGGGTGTGGTACATATGGATATAGTGACTCAAACCTCCTTGACACTACACTATTTTTTTTCTCCACTTTCCAACCATTCTCCTTTTATTTTCCCTTATTCTCCTTCATTTATTTTCAGATTTTGGGTGTGATTTTATTCATACTTTCAGAACACACTTTTTTTCTCCTTTCTCTTTTTCTCTTTTTCTCTTTTTTTTCTTTTTGAAATTTCTATTTATTTCACTCATTTTTTATTCTTCACATCCAACTCTGTTCTCTTTTTCTTTTACTAACCCCTTCTTCATACCCAAGTTAAACTACACAACCCTATAATAGCCACCCTCAACTTACGCGATTTACCTGAGTTGAGGTACACAATGTCCAAGGAGGGACCAGGGCCAAGACAGGTTCATTGTAAGTCACAATGGGATGGTGAATAGGTTAATGAAAGAAATAGGTCAATTGAGGCTTAAAATCGAAATCAAGAGATATTTACTTCATTTGGTCAGGCAATTAGGCTAAAAGTGGACTTATTCAAAAATGGCCTATGATCCTTTCCTAACCACTATCCTATAACCTAGGAAAGACTAACTGGGCAAGTTCTGTGTCACGCCTCAAATTTAAACGGGGCGGACTGGCACCCGAAGTCGTTAAGGCCCGAGAGAACGAATCTTCATTCATTTTCACTCATATGCATGTCACTAAATGAACAACACTCTATCACATATAGATACAAGATATCACTGGAGGAAGTCATAAAGGAACATTCATTAGATATGAAACTTGGCTGTTAGGGCCACCACGTACCATGGTCAGATACAATTCCACTTACAACACTGGCTCTCTTGCACGATCTAGAAATGAAGGAAAGAAACAACTCCTAAATTTACCGTAGACTTCTGCTTATAAATGTGGTGCACAACACATCCATAAGCAAGACTCTACTCAGACACGGCTCTGTAGACACCCTTAGGACGACCTGCTCTGATACCACTTTTGTCACACCCCGAATCCCATTCGGGATGGACTGGCACCCGAAGCTGATAAGGCCCGAGAGAACCAATCTTCGCTCATGTACTCTCATATGCATGTTTACGTATGAATATCATTCTATCCCATGTAACTAAATATCAATGGCGGAAGCCATGGCAACATATGCTATATATATATATATATATATATATATATATATATATATAAAACATGGCCGTTAGGGCCATCAAGTCAAAATGGACATACATCTCTTACATTCATCTTCCCACATCCGTCTACAAAGCCTCTAATAGATACATGAACATACCTATACAATATTTACATAGTATCAAAACAAATGTACACTATGACTCGGAAAGCCCCGAACCAGCTGGAGCTCACCAATGATCTGCAAATGACTTGTAGCCTACAGTGGAGGTCTACTAGCACCTGTACCTATAGCAAGCAAGGTAAGTCCCCCAAGAGGGGTCAATACGAAGAATGTACCGAGTATGTAAGGCTATAAGAAACTACATCATACATAAGAACTTCCATGGAATTAAATATAAGAGAATATTCAATATGGATAAACCATCATTTTATATGTGGAACCATGTACATTGCTTATGTTATTGTCATTTTTGATCAATCATTCATATAATATTTTTCATATGTACCTTCATTCAAGAGATTTGCCTTTATTCAAGAGATTCTTCCATTCAAGAGATTTCTTTCTTGGCCTTTATGCTCATCCTCAGTATTATTAGTCATCAACCTTATTGGTGGGTTTTTATGGTCATCCACCTTATCGGTGGGTAGTCATCCACTTTATTAGTAGGTAGTCATCCACTTTATTAGTGGGTAGTCATCCACCTTTTTGGTGGGCATCCACTTTATTAGTGGGTAGTCATCCACCTTTTGGTGGGCATCCACTTTATTAGTGGGTAGTCATCCACTATATTAGTGGGTAGTCAATAGTATTAGGGTACGATCGAGCTAGGCTTATGTGCCCCTTTGAGTCGTCCCGATTCTCAAACATTAACCCATATATGCATTACTTATTCCTTTACTTTTGTGAGATTCGTACCTTTACTTGTGAGAGATTGATTCATTCACTTATGAGAGATTGATACATTCACTTATGAGAGATTGATATATTTGTTTGTGAGAGATTGATACTTTTATAGTCATAACATTGTTGGAAGCTTTGGAACATAACATTATTGGGACTTTGGACCCATGTCCATATCTATGTAACACAAGAACAACAACGACTAATGAATGAGGAATATGTGACTTAACAATAGATAACAACCTGAAATGAGATACCTTTGGACATTTCGAAATGGAATAAGTACAATGTCAATATGAACAATATGCTGCAGAAGGATATAGAAAGAGTAACCTTACATACCTTATGTTCTCAATGTGAAAGTACAATCCTATATGTGATTACAATAATCCAGCTCCTTCCTTAAGTCTTACTCTACAACACAAGTACATAACGAAACCAACATTAACCACAAGCTACATTCCAAGTGCATAAGAAGACAATGAGTTACACAATTGCCCTAGAATATCATTTCTCCCTTTACAACACCATTCATTGCATTATCATACCAAAAATACCATAATATTCCATACATTGACCAAGACATCATAAATCAATAGCATTTCACACCAAGTTTACACTTTACACTCCCTCATTAACCCTACGTCACATTTACTCCATCAAATCGTCTCAATAGCTTTCATAATAAAACATGAACAACAATCCATAATTTATACCATTAAAAATACCTCTGAGATACTTCTTTAAAGTCATTCAAAAGGTACCATAAGTTGATAATTACATCCATGAAGGGTATAGGGGCTTTGGGGGGGGGGTCAAAGAGATGCGAAAACAACCGAAACGGACTTCTGGGATGAACTGGGAAGCCACCTGCTCCTGCAGGTGGCTGACCTGCATTCGCAGGTGACCTTTGGCAGTAGCCAGAGGCACCTGCGAAGTCACCTGCGCCCGCAGGTGCTTCGTCTGCTAGGGCGGGTGCCCATTTCGGCCAAAAAAGGTCTCTTTTGGGTCTTTTTATGCAATTAATGGTACATGATCATAAATAAACTCCTCTTAACATATTTTAGATCGTATTGGATGCCAACAATCAGTCATGGTTTTAGAACACCCACACTTTTCCTTCAATACACTACCAAATCCATGCACAATTTTGCAATAGCAATTCCAAACATTATGTACAAGAATAAAACAAATTAAGGCTATAATCGCATCTCACATGTCAATATTGAATCCATCAAGTTCACTTCTTTCAAGACCACAAGTCCATTTTCAAGTTTACTAGGCAAAAACCTTCACCGATTCAGCAAACATAAATTGTTTCACACATAGTGCACTTCTCACACTTCACCAAAATAACCAACATGATATACATCATCCCTCATGCATAAAATATATTTAACCATAATAATATACACTTACCAATACTTACAAAGTGATGATCTTGTCCCAAAAGAGTGATGACTTTGAAAGGATGAAGATATTTCTTTGGAAAACTCTAGAATATGGCAAGTGTAATATGATGAATTTAATCTGATTTTTGGCCTTATATTATGGTCATCCTTATCCACTTAAGTCAAAGATGAGGTGTTACTTGGGTCAATTGATGAATGGGTCACTCTTTCCTTCATTTTGGGCTATGTCTTTGCTCAATTATTTGGCCTCAATTGAGCCCAATAGCTCAAGACTCCTTTAGCCCACCAAAATTTAATATATAATACCTCAAAACTCCCATGTTTAATTAATTCCATGAATGTTACGGTAATTAAATAATTTCAAAAATGTACGGGGTGTTACACCTATGGGGTCACCTGCACCCGCAGGTGGGTGACATGTGGCCATAGGTGCCCATCTGTACCTGTCCAGGGCTACCTGCATTGGCATCTGCGTCCGCAGGTGCCCCGCCCACGAGGGTGGGTACCCGTTTCAGCCTCCAGGGGTTATTTTTGGGTCCTTTTTCGCAATGAATGGTCCATGGTCATAAGTAAGCTTCTATTTCCATATTTTAGGTCAACTTAGATTCCAACGAACAATCATGGTTTCACAACACACATGAATATCACCAAAACTACATTTTCCTTTCAATATGTTACCAATTCCATGCACAATTTCACAACAACAATTCCAAATGTTATACACAAAGAGAAAGCAAGTTAAGGACATAACCACATCTTACATGTTGATATTTAATCCATCAAATTCACTTCCTTCAAGACCACAAGTCCACTTTCAAGTTTATAAGGCAAAACCCTTTACCGATTAAGCAAACATATACTGTTTCACACATAGTGAACTGCTCAACACTTTGTCAACATAACCAGCATGATTTATACACCGTCTCATGCATATAATATATTAAATCATAAGAGTAAACACTTACCAAATCTTGAAAAAGAGTGATCTTTTCCAAAGAGATAGTTGCTTAGGGTTTGTGGGAGAAGAGAAATATTTTGGAAAAATCTAGAAATGGCATGTGTGTTGTAATGAATAAAAATATTATTTGTTTTCCTTATATATATCCCCTTTAAATCTCATCCTTATCTACACTTTGGTCATAAATGTTATGTTTACTTGGTCAACTCAAGAATGGGTCATTTTCCCATTTGGGCCATGTCTTTCTTGTTAATTTTGGGCCTTATTTGAGCCCATTAGCACAAGACTAATTCAGCCCACTACAATTAATGTGTAATACCCCGACCATCTCATGTTTAAATAATTCCATAAATGTAAAGATAGTCTCATAGGTTCGGAAATGTACGGGGTGTTACATCCTTCCCGCTTAGGAACATTCATCCTCGAATGTTAGTAACATTATCCAATTTACAACAAATGCCCCTTTATGTTAGCATATAGACATATACACATACTTCTTATAGATACTTAATTGTTATATCTCCAATCTTGCATCTTGAACTTTCTCTTTCGTTTGAAACAAATGCGGGTATTTAGACTTCATCAGTTCCTCGGCTTCCCATATGATCTCTTCTACTTGCTGATTTCTCCAAAGCACTTTTATGAAAGCTACTTCTTTATTCCGTAACCTCTTCACTTGTCAATCCAGAATAGCAATAGGTACTTCTTCATATGTGAGATCTTCCGTAACTTCGACATCTTCAAGGGGAGTAATATGAGATGGATCTCCTATGCATTTTTGAAGCATCGAAACATGAAACACTAGATGAATCGTGGAGATTTCTTGGGGTAGGTTCAATTCATACGCAACTTACCCAAATCTTCGGACAATTTCATATGGCACATTATACAAGGCCAACTTCCCTTTCTTCCCAAATCTCAGTACCCCTTTCATTGGTGACACTTTCAAGAATACCCAATCACCTCGGGAAAATTCTAGCCCCCTTCTTCTAACATCAGCCTATGACTTGTGTCGACTTTGGGCCAGTTGTAGCCGCTGTTGTATCACCTTAACTTTCTCCATAGCTTGATGAACAAGATCTGGCCCACTTAGAGCAGTTTCACCCATTTCAAACCATCCAATTGGTGATATACACGTCCTTCCATATAAAGCTTTGTAAGGTGCCATCTTGATACTTGATTGATAGCTATTATTGTAGAAAAATTCAATAAGAGGTAGATGATCATCCCAACTACCTTTAAGGTCCAATGTGCAAGCTCGTAGCATATCTTCAAGTGTTTGGATGGTACATTCTGCTTGTCCATTTGTTTGAGGATGAAAAGCCGTACTTAAATTCACTTTGGGTTCTGAAAAAACTTCCAAAAATGTGCAGTAAATTGAGCTCCCCTATCTGATATAGTAGAGATTGGAATCCTATGTAATCACACTATCTCTTTAACATACAACCGTGCATACTCTTCAGCTGTATAGGTGGTCTTGACCGGTAGTAAATGCGCTGACTCGGTAAGCCTGTCAACTACTACCATATGGAATCAAATGTCCGCAATGTACGAGGCAAACCAGTGATGAAATCCATGTTAATTATGTCCCACTTCCAGACTGGAAGATTTATACATTGCATGTAACCTCCAGGTTTCTGATGCTCTTCTTTTACTTGTTGACAATTCGGGCATTGAGCTACAAATTCTGCAATATTCTTCTTCATGTTACCCCACCAATACACTTCTTTCAAATTATGATACATCTTGGTGGCTCCCGAATGAATAGAATATCGTGAATGATGTGCCTCTGTCATAATCCATCTGCTTAGCTCATCCATATTCGGTACACACAATCTACCTTGGGATTGAAGCACTCCATCTTGCGTAAGATCAAATGCCTTCATCAAACCTTATTGTACATTCTCCCACAGCTGCAATAACATAGAATCCACATATTGTTTCTCTTTCACTTCAGCTACTAATGAATACTCCGCTGCATTTTGCACAATAACCCCTTCATCTAGAGATTCAAGAAGGCGAACTCCCAAGCTGGCTAGTTGATGTAGATCCTTGACTATACCTTTCTTTTTCGTCAACTGGCCACTAGCGCTTCCTATTGCTTTGCGGCTTAATGCATCGGCTACTACATTTGCTTTTCCTGGATGGTATAAAATATCGATATCATAGTCTTTTAATAGTTCAAGCCACCTTTGCTGCCTCAGATTTAAGTCCTTCTGCTTAAAGATATACTACAAACTCTTATGGTCGGTATATATGTCAACATGAATCCTATACAAATAGTGACGCCATATCTTTAAAGCAAATACCACTGCTGCTAGCTCAAGTTTATGTGTTGGATAATTTCTCATGTGGCCGCAACTGTCGTGAGGCATATGCAATTATATTACTATGCTGCATCAATACACATCCTAAGCCGACTCTTAAAGCGTCATAATATACTGCATACCCTTCTGTGCCTTCGGGAAGTACTAATACAGGTGTAGACGTCAACTTATTTTTCAGCTCCTGGAAACTCTTCTTACATGCATCATTCCATTGAAACTTAATTGCCTTGTGTATTAGTTTTTTTAGAGGTGCAGCAATGGAAGAAACCCTTCAACAAATCTTCTGTAATAACCTGCCAACCCAAGGAAACTACGAATCTCTATAGGCGTCGTAGGCCTTGGCCAATTTTGCACAGCTCCTATCTTCTGTGTATCCACCCTTATTCCTTCATCTGACATAATATGACCCAAGAATTCTACAGATTTTAGCCAAAATTAACACTTAGAGAACTTTGCATATAACTTACGATCACGAAGAATCTGTAACACCTGTCGTAAGTGATTAGCATGGTCCTCTTGTGATCTTGAATATACCAGAATATCATCTATAAACACGGTCACGAATACATCCAAGAATGGCTTGAACACCCTATTCATCAAATCCATTAAAATCGCTGGTGCATTTGGTAGTCCAAATGACATAACTAAAAATTCATAGTGACCATACCGTGTTCGGAAAGCTGTTTTAGGTATATATTTTTCTCTAACCCTTACCTGGTGATATCCCGATCTCAGGTCAATCTTTGAAAAGCATTTGACACCCTGTAATTGGTCAAATAAATCATTAATTTTGGGGAGGGGATATTTATTCTTAACTTTCACCTTATTCAGTTGCCGATAATCAATACACATTCTCAATGTGCCATCTTTCTTCCGTACAAATAACATTGGTGCACCCCACGAAGGCATACTAGGCCTTATGAATCCCTTGTCCAGCAAATCTTTTAATTGCTCTTTCAATTTCCGCAACTCTGCTGAGGCCATTCTATATGGAGGAATAGAGATAGGCTGAGTGCCTGGCATCACATCAATACCAAACTCTACTTTCTATTTGGGAGGCAAACCTGGAAGATCTTCAGGAAATACATCAAGGAGTTCATTTACCACTGGAACCGATTGAGGAGTTGGTGACTTCACATCGGTACCTTGAACTCTTACTAGATGGCATATGTACCCCTTGGATATCATTTTCCTAGCTTTAAGATAGGAAATAAATTTACCTCTCGGTGCTCCAACATTACCCCTCCATTCAAGGACAGCCTTTTGTGGAAAATGGAAATGGACCTTCTTAGCCCGGCAATCTACCGTGGCATAACAAGAAGCCAACCAATCTATACCCATTATAACATGTAAATCCACCATTTCTAGTTCAGTAAGATCAGCCAACGTATCATGATCACACATAGTTACTACACAATTAATACACTCTTTTTGCAATAATAGATTCACCAACTGGTGTAGATACTTGAATTGGCTTAACTAATAATTCTGGTGTTCTTTTAAATTTTGCAGCAATCAATGGAGTAACATATGATAGGGTAGAGCCCGGATCAATCAGTGTATAAACATTATGTGAAAAGACAGATAATGTACCTGTAACCACATCAGGAGAAGCCTCCAAATTCTGCTGATCCGCTAGAGCAAAAGTACGGTTCTGGACTCCACTAGAATTGGCTTCTCCTATGGCACCTCTACTATGACCAGCAGGCTATACACCTCTGCCTAGGGAAGGAACCGATGGTGATGATGCAACAGTTGATCCCATAGGTCATGCTATAACACTCGTGCCTCTTTGTGGGCATTCTCTCATTATGTGCCCCGTCGTACCACACCAAAAGCAAAAATTTGTCCCCAACCGACATTCACCTAATTGAAACCTTCCACAGTGCTAACACAGCTGATGAGAAAACCCTGTTGTCTGTGAACCTCGAATCCCACTATTTTGCCCAGCTTGACTGCCTCTAAACCCTCAAAATTAAGATTGAGTTCCTGCTGTGGGATAAGAGAATGATAGTCTAGGCGGTCTAGGAAAACCCCGAGGCCTAAATTCTCCTTGGGATGCCGTGAACCATCCTATCGGTCTAGCTCTCTTTGACGACCCTCTTTTAAGTTCCTGCACCCTTCTCCTTTGTCTCTGATCCTCCATTTTTTGTGTAAAGGCTTGTATTCTGGCTATATCCATATCTCTGTTCAAAGCAGCAATAGTGCAGTCCCTTACCAAATATGGCTCCAATCTATCCACATATCGATGGACTTTGTCTTCCATTGTGGCTACTACATTTTGAGAATACCTAGCAAAAGAGTTAAACCGAATACTGTACTCTCTGACGCTCATATTCCCTTGACGAAGATTTAAAAACTGATCCGCACGAGCCTCTTGGATCTCATATGGAAGATAGTGCGTTTTTAATTCCTCCCAACTAGCTGGAGCCGCACTGATACCCCTAGATTTTTCCAATCTTTGTACCATAATATAGCCTCGCCTTTTAGTCTATATGCTGCAAGCTCCATTGTTTCTATACCAGTCACATGCATAACATCTAAAGCTCTTTGGATTTGGTCCACTAAGTCCTGTGGGTCTATATTCGAATCTGACCCAATGAATGTGGGAGGGTCTAATTTTAGAAAATCCTGTGTCCTTCGACTAGCTGCCCTATCCGCACCATCATTACTTATAGTTGGATCAACTTGTCCTTGATTCTGTGCAGCAACTATATGGGTCAACATTTGCACCGCATTTCTTAGATCCTGCTCGGTAGCATTAACAGGTGGTTCTGAAGGTACTTCTTTCCTTCTCGGCTCTCCTGGAGCTGGAAAAGTAGAAGAAGCCTGCGATGCAAACTTAGTTTCATCCCCACCTTGACTAGCTTGGTCAGGTGGTGATTTACTAGTTCCTTATCCGACAAGCATGTCTACCTTCTTACCTTTGCCCCTATCTCTTCTTTTAATCGACATGTTTCTATAACAAAGAAAACCAATTTCAATGGTCAAATATGATTCTACCTACAACATTGGCTCTAATGCACGATCTAGGAAATGAAGAAAAGAAACAACTCCTAAATCTCCCGTAGCCTCCTACTTATAAATGTGGTGTACAACACATCCATAAGCAAGACTCTACTCAGACACGACTTTGTAGACACCCTTAGGATGACCTGCTCTGATACCACTTTTGTCACGCCTCAAATTCCAATGGGGAGGACTGGCACCAGAAGCCTTTAAGGCCCGAGAGAACCAATCTTCATTCATGTTCACTCATATGCATGTTACTAAATGAACAACACTCTATCACATATAGATACAAGATATCACTGGACGAAGTCATAAAGGAACACTCATTAGCTATGAAACTTGGCCGTTAGGGCCACCACATCAAAAACATACATTCCTTACATTTCCTTCATTTGTCCCACAACTTCTACAAAGCCTCTAACAGATACAGACCCAAGCCTATAGTCGGGACATGTCCCCGCTTGATACAATATTTATACAATACCAAAACAAATGTACATAGTGACTTAGAATGCCCCGAACTGATCTGGAGCTCACCAATAATCCTTAGATGACCCGCAACCTACTGTGGAGGTTTACTAGCACCTGTGCCTATAGCAAGTAAGGTAAGTCCCCCAAGGGACGTCATTACGAATGAATGTACTGAGTATGTAAGGCTGTAAGAAGCTGTATGATACATAAGTACTTCAATGGAATAAAAAAAATAAGTGAGTAATCAATATGGATAAACCACCGTTCTATGTGTTTGGAACCATGTACATTACATTCATTACTTTCTTTGCTTTTACGTTCATTCATGATCATTCATCAATATCATTCATATAATATGCCCGGGCCCAACTGATCAGTGGGAAATAATAACATTGAGATTATAAATCAATAATCAATCGGGATCAACCCATGCTAGGCTTTTCTTTTGCCCCTGGGATGCCACCCGTGATATCGGGATTAACCCATGCTAGGTGTTCCTTTCACCCCTGGGATGCCACCCGTGATATTGGGATCAACCCATGCTAGGTGTTCCTTCCACCCCTGGGATGCCACCCAAGAATACTCAAACAATTATACATTACTTCCATTCTTTTGTTATAAAAGTGATACATTGGTGGTTGTAACATTATTGGCACTTTGGAACAATAGTCAATAAATAAGAGACATGTGAATCACAATTGGTCAATGAATAAGAAACATGTGAATAACAATATGTGACAACCTGAACGTGAACAATAGGTGCTGCCAAAGGATATAGAAAAGAGTAACCTTACATACCTCATCTTCCCAATATGAATACACAATCCTATATGTGAATACAACAACCCAGCTCCTTCCATACGTGTTACTCTACAACACAAGTACATAACGGAGCTCACGTTAACAAATAACTACATAACAAGTGCATAAAATGATAATGAGCTACATGACTGCTATATAGCATCATTTCATCCTTCTACAATACAACTCATTGCATTACCATACCAACAACACCACAATATTCCATACATTGACCAAGACATCATAAACCAATAGCATTTCACACCAAGTTTATACTTTACACTTCCTCATTAACACCACATCACAATTACTCCATCAAGTCATCTCAATACCTTTCACAATAACACATTAACAACAATCCATAATTGATATAATCCAACATGCCTCCGAGCGACCCCTTAAATCCATTCAAAAGGTACAATAAGTTGATAATTGCATCCAAAAAGGGTATAGGGGGCTTCAGGGATCAAAGAGAGACAAAAACATTCAAAATGGGGTCCTGGAGGGACCTGTGGGGTCACATGCACCCGCAGGTGGGTGAAATACAGCTGAAGGTGCCCATCTGGCCCTGTCCAGGGCCACCTGCGTTGGCATCTGCGTCCGCAGGTGCCCCGCCCGGGAGGGCGGGTACCCGTTTCAGCCTCCACGGGTCATTTTTGGGTCCTTTTTCGCAATGAATGGTCCATGGTCATAAGTGAGATTCTATTTCCATATTTTAGGTCAACTTGGATGCCAACAAGCAATCATGGTTTCACAACACACATGAACATCACCAAAACTATATTTTCCTTTCAATACGTCACCAAATCCATGCACAATTTCACAACAACAATTTCAAATGTTATACATAAAGAGAAAGCAAGTTAACAACAAAAACACATCTTACATGTTAATATTTAATCCATCAAATTCACTTCCTTCAAGACCACAAGTCCACTTTCAAGTTTATAGGGCAAAACCCTTTACCGATTAAGCAAACATAGACTGTTTCACACATAGTGAACTGCTCAACACTTTGTAAACATAACCAACATGATTTATACACCCTTCCATGAATATAATATACTAAACCATAAGAGTAAACACTTATCATAGCTTTCAAAAGAGTGATCTTGTCCAAAGAGATAGTTGCTTAGGGTTTGTGGGAGAAGAGAAATATTTTGGAAAAATCTAGAAATGGCATGTGTGTTGTAATGAATAAAAATATGATTTGTTTGCCTTATATAGCTCCTTTAAATCTCATACTTAGCCACACTTTGGTCATAAATTGTCACGCCCCGAATCCCAACGAGGCGTGATTGGCACCCGAAACCGATATGGCTCGAGGGAACCAACCTTTACTCATGAACATTCGTATGCATGTCCTCATGTAAATATCATTATTTCTCATGCAACTATGCGGAAGTCATGGACATGGAAACATATGTCATAGCTATATATGTAAAACTTGGCCATTTGATCCATCAAGTCAAAACGACATGTACCTTCACATTTATACACCCACATCCATCTACAAAAGCCTCTAACAAATGCATTGACCAAAATGAACTAAAAGTCAGGACAAGTACCCACTTTATACAACATGTACAACACCAAAACATATGAACAATGTGACTCGGAGAAGCCCCGAACTAACTGGATCTCACCAATGATCCGCACACAACTGGCAATCTACTGGGGAGGCCTACTAGTACCTGCGCCTGCAGCAAGTAAGGTAAATTCCCTAAGAGGGGTCAGTACGAAGAAAGTACTGAGTATGTAAGGCCATATGAAACTTGTGTGATAAGTAAATATGTCAATGAACTCAAATACAATAAATGATCAATATGGATAAGTCACTTTACTGAACTTTGGAAACCATGTACATTACGTTCTTTCTTTCTCTTGCCTTTACTTTACTTTACTTTTACATCACTCATATACTGTCAGGGCACTCCTCATGCAGGTGTTCTTTTCACCCCATGGATAAAATATCATCGTCATGCAGGTGTTCTTTTCACCCCATGGATAAGATCATATCGTCCTCTGCACCCCATGGATAAAGTAACATCATCACGCGGGTATTTGCACCCTATGGATAAACTAACATCATCATGCGGGTATTTGTACCCCATGGATAACAACCATGAACACAATCAATATGAATTACTTTATTCTTACTTCATTTCTTTACTTTTGAGATTGATACCTTTACTTGTGAGAGATTGATACTTTTGCTTATGAGAGATCGGTACAAGCACTTGTGAGAGATTGATACTTTTTATAGTCATAACTTTACTTGAAGCTTTGGATCAATAATCAATGAGTGAGAGACATATGAATAACTTGGCAATATAACATTCTTGGAAACATAACACTATTGGAACCATTGATCCATAATCAATGAACAAGAGACATGAGTATAAACACTATTGAAACTTTGGAACACAACCTTATTGACTTTTGGAACATTAGTCCATGAACGTGAGACATGTGATTCACATCCAATTAATAAGTAGGAAACATATGATAGCAACCATTGGAAACCAAAAATAAGATACCTTAGCACATTTCGGAATAGGACTAGTGTAATGTCAATGTGAATACTATTTGCCGCAGAAAGATACGGACAAAGTAACCTTACATACCTTGTACTCTCAATACGGATATACAATCTTAGATGTTCATACAATAGTCCCGCTCCTTCTTTATGTGTCACTCTACAACATAAATATATAACGGGATTCACATTAACCATCAACTACTTTACAAATGCATAGAACATCAATGAGTTACATGTTTGCCTTTAAACATGCCATTTCCCCTTGACAAAACCATTGATGAAATTATTATTCCAAAAATCCCCCAATATTCCATACATTGACCAATACATGAAAATCAATACATTTCACCACAACTCTTCTCCTTTACACTTTCTTATCCATATCACATCACAAATAATCCATCAAATTACCTTAATACACCTCATAGCACATATCGGCCAAAATCCCACAATTTACACTTTTAGAAAAATAACAAGTTTAATAACAAAATCACACCATACATGTTCATATTTTATCCATACCATGCTCTTTCATTAAGACATCAAGTCTCTTTTCAAATTCCAATCACAAAGATGGCACATCTTTCACCAAAAGCACAAATACACTATTCACCACCTTGCCAACATAACTATCATGATATACATAATCTTATATGCATATAATATGTTAATACATGAGAATAAATACTTACCAAGTCTTGGAATAGGATGATCTTGTCCAAAGAGTCCCAAGGAATTATTTGCTTTAGGGTTTGGAACTAGAGAAATGTTTGAGAAAATATCTTAAAAGGCATGAGAGTGTTATATGAAATAAATCTGATTTTGGGGCCTTTATATATACCCCAAACCATACTTAGCCATTCCTTGGCATTAAATGTGGTCAAAGTGGAAGAATGGATCATTTTACCCTTTGGGCCATGTATTTTATTCCCTTTTGGGCCCTAATTTTTGGACCAATTGCACATGTAGCTTACCCGATCACCTTTCATGTATAATTAACCATATATATCATTTTTAAATAATTCCATAATGTCACGACAATATTCTCTTATGAGATTCTCATTCGTAGTCTCAATCGCCAAAATAGGAATTCTAGTCGCCCATGGCTTCATTGAACATTTTGGATAACTATTTATATTTCATGATTTGATCATGTAGGAGTATGTAGGAGTGTATTGAGGTATTTGAAGCTTTAAAAACACTCAAATAACTCCCAATAACCAAAAGAAACCATCTAAGAATCGACGTAGAATTGCATTGCGAAACGAGACCGAGAAGGCAAAATCTTTGTGCCTTGTGCCACTGCTGCAAAGCAAGGCAGTGGCGCAAGAAATGCACCCTCTCTAAATCAGTGGCTTGTGCCAAACCCCCTGAAATAGGGACTGGCGCAAGTTTCAGCACCTTGCTGAATTTTTCGGCCACTACTTCAATACTTGCATATCGTCCAATACCTTATCAAAACACTACAAAATACTTAATTAGTGATCTTAATCATCAAGTAAACATGACTCCAAGTCACCAAATGAGGTTAGAATGTGTACGTGATATTACAGAAATGCTCCACGAAATCACAAAACACCTCCTACAAAGGTCTAATTGCATGTACGTGGCCAAATTTCAATTTTCTCGTCATTAGCATTACCAAATACATACTTATATCTCTCGACACCTAAGAAAACATTATTCAACATCATAAAGTAGGGTTGGGAAGGTACGGGGTGTTACATAAATGTTATGTTTACTTGGTCAACTCAAGAATGGGTCATTTTCCCATTTGGGCCATGTCTTTCTTGTTAATTTTGGGCCTTATTTGAGCCCATTAGCACAAGACTAATTCAGCCCACTACAATTAATGTGTAATACCCCAACCATCTCATGTTTAAATAATTCCATAAATGTAAAAATTGTCTCATAGGTTCAGAAATGTACGGGGTGTTACATTCTGTACTGGACACACAAAGTGAACTAGGTAATGACCTCACACACACATAGCACAGGGTTACACTATCAGCTACTACTTATCCAATTCATGCATTGCTAGCTGCCATGATCTTGACTATAATACTAATGCCATAACAAGATCTAATGACTGTCACAAACTAACATACTACACATACAGTTGAAAACCAAATTTTTAAGAGGGGTGTCCTTTAAACAATAAAAATGCATCATTATCAAAAACTTGTTCAAAACTGGACTGGACTAAGGTTACCCTATTTTTCTCCCAATTAAACATGAAAACACATAAATAATATAAATAACCACCTAAACATGCCAGTTCTACTATGATAGCACACTTGGGGGAAAAGAAAATACAGCAACAAAACCCCCCAAGTGGTGGTATACCCCCACCCCCAACTAAATAATAGTGCACTGCCCTCAGTACACTGCTATCAACATGCTAAGTATAAGGGAGTGAAGACATACCTATGGAGTGCTAGGTACCAGATGTGGGCCCATCCACAACAGGATTATTTGTATGCTCTTTGGGCTCCAAGCTAGGTGCGTCCGGTGGAGGGGTGGCTGACTAGAGAATGCAACCTGTGCTCTCTTCTCATGGGAAATCTGACTGATATGGTACTCTGCCCGGAAGTCCTTAGTCGCTCTCCGTATATCACTCTCAAAATCATCTCCACTATCAGTATGACCCTCAGGACTCCGTGGCTGCTTGCCTCTAGTAATAAGAGGCTCCTCATCAACAAACAAATCCACCTCAAAAATCAGTGTTGAAGGTACCGGTGTAGGTATGGGTGGAATGATAGGAGTGTGGCTAGCTGCTAAATCTCAAACATCTTCCCTCAACGCAGCCACACCCTTGTTCAACCCTGTTAAATAATGAATATGGGCCTCTCTTAATCGGCTACCCATTCGGTGCTCAAAACTGTCATTCCGCCCATGCAGCTCACGTATAAACTTCTCCATAGCAAAAGTCATGCAATCCTCAACTCTTGCCTCAGAAGTGTCTATCGATGTCCTAACCCATGGCTTAGGTTGAGATACCAACTTAGCCATTTGGGCCTCTGTGTGAGCCTGTCGCTCAATAACCTACGTCTGCCTATCCACTAACTACTGTAAAAACTCTCATCAAACTACAACCATTCCAGAAAAGGGTGGTGGTGCGGTAGTGTTTGCTTCCCCCTCATCAGTCACGGGGCATGTGCCCTCGGTAGGTAACCTCCTAGCCTCGGGGTCACTAAATAGTGCTGAAGTGCTAACCGGTTCCTCACGATCCACTTGCCCTTCAAAAAGGGCAGCGCCTGATGAAGTAGAGGGCTGAGACCCCCTATGAGCAACTGAAATAGCACCTCACTACTGCATCAATCCTAGATCAGCTATACGGGTCACCTCAATTGCGTGATCTACTGCAGACATCGTAAACATACCAGCACTATTACATAGGCCCTGAATTGGACATAGGAAAGGGATGCTAGTAAAGTCTCTAAATGCACGCTCATGAATCTCCCTAATAATGTAGCGGGAGATGTTGATGTCATATCCGGCGATGATGCTCGCTACTAGAACATCTCGGTCAAGAGTAAGAGAATTATCTTCACCTGTGGGACTGAGACTGTGCCGTACAATTTACCACCAAAACCTGCCCGTAAAGTGAAGCAAAAAATTCTTAATATCCAACTTCTCAGCTACCCATTTCGATTCTACGCAATTCTCAACGATATACTGTGCAACCCACCATAGTAGCCCTAAACGCTGATCGGCATCTTTCATTTTATTTTAATTTTTCACCGTCTTCATGCAGTTATCAAACTCAGCAGTAGTAGCTAGAAGTGGACGTTCCACACTGAACAAGAGCCTGTGGATAGTCTGCTTAGAGATGTCTACTCTGGTTTTACAAATCAAAGTGTGAGTCAATGGTGGTTAGTCCTGATATCACTGCTCAATTGGTGTGATTAATTCAATAGAAGCAGCATATGAAGCATAAGACTCATGGACCAACTCTGGGCTATAGCTACCTGAAGGCTCCGTCATCCATCTGAATCCATAGCGATCAAATATTTCCTTAATCTTGGGTAGTACCTTTAACTCATCTAACAGATATCGGGGCTCCTTAGTGATACTTCATCTACACACACCCCTCTTAGTCTTATCTATATCCCTATCATAAATGGACTTCATACCCTAAACACACCACCTCTTATTTTTCTTTTGTACTGCAGCTGCGGTCCGGTGTGCATCCACTTGTCTCTGTGAGGAATTCGTGGAATCCTGAACACCCGTATCTGAAATAGATTCTATCTCATCAGCCTCACCACTACTAGTGGACTCAAAATCATCTGCACCCTCAAAATCTCATCGGTCCCAGGTGCATCAGCCTCATCTTTAGTATCACCCCCTCTTCAGACTAGGGGAGGAATCAGATGACTAAATAGGAGTCACCAATAATGGCTGAGTCGTGGCCCGAGCTGCAACTTATTCCCTAGTTTGTTATCTTATAGCGTGAGAAACAGGAGCAGAATCATCCCTAGCGATCTCATAAACCTCTTCAAACCTACTTTTCTCCTGCTCCAAAGGCTCATCGCGCATCCTTGTTGTGACTTCTGGGTTCTTGGTACGAATTCGTGAGGAGGAATCCATATCTCTGTGTTTGGGGTTTCCTTTAGATGGAATTGTTCGAAATGGTTGGGTCTTAGGTTGGGTTTGGTCGGGTCAAGATGGGTTTGGGGTTAGGGTTCAGTGGTGTATGGTTGGGTCAGGTTTGGGGATTTTAGGGTGACGGGACTCAAAATTTCTTGGAATTGGAGTGGTGGAGGTACGAATTTGAGTGTTTGGTACTTGG
Source organism: Capsicum rhomboideum (assembly GCA_031232105.1). NCBI lineage: Eukaryota > Viridiplantae > Streptophyta > Magnoliopsida > Solanales > Solanaceae > Capsicum > Capsicum rhomboideum. Next base: position 122,329,763 of record CP124712.1, on the reverse strand, counting down.
GAATTTTAGTGATTATAGGATTGGAGGTGTTAATTTGGATAATTTAAGAAACAAAATTAGGTGTTTGAAGGCATGGAAAATTGGGTTTAGGGTTTTTGAATGGGTAGTGTCGGGTTTTATTGAGAGTAGGCTAAAATTTGGGTTGGGTCGGGTCAAATTTTAAGTTTTATTGTGGGTCTGATTTTCATGATACCGTCCCACATCACGTGGGTCCCTATCGTGGGTCGAATTTTGCAACCAAAAAATACCTTCTGATTCTCACGATACCAACCTACATCGCGTAGATTGACCTGTGTCATGGGTTGGATTCTGCAATGAAAAATTATCCTCTGATTCTCACGATATCGACCCACGTCATGTCACGTGGGTTGACCTACGTCACGTGGGTCACCACCATAGTTTAAGCTACACATTTTTAGTTCACATTTTCATTTTCAACTCACGACAGGTATCAATCCTTGAGTTGCCTCCCAAGCAGCGCTTGATTTAACGTAGTGGTATGATGTAGCTAGGTTGGTTACTCAGATTTCACCAACCAGCCCATGGGTTGCCTCCCATGAAGTGCCTGATTTAACGTCGTGGCACGTCCTAACTTACTTGACTACTACGACTTCATCAAGACTAAACTCCTCACATGTCCTTATTTCTTTTGTGGATCCCACGTAGTGCTTTACATGCTGACCTTGAATAGAACAATGTCATCACCTTTCAACTTAATTGCTCTATACGAGAATACCCTAATCACCATGAATAGTCTGGACCATTTAGACCTTAACTCTCCAAGAAACAAGCGAAACCTGGAGTTATAAAGCAGTACCAAATCTCTCGGGTAAAACTCTCGTCGTTCAATCTTCCGATCATGATATAATTTCATCTTCTCTTTATACAGTGCTGAACTTTCATATGCCTGAAGACAAAATTCATCCATCTCATTCATCTGCTCTAGTCTCAATTTAGCTGCATTACTCCATTCCAGATTCAACCTGTTTAATGCTATAATGCCTTGTGTTTAAGTTTGACAGGCAAATGACACGATTTACCAAACACCAGCTGATATGGAGATGCACCAATTGGGGTCTTGAATGTTTTTCGATATTCCCATAATGCATCATCTAATCTTCTTGCCCAATCAGTCCTATTGGCATTCACCGTCTTAGCCAAAATAGACTTAATCTCACGATTTGACACCTCAACTTGCCTGCTCGTCTGAAGATGGTAAGTTGTTGCCACCTTATGTTTGACACCATATTTTTCAAGCAGGGCTTTGAGCAGTCGATTACAAAAATGGGATCCTCCATCACTAATGATAACTCGAAGTGTACCGAATTGTGAAAAGATGTTCTTTTTCAAGAATTCCGTGACACTTCTTCCTTCATTATTGGGAAGCGATATTGCCTCCACCCCCTTAGAAACATAGTCAACAGCTACCAAAATGTATTTCATCCCATGTGAGCTCACAAATGGGCCCATAAAATTAATTCCCCATACGTCAAATAATTCGAGCTCAAGAATAGTTGTCATAGGAAGTTTGTGTCTACACGAGATGTTCCCTTGTCTTTGACATTAGTATCAAGTTCGAGCATAGTCATGAGCATCTTTATAGATGGTGGGACAGTAATACCTACATTGTAAGATCTTATGAGTAGTCTGCGCATCTCCATGATGACCCCCAACTGAGATGAATGACATGCTTCCAAAATACTCATTATCTCGACTTTCAAAATACACCTTCAAATTATTTCATCCGCACACACCCTAAATAAATAAGGCTTTTCCAAGAAGAATTTTCTCACTTCATGCATGAATCTCTTCCTCTGCTGATATGACATATCTTCCGGGACTAGATCACTTGCCAAGAAGTTGGCAAAATATACAAACCAAGGGATTAATTCTTGTGATGCTGCCAACACTTGCTCGTCTGGAAAATATCATCAATATCAATATCATCCCTCAATCTAAGCATGGCCTCCTTCTCAAGGCATGATAGATGGTCTACAACCTGATTTTCAGTCCCCTTTCGGTCCTTGACCTCAAAATCAAATTCTTGCAATAGAAGTACCCACTGAATCAGTCTTGGCTTGGCGTCCTTCTTTGACATAAGATATCTAAGTGCTGCGTAGTCTGTATGCACAATCACTTTCATACCAATCAAGTACGATCAAAATTTCTTGAAAGCAAAGACCACTACTAATAATTCTTGCTCTGTTGCAGTATATTTTTTCTGAGCTGGATTAAGTGCTTTGCTAGCATAATAAATCGGATGTAGAATCTTCTCACGTCTTTGGCCTAGGAATACAACCAAGGCCATGCTACTAGCATCACACATAGCCTCAAGTGGCATAGTCCAACCTGGTGAAACAATGATAGGGGCTGAAATCAACATCTCTTTCAGACATTCGAACGCTTTTAGACACGCCTCATTAAACACAAACTTTACCTCCTTCTCTAAGAGCTTGCATAATGGATGTGCAATCTTAGAGAAATTCTTGATGAATCTTCTATAGAACCCTGCATGTCCCAAAAACCTTCGAATTCCTTTAACCAAAACAGGTGGAGGTAACTTTTCAATCACCTCTTTCTTGGCTTTGTCAACTTCAATACCTTTTTTTGAGATTTGATGCCCCAATACGATACCCTCATTAACCATAAAGTGATATTTTCCCCAATTTATCACTAAGTTGCACTCCTCGCATTTTTGCGACACATTAGCAAGGTGGGCCAAGAAATCATTAAATGAGTCTCCCATAATAGAGAAATCATCCATAAACCTCAATAGTGTCTTCCACCATGTCGGAGAAAATGGACATCATGCAACGTTGGAAAGTGGTCGGTGCATTATATAAATTGAAGGGCATCCTTTTGAACGCAAATGTCCCATATTGACAAGTGAAAGTGATCTTCTCTTGATCCTCGGGCGCAATGAAAATTTGATTATACCCCGAATAACCGTCAAGAAAATAATACCATCCTCTACCAACAAGACGGTCTAACATCTGATCCATGAAGGGCATAGGAAAATGATCTTTTTCGGTCCAAGAATTCAGCTTTCGATAATCCATGCAAACTCTCCATCCAGTAAGCGGCCTTATTGGGATTAACTCATTCTTGTCATTTGGAACCACAGTGATTCCTCCCCTCTTTGGCACACACTGAACTGGGTTCACCCACTTTCTATCAGCAATGGGGTAAACCACACCCGCATCTAACCACTTTATGATTTCTTTCTTCACAACCTCTTACATAGGTGGGTTCAGACGATGTTAGTGCTCGATGCTTGGTATGCACTCAGGATCCAGCTGGATTTTATGAGTGCAAATACCGAGTAGAATCTTGATAATGTCAGTGATGAACCAACCAATGGCCCTCTTAAACCTTTTCAAAATCGAAACAAAAGCCTTTACTTTCCACTCGACCAACTTAGCAGATATAATCATGGGTTAGGTATTGTTGGCTCCCAAGAATGCATAGATAAGGTGAGACGGTAGAGCCTTAAGCTCCAAAATTGGAGGCTTCTCAATAGAAGGTCGAGCCGGTAGGGTCAGCCTATTCTTTAAATCAAGATCCAATTTCTTAGGTGCATAAGTGTATGATCACCTACCAACGAGTGCACCAACCATCTCATCATATTCCTCAATACCATTGCTATCAAAATTCATAATCACGGTCGCAAGAGGTTCTACCCCAAACCTTTCTTCAATAAGCACAAAAACATTACTCTCATCAACTGTATCTATTACAGAAATCACCTGTATATCTCTCAGTTGCTTCATGGAACGACAAACATTGAAAGTGAAATGTTCATCATTCAACCTGAATTTCATCTTCCCAGTTTTCATGTCAACCAATGCTCGACCAGTGGCAAGGAATGGTCTTCCCAAGATGATGGGAGTCTCGAAATCAACTTCACAATCTAGAATCACAAAGTCAGCCGGAAAGATGAAAGATGCAACCTTTACCAAAACATCATACAAAATGCCCACTGACTTTTTCACAGTTCTATCCGCCATCATGAGTCTCGTAGAAGTCAATTTTGGTGTTTCCAATCCTAACTACTTGAAAATGGCTAGCGATATTAAGTTAATGCTAGCACCCAAATCACACAGAGCTTTTGTAAAATTATAGGACCCAATAGTATAAGGAATTGTGAAGCTCCCGGATCTTTATTTTTCTCGACAAGTGAGTGAGAAGCAATTGCACTACAATGGTATAAATTATCGGATGGCTCAAAACTGACAGTTCTCTTCTTCGTCACCAAATCTTTCATGAATTTTGTGTAACCTGGCATCTGTTCTAAAACCTCGACAAGATGAATATTTATCGATAAGTCCTTTAACATTGAGATAAATTTCTGATATTTATGCTCTTCAGCATTCTTTTTCAACCTTTGAGAAAAGGGAGGGGGAGGCCGAGGAATTTGTTTGTACACTTGAGGGACCTCCTTTTCCTTCTCGTTATCAGATTTAGCATCCTGAGGCTTTTGAATTGCATCACCCTTTGAATTACCTGGCTCTACCTCAGTTTCTACATCAACTATCACTGGCTCATCTTTCTTAACACTATCCACATGTATGGATGGGTCAGTCGTGCATTTCCCGCTTCTAGTAGTAATGGCCAAACAATAACTATCATTCTTCGAATTCTTGACGGTGTTGCTCGGAAGGGTACCTGGTTGATGCTGGTTCAATGCCACCAATATCTTCCTAAACTATTTCTCCAACTATTTAATGGAAGTTGAATGGGATTCTACCTTCTGACTTATTCAAAAAATGTCTGACCGAAGCTCCTTCAAGCAACTCTCCTAACTCTTTGACCCTTTAACCAGTTTATTGAGAAGGGCTTCCATTTTTGAATTTCTATAGTCAGCATCGCGGTTCCCCGGTGGAACATATGCACCACTCTTCTCTTTATAATTATCCTTTTGCCTCTAATCACCGTCACAATCTCGTTCTCTGTCTCTATATCATGGCTTGCTATAATTGTCTCCATAGTAATTCCGACCTTGATTCCTTTGCGTTGAGTTCTAAGAGTCTTGATTAGACCCTTGACCCTTGGCTTGGAAACCCACCACCTCTCGATCCAAGTACTTAGCCTCCTCATTAGATTCATAATCATCATGCCTAGGTATTTTACCTTGTGGACCTACGTCATGCACTTTTTTAACACCTCCAGCCACAATCTGTTTGGCTAGCAAGCCAATTTCTGTCCTCAACTGTGCGACCTCTTGAGCTACAGATTCATCCAAAGTTTGTTATGCTGCTGTGGCTCCAAAAAATATGTCCCAGTAGGTGTATCTGCCTCCTAAGTATGCCATCCTCGGTTGGTCTTAGTGATACGATCTAAAATCTCTGAAGCTTATTCCCACCTCAGACGCATAAATGCTCCGCCAGTGACAGTATCTTCTACAACCTTGGTGTTGGCATTTAAATCCCTGTGGATGATTTCAATAAACTCCTACCACTCATCCTATGATTTGGAACATTCTGCAGCTTCTTCTTAAACCTTAGCCATGTCTCGTAAAGTGCTTTAGAATGTAGTTGTCTGAAGTTGTAAATCTCATCCTTCAACTATAGTATCTTGTAGGGTGGGAAAAATCTATCCAAAAATTGATTTCTCAACTCTTGCCAAGTAGTGATGAAACCTCGTGGTAACTCGGCCAACCACAAAGTCGCTTCTCCTATTAGAGATAATGGAAACAATCTCAAACGAATAGCCTGTTGCAGACCCCCACAAAATTCATCACGTGCATGTTTAGATCATCTGTAGGAAGACCAGCGAACATACCTTTCAAGTTTAGCAGGTGGATCATGGAACTTATAATGTCAAACTTAGTGCCCTAAGGTAACTCTAGTGGAATAATAGCACCAGTCTCAATCGACTCAAAATAAGACAAATCCTCTTCTTCGGGATCAATATAAACCGGTACATATGGTCTTTGAGGGGGTTGTTACACCCTCAATCTTCTTTGTCTCTCTTCAAGTGCAGCGAGACGTTGTGTTGTCTCTTGCATTCTTTGATGATCTCTATCCGCTTGTCTAAGATCTGCTTGCCTTGTATTTTCCTTAGCCATCAATCGAGCAGTGATTTGTTCCACAGTTGCATGACCAACTGGCTGAATTGGCTGGTTATGAATACCTCCCACGGCTGAGGGACCCTGAACTCCATCGGTATTCACATTCTTTGATTAGATCTCAGTGTTTGCTCTATCTTAGTATCAAGTGGAATCAAGAGATTGACTTGACTCCTAGTGTTGGGCATACATCGACATGTGCCCTCCAAAAAAGTATAGAAAAATAAAACCAATCAACTCCAACAAGCGGACTAATCAACTCCGTAACCGTATTCCCCGGCTACTGCGCCAAAATTTGATGTCACCTAAAATATACCTCCAGAAAAGTATAATGCGGTCGTTGTATCAAATATAGTACCCAACTAGGTTGGGTTCAATATCACAGGGAATAGGACGAAATTATGATGAGTGCTTATCCAAGTAATTGATAAGTAAAAAAGGGGGGGGGGGGGAGGGGTTTGTAAGTAAATAGTAACAGTAGCGATTGTTGATTTTCAGATTTGTAATCAATATGAGAAATACACTAGGACTGTGATCCCCAATGATTCCTTAACTCCATCGGTTACTTGTACTGGCAAAACTGTCTCGCTGCGTTGCATGTAAAATCTAACAAGTTAGGTTCATCTAAATGTCTCTCGACCTTGGTTAGATGAATTTCACTCTTCTACTCTTGGTCTTCGAGTGTCACACTACTAACCCTTGTCTTGGATATCAGATAACTACCCATGTTACGGCTCAAGTTATTAGATGAAGGTTGATAGCCTCAAATCTCTATTGTTATTCCCTTTTCCCAATCTCTACCTCTCTCTCGAGCAAGTCTAGAATACATACGAGTTTCTAACGTTTGCAACCGTTAGAAGATCAATTATACTTAAGGTAATCACAATACATGCATTTATAAAGGTTCATAATTGCTTTGCACTTAATCTATTTTGTTAATTCCTCATGGTTCACACAACCCTAGTTGATGGGTTTAGCTACTTATGATTGCAAGAACACAATAAGAATTCAATAAGAAAACATAATTGTAAACTTACAATAAGAAGAAAACTCTGAAATCTCAATATCAATAAAACCCTAGAATTGGTGTTCCAAGATTACAAAACCAATAATGTAATTATGAACTCAAAAATAATGAAAATATCTCTCAAAACAATGTAATGACCAATCCCTAAACATAGGATAATATAGGGGTATTTATAGATACAAGGTGAATCCTATCCTAAACAAAACAGGAAAACAGAGTCGGCACTTTTTCATGGTATCGTTACTTGGTGTCGTGGATCTAAGTCACGCCATGTGGGTCCTGCCATGGAAATCAGGATACTTCACAAACTTGCAGGAGTCGACCTACGGCACCGACCTATGTCACGTAGGTCGACTCACATGACATGGGTCCTACCGTGAGTCACTCCACTGGTATGGACTCGGCTCTTTCGTCTTCAAATACTTCGTTCTCGTGCATGATTCTTCCTTTTTGTCCATTTTGTCTCCAAAAACCTATTCTCCTGCAATATAGAACATAAATCACATCATACCAACCAAACATACCCAAGTTATTGCATATTTTATTTGTTTTAAGCATCGAAAGTGCCATGAAACCATGACACATCATTCCTCTCTCTCTATCTCGCTCTCCCCTCTCTCTCTTTCGTTCTCTTTCTTTTTCTTTTTCTTTTTAAAAAACTTTCAGTTTTTAAAACTTCCAGTTACGTATTTGTATTTGGTTTCGAATACCTAATACATTTTGTTATAAAATTGGAAGTTTAAAAAAATGATGATACAAATTGAACTATTCAGATACAAATGATGCATATACTTGTTATATATACAAATACAAATGATAAGTTCAATACATTTGAGAAAGAGAGAGAAGTGAAAATACAAAATACAAAGAAGGAGAAAAAGAGGAGTAAAAATACAAAAAAAAAAAAATAATAAAATAAAATGAGAAAGACAGGTATGTATTCGTTGATACACCTATATTCATTGATAAAAATACAGTGATACAATGACTACCCAGTGAAAATACAAAATACAAAAAAAAATAGGTTTGTATTCGCTGATACACTTGTATTTGTTGATAAAAATACGTTGATACAACGCGCGACCCAGCTGGTTAATTAGGCTACAATTGATAAATGTTGCTACAAGCATTTGCTATGCCATACTTAGGCTATTTTCTGAAAGTTTCCCATAAATTTGTAAAGCACTTTTGAGCAACAATTAGTGTTTGGCCAAACTTTTTAAAAGTGTTTTTAAGTGTATTTTTCTCAAAAGTGTTTTTTAAAAAAGTGCTTTTAAGGATAAACTACTTTTTTTTAGCTTATGAAAAACTATTTTTTCTACTTTCCAGAAACACTTATTTTCTTTCAAAAGTTTGGTCAGACCTCATTTTATTAAAATAAGCACTTTTGAGAAAAATAAGCACTTTTGGTGAAAAATAAGCTTGACTTAATAGAGTATTTTGAAAGAAAAGATACAAAAATTATATATATATATATATATATATAGATACATATATATATATATATATATTAATAAAGTTTTACAACATCATCCAAGCAGTGTATTGCAAATAAATGGCTAACTTCTTATTAACTAAAATTAATTCTTAATTTTAGAAATAATAATGTTATAATGTGAAGTTCAATGTTTTATGTTTATAAAAATGTTACACTAAAACTAAGTAGTATGTAAGAAGGAAAAAGGTATTTCTAAATTATTATTATTATTATTATTTTGTATCTGCATATATTTAAGGTCTCTTTCTCAAAAGTGTTTTTTAAAAAAGTGCTTTTAAGGATAAACTACTTTTTTTTAGCTTATGAAAAACTATTTTTTCTACTTTCCAGAAACACTTATTTTCTTTCAAAAGTTTGGTCAGACCTCATTTTATTAAAATAAGCACTTTTGAGAAAAATAAGCACTTTTGGTGAAAAATAAGCTTGACTTAATAAAGTATTTTGAAAGAAAAGATACAAAAATTATATATATATATATATATATATATATATATATATATATATATTAATAAAGTTTTACAACATCATCCAAGCAGTGTATTGCAAATAAATGGCTAACTTCTTATTAACTAAAATTAATTCTTAATTTTAGAAATAATAATGTTATAATGTGAAGTTCAATGTTTTATGTTTTTAAAAATGTTACACTAAAACTAAGTAGTATGTAAGAAGGAAAAAGGTATTTCTAAATTATTATTATTTTGTATCTGCATATATTTAAGGTCTCTTAATAAATTATGAATTTAAGCCACTAATTTTATTGAGATGCCATTGCCTTGGGAGAAAATTAGATGATTTAAGCAATTTTGAATGGCGATAAAGAAATATTAGGATCTTGCTAGATATTCAAAGAATTGCTAAATGAAAAACATCCGATTTATTGCCTCTCCCTTACTGGCCTTGGGATATTTTGTTGAGGTGTGGCTTGTATTATCAGTAATTTGGCATTGAAAGAGCCTAGTCGAACCTTCAAATAATGTGCCAACGGCATATCAATTATCAATTTGAAGGTTTTTTCACGGTTCAATGTTGTCCTGGTATATGAATAAGAGCAAGGATATCTGAACAAAAGCAAGGACATAACAGATAGTTCACCTGTAGATTCAACTGCTGATTGAGATTTTTCGACATTTGAGTTTGTTGAATGATTTGCAATGTCTATTGTTTCTGTTGTTGTTTTAGTGTTTATCAAATAAATTGTCTAGTCCTGTAATTGTTAATATCTTGCTACTTCATCAGTAACAACTCACCATATGAAAATAATCAGCTCATGTACCTTGATAATTTTTTTTAAATACCTTGTGTCACCATTACTGTTTAATCTACTTATACAATCACAACACCAGTCATCACTTTAATGGACTCACAGTCAATCAACACTCAATTCAATGCCCTAATCGATCATATATTTCAAAAAAACGAGTAGATTTAAATCTTCTCAAGCTGTGTTGGTTCAGAAAAATGTTTTTCCTTCTCAAGTTGTGCTGGGTCAAAAAAATATTTGTGCAAATAGGAGTAAGAAAATAAGTTTTATAAGTGGCATTCTATATTGCTCATGTCATGCTACCCTCCAATATACCTCATCTTCACCCCATTCCCATAATTCCACCCCCACTTCTAATCGATCATATATTTCAAAAAACGAGTAGATTTAAACCTTCTCAAGTTGTGTTGGTTCAGAAAAATGTTTTTCCTTCTCCAGTTTTGTTGGGTCAAAACAATATTTTTGTAAATAGGAGTAAGAAAATAAGTTTTATAAGTGGCATTCTATATTGCTCGTGTCATCCTACCCACCAATATACCTCATCTTCACCCCATTCCTATAATTCCACCCCCACTTCTAATCAATCATATATTTCAAAAAACGAGTAGATTTAAACCTTCTCAAGTTGTGTTGGTTCAGAAAAACAGGGGCGGAGCCAGCCTTTGGCATGGGGGTTCATCCGAACCCCCTTCGGCGAAAAATTATACTATTTATACATGACTGAAATTATTCTTTTTGTATATATAATAGATGTCGAACCCCCTTCGATTAGTTTTTCTTCAAATTTTGAACCCCCTTAGTGGAAATCCTAGCTCCGCCTCTGCAGAAAAATGTTTTTCCTTCTCAAGTTGTGTTGGGTCAAAAAAATATTTTTGCAAATAGGAGTAAGAAAATAAGTTTTATAAGTGGCATTCTATATTGCTTGTGTCATCTTACCCTCCAATATACCTCATCTTCACCCCATTCCCATAATTCCACCCCCACTTCTCATATTATTTATCTATGTTAGGATTGAGAATCCAGTTATTGCGAAAATTAGCTAAATAATATTATAATGATAATAATAAAGACAATAACAAGAAAATAATAACAACAATTAAAGAAAAAATAAAGAAGACACAATTTCAACGTGGTTCGCTCAGTGTGACCTACGTCCACAAGCGGAGAGGAACAATTACACTATACCAACAAGAGTATAATAAAAAGTACAAAATTAGAGTAAATACTTTAATCAACCCAAAAATATCCCAAGAGCATAAACTCACAAGATCACTACAAAAGAAGGGTTCACACAAGTATTTTTCAGCACCCACTCTCTTACAAAATATACTCTTAAAGAAAGACAAAGAAAAGAATGCAATGAAAGATTTCAAATGATTCAAGGTGTATATTAAGTGAAAGAACTTTCCTCTATTTATAGGAGGAGGTTGTTGGGCTCCAAGTAGCAAAATTGAAAAGGAAAAATATTTCCAATAATTTTCATCCACTCATTGGTTTTTTTTGGACCAAAATTGGTTTACAACCAAGCTTTTAATATAATAGGCTTGAGCCTATTATGGATGGATCCCACACAATGAAAATCAAAATATTGTCCATATTATAAATCTCTACTTTAGCCTAATTTTGGTTGATATAGTAAAATGCTCCACCCTCTCCGCAAAAGCCCATCTTGGCTAATTATTCTTCATGAATGTAAATCAAGTTCAAGCAACGCTTGAACTTTCCAACTAAAAGAGGCTTCGTAAACATGTCAGTTGGATTATTTCTGTTGTTGATTCTTAATAGAGACTTTTCCATCAGCAATGGTTTGTTGAATGAAATGATACTTGATATCAATATATTTTGTCCTCTCATGATACCTCTAATCATTAGTCAAGTCAATGAAAGTTTGACTATCACAAAAAATAGTAATACCACCTTGGTATAAATTGAGTTCAACAAATAGACCCTTCATCATAAGGCTTCTTTGATTGCCTTGGTCGCTACTATATATTCTGCTTCGATAGTAGATAAAGCTACTATATGTTGTAATGTAGCTTTCCAACTGATAGCGCAACCACCAATGCAAAAAACATAGCTTGCTAGTGATTTTCTTTTGCCAAGATCACCTACATAATCAGAGTCTACAAAATCAACCAAAGTGTTAGTATTATAACAACCCTTTCCGAAGTTACAAATAAATCTAGTGTGCCAAAATTTGGGTTAAGATTTTTCCTAGATTGGTAGTTAGAAATCTTAGGCAAGGTTACTCTTGGATGAAATCCGAGCGTGGTATGGTCTAAGGTAATTCAGTAATGGAATAGTTGAAGGTTATATGTGTTGAGTTGATTTTATGATAGCTAAGATGATAAGGAGTCCGTAGGATCTTTCGAAAGAAAATTTGGATTAGTAGAACTCCCGATGTCGAATTTGACATAAAGGACTTGGTTTGGCATATCAAAATCAGAGGGTGTGTTGCGAAAATGACAAATGCAAAAAACATAGCTTGCTAGTGATTTTCTTTTGCCAAGATCACCTACATAATCAGAGTCTACAAAATCAACCAAAGTGTTAGTATTATAACAACCCTTTCCGAAGTTACAAATAAATCTAGTGTGCCAAAATTTGGGTTAAGATTTTTCCTAGATTGGTAGTTAGAAATCTTAGGCAAGGTTACTCTTGGATGAAATCCGAGCGTGGTATGGTCTAAGGTAATTCAGTAATGGAATAGTTGAAGGTTATATGTGTTGAGTTGATTTTATGATAGCTAAGATGATAAGGAGTCCGTAGGATCTTTCGAAAGAAAATTTGGATTAGTAGAACTCCCGATGTCGAATTTGACATAAAGGACTTGGTTTGGCATATCAAAATCAGAGGGTGTGTTGCGAAAATGACAAAGCTGGGAGAAATCCTGAGTTTTTGCCTCACATACTCCGTTATAGCAGGTGGCAGGTTGCTACTATTGCGCCGCTATAACTAGAATTTTCTCGCTATAGCGGGAGTAAGCTTTGGTCAATCCCGCCATAGCGGGCAGATCCCATTAGAGCAAGGCTTCTATAGCGGGATAGGGCCTCTATAGCGGGATATGCATTGATTAATGTAGAAAGTATCCCAAAACTGTTATTTTCATTCTTATGTCTAAGGACTGGGAGGGGTGATTTTAGGCGATTTCCACCTAAATTACTTTGTTTTTCTTTGTAAAGGGAAGTTAATCTCTTCTATAAACTAGTTTTTTGATTATTAATCCTTAGAATCACTAGGTTACGAGTTTTGTGGAGGATTTAACTTGACCTAGGTGATTTTTCTGGTGCAAGTGGGTGAATTGAGTAGAAAACCTTTGGGTTTTGGTTAAAAATAGTTAAATTACTATTGTATGCTTAGAATTCACCATTAAATCTATGAAATTGGTAGAATTAATGTGGAGTGATGATAGAAAACTTTAGAATAAGAGGAATGATCATGAATTTGACCTTGGAGTTATGGGATTAGGTTGTAATCCTTGAATATACTAGGTCATTATCTGAATCATGATCACATTATTATTTTTAGACCACGACCAAGCAAAAATTATATGAAAAGGTAAGGCTCAAGTTCACTAGAGTGGTGCAAGCTTGGATTGAGGTAGGTGATGGTTTAATGTAGTTGAAACCCAACTTGATTTATGTGTGCATGTTAACTATTTCTTTATATACTTGTTACAATGCATGTTCAAGAAAAGTGAATGGCTAGTTGATGTCGTAATTGTTAATCACATGCAATGAAATTATATTAAAAGATTGTTGATTTTACAAGTGTGATTGTTGTATTTATTGTGGTTGTGATTGTTGTGATTTCTATTGATTATTGTGAGATTTACCGATATTTAGACATCTTCACGGATTGGTTAGTATAAGGTTGGCAGGCACTAGATGTTTGGGATTTTGGTACACGGACAAGAGCTCATCCCCTGCAGGTCATGGCTAGTGGGCGACTATAAGACCCTTAGCATATGTGTATAGGTATTGGTGAGAGGGTCGATTCCTTGAGTGAACTGAGTATATATGTTGATTTGTTATATTTGGTTCCTTGAGTGAATTGGGCTTTATGATTATTAACACTATTGTTGTTGGAATAGATCCTTGAGTAGTTCAGGCTAATTTACAAATAATTGGCATATCTCTTTATTTGTCTATCCACTTATGCATTTGAGACATGATTTAGATATTGTTGTTGATTCATGATTTATTGACTTGGATTCTTGCTGGTAGTCATGGTCTTGACTTGAATTGTTGTCATTTCAACTTGTACTTGACTGAATTCTGTAGTGTTGTTGAACAAGGTTAAGTGTTATATGCTTGAGGTAAAGTTATATGGTAGATGTTCATGGATGTTCTTGTTTTACTAAGTTATAGTTGCTAGTTCACATTTCTTAGTTTGGATTGACCGATGACCCTACCAGTACAATATTGTTCTTGTATACTGATACTATAGGTGCTCTTCTTTTTGTTGAGTACAAAGAATTTTTCGACGACTGCATCAAGACCTTAGTTTTAGAGCAGATTGCATTCTGAATCAAGGGTGAGCTATATCTTTCGTGCTTCCATGAGTGATCTACTTAGTTTCTAGTCCACTTTTTTTGGACTCAGATATTTTTTCAGTTGTTTTAGGTTGAACACTTTTATTGACATTTATAGAGGTTTTGGTACAATGACTTTATGATTTTATGGGATAATTTAGGCTTTCTTAAATTCCGCATTTGATATTGGCCAGAGTCCTAGGTTAGTTGTTCTTGTTGTACCAAAATGGGTCCAGTAGAGTCTTGTATAATGGTATGGAGATGGCTGTACTTTTTCTTTAAGAGGCTATTTGACTTTAGGAAATTATCACTTTCTTTCTTTTTTCGTGCTATAACTTGATTCCAATTGGTATCTGGTGATCTAAATTGGTATTTGACCCTTTTTCCACAGATGGTAAATATTAAAGTTAATGGAGCTAGAGCGGTAGCCCCGGCACCAGCAGCTCCAACTACGAAACTGACTGTTCGAGGATAAGGAAGGGGTAGGGGAAGGGGAACGGTAAGGGAAAGGGGAAAAGAGAGCAATACCTGCCAGGGGTAGATCGATCTCGGGCAATGGCTAATCAGGCTCATCAGAGTTCAGTGACACCTCTCCTACCCCAAGATCATTATGAGATGGTTAAGGTTATGAATGAGGATGTGGTAGAATAGGAGGAGGTGGCACCAGTTGGGGGTGCAACTCTTTCCCCTGATGTATTTTGAGATGATTTAGTAGATGCTTTCTTTTCTGAGTGGGTTGGTAGGTACTAGGGACAACCCTTCTATGCCTACTTACCAGTTTATCGGTGCTCAGTCGACTACCACTGTTGCTCCAAGAATGGGTGAGGCCTTAGGGACTGAAATTTTCCTTTGACCGGTGTTAGGTCCTGTCATGATCTGGACTGAACATGACCTACTGAATAAGTTCCTAAAAAAGAAACCTCATACTTTAATTGGCTCTGAGACTGAGGATGCAGTTGAGTTCATTGTTGATTGTTATGAAAAACTGCATAAAATGGGTATTACGGAGTAGCATGGTGTTGAGTTTTCTACCTTCCAGCTGTAAGGTGATGCAAAGTAGTGATGGAGGGCTTATGTGGAATGTCGGTCACCAGCTTTACCTCCATTGACATAGGTTCAGTTACATACCCTATTTTTGGAGAAGTATGTACCCCGTACTCTTCGTGATTGCTGGAAGGATGAGTTTCTAGCCCTTGAGCAGGGTAATATGTCTATTGCAGCCTATGAGGTCAAATTTCATGCTTTTTCCCATTGTGCTACTTAGCTGCTTGGTATAAAAGATGAGAGGATTCAGCTGTTTGTGAAAGACGTGAACACTAACTCAGGTTTTATCTGTTCATATGACTTCTATTGAAAAAACCTTCAATGAGGTTGCTGATTATGTGAAGAAGGTAAAAAGGTCAAGCAAGTTGGTCAGGCAAAGGTTTTAGCAAATAAGTCCTGGAATACGGGTAACTTTGGCGATTTTTACTCTAGGGGTCATGGTCATCAAGCCTATCCAGCTCGCCCTATTCAGTCAACTTTTCTAACTTCTACAAGGGTTCAGTCAGGGTCCACTCAGCAGCCCTCAGTTGTTAGAAACCAAGGGGTTTATTATTCTTCGGCTAACAGGACTTCCCTAGATTGAGGTTGCTATACTTATGGTGCTGTGGGGCACTTTAAGAGAGAGTGTCCTTAGAGATAGGCTGGTTTTCAGAGGCAATAGCAGGCTAGAGTTGTGGTTCCTGCTGGTAGAGATGGTGGAGGTAATGGGAAAGATCATCCATAGGGTGGGCGGGTTAATCATCAGGGAGTCCATATTGGAAACTGAAGTGGCGGTAATGCAGAAAGAGGTGGTGTGTAGCCTACTAAGGAGGTTGCCCAAATTAATAATAGGGCTCACTGTTATGCCTTCACTGGAAAGACAAAGGTCGAGGCTTCCAATGCCGTTATTACACGTACTATTCTCATTTGTTACCGGATGACTACTGTTTTATTTGATTTGGGTTCCACTTATTCTTATATATTCGTTAGATTTACCTTGGGGTTGAACTTGATTTGTGATATACTTGAATCTCCTATACATGTATCTACTTCGGTTGGAAATTCTATGGTAGTGACCTATGTGTATTGTACTTATATTCTGTCTTGTTTATGGATTTCCAGACTTGGATAGATTTGATAATCCTGGATAATCTTGATTTTGACATCATCCTGGGTATGATTTGGTTATCTCTGTATCATATTGTTCTAAATTGTAATACTAAGATTGTGACTTTAGAGATGTCTGGGATGGATAAGTTAGAGTGGGAAGGTGTGTATAAGCCCAGACCAGTGAAAATTATATCTTTTATTCAGGCAAACAAGTTAGTTGGGAGAGGGTGTTCTACCTTTCTAGCACATCTCCGAGATGTTAGTGTAGAGTCCCCTTCTATTGAGTCAGTTCCCGTAGTGTTTAGTGCAGAGTCCCCTTCTATTGAGTCAGTTCCCGTAGTGTTAAAATTTCAGTATGTGTTTCCCACGGACTTATTGGGTATGCCTCCAGACTGGGACATTGATTTTTGTATTAATTTGGAGCCGGGCACTCGCCCAATTTCTATTCCTCCCTATCGAATAGATCCGACTGAGTTGAGGGAACTCAAGACTCAATTACATAAGTTACTTAATAAGGGATTCATTCATCCTAGTGCTTCGCCTTGGGGTGATCGAGTGTTGTTCGTTATGAAAAAGATTGGTAGCATGAGAATATGTATTGACTATAGACTGTTGAATAAGGTTACCATCAGGAATAAGTATCCTTTGCCCCGGATAGATGATCTTTTTGATCAGTTATAGGGTGCTTTAATTTTCTCCAAGATAAACTTGAGGTCGAGTTATCACCATTTAAAAGTTCATCCTAAATATTTACCCAAGACAACTTTCAGGACTCGATATGGTCGTTACGAGTTCTTGGTGATGTCGTTTGGATTGACTAATGAGCCGACAACTTTCATGAGCTTGATCGATAGTATCTTTATAACCTTCTTAAATTCGTTTGTGATTGTTTTTATTGACGATATTTTGGTTTACTCCAAGAGTAAGGAGAAACATACAGGTCATCTTTACATTTTTTTAGGAATTTTAAAGAAGAAGCAGTTGTATGCTAAGTTCTAAATGAAAATTTTTGTTGTCTTCTTTTGCCTTTTGAGGCATATGGTTTCAAAAAAGGGGGTGATGATAGATCCCCAGAAGATTGAGGCTATTAAGAGTTGGGCTTGGCTTAGCTTTGTGTCTAAGGTTAGAAGTATTATGGGTCTTACAAGCTATTATCACAGGTTTGTCGAGAATTTTACCTCCATTACTACTCACTTGACAAGGTTGACCCAGAAGGAGGTGTCATTTGTATGGTCCTATACGTGTGAGGAGAGATTTCAAAAGCTCAAGTCTCTCTTAACTACTGCCCCCATCCTTGCTCAAGTCTCTTTTGGCTACTACCCCCATCCCTGCCTTGCCAATTGAAGGTAAGGACTTTATTGTGTTTTGTGATGCTTCACACTCTGGTTTGGGTGATGTGTTAATGCAGGAAAGCAATGTAATTGCCAATACAAAAAATTATCCAACCCATGATTTAGAGTTGGCAACAGTGGTCTTTGCACTTAAGATTTGGAGACACTACCTCTATGGTATCAAGTGTGAGGTATTTATAGACCATCACAGCTTACAATATGTTTTCACCCAAAAGGATTTGAACTTGAGGTATAGAATATTGATGGAATTGTTGAAGGATTATGATGTGACCATCCAATACCATCTGGGCAAAGGCCATTGTGGTGGAGAGGCACTGAGCCAGAAATCAGTAAGTATGGATAGTCTGGCTTGTTTGAGAGTGTCGAGGCAACCTCTGCCTAGGGAGATATAGACTCTAGCATTGAAGTTCATGCAGTTTGGTGTTTCTGAAAGGGGTGGTGTTAGATAGTGTTGAGGTAAGGTTAACATTCCTTGATCAAATCAAGGCAGACAGTTTGAAGATGTGAATTTGAATAAACTTCGAAACAAGGTGGGGTATGGTGAAGCTTCTGATGCCACACTTAATGCGTATGGGGTATTAATGGTGAGAGAAAACATGTGCATCCCTACGGTTGGTGATTTGATTTAGGGATTGCTTACAGAGGATCTTGGTTCTCGATACTCTGTTCACGTGGGTGCAACCAAGATGTACCGTGACTTAAGACAACTCTATTGTAGCCCAGGATGAACAGAGATATAGTAGTGTGTGTGTGTCTAAATGCCATAATTTTTAGCAGGTGAAATATAAACATCAAAGGCGTACGGGTTTTCTGTAGAGGATGCCCATTCTCGAGTGGAAGTGGGAGAGGATAGCCATGGATTTTGTAATGGGTATTTCGAAGACCTTGGGGAAACATGGCTCTATTTGGGTTATTATAGACAGGATGACCATGCCAACTCATTTCATTTTAGTTAGAGTGGATTACAGCCCAAAGCAGTTAGCTAATATTTATATCAAGGAGATATAGAGGTTGCATCGAGTGCCAGTTTCCATCATTTTTGATAAAGGTACACAGTTCACCTCTAAGTTTTGGAACATATTATATGAAGAGTTGGGCACTAAGCTTGATTTTAGCACTGCTTCCCTCGTCAGACTAATGGATAGTCAGAGAGGACTATTCAGGTGCTTGAGGATATGTTTAGGGCCTGTATGATTGACTTCAGTGGTCATTGGGATATGTTTTTGTCGTTGTGTGAGTTTTCATACAATAATAGCTACCATTCTAGCATCGATATGGCCTTATTCGAAGCACTCTATAGGAGAAAGTGCAAGTCATCCAGAACTCTGGTTAAAGCATTTATTGTGGATGGGTTGGTTTGCATTGTCGAGATTCATGGTGTGTGTTGTAAAATGAAGAAAACTGAGGAGAGGTCCTAAGTTTCTGACTTAGACCGCTACAGCCGTCAGGGGAACTGCAGCGGTAGGCTCAAGTAGAAATGATGCGAACCACTGCAGCAGAAATTTAACCACAACATCGGTAATTATCCACTACAACTATAACGTGCAGTAAAAGTTCAGTTTCAAAACCCAAAAAATGTTTTCATTCTCTACTTTTATAAAATGCTCCAGAGCTCCGGGGAAAGGAGATTTTCAAAGGGATTTCAAAGTTTTTCATTTTTGGAGGTAAGTAATTACGTTCTAGACTTAAATTTACTTTGTTTAACCTTAGAAAATCACTAGAAATGGATTAATGGTGGAAATTAAGGTTTAACCCTAGTTCATGGAAAATTATAAAAAGTGGTGGGAATGTGTATAATTTCAGTATATAATGATCCTAGGGTATTAGGAAACATTAATGGGACTAGAATTTGATTATTTATGCTAATTCAAGTAGTGTTCATGAAGTTTAAATGATAAGAAAATAGTAAGATGATATAATAGGGTAAGTTTATGGCTAAAATCAGTGACTTTTGATCACTAGTAGTTAAAAAGGGATGAATTATTGAAATGTATGTATATTGTTGTGGTTGTATAGATCAAAAATGAATTGAACGAGAACAAAAGGGGAAAAGTGTGGCTTAAAGATGAATTTGAGCAAAGGAGTTGAGGTAGGCTATGGTTTTGTATAGCACTTAAACTTTCTTGGCTTTGTGCTTATTTGTGATTTAAACATCTATGATTGCCTTCTAGTATGAATTGTTATTTGATGACTGCATTGAATTTTCATTTGCATTGTGATGAGGTGTTGAGAGGATGGGTTGGGTACCACGCCGGTACAATATGATATGTTGTGATAGTGGATTGGGTTCCACGCCTGTACGTTATGATGTTGATAATGAGGATGAGAAGAGTAAGAGATAATACACACATCTTGCATACATACACTCATTCATATGCATTGAGTGCTATTTTGATGAATATATATGATGATGAATTATTGATGAAAGTGACTAAGTATGAAAGCTTGTGAAAGTGAACTTGTGAGTTGTAAGTATGTGATGATACATGATGTGCTTGTCTGATTGATATCATTGGTTATGAGTTTTGTGATGATAGCCGCCTTTATACTTGTTTGACTTGCTTACTTGTACATTATTAAGTTAGTCGACCTATGATGCTTACCAGTACTTGTTGATGTACTGATGCTACCTGTACTCTTCTTTTTGTTGAGTGCAGAACATCTTTCAGTGGTTGACATGCGACCTCGGCTCTAGATAGTGATTCAGACTTGATTTTGAGGGTGAGCCCATGTCCTTGCAACCTTCAAAGCTTCTTATGATGTTGATGTCCTATGTTTTGGGACTAAAATGATCTTTTCTTTTGTTTTGTTTTTGAATATTTGTGTTGGATTCAGACATAGCTTACTCTTAGATGTTCTTGTACACTAACTTCAGGTCCTAGGGATGTAATAAATAGAGGTTTTTGCACTCTGTTAGTGACTAATGAGTTTGATGGTTAGAAACTTTTATTTAATTAATTAATAATGGAGTTTTAGAACTTGTTAAAGAAGAAGTTAGTATAAAGTGAATGTGAATGTAATACTTGGTTAACCCGAGGTTTGGATTAAGTATGGTTCTCCCACCATAGTTTAGGATGGGTTCCAATCATGACCGTTTGGGTCATGACAGAGATGGTATCAGAGCACTGGATTCATAGATCTTATCATACAAGAATACGTCTAGTAGAGTCCTGTGGAATGGTATAGAGACATCTGTACTTTTCTTCGAGAGGCTACAGGGCTTTCTATCATGTTATTACTTGATTCGAATTGGTATCTGATGATCCAAATTTGTATCTAATCCTTTCACTCTTGTTCGCAGATGGTGAATTCCCATTCCACCAGAGCAGTAGCAATAGCACCCGTGGTGGCACCTACAGTAGCACCCGCACCGGCCACTAAGGCCGCAGTTTAGGGAAGGCCTCGAGTTAGGGGAAAATCAAGAAAGGAGGGACGGGGGGCATCACCCGTTAGGGATAAAGCATAAGCAGCCTAGATACCGGCAAGACACAGATCACCGACCCCTCACCTATAACAGGATGCTCTAGGCCATGCTCAAGATGAAGAGGAGGTAGTTGAGGAATAAAAAATGATAGCTGTGGTGCCAACAATAAATGGTGCATCGAATGTGATTTTTTCTACAGAGGTGATTCAATAAGTGTTAGGGTTTTTTGTCCAGCTTGGCTGGAATGGGATACACCCCAATTGTTTTGACTGTTCTGCCCACAACCTTGCAATATGTCACTACTATATCACTAAGGATGGATGCAAGCTCTGAAACTGGGGTGTATCCCCAATAGGTACTCAGACCGGTGATGACTGATGATGTGCATGGGCTGTTTTGCAAGTTCATGAAGATGAAGCCCCCGGTATTCCAAGGTACAAAATTCGAGGACGTTTTTGAGTTCTTAATAGATTGGCACAAACATCTGCACAAGATGGGTATTGTTGAAAGGTATGGTGTGGAGTTTGTTTCCTTTTAGCTGTGGAACGAATCCAAGCAATAGTAAAAGTCATTCATGGAGTGCAAGGCTGCCTTACCTCCACTTACTTGGGCTCAGTTTTAGACTATATTTCTTGAAAAATACGTTCCCCGCACTTATCGTGAGCAAATAAAGGATGAGTTTCTGAGGTTGGAGCAGGGTAACATATCCGTGGAGGCCTATGAGTCCAAGTTTTATGCCCTGTCTGCTATGCACTACAGTTGATTACCTCAGAAGAGGAGTGGATTAGGTATTTTGGGGTTTGAACTCAGGGATTTAGTTGGCTACTTTATCTGTGGCTGTGTCTGGTAAGTCTTTTCAGGATATAATTGAATTTTCCAAGAAGACTGAAGCACTTGAGAAACAGGGAGAGACGAATGTAGAAGAGAAGAAGGCTCAGACCTTGGGCCAATTCAGTGGTACTTTCTCAAAGGGTCGTGGCTCTTCTCAGTCCTACTATTCACCTATGCCAGTATTAACAAGGGCCCTATTTGGGGTCAGTTATCAGCCTTCCCGAGCTGGTAGCTACACGTCTTCTTCCTCTTCAGTTCAGAAACCTACTTTGGGACCTAAATGCTTTGAGTATGGAGGTTTGGGCATGTCAGGAGGTATTGTCCTAATTTCTTGTCTGCAGGCCAGCTGATGCAGCAACCAGCTTCTATGGCTCTAGTTTTAGCAGGTTGTGGTGGAGAAGGAATTGGTAGGGGTCTTCTACAAGGTGGGCGTGGTGGCCAAGTTAGGGGTGGCAAGCAGATCAACCGAGTAGGAGGACAAGTTGGTAGAAATGGAGCTCAGGGTGGTAGAGGTGGCGACCAGGATGGTGATAAGGCACATTTTTATACTATTCCATCTCATCCTGAGGCAAAAGCTTCTTATGTGGTGATCATAGGTACTATTCTTTTTCAGTGATCGTATTGCTTCTGTATTGTTTGATCATGTTTCCACCTTTTCTTATGTGTCTATGAAATTTGCTATGGGTTAGGACTTGGACTTTGAGTATCTTGATACTCTTAAATATGTGTCTACACTGGCTGGGGTGTTTGTATGTGTTGATCAGGTATATCATGAGTGTTTTGTGATGTTCATGGGGTTTAAAAACCTAGCAGACTTGGTCATTCTAGATATGAGGGAGTTTGATGTTATTTTGGGGATGAGTTGGATGTCCACTTATCATGTTGTTCTTGATTGTCATGCCAAAATTATTACTATAGCAATGCCTAGGAGAGAGAAGATAGCATGGGAGGGTACTTTTAAGCCTAATCTTGTGAGGTATGTGTACATAATTCATGCCCAGAAATTAGTAGAGAGGGGGTGTAGGGCATTTCTAGCCCATCTTTGGGAAGATAAATCTATAGTCCCTCCTATAGCATCAGTTCCATTGGTATGTGAATTCCTAGAAGTGTTTTCGAATGATCTTCCAGGTATGCCTCCAGATCGGGAAGTTGACTTTTGTACAGACTTAGAGCCGGGGACTAGACCCATTTCTATTCCTCCATACCATATGGCACTTGCAGAGAAGAGAGAGTTGAAATCCCAATTGCAAGAGTTGTTAGAAAAGGGCTTTATTCGCCCAAGTGTCTCTTCGTGGGGTGCACCGATATTGTTTGTGAAGAAGAAAAATGGTAGTATGGGGACGTGTATAGATTATCGCTAGTTGAATAAGGTGACCATTCATAACAAATATCCCTTGCCTAGAGTAGATGATTTATTTTACCAATTACAAAGAGCTACAGTGTTCTCTAAGATTGATTTGAGGTCAGGTTATCATCAGTTCAAAATCAGGGCAGAGGACATCCCAAAGACTACTTTCCTAACTCGTTATAGGTAGTATAAATTTCTTGTTACGTATTTTGGTTTGATCAATGCCCCAACTATTTCATGAGCTTGATGAATAGAGTGTTTAAGTCCTTTTTGGATTTGTTCGTTATTGTGTTTGTTGATGATATACTTGTTTATTCTAAAAGTGAGAAAAAGCATGAAGCTCATTTGCGTACTGTGTTGAAGTTGTTGAAGGAGAAGCAATTGTATGCTAAGTACTCTAAGTGCGAATTCTAGATTTCTTTGGTGTTCTTTTTAATGCACATGATTTCTAAAAAAAGGGGTATGGTGGACCCGCAAAAGGTTGAAGCGGTTAAAAATTAGGCCAGACCAACGAATGTGAAAGACATATATAGTTTTATGGGGTTGGCCAGTTACTACCGCTGTTTCGTTAAGGGGGTTGTAGCCATTTCTTTGCACCTCACCCATTTGAATCAGAAAGAAGTTTTGTTTGAATGGGATGAAAAGTGTGAGGAGAGCTTTCAAACGCTCAAAACTGTGCTGACTTCGGCTCCAGTACTAACCTTGCCTATTGAGGGTAAGGATTTTATTATATTTTGTGATGCCTCACATTTGGGTTTAGGTGCTACATTGATGCAGGAATGAAATGGGATTGCTTATGCTTCGAGACAACTAAAACCCTATGAGAAATAATTACCCCACGCATGACTTAGAATTGGTAGCCATGGTGTTTGCTTTAAAAATCTGGATACACTATCTCTACGGGGTGAAGTGTGAGGTGTTCACAGACTACCACAACTTGCAACACGTGGTCACCCAGAAGGATTTGAATCTGAGATAGAGGAGATAGATGGAGTTTATTAAATACTATGACATCTCAATTCTATATCACCCAGGTAAGGCCAATGTGGTGGTGGATGCACTAAGACAAAAACCAGTGAGCATGGGGAGTTTAGCATTTCTGGAGATATCCAAGCGTCCATTGGCGCGAGAGGTATAGTCTTTGGCTAACAATTTTTTTGAGATTGCAGGAAACTAGAGAAGGAAAGGTGTTGGCATATATGGAGGTTAGGTCCACATTCTATGATCAGATTAAGAGTAGATAGTTTGAAGATAAAAAATTGAACAACCTTAGAGAAAAGGTGTTACAAGGGGAGACGAAGGAGGCCATTCTTGATGACGAAGTGGCCTTGAGAATTCGAGGTTAGTTGTGTGTACCTCGAATAGGTAACTTGATTCCCACCACTCTGGCAGTGGCGCATAATTCCATGTAATCCATACATCCGGGTGCCAACAAGATGTTTAGAGACTTGAGGCAACACTATTGATGGCGAAGGATGAAATGTGACATTGTAGATTTTGTGGTTAAGTGTCAAAACTTCTAGAAAGTCAAATACGAACATCGGAAGCCTAGTGGTACTTTCTAGCAGATGCCTATTTTGGAATGGAAGTGGGAATGGATAATAATGGATTTTGTGGTTAGTCTTCCAAAAACCATAAGAAAATGCAACTCCATTTAGGTTATTATCGACCGATTGACTAAGTCGGCTCATTTCATTTCGGTAAGAGTTGATTATAATACGGCTAAGTTGGCCAATATCTATGTGAAATAGATTATAAGACTACATGGGGTACCGATGTCAATTGTGTCCGACAGGGGTACTTTGTTCACTTCCAATTTTCTTAGAAACGTTTCAGCTGAGCTGGGTTCTAGATTGGACCTGAGCACAACTTTCCACTCGCAAACTGACGGTCAATCTGAGAGGATGATCTTGGGCATATTTATACACCCAAGTGCCATATTTTACCCATATTTTAGCTGAGTTTTGTGAACAAATACGTATATTTGCTTGTATCTTGTGCTATATCAATATAGATGAACTAACGAATGTGATTAGCATGTTTCAGGTTAAAATACGGCTAAAAGGAAACCAAAATGATAGGAGAAGCATGCTCGAGCATGATATGGAATATGAGGGCAGAGATTGGATAGCGCGCCGCAGAGATCTGTCTATCGACAGAATTTCATCAAATTTTAGGCAACTTCTAATGGGCTTGGGTTTTAAATGGGTCCACCTCTATAAATACCCTAAGGACGACCTGTAATCATTAGTTTTATAATTTTTGAGAGAAAAATAGAGAGTACAAGGGTTTTCAGGAGGGTTCTTCATCTTGTAAATTAACTACTTCGTATTTTGGTATGATTAATATTGATTTTTGTGTTTTTCTTCTGACTATGAGTAGCTAATACCCTTATGCAAATCAATGAAGTTTGTTTCTCATGTCATTGTGCTTGTGTTCTTAAATTTACTATTTTAGTGTCTGGCCAACATTATAATAAACATGTATTCTTGCATGAACTGACCATGGAAATGTAAGTATAGGATGAATAACATGAGAAATAAGATCATCTCTTACTAAAGTTAGGGTTGATTTACAGCTAGGATAGCGATATACCTAGTTTGCCTTATTTGGTTATGAACGAGATGAAAACGTTAAGGCATTTGAATTATAGACTCGCATCCCCGCTCAACAATGTAGTTGTGAGACTAGTTCAAATAGGTGATTTAGAGGATGACCATTCCCGGATGGTACACTTAACCCCGAAAGCCGCAATTCGAGAAATAAAGTTTATTGAGACGAATAAATACTATACATGATTGTGGTATATTCCGTAGCCCTGGAATTTATCTTAATATTGCTTACAACCTTGCTTAAAATCTTATTTGTCATATTTTATTCTTTTTGTACATTATTAGAAAGCTATACTTTCACAAGCCCTCTTGATAATCATATCACTTGTCTGAACTATTATTGGAAATTAAATTAAGTAAATTGCTAAGCGTATAGTCCCTGTGGGTTCGATTATCGGCTCCCAAAGAGACACTATATTACTTGCTAGACCACGTACACTTGTGTGTGTGGTAGGCCGCAATAAGTTTTTGGCACCATTGCCTGGGGCTAAGAAATTAGTGATTTTCTAAATTTTGTTTTTATTAATATTGTACAAGTGTTGAGAACTTGATCTTAGCGGCTGCTTTTGCAGGGTCAATTTGTCCTTCAAGATGGCAAGAGAAGGAGAATTGGTAGAGTTGTATTTGGATCTTGAATGAGTATTAAATCAGTAGAGGAGAGCTGCAGCTCTTCAATATCCAATTCAGCAGCCTCAGCTGGCTGATCAGGTAGAACTTGTTCCTTTAGAAATGGAAGCGAGACCAGTTCGCAAAGTGGCAATCCCACTCACCAATAATGTCACTTCCAGCATTCGCAAACTGAAAGAAGGAGGTAGATTTGAGCTGAAACAAAAATATGGTGCAACTATTGCACACCAGCGGGCAGTTTACAGGGTTATCTCATGAGGATCCACAACAACACTTGCAGAATTTTCTTGAGATTAGTGATTTTTACATTCATTCCCACACGAGTCACATCTAACTACGTGAGGATCACACTCTTCCCTTTCTCTCTATTAGGGGAAGAAAAGAGGTGGTTGAAGGTTGAACCATCTAATTCCATCACCACTTGGAATGATTTAGCAAGGAAGTTTTTGATTCACTTCTTTCCCTTGGGAAAGACTACAAAATTGAGGAGTACAATCTTAAGCTTCAGATAAAAGGATGGTGAAAATTTGTATCAATCCTGAGAGAGGTTCAAGTCCTTACTTCGTGATTTCCCACACCACCATTAGACTAATGAGGTTTTGGTGCATACTTTTATAGAAGGACTGGAACCTAACACAAAGATTCTATTGGATTTAGCAGCTGGTGGACAAGCTTTAGAAAATACTTATGATGAGCTTTATACACTCTTAAATCGCATATCACATGGAAATACAAAATGGAATGCTGATGTTTTGAGAAGTACCATAAAGAAGACTACAGGGTTACTAGAAGTGGATCAGTTGACAGCTATAGCAGCACAAATTACCTCTTTGCAGAATCAAATGAATACTCAGTTTGGCAACCTAAATTTGGGGTAGAAATAAGCTTCTATGAATATGGTGAAACAAACTCAGACTTGGTGTGAGGTATGTGATAATGGTGATCACTCAGCATCTAGAATAAGTGAAATTTGTGGGTAATACTTAACACCAAGGTAACCAGAATTTTGAGAACACTTATAACCCAGGTTGGGGAAATCACCCCAATTTTTTATAGGGTGGAAATCAAGGGCAGAATTTCAATAAATATAAGAATCAAGTGGGAAATAAGAATCTCTAACAACAGGCTCAGGGTACTAACTCTAATGCTCAATCCAGCAATATAAAGGTGATGCTAAAGTAGATTATAGCTAACCAAGCACAAATAGTTGCTGACATAAAAAATCAGGAATTAGCCACAAAAACTCTAGAGGTTCAGATGGGGTAGCTTGTTGGGGTACAAAACACTAGACCTCAGAAAGGTTTACCAAGTGATACTGAAGTCAAACCTAAGTAGGTCAACACAGTCTCTACTCGAAGTGGTAGGCAATTGGAGGAGTTAGAGCCCAAGAAAGTAACTCACAAGGCTGTGGTGAGAGATGAGAAACAAGCAGAGGTTGAGAAAGATATGAATAATGAGAACACTGTGGCAATCTTGAAGCCACCACCTCCATTCCCACAAAAGCTGAAAAAGTAAAAGGAGGAAGCATGTTTTCAAAAGTTCATTGACTTGTTAAAACAGGTGCACATTAATCTTCCTCTTGTTAATGTTTTTCAGGGAATTCCCAGGTATACCAAGTACATTAAGGACATCGTGGCAAACAAGAATAGGCTGGCAGAATATGCTATTGTTACACTTACTGAAGAGTGTACATCCTAAATTTAGAATAGACTGCCGACAAAGCTAAAAGATCCGGGATATTTCACTATCCAGATTACTATTGGGTAGTCTATCAAGGCTCGGGGACTGTGTGATCTTGGAGCTAGCATTAACTTAATGCCCACTTTTTTTGTTTAAAAAGATTGGACTGCGAAGTCCAAGGCTCACCACAGTCATTTCGCAGCTTGCTGATCGTTCGTTGGCTAGGTCTGATGGGATAGTTGAAGATGTGTTGGTTCAAGTGGGGTCACTGCTTTTCCCAGTGGATTTCATAGTTTTGGACTTTGATGCAGATCCGAAAGTCCCTTTATTTTGGGGCGTCCATTTTTATCTACTGGTCGTGCTTTGATAGATGTAGTTGTTGGTCAGTTGACAATGAGAGCACATGATAAAGTTAAGATATTTGATGTTTACAAGGCCATGAAGCTCTCGGCTATTTACGAGGAGTTATCTGCGATCACTGTGATCGATCTTGAATCAGAGCTTCCATAGATTACTTTGAAGGACCCTTTAGAGAGAGCTCTTGTTGGGCATGATATTTTTGGGGATGCTGATACACATGATATTATATAGGTGTTGGATGTGGCCAATATATTAATTTGCACAGGAAATGTTAAGCCTCTAAATAGACAGCTTGGACCACCACCCAAGCCATCTATTAAAAAAGCCCCAAAATTAGAGATGAAGGCATTGCCCCCATACCTTAAGTATGGTTATTTAGGGGATAATGACACATTATCAATTATTTTTTGTACAGGTTTATCTAAGGCATTGGTTGGTGAGGCTCTGACTGTTTTAAAAAGGAGCAAAAAAGCAATCGGGTGGAAGATGTCTGATATTCAGGGAATAAGCCCAGATTATTGCATGCTTAAAATTTTTAGGGAGGAAGGGCACAGACCAAGTGTGCAACATCAGCGAAAATTGAATCTCATTATGAAAGATGTGGTGAGAAAGAAAGTGATTAAGTGGATGGATGTAAGTATTGTTTATCTTATTTCAGATAGTAAGTGGGTCAGTCCAGTTCAATGCATCCCCAAAAAGAGTGGTATGACCGTGGTTACTAATGAGAATAATGAGTTGATCCCGACTCGGACTGTCACAGGATGGAGGATTTGCATGGACTACTTCAAGCTTAATAAAGACACTCAGAATGATAATTACTTGATTTCCTTCATTGATCAAATGTTAGATAGGCTTGCAGGGCAGGAGTATTATTATTTCTTAGATGGGTATTCCGGCTACAATCAGATAGCTATTTCTCCCAAAGATCAGGAGAAAATGACATTCACATGTCCTTATAGTACTTTTTCCTTCAAGCGCATGCCTTTCGGGCTATGTAATGCACTTGGCACTTTCCAACGATGCATGATGGCGATATTCTATGATATAGTGGAGGACTTCATAAAGGTATTTATGGATGATTTTTCTATTTTTGGTATCTCTTTTGAAGTATGTCTGCAAAATCTTGATAGGGTACTTGTGAGGTATGAAGAGACGAATCTGGTACTTAACCGGGAGAAGTGTCACTTCTTGGTTAGGGAAGGCATTGTCCTTGGCCATAAGGTGTCCCAAGGAGGCTTAGAAGTTGATCTTTTTAAGATCGAGGTCATAGAGAATCTACCCTACATAGTTTTCTTGGGCATGTTGGGTTTTATAGGCGGTTTATTAAGGATTTCTCCAAGATTTTGAGGCCCATGTGCAAACTACTTGAGAAAAAGGTAAAATTTCAGTTCTGTGATGATTGTGTGAAGGCTTTTAAGGCTTTGAAGAGAAATATGATTTAAGCACCGATAGTGATTGCTCCCGTCTGGGAATTGCCATTTGAGTTGATGTGTGACTCTAGTGATGTGGCTGTGGTAGCAGTATTGGGCTAGTGAAAAGAGAAGGACTTTCATTCAATTTATTATGCAAGCAAAACTCTTGATGCATTTCAAACCAATTATACTATTACAGAGAAGGAGATGCTAGCTTTGGTGTATATGTTTGACAAGTTTTTGGCCTATTTAGTGGGTACCAAAGAGATTGTGTACACAAACCATGCAGCTATCTGATGCTTGTTCAGTAAAAAAGACACCAAACCTCGGCTCATTACGTGGATTTTGTTGCTGCCATAATTTGATCTAGAAGTTAAAGATCGGAAGGGGTCGAAAAACCAAGTAACGGATCATCTATCTAGGTTAGATAGGATGATCCTTACTTGTTTAAACAGGATAAGCAGATCGAGTAGATGACCCTTACTTGTTTAAACAGGATAAGCAGATAGAGCAGATGAGCCTTACTTGTTTAAACAGGGCCCAAATTGAGTAATCAGAAGATGAATTTTAGAATGTGAAGCAAAACAGTTCTTGAAGAGTTGCCATTCGTCTCCTTATGGGGGCCATCACAGTGGTGAGCATACAATTCACAAAGTGCCACTGTCTGGGTTTTTTTGGCCAACATTATTCAAGGATGATGCCATGTTTGCAAAAGAGTGTGACCAATTTCAGCACATGGGAACGATCTCTAGAAGGAATGAGATTCATTTGAACAATATTTTGGAAGTGCAAATCTTTGATGTATGGGGAATAGACTTCATTGACCCCTTTCCTCCTTCATATGGAAACACATATATTCTAGTGGCAGTGGATTATGTTTCTAAGTGGGTGGAAGAAA
This sequence comes from Capsicum rhomboideum, assembly GCA_031232105.1. NCBI lineage: Eukaryota > Viridiplantae > Streptophyta > Magnoliopsida > Solanales > Solanaceae > Capsicum > Capsicum rhomboideum. The sequence continues at coordinate 122,298,696 of CP124712.1, read as the reverse complement.
TAACGCTCCCCCACCAATGACTCTAAGATAGTGGTTAATTTCGTTAAGAAGTAGATATTCACAAGGTTTGGGACACCGAGAATTATTATTAGTGATGGTGGTTCACATTTTATCAGCAATTGGTTCAGGAATTTGTTGGCTAAGTATGGGGTACGACACAAGGTTGGCACAGCCTATCATCCCCAAACTAGTTGCCAAGTGGAGGTCTTGAATTGCCAAGTTTAGCAGATATTGTAGAAGACGGTGAATGTACAACGTAAGAATTGGGCTATGAAACTTGTTGATGCATTGTGGCATATAGAACAGTGTTCAAGACTTTCACTGGGACATCATCTTATAGGTTAGTATTTGGGAAGACGTGTCATTTTCCAGTTGAGTTAGAACATCAAGCATATTGGGCTACAAAAAAGTTGAATCTTGATGCTGAGTTAGCAGGCCAGAAATGAATGCTCTAGTTACGTGAGCTTGAGAAATTTAGATTGCATGCCTACGAGAATGCAAAGCTCTACAAGGAGAAGACCAAAAGGTGGCATGAAAAATATATTGTGTCTTGCATATTTGAGCCCAGGCAGAAGGTATTGTTGTTCAATTCTAGGTTGAAATTATTCCCTGAGAAGCTTAAGTCCAAGTGGTATGGACTTTTTAAAGTGGTAAAACTGAATGCACATGGGGCTATTGAAATGTTTGATAAAGAAAAAGGCAATACATTCGTGGTAAATGGCCAAAGAGTTAAACACTACTGGGTCAAAGAATATGATCGTCAGAAGACGTCTGTAGAACAGTCAAATGAGTGATTGTGAGTTGGGTCATGCCACGATGGTAAATCAGGATTCAGGTGCTACATGAGAGGCAACCCATGAATGTAATGTAATAGAGTAGGAGTTTTAATTTTAAAAAAAGAGAAAAATGAAAATACAAAAAAATGAGTCATGCCGCAACCAAAACTTAGGTGCTCGGTGGGAGGGACCCACTTTTCTAACCATTCTTGTTGTTTTTTCTCGTGATTTTCAGGTAGAAAAAGGCTAAGGGACATTGAAAAGGCAAAACTTGGAGTGAAATTGCACTAAGGCAAAATTCAGTACAGGTAAAATAAGTTAGGCGGTGCAGAACCCAATCCATTGACTGAGCCCCGCATTGCGGGTTAACTCTTATTGAGCTACTGAAATTCCTCCGTGCTAGGCTCGGCGCCGCGGAGCATGACTCCCATGCTGAAGCCCTTACCGTACCCGACCCCTTACGCCCAATAATTCATTAATTTTGATCGGATTAAACCTGACCCCTCCACCCCTATTTAAACCCCCAACTCGAAAAATCCCCTATTTTCTAACCCTAAGTGCCGCTCACTCCTCTCCCTTCAGCCGAATAGCGTGAAGCAGCCTCACTACTCCAAAATTCTTTCACTTTTTACTTCATCAACTAGATCAAGGTAAGGTTTCATGTTGCTTCCACTTTCTAAAGTGATTTATGTGCGAGAATGCATACCCTCCTTTTCCTAATCTGAATTTTGGAATACAAATTTCTTTTCTTCTTGGTTCATTATAATGCAAGCTTAATTCTTTACCTTGAATACGGGTTTGTTTGTTTGTTCTTTAGTTAGATTAAAACTTGGGTTTAAACTTAATGTTTGATTTTTTCTTGTGACCACACCATATTTTCTTGGGTTGTTGGTGTTTGAGTTGAAAGTTTGAAGAGAAACTTGTTGAATTTTAGAATGTGATTTGAATTTTGGTACTTTAGTTGGCCCTAATTATACGTAAATTGTATGCATGAAATTGTGAGCTAATTAAAAAGTTATGGTGGTGGATAAATTGTAATATTTCAATGTAGTTCTTGGAAGTGAATTGTTCATGATGCATATGGTGTCATGTTAAGTTCAAGTAAGTGACGATGTTTGTAAAGAAATCAAGTCAAATATCCATCACATATCTTATGGATTGGAAAGCATAGAGTGTGAGAATGCAATTTAAGAATGAATTATGTATACTAGTCAATGAGATTTAGTAAGGGAAGTCTGAGTACCCGAACGCGAAGACTAGTTGGAATTGGCTAACAAATAAAATGTGGGGTGGTTTCGACCACCCTTAAGTTTGATTGTGGTTAGCTAGTTAGGCTGGAATAACCCTTTTTCAATTTGCATTATGTTACAGGTACCATGGCACCTAAGGTGAGCAAAGGCACAAGAGTGGCATCCACCTTGGGCCAAGGACAAAAAAGGGCATGTATTGGTCAGGCCACACCACCCATAGGCCTGCGCATTTTTTAAAATCGTTTTAGGTTGAAATATGTTAACAAATAAGAGCGAAAATGGTATAAGGATAATGATGTGGAAAAATATATTCTAATGGAGAAGATTGATAGAGAGCAATTGAAAGCTGAAACTCCAGCATTGTGACAAGGATCGAGCAGTTAAGGATAGGCTTCATCTTTAATGATTGGAAGGATTATAACTTGGACATGGTGTATGAGTTTTATGAAAATTGGTACCCCAAGAAGAGGGGAAATGATGTTCCAGTTCGTGGCAAGAATTTGCATTTTGATGCAGCTTCCTTAAACACTTTTTTGGGAACACCAAATATTGATCATGGAGGACTGAGGGCATTTTTCAATCCACCACTCTACCGTGAAGTTCGTCACACTTTATGCAATTCGAGGTCTATGTAAGGTGGATAAGACACAAGTACAAGGGATATCGCAACACTTTCCCTTATGCACACATAAACAAGGAAATGCGAGTCTGGTTGAGAATTGTTTGTGCTTGCCTAATCTCGGTCTCTCATTTGTCCAACATCACTCTTGATTGGGTAATTTTAGTTTATGCTCCTATAACTAATAAATCTATAAATATGGGTACAGTTCTGAGGTCCTTTTTGAGGAAGGAAAGAGTGAAAAGTGGTTATAGGTACTGCTTTGGAGGCTTGATAACACAGTTTTTGAAGGATCATGGGGTGAAAGCAGACCCCATGGATTACAAGCTTCCCTGAAGTCTGAGAGGCATTGATGTTTCATGAGTGAAGGCGTTCGAGTCTGCTTTTGGGCTTTCTTTGACACATGCTGAGAGGAATGCTCATGATGATGGCGTTAGTAGTCGCATATTTGGAATGCAATATTTGACTATGATCTGAGGAGTACTACACCCTACAGATGCAGAGTTGAAAAGAATTGAGGAGCAGTACCCACTGAGCTAGCATGCTAAGATTCTATGTCGTATTGAACTTGATTTTTAGGAGCCACTAGATGATGATGTACCTACTGATGAGGACAAAAGAAGAGTGGACTCTAATATTGACTTGGAGTCCGATTCTGATGCTGAGGATGACGAGGATGAGTATGAGGATGATGAGTAGAGCCCAGGGAGTTCTTTTGCCCCATATTTTTGTTCTCTTACATTTTATTTGCACTAGGGACAATGCCTATTATTAAGTGTGGGGTGGGGGGAAATGCTTTGATTTCGCCCAAAGTATACCTCCGAAAAAGTACAATGCGGTCGCTGAATCAAATATAGAACCCAACTAGGTTGGGGTCGATCCCACAGGGAATAGGTCAAAGTATGAGTAGACCACCAGATGAAATAATTGGAATGTAAATAAAACTGGGGGTTTTTGCTAGTGAATATTAACAACAGTGATTGCTTGTTGTATTGAGTTTGTAAACAATAAGAGAAATTCACTAGGACTGTGATCCCCAATGATTCCTTAACTCCACCGGATACTTGTGCTAACAAAATTGTCCTGCTGCGTCGCATGTAAAATCTAACAAGATAGGTTCATCTAACTATCTCTCGACCTTCATTAGATGAATTTCACTCTTCTCCTCTTGGTCTCCGAGTGTCGCACTACTAACCCTTGTCCTGGAACTCAGATAACTTTTCCCGCTAAGGCTCCAGTTATTAGATGAAGGTTGATAGCTTCAAATCTCTGTTGTTATCTCCTTTTCCCAATCTCTACCTCTCTCTCGAGCAAGTCTAGAATACAGGCGGGTTTCTAACGTTCGCGACCGTTAGAAGATCAATCACAATGAAGGAAACAACAATACATGCATACACCACGGTTCAGAATCGCTTTGCACTTAATCGGTTTCGTTAATTCCTCATGGTTCACACAACCCTAGTTGATGGGTTTAGATACTCATAATTGCAAGACCACAAGAATAATTCATAGATGAAAACACAACTATGATCTCATAAGAATGAAGTAAAATCGAAATTTCAATTATCAATAAACCTCAAATTAGGGTTTGCGAATACAAAGCCAAAAATATGTTTGAAACAGTATGAACTAACTCTCAAAGTAGTAAATTGTCCAACTTCCGCACTTAGGACTACGTAGGTGTATTTATAGATACAAAACTAGTCCTATACAAAACAAAATAGGAGAACAGAGTCGGCAGTTTTCACGGTGTCGTGACTTGGTGTCGTGGAACCAAGTCATGACACGTGACATGTATCGTGGAAATCAGGCCTTTTCTTGGATCTCTGAAGTGAACTCACGGCAGGATTCCACATCACGTGGGTGTCAGTCACGCCACGTGACCCCTGCTGTGGAAATCAGACTATTTTTCAGCATCTGGACTTAAGTCACGATAGCCACTCACGTGGCGTGAGTGCTCCTCTTTTACAGCCTCTTGTTCTTTCTTCTTCCAACACTTCGTTCTCGGGCTTGATTCTACCTCTTTTGCTCATTTTGCCTTTAAAACCTATTTTCCTGTAAATTAGGACAGAAACCACATCATACCAACAAAACGCACCCAAGTTATCACATATTTCCCTTGTTTTAAGCATCAAAAGTGTCATATAACCATGGCATATCAACACCCTCAACTTAGAATGTTTGCATGTCCTCAGGCGAACAAAATAAAAATACACAAACACGATGCTTACCTAAGAGAAACCTAAGGGACCTATGGCAGTCTACTTGTTGCTTTTGACACAAAACCTTTACGACCCCTCCTACTTTTAAAGCAAAACCAAAGTGTGTATATAAGCAGCATAGGACCATGACATGGAAGGTATCAAGTGATGGCACCAAATTACGCACAAACAACCAAGCGTATATGCAATTGGCATTTCTCGAACAACTAGCAGCTAATGACACAATCCATGTTCTCTCACAATCAAAGAAGTCCCATGCACTCTCAATATACTAATGAATATCAACATAGGAACGAGGTCAAAACACTCACGCTCACAAAGAAGTTAATACAGTGTGCATTAGATACCATAGGCTTGCCCTTATTTTCTACGCCTTCATTTTCGGACAGTCGGACTAGGATCACTATAGGACTTTACTCGGCTTGTAATGTAGGCTTAGGACAGGTATGATGCATATGGATATAGTGACTCAACCCTCCTTGACACTACACTATTTTTGGCTCCAACTTCCAACCTTTTTCATTTTTATTCTTCATTCTTTTATTTTCAGCTTTTGGGTGTGATTTTTCTTCTCAAACCTTAAACACGTATACATTTTTTATTTTTTATTTTTATTTTTTATATATATATTTTTATTTTTATTTTGGTTCACACCCAAATCTGTTTTCTCTTTTTCTTTTATTAACCCTTCTTCATACCCAACTCAATCTACGCACCCCTATAATAGCCACCCTCAACTTAGGCAATTTTCCTGAGTTGAGGTACACAGTGTCCAAGGAGGGACCAGGGCCAAGACAGGTTCATTGTGATTAAAATGGGAAGGTGAATAGGCTAATGAAAGAAATAGGACAATTATGGCTCAACGTCGGGATCAAGGGATACTTCTTCATTTGGTTTGGTATTTAGGCTAAAAGTGGACTTTCTTCAAAAACGGCCTATGATCCTTTCCTAATCCTCTATCCTCTAACTTAGGCAAGACTAACCGGGCAAGTTTTGGATCGCACACAAACAGCTAACTAAGTAGTGAACTCACACACACATAGCACAGGGTTGTATTACCCACTACTACCTATCCGTTCATGCAATGCTAGCTATGGTTATTTGCCTATAATCCTAGTGCCATAACAAGATCCAACAGTTGTCACACACAAGCATGTTATTCACACAATTCAAAAAAAAAAACAGAAATTTTAGGAGGGGTATCCTTAGCATTCAAAAACACATAAAAAAATTCAAAACTGGACTGCACTACAGTTCCCTCATTTTTCTCCTACTTTAGCACGAAACATAAAAACATCATTAATAACATCCTAAACATGTCGGTTCTACTATGATAGCACACTCGGGGGAAAAGAAATACGGCAACAAAAACCCCCAAGTGGTGGTACACCCCCACCCCCACCTAAACATGGTGCAATGCCCTCAATGCACCGATATCACATCAAAAATAAGGGAGTAAAGACATACCTGTGGCGCTCTAAGCGCCGAAAATGGGCCCGCCAGCAGCGGGATCATCAGACTGTACCGTGGGCGCATCCGGTGGGGGGATAGCCTGAATGGCAGATGTACCACGCGCCCTCTGCTCCGCCTCAATCTGGCTTGCATGGTACTCTAGTCGGGAGGCTTTAACAGCCTTCCTCAAATCACTATCGAACTCCTCATCGCTAGCACCCCGCTCCTCCGGACTATGTGGTCTCTTGCCTCTATCCATCTGCGGCTCCTCGTCAGCAAACAAATTGACCTCAAATACTGGTCGTACGGAGGTCGGGACAGGCATAGGTGGTATAACGGGAGTGCTAGTCGATGCCAGTGCCCGAACCTCCTCTCTCAATGCAGCTACCTCCTGGGTCAAGCCGGCTATATCAGGGCTCGGTGCAGCACTCAAGCATGAGGCCATACGTGCCTCAAAACTATCAATCCGCCCATGCAGGCCCCGCATAAATTGGTCCATAGCTACATTCATCCGAGCCTCCACCCTAGTCTCCGCAGCCTCTACTGTAGATCGAACCCAAGGTTTATGTTGGGATACCAACTTAGCCATCTGCGTCTCAGTATGAGCCTGGCGCTCAAACATCTCCGTCTGCCTATCCACCAGCTGCTGTAGAAAATCCCGTGATACTGAAACCATCCCAGCAGGAGTCGGTGTGGCACTAGTACTGGGTACTCCCTCATCAACAGGGCCAGCGCCCTCAGTCTATACAGGTACCCTAACTGGTGCAGGAACAGGCAACGGGGCACTACGCGGCTCATCCAGGGCTGCACCCGCCGACTCAGACGGCTGTGACTCACGTGGGAGCACAGGGTGTGAACCCCTCTGCTGCATCATGGCAATGTCTACAATGCGGGTCACCTTGATATAATGGTCTAGGGCAGGCATCCTAGCCACCCCTGCTCTATCACACAACCCCTGGATCAAGCATGGAAAGGGGATACTCGTGTGATCTCTGAATGCTCGCTCGTGGATATCTTGGACGATGTATCTTGTGAAATGAATCTCATAACCAGCCAAGATGCTGGCTACTACTACATCCCTGTCCAATGTGAGTGAGTTATCAGCGTTGGTTGGACCCAACCTATGACGAACCACTGACCACCAGAATCGACCAGCAAAATAAAGGTATGGACTTTTTGATGTCCAGCTACCCAGTCACCCAACTAGCTGCTACACCCTCCTCGGCTATGTAACCTGTAATCCATTTAATCAACTCCAATTTCTGCTCCGCATCTCTCATCCGATCTCTATCTCTGACCGTGTCCATCCTGTGATCAAATTTAGTTGTCGAAGCCGAAAGTGGACGGTCAGGACCAAACAGGAAGCGGTGAATGGTCTCTTCCGAAATGTCTACTTAGGTACCGCGCACCATGACATGAGTCAGCACTGGCTGCAAAATATATCGCTACCCAACTGGGGTGCTCAAACCAATCGATGCAGCATAGGAAACATAAAACTCTTGGACCAACTCCGAGCTCTACCGACCAGAAGGCTGCGCCATCCAACCCAAGCCTTAGCTAAAAAATAGGCCAAATATCCGGCAATGTCCTCAATTCCTCCACCCGATATCGGGGCTCCTCCATAATGCTCCTCCGGCACAAACCACGCTCTGTCAGCTCAGCATATCGATCATAAATAGTATGCATGCCCTGTATACACCACCGGTGAATCTCCCTATCCTGTGCAGTAGTCGGGGTACTCTCGGCACCAGTACAGGAAAGAGAGGCTGTAGCCTCCGCCACAGATGTATCCTGACCCGTAGCCTCATCCACAGACGAACCCTGACCCGTGGAATTATCCTCAGATCCTGACCCAGAAACATCCTCCCCCTCTTCAGACTGGGGGGGCAGACTCAGAAGACTCATCCGGAATAACTGGCTCAACAGGGGGTGGGGTCGGCTGAATTGCTGCCCGGGCAGCCGCTCGGGCCCACGTCTGTAACCTCGTAGCCTGAGGGACTAAGGCAGTGTCGTAATGACTAATATCAAACTCCTCCACAGAACCACTCGGCGCAAACTCCATCGGTTCATCCCGCAGCCGGGTTGGTAAATCCAGATTTTTGGTCCGAATTCGGGATGAAGCATCAAGGTGGTCATTCTTAGGGTTGGATTTTGGAGGCATGGTGATGGGTTTGGGTCAAATATTTTGGGTTTTAGGGTCGGATTTGGGTCGGGTTTTGGGTCAATTTTGTGGTGGTGGATTCGAATTTTCGGACTTGTTTGGTAATGGGGTTCGGATTTTGTGAGTTTTTGGGAAAGGGTTTTCGGATTATTGGCCTTTGAGAAGGATGGGAGTCGGATTTAATGGAGAGAAATAGAGAAAATTTGAATTTTAGGGTTTTAGTTAAAGGATTTGAATGTGGGAATGAATGGGTCGGATTTGGATATATATCGGGTAAAGAAGAAAGGGTCAGAAATTATTTTAGAAAATCCGGGTCGGCTAGGATCGAGTCGGATTATTGTGAAGTTTTATTTTTTTACGACACCGCCCATGGCACGGTATCAGTCACGCCACATGAGTACTGACGTGGGTGGACTCCTGAAAACTGGAAAAATGCTTCTGATTTCCATGAGACAACCCACGAGACGTGGGTGTTACTTACGTCTCGTGGGTAATGACGTAGATCACTTTCAGAAAGATAAATTTTGCATCTGATTCTCACGATACCATACACGACGCGTTAGTTGACTTACGTGGCGTGAGTAGTAACGTGACTTGTCCTTATTGTATCGATTCATTGCAGGTAAATTTTGTGACGTTCCTACTGATGTTCCAATGCTCTGATCACCGCCTAACACCTTTGGTTGCCTCCCAATCAGCGCTTGATTTAATGTCGCGGCACGACACAGCTAATTTGAATACTCAGACTTCACCAATCAGCCCATGGGTTGCCTCCCATGAAGCGCCTGATTTAACGTCGCGGCACGACACAGCTCGCTTGACTACTTAGACTTCATCAAGCTTAAGATCCTCAACGGTCTTAATAGCTTTTGTGACTCCCACATAATGCTTCACCCGCTGTCCATTTACTTTGAATATAACATTATCTGCCCCTTTCAGCTCAATAGCACCATGTGAGAACACCCTAACTACCGTGAATGGGCCAGACCATTTGGACTTTAGTTTACCAGCAAACACACGAAGCTTGGAATTATACAGTAACACCAAATCTCCCGAATGAAACTCTCGGTTCTCAATTCGATGATCATTATACAACTTCATCTTTCCTTTGTACAATGCTAAACTTTCATAAGCCCGGAGACGAAATTCATCCATCTCATTCATCTTCTCTAGTCTCAGTTGAGCCGCTTCATTCCAGTCTAAATTCAATCTCTTCAGTGCCCACAACGCTTTATGTTCCAGTTCGACAGGCAAATGGCAAGCTTTTCCAAACACCAACTGATATGGTGATGCACCAATTGGTGTTTTGAAAGCCGTCTGATATGCCCATAACGCATCATCTAATTTATGAGCCCAATTAGTCCTATTGGCATTAACTATTTTTGCCAAGATAGACTTGATTTCCCGATTTGATACCTCAACCTGCCCACTATTTGCGGATGGTAAGGTGTGGCCACCGTTTTTCACTGTATTTTTCAAGAAGGGCATTAAACAGACGGTTGCAAAAGTGGGATCCGCCGTCACTAATAATAACTCGAGGTGTCCCAAATCGTGAGAAAATGTTCTTTTTCAAGAATGTTGTGACACTTCTCCCTTCGTTATTAGGAAGCGCAATTGCCTCCACCCATTTAGAAACGCCAAGATGTACCTCATTCCATGCGAGCTCACAAACGGACCCATAAAGTCAACTCCCCATATATTGAACAACTCAAGCTCCAGAATAGTAGTCATGGGAAGTTCGTGTCTTCGTGAAATATTTCCCTACCTTTGACATTGGTCGCAAGCACGGTCTAAATTATGGGCGTCTTTGTAAATGCTGGGCCAGTAGTACCCACATTGCAAGATTTTGTGGGCGGTCCTTGCACCTCCATGATAACCCCCAACTGGAGATGAGTGACATGCCTCCAAAATGCTCATCATCTCGGACTCTGGGACACATCTTCGAATTATACCATCAGCACACACTCTGAACAAATATGGCTCATCCCAGAAGAATTTTCTTACTTCATGAATAAACTTTATTCTCTGCTGATATGTCATATCTTCTAGAGCTAGATCATTTGCCAAAAAATTGGCAAAATCAGCAAACCATGGGATTAAGTCTTGGGATGCTGCCAATACTTGCTCATCCGGAAAAGTTTCATTAATCTCAAGATCATCCTTCAATTTAAGCATGGACTCCTTCTCCTCAAGGCATGAAAGATGGTCAGCAACTTGATTTTCTGTCCCCTTACGATAAAGTCAAATTCTTGCAACAGAAGTACCCACCGAATCAGTCATGTCTTAGCATTCTTTTTTGACATACGATACCGAAGAGCTGCATGATCTGTATGCACAATCACCTTCGTACCAATCAAGTAAGATCTGAATCTCTCAAAAGCAAAGACTACTGCCAACAACTCCTGCTCATTCACAGTGTAATTCTTTTGAGCTGGATTAAGCACTTTGCTAGCGTAGTAGATCGGATGTAATATCTTCTCAAGTCTTTGGCCAAAGACTGCACCCAAATCCACTCCACTAGCATCGCACATAACCTCAAAAGGCTTAGTCCAATCCGGTGACACAATAATAGAGGCTGAAACCAACTTATCCTTAAGACACTCAAATGCTTTCAGACATGCTTCATCAAACACAAACTTCACTTCTTTCTCTAAAAGTTTGCACAAGGGATGTGCAATCTTGGAGAAATCTTTGATGAACCTTCTATAAAAACCAGCATGACCTAGAAAACTTCGAATACCTTTTACAGAGATAGGTGGGGGAAGCTTCTCAATTACTTCGATTTTTGCCTTATCCACCTCAATGTCGTTCTTTGAAATCTGATGCCCCAATACAATACCTTCATTGACCATAAAGTGGCATTTTCCCAATTCAGCACTAGGTTGCACTCCTCGTATCTTTGCAGCACATTATCAAGGTGTGCCAAACAGCCCTCAAATGAGTCACCCACTACAGAAAAATCATCCATAAACACCTCGATAGTGTCTTCCACCATGTAGGAGAAAATAGATATCATACAGCGTTGGAAAGTGGTCGGTGCATTACACAACCCAAAAGGCATCCGCTTGAATACGAGCGTCCCATATGGACAAGTGAAAGTGGTCTTCTCTTGGTCTTCGGGGGCAATAAAAATCTAATTATACCCCGAATAGCCATCAAGAAAACAATACCATCCTCTACCAGCAAGACGGTCTAACATCTGGTCCATGAAGGGCATAGGAAAATGATCCTTTTCAATCCACGAATTCATCTTTCGATAGTCCACACAAACTCTCCATCCGGTCACCGGCCTCATTGGAATCAACTCATTTTTATCATTTGAAACCACAGTGATTCCTCCCTTTTTCAGCACACACTGAACTGGGCTCACCCACTTGCTATCAGCAATGGGATAAACCACTCCTGCATCTAACCACTTGATTATCTCTTTCTTCACAACCTCTTGCATAGGTGGGTTCAGACGACGCTGGTGCTCAATGCTAGGTATGCACTCAGGAACAAGCTGGATCTTATGAGTGCAGATGCCGGGTGGAATACCGATGATATCCGCAATGGACCAACCAATGGCCCTCTTGAATCTTCTCAAAACTGAAACCAATGCCTCTACTTGCCAATCCACCAGCTTAGCAGAAATAATCACTGGCAAGGTATTGTTGGCACCAAAGAATGTGTAGCGAAGGTGGGTCGGAAGAGCCTTAAGCTCTAAAACTGGAGGCTCCTCTATAGATGGACGAGCTGGTGGAGTTACCCTATTCTTCAAATCAAGATCCAATTTTTTGGGTGCATAAGTGTACGCTCCTTTACCGGCTAGTATACCCACCATCTCATCATAATCTTCTATACCATCGTCTTCAAAGTTCATGATCACGGCAGCCAGAGGTTCTACTCCCAACATTTCTTCAATGGACACAGCAACCTCAATATCATCAACCACATCTATCACTGAAATCACTCGCTTATCTTTTGGCTGCTTCATAGACCGACAGACATTGAAGGTAACCTGTTCATTATTCAATCTAAATTTCAGCTGCCCAGTTTTCATATCCACTAATGCATGACCCATGGCAAGGAATGGTCTTCCCAATATGATGGGAACCTCAAAGTCAACTTCACAATCGAGGATCAAAAAATCAATCGGAAATATAAAAGAGGCCACCTTCACCAAAACATAGTACAGAATGCCAACAGGCTTTTTCACAGTTCTATCAGCCATGAGAAGTCTCATGGAGGTTGGTTTTGGTACTCCCAACCCCAATTGCTTGAACACAACTAATGGCATTAGGTTGATGCTAGCACCCAAATCGCACAGTGCTTTGGCAAAATCGTAGGGCCCAATAGTACACGGGATTGTGAAAGCTCCTGGATCCTCTTTCTTTTCAACTAAGGACCGGGAAGCTACTGCACTACAATGATGAATGTTATTAGTTGGCTCAAAACTAACCGTTCTCTTCTTTGTCACCAAGTCTTTCATGAACTTGGCATAACCTGGCACCTGCTCCAATGCCTCTACAAGAGGGATGTTAACTGACAACTCCTTCAACATGGTGATGAAATTCTGATACTTTCCTTCCTCCGCCTTCTTCTTTAATCTTTGAGGATAGGGAGGAGGAGGTCGCGGGATAGTTTTGAGCAATTTTGGTACCTCTTTTTCCTTTCTCTTCTTAGATTTCGCATTCTCACTTTCATTCTGATGATTTGGACCCATGGAACTATTTGCACTATCCGGCCCTAACTCAGCTTCTACATCAACAATCACTGCATTTTTGGGCACACTACTGTCGGCAGGCATAGGTGGATCTGTTGTGTACTTCCCGCTTCTAGTAGTGATGGCGAGGCAATTACTATCATTTTTAGGATTCTGGACGGTATTACTTGGAAGGGTGCCTGGCTGACGTTGATTCAGTACCAATGAAATTTTCCCAAACTGTTGCTCCAACTGTTTAATGGCAGTTGAATGGGACTCCACTTTCTGACTTATGCCCGAAATGTCAGTTCTAATCTCTTTCAAGCAATTCTCCTGACTTTCTGCTCCTTTGACCAATTTATTGAGGAGTGCCTCTATCCTTGAACTTCCAGACTCCTCATCACGCCTTCTAGGTGGTACATATACGTCATTCTTCTCTCGATTATCATCTTTCCGCCTCCAATCACCATCACGGTCCCATTCTCGATCTCTGTATCCCAATTTGTTGTACCTATCACCATAATAGTTCCGACCTTGATTCCCTTGCCTTGAGTTCTAAGAGTCTTGATTAGACCCTTGGCCCTTGGCTCAAAAACCCGCCACTTCGCAATCTAGATACTTTTCCTCTTCATCGGACTCACTATCCTCATGTCTAGCCATTTTTGCTCTGTGCACCTACAGCATGCACTTTTTTCGCTTCTCTAACTGCTATCTATTTGGCAAGAAAACCAATCTCTGTCCTCAACTGAGTGACCTCTTGAGCTACAGATTCATACAAAACCCTTTGAGCTACTGAAGCTCCAATAGCATACGTTCCAGCTGGCGTATCTGCCTCCCGAGTATGTCATCCTCGATTGGTCTTAGTGACACGATCTAATATCTCCAAGGCTTGGTCCCATCTCAAACTCATGAATGCTCCACCAGTGATAGTATCCGCCACCCCCTTTGTGTTGACATTCAAAGCTCTGTAGAAGATTTCCAGTAAATTCCGGCCACTCATCCTGTGATTTGGCACATTCTGCAGCTTTTTTTTAAATCTCAGCCACGTCTCATAGAGTGCTTCCGAATGAAGCTGTCTGAAATTGTAGATCTCGTCTTTCAACTGCAGTATCTTAGACGGTGGGAAAAATCTTTCCAAAAATTGATTTATCAATTCCTGCTAAGTAGTGATGGAACCTCTTGGCAGCTCAACCAACCACAATGTGGCTTCTCCTGTAAGAGAGAATGGGAACAACCTCAACCGTATCACTTCTTGGTTAACTCCAGGCAGATTGTATGACGTGCAGACCCCCACAAAATTCATGACATGCATGTTTGGGTTATCAGTAGGAAGACCTGCAAACACGCCTTTCGAGTTCAGCAGATGGATCATGACACTAGTGATGTCAAACTTAGTGCCCGGAGGTAACTCAGGTGGAACAATGGCACCGTTCTTGATTGGCTCAAAGTAGGCCACATATTCATCTTTCGGATCATTATACACAGGCACATGTGGTCTCGGTTGTTATCTTAGTCATCTTTGTAGCTCTTTAGCATCAGCCAGACGCTGTGCTGCTTCCTGCATAGCTCGATTATCATGTTCTGCTTGTCTAAGAGCAGCTTGTCTAACATACTCTTCACGTGTTAATCGAGCAGTAGTTTGTTCGGCTGTTTCCTGACCAGCCAGATAAATTGGCTGATTGTGAATGTCTCCCGCAGCTGCGGGATCCTGGACTCCTTCAGAATTCACCATTCTCTGATTATCTCTTAGAGTCCTTTCAATTTCAAGATCAAGTGGAATCAGGGGATTGCCTTGACTCCTTGTATTTGGCATACACCGGCGTATGCCCTCAACAGTATGTAAAAGCACACCCAATCAACTCCAACCAGTAATGTTTAACTTCGTAACCGTACTCCCCGAAAATGGTGCCAAAATTTGATGTCGCCCAAAGTATACCTCCGAAAAAGTACAATGCGGTCACTGAATCAAATATAGAACCCAACTAGGTTGGGGTCGATCCCACAGGGAATAGGTCAAAGTATGAGTAGACCACCAAATGAAATAATTGGAACGTAAATAAAACTGGGGGTTTTACTATTGAATATTAACAACGATGATTGCTTGTTGTATTGAGTTTATAAACAATAAGAGAAATTCACTAGGACTGTGATCCCCAATGATTCCTTAACTCCACCGGATACTTGTGCTAACAAAATTGTCCTGCTGCGTCGCATGTAAAATCTAACAAGATAGGTTCATCTAACTTTCTCTCGACCTTCATTAGACGAATTTCACTCTTCTCCTCTCGATCTCCGAGTGTCACACTACTAACCTTTGTCCTGGGTCTCAGATAACTTTTCCCGCTAAGGCTCCAGTTATTAGATGAAGGTTGATAGCTTTAAATCTCTGTTGTTATCTCCTTTTCCCAATCTCTACCTCTCTCTTGAGCAAGTCTAGAATACAGGCGGGTTTCTAATGTTCGCGACCATTAGAAGATCAATCACAACGAAGGAAACAATAATACATGCATACACCACGGTTCAGAATCGCTTTGCACTTAACCGGTTTCGTTAATTCCTCATGGTTCACACAACCCTAGTTGATGGGTTTAGCTACTCATAATTACAAGACCACAAGAATAATTCAAATATGAAAACATAACTATGATCTCGCAAGAATGAAGGAAAACCAAAATTTCAATTATCAATAAACCTCAAATTAGGGTTTGTGAATACAAAGCCAAAAATGTGTTTGAAACAGTATGAACTAACTCTCAAAGTAGTAAATTTTCCAACTCCCACACTTAGGACTACATAGGTGTATTTATAGATACAAAACTAGTCCTATCCAAAACAAAATAGAAGAACAGAGTCGGCAGTTTTCACGGTGTCGTGACTTGGTGTCGTGGAACCAAGTCACGACACATGACATGTATCATGGAAATCAATCCTTTTCTTGTATCTCTGAAGTGAACTCACGGCAGGATTCCACGTCACGTGGGTGTCAGTCATGCCACGTGACCCCTGCCGTGGAAATCAGACTATTTTTTAGCATCTGGACTTAATTCACGATAGCCACTCACGTGGCGTGAGTGGATTCTATGCCACGTGACTTATGGCGTGAGTGCTCCTCTTTTGCAGCCTCTTGTTCTTTCTTCTTCCAACACTTCGTTCTCGGGCTTGATTCTACCTCTTTTGCTCATTTTGCCTTTAAAACCTGTTTTCCTGTAAATTAGGGAAAAAAACACATCATACCAACAAAACGCACCCAAGTTATCACATATTTCCCTTGTTTTAAGCATCAAAAATGCCATATAACCATGGCACATCATGCTTCCTTTATCAGTTTTATGTGTTTTTGGGTACTTTCTTTTTATTTTGTGGCATGGTGATGTACTTTATTTTGATAGATATTGTGGTGATGTGATGACATTCGGATTGTAGTTTGTAATAGTTAGTAATTCGTACCTTGTTTAATGTCCATGATTCGGTAGTAGTATTTATGTTTACTAGTAGTTGTTTTGTTTTTGGGTTCCTCGTCTTTTGTTTTCAGTACTTTTCCTGAGGATAGTCCCTTTGAACCGATTAGGATTAATTGGTAATTTTTAGGGTAATAAATTTTTTTAGGAGTAAGTGTTCATAACAAGTCATAGTTTAAGTACTTTTCTCTATGATGGATGGATGATGACCATCTTAAGAGAAAATTAGTCATAGGTAGTGAGTAGGAAGTGGAACCCGTTCACAAATTTGATACTAAGTGCTTTTGTTAGGCCACATGACTACATGATGCAAGTTGAGTTTAAATTGAAGGCATGTTGTAATGAATTGAATGACTATTTTTGAGATACTTAGGCTCTTTTATGTGACTCTTGTGTGATGTTGTTGCTTGATTGAGAATCTATAGGGAGCTTTCTTGATTTGAACATGTGCCATGTATGTGTGTGAGCTGTAGATTTATTCCATGTTTGCATATATGTGTCTAAAAATTGCCCGGTGTGTGTGCAAAATGAATGAAGAATGTTGAGTTTAGGAGATGATATAGGCATTTCTTTGATAGCCATGTTTGAGACCATATTTTATCTATCCATAATGCATGATCTTAGTTAGCCCCGTTGAGCATTTAGCCTATTCCTTGGTAGCCTCATATGTAGCTTATATTTTTTTGTTCAATTGACCATAGTTTGATCCATAACTCCTAAGCGCTTTACTTGAAATTTTTTTTAAGAAGTTAAGGAGTGTAAAATTAAAGAAGGAAAAAGTGACTTTGAAGCTCAAAATTAATAGATATTGGTGTGTTGAAAAGGTTAATGTGTTGATGGCGGGGAGTAATGTAATAAAAAGAAAAAGTGATCAAAAGAAGTGAATCATGTGTTGATAGCAAATACTCCTTGCTAAAGATGTGTAAGTTAGCTTAAAGAGATAGGGCAAAACAAAAGAGAATTATAAAGATAAAAGTGGTGAAACATAGGTTGGTTGAAGCAGAGCTTAATCAAAGTGTGATGTATTAAAGCGCTTGGGAAAGTAAGTCTCTATTTATACCCAAAATAGTTCCTACCTTTCATTGGCCTACATTACAACCCTTAAAGTCCTACTTGGTCCCGAGCGTTGATATTTTTATATTAGTGGAGTACTAAACTAAGGGCAAGCCTATGGTTCATCTCATGTTGCATGCAAATTCTTTGTGAGAGTGAGCGTATTTTTATTCTGACACCCAATCTTGTGTTAAATTGCATGTTGGTGAGTGATATTGGGTGACTCTCTTATTGTGAGGGCATATGTTTAATGATGGATAGGTGACTTATATGATTCCTTGATTGAGTTATGTGTATGAGTTTGCTAATTTTGTGGAGTCAATTCTTGAGGCTAGGAAGTTTTGAATGGTCATTCATGTGTTCAAAGTTGCAAGGTGACATGCTAGTTGTAAAGCTTGCTATTCATATTAATTGTCGTGGGTCTGGTTTAAGTATCTTGTTTCAATTAGTGATGCTAAAATCTTACTTGTTGAACATGAGTGCAAAGAGTTGTTCGAGGATGAACAAGGCTTTAAGTGTGGGGTGGTGATCTTGGATGTATTTATACACCCAAGTGTCGTATTTTACCCATATTTTAGCTTAGTTTTGAGAACAAATGCATATATTTGCTTGTACCTTGTGTTATATTGATATAGATGAACTAAAGAATGTGATTAGCATGTTTCAGGCAAAAATGCGGCTAGAAGGAAACTAAAATGATAGGAGAAGCATGCACGAGCACGATATAGAATACGAGGGCAGTCCTGCAGCTAAATAAAGCACCGAGCCGCACAGCTAGGCTCCTTAGAAGAATGCTCGCTCCGTGCAACACTTGCCTGTACGTTGGATGGTGTGCTGCGGAGATCTGGCTATCGACGAAATTTCGTCAATATTTAGCTAACTTCTAATGGGCTTGGGTTTTAAAGGGGTCCACCTCTATAAATACCCCAAGGATGACCTGCAATCATTAGTTGTACAATTTTTGAGAGAAAATAGAGAGCATAAGGGTTTTCATGAGGGTTCTTCATCTTGTAACTCAACTACTTCATATTTTGGTATGATTAATATTAATTCTTGTGTTTTTCTTCCGACTATGAGTAGCTAATACCCTTATTCTGGGGTTACGACTAGTACATGATTTTTTAGTATTTTATGCAAATCAATGAAGTTTGTTTCTCATTAAATTGTGTTTGTGTTCTTAAATTTACTATTTTAGTGTCTGGCTAACATTAGCATAAATGAGTAATTCTTGCATGAACTGGCCATGGAAATTTAAGTATAGGATGAATAACATGAGAAATAAGATCATCTCTTACTAAAGTTAGGGTTGATTTACAACTAGGATAGCAATATACCTAGTTTGCCTTATTTGGTTATGAACAAGATGAAAACGTTAAGGCATTTGAATTAGAGACTCACATCCCCGCTCAACGATGTAGTTGTGAGACTAGTTCAAATAGGTGATTTAGAGGATGACCATTCCCGGATGGTACACTTAACCCCGAAACCCGCAATTCAAGAAATAAAGTTTATTAAGATGAATAACTACTATACATGCTTGTGGTAAATGTCGTAGCCCTGGAATTTCTCTTAACATTGTTTACAACCATGCTAAAAATCATATTTTTCATATTTTATTCTTTTTGCACGTAATGAGAACGCTATAATTTCACAAGCCCTTTAGATAATCATATCACTTGTCTGAACTATTATTGGAAATTAAATTAAGTAAATTCTTAAGCGTATAGTCACTGTGGGTTTGATAACTGGCTCCCAAAGAGCCACTATATTACTTGCTAGACCATGTACACTTGCGTGTACGGTAGGCTGCAACAGCGGACTATCCAAGTGCTTGAGTATATGCTTTGGGTATGTGTTATGGACTTAGGGGGTCAATGGGACCAATACTTACCATTGTGTGAATTTTCCTACAACGATAGCTACCACTCTAGGATTGACATGGCTCCTTTTGAGGCCTTATATGGTGATGATCTAGATCTCTAATTGGGCAGTTTGACGCATTTGAGGTGAGGCCTTGGGGCACTGATATGCTCAAGGACTCTATGGAAAAAGTGAGATTCATATAGGAGAATCTCATAGCGGCTCAAAGTCGACAGAAGGAATATTCGGATAAAAAAGTGAGAGATATGAAGTTTGAGGAGGGGGTAAAAGTACTCTGGAAGGTATCACCCATGAAAGGTTTGATGCAATTCGGCAAGAAGGGCAAGTTGAGCCCAAGGTATATAGAACCTTTTGAGGTGTTGAAGAAAGTGGGGTCGGTAGCATACTGGATGGCCTTACCCCCTAGTATGTACGGGGTCCACCCCGTATTCCATGTGGCTATGTTAAAGAAATACCACAGAGATGGTAACTACATTATTCATTGGGATCCAAAACTATTTGATTAGGAGTTATCCTACAAAGAGGAACCAATGGCTATTCTAGCTAAAGATGTGAGGAAGTTGAGGACATGAGTTATTCCTTGTGTGAAGGTTCATTGGAGGAACCATACCATTGAGGAAGCGGACATGCCTAAGCGGTATCCACACTTGTTTATGAACTAAGGTACACTCTATCTAGTTATTAGATCTTTTTCAGGCCAGTGGTCATTTGGGGATGAATGAGTGGTAAATTGGTATCTAATATAATGATCCAAAATGTCAATACCCTGAATTTTCGGAGGTAGAAGTTGCACCTAGACTCCCCTTAGCTAAATTTTAAGAAATTTAGGACTAGTCTAGTTTTGGCTTAAATTTGAGGATGTGGTAGTTGAACAAAATTTGGTATTGATATGATTGGT
The DNA here is from genome assembly GCA_031232105.1 of Capsicum rhomboideum. Lineage (NCBI taxonomy): Eukaryota > Viridiplantae > Streptophyta > Magnoliopsida > Solanales > Solanaceae > Capsicum > Capsicum rhomboideum. The sequence goes on along the minus strand of CP124712.1, from coordinate 122,278,242 downwards.
AATAGCTGAGTTTGATATGACAGATGGATAGCCAATGAGTATAGAAAGTTGTAGTAACTTCTGACACCTGAAACGGAGTTATAAAACTCCAGTTATAGCATTTATCGTGGAGGGGTTGGTTCGCATTGTCAAAATTCATGATGTGTGTTGTAAAATGAGAAAAACTGCGAAGAGGTCTTGAGTTTCTATCTAGACCACTGCAGCGGTCAGAGGAACTGCAATGGTGGCCTCCAGTAGAAATTGTGTGAACCACTGCAGCGGTAGTTATCCGCTGCAGCAGTAACATGCAGTAAAAGTTCAGTTTTAAAATTCAAAAAACATTTTCATTTTCCACTCTTCGAAAAACATAGTAGAGATCAGGGGAAGGTCAATTTTCAGAGGAATTTCAAAGTTTTTCATCTTTGGAGGGAAGTAATTATGTTCTAGACTTGAATTTACTTCGTTTAAACTTAGAAAATCACTAGAAATGGATTAATGGTGGAAATTGGGGTTTAACCCTAGTTCATGGGAAATTATGAAAAGTGGTGGGAATATTTATAATTTCAGTATATAATGATCCTAGGGTGTTAGGAAACACTAATGGGACCAAAATTTTGATTATTTATGCTAATTCAAGTAGTGTTCGTGAAGTTTAAATGATAAGAAAACCCTAAGATGATGTAATTGGGTAAGCTTATGGATAAAATTAGTGACTTTTGATCCCTAGTAGTTAAAAAAAGATGAATTATTGAAACGTGTGTATATTCTTGTGGTTGTATAGATCAAGAATGAGTTGAACTAGAATGAAAGGGGAAAAGTGTGGCTTAAAGGTGACTTTGAGCAAAGAAGTTGAGGTAGGCTATGGTTTTGTATAGCACTTAGACTTTCTTGCCTTTGTGCTTGTTTGTGACTTAAACATCTATAATTGCCTTCTAGCATGACTTGTGATTTGATGACTGTATTACATTTTCATTTGCATTATGATGAGGTGTTGAGAGGATGGGTGGGGTACCACACCAGTACAATATGATATATTGTGATAATAGGTCGGGTACCATGCCGGTACGTTATGATGTAAATGATGAGGATGAGAAGAGTAAGAGATGATGTGCACATCTTGCATAGATGCACTCATTCATATACCTTGTGTGCTATTTTGATGAATATATATGATGATTAAGTTTTGATGAAAATGACTAAGTATGAAAGCCTGTGAAAGTGAACTTATGAGTTGTAAGTATATGATGACACATGATATGCTTGTCTGATTGATATCATTGGCTATGAGTTTTGTTATGCTCGCCTTTATACTTGTTTGACTTGCTTACTTGTACATTATTGAGTTAGTCAACCTATGATGCTTAACAATACTTGTTGATGTACTGATGCTACCGGTACTCTTCTTTTTGCTGAGTGCAGAACATTTTCCAGTGGTTGACATGCGACCTCGGCTCTAGATAGTGATTCAGACTTGATTTCGAGGGTAAGCACCATGTCCGTCTAACCTTCAGAGCTTCTTATGATATTGATATCCTTTGTTTCGAGACTTAAACGATCTTCTCTTTTGTTATGTTTTTGAATATTCGTGTTGGTTTCATACTTAGCTTATTCTTAGATTCTCTTGTATGGTGACTTCAGGTCCCAGGAATGTAATAAATAGAGGTTTTAGCACTCTATTAGTGACTTATGAGTTCGATGGTTTGACACTTTTTTTAATTAATTAATAATGAAGTTTTAGAACTTGTTAAAGATGAAGTCAGTATAAAGTGAATGTGAATGTAATACTTGCTTAACATGAGGGTTAGGTTAATTACAGTTCTCCCACCATAGTTTAGGGTGGGTGCCAATCATGACCGTTTGGGTCGTGACACCAAAGTAGGCAAAAAGAGTATGTAGATTGCAAGGTAAGGGACATGTCTTTCAAACCCATGAATAAGGGTCTGTTTGAGGTTCTTAATCTTAGCCCATGATATAATGGTCCATTTGTGGTTCTTAACGATATGGGCCCGATAGCTTATAGGTTGGCTTTGCTACTAAGTCTGTCAGGGGTCCACCTGATATTCCATGTGTCAATGCTCAAGAGATACTATGGAGATGGTGATTATATCATCAAATGGGAATCAGTGTTACTTGATAAGAATCTTGCGTATGAAGAGGAACTGGTTATGATTCTTAACCGGGATGTTCAAAAATTGAGAAGGAAAATTCAATCTGTAAAGGTTTAGGGGAAGCATCATCCTGTTGAGGAAGCAACTTGGGAATAGAGAGGGATATGCGGGACTAGTACTCTCACTTGTTTAAGGATATAGGTACTCTTTTACTTCTTACTCGCCTTATTTTCCAAGTTTGATTATTTGGGGACAAACGATGGGTAAATTGGTATCTATTGTAATGATCCTTTCTGTCATTATAGGTAAGTCTAGTATGCCAAAATTTGGTTTAAGGTTTTCCTTGGATTGAAAGTTAGAAATTTCATGTTAGGCTAGTCTTGGATATAATTCGAGCCTGGTATGGTCTAGAGTAATTAGAGAATGTATTAGTTAAATATTATATGTTTTAAATTGATTTAATAATATCTAAGACGATAAGGAGTCTGTAGGATCTTTCGAAAGTAAATTCGGGTGAGTAGAACTCTCGATATCGAATTTGACGTAAAGGGGTTGGTTTGGGATGTCGAAATCTGAAGATGTGTTGCAAAAATGAAAAAACTAGGAGAATTTTTGAGTTTCTGCCTCGCCTACCCCAATATAGCGGGTGGCAAGCCGCTTCCACTGCATCGCTATTGCGGGAATTTTCCCGCTACAGCGGGAGTCAGCTTTGGTCAATCCCGCCATAGCGGGCGGATCCCGCTATAGCTGGGCCGCTATAGCAGGATATATGTTGATTAATGCAGAAAATACCCCAAAAATATTATTTTCATTCTTTATTCGTCTAAGGGCTGGGAGAGGCGATTTCCACCTAAATTCCTTTGTTTTTCTTTATAAAGGTAAGTTAATCCCTTCTATTAAATAGCTTTTCAATTATTAATCCTTAGAATCACTAGTTTATGGGTTTAGGGGAGGATTTAACTTGATCTAGATGATATTTCTGGTGCTAGTGGGTACATTGAGTAGAAAACCTTTGGGTTTTGGTTAAAAAATAGTAAAATTACTATTGCATGCTTATAATTCACCATTAAATCCATGAAATTAGTGGAATTAAGGTGGAATAATAATAGAAAACCCTAGAATGAGAGGAATAATTATGAATTTGACCTTGGGGTTATGGGATTAGGTTGTAATCCTCGAATATACTAGGTCATTGTCTGAATCGTGATCACATTATTATTTTTAGAACACAACCAAACGGAAATTACACCAAAAGGCAAGGCTCAAGTTCAATAGAGTGGTGCAAGCTTGGATTGAGACAGGTGATGGTTTAATGTAGTTGAAATCCAACTTGATTTATGTGTGAATATTATTTGTTTCTTCGTATACTTGTTATAATGCATGTTCAAGGAAAGTGAATGGCTAGTTGATATCCTAATTGTTATCACAAACAATGAAACTATATTAAAAGCTTTTTGGTTTTACAAGTATAATTGTTGTTTTCACAGTAGTTGTGATTGTTGTGATATATGTTGATTATTGTGAGATATACCGGTATTTGGACATCTTTATGGGATTGGTTGGTATAAGGTTGGTAGGCATTAGATGTCTGGGATTTTGGTACACAGACAAGATCTTATCCCTTACAGGTCATGGCTATTATGCAACCATAAGACCCTTAGCATGTGTGTACAGGTATTGGTGAGAGTATTGGTTCCTTGAGTGAACCGATTTTGTATGTTGACTTGTTATATTTGGTTCATTGAGTGAATTGGGCTTTATGATTATTAACATTGTTGTTGTTGGAATGGATCTTTGAGTGGTTCGTGCTAATTTACAAATGATTGGCATATCTTTTTATTTGTCTATCCACTTATACATTTGAGACATAGTTAGCATATTGTTGTTGAGTCATGGTTTGTTGACTTGGATTCTTGCTATTAGTCATGGTATTTGTCACACCTCAAATCCCATTGAGGCGGACTGGCACCCGAAGACGTTAAGGCTCTGAGAGAACCAACCTATTCATTCGTATACATTCATATGCATGTCTCCGAGTGAACAACATTCTGTCACATATAAAGACAAGATACCAATGGCGGAAGTCCTGGAGAAACATTCAATAGCTATGAAACTTGGCCGTTAGGGCCAACATGTCAAAATGGATATACATTCCTTCATTCAACTTACAACGTCTACAAAGCCTCTAGCAGATACATAGACATAACCAACCTAAAGTCGGGACAAGTCCCCTCTTTATACAACATTTACATAGTACCAAAACCAATATGTACACATGTGACTCGGAAAGCCCCGAACCAATCTGGAGCTCACCAATAATACGCAAATGACCCGTAGCCTACTATGGAGGTCTACTAGCACCTGTACCTGCAGCAAGTAAGGTAAGTCCCCCAAGGGACGTCAGTACGAAAGAATGTACTGATTATGTAAGGCTAAAAGCAACTGCATGAGATATAGAAACTCAAATGGAATCAAATACAAGTGAATAAACAATATAGATAAACCACCATTCTGTATGTGTGGAAACATGTACATTGCTTTCATTACTTTCTTTGCTTTTACGTTCATTTAATTATCATTCATTCATCATATCGTTCCCGGGCCCTAACTGATCAGTGGGTCATAACATAACATAACATTGGAATCGGCTCGAGCTAGGCTTATGTCCCTTTGAGCTGCCACCCATAAATCAATAGATCAGGTTCGGCAAGAGCTAGGTTTTCACCCCCAGAGCTACCCCCTGTCAGGTTTGGCTCGAGCTAGGCTTTCGGCCCCAGAGCTGCCCCTTGATCCAATAATCTCGGGATCGGGTTGAGCTAGGCTTTCACCCCCAAAGCTGCCACCCGTACTCAAACATCAAACATCAAACAACTATATGCATTACTTCGATTCTTTCGTTATGAGAGTGATACATTAGTGGTTATAACATTATTGGAGCTTTGGAACATTAGTCAATGAATAAGAAACATTTGAATAACAATATATGACAAACCTGAAATGAGATACTTCAGAACATTTCGGAATGGAAACAAGTCGGTAACAATGAGAACAATAGGTGCTGCCAAAGGATACGAAAAGAGTAACCTTACATACCTTATCCTCCCAATATGAATACAACAATACAATATGTGAATACAACAGTTCCAGTCCTTCCTTACGTGTCACTCTACAACACAAGCACATAGCGGAGCTCAAGTTAACAATTAACTACATTACAAGTGCATAAGACGACAATGAGCTACGTGACTGCCATATAACGTCATTTCACCCTCTTACAATACCATTTAATGCATCACCATACCAAAAACACCAAAATATGCCACACATCAACCAAGATATCATAAACCAATAGCATTTCACACCAAGTTTATACTTTACACTTCCCCTTCAACACAACGTCACATTTACTCCATCAAGTCACTTAAATACCTTTACCAATAACACATTAACAACAATCCATAATTGATATAATTCAACATGCCTCCGAACGACCCTTTAGAGCCATTCAAAAGGTACCATAAGTTGATGATTGCATTCAAGAAGGGTATAGTGGCCTTGGGGGGTCAAGGAGAAGCAAAAACAATCAAAATGGAATTCTGGAGGGACCTGTGAAGCCACCTGCACCCGCATCTGGGTGAGTTATGGCCACAAGTGCCCATCTGGCCTTGTCCAGGGCCACCTGCGTTGGCATCTGCCCCCGCAGGTGCCCCATCAGCGAAGGTGGATGCCCGGTTCGGCCAAAATGGGTCTCTTTTGGGTCTATCTTTTTAATAAATGGTCCATGGACATAAGTAAGTTTCTCTTTTCATATTTTAGGTTAACTTGGATGCCAATGAACAACCATGGTTTCACAACACACATGAACATCACAAAACTATATATTCCTTTCAATACACCACCAATTCCATGCACAATTTCATAAAACCAATTCCAAAAGTCATATACCAAGAGAAATCAAGTTAGGTACATAACCACATCTTAAATGTTGACATTTAATCCATAAAATTCACTTACTTTAAGACCTCAAGTCCACTTTCAAGTTTAGAAGGCAAAACCCTTTACCGATTAAGCAAAAGTAGATTGTTTCACACATAGTGGACTGCTCAACACCTTGTCAACATAAAAAACATTCTTTATACACCATCTTAAGCATATAATATATTAAACCATAATATTAAACACTTACCAAAACTTGTAAAGAGATGATCTTGTCCAAAGAGACTAGTTTCTTAGGGTTTAAGAGAGAAGGGAAATATCTTTGGAAAATTCTAGAAATGTGCAAGTGCCTTGTGTTGAATAAAAATATGATTTTTTCCTTATATAGTCCCTTTCATCCCACTAAAATTAGTGGGTAATACACCACCCATATCACATTTAAATAATTCCATAAATGTTACGGTAATTAAATAGGTTCGGAAATGTACGGGGTGTTACATCCTTCCCCCCATAGGAACATTCGTCCTCGAATGTTAGTAACATTATCCAATTTAAACAAATTCAAGTCTACGTTTATCCTTCATGTTATCATATACACACAATGCTTGTAAAGACTTACTTGTTATTGCTCCAATCCCGCATCTTAAACTTTTTCTTCCGTTTGAAACAAATGCGCGTACTTAGACTTCATCATTTCCTCGGCTTCCCATGTGATCTCTCCTACTTGCTGATTTCTCCAAAGCACTTTTACGGAAGCTACTTCTTTATTCCTTAACCTCTTCACTTGTCGATCCAGAATAGCAATAGGTACTTCCTCATATGTGAGATCTTTTGTAACTTGCACATCTTCAATGGGAGCAATACGAGATGGATCTCCTATGCACTTTCGAAGCATTGAAACAGGAAACATTGGATGGATTGTGGAGAGTTCTTGGGGTAGTGCTAATTCATACGCAACTTTACCAAATCTTTGGGTAATCTCATATGGCCCCACATAACGTGGACTGAGCTTTCCTTTCTTTCCAAATCTCATTACCCATTTCATTGGTGACACTTTCAAGAATACCCAATCACCTATGGCTAATTCTAGTCCCCTTCTTCTAATATCGGCATATGATTTGTGTTGACTTTGGGCTGTTTGTAGCCGTTGTTGTATCACCTTAACTCTTTCCATAGCTTGATGAACAAGATCTGGCCCAAATAGGGTAGTTTCACCCGTTTCAAACCATCCAATTGGTGATCTATACTTTCTTCCATATAAAGCTTCATAAGGTGTCATTTTGATACTTGAATCATAGCTATTATTGTAGGAAAATTCAATAAGAGATAGATGATCATCCCAACTACCTTTAAAGTCCAATATTCAAGCTTGTAGCATATCTTCAAGTGTTTGGATAGTACGTTCTTCTTGTCCATCTGTCTAAGGATGAAAAGTCGTACTTAAATTCACTTGGGTCCCCAAACTAGTCTGAAAGGATTTCCAAAAGTGTGTAGTAAATTGAGCTCCCCTGTCTGATATAATAGAGATTGGAATCCCGTGTAGTCGCACTATCTCTTTAACATTCAACCGTGCATAATCTTCAACTGTATAGGTGGTCTTGACCGGTAGGAAGTGTGCTGACTTGGTAAACCTGTCAACTATTACCCATATGGAATCAAATTTTCAAAGTGTACGAGGCAAACCTGTGATGAAATCCATGTTAATCATGTCCCACTTCCATACTGGAAGATTTATACATTGCATATAACCTCCAGGCTTCTGATGCTCTACTGTTACTTGTTGATAATTTGGACATTGAGCTACAAATTTTGCAATGTTCTTCTTCATGTTTACCCACCAATACATTTATTTCAAATCATGATACATTTTGGTAGCTCCCGGATGAATAAAATACCGTGAATGATGTGCCTCTGTCATAATCCATCTCCTTAGCTCATCTATATCCGGTACACACAATCTACTTTAGCACTGAAGCACTCCCTCTTGTGTAAGATCAAATGCCTTCATCAAACCTTGTTGTACATTCTCTTTTAGCTGCAATAACATAGGATCCGCATACTGCTTCTCTTTCACCTCAGCTACTAATGAAGATTCTGCCGCATTTTGCACAACAACCCCTTCATCTGGAGATTCAAGAAGGTGAATTCCCAAGCTGGCTAGTTGACGTAGATCTTTGACTATATCTTTCTTTTCCGTCAACTGGCCACTAGTGCCTCCTATTACCTTGCGGCTTAATGCATCGCCTACCACATTTGCTTTTCCCGGATGATATAAGATATCAATATCATAATCTTTTAAGAGTTCTAGCCACCTCCGCTACCTCAAATTTAGGTCCTTCGGCTTAAAGATATATTGCAAACTCTTATGATCAGTATATATATCAACATGAACCCCATACAAATAGTGGCGCCATATCTTTAAAGCAACTATCACAGCTGCTAACTGAAGATCATGTATTGGATAACTTTCTCTCATATGGCCGCAACTGTCTTGAGGCATAAGCTATTACATTATCGTGCTGCATCAATACACATCCTAAGACGACTCCTGAAGCATCACAATATATTGCATACCCTTCGTGCCTTCCGAAAGCACCAATATGGGTGTAGTCGTCAATTTATCCTTCAGCTCTTGGAAACTCTTCTCACGTGCATCATTCCACTGAAACTTGGTTGCCTTGTGTGTTAGCTTTGTTAAAGGTGTTGCAATGGAAGAAACCCCTTCAACAAATCTTCTATAATAACCTGCCAACCCAAGAAAACTATGAATCTCTATAGGCATCGTAGGCCTTGGCCAATTCTTCACCGCTTCTATCCTTTGCGTATCAACCCTTATTCCTTCTTCTGACACAATATGACCCAACAATGCTACAGATTTTAACCAAAATTCACACTTAGAGAACTTTGCATATAACTTACGATCACGAAGAATCTATAACACCTGTCGTAAGTGATTAGCATGGTCCTCTTGTGATCTTGAATTAATCAGAATATCATCTATAAACACGGTCACGAACACATCTAAAAATGGATTGAACACACTATTCATCAAATCCATAAAAAAAACTGTTGGTGCATTTGTTAGTCCAAAAGACATAACTAAAAATTCATAATGACCATACCGTGTTCGGAAAGCTGTCTTGGGTATATCTTTTTCTCTAACCCTTACCTGATGATATCCCGATATCAGGTCAATCTTTGAGAAGCATTTAGCACCCTGTAATTGGTCAAAAAAATCATCAATTCTTGGGAGAGGATATTTATTCTTAACTGTTACTTTATTCAGTTGCTGATAACCAATACACATTCTCAATGTTCCATCTTTCTTTCGTACAAATAATACTGGTGCACCCCAAGGGGACATACTAGGCCTTATGAATCCCTTTTCCAGTAAGTCTTTTAATTGCTCTTTTAATTCCCACAACTCTGCTGGGGCCATTCTATACGGAGGAATATAGATAGGCTGAGTGTCTGGCATCACATCAATACCAAACTCTACTTCCCATTCTGGAGGCAAACCTGGAAGATCTGTAGGAAATGCATCAGGGAATTCATTTACCACCGGAATCGATTGAAGAGTTGGTGGTTTCACATCGCTATCTTGCACTCTTACTAGATGGCACATGTACCCCTTGGATATCATTTTCCTTGCCTTAAGATAGGAAATAAATTTACCTCTAGGTACTCCAACATTACCCCTCCATTCAAGGACGGTCTTTTGTGGAAAATGGAAATGTACCTTCTTAGCTCGGCAATCTACATGGCATAACAAGAAGCCAACCAATCCATACCTATTATAAAATCAAAATCTACCTATCACGCGCCGACTTCCAACGAGGCGTGATTGACACACGAAGCCGATATGGCCTGAGAGAACCAACCTTTGCTCATGAACATTCGTATGCATGTCCTCGTGTAAATCTCATTATTTCTCATGTAACTATGCGGAAGTCATGGACATGGAAACATATGTCATAGCTATATATGTAAAACTTGGCCGTTTGAGCCATCAAGTCAAAATGACATGTACCTTCACATTTATACATCCACATCCGTCTACAAAAGCCTCTAACAAAATGCATTGACCAAAATGAACTAAATGTCGGGACAAGTCCCCGTTTTATACAACATGTACAAAATCAAAACACATGTACAATAGTGACTCGGAGAATCCCCGAACTAACTGGAGCTCACCAAAGATCTGCCACACTGACAATCTACTATGGAAGCCTACTAGGACCTGCGCCTGCAGCAAGTAAGGTAAATTCCCAAGAGGGGTCAGTACGAAGAATGTACTGAGTATGTAAGGCCATATGAAACTTGTAAGATATGAAAATATGTCAATAAACTCAAGTTCAAAGGCATAACCAATATAGATAAGTCACAATGTAGATGAGTCACTATTCTGTACTTTGTAAACCATGTACATTACGTTCTTTCTTTCTCTTGCCTTTACTTTACTTTACTTTACATATATGTTGTTTGGGCCCTCATCATGCAGGTGTTCTTTTCACCCCATGGATAACATATCTTTGTCATGCAGGTATTCTTTTCACCCCATGGATAAGATCATATTGCCATGCGGGTGTTCTTGCACCCCATGGATAAATGGCCATCATCACGCGGACGTTTGCACCCCATGGATAAACTATCATCATCATGCGGGTATTTGTACCCCATGGATAACACCCATGAACACAATCAATATGCATTACTTTATGCTTACTTCATTTCTTTACTTTTGAGATTGATACCTTTACTTGTGAGAGATTGATATGTTGCTAATACTTTTGATAATCATAACTTTACTAGAAGCCTTAGATCAATAATCAATGAGTGAGAGACATATGAATAACTTGGCAATATAACATTCTTGGAAACATAGCCTTCATGGAAACATAACACTATTGGAACCATTTGGACAATAATTAATGAACAAGATATATGAGTATGGCCACTATTGGAACCACTGAACCATAATCAATGAACAAGAGACATGAGTATATTCACTATTGAAACTTTGGAACACAACCTTATTTGAGCTTTTGGAACATTAACCATGAATATGAGATACGAGATTCACCAATGATCAATGAGTAGGAAATATATGACAATGACCATAGATAACCGGATATGGGATACCTTAGCACATTTTGGGATGAACAAGCGTAATGTCAATGTAACTACTATTTGCCGTAGAAAGATACGGACAGAGTAACCTTACATACCTTATCTTCCCAATGTAAGTACACAATTGAATATGTGAGCGCAACAATTCCGCTCCTTCTTTACGTTTCACTCTACATCACAAGTACATAATGGAACCAACATTAACCACCAACTACCTTACAATTGCATACAATAACAATAAGTCACATGTTTGGCTTTAACATGTTATTTCTTTCTCTACAATACCATTTACGGCATGGTCATATCAATAATACCACAACATGCCCAACATTGACCAAACTATCATAAACCACTAGTATGTCACACCAAGTTCATACTTTCCACTCTCCACCATCACAACATCATAATTTTACCATCAATTACTTTACAAATGCATATAATATCAATGAGTTACACGTTTGCTTTTAAACATGCCATTTCCCCTTGACAAAACCATTGATGAAATTATTATTCCAAAAATCCCCCAATATTCCATACATTGACCAATACATGAGAATCAATACATTTCACCACAACACTTCTCCTTTACACTTTCTTATCCATATCACATCACAAATAATCCATCAAACTACCTTAATACACCTCATAGCACATATCGGCCAAAATCCCACAATTTACACTTTTAGAAAAATAACAAGTTTAATAACAAAATCACACCATACATGTTCATATTTTATCCATACCATGCTCTTTCAATAAGACATCAAGTCTCTTTTCAAGTTCAAATCACCAAGATAGCACATCTTTCACCAAAAGCAAAAATACACTATTCACCACCTTGCCAACATAACTATCATGATATACATAATCTCCCATGCATATAATATGTGAATCCATGAAAATAAATACTTACCAAGTCTTGGAATAGGATGATCTTTACCAAAGAGTCCAAAGGAATATTTGCTTTAGGGTTTGGAACTAGAGAAATGTTTGAGAAAATATCCTAAAAGGCATGAGAGTTTTGGATGATTAAAATCTGATTTTGGGGCCTTTATATAGACCCCAAGTCATGCTTAGCCATTCCTTGGCATTAAATGTGGTCAAAGTGGAAGAATGGGTCATTTTGCCCTTTGGGCCATGTCTTTTATTCCATTTTGGGCCCAATTGCACATGTAGTTTAGCCCATCAATTTTCATATATAATTCACCATATCTCTCATGTTTAAATAATTCCATAATGTCACGACAATATTCTCTTACGAGATTCTCATTCGTAGTCTCAATCGCCAAAATAGGAAATCTAGTCGCCCATGGTTTCATTGACCATTTTGGATACTTATTTATATTTTATGACTTGATCATGTAGGAGTATGTAGGAGTTTATTGAGGTATTTGAAGCTTTAACAATGCTCAAAGAACTCCCAAGAACCAAGAGAAACCATCTAAGAATCGTCGTAGAATTGCGTTGCGAAACGAGCCCGGGAAGGCAAAACCTTTGTGCCTTGCACCACTGCTGCAAAGCAAGGCAGTGGCGCAAGTTTTACTTGCACTCTGAATCAGGGGCTTGCGCCACACCCCCTGAAACAGGGTAGTGGCGCAAGTTTCAGCACCTTGCTGAATTTTTCGGCCACTTCCTCAATACTTGCATATCGTCCAATACCTTATCAAAATACTTACTTAGTGATCTTAATCATCAAGTAAACATGACTCCAAGTCACCAAATGAGGTTAGAATGTGTACGGGGTATTACACAATGCTCCACGAAATCACAAAACCCTTCCTATGAAAGTCTAATTGCATGTACGTGGCCAAATTTCAATTTCTCGTCATTAGCATTACCAAATACATATTTATATCTCTCTACACCTAAGAAAACATTATTCATCATCATCAAGTAGGATTGGGAAGGTACGGGATGTTACATTCTTCCCCCCTTAGAAACATTCGTCCTCGAATGTTAGTAACATCGTCTCATGTACATCCCATGCATCTCTATACTAACATATATATACATATACACATACTACTTCCCGATACTTTCTTGTTATTGTTCCACTTCCGCACTTTGAATTTTCTCTTCCGTTTGAAACCATTACGGGTACTCCGACTTTATCATTTCTTTGGCTCTCCACGTGTTTTCTTCTAGTTGTCAATTCCTATAACCTTTCCTAATATTTTCACTTACCCCTCTAGCATAGCAATATATATCTCATAATAAGTAAGATTCTCCATAATTTGCACATTTTCAATAAAAGCAATGGATCTCGGCATATGACTTGTATTAGCTTGTAGCTACTATTGTACCACCTTAATCTTCTCTATAGCCTAGTGAACAAAATCTAACCCCCAAGCAAGGTGGTTTCATTTGCTTTAAACTTTCGTCCATATAAACCTTCGCAAGATACCATCTTGATACTTGAATACTGACTATTATTATAAACGCTTTTGATAAGGGGTAAATGATCTTCCCAACTACCTTTGTAATATAATATGTAAGCTGGTAACATAAAGTCAAGTGTCTGGGTGAGACGTTCTTCTTGTCCACCCAACTTCCCTTGTATACCCAAACTTTCTATATTCCAGTTGCCGATAATCAATACACATTCTCAGTGTACCCTTTCTCTTTTGTGCAAATAACACTGGTGCACCCTACAGGGACATACTAATTCTTGCTAGCTGACATGTGTATACTTTGGACATTATACTTTGGACATCGCTTTCCTTACCTTAGGATAGGAAACAAATTTACCTTTCCACTCAAGGACAGTCTTTTGTGGAAGAAAAGGGAATATACTTTCTTAGCTTGGCAATCTTCGTGACATAACAAGGAGTCAACCACTTCATACCCATTACAACACTAAAACTCTTTCATTTCCATCTCCATAAGAGCAACCATCGTAACATGATCACAACCATCTACTATACCATTACGATAGGTTCTTTTAACTATACTATAGTCACCGACAGGTGGAGATATTTCCATTGATTTAACTAATAACTCCAGTGCCCAGTATATTCGAATTATAGTAGCCGATGGAATAACATACGATAGCGTAGAGCTCAAATCAGTCAATACATATACATCATGTAACAATATGGTAATATACCTAAATACCTGTATCGTCATCAGGAGGTGTTCCCTCATTCTGCCGGTCCACCAAAGCATAAGTGCGATTCTGGACCCCACTAGTATTGGCTGCTCCCCCGGCACCTCTGCCACGACCAGCAGACTGCACACTTTGGTCTAAAGAAGGAACCGATGCTGATGATGCCACAGTGGACAGTCTACCCAAGCCTTGTCGTAGAATTATGTAGAATTGTCGTAGAATTGCTTTGAGAAACCATCTAAGAATCGTCGTAGAATTGCGTTGCGAAACGAGCCCGGGAAGGCAAAACCTTTGTGCCTTGCGCCACTGCTACAATGCAAGGCAATGGAGCAAGTTTTCCTTGCCCTCTGAATCAGGGGCTTGCGCCACACCCCCTGAAATGGGGTAGTGGCGCAAGTTTCAGCACCTTGCTGAATTTTTCGGCCACTTCCTCAATACTTGCATATCGTCCAATACCTTATCAAAACACTTCAAAATACTTACTTAGTGATCTTAATCATCAAGTAAACATGACTCCAAGTCACCAAATGAGGTTAGAATGTGTACGGGGTATTACACAAATGCTCCATGAAATCACAAAACCCTTCCTATGAAAGTCTAATTTCATGTACGTGGCCAAATTTCAATTTTCTCGTCATTAGCATTACCAATACATACTTATATCTCTCGACACCTAAGCAAACATTATTCATCATCATCAAGTAGGATTGGGAAGGTACGGTATGTTACACTACCATTTTCAGCTCAATAAGATCAGCCAACGTATCAAACCACAAACAGTTACTATACAATAACAATATACTCTTTTAGCTACAATAGATTCACCAACTGGTGTAGATACTTCAAATGGATTAACTAATAATTCTGGTGTTCTTTCAAATTTTTCAGCAATCAATGGAGTAACATATGATAGGGTACAACTCGGATCAATCAAGGCATATACATTATACAAGAAGATGGATAATGTACATGTAACCACATCAGGAGAAGCCTCCAAGTTTCGCCGATCCGCTAAGGCATAGGTACGATTCTGGACTCCACTAGGATTAGCTGCTCCTCTAGCACCTCTACCAGGACCAGCAGGATGTACATCTTGGCCTAAAGAAGGGACCGATGATGATGATGCATCGGTTGATCCCGTAGGTCGCGCTATACCACCCATGCCCCTTTGTAGACACTTTCTCATCTTGTGCCCCGACATACCACACCAAAAGCACATATTTGTTCCAAACCATCTTTCACCTAAATGAAGCTTTCCACAGTGCTGATATGACTGATGAGAAAATCCTGTTGTCTGTGAACCTCGAATTCCACTCTTTTGTCCCACGTGGCTGCCTCTAAACCCCTGAAGTTGGGATGGAATACCTGTTGTAGGGTAAGAAAATGATGTCTAGGCGGTCGACTAAAAACCCGAGGCCTAAATTCTCCTTGGGACTCCATGAACTGTCCCATAGGTCTAGCCCTTTTTGACTACCCTTTTTCAAATTCTCGCGCCTTTCTCCTTTGCCTTTGATCCTCTATCTTCTGTGAAAAAGCTGGACCAACTTGTCCTTGATTTTGTGCAGCGACTATCTGAGTCAACATGTGCACCGCATTCCTTAAATCCTACTCAGTAGCATTCACAGGTGGTTCTAGGGATACTTATCTCCTTTGTGGCCTTCCTGAAAATGGAAGAGGAGAAGATGCCCTCAATGCAAACTCAGTTTCAGCCCTACCTTGACTAGCTTGGTCAGGTGGTGATTTACTAGTTCCTTCTCCGACAAGCATGTCTACCTTCTTACCTTTGCCTCTACCTCGTCTTGTAATCGGCATTTTACTATAACAAAGAAAACCAATTTCAATGGTCAGATATGATTCCACCTACAACGTTGGCTCTAATGCACGATCTAAGAAATAAAAGAAAAAAAAAACAACTCTTAAATGTCCCATAGCCTCCTACTTATAAATGTAGAGCGCAACACATCCATATAATCAAGACTCTACTTAGACAAAGTTTTGTAGACACCCTAGGACGACCCGCTCTGATACAACTTTTGTCACACCTCAAATCCCATTGAGACGGACTGGCACCCGAAGCCGTTAAGCCCCCGAGAGAACCAACCTATTCATTGGTACACATTCATATGCGTGTCTCTGAGTGAACAACATTCTGTCATATATAAAGACAAGATACACTTGGCAAAAGTCCTGGAGAAACATTCAATAGATATGAAACTTGGCCGTTAGGGCCAACATGTCAAAATGGACATACATTCCTTCATTCGACTTACAACGTCTATAAAGCCTCTAACAGATACATAGACATAATCAACCTAAAGTCGGAACAAGTCCCCGCTTTATACAATATTTACATAGTACCAAAACCAATATGTACACATGTGACTCGAAAAGACCCGAACTAATCTGGAGCTCACCAATAATCCGCAAATGACCCGTAGTCTACTGTGGAGGTCTACTAGCACCTGTACCTATAGAAAGTAAGGTAAGTCCCCTAAGGGACATCAGTACGGAAGAATGTACTGATTATGTAAGGCTAAAATCAACTGCATGAGATATAGGAACTCAAATGGAATCAAATATAAGTGAATAAACAATATAGATAAACCACCATTCTGTATGTGTGGAAACATGTACATTGCTTTCATTACTTTATTTGCTTTTACGTTCATTTCATTATCATTCATTCTTCATATCGTGCCTGGTCCCCAACTGATCAATGGGTCATAGCATAACATAACATTGGGATCGGGTCGAGCTAGGCTTATGCCCCTTTGAGCTGCCACCCATAAATCAATAGATCAGGTTCGGCAAGAGCAAGGTTTTCACCCCCAGAGCTACCCCCTGTCAGGTTTGGCTCGAGCTAGGCTTTCTCCCCTAAGCTGCCCCTTGATCCAATAATCTCAGGATCGACTTGAGCTTGGCTTTCTCCCCCAAAGCTGCCACCCGTACTCAAACATCAAACATCAAACAACTATATGCATTACTTCAATTCTTTCGTTATGAGAGTGATACATTAGTGGTTATAACATTATTGGAGCTTTGTAACATTAGTCAATGAATAAGAAACATGTGAATAACAATATATGACAAACCTGAAATGAGATACTTCAGAACATTTTGGAATGGAAACAAGTCGGTAACAATGAGTACAATAGGTGCTGCCAAAGGATACGGAAAGAGTAACCTTACATACCTTATCCTCCCACTATGAATACAACAATACAATATGTGAATACAACAGTTCCACTCCTTCCTTACGTGTTACTCTACAACACAAGTACATAGCGGAGCCTACGTTAACAATTAACTACATTACAAGTGCATAAGACGACAATGAACTGCATGACTGCACTATAACGTCATTTCACCCTCTTACAATACCATTTAATGCATCACCATACCAACAACACAAAAATATGCCACACATCAACCAAGATATTATAAACTGATAGCATTTCACACCAAGTTTATACTTTACACTTCCCCTTCAACACAACGTCACATTTACTCCATCAAGTCACTTAAATATCTTTCCCAATAACACATTAACAACAATCCATAATTGATATAATTCAACATGCCTCTGAACGACCCCTTAGAGTCATTCAAAGGGTACCATAAGTTGATGATTGCATCTAAGAAGGGTATAGGGGCCTTGGAGGGTCAAAGAGAAGCAAAAACAATCAAAACCGAATTCTGGAGGGACCTGCGAAGGCACCTGCGCCCATAGGTGGGTGAGGTGCGGCCCCAGGTTCCCATATGGCCTTGTCCAGGGCCACCTGCATTGGCATCTGCACCCGCAGGTGCCCCATCCGCGAAGGTGGATGCCCGGTTTGGCCAAAATGGGTCTCTTTTGGGTCTATCTTTTTAATAAATGGTACATGGCCATAAGTAAGTTTCTCTTTTCATATTTTAGGTTAACTTGGATGCCAATGAACAACCATGGTTTCACAACACACATGAACATCACAAAACTATATTTTCCTTTCAATACACCACCAATTCCATGCACAATTTCATAACAACAATTCCATAAGTCATATACCAAGAGAAACATACCCACATCTTACATGTTAACATTTAATCCATCAAATTCACTTCCTTCAAGACCTCAAGTCCACTTTCAAGTTTAGAAGCCAAAACCCTTTACCAATTAAGCAAAAGTAGACTGTTTCACAAATAGTGGACTGCTCAACACCTTGTCAACATAACCAACATGCTTTATACACCATATTAAGCATATAATATATTAAACCATAAGAGTAAATACTTACCAAAGCTTTCAAATATATGATCTTGTCCAAAGAGACTAGTTGCTTAGGGTTTGAGAGAGAAGGGAAATATCTTTGGAAAATTCTAGAAATGTGCAAGTGTCTTGTGTTGAATAAAAATCTGATTTTTGCCTTATATATTCCCTTTAAATATCATCCTTATCCACACTTTGGTCAATAATTGAGGTGTTTACTTGGTCAATCTTGGAATGGGTTATTTTTCCATTTGGGTCAAGTCTTTTGCTTAATTTTGGGCCTCATTTGAGCCCATAATCACAAGACTAATTCAGCCCACTAAAATTAGTGGGTAATACACTCAAGTTTAAATAATTCCATAAATTTTACGGTAATTAAATAGGTTCGGAAATGTACGGGGTGTTACAGTCTTGACTTGAGTTATTGTCATTTTGACTTGTACTTGACTAAATTTTGTGGTGTTGTTGAACAAGGTTAAGTGTCATATGCTTGAGGTAAAGTTATATGGAGGTGTTCATGGTTTTTCTTGTTTTACTAAGTTATGGTTGCTTGTTCACAATTCTTATTTTGGTTTGGCTGATGACCCTATCAGTACACCGTTGTTCTTGTGAACTAATACTATACGTGCTCTTCTTTTTGTTGAGTGTAGACCATTTTTTGGCAACTGCATCGAGACTTCAGCTTTAGAGAAGATTGCATTCTGACTCAAGGGTGAGCTATATCCTCCGAGTATCCATGAGTCATCTACTTAGTTTCTAGTCCACTTGTTTAGGACTCGGATATTTTTAGTTGTTTTGAGTAGAACACTTTTATTGACATTTGTAGTGGTTTTGGTACAATGACTTTCAGATTCTAGGGATTATTTAGACTTTCGTTAATTTCTCATTTGATATTGGATTATTTAATGAAGTAGCTAATTTATGTTGAAATTTGTCTAAGTGTTGGATTTGAGTAGTTGGGCTAAATGGTTCCCCCACCAGAGGGTTAGTGTGGGTGCCACTCACGACGGATTTGTATCGTACCAAGTATTTCTCCTAAACTCCATAGATGCATTTTAAGTACCTCACAAGTATATGAAAATCCATTTCATAGCCTGCCAATATGTTTTACTAAGAAAGCCATATAACGACTACAAAATTAACTACTTGAAAAATATTTGGACGTGTACACACCATTGACTACATAATACTGCCAACTGCACTATAATATGGTACCTGTTCCACATAGCTCTCTTTTTCCTCTGACTGTAGGGAATGAACAACTGATAACTTGAAATGAGCAGCAAAAAGAGTACTCACTGGCTTAGTATCTTTCATGCCAAATCTCTCCAAGACCTTCTCCAAGTACTTCTGGGTCAGGAATAGCTTATTGGCTCCTCGATCTCTTTTGATCTCCATACCAAGGATTTTCTTAGGTTCTTCCAAATCTTTCATTTTAAATTTACTTTTAAGCTGATTTTTTAGATTGTGAATTTCTATCAAATCCTTAACAGCAATGAGAATGTCTTCAACATATAACAGTTTGTAAACAAATGAACCATTATTTAAATTTTGGAAATAAACAAAACTATTATACATGCTCCTCAAATTCATGACCCAACATAAAGGAATCAAACCTTTTGTACCATTGTCGTGGAGACCGTTTTAACCCGTATAAGGATTTCTTCAACAAGAAAACATGATCTTCTTTTTCTTTAATTTCAAATCCTTTAGGTTGATGCATGTATATTTGTTCCTCAAGTTCTCCATGTAAGAAATCTATCTAAGCATCAAGTTATTCTAATTCCAAATCATATATGACAACTAAGGCAAGCAAGACACGAATAGAGCTATGTTTAATAACAAGTGAGAAAATATCATTAAAATCAACTCATTTTACCTAACTATAGCCCTTTAAAACTAATTGTTCCTTATACCTTACATCTCCAACCCCTGGAATTCTATTTTTTTTCTTCAAGACCCATCTGCAACCAACGATTCTCTTTCCTGATGGCGGCTTCACAAGAGACCAAGTACCATTCTTGTGGAGAGATTCAATTTCTTCAATCATTGTAATCATCCATTTAGCTTAATCAGCATCATAAATTACTTTTGAATAATTTGATGGTCCTCCAATTTCTTCAGTTTCCTGTGCAACTGAAAAAGCAAATGCAACATAATCTTCATACCTTCCTGGTTTTGGAATTTGTCTCCTTGGTTTGTGTATGGATATAGAATACTAATTTGGTTCAACTTTAGAAGTTATAACTTCTGGCTCAACTTTTGGAGAGTCAAGTTCTGGAGTTTCAACAATATTTTGTTCCGCAGTTGATGAGCTTGGATTAGAAGGAATGCCAAACTCCACCTCCACTTGCTCATGTATATTTTGCTCTTTATTCTTGTCACAAGAACTAGAAGACTCTTTTCTGGGATATAGCATAGAAGATTCATCAAGGGTTATATCTCTGATAATTATAAATTTTGGTGATTTGGGATCAAGACACTAGAGTCTGCATCCTTTTGGCCTAAATGCATATCCAAAAAAATACACTTTTTAGCCCTTGGCTCTAATTTTTCATCAGTCACATACATGTAAGCAGGACAATCAAATTTTTTAAATCAGAGTAATTAGCAGGAGTACCAGACCATATTTCCTCTAGAATCTTAAATTTCAAAGGTGCAGATGGAGCACGATAGACAATATAACAAGCCGTAAAAATAGCCTCTGCCCAAAAAGCATTTGTCAATCCGACATTTGAAATCATACAACGAGCTCTTTCTAAAAGAGTCCAATTCCTCCTTTCTGCAACACTATTTTGCTGAGAGGCCATCCTCACAGTGCAATGTCAAGCGATTTCTTCATTTTTGCAAATTTGTTGAACTCATCATTACAAAATTCCAAGCCACTATTTGTTCTAAGCTGCTTGACCTGTTTTACTGTTTTCTTCTCAATCAAAATTTTCCATTGTTTGAAGGTTAGGAAAACATCACTTTTATTTTTTAGGAAATAAATCCAAACTTTCCTTGAATAATCATCAATGAAAGTTAACAAATACCTAACTCAACCTTTGGATGGGGTACGATAAGGACCCCAAAGATCTAAATGAATGTAGTCCAAAGTACTTTTTTTCGATGAATTGGTGGAGATTTGAAGCTGACTCTTTTTTGCTTTCTAAACAAACAGTGTTTGGAAAACTCCATATTACCGGTACTTTGTCCACACAGTAGACCTCTTTTGTTGAGAATGAAAAGACCTTTCTCAGTCATATGCCCCAATCGCATAAGCCACTATTTGGTAATGTGAGAATCAGATTGATTTGAAATGGAAACTGCAACAGCACCTGTAACAATGGATCCCAATAAAGTGTACAATGTATAAGATCTGCATGCTTTCATGATCACACGAGCACCTAGAGAGATCTTCAGAACTCCACCTTCACCTATGTATTTGCACCCGAGAGATTCTAGAGTGCCTAATGAGATGAGATTTTTCTATAAGTCAGGAACATATATAACATTGGTGAGAGTTCTCACCAAACCATCGTACATTCTAATTCAGACTGTACCTTTACAAAAAACTTTGCAGGGAGCATTGTTGCCCATTAAGACAACTCCACCTCCAACATATTCAAATGTGAAAAACAAATCCCTATTAGGACACATATGATATGAACAACCCGGATTCAAAATCCACTCATCATTAGTTTTGAAATTATTAGAATCTAAAAATATTTTTCCCTCAGACTCAACAACAGCTACACTTGCTTTAGCGGGGTCATTAATTTGGTGCTCATTTTTGTTTTCCTTATGCTTTTCTTTGTTTTTCAACTGTAGCATTCTAAAATAATATGACACTTTTTATGACAATATTTGCACGCTACATTCATATACTGGACTTTGACCATGATTTGTACCTCTTACTATTTGATTCTTTCTTATTAGATCTACCTCTTACAAATAATCCTTTTCTATGGGTTTTACTACTTTCCCTAGTAATATATCTATCTATCTTTTCTTTTGATTTTAAGACAGATTTAATTTCTCTGTAAGAGATATTATCCTTTCCTTAAAGCATAGTATCTCTAATATGATTAAATGATTAGGGTAAGGAAATAAGTAATAAGACAGCTTGTGTCATGCCTTAAATCCCATTGAGACAGACAGGCACCCGATACACTAAAGGCCTAAGAGAACCAAATCATAACATGTGCTTAATGTTCATGTAACTATGATAATTATAAGGCTTTGATGAGTATATATAAGATGCTCGAGTGAAAAAGACCTACATAGATGCCTAAAAATTATGTACTCACTTGGCCGTTGAGACCTCAATTACTAAAAGATAAGACATAATTGCGATTTACTTTAACATTAGTCTACAAAGCCTCTAAAAAATAGACAACTTAGCTTAGGTTGGGATAGGACCCCTCCATACCCTTAACTATAACACCATAACAAAATATATGCTAAAGTCTCGGCAAAGTCCCGAATTAACCTGGAGCTCACCAAAAGTTGTTGAGTATCCTGTGCTTTTATTGGGGAGATCTATTAGCTGGAGTACTTATACCTACAGCATGAAACACAGTGTCCCCCATGACGGACGTCAGTACGAAATAATATATTGAATATGTAAGGCATAAGGTAACCATATGTAAAACAAGAGCTCAACTAAATCATGTACAAATAAATAGATAAGGATAAAAGGCCACCTTTACTTGTTCTTGTGGAATCATGTACATTACATTCTTTTCTTTACTTTACTCTTCTTTGCTTTATAAACTTTAGCATATGATACAAATAACTAGCTGATCAGTGGTAGAAGAGGATGACCCATGCTAGGCATTTTAACCTCTGGGATACGATCCTCATAAATATACAAATCGGGATCGACCCATGCTAGGTATTATAACCCCTGGGATACCACCCACAAATACATAGCTTGGGATCAGCCCATGCTAGGTATTATAGCTGCCACCCATAGATAAATCAATTGGGATCGGCTCATGCTAGGTTGTTGCCCCTAAGCTGCCACCCATATATATATATATGTAAATTCACTTTCAGGATAGACCCATGCTAGGCTCTTGGCCCCTAGGCTTCCACCTATAATCATATAGAGCCACTTTACCTTGTTTCTTTAATCTTTGAGATTGTTCTTTTGGTGGTCATAACTCTTTTGAGCTTTGGGACTATAGAACAGTGATGTAGACACGTGAATAGAATACTTGAGGCAGCAATAATGATATAAGAAGCAAAATGTAACTTCAATGTGATACTTAAAAGCTTATATGACTCAATGAACTTTATTGGGTACAAAGAATATACAAATGATCCATAAAGACATGTGACAAGTGAGGACATAAGGACATGTAGCAAATGAGCCATTAAGGTGTATAACTAATGAGCAAGTGACTCTACTTAGCATATGGTTCATTTAAAGCACATTTAGATATTTCAAATAGGGGCCTACATGCATTTTAAGTGGAGACATGTTACTCCTCAAATGAAGAGGTTCGGACTGTATAATAAATATTTACTAGGCGATAACAAATAAAAAGATACATGAACATGGGAATTGTTAAGGCACGTGGGAAGATTCCAATTGGGAACAAATGCACATCCTGAGTAAGGACATAAATAAGGTCACATTATATCCTAACATGATAGAGGTGATATCGAAAGAAAGGAATATGTCATCCAAATAAAGTATATGATCAAATAGACAATTGGAACAATTTGGCAGTCTATGGATAGAATGTGTACCCAACATATGAACACTCTTAACATGTGTAATCTAGGGTTTTATTGACTCATACAAGAGAAACATGTCACAAGAATTCATGCCTTAATGGTGAAAGAGTAATGCCTTACATATTTTACTGAGCCACTCGAATATTACAATGAATTAACCTTCTTTTCTTTAAGGCATTAATCTACAATATAAGTACATAATGAAGTTAATATTAGCTGCTAATCACAATGTAAGCCTTGCTAAATAGTATCTAAATACTATGACGGGCAATAAGACCGTCCAGCCCCTAAATACTTAGTGTATCACCACACTCTCCTTTTATACTTCAATATAACTCCACTGAATCATTTTATAATGTAACCCACTGCCTCCTAACAACAGTACATAAAAACAACCCATTAACAGTCCCAAGTCCTTCAACACACTAGGAAAAATATTGAACTCATGGCTTCCGATCACCATCCCATGAGTTTTTAACAATAACACATATAAAATCCTCTATCCAAACCTATACATAAAGAGGTTGAAAAATTGGGGCAATAACCTTACCTTAGTTGGTGAAGATTCTTATACTCTCAACTTCTAATTCTTCATGAACTTAAACTTTCCTTCAAGTTGAACCAAAGAAGATGAGAAATCTCTTAGAAGTTAAGGTAAAGTGGAGGGCAAATCTAGAGAGGGCTATCCTACACTATAAACATAAATAACATGATTTATATAACCTGACATGATAGAATTAAGCTAAACCCATTAGATTTTCACTTACCTTGGCTGGAAATGAGGAGGGTTTCTTCAAGAACCTTAGGAGAATTTTGAGGTGGTTGTTTTAATCTTTGAGAGAAAGGGAGAGAGTTGGATATAAATGTGAATTTTCTATGTAAGAATGAAGAGAAATGAACTAAATTTGACCCTATAAAGACCCTCACATGAACACATATTTCATTCTATCCACAATTAGCTAAGTAGGTGATGCACCTACTTGGCCATTTTAAGCTGGCCAAATGTCAAAGTAGGTGATGCACCAACTTCCCCTTATTTAGTCTATTTAACTTAAGTAGGTGATGTAACTACTTGTTAAAATAGTCTAAGTAGGTGATGCACCTACTTATCACCTACTAGCTTAATTTACTCAAGCAAGCACCTCACTTATTTTATCCCATTTTCCAAATCTTAATCCTTTTACTTAAACTTAACACTAAACTCTACTCTTTAAGCTCAAAAACTACCTTACTTCTCGAGTTTAAATACTTTCATTGATGTTAACTTTGTCATATATGTGCTGAAATGTATGGGGTGTTACATCATACCCCCTTTGGATCATTTGTCCTCAAATGAGAGGTGTAGCTCAAAATAATGTTGACTCTAGAATTTCTCCAAAACTATTGCCAGAGTTTCCTTTATAAACAAGACAATTCAAAACATGTCAATTTACCATAATACACATATACAAGCCTCACACAATATGTTAATAGGTGTAGCATATTAACCAATCAAATGAAAAGTAAGGCTCCTCTCAACCACATATAATCAAGTGAAATAATTTTGAATAGCATAGCTTGCCTTTCTCTTTTTTTTTTACACTAACTTGATGTGGAACATGTGAAATTTGGGAATCCCAAGTATGAACTACACATCTGAACATATGACACGTGAGTAAGATAACAAATAAACTAATGAACAAGTGAGCAAGTTAACAAGTAATTAAGTGATCCTATAAACAAGTGAATATCTGCGTGTGAAACTTATAATTAGGTAAGGAAGACAAGTGATGTCAGAATCTCATGCAGTTTCTTGGAACAGTCTGGAAACTTGGACTTTGTAGAGTTCTTAAATTCTCAAGTTTCCCTTTTCTTAAGCTCTTTGACACCTAAACAATATGCTAACAGAGGCTACATCTCTTAACTCTTAACTTTCTAATCTATTGGTCAAGGATAGAAATTAGAACTTGTTCAAGTGACAAGCCCTCTATGAATTCAATATCATCAGTGGGTATAATAAGTTATGGGTCCCCTAAACATTAATGCTACATAGACATGTGAAATACTAGGTGTACAAAATGTAACTCTGGAGGTAGCTCTACCTTAGGCCTCCTAGTAAATTCTCTGTATATTAAGGCCCAACAAATCAAGGGATCAACTATTCTTTCTTTCCAAATCTTATGAGGCCTTTAATAGGTGAACTTTGTAAAAATACACAATTACCAATGTGAAACTCTAATTTTTGTTCCTCACATCTTGATAGGGCACTATGCTTAGCCATCCATCTATAGGTATAGATTGTGTTAATATTCATTTATGTGTCAAATTTTTCCTAGCAAGATCCCAACATCACTATGAAATGGAGGACTTTATCCCAATATATTCAATGCTTAAGTAAACAAGCACAATAGGGGGGTATATAACATGTCTGTGGACAAATAAGTCACATAGAGTTTATGAAACATAGGAAAGCGGCACAATGGATTACTTAATATGTGAAAAATAAGCCACAAGAAGAAGCATTTAGCATAGGAACAGTGCACGAAAGAGGCATACAACACATAGGAATTTGCACTATAATAACATATGATCAATATGCAAGTAAATTATAAAAGCCTAAAATATGTGAGAATGTAAGCTAAGTAGCATGTGAGAAAATGAACTAAGACATATAACGTGGGAAGATGAATTACAAAACACTAGTACATGAGCAGATGGACTATAAAATATATTGAGCAAATGGACTAGATGTGAGCACTACCCAACATGTGAGCATATAACATATTAGCAAGTGGGCTAGACATGTAGTCCTATAATAAAGTGAAATACGAATAACGTGGGTAGGTGGACTGTACATGTATAAGTGGAAAATATGACAAGTGAGAATATAATACATAGATAAATAAGTTATGGGACCTGTAATGTGAACAAGTAGGCTATGAGCCATATGACAAATGGGCAGATGGTCTATAAAGCACATAATAAATAGACAAGTGACTTATGGTACATATCACCCATGAGCTAGTAATTTATAATGCATATTACATAGGAGCCATTAATATATGATGCTTATAAAATATGGACAAGTGATTGTGGTAAGTAATTGGTGAAATAGGACAAGGTCCTATGAAACATTTAACAATAAGCGAGAGTTTTTTTCTAAGCAGATAACAGCTATATGCAAGTTCTCTATGACATAGATAACATGTGTGATAATATCCACAAAGGGAACATGACCTACAAATAGTGAGCTATACATGTAGCACATATAAATGTATAAGAAACTAAAACCTTTAGAAACTAGAGACATCCTATGGAACCACTCTACCATATCTTGAGTGCAAGCATACTACCTCTAGTTCTAACTCAAGGGTGGTGTGGTTCTGCTCGCGTTTCTTACTCACCTCGAAACATATGCAATTGATATACCAAGTTGTCTTTTAACCCCTGGGAATTTTTCTCATAAGTGTTCCGACCATTAGAATCAGGCAGTTTTCTGAGTATGTCCAAATATTAGGACAAGGGTATGAGAGCCTATAAATCTTCTATAGTAATGAGGGATCAAGGCTAACTATGCCTTTGTTTCCTGACTGATGATACATAATTATAATTGTTGTTTGATACCTTATTAAGGTTCAGATAAGAAAATGAACAAATGAATCTTGAGGGCATCATAACCAATGATCTTTTACATACTGCCAATCACACATAATGTCAAGTACATGCAAACCCATTTTTTGATTTTGTAGCACATGAGGAGAAGACACTTTGGCTCAATAAGTAAGGTTTATCCATGCTAACATATTTACCATAATAGTATAACAAGTGAGAGTGCTCCAGCCCCTTTCTATGCAAAGAAACCAATAAGAACAACTGGTATATAATAAACTGTCCTCTCCTTAGTTGAGCTATGATTGCAAATTTATTTAGTTGACTCTATCCATATGCATAATGAACCATCTCTATTTCATATGAATGATGTAGGTGCATTCTAGGGTACTACATTAGTCAATGTATCTTCTGTCAAGGTGATTTTTTGATTGCGCTCTCTGTTCTTATAGCTATTAAGATTGGGTACGAGAATTCACATTGATAATAAAATGATTTCTCCATCTAACAAAAGTTCAAAAAGTTGTTTAGGGAGTGTTTTTGGTGTGCCTCTACAACTAGTTAGGATTGAAGAGTCAATATCTTTTTCTAACTTTCATATGCTTAATAAGCATTCTCTATGACAAGGCCACAACTTATGTCAGCTTTTCTTCTAATTCTCATGTGAATTATCTTCTTATACTATCAGGAAACTTCACTCAACTCATCTCTCCATTCTATGGTATTCAAATGTCGTTCTCTTTTATTTCATATGAAACCAAATACCCTCCTGCAGTGATTAATTAACACTATGCCTTCCTCTACTTTTAATATTATAATAGACCATAACTTAAGTCTAACCCTCAACATTTCCAACCTTGATCTTAGTAACATTCTATTCTATAAACAAAACATAGATCATAATAGGGCACTATTATACATATTCTCTTTATATGAAATAATTAAAACACTTATCCTCTGACTTTTCTAACCACAAAAGGGATCAAACCTTTTACCCTATTTGGGTTGGTCATATGCACATATCTTATAATTCTAGCTATTAACATACCCAGAATGATGAGTAAACATCCGGGCTCTATTGGCGAACTAAGAGTATCTCTAGTCAATACCATTATGGTATATTCACTTATTGGACTATCCTACTGCCACATATTTTACCTAATACAAAGCTAAATTAACAACTTCTATTTCTAATACATGCATAACCCTAAAGATTCTATGTATATTACTAACAAAGTACTGAACATCCTCTATTAGGATTAGATCCTACAACCATGGGAGGAGTCATATGGAGGAAATCATGGACTCAAAAACCGTTCACATCCTCTTAAGAAAATGTATTAAGAAATGTTGCAGCCCATCTCTATGACTAGGTAACCATTTACTGTGTCGCATAAGAATGACCCTATTATATCCTGCTAAGATAAACCAAGATGATACAAGTGGTACAAATGCAATTGTAGATGCAAGTAACACATAAACCTCCACTAGCCTTTCTCTAAATTTGGATAACATGAAACCTTCCTCAGAAGGTTGCCTCTTGGGCAATACTAGTCTAAGCCTTTCACCACCTTTGACCTTAGCCATAATAGGCAAAATCTATATGACATAGATCATAGTATAAATGGGAATAGATTTCATAACTTAGCTCTATCGCACAATTTATATTATGAAATAAGGTCATATTTACTGAATATTAGAGCAACCCCCTAATTATAAATGTGGCGCGTAACACATTCATAAGTAAGGATCTACTAGACACGGCTTTGTAGACTCCCTAGCATGACCTACTCTGATACCACTTTTGTCATGCCTTAAATCCCATTGAGACGGACAGGAACCCAATACTCTAAAGTCCCGAGAGAACCAACTCATAACGTGTGCTTACTGTTTATGTAACTATGATAATTATAAGGCTTTGATGAGTATATACAAGATATGCGAGTGAAAACAACCTACATAGATATGCCTAAAAATGGTGTACTCACTTGGTCATTTATCACGATCCAAACGGTCATGATTGGCACCCATCCTAAAGGGAGAACCATACTTAACCTAACCCTCATATTAACAAGTATTACATTCACATTCACTTTATACTAACTTCAGCTTTAACAAGTTCTAAAACTCCATTATTAATTAATTAAATAAAAGTGTCAAACCATCAAACTCATAAGTCACTAATAGAGTGCGAAAACCTATATTTATTACATTTTCAGGACCTGAAGTCACCGTACAAGAACATCTAAAAATAAGCTAAGTCTAAAACCAACATGAATATTCAAAAACATAACAAAAGAGAAAATCATTTTAGTCCCGAAATAAAGGACATCAACATCATATAAAGATCTGAAGGTTGCCTGGACATGGTGCTCACCCTCAAAATCAAGTCTGAATCACTATCTAGAGCCAAGGTCACATGTCAACCGTTGAAAGATGTTTTGTACTCAAGAAAAAGAAGAGTATAGGTAGCATAAGTACATCAACTAGTACCAGTAAGCATCATAGGTCGACTAGCTCAACAATGTACAAGTAAGCAAGTCAAACAAGTATAAAGGCGAGGATAACAAAACTCATAACCAATGATATCAATCAAAAAAGCACATCATGTATCCTCACATACTTACAACTCATAAGTTCACTTTCACAAGCTTTCATACTTAGTCACTTTCATCAACAATTCATCATCATATATATTCATCAAAATAGTACTCAATGCATATGAATGAGTGCATGTATGCAAGATGTGTGCATCATCTCTTACTCTTCTCATTCTCATAATCATTATAACATACTGGCGTGGTACCCGACCCATTATCACAACATATTAAATTGTACCGATGTGGTACCCGACCCATCCTCTCAACACCTCATCCCAATGCAAATGAAAATGCAATGCAGTTATCAAATCACAAGTCATGCTATAAAGAAATCATAGATGTTTAAATCACAAACAAGCACAAAGGAAAGAAAGTCTTAAGTGCTACACAAAACTGTAGCCTACCTCAACGCCTTTGCTCAAAATCACCTTTAAGCCATACTTTTTACCTTTCGTTCTCATTCAATTCGTTCTTGATCTATACAACTAGAAGAATATACACACTTTTCAATAATTCATCTCTTTTTAACTACTAGGGATCAAAAGTCACTAATTTTAGCAATAAACTTACCCTATTACATCATCTTAGGGTTTTCTTGTCATTTAAACTTCATGAACACTACATGAATTAGCATAAATAATAAAAAATTCGAGTCCTATTAGTGTTTTCTAACGCCCTAGGATTATTATATACTGAAATTATACACATTCCCACCACTTTTTATAACTTTTCATGAACTAGGATTAAACCCCAACTTCCACCATTAATCCATTTCTAGTGATTTTCAAAAGTTAAACGAAGTAAATTCAAGTCTAGAACGTAATTATTGACCTTCAAAGATGAAAAACTTTGAAATCCCTCTGAAAATTGCCTTTTTCCAGAGCTCTAGTGCGTTTTTTGAAAAGTAAGGAATGAAAATATTTTCTGGGTTTTAAAACTGAACTTTTACTGTGCGTTACCGCTGCAGCGTTTCATGCAATTTCTACTGGAGACCACCGTTGCGGTTCGCCTTACAGCTGCAGCGATTACTTTTTATGCTGCAGCGGTCCAAGTTAGAAACTCGAGACCTCTTCTCAATTTTACTTATTTACAACATACACCATGAATTTTGAAAACACGAACCGACCCCTCCCCGATAAATGCTATAACCAAAGTTTTATAACTCTATCTCAGGTGCCGAAAGTTGCTACGACTTTCTATACTCGTTGGCTATCCAACTATCATATAAAATCCAACTATTACCAATCATATCAATACCATATTTTTTTCAACTACCACATCCTCAAATTTAAGCCAAAACTAGACTAGCCCTGAATTTCTCAAAATTTAGCTAAGGGGAGTCTAGGTATAATTTTTACCTCTTAATTTAGCGTAACGACATATTCGATCATTACATTAGATACAAATTTACCACTCGTTCATCCTCGAATGACCACTGGCCCAAAAAAGACATAATAATTGGGATAGAGTGTACTTGAGTCCATGAACAAGTGCGGATATTGCTTACGCATGTCCGCTTTTGTCTCCTATATAGCTTTCTCAATGGTATGGTTCCTCCAATGAACCTTAACTCAAGGAATAACTCATATACTTAAATTCCTCATATCTTTATCTAGAATAGAAATTGGTTTTTCTTCGTAGGACAACTCCTTATCAAACAATTTTGTGTCCCAACGAATAATGTAGTTACCATTTCCATTGTATTTCTTTAACATAGACACATGGAATATGAGATGGACCTCAGACATACTAGGGGGAAAGTCTAGCTTGTATGCTACCAAACCCATCTCCTTCAACACCTTAAAAGGTCCTATGTCTCTTGGGCTCAACTTGCCTTTCTTGCCAAATTGCATCATACCCTTCATGGGTGACTCCTTCAAGAGTATTTTTTCTCTCTTCTCAAGCTTCATGTCTCTCACCTTTTTATCCGCATATTCCTTTTGTCGACTTTGAGCCACTATAAGCTTCTCATGTATAAATCTCACTTTGTCCATAGATTCCTTGAGCATATCAGTGCCCTAAGGCCTCACCTCGAACGCGTCAAACCACCCAATTAGGGACGTACATCATTCACCATATAAGGCCTCAAAAGGAGCCAAGTCAATACTAGAGTGGTAGCTATTGTTGTGGGAAAATTCACATAGCAGTAAGTATTGGTCCCATTAACTCCCGAAGTCCATAACACAAGCCCAGGGCATATGCTCAAGCACTTGGATAGTCCACTCATATTGACCGTCAGTTTGTGAGTACCCCTTGTCGGACACAATTGACACCAGTACCCCGTATAGTTTTACAATCTCCTTCACATAGATCTTGGCCAACTTAGCTGCATTATAATCAACTCTTACCTGAACGAAATGAGTCGACTTAGTCAATTGGTCAACAATAACCCAAATGGAGTCACATTTCCTTACGATTTTTGGAAGACCAACCACAAAATCCATCATTATTTGTTCCCACTTCCATTTTGAAATGGGCACCCGCTGGAAAGTAACACTAGGCTTTCGATGTTCGTATTTAACTTGCTGGCAGTTTTGATACTTAACCACAAAATCTACAATGTCACGCTTCATCTTTCGCCACTAATAGTGTTGTCTCAAGTCTCTATACATTTTGTTGGCACCCAGATGCATGGAGTACTTGGGATTATGAACCTTTTCTAAAATGGTGGGAATCAAGTTACCTATTCGAGGTACACACAATCGACCTCGGATTCTCAAGGCCTCTTCGTCATCAAGAATGATCTCCTTTACCTCTCCTTGTAACACCTTTTCTCTGAGGTTATTCAATTTCATATCTTCAAACTATCTACTCCTAATCTAATCATAGAATGTGGACCTAGCCTCCACATGTACCAACACCTTTTCTTTGCTAGTTTCCTATAATCTCAGAAAATTATTAGCTAAAGATTGTACCTCTCTCGCCAATGAGGGCAGAAACCTCTAGAAATTCTAAACTCCCCAGGCTTACTGGCTTCCATCTTAGTGCATCCGCCACCACATTTCGCCTTACCTGGGTGATAGAGATGTCATAGTCTTTAATCAACTCCATATATCTCCTCTGTCTCAGATTCAAATCCTTCTGGGTGAACACGTGTTGCAAGCTACGATGGTTTGTGAACACCTCACACTTCACCCATACAGATAGTGTCTCTAAATTTTTAAAGCAAACACCACGTCTGCCAATTTCAAGTCATGCATGGGTGATTTTTCTCATAGGGCTTTAGTTGTCTCGAAGCATAAGCAATCACATTCCATTCCTACATTAACATAGTACCTAAACCCAAACGTGAGGCATCACAAAATACAATAAATCCTTACCCTCGACAGGCAAGGTTAGTACTGGAGCCGAAGTCAACACAGTTTTGATCTTTCGAAATCTCTCCTCACACTTGTCATCTTATTCAAACGAAACTTCTTTCTGAGTCAAATGGGTTAGGTGCGAAGCAATGGCAGCAAACCCCTTAACGAATCAGCGGTAGTAACTAGCCAACCCCACAAAACTATAAATTTCTGACATATTTGTCGGTCTAGCCTAATTATTAACCACCTCAACCTTTTGTGGGTCCACCATAGCCCCTTATTTAGAAACCATGTGCCCCAAAAAGGACATCGAAAAAAGCTAGAATTCGTACTTAGAGTACTTAGCATACAATTGTTTCTTCTTCAATAACTTCAACACAGTATGAAAATGAGTTTCATGCTCTTCCTCACTTTTAGAATAAACAAGTATATCATAAATAAATACAATAAGAAATGAATCGAAAAAGGACTAAAACACTCAATTCATCAAGCTCATAAAAGCAGCTGGGGCATTGGTCAAACTAAAAGACATAACCAGAAACTCACAGTGCCCGTAACTAGTTTGGAAAGCAGTCTTTGAGATTTTCTCTGTCCTAATTTTTATCTGATGATAACCAAACCTCAAATCAATCTTAGAGAACATTGCATCTCCTTGTAACTGGTCAAATAAATCATCTATTCTAGGCAAGGGATATTTGTTATGAATGGTCACCTTATTCAACTAGTTGTAATCTATACACATCCTCATATTACCATTTTTCTTCTTCCTAAATAATACCAGTTCACCCCACGGAGAGACACTTGGGCGAATAAATTCCTTTTCTAACAACTCTTGCAATTGGGCTTTCAACTCTCTCAGCTCTGCAGGTGCCATACGATATGGAGAAATAGAAATGGGTCTAGTCCCCACCTCTAAGTCTATAAAAAAGTCAACTTCCCGATCTGGAGGAATACCCGAAAGATCATTCGAAAATACTTCTAGGAATTCACATTCCACTGGAACCAATGCTATAGGAGGGACTACAGATTTTTCTTCATGAAGATGGGCTAGAAATGCCATACACCCCTCCTTTACTAATTTTTAGGCACGAATTGCAGACATAACCCTCACAGGATTAGGCTTAAAGGTACCCTCCCATGCTAACTTCTCTCTCTCGGGTATCACTACAATAACAGTTTTGGTATGACAATCAAGAACAACATGATAAGGGGACAACCAACTCATCCCCAAGTAACATAAAACTCCTTCATATCTACAATGACTAAGTCTGATAGGGTCTTAAACCCCATGAACATCACAGGAAAAGAAAAATATACATGATCAACACATACACACACCCTAACCGGTGTAGACATATTCATAGGAGCATCAAGATATTCACAGTCCAAGTCCCAACCTATAACAAAGTTCACAGACACATAAGAAAAGGTGGAACCGGGATAAAACAATACATAAGCCATATGATTACAGCTAATAATAGTACCTGTAATCACCGCACCAGAAGCTTCCGACTTAGGACAAACCAGAACTACATAAAGATATTCCTTATCACCGCCCTGGTCTCCACTTCTACCACCCTGCACTTTATTTCTACTAACTTTTCCTCCCCTTCGGTTGGCCTGGTTTCCAACCCTAGCTTCCCCACCACGCCCACCTTATGGACGACCTCTACCATTTTTTCCTCCTCCATGACCTATCAAAACTGGAGCCGCAGAATTTGGTGGTTGCGTCAGCTAGCCTGCAGATAAGAAATTGAGGAAATACCTCCTGAAATGTCCCAAACCTCCACACTCAAAGCATTTAGGTCCCAAAGTAAGCCTCTGAACTAAATAGAAAGAAGGCGTGTAGCTGCCGTCCAGGGAAGGCTGATAACTGACCCCAATCGGACACTCTATTGATACTGGCAAAGCTGAATAGTAGGGCTTAGAAGAACCACGACCCTTTGAGAAAGTACCACTGGATTGGCTTGAGGTACGAGCCTTATTCTCTTCTGCTTTCACCCATTCCTATTTCTCAAATGCTTCAGCCTTCTTGGCAAATTCAACAACATCCTGAAAAGACTTACCAGACATAGACACAAATAAAGTAGCCAACTTAATCCCCGAGTTTAGATCCTTCATAAAATACCTTATCCACTCCTCTTCTGAGGTAACAACTGTAGTGCATAGCGAGATAGGGCATGAAACTTTGCCTTATAGGCCACCACGAACATGTTACCCTGCTCCAACCTCAGAAACTCATCCTTCTTTTGGTCATACATTCTGAAATTAATTCCATGTAAGTGGAGGTAAGGCTATCCTGCACTCCATGAATGACCTCCACCGTTGTTTGGCTTCGTTCTGCAGCTGAAAGGAAAAAAACTCCACACCATACATTTCAACAATACCCAACTTATGCAGATGTTCATGACAATCTATTAAGAAATCAAAAGTGTCCTTGGATTCTGTACCTTGGAATACCGGGGTCTTTATCTTCATGAATTTGCAAAACAGCTCATGCTCATCATCAGTCATCACTGGTCCAAGTACCTGTTTCGGATACACCCCAATTTCAAAGCTGGCATCCATCCTTGGTGCTACAGCAGCGGCATATTGCAAGGATGTTGGCAAAATAGTTGGAACAACTGGAGAGTAGCCAGTGCCAGCCAAGCCACCTAAAAACCCCAGCACTTGTTGAATCACCTCTGTAGACAAGGGCACCTGCTCTGCCTTATTTCTCACTGGCACCACCTTCTCTTGAGCTATTATTTCTTCTTCCTCAACTACCTCGACTTCATCCTGAGCATGGCCTGGAGCATGCTACGGTGGGGGAAGGGTCGGTGGTCTCTGTCTTATCGGTCTCCCGGCTGCCTGTGCTCTACCCCTAACTTGCGCTGCTCCCCATCCTCTCCTTCTTGCTCTTCCCCTAGGCCCAGGACTGCGATCTCAGCAGCCAGTATGGGCGCTACTACAAGTGTTGTCGCTGGTGTTGTTGCTACTACTCTGGTGAAATGAGTATTCAGCATCCGCGAACAAGAGTGAAAGGATTAGATTCCAATTTGGATTGCCAGATACTAATTGGAATCAAATAATAGCAAGACAGGAAGAAAGAAAGGAAATTCTTTTCCTAAAGCCCTGTAGCCTCCCGAAGAAAAGTACAGACGTCTCCATACTGTTCCGCATTACTCTACTAGACCTGTTCTTGTACGACGAGATCTAGTAACCCAATGCTCTGATACCATCTCTATCACAACCCAAACGGTCATGATTGGCATCCACCCTAAACTATGGCGGGAGAACCATGCTTAACCCAACCCTCATGTTAACCAAGTATTACATTCACATTCACTTTATACTAACTTTATCTTTAACAAGTTCTAAGACTCCATTATTAATTAATTAAAT
This sequence comes from Capsicum rhomboideum, assembly GCA_031232105.1. Classification (NCBI taxonomy): domain Eukaryota; kingdom Viridiplantae; phylum Streptophyta; class Magnoliopsida; order Solanales; family Solanaceae; genus Capsicum; species Capsicum rhomboideum. Next base: position 122,241,133 of record CP124712.1, on the reverse strand, counting down.
AAAAGTTTCAAATTATCAAACTCATAAGTCACTAATAGAGTGTGAAAACCTCTATTTATTACATCCCTGAGACCTCAAGTCACCGCACAAGAACATAGAAGAATAAGCTAAGTCTGAAACCAACACGAATATTCAAAACCATAACAAAAGAGAAAGTCGTTTTAGTCCCAAAACAAAGGACATCAACATCATAAGAAGATCTGAAGGTTACCCGGACATGGTGCTCAACCTCGAAATTAAGTCTGAATCACTATCTAGAGTCGAGGTCGCATTTCAACTGTTGGAAGATGTTCTGCACTCAACAAAAAGAATAGTACAGGTAGAATCAGTCATCAACAAGTACTGGTAAGCATCATAGGTTGACTAACTCAACAATGTACAAGTAACAAAGTCAAACAAGTATAAAGGAGATCATAGCAAAACTCATAACCAATGATATTAATCAGACAAGCACACCATGTAACATCACATACTTACAACTCACAAGTTCACTTTCACAGGCTTTCATACTTAGTCACTTTCATCAATAATTCATCATCATATATATTCATCAAAATAGCACTCAATGTATATGAATGAGTGTATGTATGCAAGATGTGTGCATTAGCTCTTACTCTTCTTATCCTCATCATCAAGATCATAACGTACCGGGGTGGTACCCCACCCATTATTATAGCATATCATATTGTGCTGATATGGTACCCGACCCATCCTCTCAACACCTCATCATAATGTAAATGAAAATGCAATGCAGTTATCAAATCACAAGTCATGCTAGAAGGCAATCATAGATGTTTAAATCACAAACAAGCACAAAGGCAAGAAAGTCTAAGTGTTACACAAAACTGTAGCCTACCTCAATGCCTTTGCTCAAAGTCACCTTTAAGCCACACTTTTTACCTTTCGTTCTCATTCAATTCGTTCTTGGTCTATACAACTACAAGAATATACACACTTTTCAATAATTCATCTCTTTTTAACTACTAGGGATCAAAAGTCACTAATTTTAGCCATAAACTTACCCTATTACATCATCTTAGGGTTTTCTTATCATTTAAACTTCATGAACACTACTTGAATTAGCATAAATAATAAAAAAAATTGTAGTCCTATTAGTGTTTTCTAATGCCCTAGGATTATTATATACTGAAATTATACACATTCCCACCACTTTTTATAATTTTCCATGAACTAGGATTAAACTCCAATTTCCACCATTAATCCATTTCTAATGATTTTCTCAAGTTAAACGAAGTAAATTTAAGTCTAGAACGTAATTACTTACCTTCAAAGATGAAAAACTTTGAAATCCCTCTGAAAATTGCCTTTTTCCAGAGCTCTAGTTCGTTTTTTGAAAAGTAAGGAACTAAAATATTTTCTGGGTTTTAAAATTAAACTTTTACTGCGCATTACCGCAGCAGCAGATAATTACCACTACAGCGGTTAAATTTCCGTTGTAGCGGTTCGCGGAGCCGCTGCAGTAGTACGCGTCATTTCTACTGGAGGCCGCCGTTGTGGTTCCCCTGACCGTTGTAGCAGTTTTTTTTTTGCTGCAGCGGTCCGAGATAGACACTTGGGACCTCTCCTCAGTTTTCCTCACTTTACAACACGCATCATGAATTTCAACAAAGCAAACCAATCCCTTCATGATAAATGCTATAATTGAAGTTCTATAACTCCATTTCAAGTGTCGGAAGTTGCTACGACTTCCTATACTCGTTGGTTATCCAACTATCATATCAAACCCAGCTATTACAAATTATATCAATACCAGATTTCATTCAACTACCACATCCTTAAATTTATGCCAAAACTAGACTAGCCCTGAATTTCTCAAAATTTAGCTAAGGGGAGTGTAGGTGCAACTTCTACCTCATAATTCAGAGTAACGACATTTTGGATCGTTACACCGTTGAGGCCTCAACTACTAAAATATAAGACACAATTACGATTTACTTTAACATTAGACTACAAAGCCTCTAAAAGATAAACAACTTAGCATACGTTGGGTCAGGACCCCACCATACCCTTAACTATAATACCATAAGAAATACATGCTAAAAACTCGACAAAACTCCGAATCAACCTAGAGCTCACCAAAAGCCGCTGAGTATCATGTACTTCTATTGGGGAGATCTATTAGGTAGAGTACTTATACCTATGGCATGAAACATAGTGTCCCCAGTGAGGGACGTCAGTATAAAGTAATATACTAAATATGTAAGGCATAAGGTAACCATATGTAAAACAAGAGCTCAAATGAAATCATGTACAAATGAATAGATAAGGATAAAAGACCACCTTTACTTGTTCTTGTGGAATCACGTACATTACATTTTTTTCTTTACTTTACTCTTCTTTGCTTTATAAACTTTAGCATGTGATACAAATGACCAGTTGATCAGTGGTAGAAGAGGATAACACATGCTAGGCATTTTAACCCCTGGAATACGGTCCTCATAAATATACAAAATGGGATCGACCCATACTAGGTATTTTAACCCCTGAGCGGCCACCCATAAATACATTAATTGGATAGGCCAATGCTAGGATTTTTCCCCTGAGTTGCCACCCATATATATGTAAATTCACTTTCGGGATCGATCCATACTAGGCTCTTGGCCCTTACTTTGTTTCTTCAATCTTTGAGATTGTTCTTTTGGTGGTCATAACTCTTTTGAGAAAGAAACACGACGGAAGTGATATCGAAAGAAAGAAACACGTGAGCCAAATGAAGTATATGATCAAATAGACAATTGGAGCAATTTGGCAGTCTATGGACAGAATGTGTACCCAATATATGAACACTCTTAACATGTGTAATCTAGGGTCTTATTGACTCATATAAGAGAAACATGTCACAAGGGTTCATGCCTTAATGGTGAAAGAGTAATGCCTTACAAACCTTGTTGCGCTACTCAAATATTACAATAAATTAGCTTTCTTTCCTTTAAGGCATTAATCTACAATATAAGTACATAATGAAGCTAATATTAGCAACTAATCACAATGTAAGCCTTGTAAAATAGTAGCTAAACACTATGACGTCCAGTAAGACAGTCCAGCCCCTAAATACTTAGTGTATCACCACACCCTCCTTCTATACTTCAATATAACTCCACTCAATTATTTTATAATGTAACCCACTGCCTCCCAACAACAATACATAAAAACAACCCCTTAACAGTCCCAAGTCCTTCAACACAATAGGAAAAATATTGAACTCACAGCTTCCGATCACCATCCCATGAGTTCTTAACAATAACACATATGAAATCCTCCACCCAAACCTATACATAAAGAGGGACGAAATTGGGGAAGTAACCTTACCTTAGTTGGTGAAGATTCTTATACTCTCAACTTCCAATTCTTCATGAACTTAAACTTTCCTTCAAGTTGAACCAAAGAAGAGGAGAAATCTCTTAAAAGTTGAGGGAAAGTGGAGGCCAAACCTGAAGAGGGCTATCCTACACTATAAACATAAATAACATGATTTCCATAACATGCCATGGCAGAATTAAGCTAAACCCATTAGATTTTCACTTTCCTTGGCTGGAAATGAGGAGGGTTTCTTCAAGAACCCTAAGAGAATTTTGAGGTGGTTGTTTTAATCTTTGAGAGAAAGGGAGAGAGCTGGAGATAAATGTGATTTTTCTATGTAAGAATGAAGAGAAAATGGACTAAATTTAACCCTATAAAGATCCTCACATGACCGTTTTTTTCATCTTCATTTATATCCACAATTAGCTAAGTAGGTGATGCACCAACTTGGCCATTTTTAAGTTGGTCAAATGTCAAAGTAGGTGATGCACCTACTTCCCTTTATTTAGTCTATTTAGCTTAAGTAGGTGATCCAACTACTTGCTCTCTTAAGTTGGTCAAATAGTCTAAGTAGGTGATGCACTAACTTGTCACCTACTAGTTTAATTTACTCAAGCAAGCACCTCACTTATTTTATCCCATTTTTCAAATCTTAATCCTTTTACTTAAACTTAACACTAACCTCTAAAACTTTAAGCCCAAAAACTACCTTAGTTCTCGAGTTTAAATACTTTCATCGATCTTAACTTAGTCGTATATGTGCTGAAATGTACGGGGGTTACAGCTTGATCTTTATCTTTAACTTCAGCGTCTATATTACTCAAATCCATAAGAATAAAATCAAATGCATCAAGATGTGAGAGTATAGATGTACTTTCAACTATAGGAAATGTGTAAAATTTTTGCTTTAGGTAAAACCTATTTTCCACTATCCTTTTCATATACAGGGTTTTTGTTTTCCCCGCATGCCTTTGACAGAGGTTTCTGCAGATACTTCACGTAAAACCTCATTTGAAAGATTTAAAATGATACCTAATTTTACTTTTTTGTCTATGACGACAGACTCTTGGCCCATCATATTTATTGGCTTCTTCTCCTTTCCTTTCAGCATCATATCTAAGCTATCCTGAATTAGGATAACTTCCATCTTTAATTGCCACATCCTGAAGTTTGCACTTCGGTCAAATTTATCAACATAATTCGTTGTTACAGTAATTTTTGGCTAAACAAATAATTCGGTTATATCTGACTCTGATACCAAATTGTTAGGATTGAGAACCCGGTTATTACAGAATTTAGCCAAATAATATTATAATAAGACAATAACAAAATAATAATAACATCAATTAAAGGAAAATAAAGAAGATACAAATTTACCGTGTTTCGATCGGTGTGACTTAGTCCACAAACAGAGAGGAGCAATTTCACTATACCAACAAGAGTACAATAGAGAGTACAAAATTAAAGTAAATACTCTAATCAATCCAAAAAATTCCAAGAGAATAAACTCACAAGATCACTCCAAAAGAAGGGTTCACACAAGTGTTTCCCAACACCCACTCTCTTACAAAATATACTCTTAAAGAAAGACAAAAAAAAACAAACAAAAAAAAGCAATGAAAGATTTCAAATGTTTCAATGTGTGTATTAAGTGAAAGAACTCTCCTCTATTTATAAGAGGTTCTTGGCTCCAAGCAGTAAAATAGAAAAGGAAAAATATTTCCAATAATTTTCATCCATTCATTAATTTCTTTGGGGCCAAGAATGGTTTACAGCCAAGATTTTAATATAATAGGCTTGAGCCTATTATGGATGGGGCCCACACAATGACAACCAAAATATTGGCCATATTATCGTCTAGATTATATATATGCTTTTTAGGATAATATTTTTTATTTACGTACACAAGAAAATAAGTAAGAAGCACACTTATTTGAGAAAAATGAGTTTAGAAGACTCTTTAAGTCTTCAATTAATTAAAAGGGACAAATGTGTCCCGTAATATTAATAATTAAGTTAGAAGCAGTCAAAAAATCTTCAAAAAACTGCACACAATTGTCGAACAATATTAGCTGTTGGGACAACTTCTACAGTTATCGGGGTAAAAGTGTGAAAATAAAAAGTTTGAAGGTTGCTGGAAAAAAATTGTCACTTTTACCCAATTTTTAAAACTCGAAGAACTCTATTTAATTGACAAACTTATTTGATCCTTTTAATTACTTCTCCCCACTTATTTTCCTAGAAAATATTTTCCTTCCTACTGAACGATATGTACCCTGAAATGGAAAAGGTAACTCTTGGTTTTTGGTCGTAGACTTATGCATGACTTTAAATGAAACATTTCTAAAGTATAACACCATATAGTAGGCAACACTTCCATCAACACATTAGACAACAAATAGGTTTACAAATATTTAACTAAAGGTCTCAGCTTCAAGCATCGAAAATGGAGAAATCACTGGTAGGGAGCGGAGCACTTCCCCCTTAAATAGGCCTTACGCAGCTGAACTTGGATTACTCGGACCAATAGATTACATACATGTAAAACTTGACAAATAGCCACTTTTCAACCCCACTGTCGTGGAGCTTCACATATGAAATTTGGAACTCATGACATTGGCTATTATTCAAAGACGGGGGCCAAAAAGTAATCAGTTGGCGCTATTTCTACGTTACACTAGATAATTCGGGGAAAAAAAATAGATACAAGGCAAACATCAAACCAGTCATAACAGTGGCAAAAGGTTTACAGATTACAAGAGATCTTGAAGCTAAGCTGGAAGGTACAATAGCAAGTATACACCAAGAGAATAGAGTACACTCCAACTTGTGCTGTCCAAAATTATCAAAAAATGAGCTTTTACCATTTGACCATTGGGCCAGTGGCAAACTTTCTTGGAAACAGTAGGATTGATTTCAATGTCGATGAAGAGTCATTCTTTAAGTCATTTGAAAATGTTCCTAAGCCCATCAAATAATTTCAGAGCCCTCAATTCTCCACTCCTTATGTCCCTCAATCTTCTCCTCAATATCTGGTACCATGTCACAAAAGTTCAGAATTAAGGTTATTGGTTAGAAAGATTCATCAATCAAAAGGAAATCAAAGAGATTAATCAATTTGCAAAACTTTCATTTCCTTTTTCTTCTTTGCTCTTTTGGGTTTTAAAATTGTCAAGCATAAACACTAAATTGAATTACAAGAAGTTGGCATTTATGTAAGACACAAACATATGTCTATCTTCTTATGTTTCATTAAAAGATGATTTCATGAAACCGTTAGGCTGTCGCAAATGAAGCATAGGGACCGAGTTTAATTAACTACGAGTTATGGAGAGTGATTGGAAATTTGGAATGTGAAATAGAGTTTGTACTTACATATTGGCTGCGATAGAGTATCCTACGCTCACTTGTACACAGGTCAACCGCTAGCTGTTTCAGAAAGACTCTTCTGTTTAGTTGCTTTGGATTTGTTACATCGAGATCCATTTCTCCACTTGCCTGTCACAAGAATATTTGATAGTATATTAGCATAGGAAAATGCAAAGGAACAAATTTATACATGCAATAGATGCAGACATAAAGGTACACGTCTCTAAATCATCTCTACGACCCATGTTAGAGTGATTAGCGGAAACATTCCTCTATACAAGCCATATATAAAAGAGTAGAGGACCTACACAAGAATATGGTCCTCTATAAATGACACATAATATTCTATATAACTGGAAGTTCATAGCTGCACCAAAAGAAAGAAGTTCTTCAAATATACAAAATGATTTTCAATCCCGTTAAAAGCTCTCTTATTCTTCTTTCAGGACCACATGATGTCTAAGGGAGCAACATCCCATGCCAGTATCCATGTTAGTGTGATTATAGAACAGTAGTACTGAGGGAAGTAATTTACTACCTGAAGGAATTTGGAATACTTTGATATGCTAGATTCACAACTATCGAGAATAAATTGCAATGCTTCTTCTTCTATTTCTGGGTACTTGGTATCCTTCTTTGATGTTGTCTTATTTGATGCAGCAGCAGCCATCTGGAAAAAAAATTAGTTTTAGAATTTCTTTCCCAGTTATAGAATGTAATTCAAGTTCTCTACGTTGCAAAGTTGAGATTTACTGTACCTCTTCAAACTGTCTGCTCATGCTGGGTGGACTGACCACGAGATAAGCAAAAGCCATCAACTCCAGAGGCCAACCAGTGACTTGTATGGGAAAACATTCCGATCTGCTCAAGGTCAATGGGAATTTGCAAGTCAGTATTTTTAAACAAAAACGACGAAAAGACACCAAAATCCATGAACAACTACTTTTTTTTTTTCTGATAACAAGAAACCACAGCGAGAAGGTTTCTACATTTCGTTAGAAATGACTCAAGTTAGAAGTAATATATCCACAAGTATCTATTTCACTGTATCATGAACCACTCCATATAACTGAAGTACTCACGCTGATAATCCATGCTTCTTTAGAGCTTCCACCTTCTCCTTGTAACATTTCTCAGATTTCTTAAGTGACATTGACACCTCAACTGAGTCACTTGGATTGGCGCCTTCTCTAGGAACAAATCCATATGAAAGCAAAAGCTCTCCATTAGATTTCCTTCCATACGATATAAAAACCTGTACAATCAAAGCTTACGGGTTACTTACACAAGGCATCCTCTATCATGATAATCCAAAACATCAAGTGGTTCTACGAGGATGCTTTCATCATGAAAAGAATAACATTATACAGATATAAATTTATGTTGCGTACTTTAGCTGGCTTATAAACAATAAATAAGGGTGTAGTAAAAGATTTCTGTTCAGCAGAGGTTAATCAGAATATTATTAGTCTATCATTCACTCTAAGCCACAGGGCAGTAAATTTTCTAATTTGAGCTTGCTATTGACGTTGAGGATGGGGGATCCAGTAATTTTGGCGATAAGGTAATTTAGCTAATTACTTTTGAAAAATCAGAATAATGTGTACCTGCTCACCTGGCAGATATGCCCTGTCCGTTGTAAAGACGATTCCTTGCGATGATTTATCATAGTCAAGAAATGTTTCCACCTTGAACAATTAAAATAGCTGAAAATATCAGACTCAGAATTGTGTCATATATGAAAAGTACAAACATTTTCACAAATGTGTTATTCACAACCTCACAATTATGATTCAGCATATCTGCCCAAGGAACCAACGCAACTCTTCCATTCATAGAAGGTAACCTGACCTGAGGCACACACAGAGCAATTTAGAAAACACTGTATAGTTTTCTCATGACGCAGATCTTTAGGGTCAAGTACAAGAATGATTTTCTACTTCTCTACACCACCATCACCGCACCCCCACCCCCCATCCCCAACCCGCGTGATGCCTAAACATGAATGACAGTACAAATTACAGGACAAGCAAATTTTTATGACTGCCATATATGAAACTCACCAAACGTGAGAAGAGAATTCCAAATGACCAGTTGAAAGTCTCTATGTTGAATATCTGCAATAACATGCAGCAGATTTTTTAACAAATATCAGGATACCAAATAAAAGAAAAAATAGTAATAGGCAGTGTAAAGTCTCCAGTCTCTAGTTAATAGCAAGAAAATAATGCCTCTCTCGATTTCTCCGGACGACCATAGTCATGGAAGGACGTACATTCTTTTCACAACACAGAAAGCCCTATTCCTAGGTGAAAGAGCTGTCACCTTTTAATCATCGAAAAGAGAAAACAAGGAACTATTTCCTTGTCGGGCGCTAGTCAACAACAACAACATACCTAGTATAATCCCACAAGTGGGGTATGGAGAGGGTGGTGTGCACGCAGACATTACCCCTACCTTGTGAAGGTAGAAAGGCTGTTCCGGAAAGACCTTAACCCTACTTTGTTGGGCGCTAGTCAAAGTAGTAAAAAAGGGCAAGTGGGCAAGTACTGAGCAAGAGCAGTGTTGGCCTTTGTGGTTGTTAACTGGAACAAATGAAGAGGAAATGGAAGAATAAGAACATCTGTTTTATCACCAAAAATGGTAACATAAGACCCTTTGAAAGCCCTTTTTCCAGATATATTTAACCTCAACCAACAGCAGAGGGCATCCGTGGCAGAGGTCTGGTCAAATCAAGGATGGAATCTGAGCAATAGAAGGGCTTTAAATGATTGGGAGATCCAAAGATTAGTAGATTTCTATAGTACTTTGGAACAATTCAGAGGTGATATTACTATCCAAGACTGTTTGGAATGGCAGGGTCACAAGCAAGGTAGTTTTAGTGTCAAAAGGGCCTACAAGAAGTTCAATCCTTGTATAGTCAGATCAATGGGTGGCCATGGAAACTGATTTGGAAAGCCAAAATTCCCTACAAAGTGTCTTGTTTTACCTGGTTACTTGCTAAACAGGCTGTTTTGACTCAGGAAAACCTCATGAAGAGGGGTTTCCATTTGAGTCCTATATGTTTCCTATGTGGGGAAGAGGCTGAGACTGTTACTCACCTGTTTCTTCGTTGTAGGATTACCAATCTTTTGTGGGATCTTTTCATCAATATGAAGGGACTGAACTGGGTGATGCCAAGGAGAGTAACACAGACCCTGAAGATATGGAGTAGCTATGCCAACATCTCTGGAGATAAAGATAGATGGAAAATCATTCCTGCTTGTTTATGGTGGTCAGTGTGGCAAGAAAGAAACCTTAGATGTTTCCAGAACAAGAGCAACACTATCCAGAAGTTGAAGATGAATTGCTTGGTGTTGTTTCATTTTTGGTGTAAACAGGAGTATATGGAAGATCTAGAATCAGTTATGAATGTCTTAGGCTCTTTGTAATTTTGCTATAGGGTTGAAGATCTTCATGTATACTCTTTCTCTCTTGTAATTACGAACCTGTAAATGTTGTAGCAGGTTTTAATTTTTTTGGAAATAGAAATAAAAGTTGTTACTTTATCAAAAAAAAAAAAAAAAAAAGACCCTTCCTCACTCATGCTTGTCATCTCATCCTGAATACCGTCCAGTCAAGTCTTTGTTCTTTTATTCTTAAATATGGGTGTTAACCTGATTCCCCATGTTATATGCGGATGGATTGAACTATTCATGTGAGTGTTTACAGTTGGAAATTGTATGCCCTGGATTAAACATAAGAATCCAAATATGTGTGCCTTCACTAATACTGGTGAAAACAATAACCAGTCTGACGATCAATATTGTGCTGAATTCATATATCAACATTACCATAAGATTATGTAGTCTTCCAATTTGAAGTTAAAAGTTGATTATACGAAATAGACTCCAGGAAATGAGAAGCTCCATCATATCTTGACACTTCACCTAGACAATCATTTTACCCCCAAGAAACAAAAAAATGACAAACAGATAAATTATACCCGGCCTCTAATATAAGCCGGCTACTCTATTTATGTACCTCTTCAGGAAATAAATCAGGATGCTTGGAAAATATTCTGAGTCTTAAATCATTGTACCTGCAGCAGAGATCATGAAACAAATAATAGTTATCAAGAACAACGATGAAATACAAAAGAATTATAAAACACAACTTTTCTCTATGAAAATAAATGAACTAAAACTTTATTTTTCTTCAGTTTTTGACAAATTCAGTTGTAATCCTTGTGATATCCGATTAAGAATGTTTAACTTTCAATTATTTTGGATGCGCACTTTTGGTCCCCTAGCAACAGATTCTTGCAAATCCAATGGATAGTTAACTATTATACAATGTGACTAACATCATATGCTAAACATGTGGTATTTTTGGTACTTCTTTGTGTCATGAGGATTGTAGTTTTCTTGACGTGTTGTTCATTCTTCTGATCTCAGTTGTTTCTTTTGTTGACCCTCATTTCAATTGATTGGATGCTTGAGCACTCAGAGATTTTCGTGAGTTCCTCGTATATAATAAAGTATCTTCCGCCCCCTTCCACAACTATTTATATTTCCTATCGGGTTCTTCAGATGGAATTCAAGGAGAAATTCAATAAGACAGAGCTTCCTCTGAAATAAACCTACTTATTTGATTGATGTTCAGTTTCCCATGAAAACGTGACTAAATTGGTCCTAGTTACTCTTCGGGGCGGAGTGGAAGAAGGGGAGGATTCTCGAACGCGCAAAAGGATCCAATGAATTCGAAAGAATTGAAGGAGTGGAACGCACGGAAGAGGTATTCCCAGCGCGCGGAGGATCCGTTGAGAGTTTGTCTCGGTAGGGAACTGTACGATCTTTTCCCCTATTGTATTGGATCAATAAAAAAAAGAGGTCAGTGCCTCCACATAATGGAGACCCTTGGACCACACCAAAGCCCCCCATATAAAAGAGTTTTAGCAGCCGACTCCGTCAATAAGAGCTCTTGGGAGTCATCAGCTTGTTATCCCCGGCGTACCTTTGATCCGTTGAGCGAGAGCCCTTCCACATGGGACTCCTGGATCACTATGGCCGACTTTCGTCTCTGTTCGACCAGTCGGTCTCACAGTCAGGCAGGCTTATACCATTCTATTATTGACAACCTCGTCCCAACTTCTTTCACTGTAAAAGACCACAATATTCTAGATTCACGACTTGTCTCAAACAAGAGAAAGAAACAAGCATAAAATCTTTTTTATAGATATTCGAAATATGCTCCCTATGATAACTGAATAGCCCACCCTTACCGAAGCATGCATGGCTAGATGCATTAACAGTCCAGTCCACGTGATTTTGCAGGAATGAGTTAGTGGAGGGACAATGACACATTACAAATTATTAGTGTAAAGTACTTAGTCAGGTGTCACGAGAACCAAAGCTAATAAATGGTTATAGATTATCGCAACCTAAATGCCAAAACTAAAACATACAACTATCCAATACCAAACAAAATATTAAAAATAAGACAAATCCAAGGATATAACTATTTTAGTAAATTTGATTGTAAATCAGGATTTTACCACCTTAAGTTAGAAGACGAATCTAAAAAACTAACAGCATTCACAGTACCACAAGGATTTTACGAATGGAACGTATTACCCTTTGGATATAAAAATGCACCTGGAAGATATCAACACTTTATGGATACATATTTCACTCAACTAGAAAATTGTATTGTATACATAGATGATATACTGATATACTCTAAGACAGAAGAAGAACATATACAGTTATTAAATAAATTCATAAATATTATAGAAACTACAGGAATAAGTCTAAGCAAAAGTAAAGCAGAAATAATGAAAAATCAAATAGAATTCTTAGGAATACAGATAGATAGAGATGGAATAAAAATGCAAACACATATAGTACAAAAAATAATTGAGTCAGCCCCCCTAAAAAAAAAAAAGTTAAGGATAAAACTAGCTTCAAAGTGTAACATCTGAGAAATTGACCAAAGAAGCCTTACGTTCCAATGACGTTATTTATCCTTTCAATCGCCCGTTCTCTTATTTGTGATGCTGCCAAATACCTATCTAGCTCTGAACGAGTCCTGAAATGACATGGAGAAGCTGTAGGGGGACTTACTGAGCATGTATACGTAGTAAAAGAAGAACTATCAAGTCTTGACAAGATTTGGTGGGCACCAAAATCAATGGAAAAGGCTTACCAGTATAAGAGAGAATACGGCTGCCTAGGCAAGGCAGATATGTAGTTGCTCCATCTTGAAGACTTCATGAGGCTTGCTTCGCTTATTAAATATGTAGCAATAAAAGGCCAATCAGGTACATTATATTGTTTTAAAACATCACCAGCCTCTGAATTGCTCCATTTCTGGCATTTCCAGCACATATCAAGACAAGGAAAAAAAATCCTCTGTTGGTACCAAAATCCATAATATTTTAGATTAAAAAAACTCAGATTCAAGATAATGGTAACTATATCTGTTATATTCTATACTTCCAGTATGTCCCGCCAATCTGATCCGATTGAATTAGGAAGCTTAGTAATGATCCAACTTGGAGGGCTTGTGTCTTATCTCAAAAACTGACAGCATTGAACATGTGAGACCTGAACCGGTGATCACGGATTCCTGTTTGCTATAAATTTAAGTATTTACTATTAACCATTTTTTAAACACATGCAAGACTGTTTCCTTTGTTCATTTTTCTCCTCTAGTGAACCAACTAACCACAACTAAAAAAGGAGAAACGAAACACCTCATCTTGCAGTTACTTATGTTCCTACAGAACCTACACTTACACATGTATAGCCTTAGTATCTAAACCAGCAACTCTAAAAGACTTTAATATATCTATATCTTCCATTACCTCTAGTGATATACAATTATATAAGTAACGCTTAAGATCCATTTGTAGCCATTTTGTCTCCGAGCTGCACTAATAACTAGTATATCTCTACGCATAAAAACATGGCAAAAAATTCAGCAGTATGTTAAGTATAAGAAGTATCTGTTGTAGAAAGGATTCAACTTATTTGTTAAGAGATGCGATTCGGATATGTGTGGCTAGTGTAATCTTTTGGAAGAGAGGAAATTCAGAGTAAACGATAGATGCCATCTAATTATTGAACCCCTTCTAGCTGGAGAGGGCTATAGAGTGTGTTTGTGCACGCACGTGTACACATGAATGTATGTATATGTGATGTCGGTATCTCGTGCACATGCGTATGTACGAATATGTTGGTGGTGGGATTTGAACCTGTTATCTCAAGGTTTTTATCCTACATAACATACCACACAACCGTCTCCTACGAGATAGGGGCTATAAACTGTATAAACTAGAGTTTCACCACTGAGGCAGACAATCAGTGGCAACATTGGCGTATTAGCAAGCGAACAACAAAAAGAGAAAGATAGAATACCTTTCTTAGCTAGCCTAGCATGCTATAAACCTACAGGGAACAAGAGCCAGATCGAAGACATTCCTTTCATTTTTTTGTACCCCTCTTCTTAGTTGCTCCTCTTTCTAGGGATCTAGTGGTCGTAGACCACCTTCTTGTGACTATGTTGAAGAATTCTATCCCCCCTTTGAGTTCTCGAGTGAAAGGGTCCAAGCCGTTGGAAAATATCCAGTTTCTCTCGCAACATATCTAGTTTATCCTGAAGCGACCATGGTAAGTCAAGGTCTACACTTTATTACCTAGCATGAGACACATTAAGATGTCAAGAAGTTGGGTTGAAGCATATCAACATCCTGCTTCTAGACTAACTGGCCTTCACGTAAACGACTTCCATAGCAGACAGGTAATGAAATTTAATTTCATGTCCCGTTTGTTCCTCATTCTTTGGTATTACAACAGTAAGTCCTTTGAACTTTCAGTTATCTGCAACATTAATAATGGATACACATAGAGTACTTCATATGTCAGGGCAAATTACATTTAAGCCTGTAAACATGCTCGTTTTTTTTTTTTCACTAGAATTAGTCAATTAAGAGGATCATCTCAAGGTTTTCACCTCAGTTGGTTACTCAGGCTCCTAGACCGTAATTAGGATGTGATAAGGAGCAATTATGTCCATCGCAATGACACATAACAACTTATCAATCTAGCAGATGAATCAAAGTTCCCCTCCTTGAACTTCTCCATAAACTAAAATTTGGAATATCAATTATCATTGTCATAAAAAAATCCACATTCATATGCAATTCTTCTTCATTTTGCTTAAAAAAGCTATCTAAATGCATCATTAGGAAGCCGACCAAGTTCATGTTAAGAAAATGGACCTTGGGCCTAACTCATTCGCAAAAACTAACTCGCGAGACAACGGTCTATTCCCTCGACCTATGTGGGGCACTGATACTCCTGCACGACCAGGTCAAGTCATCTCGTGCATGGACAATATAGCATGTGCTAGGGTAAACCAAGACTAAAAGATGGTTTTATTCTGATGCAAAATTGGTTTGCTCCTAGATCATTTCCAAAAGCTAGCTAATAAGGTCATGATTCGCCAAAATCAGATATAAAAAGTACAACAACAATTTTCTACATCCTCTCTACCAATATGGGACACTTAGGGGTCGTTTAGTAGAGTGTATTAGAAAAATAAATGCATGCATTAGCTTTATGTATTACTAGTACCTTGTCTGGTACAAATTTTTCAACCAATGTATAACTAACGCAAGTATTGGTTATACACTTTATTTGGTATTAAGGTGTGTATAACTAATACATGGAAATCCATGGCATTAGTAATGCAATGGGATCTAATGCATGCATTAACATGGTAAAGATACAATTGCCCCTCAAAACATTTTCTACATTCTTTCCACCATATTTGTAGTGGGTATTTTTGTAAATAAATATATTCTTTATAGAAATTATGCAATGTATGTTATTTTTGATACACCAAACCAAACACTAAATAAGAAAAATCTCAGCATAACTAATGCAAGCATAACTAATACCAGCATTATCAATGCAAGCATTAATAATACACCATATTCTGCACTATTTTTATACACTCTACCAAACAACCCATTAAGTTTCGTTTGGTAGGATGTATTAAAAAAATAATACATGTATTAGCCATGATATTATTTAATCCTTTGTTTGGTAGGATTTTCAGCCTATATATAACCAACACTCTACTTAGTATTTTAGGGTGTATGACTAATACATACCAATTACTAATACAAGGGTTATTCATACATGGATAAGCATAGTTAAATACAAAATTGCCCTTAATACACCAAACCAAATCGTGGATAAGAAATAATCCCATGATAACTAATCTCCACATTACTAATCGCAGCATTAGTAATAAACCTTATTCAGTACTATTCTTGTACACCCTACCAAACAACCCTTATAATTCAAGACTAAAGTCAAACAAATTGATAATATTACCGAGTCAGCAGTGATGACAAGTTCAGGAGGAACAAAAAGCAACTTTTCCCCTTTCCTAATATTATTAAGAGCAACAAGTCCTCTTTCTCCAACATCCACTCTTTGTATATCCATTTTCTGAGATGGCAGCCCTGATTCCGACAACCATTTCTGCAAATTCGACGCGTTTTCAAGTGAATCAGTCTCACATCCCCATGGAATATCCCGAGTCTTTGTCGGTTTGGTCGTTTCAGTTGCGGAAATTGATGAACAACAACGGATATTAATGATGTTGATTCTGTTTCTTCTGTACAATTTGTAGTGGTAGTTACTGATTCCGTCTATTTTATGGGAGAAAGGAGGAAGAAAAACTGATTGAAGGATTCTAGAAACTTCGGCCATGGCTAATAGAGAAGAGAAAGAAGAGTATTGAGTGAGTGGAGTGTAAGGGGGTGATGAAATGAAAATCTTGCCTTATCTTGCTCAAGATATCCGTTTTGACAGTTAGGATTAATATTTTTATATGTAGCTCGGGCTATTAAAAAAAAATAGACGGAATACATAAGCGACCCCTGAACTTATCGAATTTTTCTGTATTGGCACATTAATAAGTTCATGTTCCTATTGAACCTCTGAACCCCATATGAAGTATGTATATTAAGCCCACCCGTCTGACCTGACACATATTTTAAGTTTGCATTTATTAGGAGACGTGCACGTGAATCACACACAGCCCACGTGGAATTTCCAACCAATTAAAACAAAACACCCATCATTTTCTTTTTTTACACTTCATCCTATTAAAAATAAAATCCAAATTAGTGCTTTGACACTTCATTTCCAAAAAAAAAAATCCCCAACCACTGTTCATCTTGAAGAAGAAAACCCAAGAAAAATTTGAATGATTTCATTAGTTTCTCTTAAAATAGGTGGTATATTTATGTTATTGACAAAGAAAATTATACAATATCCTAGTGTTTTTGGCTGATTTGAGGAAGGAAACACAGCAACATCATTCAAGAAACACGATTTTATGGCTCAATCTCACGAGGTAAATTCATTTTCGAGTTTCTATGATTTATTTATTTTTTTGTTCTTTCCCCTTTAAATATAGTGCCTACCTAGTATATAGTTATAGTAATGATATTTTGTAAATATTTGAAAAAAGTTGGAATTTTTTTGAAATTTTTGTTGTTCATAACAGAGCATAGTTGCGGTTGAAGAAGATGAAATCAATGAGGAAGATAAATTCGCCATTGTTATTCGATGAGGAAGTAAATAGCTTCAAACCAAAAGAGAGAAATTTATTTTGAGCTTTAAGTTAACAATGAAAGATATGCCATTTGGAAGAAGAAAAGAGAGAGACAGAGATGAGAAATAAGAGGAGTGGAAGAAATTAGGGCTAATTGATCGGTTCTCGATTTGATTTATTGATCGATTCGATTTTTGTACACCCCTACACCCATGTCAGATACTCCAAAACAAACTATTTTTGGAGGACTCATATCATCTGTGGATATTTTTTAAGAGTCTAAGCAACATATGTGATAGCAAGTAATTAATATTTTTATTAAATTATAAATTAATATTAGTAATTAAAAAAAATTATTTTAAAGGTCATAAAACTATTTTTTCCCTTTCATAATAGAAAAAAACTTATTGACTGGAAATATAAATTTTTGATGCACTGTCGTATTTTTTATTGGTTTATCATGTTAGCACCTTTCATATTTTGATTTATTTTTCGGAAAGGGACCAAAACTACCCCTGAACTATATGAAATAAAGCAAAAATACCTTCCATATGCTTTTGGTCTGAAAAATACCCCTCCCGTCCAACTATTGGCTTACTTCTACTTCCTCACTTTAACGGAATGCCCCTAAGCAGATCACGTGGAAAAAAAAAAAAGCTACATGGCCTGTTGTTATAGGGTCAACTTTTTCTGGTTAGACACCACACGACAGCGACATAACTTTCGCTTCAGCCCTCTCTCTTTTTCCCTCAACTTAGTTTGCCTAGGCTTACGAAATTAACAACACTAGAATATACAAGAATCACTTCCCAACTTTGTATTTAACTCGTGCCACAAAGAAGCACACGAAATCAGTCATTACAAAACTTAGCCAATATTGTCATATTTGGCTTGTGACTGCCTGTTTGTGCCTATTTATAGGCCACAACCCATTCACATGCCAGGCACATTTCCAGCACATTCCAAGCACATGTCCAGCACATGCCCCTATCCTAAATTAGTTGACATCCCCAACTGATAGGCCAATTCAAATTCAAATACAAAATTCAAATTACAACAACAACAAAATCTGCCACATGTCCAAGTCGGTTGTAACTGCTCAACTGCCGGCATATGCAAGGCATAAGCCCAGTGCCAAGACACTCTTGACAAAACTTGTGCCAATTTCGCACCAAGGCCCTGGGCATCTATGCACGCGCCCATGCCATTGAATTGTCAGCACTCAAACCGCCTTGTCTTGCTATGTCAACTCTAATTTCCTTGCCTTAGCCATGTCATCACAACATGACTTGCCTTAACCTTGATCTGTCTTAGCTTGCCCATCCCTTGTCATGCCTTAGCCACATCACTATCAAGGTCTTGCCATGCCCTACCAACACGTGTCATGCCCTGCTGACATATCCATGCCGACAGAAGATTCAACCGGTAAGCTACTTCACCCATCAATTCTATCACTTCAAAAGGTCCATCATACTTCGAAATCAGCCCATGATGAATCGCCTTGATACTGATTTTCTTCCAAATTTGGGGAGTAAGCTTCAACAACACCTTGTCACAAACCTGGAATTCTAAAGCACGCCGATGTCTGTCAACATACTTCTTCATTTGCGTTGCTGCCTTCCTCAAACTATCTTGCATTTCATCTAGTAATTATTGCTTGTCTCATGCATCATATTTATAGGCAGAAAAACACTTTCCCTCTGTTCTTGACTTAGCGACCTCCATCGACGTGTTAGGCTGCATGCCCAATACTAGTTCAAAGGGACTCTTCTCAGTTACCGAAAACCTATGCGAATTATAACAAAATTACGCACTGTCTAACAATTCCACCCAGTTCCTCTAACTGGCAGTCATATAGTGCCTCAAATACTCTTCAAGCAAATGATTGATTCTTCTGGTCTGTCCATCTGTTTGTGGATGATTCACAGTTGAGAATTTCAATTCAGTGCCTATCATATTGAACAATGCAGTCCAAAACTGGCATGTGAATCGAGTATCTCGATCACTCACAATATCAATTGGAACCCCAAAGCTTTTCACAACAAACTTATAGAATAATTCAGCAGCTATCTCTGAAGAACAAAGAGTAGGAGAAATAATGAAAACAACATACTTTGAAAACCTGTCAACCACAACCATGATCGACGTTTTGCCATCAACCTTTGGAAACCCACTAATGAAATCTACAGAACAGAAGCCCATGGACACTCCTCAACAGGTATAGGTTGCATCAACCTACCTTTCTTCCTTCTTTTAGTCTTGTCAATTTGACACACAAGACGACTTCACATAAGCTTCAATGTCATCTTCCATTTTCATCCAGAAATAATTTCGAGAAAACAATGTCATCATCCTTTCAACATTCGAATGATTTCTGGAAAACAATGTCATCATCCTTTTAACATTCGAATGACCAGCATAGACAGTATCAAGTATTTCTTTGAAGAGTTTTTGATGCAACCCATCACCTTGAGGTACAATGATTCTTTCCCTCTTAAAATACAGCAGATCGCCCTCGATCCTATACAGTCTAACAATCCCCTCTTTCACTTGATCCATCAATTTAACATATAATGAATCATAGGTAGCACTAAACTTTATCTTATCTAATAAATCATATTCAAGTCTAGTGAGTGCATAAACTGCAGCAAATACCTCTTTACGACTCAATGCATCTGCAACTTGATTTTGCTTGCTTGGTTTGTGTATCCAAATGAAGTCATATTCAGCAAGGATCTTCTGTCATCGGACCTGCTTTGAACTCAATTATATTGAGTTTTGAAGTACGTATTAGCCACATTTTTTGTCTTGACCACAAACTTCGTTCCTAGCAAATACACCCGCCAGATTTGAAGACAATGGAGGACTGCCACTATCTCCTTTTTATGAGCAGAATACCTTTGCTCTGCAGGATTCAATTTTCTTCTCTCAAACGCTATTAGATGATCCTCTTGCACTAGCACTCCACCAACTGTATAATTAGAAGCATCAATATGAACTTCAAATGATAAATCAAAATCAGGAAACCGCAATATTGGTTTAAAAGCAATGGAATTTTTCAAAAACTTGAAAACCTTGTCACTTGAATCTGACCAAACTCACTTAACATTCTTCTTCAATAAATCTGTCAATGGGGCAACCTTCTTTGAATATCAAGCAATGAATTTCTGATAATAGTTTGCCAAGTTCGAATACGATCTCAATTCTTTAACCCCGCTTAGTGCATACCAATCAAAAATAGGATGTACTTTCTTAGGGTCCTTTCGCACCTGGTTTTCACTAACCAAATGGCCCAGAAATTTAATCTCCCAATAAGTAAACTCACATATTTTCATCTTGACATAGAGTTGATACACTTTAAGCCATTGCAACACCATTCTCAAATACAGCAAATGATATTCTAGTGTTCAATTATATGTGACTATATCATATAAGTAAACAACTACAAAGTCATCAAGGTACTCATAAAGAACATTATTTATTAATTTGTAGAAGTAGTCGGGGCATTAGTCAGCCCAAACAGCATTACAAGGAACTCATAACTGCCATACCTAATTACACAAGTGGTCTTTGGGGCATCCCCCTCGTCTATGCACACTTGCAAATAGACAGACCTTAATTCTAACTTAAAAAGAAACTAGCCTTAGACAGCCTATCCATCAATTCTTAAACCAACGGCACCAAATACTTATTCTTCACAGTCATTTTGTTCAGAGCACGATAGTCAACACACCTTTGCAGACTTCCACCCTGCTTCTTTAGGAATAAAATTGGAGCACCATAAGGAGCCTTTAAAGGTTGTATCAGTTCAACATCAAGCAATTTAGACAATTGCTTCCGCAATTCTGCCAACTCCAATAGAGACATGTGATAAGGAGGGTGTGCTGATGGTACTGATCCAAGAATCAGTTAAATCCTGTGAGCAATTTCCCTCTATGGAGGCAACTCTTTGGTCAGTTCTAGTGGCATTACATTCTTGAATTATGCCAACAACTTTGTTTGAAACTTCAATCCTTACATCAGGCTCCACTTCAACCAAGACAGCAAAATAAGTAGCCTTGCCCTTCTTTAAGACTTTTTCAAAAGCCATAGCAGACAACATTGCAGCAATTCCAGAGTATTTCCTATTCTTTCCCTCATCAAAGAGTTGAATAGCTTTCATAAATCCAAGGTCATTCTCCCCTATGAACATCAAAGCATACAAGTGAGGAATAGGATCAACCTTGAACTTCCTCATAAAATTAATCCCTAGGAGAAGATTGAAGTCATCAAACGAAACCACTATCAAGTTGTGCATTTTAGTCCAATGGCCTATAGTCAGTGGGAACTCCAACGTCATACCATAGCTTGGTTACGCTACAAAATTTACAGTCTTCATTCTCGATGCACTATTGGTTACCTTCAAGCCATACGACTGCATGATTTTTAGGCCACAAAAATGTGATTAGCACTGGTATCTACCATTATCACCATGCTTTTGTCCCTAATTTTCATGCTAATATACATCAAAATACCATAGGCAACTGATAGATCTTCAACACTTTCAGCAATATTTATTTAGGCAACATTTCCAACAACATCGTCTTTCTCCATCTCCACTACATTCACGCTAGACAATATATTCAAAAAATGCAGTGGGTTCACAAACGCAATGATTTATTGTCCTTTGTCTTGTTTCTGCTTTTCAGTAAGAAAAACATTAATCTTTCCTTGCTTTGGACAGTTCCTTACCTGATGCGCCAGGTTTTGACAGAGCGAGAAGATTTTTTCATTAGTCTGCTTGCTTTGATTAGACGGAGTTGAGTCCATCTTTCCCTTGCCTTTATCATTTCCTTTTTACCTTTAATTCTCCTTCTTCCAGTCTCTATCATTTTCCATCTTCTTCATCTTAGAAAGAGGAGGATCAGGGGCAGCACCATTAGAACAAAAATCAATCAATGCATCTACCACCGTAATAGAACTAGAAAGATCTTAAAACTTCTGCCGATGTAGTTCATTTTGTGCCCAGCCTTGCATTACATGAATGAAGTTATGCAACTTATCTTCGTCAGATATGTTCTAAATACCAAGCATCAATGACGAAAATTCCTTCACACAGTCTTGAATGGAACTAAGGTGTTTCAACCACTTCAATCTATCTCTAGCAACCCAAGACAAATTGTTAGGTAGAAATTTTTCATGAAGTGTATCCCTTAGTTTTTCCCACGTATCACACTTGGGTCTACTATTACTTTCGTCATCAGCATTCTTTGTACGCCACCACAGTACTGTATTTGATCCTAAAATAGTGAAATGTCATGGTCAATTTGTCATTTGTAGGCATATGAGTAATAGAAAACTAGTGCTCCAAGTCCTACAAAAAGTGCTCCAAGTCCTACAAAAAGTTTTCCAGTTCCTTAACACCACTAACACCATCAAAGTACTTCAGTTTTAGGATCCTAATTTTGGTATGTTCTTCTCTGCCACGAGATAGTCCAGCAACAACCCGATAAAGGACCACCATCTATCTTAAGTTCTTTATTTTCCTTCAACAGGCTCTTAATTCGTGTACCCATAGTCTCACTAAAAGTGACAAGACAAGACAATTGACTGTCAACAGCAACACGATAACTCGCTAGTTTAGTGTTAATGCCATGAATTTGAGTCATGACACCAACCAGCTTATCTGTATCATTTATCAGGCCAACCATAGCTTCCAGTCTTACAACTTTTTTGAGCAACTCATTATAATTACTTCCGCCAGTCATCGCAACACAAATCTCTCATACTAGTTGTCATGGGGTCAATTTTTTCTGGTTAGACACCACACGGCAGCCACAAAACTTTGGCTTCAACCCTCTCTTTTTTTCATCAACTTAGTTTGCCTAGGATTATGAAATGAACAACACAAGAATATATAGGAATCACTTCTCATCTTTGTATTTAACGCATGCGACAAAAAGCACATAAAATCAGCCTTTGTAAAATTTAGCCAACACAGCCAAATCTGGCTTGTGAGTGCCTGTCTATGCCTATTTATAGGCCACAGGCAGGCATATGTCCAGTACATGTCCCTATCCTAAATTAGTTGACATCCCCAATTGATAGGCCAATTTAAATTCAAACACGAAATTCAAATTACCACAGCAACAAAGTATGCCACATATCCAAGTCGGTTATAACTGCCCAACTGTCAGCATGTGTAAGGCACACACCCAGTGCCAACACATTTTTGACAATACTTGTGCCAATTTTTCACCAGGGACCTGGGCGTTTGTGCACGCGCCCATGCCACTGCATTGTCAGTACCCAAGTCATCTTGTCTTTCCATGGCAATTTTGATTGCCTTGCCTTAGCCACATCATCACAATATGAATTTTCTTAGCCTTGATCTGCCTTAGCTTTCCCAGCCTTTGTCATGTATTAGCCATACCTTGCATATCTTAGTCACGCCACTGCCAAGGTCTTACCATGCGTTGCCGATACGTATTATGCCCTACCACTATGCCCATGGCGGCAGACTGGCCTCAAGTAAATTTAATCTTTACCAAAGTTATTATGTCATGTCTAGGTTTATCATGTAAATCTCTAATCATGCCCGAGCCACCCGAACCATCAAGCTGAGGGTCTAATCCCTTTCCATATTAGCATCCACCATGGATAATCAACACATTTAATACCCGATAGTCCACTTAACTATCCAACTTAACAATCCATTTAGATACCCGACCCATCTTCAAAAGTAAATGGCAAGGATATATCTACCATTAATTTCACTTAAACTCTTTCAAAAAAAAAAAAACAATACAAACTAGGATTCATTGCATCGGCTAGTTTTCTTCACCTAGATTCATTACGGCGGCTAAGGTTCTTCATCTGGGTTTTGAAAATCTTTGGATGGTGACTACGGGCTTCACCTTTGAGTTCTTTCCCCTTTCAAAAAAAAAAAATTATATTAGGTTAGAAATTTTTGAAGTTAGGGTTTACGATTTTTTTAATCGTATTATCTTATGTTATTTTTTATGATTATTTATTTATTTGAGTTATAATAAAAGTATTGATGTGATTTTGGTCTTAAAGATTCGGGCATGGGATAGTTACGATTTTGTATTCTTTTACAAATTTTGTCTTGTATATTGTAGTCCTATTTGGTTATGTTAAATTTAGTAGTATTTATATGGTTTGGGTCAGATTGATTCAGACATGGTGATGAGTTAGGATTTTCTATTCTTTTAAAAATTTGTCTTGTATATTGTGGTCATATTATATCATTTTGTGGCATATGTCTTATCATATCTAGAAAGAGAATTTTGTTTGTCCGAAATTTAGCCTTGATTCTTGAAAATGGCAGATACATAGTGTCTCTCTAATTTTAGGTTATCATTTGTTACCCACCCAATCTTATAAAACTCAAAATTAACGTGTATTTATATTATATTACCCAAATCTGATTTGTGTTAGTCCTAATGCTTCTTTTTTCTTTGTTTATTATTGTCTTTCTAGTTGAGAGGTCTTTTTCTTCTATTTTTTATGTGTAAAAATATGTGGTCCCTCTATACTTTGCTTTTATTTTAGTATTGATTCCCTAAAGTGCTTACTTTATTGATGTGAGATTATGTGTATTTGTTTTATATTATCCAAACCTGATTATATATGTATTATATTATACTACTCAAATCAAATTTGTGTGGTCTCAATGCCCCTTTTTTCATTGTTTATTATTGTGTTGCTAGTTGAGAGCTCTATTTCCTCTATTTTTTATGTGTAAAGAATATATGTCACTCTATGTTTTACTTTTATTTTACTATAAATTCTCTGATTTTGTGTATTTATTTTTTTCAGATAATTAAACATGAATAATTTATTTGTCGACCTTATGTTACACTAGCTATGGGGGTAAATGGATTAAAAAACTCCAACTAGTATATGAAGAGAAATATGTTGCTACTAGGAGAGGCATTGCTTCTGATCTGATAGACTACTATAAGATAGAAGATGAGTATATCAAAAACATAGAATTTGTGGTTGTGAAACAACTACTTTTGAAAGATCTATGTAGGAAACTTTTCGTGGTTAAAAGGTCTGAAGGTATTAAGATACTCCAGTCATTACTAAATGAACAGTTCAAGGTGATCCATTTCTTTGTTGTTGATGATTTTGAAGAATCTATTTTTGCTCCAACTTTAATTTACCATAGTAAAGCATACTTTATTGAGTGTGAATATGGCACTGATGCTGAGTTAGAAAGTGATTATAATGACAATGGTGAATCAAATGATAAGGAGTATAACTTTGAGGAGTTAGAAGTAATTAAGATGCAACAGAATAAGGAAGTCAATGAGAAACTTGATCATTACAAAGAACTTCATCTTTCAATGATCTTAATAGACTTGAATGAGGCTAGAAGAATTGTGAATTTGTATGCCCTTGCAAATAAAAAACCTTTTAGAGTGAATCAAAGTGACAAAAGATGATTAAGGTATATATGCATAGATGACTGCCCATTTGTCATTCTAATTTCACTTGATGGCAAGAGTCCAGAATTTAAGGTTAAAATCTTAGTTGAAAAGCACACTTATGAAGATGCATTTACAAATCCTAGAGCTACCACAACTACTTTAGCCCAGTATTCCAAGAGTAAAGTGCAGAATAATCTAAAGTACAAGCTCAAGGATGCGAGACAAGACTTGGAGGATCAATTCAATTTGAATTCTAATCCCTAAAAGTTGAAAAGGTCCAAGAGAATGGCCATCAAAAAATGAAAGGTAGTTTCATAGATAAGTACAACAAATTAGAGGCCTATACAAATGAGATTAGGATGAGCAATATGGACAGTGATGTGGTGATAAATTTATTAAAGGATGGGTTGGAACAAGACAAAATAAATTTTCTTAGAATAAACATACGCTTTAAGGCACTGAAGTTGGGATGAAAAGACGGGTTGAGAACCTTTATTGGACTGGAAAGGACCTTTTTTGAAAGGTCATTGCAAGGGACAACTACTTGTGGCTATGGTACAAGATTGTCAGAATTGCTTCTATCCATTGGCATGGACTGTAGTGGATAAGGAAATAACAAGAATCTAGACATGGTTTCTACAATTGCTAGAGAAGTCATTTACTCTGAAAAATGGTGAAAGTGTCGCCTTTATGTCTGCCATGCAAAAGGTAAATTTGTGTTTATTTGAATCATTCTATCCACTTTTCATGCTTATTATGTAACTGAATTGTCACGATCCGAGTCTACACTCTAGATGAAATACGGTGCTTAGAACCATAAGTGATCCCAAGCTAATCCTTGGCATAGCATATCTAAGCATAATATGGGGAAAACTGAAGCAGAAGCTATAAACTCAAACCATACTAGAATAAAATTCAAAGATAAATCCATTACAACTAAATACACCGATTATGTCTGAAAGCCTTTAATAAAAGAATGAGTTATTCGGACAAGCCCCCAACTAACTCGAATATTAAAATATTAAAAAGACTTAAATAAAGATGAAACGACTAAGCTATATCTCCGAATGAGGAGGACTCACCAACTGCTGAACTATGAACTGTTACTCTCTAGCCATAAGCCTAAGAACGATCACTCTTATCCACATCACATGAAAAATATAGGCAGAAGAGGTATGCTATCTGTACGTATGAATATATTGAGTATGAAGGTGTCGCATTCCTATTTTCATAAAGCGCAACTTCGGGACTCAAAAAATAAATAAATATTTTTTTAAAACATTTAGAGAGTCGCCACCTAATTTTAGGAAACCAATTAATTTAATTAAAGAAAAATAGTCTGCGAAACCAATTAGATTCTAGGTAAGGGTTCAGGTTATTCCAAAGGGAAGGTGTTAGGCACCCTTCGAAATCCACAAAGATGGGTCCCGACTGAACTCATTTTTTCAATTGAGGAGGAGATAAGAAATCATTTGCACGTATAAGAAAAAGAAAAAAAAACATGTACAAAATAAGATAAAGAATGAATAACGAAGACGACCTAATATTTGCCTATCTTTAAACAAAATGACAATTACAATAAATAACTCAAAATGATTCTCGAATTTTGAATTCGAGTGCCTTCTTTGGGAAGAAGCTCCATGTACCTGTAAAAACACTTGGTAAAAGTGTTAATAATGAAAAATATGAATCAAAATAAATCAAAGAAATAATAAACAAAAGTAAACCCATCTAATATATATGGAAGACCTTGGAAATCGATGGAAATTTCTTCATCGGCCAAGTATTGAAACTTGAATAAAATAATTGAACTTAAAATAAATCCATCTTTTGTAATGAAAAGGCCTCAAAAAGGTCTTAACGAATCTCCAAACAATGTGGAGATGATAACAAATTTAATTGGAACAAACAATACCAAACAAATAATCAACCAAGTAAAAGGTATTAACAATAAAGTAAGAGTAACGAAAATAAAAATAAAGAAAGTGATGCCATCACTATAATAACCATGAGTCAGAAACTTCAAAATTCATCAATCAAAAAATAATAAAACAGAAATTCATGAAAACAAACAAAACGATATATAAATTGCTGGAAATAAACAATATCAAACGTAAAAGTAAAAGGTGATCGGAGTTTGAACTCCTCCGGCCAATTTAAACGCAGAGAAGTAGAACGAGAGAAAAATACTACTAATAAAGATAACAAAAATAGTGAAAATCAAAGCAATAGCTAAAAGAAAATGGAGCAGTCACCGGACGAACTAACCACTTCACCGGAGAAAAAGGGACGAGGTTGTGGCGGTGATTTACTGGTTCTTCGAAACGTCGTCATCGTTGTCGTCGGGCTGGTATTGTTTCACCGGAGAAGTCCAAGTTCACCGAAAAACCAACATAAGCCGCCGGATAATGAAAAATAAAGGTGGTCGGACTTTGAACTCCTCCGGCCAGATCTGGAGCTTTTCGTTTGATGTTGGTTGCTGCAGTTGTGGTTTGTTGTTGAAGCTTCGCCGGAGCATAGAGCTCGAAGATGAAGCTGTTGTTGGTAATTTCACCGGAGTTAGATGGTCACTCCGGTGATCTTTATGGGTCTGTTTGGTCGCTAATTAATGGACGGAGGGAGTGGAGGAGAAAAACAGTGGGTTTTTGTTTGGTGGAGTTTCGATGGAGATTCGACGGAGATGTGGTCTAGCTTCGTTAAAATCGATGGGGAAAAAAGAGGCAGTAAGGTTGTGGGTGGTGGAGAACAGTGGTGTTTGCTTCGTCGGAGTTGGAGTTTTCCGACGAAGGAGAAGAAGAGGGGACGGGAAAGGGAGACAGGAGTAGCGAAGGTGGTTGGGCAGTGTCACCGGAGATCGGAGTCCCGGTGGGTGTTCCAGTGATGTCGGTAGAGGTCACCAGAGTTGGACTCTGTGGGTGGTGGCCGAAAAAAATAGGGGAAAGGAGAAGAACAATTATTTTGAGGTTTTGCCAAATTTGGAAATTTTCACCACAGTTAATTGTGAAGGGAGTGGGTTAGTTTTATAGAAAAAATCAAAATCACTCAAGAGCAAAACCATGTGCTCAATACCATGGTTTTGAAAAACCATGTGCTATCCAAAACCATGAGTCATCCAAAACAATGACTATTTGATCTTATCCAAAACTATGGATATTTAACTTATCTGTGCAAAAATATCTTCTCCGTCTTTTATGAATTAACGGATTGTGATAAAAATAAATTAACAAATGTATTTAATGCCAGATAAGAATTTGGTTTGAATTTAAAACAGAAATAATTATTTAACAAAACTCAAACAACATTTGTTAATAAAAATGACTGTGTAAAAATTCAGTGACAGCCAATAACTAAAAATTGTAATAAATTGATAATATCCTAACATTTTTAAGAAAAAGGATAATTATCAATAACTTGTGTTAAAATTGAACAAAATATGTAAAAATCAAACTTTATGCTCTTTAATAAATAAAAAGTACAAAAAGTATTTATTTGAAAAATGTCGGTCCAAAATTGGATGTCAACAACTGCCCCTCTTCATTCATAGAGGATGAAAGAGTGTTTGGATGAAGACGTTGACGTGTAGCCAATTTTGACTAGACGAAGAAGAAAACGAATGGCATGTGGACAAAACAATGTCAAACGTTGATAAAATTTTGACAATACTCTCCGTCCATTGAAAAGGATGGATTGTATTTTGATAAAAGGGGAAGAATTGTTCGAAGATAAAGCATTCACGTACCTTCGATTTTACTTACAACATAACCTCAGTGTCAAGCTTGTGAGACGCTGAGGATGCAAAGCTGCATACCTGTTTGAACAAGGTAGCGGATGAACTTGCCTCGTTTAAGGGTGGACGACCCAACTTGAATTTGATATGCCATTTGAACGGGTGACGACCCAACTTGTCTCTTTGAAAGGCGGACGACCCATCTTGAACTTAATATGTCATTTGAACGGGTGACGACCCAACTTGAATATGATATGTCATTTGAACGGGTGACGTCCCAATTGGAACATGATATGCCATTTGAATGGGTGACGTCCCAACTTGTCTCATTGAATGGCGGACGACCATCTTGAACTGATATGCCATTTGAATGGGTGGCAACCTAACTTGTCTTATTGAACGGCGGACGACCATCTTGAACTGAATATGTCATTTGAATGGGTGGCAACCCAACGTGTCTCATTGAAAGGCGGGCGACCCATTTTGAACTTGATGTGTCATTTGAACGGGTGACAACCCAACTTGAACATGATATGCCATTTGAACGGGTGACGGCCCAATTTGAACGTGATATGCCATTTGAACGGATGACGGCCCAACTTGTCTCGTTGAAAGGTGGACGCCCCATTTTGAACTTGGTATGCCATTTGAATGGGTGACGGCCCAACTTGTCTCATTGAAAGGCGGGCGACCTATTTTGAACTTTTCATGCCACTTTGAACGGGGTGACTTCCCAACATGTCTCATTGAAAAACGGACGACCCATTTTGAACTCAATATGCCACTTTGAATGAGGTGGACGATCCAATATGCCTCTTTGAATGGGGTGACTTCCCAATGGGTATCATAATCACCTGCACTAAATTTATTAGTAGCAAATGAAATATAAGGAAAACTAAGAATTGTGCATACCTTATGCAACATGTCACTTTGAACGGGGTGACTTCCCAACGTGTTTTATAATCACCTGCACTAAACTTATTAGTAGCAAATGCAATATGTCACAACGAAGAAGGTGACGATCCAACATAATATGTCACAAATATAAGAGTGACAATTCAACATGTCACAAATAGGAGGTGACGATCCAACAAAATTTATCGTGTCACAAAGATGGAGTGACGATTCAACAAAACATAACGTGCCACAAAGATGGAGGTGACAATCCAATATAACATAACATATCACTTTGACAAATGAATGACATGAATTAAGAAAATGAATCTTGTCAAATAAAGGACCACCGAGTCACTTAGACAGGTATTCAAAGGTGGGTGCTTGCCCCCAATTTTTATTTTTTAACAAAAAAAAGAGAATCAAGTCTTGACTGTAATTGATACCAACAGTTAGCATAGCATAGAAGTTTCTCTTTCGCTTCTCTTTTAACTGAGATCGACTTTGAGATAATTCATATAGCTTCAAGTGGTACCTCAAATGTACCTAAGTGTCGACAAGATTTGTTCGTCTTACTTCAAACAAAGGTTTTGAACTAGACTTATCCCCATGTTTCAAGTGCCCTCACCACAAGGAAAGTCCTCACTTGCACATATTTAAAGTATGTTTTAATTTGAGGACATTTTAAAAAATACTCTCACACTCAGAAGAATATTCAAAACATGCAACTATGATGCCATAGGCTTGGCCTTTATGTAAGCCTCCACTAATGTGAGAACATTTGAAATGGGATCATGTAGGGCTTGGTATCAGCTTGTAATGTAGGTTAAGGGATGGGCAGGATATTAATTTAGGATAAAAGTGACTTAGTCCCTCCTTGAGCGCTGAACTGAACTTGTGCTTTTGACATTTGTCATGTCGTTGAAGCTTGATTCTTCTTCATTGTCCCTTCCTTTCATTCCGACTTCTTTTTGAACTTTTGCTTGTTGGAGAATTCTGTTGTTTTCTTCTCTTTTGAAGTTTCTCCTCTTTTGTTTGGAGTATTCTCCCTTCTTTATTTGGGATTTCTCCTTGATTTGACTTGATCTTGTAAGAGAGGTTTTGATTCTCTTTCTTTTCTTTGAAGTCATTTTTGCATCCTTGACTTTTAGGGACTTTGCAACTTTTGCCTTTGACCATTTCAAACTTGAATCTTCTTCTGAAATTTGCACATGTTCAGTACACTCAAGAAGGTGGGCCAAGAGAGGGATAGTGCATGTAAGCACTTAAAAGAGTATTGGCTAAGATGTAGTTGTCCAAATAAGAGGTTTCAGGCTCAAAGGGGGACATACTAGGGATTAATGTTATTTGGTAGGCATTGAAAGGCACAAACGGGGCAAAGAAGGCCTACGTTCCTTTCCCAAACCAAATATTACTCAGGATTTCGCCTCAACAAACATTCAGGCCAAGTTCTAGATCAACAATGCAATGCATTTGAATTTAATCAAAACTCACCACACAATGCACATGAAACAATGAAGTCGGTTTTATTCTTAACCTGGATGCATGCAAGAGACATTTTCAAGTGTCTCAAAGATACATTTGAGAGGTACCAAAAGAACCTAAGGTTCACCACAAAGTCGACCCTCTCGATTATATTAATTATTTTTCATGCTTCTAATTGTGTTGGCATCAACCAAGTCAAAGACATGATTTTAATTTATTTATTTTTTAATTTTTTGAATAAGGGATACCGAACCCGAGAAGGGCTGCCTACGTATCTCAACCCAA
Organism: Capsicum rhomboideum; assembly: GCA_031232105.1. Lineage (NCBI taxonomy): Eukaryota > Viridiplantae > Streptophyta > Magnoliopsida > Solanales > Solanaceae > Capsicum > Capsicum rhomboideum. Next base: position 122,208,997 of record CP124712.1, on the reverse strand, counting down.
AGGATGAGAATTAGGTGTGCGTAGTTCATGCAGATATGATATACAATATATGCAAAAAAATAATAAATGTAAAGATATAGACAAACTCAGAGCGGTGCCTCGTATGTCCGGTGTCAGCTGACATCTTCAGCCAAAGAAAATCTCCCGATTGTTTTGCGGGGATAATTATTATTGTGGTCTCCCGTTGTTTTAAAGGAGACAATGTGTCATGAACTTTTGATTGTTTAAGAGAACCTCTTGTTCTTGTAATCTCTTCCAGGATACTTTCAGGAATTGTGAGATTTCTCAATTTTCTACAGAAGTAGCGCATTATTGTAACCATCTCCGATTGTTGGCGGGGACGATTTTCCTGATTTGACTTTTGGATTGGATACTGATGCCTCATGGAGTCCGAGGTCACATGTTTGCAAACTCATCCAATCTTGAAGTGCAAGCTTGGTGGAATTTTTGAGGACCTTCCTCAAGTTTAGAACACAGAAGAACTTTCTTTAACTTCTTGAAGTTGTTTTGAGTGGAATTTTTGAGACCTTCTCAAAAATTCTGCCCCTGTTTCGGCTTCAATGAACTCTTGTGTTGAATCTATAGCAAAATGTATACTTTTGTAGAATTTTTGAGCCCTCAAAAATTCTGCCCCAGTTTCCATTATTAAAACAGATGGAAAGCTTACGGGAAATATGACCGAACCGTTGTGGTGCCTACGTATCCCGTTGAGCCAGGAATCAGGTCAAACGTAGTTCGAAAAAACTTCAACAATGGACAAATAATGTGTAAAACGAAACATGTTTATTACACATAAAATTAGACAATCATGGATGAAGAAAATCACATAAACAATATATAACGCATCCTAACATACATGTGACCTTTTTGAGCCAAAGGTAAGCCTAACGGTTGAAGGATGTCTATGTCGTTTGTGAAACGTTCCATTGTCCCCAAAACACATTATATACAAATCGATTAAATTGAATGGGGATACAAAATAAGAAAAAAGGATGTACAGTAAAAATCAGTCCCACGCAGGGGTACAATCCTAAAATAATTCGTCTTGGAGGTCCTCCATTCTCAAAATTTTTGGACTTCTTAAAATTTTTGAACACCTTACGGATGAAGATCTTCATTTGATTGTAACAAAGAAATTAATTTTTTTTAAAAACAATACATTTTCAGCCCCGAGGGACAATGGTTCGTACAATTGGCATCACATCCTTCAATTAAACAAATAATGGATGATGTCCTTTTAGGCCATGGGCCTTTTGGACACAAGGTGATCTCTATTGGATTCGATACCTCTTGGATATTGGGTCACTCTAGGCCAATGCCTAAACATGGTATTTGGCTTCGCTCTAACCTAGTTGGCTAGAGTGGTTTGTTCAAATTGATTGAGAACCCGAAATGGACTTATCGGGGTAACACACCAAGTGACTGTTGACCGACTCGAATCAACTACTTCACTTGGAGGTTCAAAGAAAGATAAGGTGTTATACGGAAGCACGGATGCAAATACCCGCATAACCTCCCTTTTTCCTAATGTCTAATGCTTTGCCAGGGAGGCGAAAAATGCCATGAAAATGCAACAGTTAAAATATTATGAAAATTTAACAAATAATGAGAAAAAATACAAAGTAATGTACACAATATACAACATATATGTAATCTAAAAATATACAAGGCAATATAAAATTATAAAAGGTAAAACTCCTCAATTGAAAAATTGAACTCATAATGGTTAGAACCTCTTAATCCCCAGCAAAGTCGTCATTATGTCGCATCCCTATTTTCATAAAGTGCAACTTCGGGACTCAAAAAATAAATAAATAATTTTTTAAAACATTTAGAGAGTCGCCACCTAATTTTAGGAAAAACTAGGAAACCAATTAATTTAATTAAAGAAAAATAGTATGCGAAACCAATTAGATTCTAGGTAAGGGTTCAGGTTATTCCAAAGGGAAGGTGTTAGGCACCCTTCGAAATCCACAAAGGTGGGTCCCGGCTGAACTCATTTTTTCAATTGAGGAGGAGATAAGAAATCATTTGCACGTATAAGAAAAAAAAAACATGTACAAAATAAGATAAAGAATGAATAACGAAGACGACCTAATATTTGCCTATCTTTAAACAAAATGACAATTACAATAAATAACTCAAAATGATTCTCGAATTTTGAATTCGAGTGTCTTCTTTGAGAAGAAGCTCCATGTACCTGTAAAAACACTTGGTAAAAGTGTTAATAATGAAAAATATGAATCAAAATAAATCAAAGAAATAATAAACAAAAGTAAACCCATCTAATATATATGGAAGACCTTGGAAATCGATGAAAATTTCTTCATCGGCCAAGTATTGAAACTTGAATAAAATAATTGAACTTAAAATAAATCCGTATTTTGTAATGAAAATGCCTCAAAAAGGTCTTAACGAATCTCCAAACAATGTGGAGATGATAACAAATTTAATTGGAACAAACAATACCAAACAAATAATCAACCAAGTAAAAGGTATTAACAATAAAGTAAGAGTAACGAAAATAAAAATAAAGAAAGTGATGCCATCACTATAATAACCATGAGTCAGAAACTTCAAAATTCATCAATCAAAAAATAATAAAACAGAAAGTCGTGAAAACAAACAAAACGATATATAAATTGCTGGAAATAAACAATATCAAACGTAAAAGTAAAAGGTGATCGGAGTTTGAACTCCTCCGGCCAATTTAAACGCAGAGAAGTAGAACGAGAGAAAAATACTACTAATAAAGATAACAAAAATAGTGAAAATCAAAGCAATAGCTAAAAGAAAATGGAGCAGTCACCGGACGAACTAACCACTTCACCGGAGAAAAAGGGACGAGGTTGTGGCGGTGATTTACTGGTTCACCGGAACGTCGTCGTCGTCGTCGTCGTCGGGCTGGTATTCTTTCACCGGAGAAGTCCAAGTTCACCGAAAAACCAACATAAGCCGCCGGATAATGAAAAATAAAGGTGGCCGGAGTTTGAACTCTTCCGGCCAGATCTGGAGCTTTTCGTTTGATGTTGGTTGCTGCAGTTGTGGTTTGTTGTTGAAGCTTCGCCGAAGCGTAGAGCTCGACGATGAAGCTATTGTTGGTAATTTCACCGGAGTTAGATGGTCACTCCGGTGATCTTTATGGGTCTGTTTGGTCGCTAATTAATGGACGGAGGGAGTGGAGGAGAAAAACAGTGGGTTTTTGTTTGGTGGAGTTTCGATGGAGATTCGACGGAGATGTGGTCGAGCTTCGTTAAAATCGATGGGGAAAAAAGAGGCAGTAAGGTTGTGGGTGGTGGAGAACAGTGGTGTTTGCTTCGTCGGAGTTGGAGTTTTCCGACGAAGGAGAAGAAGAGGGGACGGGAAAGGGAGACAGGAGTAGCGAAGGTGGTTGGGCAGTGTCACCGGAGATCGGAGTCCTGGTGGGTGTTCCAGTGATGTCGGTGGAGGTCACCAGAGTTGGACTCCGTGGGTGGTGGCCGAAAAAAATAGGGGAAAGGAGAAGAACAATTATTTTGAGTTTTTGCCAAATTTGGAAATTTTCACCACCATTAATTGTGATGGGAGTGGGTTAGTTTTATAGAAAAAATCAAAATCACTCAAGAGCAAAACCATGTGCTCAATACCATGGTTTTGAAAAACCATGTGCTATCCAAAACAATGACTATTTGATCTTATCCAAAACTATGGATATTTAACTTATCTGTGCAAAAATATCTTCTTCGTCTTTTACGAATTAACGGATTGTGATAAAAATAAATTAACAAATGTATTTAATGCCAGATAAGAATTTGGTTTGAATTTAAAACAGAAATAATTATTTAACAAAACTCAAACAACATTTGTTAATAAAAATGACTGCGTAAAAAATCAGCGACAACCAATAACTAAAAATTATAATAAATTGATAATATCCTAACATTTTCAAGAAAAAGGATAATTATCAATAACTTGTGTTAAAATTGAACAAAATATGTAAAAATCAAATTTTATGTTCTTTAATAAATAAAAAGCGCAAAAAGTATTTATTTGAAAAATGTCGGTCCAAAATTGGGTGTCAACAGAAGGAATAAAACAAAATAATTGAAATCATATATATGACATAAATCAAGAAAAGAGACAGAAGTAGGATTTTCATAAACATAATAATAATTAATTGTGAGTAGGTTTAGCTAAAACCATGAGAAAAGTATTCTGGAAAATACATATCTGAAATCATACTATGTAGAGTCATAAAATGAACATATTAAAGGTTGTCAAAGTAAAGTAAATACTTTTAGACAGTGAAAGTCTGACGAAAATCGTAATAGCTAAAATCTGAGTAAAAACTCATTCAGAGATAAAGTAATAAATTCATATATTTGTAATAACTATAACTGAATCATGTCTGAATCTACATATCTAAAATCATGCTATCTGAAAAGATATCATATTCATATCAATTCAAGTATAAAAATGAAGAAAAATCTTATAGGTGAGAATTTCTCATAACCGACATACATCACTTGAGCTAATGATATCCAATGTCTAATCCAGTTGGGAGGGTTGCCCCATACTTTGCCAAGGTATATGACCGATCTATCTATATGTGGATCCACTAATTTGAGCCTCCCATGGCGAAATGATTAATCGACATTGTGGTGAAAAAAAATCCCGTAGTAGCACGTAGTTCTGGAACTTGGGCTATCTAGAACCCTCATTTACTCAGTGCTAAATACTACTTTCAAAACTATTCTGGTAATCATATGGTCAATAACAATGTAAAATCACTCTATATCTACTGTAAAGGTCAAAACTTTACTAAAAACTATATCTTGAAAACTATCAAAACTTCACCCTTTTATGGGTTTAATCTATTTTCTTTGAATATTCGTAATAATATAAGAGTTCTAAATTCATGCTTTAAAACATAAGCTTCAAGAACTATATGCAAAATCATGCCAAGAACCAAGAAGGACGACAAGTAAAACCTCACAAGACATAGAAATCAAGGCAATGTTCATAAAGACCATAATCATTAATAAATATTTCAAGAAAATCAAGAATTAGGTTTAAATAAAGTGAGAATGTACAGTGGGTTTGTAAACCCTAACTATAATCTTGAATTCATAAATTCTAGAGTTTTGGATATGAGTATGGAAGGAATTCCTCATTGAAGTCCTACATACCTTAATTGTTTTCCAAGAAGTCAAGGAAGAAACTTAATCTGAGGAAAGTTTCAAGAATTTAGTTCTTGGAGTCTTGAATGAGTTTTTCTTGAAAATTCAAGGTTATGGTGTAGTATTTCATTAATAATCCAGAAAAAGACTGATTGAAATACTAGATATTGATTAGAATTACATGGGAGTAACTTAACTTAGATATTGATTATCAAATATTTAAACCTGATCTTGTGAAAAAAAAAATAAGTTTGTGGTACAGTAAGAAAAATTAGTTGAAGATATACAATATAACGACCCTCTTTGTCATTACGTACAAGTCCTTCGTTTAAAACTGCATGTCCAAAAATCCTTTCAATTTGAAAGTTACAAATTTCAGGCTAGGCTAGTTTTGAATGAAATCAGAGTGAGGTGAGGTCTAGGGAAATTCGAGAAGGATTTGGGCAGATTTGGGGGTGTTTGATTTAATTTATATTTAGTTAGAATGATAAGGAACCCGTAGGAATTTAAGAAATTGGATTTGAGTAAGTAGAACTCCCAAAATTGATCTTAGCATGAAGGGCCTTGTTTGAAATGTTTCGAATTTAAGGTGTGTTGCAAAAGTAGGATTTGTAGATGAAGACTGACTTTGCTATAGCAGCTGGCACGCTGCTATAGTGGTGGGCACTATAGTGGAATAATTTTCGATATAGCTGTGGTCAAAGGTGGTCAACGCTCGTAATAGCAACAGGTACAACTATAGCGGTGTTGCTATAATGGTTTTGGCCGCTGTAGAGATAAAAACCATAGATTAATTAAATATTTTTTCCAAAATAATTTATTATTTCAAAACTAGTTTTGGGGCAAATGAAGGGAGATTTAGGGTGAAACACACCAGTTTTTCTTCGTTTGGCCTTGTAAAGGTAAGTTATTCATTTCCGTTAACTTGTAATTGATGATTAAGCCTTAGAATTGCTAATTTACAGAGTTCGGGGAGGGTTTTAGGGCAGATTTTAGTTATTTTCTGGTGCAAGGGGGAAAATTAAATAATAAGTTAATTGATTTTGATTATTAACAGTTAATTTACCCTTGCATCTCGTCAATTCACTAATTTATCCATGGAATTGATAGCTTTAGGTGAATTACCATAGAAAAGCCCTAGAATGGGAAAGGAATGATTATGAACTTGACCTTAGGGGTTGGGTGTGACTTATAAGTCCCAACATGATAGGTCATTTCATTAATTTCATGTTTATATGCATGTTCTACACCACGAGCAAGCGGGAAATTGCACAGACAGGCAATGCTCCAACTTAGAGGGTTGTGCCAGCTTGGTTTGAGGTAGGTGATGGTATTATAGTTTAATCCAACTTGTTTTATATGTGCATGTTAACTATTTTGTAGTGTGGCTTGTTGGTGCATGTTGTTTGGTGTGGTCATTGCAAATGATTTTACAATTGCTACATGATTTGACCTACCTTACTTGCTAAATGTGGAATGTTCGGTACTTAGAACATTTTCATGAGTTTCTGGTGGAACAATGTTGGCAGGCACTTGCGTCTGGGGTTTTAGTACATGGATGGTAATTATCCCTTACAGGTCATGACTGGAGGGTGATTGTATTTCCCTTAGCGTGTATATACAAGGGTCTGGTGAGTTTGATGGTTCTATGAGTGAATCAGGGAATATATTTATATACTTAATAAATTGTCCTGACTTGTTTGACTTGGCTTGACTAAACTTGACCTGGTGATAATATGTTGGTTGTTGGTTTGATTCCCTAATTGCCTATTGTTGCTTGTTATGTTAAGTGTATGGTTGTTAAGCATGGATTAACTTATTGTACTATAAATTAGTTATGTGTTCATATGCTCATCTTGGGTTGGCCAAATGACCCTACCAGTACATTGTTGTTCTTGTATGCTGATACTATATTTGCATATTACTTTTGTGAGTGCAGCGCATATTCCAGCAGCTCCTACGAAACCTCAATTGTGATTCCAGCAGTCAACTCCAGATCTTAGGGTGAGCAGCATCTCCGGCTACCATAGAGCCTCTCCCTATTGGCATAGTTCCTTCTTTTCTGAACTTATGTTTTATTCAGTTTTTGGATTGCATCCCCTTCTTGACATTCTTTAGTAGTTTTGGTACGGACGACTTTCGGGTCCTAGGGGTGGTTTGTTTAAGTACAATGTTCCTCTTTTAGTTGTACTTATGAATTTTGTTTAGGTTTTGATATTTATTTATTGACGGATTAGCTCTTGACTCTCCTAAGTATTGATCTTTAGATGGTGTTTGAGTTTATATAGTTCTCCCACCTAGTGAGTAGTGTGGATTCCACTCACGACAGATTTGGGTCGTGACATACAAGGTCAAGTTGCTGATTATAAGAGATGAAAACTTTTGGAATGTTTTGCCAGAACATGCAATGAATCCACCTAATCTTGTGAGGACTGTTGGAAGACCATAGATCAAAAGAACAAGGGAAAAGGATGCAGCAATTAAAAGAGCAGGAGAGTGGGCTCACTCAAAAAAAGGAACTAGAATGACATGTAGTAAGTGTAATTCAATAACTCACAATGCAAGGATATACAAGGTAACGATTTTATGCAAATCTATATAAATGATTAATTTTATGAATATCTATATGAACTAATTTTATGTATTTTAATCTATTTTGGTGAAGAAGAATAAGGGGCAGGATTGAAGAAGAAAGGATCGATGCAAAATAATGAATGCATTTGTGTTTATTTTGTCTTGAATTTGGTAAACGCAAGACAATAAATGTTGTTATTTTGTTTTGACTTAAAGTTGGTATCAAATTATGAAGTTTGGTGAAGTATTAATGTCTAGTTTTTATACGATTTTGGTGACTATTTTTTATATTTTTACTTACTGTTTTTGTGACTTTATTGTGTTGGTTTCTTGGTTTGTAGTGAAGTGTGTTTACCAGATTTAGTGAAGGTGGATTGTTGCATTACTGGTTTGTGGTGAAGTGTGTTTACAGGTGAAGTATTTACTAGTGAATTTAGTGGAATTGTTTACCGGTTAATTTAGTGAAATGGAGTGCTTACTCGTGAATTTAAGGTAGAAATGTTTGCTAGTTGTTTAATCTAGTGTGTTGTGGTGAAGTGTTTGCTGGTGAATTTTTCTCAGGCTCTACATGGAATGAAGTGTGTTTACTGGTGAATTTAGTGTTTAAGGTAAAAGTACTTGCACTTTTTAAATTTTTGGTGTAATATGCTTAAATGTATATGACTTAGATGCAGTTATTACACCACAATTCCATGCAACAACCCTTGTCATTTCATTTGAAAATAAACAACCTTTTACCAAATCAACTATTCTACCCATGTCTGGCAATTATAACCTACTTATACATGCAAAAATTACTGCTTTAAAACATACCCTTCTACATGGATGTATCTGACTGCAGAGGCTTCTTTTACTTTTTATTTTGTTTAGCTTTTGATTGTCTTCTCTATTGTTATTTAATGTCAAATTTTCTATACTACCATACTTTTCCTTTGACAAGGTTAAAGTCTGTACTTCTATTCTTTCCTTCATTTTATTGTAGTTGTTTTATATTTAAAAGATAGTACTATCTACTGTACAATTGAATGTATATCTATTTAAATTGGATACACAATATAAATTGCAGTTCAATAATGTCATTACACAGGAGAAACGAGAGCTGGATAGAAACAATTATTGAGTGTAAGCTTGGGGTGCTTTGTATCCTAAATCCTGTTTGATTCAAGTTGGCTAGTTTACAATCAATCCTAAAATTTACTCAATGATAGTAATAAGTTGATGCTTGATACTTGAAACATATGTTAAAATTTTATTTTCTTTGAAGCTTTAATGACTTTGTGTGGGCAGTTCAATGATAAAATTCTTGATTTTCTCCTTAACATCATATTATCTTTTCTATTTCGCCATGTTCCTCTCTATGGCTGGTACTTTGAATATAAATGATCGTAAAGAACTGTGGCACTCAGGATGGTGGTCTGCCAATCTTTCCATGAATACTTCTCAAATTGTACTGCCCTTTTTTCTTCAAGAAAAGAATATTACAATCTACGGTTAGTATAGATGCATTTTCTAGAACTGTATTTTGCTTCAAATACTTCATATTTGATCAGTCAGTCATATGTAATTTCTTTAAAAGCTGAATGATGTTGTGTGATCTTCTAGACAGGTCAGGTTGTATATTTTTATGCTGGATATGACCAACTTATTTAACATGCTTCGTTTCGGCATGCACAATCACTTTAGTATTATAATAAAAAGGAGAAACGAGAGTTGGCCAGAAAGACCATTAAAGAAGCATGCTACTAAAATTTTTGGTCTTAAGTACTTCAACAAGAACATACATTCACTTCATACATCTTTTTCTCCTAAATTAAACAAGGACATACATTCGCTTCATGATCTCTACAACAAACAATATGAACAAAAAACATGAAACAAAAATGATAGCCTTCAACTTCTTGACTTTCTTCTCCAAAATCATAGCTTTTCTAGCCACTTGTGCTAAAATAAACTCCATTTATTTAATTTTCTTCTCCAAAATACTAATTTTTGTAGCCTCTTGGAAATTAACCAAATTCATTTCTTTAATTTTTTTTCTCAAATTTTCTTTTTCACCAGGTTTTATTCCATCGACTATTATTTTTAATTTATTTCTTTCAACCTTCAAAACATTCAATTTACCCTTTAGCTTACGCTCTTGGTGGGAGTTGTTGATTGTCTTGCTATTCTATAATGATCCATTTCATCTTTACTAAAAATATCTGCGGTATAGGCATAAACATCTTCTTTATCATAAGTGTTAGAATTACTTATTTAGTATGAGAGTGCATTAGATATGAATTAAGGTTCATCCCTCCATTTGATTATGTACATATTGATTTTAATAAAGGGTCCATGAACCCACCCTTTAACTAAAAAAATGAATTAAGTTCATACAATACCCCTAGCACAAAGTTAAGTTGGAAGTGTCCTTAGCGATTGAGTTTCGGCTAAGTTTAAAATAGGATCTACTTCAAACAATCACTCCTCCTAGAATATAAAGAGTTATGGGACCCAATACCTATTAAAATAAAGATCTCTGAGTCTTCTTTTCAATGCCACCAATCGTTTGTTAATTCACTTTTGTGAGTAAAAGTTATGGCCTTTTTACTGAAGACTGTCTGTGCTGAAAAGCCAAATCTACTATAGCGGAATTAGGCCGCTATAGTTGGATTCGGGCAGCATATATATCGATTTTTTTTATAGGTTTTAGTTCCTAAACTCAAAAATTTTCATTCCACAACCCTAGAGAGGCGTTTTCTTAAGTTTTCTATCGATTTCCTCCTTCAAGGTAAGTTCTTTCATCAATCTACCCTCGTTGAATTCCTAAATCCTTAGAATAACATTAGATTGATTATGGCAAGGGGTAAAAAGTTAACCTAGATGGAATTCTGGTGTAAAGTGAATTAATAGGTTGAAATCCCTTGAATTTGAGTTAGTGTTGATAGATTACATTCTTGGGACTACAAAATTGATCTAAACATTCCAACATATAGAGATTTTGAGTATATTGAAGGATAGAAAACCCTAGAATGATGAGTTTAGGCATGAACTTGGGTTAAAATCAATGAAAGTTAGGTTATATGCCTAGAATTGGTAGAACAATGATTGAATAGTTGTTTGATTGTTATTGTTATCCAGTTGAGCAGCAAGAAAAGGCAAGGCAACTACGAAATTGTGTATTCCGTAGCAGCAGCTTGGCACCCAGATAGGCTAGGTTTAACGTATAGTAGATATCAGTTAAATTACATAACTATAACATAGTTTGACGGAGGATTTCATTCTTAGGCCTGCGGGCACGGTGAATGGTTGGTAATAATCGAAATGTGAACATGAATTAAATCTAATTTAGTTTAAGTATTATTTTAGGGAAATTCTTTGATGATTTTGTGGATTATGTTTTAATTATGATAATTCATGAGAATATATGTATGTCGGTATCCGATTATGGGACTATGGATTGTGAAAACTAGTAACTAGTAATTATGGTATTTTTCAAAATTGGAAGGTATTGATGTAAACTGATTATAGTGAATAGGTTGGAAACTTTGATTGAATTGATGGATTGTAATCATGGTTGAGCAATTGGGTGATGAATTAGTCTATTCTAAAGTTTTGTAATAATTTTATGGTTATTAAGAATTGAATCAAGGATAATTATCTATAAATAAGCGAATTTAACTAAATGCTTGGTCATTAATTGGTTACACTACATAATAATAAATATGGATACTTGATTTTGCTTGAGAAGCTATTGAACATGCTAAATGATTTATCATAAATATTGTTGAATAATGAAATTATTATATTTCTGGATAAAGCCTGCGTTGTGGTGTAAGTGGTGATATTTATAAACTTACTTGATGATTGCACTTGAACCAGTAGGTGATGGTTTAATGTAGTTGAAAATCCAATCTGGTTTATCTGTGCATGTTAACTATTTCTTCACATACTTGTTATAACGCAAGGAGAGTAAATTGTTGAATGATATCCTAAGTGTTAATCACATAAAATGAGACTATATTAAGGGCCTGTTGATTGTACAAGTATGAATGTTTTATTCTCATTGTGGTTGTGATTGTTGGGATATCTATTATTATTGTGGGATGAGCTAGTAAAGGACATCTTCACGAGATTATTATTATTATTATTGTGAGATGAGCTGGTAATGGACATCTTTACGGGATTATTATTATTATTATTTGTGAGATGAGTCGGTAATGGACATCATCACGGGATTATTATTATTATTGTGAGATGATACATAATGGACATTTTTACATGATTATTATTATTATTATTATTATTATTATTATTATTATTATTATTATTATTATTATAATTATTATTGTGAGATGAGTCGGTAATGGACAACATCACAGGATTGGTTGATATAAGGATGACAGACACTAGATGTCTAGAATTTTTGGTACATGGATAGAGCTAGTCCCCTGCAGGTCATGGCTAGTGGGCGAACATAAGACCCTTAGCATGTGTGTACAAGGATTGGTAAGTTTGACGGTTTCTTGAGTGGACCAGATTTGTTTGTTGATTTATTTATATTTGATTTCTTGAATGGGCCGGATTTGTTTGTTGTATTACTTATCTTTGGTTCCTTGAGTGGACTGGGTTTGTTTGTTGACTTATTTATGTTTGGTTCCTTGAGTGGACCGGTGGATATCATTGGTGTTATACTGGATCCTTGTGTGGTCTGGGCTACTGCATAATTGAAAGGTATAATTTCTATTAATGTCTATTTAAAGAAAAATTGAGGCAAGGTGCAACAATAAATTGTTGTTAGTCGTGTTCTTGACTTGTTAACTGTCTATCATAACTTATACTTTCCTGGTTATTGGTTGTTGTCATTGGTCAGGATGTTGCCTTGGTGGATTTCTGTATTGAATTATACCTGTTTGATTTGTTGATATAGATGGAAAAAAAGTAAAGTAAAGATATTGTTGACTTGTTATTAGATAGTTATGTGTTAATATGATGCATGGGTGCCTCTACAAGTAGGTATTTCCAAGAAACATAATAATTGTTGAGGTCATTGAATGGGTACTAAGGGCTAGTATTCTCCATGGGCATTGTCGTTGAGTCCTTAATGAAGTGGTGTGCTCTCATATTTAGGCTAGGTCAAAGATCTAAAGGCTGGTATATTTGAGGGAAAAATTAAATTTACTCATATTAAGTGATGATATGAACTATAGACTGAGGAAAGTTAAACTGTCACATTATATGTACATGATTTATCTTGAATTTTTATATTACATGTTATGTACTTTAACCTCGGTCGGCTGATAATGCCTACCGGTACCTATTGTTTGAACTGATGCTACACTTGCTATACCCTTTTGGGGGTATAGTCTGGTTGCAGGGTCAGTTGATGTTTCTCAGGTGATGTGGATAGTGATCTCCAGCAGCTTCTACTCTTCTCCTTCCTACGTTGAGAGTTGTGTCCTTTGTGTTGTCATTTACTTATTAGAAGCTCTTAAATATTGTCTAGACTAGGTCCTCGGGGAAGGATGTTTTCTTTCATGTATTTAAAAAGGAGTTTGTAATAAGTTTTTATATTATTGTGAAGAGTTTTATGATATTTCGTTGTGACTTTCGCATTTCTCAATTGGGTGGTAAGGGTTCTCTTATCTAGATAAATTAGAGTAGGTTCCCTCACGATCCGTTAGTTGGGTCGGGACACATTTCCAATATCCACATGAAGTAACCTACATTTAATGTACAAATTCAGCTATACATAAATACTTACTAATTTAACCAAGAAAATTCAATATATAAACATATGATGATACTTTAACATAGTCATATAGATTGTAATCTCTGCAAATCTTCGCGCTGGAGTTACATACTCAATTAGAGTTCTTACAAGTTACAAGTTAAACCTTCCATTTACAGTAATTAACTTACAAGAAGCATAAAGATATCCAAACAAAAATTAATTTATATATGCAGTCATTTATCCAAACAAAAATTAATTTACAACTTACTTTGGGTCTTAGACATTTGTAGAACCTTCTCCCAGTATTGGAATTGGTTCAAACCGTCAAATTCAGAGCATTGAATCCACAATTACATTTTTTACAATATCGAATTTCAAATGAGTTGGTATAGCCTTCCGACATAGCTTCAAGATTTAGGGGGAATAAAGTCGCAATGAACCCAGATGAAAGAAACTAGCCACCGTAATGTCTTAGATGAAGAATAGTAGCCACCAAAATGAAGAACCCAAGTCAATATGATTTTTTTTGGAAGATTTTATGTCAAATAAGGGGTAGATCTATTTTTATCCTTTAATTTGAAGATGGGTCAAATTTTTTAAGACGGTTTGGATGCTGTATTAAATGGGCTAATTGTCTACACTAGATGCTTATGTGGACAGGCCATGTGGCATATTTTCTACGTGGTCTGCTTGGTCGCATTCCGTTAAAGTGCGGGGTAGAAATGAGCCAATAGTTGGACGGGAGGGGTATTTTTGAGACCAAAAGCAAACAGATGGTATTTTTGCTCCAGTTAGAATAATTTAGAGGTAGTTTTGATCCTTTTTCATTTATTTTTTAATTTAATCAAGACTCAAACCTACAAAAAATAATCGTGTAATAAATAAATATTCTAGGAAGAAAGATTCAAGCTAGGATGGCAAAATGGTTTAGAAAAATTGTAATGACCCTCCCGATCATTTCCCTCATTTTCGTGCGTTCTCGACGTTTAGATCTTTCCTATAACTGCCCTAAGTTATTTGTGACTTGCTGGGACTTACAGTTCGGTGTCCGGGCAGTTTGTTTGACAATTTTATTTATATCGAACATGTTGTGAAATATTTAAATTAAATTAGAATTTGGTAAACAGATATAGTTAATTACCTTTCTAAAATGTTTTGATATTTATAAAATTCTTTAGTTATGATATATCTATACTACTTTATAATAGTTTCATAACCTATTAATATTTTAAACGGAGATAGTAAATCTAGATACGTTAAAATAATAATATTATTTTATAGAAGTTTTATTCGAAATAATTTTTTATTAATTATGGTATATTCAAAATGTTGTATTTATTTTACCACGGACCTATACAATACCCGAGTGCATACATAATGGAAGGGAAATTTGGTAGTGATGGCACCACTACCCACGTGGAAGTGGTGGGTACTTACAAAATGATGCCACTAATCCTTTCCACAAATTGCAACATTAAATTGTAAATTAATGATGCCACTAATCCTTTCCTCAAATTTCCAATATTTATGTGTGGTTAATGATTTAAGTTTCCATTTTTAATTGGACAAAGCTTCCCATTAAATGTATTAGCTAGGTATATATATATATATATATGTATTATCTAGGTGTATATATATATATAAACCTTCAATAGCACTTGGGATTCATTTGATTTTCATTGTAAATTGAACATGTAGATCCTTTGCATGTTTGTACGAAAAAGAAGAATTTTTGTGGAAAGATTATTTTTGATGATTTATTCGATCATTGAAAGTAAATTAATTATCTGCATCAAGATATTCAAGCTCGAGAGTCGCGTGTTTTATAGTATAGCGTCTTTATATCGTAAGTTTTTTGAATAATTTTAGCTTAAAGTAGCGTATTTGAATTGTTATTTGGCGGGGTTGATGTTGGTGTTGTTTTAGAGATATTTTGAGCTCGGATTTGGGTATATATGTTGTGACTATTAGTCACTGAGCTATATGGGACGTTGTGATGATTTTGATTTTGCGATTCCGCGAATGAGCCCCACGTGGGATTTTTGGTCGTTTTCCGACCTGGGGAATATGGGTATCAATCTTCATGTTGTGAGATGTAGTCTATTATTTTGATAGCGTGGCAGAAGTCGGAGGCCTCTCGAAAGGAAAAGGCTTCTATTTAGCACGCTTCGGCAGACATTTGGCGGCATCCAGGTAGGCTAGGCTTACCTTATAACTAAACTGAGTTTATTTATAGTATTTGCATTCTATTGTGCTAGTGTTTGGGCTGGTAGTTGTAGATGGGTGTTGGCTTGCTATGATTAGGCCTTTTGGGCCGGTTAGGGCCCGTTATCTTCGTGGTGTGCCAAAGATGACCTTTATAGGGTTGGCTAATATTGTACCACTATTAGTAGGGGGTTGGGGAACCTTAGTTCAGACTCGGATAGGTTTAGCCCAGACTTGGTTCTGGGACCCCATAGTGGGCCCCACTACTCTTCACAGTTGACATAGTTAACCTTAGACATTATTGGGCTTAGTTAAGCCCTGAGATACACTTTTAGGATATCATTTGGGTTGGTTTACCCTAGTTTTGACTTTTTTAACCCATTTGGCCCTGTTGACCTCCAATAGCATAGCACCTTACCGGGATTGTTAGCCTTGGCCTAGTGTTGGGACTCGCCTTACCATGATACACTCGAGATACCCGACATGGTATTTATGTCACCTAGTAGTAGGTTGTTTACCTCGAAGGACCCAGGGATTGGCCTTGAAGTACATTGTGGGTTAGCTTCTTTATTTATACCCCGATTTTAGTCTGGGCTAGCACATCCCCGTTTACTTTTATTTGTACGGATTCTAGAACTGTTGTGATTACTAGATATTATTAGTTCCAGTTCGAGTTTGGCCACTAATTCAAATATGATAGTTCTGGTTACTGATTATTATGAGTTTCGATTAGAGTTCGATCACTAATTATGGTACAATCTGAGATTTTTGGTACTGGGTACTGTGGTTCTGATATTATGGTTCTTGGAGTTTCGGTTCAAGTCCGGCATCGGGCCATGAGTACTGATATATATCACATATATGGCCTCTTGTTAATACCCACTGTGACCTATTCGAATCCGGCGTCTAGCCTCTTGTTATTACCCATTGGTGCCGGTTCAAGCCCGGTACACCCCTGGATGACTACTATGGTTACTAGATACTAGTTAAGCTATGAGTTACTGACAGTTCAGCTTTTACCTTCCTTGTGTGTCCCACCGACTTATAGGGGCACGATCGGGTTTTGTTTTCCTTAGTGTACCTTCTAGGCTTATGGGGGCTCAGTTAGGTTATGTTTGACCTATCTGTTTACTACTACTTTACTTACTTTCTGCATCATTTCATTTATGCATTTATCATGCTGGTCCAGTTCGGTAGCTCTTTATCGTATCCCTATTTACTGCTGACTTAGCATGCACCCTCGCACTTTAGTTATGCTTATTTTATATTGATCTCAGTCGGCCAATGATGCCTATTGAGTACCCGTTGCCTAGTACTCATACTACACTTCTGCATCTTTTTTTCAGATGCGGATTCGGGCACCAGTCGGTGGCAGTGACGTGATCCTCCCTTCTCAACACTGATTAGAAGAAGGGTGAGCTTGTTGCCGTTCAAAGATAATCCTACTTCATCTAATCTTATATAGTATTTTGTACTCGAGACTATTGTATATATTATGTATATTTTTTATTCTGTCTAGTACTCATGGCTCTAGTTCTGGCCTTACCAAATCTTGGGAGGGGTTCATCTTTATACATCGTCCTCTTCCTCTTCTGTCTTACCATGTTTGTATCATATTCTTTTTATTATGCTTCCTACTTCTTCTGGTTATTGTTGTTATGTTTTCATTTTTACTTCCTTCTAGTTTCTACCCATTAGCCCGTTGTTTGCCGCTCAGGTGGGTTACGGTAGGCGCCATCATGACTTGATAAAATCTGGTCGTGACAGCTTGGTATCAGAGCCTAGGTTTCACCAATATTATTGGTACTGGAGCCAATATTTTGTAGAGACCCACGAATCGGTACAGAGACGTCTGTATCCTATCTTCGGGAGGCTGCGAAACATTTTTAGGAAAAATCTCATCTTTTTGATTCATCTACATGGGTTGGGTCTGAGTTGGTCTCTAAACTTTATTTGGGTCACTCTTTTCCAGATGGCTAGGATGCGAAGAGCGGTGGTCGGGGATCAGGACCCCGAGCCCGCTACTAGAGCTCCAGTTAGGGGCATGTTATGAGTGTCGGGTTGTTGGTCACTTTGTTCATGAGTGTCTCTGGCGTGGGATAATTGAGCTATCAGTG
Organism: Capsicum rhomboideum; assembly: GCA_031232105.1. Taxonomy (NCBI): domain Eukaryota; kingdom Viridiplantae; phylum Streptophyta; class Magnoliopsida; order Solanales; family Solanaceae; genus Capsicum; species Capsicum rhomboideum. The sequence continues at coordinate 122,191,229 of CP124712.1, read as the reverse complement.
CAGACTACACAACCTATCAGAACAGTACCGCCTCCAGCTAGGAGTGGTGCACAGGGTTTCAGAGGTGGTCCTCAAGGAGGTAGGATAGGTGGTCATGTGAGCACCCAGTCTGGTAACGGACAGGGCCATTTGTATGCTATACCAGGTAGGCCAAAGGCTGAGTCTTCGGATGCTGTGATCACAGGTACGATTTTCGTATGCCATCAGTCAGCTTCTGCTTTTTTTGATCCAAGTTCAACATTTTCATATGTTTCTGCCTCGTCTAAGCCGCTATTGGGTTTATGTTTTGAGTCTTTATTTATGCCATTGCGTGTAGCTACCCTCATGGATGGTTTTTTAGTAGTTGATCGGGTATATAGATCTTGTTTGATGACTGTTTAGGGGTTTGCTACTCGAGTTAACCTCATTGTATTGGATATGGTAGATTTTGATATGATTCTAGGCATGGACTAGTTATCCCCTTACCATGCGGTCTTGGATTATTTTGCTAAGATCATCACCTTAGCCATGCCTACCACACTCCCGGTTTTATGGTAGGGTTCTTTTAGCCGCGTGCCAACGGGATTATTTCTTACATTCGGCTAGGAGACTGATATCGAGGGGTTGCGAGTCATTCCTTGCTTATGTTCGGGATGTTAGTGCTGAGAGTCCGTCACTTGACTCTCTTCCTGTCATTTGTGATTTTCCTGATATTTTTCCTACGACCTGTCTGGCCTTCCTCCTGAGCGTGAAATGGATTTTGTTATTGACCTCGAGCCGAGCACCCGACCTATTTCTATGGCTCCTTATCGCATGGCTCTTGCCGAGCTGAAGAAGCTAAATAGTCAGCTTTAGAATATTCTGGGTAAGGGTTCCATCAGTCCGGGCGTGATATGCGAGCCCCGTATCAATACCTGTTTGAGTCTTCAGGTACTTCCTTATCCTTTACTTTCGCGAAAGAAAGTCCTTTTAGTAGTGGATGCTGTAATGACCCTCCCGATCATTTCCCTCATTTTCATGTGTTCTCAACGTTTAGAGCTTTCCTATAACTGCCCCAAGTTATTTGTGACTTGCTGGGACTTACAGTTCAGTTTTCAGGCAGTTTGTTTGAGGATTTTATTTATACCGAACATATTGTGAAACATTTAAATTAAATTAGAATTTCGTAACAAGATATAGTTAATTACCTTTCTAAAATATTTTGATATTTATAAAATTCTTTAGTTATGATATATTTATAATAGTTTTATAACTTATTAATATTTTAAACGGAGATAGTAAATCTAGATATGTTAAAATAATAATATTATTTTATAGAGGTTTTATTCGAAATAATTTTTTATTAATTAGGGTATATTCAAAATGTTGTATTTATTTTACCACGGACCTATACAATACCCGAGTGCATACATAATGGGAGGGAAATTTGGTAGTGATGGCACCACTACCCACGTGGAATTGGTGTGTACTTACAGAATGATGCCACTAATCCTTTCCACAAATTGCCAACATTAAATTGTAAATTAATGATGCCACTAATCCTTTCCTCAAATTTCCAACATTTATGTGTGGTTAATGATTTAAGTTTCCCATTTTTAATTGGACAAAGCTTCCCATTAAATGTATTATTTAGGTATATTTATAAACATTCAATAGCACTTGGGATTCATTTGATATTCATTGTAAATTAAACATGCAGATCCTCACTAGTGTATAAGTATATCTGCATATTTGTACGATAAAGAAGAATTTTTGTGGAAAGATTATTTTTGACTATTTATTCCATCATCGAAAGTAAATTAATTATCTACATCAAGATATTCAAGCTCGAAAATTGCGTGGTTGATAGTATAGCATCTTTATATCGTAAGTTTTTCGGACAATTTTAGCTTAAAGTAGCGTATTTAAATTGTTATTTGGCGGGGTTGATGTTGGTGCTATTTTAGAGCCATTTTGAGCTTGGATTTGGGTATTTTTGTTGTGACTTCACTGAGCTATTTAGAACGCTGTGACGGTTTCAATTTTACGATTCTACCAACGGGCACCACGTGGGATTTTCTATCATTTTTTGACCTGGGGAATATGGGTATCAATCTTCATGTTTTGAGATGTAGTTTATTGTTTTGATAGCGTGGCGGAAGTTGGAGGCCTCTCGAAAGGGGAATGCTTCTGTTTAGCAGGTTTCGGCAGGCATTCGGCGGCATCCATATAGGCTAGGCTTACCTTATCCCTAGACTGTGTTTAATTATAGTATTTGCATGTTATTGTGCTAGTTTTTGGGCTGGTAGTTGTAGATTGGCATTGGCTTGCTATGATTAGGCCTTTTTGGGCCGGTTAGGCCATGTTATCCTCGTGGTGTGCCAAATATTACAGGGTTGGTTAATGTTGTACCACTATTGGTAGGGGGTTGGGTAACCTTAGTCCAGAATCGAATAGGTTTAGCCCAGACTTGGTTTTGAGACCCCGTAGTGGGCCCCTCTACTCTTCACAGCCGACATAGTTAACTTCAGACATTATTGGGCTTAATTAAGCCCTGAAATATGCTTTTAAGACATCATTTGGGTTGGTTAACCCTAATTATGACCCTTTTAACCCGTTTGGCCTTGTTGACCTCAAATAGCATAGCACCTGACCGATATTATTAGCCTTGACCCAGTGTTGGGACTTGCCTTGCCATGATACACTCGAGATACCCGATTTGGTATGTATGTCACCTAGTAGTAGGCTATTGACCTCGAAAGACTCAGGAATTGGCCTTGTAGTACATTGTGGGCTAGCTCTTTTATTTATACCTCGGTTTCGATATGGGGCCAACATATCTCAGTTTACTTTTATTTGTATGGATTCTGGCACTGTGGTGATTACTGGCTATTATGAGTTTCGGTTCGAGTTCGGCCACTGATTTAGATATGATAGTTCTGGTTACTAATTATTATGAGTTTTGGTTCGAGTCCGGCCACTAATTATAGTACGATCTGAGAGTTATGGTACTAGGTATCGTGGTTCTGATATTGTGGTTCCTAGAGTTTCGGTTCGAGTCCGGCATCGGGCCATGATTATTGACATATATTACATATGTGGCCTCTTGTTATTACCCACGGTGACCAGTTCAAATCTGGCGTCTGGCCTCTTGTTATTACCCATTGGTGTCGTTTCAAGCTCGGTACACCCCTAGATATCTACTAAGGTTACTAGATACTGGTTCAGCTATGAGTTACTGACGGTTCTGCTTTTACTTTCTTTGTGTGTCCCACCGGCTTATGGGCGCACGGTCGGGTTATTGGTTTCTTCAGTGTGCCTTCGGGACTTATGGGGACCCAGTTAGGTTATGTTTGACCTGTCTATTTACTACTGCTTTACTTACTTTCTGCATCATTTCACTTATGCATTTATCATACTGGTCCATCTTGGTAGCTATTTATTGTATCCTTATTTACGGCTGACTTAGCATGCACCCTCGCACTTTAGTTATGCTTATGCTATATTGAGCTCAGCCAGCCGATGATGCCTACTGAGCACCCATTTCTCGGTACTCATAGTGCACTTCTGCATCTTTTTCCTCGATGAAGATCCGAGCACCAGTCGGCGGTAGTGACGTGATCCTCCTTTCTCAGCACTGATTCGGAGAAGGGTGCACTTGTTGTCGTTCGAGGTTGATCCTACTTCATCAACTCCTGTATAGTTTTTGTACTCGATACTGTTGTATATATTGTGTATATTTTGTTTCTGTCTAGTACGCTGATCTTGTACAGTTGTGGCTCTAGTTCTGACCTTACCAGGTCTTGGGAGAGGTTTAGCTTTATACATTGTCCTCTTCCTCTTCTGTCTTACCATGTTTATATCATATTCTTTTTATCATGCTTTCTGCTTCCTCTGTTTATTGTTATTATGTCTTTATTTTTACTTCCTTCTCGTTTCTGCCTATTAGCCCATTGCTTGCCGCTCCGGGCTATGGCTTGGCTTGTCTATTGGTGGGTTACGGTAGGCGCCATTATGACTTGAGAAAATTGGGTCGTGGTAAAAATGGTTATCTATCCAATCCAATCCATTTTAAATGGGTTGTGATGGGTATATTCATTTATATATTTTTATATATTAAATATTAAATATTAAATATTTTAAATAAATATAAATATATACATCATATTATCGCATATTTTCTAACAAACTCTACAAGAAGAAGAATACAAGGGAAGACTAAAGAAGAAACAAATTATTAAAGAAATAAGAGAAATTCCATGGGTGCAATCACAATTTCATAGCCACAACCGTGAAATTTTTTGAAAGAAGTTGCAAAGCTCATGGGTGTTATCATCACTTCATACTCACACCCGTCAAGTAGTAGAATAGAGAAAGAAGTTATAAGTTGACGGTTATAACCACCACTTCAAATGATGCATTCATGGGGGAAACACTATGATTTTCTATAAATAGAGGCATCACTTTGATTACAAATCATCCAACACCATAAGCAAGATATAAGAATTAGTCTTGTTTACTTTCTCTTCCTGTCTTTTCTTTTTGTAGGGTAGTATTTTTCTTTTCTTTATTAATTTCTCCGTAATGTAGTAATTTCTTTATTTTGGGATAGTTGATGAAGCTTGATATATTTATAATATTATTTTTAGCTTTAATACATGCTTCGCCTGAATATTTAATATATAATAACTAATAAGTAAAATAGTATAGAAGAGTGTGGCTAATTTTTAGTTATTTATTATTCCAAATCTTTAATCTTGCTTCTTTCGGTTCTTAGCCTCATGGAGGGATTGACTCAAGCACGTTTATAGATTTAAATAATCTCTATCTTATTCTTCCAATCCATATCCTCGGGGAGGGATTGACTCAACTAAGATTATTGATTTGAGGGATCTCTATCTTATTTCTTTCAGTCTGTATCCTCGCGGAGAGATTTTCTCATATAAGTTTATTGATTTAAAGATTACTTGCAAGAAGTTTCAGGACAACACATATGAAGTGACTCATCTATACAGGAAAATAGTGTTGCATCTTCATGTTCGAGGTAGAGATAAAGTTAAATGAAAGCAAACATTACTGCAGATGAATTGTTATCCATAGCAGTTATGCTCTGCACTAATGTAATACACCAGTTTTAGCCACCTTGTCCTAGTAGTTTTAGCTGATTGTATGAGTTAAAAGCAAGGCTAGGTTCTGCTTTTTTTTTTTTACTTGTGGTCTGATGTGTAGTGGAGTAGATAGTCAAAGTCTACTCTTGGGCGACATTGAAAATATGTTTGGTATTAATAGAAATTACTGTTTAACCAAAAAAAAAAAGATTACTCGCAAGAGGTCTTTATACCTTTTAGCACAATTCAGGCAAGAAAATAATTTGATTTATTATCACTAATCTTAAATCATTTAATTAACAAAACCTCATGAAATGTTAATTAAATATTTATTTTTTAGTGAGTAAAATATAATTATTTTAGTAATAAACAATTGTTCTATAGATCGAAATACATGTGGAGACTGAGATTTTATATACTAATATTATCAAGTGAATTCATCGATTCTCAACTCTTTTTAAATATATAAATCTTTCGGAAGTGGTTTATTTTACTTTAAATAATTTATAATTCAAAACTCACCTTTCAACAATTTGGCTATCTTAAATAGTAATCAAGATAATACAAATTTGTAGCTTGGATGGTTCCAATCTCTATCAGACGATATCTTAAACTATACTATAATTTGACAGAGTACGAGTAACAAAATCTTATATACATTGGACTCGTCAGGTTGGATATATGATATATTCAAAATGGGCTTAAAATGGGTTAACTCATACTATCCACTCAAAATATGGGAAATCTATTGAATAAATTGGGTAAATGAAACCCTATAACCCTATTATCCAATGCAGGAAAAAAAACCTACAACCCACTCACCCAAGCAACGCGAGGTATGCCTCATCCTCCAGGGGACACCACTATGGCTCCGGCAAGCACCACCCAGGCTCCGGCCAACAGTGTCCAATCTTCGACGACTTCTCCAGTAAGTCCTTTGCCACCATCTTTATTTTTGTCTCTACCTAGGTTCTCTTTCTTTTCCTATTTTTGTAGCTGGGTTTTCTTTCTTTTTTAATTTTTTGAACTGGAATTCTCATTTGGTCTTCAATTTTTTTCCACATTTGGTTCTCATTTTTTTTATTTTTGTAACTGGAATATATGTGCATTCTTGAATTTCAGACATTGGTGATTGTCGTTGTTTATGAAAGCTGATGGATATTTGGCGATACCCTTTTACTTGTTGTCACACTTTATTTGTTGTTAGTTTATGGAAGATGATGTATAAATGTCGATACCCTTTTCATTTAATGACCTAATTAAGCAAATTAGTGCTCTGTCTCTTTGTTGTGTGTTTGTTCTTAATTCTGTTCATAAACTACTGTCTATGTGGTCCTTTTTCTGCTTCAATTTTAGAGAGTTGAATATTAATAATATATAATTGTTGATTTAGGTAGAGATGCCAATGGAAGGTAATGTCGATTCTTGCGAACAAAGTACTTCAATTGCATTAATATGAGGCAAAAAGAAGACATCAATTGATTGGGATTCTTTTGTTAAGTCTAAGCCTGATATTTCTAGTGATAGAAAGTTTGAAGCCTGATGTATTTTGTGTGAACAAGACTACATATTGGCCGTTACATCTAGAATATCAAATTTGAGGTGTCATTTGGTGAATAAACATTCTTTGCATAAGGGGAAAGAGTCTCGGAACGAACGAATAGGTCAAAAAAATTACCAAGAGAAAATTGATTTTTTTCTAACTGTTAAAGTTATTGCATTCCGTCAAAATACTAACATCTATTTACCATCAATTTGGGACAGGTAGATTTATAGGTGGATCAAGAGAACGTGTTATGGCTTTAGCTTCTTGTTAGTGTCGTTAGTTTGCAAAGTAAGGAATGAACAATGTAAATAATATAATCTATAAGCAAAATAGAAGTTAGAAATGCGTATGGTGATTTTCTAATCTCGCAGAACAGAATGTGATACGATGAGATAGAATGCAATAGAAACAAAGACAGGGAACGGGTTACCTACTGTTAATCCAACATCAACAATCTTTGATCTCTTTGAGTGGTATTCCTTAGATTAGTATTGCTTATGCATTTCCAATTGGGCTTGGTGCTTTTGTTTTAAAAAGCCCTGGAAATCAGGAACAATGATGGAGTCCACAGCTCTTTATCCATGAGCCGACCTTAATTGTTGTATTCATTAAGTTATTTATACAACGAGTGTAATGAACAAAAGTATATCAGGCAAGCTAAGGCAATAGAGAAAACTTAAGAACAAAGCTAGAGATTTTTTATTGCATAACGATAGAGATGAACAAAAAAAAATGACATTACAATGGGGAGGGGGTGTCTATTTAGAGGGTACAAGGACTGCTTTCGACCAATAGGAGTCCCACTTGAACCCTTTCATACAGCAACCAATGGACGAGGGCTACTTGTTGCCAAGTTATTGGAAGATGCCAACCTAATATTGCATGTCTGACATGGTTCTATTGAGGAACGCCTGTGCAGCTGAGAGCTCTAACACACTTATCATTTTGTCTGTCTTTTCGTGCGTAGTCACCATTGTTGCTAGTCTCATGCTATCTCTTCCTCACTGGAGAGGGCCTCTTCCCATCTCAGTTTTGTTCTTGGGTTGCCTCCATCGCAGGTTGGTTCTAATTCTACCCGAGTCAGCCCAATCCTTACTAAAACCATTTTCCCCATACAGATAGCCCCTCCGCTTTTTGAGGTTAGTGATGACTTTATTTGAGAAGCGAAAAGATCCAAAAGCTAGTTGGCCCAAAATTGTCGTTGAGGCACTTTACTTATACTAACCTTTTCTCCATAAAACACGTGTCATCTTTTTTTAGATGCGTGTTCATCCCATTTTCTTAGTCCTTTTGAGCTTATTTCGGCTAATTTACCTCGGTTCTCCCTTCTTTCATCTACTCCATAAATACTCCACTTCGTGAGCCCCTTATCTTTTTCTACTCATATTTTTTCCATTGTACCATTCCTAAACCTGCATCTGGTGATGTCTACTTCAACCTTTTCTAACACAGAAGCAAACACCATCATTGCCCTCATCGAGATGACCAATGTTAATTTCAACACTGTGGCTCCCGATCTAGGAATAATCGGTGACACTATTTCTCCTATTATTTTTCTTGAAGTTCCTGTTGCAGACGATTTCAATCGTTCTTCTACTCCTGTTGATGAGAACTTTTTCAGCTTCTTGACTGTAACCATAAATGATACCGATTCCACTCCCTGGTGGACTCAGTGGTTTTCAAAAAATTTGGCTTCAAGATTAATTACAAATGTCACGAGTTTGGGGATCGTTTGTCCTCGTCAGAAAAATGATCCATTGTCTATTTCATGTCCTCGATAGATGAAAGTCCCCTTCAGATAGTGAAATATAATTGTGGTTGGCCAACTGATGTTGAAGTTCTTTCTCCCCTTCCCTTAGAGAACATTTCCACCTTCAAGCCTGGTTTCCTAGGGATCTACACCTACCTTTTCACCATTGGTCTTGGTGGTGGCCCAATTATTCAATTCATCCTTCGCCTATGTGAGGTTTATGGAATTTCTCTAGGTGATGTTGCACCTATAGTTTGGAGGGTCGGTGCCTGTCTCCATATTATCACCCACATCTTAAGATTAGATTTTACTCCCGACTACTTTATCAATTTTTACAGCCCTCGGATTATTTGTAAAAAACTTCTTACTGTCAATTGTTAGGGAGCAAGGGTGTGCTCTCAGATCTGGATGAGCCTGCCAGTGGCAAGAAAAGTACATGTTTATTCGTTCCAATGTCCTTCTAGGCGAGCCTGCCCTTTTTGAGGAATGGAACTGTCAATGTAATCTCCCCTTACCCTTCATTCATAAGATTTTATCTCTTATTTCTTCCTTCATTTTTATTCTTCCACAGCCAAAGCTTGGGTTCCACCGCCCATAGATTATCCAACCCTGGGTTCGAAAGATTAGCGAATCTGTACGTTCAGAGAAGCACGCTTAGGATTACATATCTACCAAGAAAGGATGGATCTCCAAGGACCACGGTATCTCTGTCCCCTCATTCTTAATATCCCAAACATTCGTATTGACACTAATCGTTTCCCCTCAGAGATCAAAGTCGGTGACACTGTACTCCACTGGCATAACTTATTTTCGACACCCAAGGGGTTCGACCTTTTGCTTGTTCAGTAGCTTGAAGAAGCTGGGAAACCCTCAGAGGCAGATCCTCAATCGAAAGAAAAAAATAATAGGGGCTCGTTCATCCTCAGGAAAAAGGCCAAGGACAAGTGGTTTGTCGTTTTGTTTGAGGGGGCAACAACTCATATTGTTGCATCAAGGGGTACTTCTACGGAGACCCAGTCTCTTAGAAGGAATCCATCCGTGTGCCTAGCAGCTACCCTACCAGCAGAGTTGTCGTCCTCAGGCGGGGATGCTGATGATGCCGTCGAGAGTCTTCCCCACAAACAGTCGGTTGGTCTGAGTTCCCATCGTAAGGCCCCTACTTTTTCGTCGATCAAGTATTGGCAAAAGGTGTACCCTTATCCAATTGAGCAAATCTCAATGGATGAGGCAAATAGTTTGTCGCCACGTGATGACCATACTCTTCTTAGGGGCACTTTTGGGTCTTGTCATGGGTGAGCCGGTCTAACCCCCAATAAATATTATTTTCCTCTTTTTGTCTTCTTCTAAGTCTTATCTTTCTATTTGATGTGCAATAGATATCTCTATACGTGCAATGCCCTTTCTCGAGAGGAAGGTGAGTCCAAGGTAGGACAACTTTAAGAAAAAATCACAATTTTGGAGGAGAAAGCTCGTGATTTAGAGGGTCGTTCTGCCACAGACGGAGATTCCCTCAGTCAATATGATAAAACACAGGCTTACTTAAACCTTTGAGCCAAAAGGCTTACTGACATAGTTAAAAGTACAGATGTAAGGGTTGATCAGTCCAATTAAGTGTCGTTACATCTGTGAGCCCTTTTAAAGGAGAAAGTTGTTAAAGTCGAGGCAGCACGGAGTGAAGCAGAACATTTCTTAGGTGAGGTCTCTCTTGGGGTGTTTAAAAATGATTTTTATGAGAAACAAGAAAAAGTCAGGGATCTTCGGTGGAATCTGAAGAGAACTAGGACTCAACGTTCGTTCATGAGGGATTTTATCATGATAGTTCACCGGGGTGAGATCTGGGAGGAGAAGTTGACCACTCTCGAGGGAATTTTAGCTGATCCTTCAGTGATTAAGAAGGAAAGTAACACTGCTCAAACAGCTATTTTTGCCAATGTCTGCCCGCCATTCAATCCTACCAAGGTATAACACCTCAAAAGTTACTGTACATAAAATAACCCTATATTAGAAAACCAGTCAAAAGTTCCAAATTTTTACCTCAGGACAACTCATTGCACCAGTCGTACAATGAGACCACAAATAGTGGGATGACTCATGGTAAATTGTCCAGAACTTTTTCCAAGGTTCCAGTCACCATGACTCAACCCATAAGTCATATGACCAACATATGAGTCGTAGGTCGACTCATACTGATGAATTTGGGAATAGTCCTGAAGATTGAAAATCTACATAGGGACCACGACTTATGGGAATGACTCATGGGATTGAAGTATGAGTTGGACCCTGGCTCATTGAACCCTATTAAGTAATCTATTTAGTTTGGTCCCAGACACCATGAATCATAGCTACTACTCATGGTATCAAATCATAGGTTGTACTGATGACCCATACGTCCAGAACCAGAATTGACCCACATGTCCCATGAACCATGAGTTATAGCTACGACTCATAGGTTCAAGGTACAAGTCGTCCCATGGACTCGCGAGATGCAGACCTGGAATTTCAGTTACAATTTTAAAGGGCATTTCTATATTTTTCTACTCTTTCAACTCCTAAACTATGTTGTTTTATATATTTTAAAGAGGTATTAATAAACTTAACAAATTCTAATCCCTCATTATCATCTAAGCTAGTCATAAGTCAGAGAAAGAGGCGATTCAAGTCTCCAAAGTCAGGGTTCTTAGGGTTCTCCTTAAAATCTTCAGTTTTATTAGAAATTCTCTCTAATATATGTTTGTTGGATTTCAATGAGAGTCTCTTTTCTCCCTCACACCCAAAACCCATGATTTTCAGTTATAGTTTCTCATGAACTCATGATTTAGGGTTTTCACCCATTTATGCAAATCCCATGATTTTCAGTAATAGATTGCTCCTTTATGAGTATTACTTTTATTCAATCAACTATGCATGATTTCCAACTATGTTGATGGGTATAAGTGTTGATATATGATTTAGCATGTTTTTCACCAAACTGTGCATAATTCAGTATAGACTGGCAAGTTATGAACACTTGATCTTAAAACTCAGTAAACATAGCATGACTAGACTCAATATTACAAAAACATCAGTAAATAGTATCCAAACTAGTTTATGTTATTTTCAGACTTCAGATATATAAATATATGAGTTTCTAGTATATGTTTTAGGAGTAGTATTTAGCACCAAGTGAACTAGAATTTCAGATAACCCAAGTTCCAGAACTACGATCCACCGTAGGTCTATTTTAGCCCTTGAGGCATCAGTTTAGTGGTTCCATGCCAGTGTGGCTTTATACCTTTGGTAAAGTATATTGCACCCTCCCAACGGGGTATATATATCAGAATTCGTGTTGATCATATGATTTATGTCGGCTAAGAGAATCTCCCACATAAATAGTTTTATTATGATTTGTACATAACCCACATTTTTCAATTAAATTACTTTACTTCATGCTTTACAGTTTTACCTATCCAGTTAATAGCATGTTATTACTTTTGAGTCATTGTACATCAGTTTACATCATTCTCATATAAAGGGGTTTACCTCAGCATAGTATCAGTTTCCAGCATGATTATACTCATCATTTTAGCTTACAAATCTCACATGCTCAGTACATTCGAAGTACTGACCGCAGATCTTTCTTTGTGCAATATTTCATTATGATATAGGTTTTGGTGCCCAGACTCAACCGTACAATTAGATTTGTTTCAGTGACAGTCCAGCTAGCTTATGGTGACTCCTCATCCTCTGAGGACGGCTCTTTTAATATTATATTTATTCAGACAGTTATTATGATTTCAGTATTTTAGAGTTAGCTGGGGACTTGTCCCAGCAATTCGTCAGTTTAGTTAGAGGATTTAAGACAGTGTTAGATATTTCAGTTTTATCCAGTTCATACTTGGTTCAAATTATATGTTCGTATTCCAGTTATTTCAGATTTATTCAGTTATGAGAATTATTGTTTAGCTTTCTCATAGATATTTCAATACATGTTCTAGTGTCATGCCAGTACCATGGGTTAGCTTGGGATCACTTGTGGTCCTAGGCACCGTGTCGCTTCTAGGATGTAGACTCGGGTTGTGACATGAGGTAGCTTCTTCCCCAGATGATATGTCTTCGAGCAGTGACTCCGATGAGATATTGGGATTGCAGGCTGGGATCCTCTAATGCTCTAGCTTCTTAGAAACCTTTCTTTTTGTTTGGGGCACTTGACCCCTTTTTGGCTAACCCTCCCCCCCCCCTTTTTTTTTATTAAATTTGAGACTATTTTAGCTATATTGGATTGTGACATATTGTATGGTATAAGCTGTTTTTTGATTTTCTTGTAGTAGTTTATATATATATATGTATGCTTGATTCTTTGTCAACCCAGAGTGAACTTGTTTCATATCTTAATCCATTACAATTCCTATGTCCCAACTTGATGATCGATCGTAGAGGCTAACCACTTTCTTATTATCATAGCACTCCCCCTGATCCATCTCCTTTACGGGAGGCGAGGCTCCGTATCGGAAGGGCAGGATATGACGAAGTGGGTTCCAATCGAGTCTCGCTTGCTTCATTGGTCATAACATGCATAACAGATTTATATATATACATACGTATACAAATAACATGCTTTGTCTGTTGTTGGTAGTCGGGGTCCAAGATGAGGTAGTCTTCAGTATTTTCGTAAGTTAGGACGTTTCCTAATTACTTTGAATGTAAAGATTTTTGGATGTTCAAGAGTCCTTATATTAAAATGTGCGCAGCTTGAGCAACACACTAGGGTACAACATAGGATAACATGACAAAAATAGAGAAAATCAATGGAAATGGCTATAAGGAACTTTTTTATTTGACTAATATTCATTTCCGCAATTACAAAGGCAAGCAAACCTTGAGACGTCAAGGGCGCTTAGCTCTGCGTCCTCGGGCACGATCGTCTTAGTCCCTAGTATTTGTTTTTGTAGGTTGTCAGGCATGTATGAACACTCCCGACCCATTTCTTCTTCGGCATACCGAGCTCCTACCTTGTTAAAAATTTTGTTGGCTAAAAACCCAGATAGAATAAAAAGGCCGAGCAAAAGAAAAAAGAGTGTAGGCATGTCTGGGGAATTCCCGCTAGTAATAGTAATTCTTTAGATGAGCTACATTCCAACTGTTGTGCAATTAGTTTCCCTGAAGATCGGTAAGCTGGTAACCTCCTTTTCTATCTATACCAACTACTCGATACGACCCTTCCCACTCGGGGCTCAACTTTCTTCCATTCGTGTTCTTTGTGCTTAAAGTGACTTCCCTTAGCACTAGATCTTCGATAATAAAGTGGCATATTTTAGTCTTTTGGTCATAATATCTCTCCATCCTCTATTTTTTAGTCATCATACGTACGAGGGCAACCTCTTGTTGTTCTTCTAACAGATCCAAACTTCCTCTTAGCACCTCATTATTTGTCTGCTCACTAATTTCTAAATAGTGATAACTAGGCTCACCTACCTCAATAGGTATCAATGCTTTTGCTCTATATACTGACAAGAACAGGGTCTCTCCCATGCTGGACTTTGCAGTTTACAATGTACCCATAGCACTCTTAGAAAATCCTTAACTCAGTACCCTTTAGCTCTTTCCAATCTTTTCTTGAGGTTGAAAAGTATTGTCTTATTGGTTGACTAGGCTTGGCCATTTGCACTGGGGTGATAAGAAGATGAGGTGATTCATCTTTTGTTTATTTTTTCCAAGAATTTTGTTACCTTTTATCCCATGAACTGGGGACCGTTCGCATGTAATCTCTTTTGGTATTCCAAAACTGTAGATGATATGGTCCCATATGAAATCTATCACTTCCTACTTTTGGACCGGCTTATATGCCTCAGTTTTTACCCATTTGTAGAAGTAGTATGTCATCACCAATAAAAACTTTACCTACCTGGGAGTAGGTAGCAAAGGTACCATAATATCCATTCCCCATTTTATAAAGGGCTAGGGTGAGGTTACAGCGTGTACCACTTCCACTGGTTGGTGAAGCTTATGGGAAAACCTCTGACATTTATCATATTTTCCAATAAATTTATCGGTGTCCTCCTCCATGCTGCGCCAGTAATACTCTGCTCGCACGATCTTGTGCACCAACGAACCTGCTCCAGAATAGTTTTTGCATACTCCCTCGTGGATTTCTCTCATCACATACTCGGTGTCCTTGGGATACAGTTTTCAAGTGGCCCTAAATACGACCTTTTGTAGAGGCTACTGTCAACCAGGCAGTATCTAGCTACCTTAGTTCACAGTGCCCGAAATGTCTTTACATCTGCGGGTAACGTGCCATCCTTTAGATATTTAATGTACTCACTTCTCCAATCCCATATGAAACTGATATGGTCCACTTCCCCTCATTCCAGGGGCTTCCAGTGCTAAATATAAAAGTTAGACTACAGCCCCTCTCGCAATCCATCTGCCTTGGTCAGTGATCCTAGCATCGCTAATGTGTCCACCTCATCATTCTTTCTCTATGGGATCTACTCAGGGTCCACGCTCTAGGTTGGTGTCCAGAGTCTAGGATCACCTCCTTCTCGACCTGAGGGCTCATCCCTAGACTGAAATCAGCCACAAAATTTACCAATGCTTGGGACTTGATAGCAGTCCTAGGCTTGTACTCAATAGCAAACTCGCTAAGCTCGACTTCCCACTTGGCCATCTGGTCGGACAACTCAAGCTTGTGTAGGATGTTCTTAAAAGGTACGTCGCGAACATCGTTATCGAGTGACACTAAAAATATGGGTACAGTTTTATCGCGACCTCCACCAGGGCTAGTGCAAGCTTTTCTAAGTATGAGTATCGAGTTTTCACGCTTATTAAACTTTTGCTAGTATAATAAATAGGATTATGCGTACCTTCTTCTTTGTGAACCAACACAGCACTGACCTCTACCTCTGCCACTGCAAGGTACAAGAGTAATAACTTCCCTTCCCTCGATTTAGCTAGCATGGGAGACTAGACAGATAGGACTTCAATTCTCACAGGGCCTATTGACACTCAGGGGTCCATTTAAAGCTTGTGTTCTTTCTTAACAACAAGAAAAAACTATGGCACCTCTCCGAGGATCTTGTTATGAAATGGTTAAGGGCGGCAAGCTGTCCTGTGATCCTATGCATGGCCTTCACGTCACTCAGTACATCCGTTATTTCTTCAATAGCTTTGATCTTATCTGGATTTACTTTGATCGCCTTTTTCGACATAAGAAAACCTAGGAATTTTCTAGATCCTACCCCAAAAACATACTTCTCGAGTTTTAACTTAATTTTATGCTTCCCCAAGATCGCAAACGCCTCTTTGAGATGCGCCAAATGATCTAGAGCTTCTCGTGACTTAATCAGCATGTCGTCAATATAAACTTCTATCATTTTCCTTATTTGCTTCTCAAATATCTGGTAAACCATCCGCTGGTAAGTAGCACCTGCATTTTTTAGCTCGAAAGACATCGCATTATAACAAAAAGTGTCATGGTAGTAACAAATGATATTTTCTCTTGGTCCTCTAAATCCATGTGGATATGATTGTATCTGGAGTACGCATCAATAAAACTCATGATTTCATGCCCGAATGTAGCATCGATCATGCAATCAATGTTCGGGACGGTAAAAGAGTCCTTAGGGCCCGTTTTGCTCAAATCCTTGAAATCAATAACACATTTTGAACTTATTCGGTTTCTTGGGTACCACTACAACATTTGCCAACCATTTTGGATAGTTGACTTCTCGGATAGAGCCTATCCCAAGTAATCAGGATACCTCTTCTTTGACAAACTTATCTTTTTCCTCCGAGATAGGTTGTTCTTTTTGCTTCACCAGGGGGAAGTTAGGATCGATCCCTAGATTGTGCATAACACCTCAGGAGGAATACCAGTGATATTAAGATAGGACCATGCAAAATAATCAAATTTATTTTAAAGAAAATTAAGGTAAGCGAGCCTGAGTTGGGGGCTTAGTCCCAAGCCCAGGTATACCTTCTTTTCGGGTAAGTCGGAGAAAAGAGTGATTTTATAAAGCTCTTCAGCCATAGTTTTTTTTTGTGTCCCTCTTGTTTGGGATGTAGCAAGCTCTTGGGGTTTTGTACCACTTTATTTTCCCAGCGTGTGGCTTTGGGAGGCCTTAGTTGGCCTCTGCCTGAAGGGCGGCCTCTGGTCCGCTCGTTGAGATGATGCATGTCTCCCTGAATTGATACTGGTCTCCTCTTATCTACCACATGTCATTCGGGGTGGGAACTTGATCACCTGGTCGTATATTGATGGGTTGGCCTTCATAGCATGGATCCACGGTCTCTCTAAGATGACGTTGTAGCCCCTGTCTCTATCAAGAATATCAAATAAGGTGTACTTTTCCAAACCATCGGCCCTAGTCACCAGAGTTACCTCCCCCTTGTCACCTCGCTGGTTATACTAAGCCCGGCCAGGGTCTTGGCTATAAGTAACATGGAAGCGCTCAACTTTATTTGGTTGAAGACTCTCTTTTGCAAGATGTTAGCCTAACTCCTTGGGTCAATCAACACCCTTGTCACATCGCAGCCATCTATATTTAAGGATATTACCAGGGAGTCCTTGTGGTGCTCCCTGTCCAATCCAGGTCCTCGTCCCCAAAGGCCATTTATAAGTTGCACTGCTGGTGCGGCTTTTTCCAATAGTTGTAAGATTCTTTCTCCTTTATGGAGAACAAGATCTTGCCTTCTCCCGACTGGTAATGGGTTTCCACCTCGCTGTTGGAGGCTTTATGCCTCCTCTGCATACCCGATCTCTTTTGAATGGGACCCATATGTTGAGTCCCTAGCATTTTCCAGGGATTGATGTGCCCCACACGATTATTGTTGTCATCGGCCATGACCTATTTTTCTACAAAGAAAAACACCGAAAGAAACTTCAAAGAGAAAGAAGTTAAAATCCATATAATTGTTCTGACCCCACGGTGGGTGCCAAACTTTTTACCATCGACTTGGATAGTTAGCTTTGTAGGCGGGTCAAGAGCACATATTATGGTTTTAGCTTCTTGTTGGTGTCGTTAGTTTGCAAAGTAAGGAATGGACAACGTAAATAATATAATCTATAAGCAAAATAGAAGTCAAAAACAAACCTAGAACGACGATGGAGTCCAAAGCTCTTTAACCACGAGCCGACCTTAATCGTTGTATTCGTTAGGTTATTTAGACAGTGAACGTAATGAGCAAAAGTATTTCAGACAAGCTAAGTCAATAGAGAAAACTTAAGAATAAATCTAGAAATTTTTTATTGCTTAACGATAGAGATGAACAAAAATCAGATGTCGTTACAATTGGGAGAGGGTGCTTATTTATAGGGTACAAAGACTGATTTCAACCAATAGAGAGTGCCACTTGAACCCTTTCATACAGCAACCAATGGATAAGGGTCACTTGTTGCAGAGCCATTGGAAGATGCCAACCCAATATCGTGTGTGTGACGCGGTTCTGCCGAGGATCGCCTGTACACCTGAGGACTCTGACACATGTGTCCTTCTGTTTGTTCTTTCGTACGCAGTCACCATCGTTGCTAATCTCATGCTATCTCTTCCTCGCCCGAGAGGGCCTCTTCCCTTCTCGGTTTCATTCTTGAGTCGCCACCACCGCAGGCTGGTTCTAGTTCTACCCGACCCGAGTCGGTCCAATCCTTACTAAAAACCATTTTCCCCACACATCTTGTACTTTAATTTTCATGTACAATTATTAAATCAAAACTTCGTATTAGTGATGATATTGATATTACTTTACATAAGTTGTATTACGATTCAGGATGCACGTGCAACACACGTGTTGAGAGACTAGTAACACTAAAATAGATTCATCTTGATTCTGATAATAAAATAGAAACATAAAAACTATAAAAAAAAAAAAAAAAAAAATAAGACATAAATGTCAAAAGTGAAAAAATAAATAAATAATAGTTTAAATAACTTTCTCAATTAGTGTTAAAATATCACTATTACAGTAACAATATAAAAATCTTAATTGGCTTAAAACTCTCATCTATTTATTCATTGCACTTTAAAATTCTTTCTCGTCTTTATTTGACAAATAATAAATTTGAATTGCTGAAATTGAACAATCGTAGTTTTTAAGGAACAGCTCAGCAATCAAGAGTGCACATATAAAACATGAGACACTGCTAATTCGCTTCTTAATTTTAATTTCAAGTTTTTAGGGAAATATCTAACTAGCCAAGAGGAGATATTTAAAAGGGAATGGATCCATTTTTGCATGTTAATTCTCTTACATCGAAGGACTCAAATTAGATGATAGTGAGTTTGATTCTATCCAAATCTTATTTTGTTATTTAATTTTATTTCCCTTCTTTTTGCTTTGTTTTCACCTTTATATTGATGGATTGATTTAACAAGTGTTAGTGCTTTATGAGAGATGCTAACTCATGTCTGCAATTATCTATTTGATTTTTTTAAATTCTTTTCCTGAAATAAATTGAAAGTTTAGTAACAAGATTGACAAATGCAAAACAGGCTATATTCAGCAAACACTTGAACACCCACTAAAATTTTCAAGTTTTCTTTTACCCACTAAAATTTTCAACTTTGCAAAACAGGATTAATTTAACAAGTTTTCTTTTTCTCTTTTTCTCTTTTTATTTCATTTATCAATTAGAGCATAATGTATATTGATATGTGTGAACATTCTCATTAAAATACAATAATTTATGACAGTGATCACATCTCATACAAAGGGTATAAAATTCAACTTGATTTAACAAATGTTTGTCTCCTTCTCTTTGTGATAAAATTGATTTTTTATAAGTTCAGTTCTAGATTTTGAGTGATGACTACAAGTATATGAATGTTTATGTCCTTGTCCCACAATTTTGGATGAATATATGTTAGATCTAATTTAAATTTGATATATAAGCTAAGTATAATGATGATTGAAGAAAAAAAAAGATTTTTACCCTTTTCAATCCATAATTCATATTTTAAAAAATTGATTGATCTTTCTTTTTATATTTAATTCTACAGTATATGTTCAATATGTTCGAGTTAGAAAAGAAAGTGAAAGAGAATGTCAAGAAGAACACAATGAAGACAAATTTGAAAAGCATCAAGAAGGCTCTTCCAACAAGACATTACCTAACAAACAAAAGCAAAAACCTATTCATGGTGGTACGTAATTATAGATGAAGTAGAAAAAGTATAGTGCTTTGTAGAAGAGAACACAAGTTCATTCTAGTGCCACAGCATAAATTCACTTTCGAAATAATTGGCCAAAGTACAAACAAACTAAGAATTAAAATATCAAGATTGTCCTTTACTGTAGTTAATCATCCGCTAATTGTTTAAATCTCCGTTATGTGAAAGGATTAAAAACACTCACATTATTTAATTGAAGGTCAAATATGATGAGTTGAATAACACAAGGACTAAAGTGGAATATAGCAATAAAGCAGGAACTAAAAGTGTTGTTTCCTCTATATTCAATATGTTCGTTATAAAAGAAAGGTACCGGAGCCTATAGGGGCAAATTTTTTTATCTAAAATTCCGAATGGCAATGGAAAACTGAAAAATGCCTAAGGGGCAAAGGTGGACAAGGCATCCCGCCTTATCTTTAACCATTTAACGGTGTCAGTTAAATAGTTAAACGTAAGGCGGGATGCCTTGCCCGCCTTGTAAGGCGGCATCAGTCACCCGCCTTGTAAGGCGGTATTAGTCACCCGCCTTGTTTGGCCATAAATATTCTAGAATACGTTTTTACAATACTTGGATTTTTTCAAAAACAGTACGAGGTGTTTTCACTATTTTTGGATTCACTTTTAGCACAGTTTAATTTGTTTCTTTTTCAAAAAAATCTAAATTTATTTTCATAAAATAACCCAATTTTCATAAAACTTTAAAACAAAGTTAAATTTATTTTCACTCTTTATATTTTAACTTCAAAAATACCCCATTTCCAAAATACTATGGCCAAACACAATTCCAACTCTATTTTTAACTTCAAAAATACCAAATAAAGTGAATGTATTTTTTATTTTTATGGCCAAACGGGTCCTTAGTCTTGCAGAGTATTAACTTTCATCAAATTTGGTAGTTACAACTGTTTGCAACAAATTTTAATTCATGGAAAATAAACTTTAACCACAAACAAAATATGATGAAACACAGTTTTATTGATAAAGAATGTGGGTACAATTCTGTTCCTCTCTTGATTCTTCTCTCTGCATTTTCTCCGTAATTTGAGTGCCGTTAGTAGCGTATTTCTCGAATATAGGATGATCTCTTTGTGAATATCCCATAATTTTGAGGGATATTGTAGATATTCGAGATACCTTTTTAAGGGAATATGTTACCCTTTAAATAGGCATAATTTAGGGTTTAGGGTAGATTAGCCTCCAAGAACTCTAACAGAATTTGGATTCGTCTTGTAGAGTTCCACAAAATTTCGATGTCTACAAATACCCCCTACTTCAAGGCTTATCGGCGTATAGACTTGATGAATCTCAAAGACGAGACTTGAAGTGCTTTTCAATCTTTGTAATTTTCTGGCTCCAGATTTGTGAGAGAAGAGATGAAGGGCATATTTGATCCCACTGGGCATGCCAATTTGTTTGCAACAAATTTTAATTCATGGAAAATAAACTTTAACCACAAACAAAATATGATGAAACATAGTTTTATTGATAAAAAATATGGGTACAATTCTGTTCCTCCCTTGATTCTTCTCTCTGCATTTTCTCCGTAATTCGAGTGCCGTTAGTAGCGTATTTCTCGAATATAGGATGATCTCTTTGTGAATATCCCATAATTTTGAGGGATATTGGAGATATTCGAGATACCTTTTTAAGGGAATATGTTACCCTTTAAATAGGCATAATTTAGGGTTTAGGGTAGAGTAGCCTCCAAGAACTCTAACAGAATTTGGATTCATCTTGTAGAGTTCCACAAAATTTCGATGTCTACAACAACATTATTGCAAGCATTTAAATCATTTGTGCTTGCAAAACATTAAAATAAAGGGTTGCATGGTGACTAGTTGTACTCAAACATAAAGTAAGATTCTTGCATTTCCTTATAAATAGTTGGTGTGTGTAGTGACTAGTTGTACTCAAATATTTTTCTACTTTTAGAAAATAAGTCTTAAAATGTGGAAGACTTACAAGGCGGGTGAATTGATGGAAGAAGGAAGACGGGTGAATGATACCGTCTTATAAGGCGGGCAAGGCATCCCACCTTACCTTTAACCATTTAACTGACACCGTTAAATGGTTAAAGATAAAGCGGGATGTCGTGCCGCCTTTACCCCTTTGACATTTTCTAATTTTCCATTGCCAATTCGGAATTTTGAATTAAAAAAATTGCCCTTTAGACTCCGAACTCCAAAAAAAAAAAGAGAAAGAGAATATCAAGAAGAACACAATGAAGACAAATTTGAAAAGGTTCAAGAAGGCTCTTCCAAGAAGACATTACCTAACAAACAAAAGCAAAAACCTATTCATGGTGGTACGTAATTAATTAATTCCACATTTTATAATTGACTTACATTGATTATTCTTTTCCCTGTCTACTTTAAAAAATCAAGAGAAAAATTATTACTTTCTTTTCAATTTTAATCTTATTAATAAGTAACTTTTTTTAATTAATTGAAGTATTAGTAGTCAAATTTTGATTTTTAAAGTATTATTAATATGAATTTTAGCAAAGTAAATATTTAACTAATATTTTTTTTTAAGAGGAGTGCAAAATTCAAACTGAACAAGTAAAAGATAACGAGGGGAGCAGTTTGAAACTTCCGAAGAAAAAGGGGAAGGTGCAAAAGACCTCGTACAACAGAGAGTACCAAAGAGTACAATATTAAGTTCCAATATTGTTGACCTAATCATTACGGTAATTTATACCTACTTCTTTCTCAATTTTCTTTGTTTTCAAATTATGGATCATTTCTAATTAATATTGGAAGACTCTAATTAACAAGATTAATGAAAACTTTTAACTTGTCCCACCATAGTTTTGAAGTTATTTTTTCATTTTCTTTCTACTCCCAAATATAAAATGCAATTTTACGGATAGTTACTCAATTTTTATTATAAATATATTTTCTTTCTCCAGCTACTTGACAAATGAAGAGGTGATACAAAATGAGAGCAAAAACAAAAAGCAAAACAAAAAAGAGGACTTTTTTCCTTGTATATTTGACAAAATAAAAGAAATCGTTAAATTAACCTTGATCATCTTATCAAATTTTCTTGCGTTTCACAGTGTATTAATAGATTCTCACCAGCTGAAGATGAATATGATTGGAATTTTTCAACTGAAAAAGATTCAAATATGAGTCTCTCGACAAAACAATGTTCAAGTAACAAAAAAATTGTTGGTGGTAAGGGAAAATGAAGAAAAACCCGACAAGGCAAGGAAGACAAGGATGCTACGATCTCTTAAGATTGTATTTTATTTATCATTTCTTTGAATGTTGAATTGTATCAATTTATATTTCTTTAGTTTTTTGTTTGTTTGTCCTCCTTTAGTTGTTTGAAAGTAAAAGTTGTAACTTATACATATACATTATTTTGTGAATCGAATGATCTTGTTAAACTGATATTTGTCTGAGTAGATTAAGCAAAAATAGTTCAAAAAATTAGTTATCATGAAATTTCAGTGCACTTAACACTTTCAAAATTATACATTATGAGATTGAATTATAAAAAGTGAATCATTTCTTTGAAAAGAAAAAACAAACTTTGATAAGGGAAAAGAAACTTTATTTGAGCCCCAATTAGCGGCGTAGACAGAATTTTCAGCAAGCGGTATAAAATATTTTTAAGTTAGAATGGGTGTTGGATTCAATACTGTTTAACCACAATTTAAAGAAAATTTTGCTACAAAAAACATAGGTTGATGTTTCGTACCCCCAACCTCAAAGAAGCCAAACAAGCGATGGATCCAACTCGCCCATATGAACTTTTAGTCAAGTATTGTCATTTTATTATATATATTCTCCTTGTACACAGTATTAATATATACGCTTAGTAAAAAATTTCAAAAAGCAGTGTTGTGTCACTTGACACCCCTTCGTTCAACATGGGTCGGCCCCTGGCCCAATACACACTATCTTGTTTACTGGTTGTTGGTCCATGTCGGAAACTTCTCCCGATTCCTCATGCCTCTTTGGTATACTCCGACTTAATTTCAATCCCAATCTTTTTCACCATTTATTTTTAATTCCTCTACCTTTGTTCTTCCCCAAATTTGATTTTGATTTTCCATTTCTACTTTCTTATAGACTTCCCTCTTCCATGAGTAATTTCTTCTTCACTTGTAAAAATCTAAATAGTATCAAATCAACGATTCATCACATATACTTCCATTTCATCCAACCTTACAAAGCTTCCTTTTTTCTCCGTTATCAAACCTAGTAGGAAGGAAAAAAAACTATAAATTTTGAACTACACTTCCAATCATACGTTGTTAATAGATGAATGAAATCATTGTATATAGATATGAAAGATAGTAAATTTAATTCATCCAAAGAATTGGCATTTTATAGTTTTGTCTTTAGCTTTATTCAAAAATGGTCCTCAAGTTTGGGAATAGTTTTAAGATAATCCATTAACATATCCTTGAGCAATTTTATCTTTTAAATTGGTCTAAATGAGCACTTTTTATCACCGTCACATCTTTAACAAATTTTGATTGTTAAATTTAACGAGAATTATGAACTTTTTGAAAACAAACTCATATTTAGAGGTACATTTTTGCTATTTTCAATCTATTTTATGTCCGGTATGATTTTTGGTCATATTCTAATGAGAAAAGACATCACAACACTCCTAAACTTGTTCACCAAACTCACTTTAACACTTTAACTTTACTGATAGTTCGTTTCCCCCCCTAAACAACTTTCAAGTGAATTTTATACAACCCCAACTGCTGATATGACAAAATTTCTAAAGCTCAGCGCGTAATGACAAAAAAAAAAAAAATAATAAGTGGGGCCATTTTTTAGTTTCAGCCACCAACTTTTCATATCTTCTTCTTCCTCAAACCCCACCACACCCTCTCTTCTGTTCCTATATTTCTTTTTTTTTTTTCACTGCTACCCCATCAACTAGCTCCAATCAAATGCATATCGGAATATTTTTTTCATAGAGTTCCTGCAATAAGGTCAGCTTCTTACAGAAAAATCTTCAAGAAAATTCAATTTATTTCATCAAAATCAATTTTTCTCAACAACTGAATTAACTTTATATTTGTCGGATTCTTGTTTGATGAACAAATTGAAAATACTCATATGAAAAATACTAATAAATTCATATTGGAACTGAATCCTAAAAGAAAAATCGGAAGAAAGGAATTGAATCGAACAAAAATACCTCAAAAAATGACAGCTACTTTGAATTTGACAAAAAAATTTAACAATTTTTCTATCTCTAATTCCTTTAGAGATAGAATTTGACAAAAAGAATTCAACATTTACGGTTGATAGTTTTTCAAGAATTAAATTTTAAATATTTAAGTCCAAAATCGAAAACAATAGACTCGAAAAATGGATCGAGTCCATATTCGAGGAGGGAGGGGGGCATGATGGATTTACAGATGAAGAGGGGGGGAGATGGGGGATGAAGAAAAAATGGGGCGAGGGAGGGGGGGGGCAGATGGGCGATGAAGCAAGGGGGGAGGGAGGTTGCGGATGAAAAAAAAGGGGGAGGGGGTTGAAGAAGAAAGGATTTTTTTTGGGGGGGGAGGGTGGTGGGGGTGTTGCAGATGAAGAAAAACGGCGCGCGTTCGCGTGCGTGTGTGAAGAAAGGATTTCTATATAGGAATAATTACATAAAAGTACAACTAGCAAATATACTTTACATTTAAGTAGCCAAAAATATACTTTACACTTTATAGCCTAAAATTTTATTTGGTCATTTATTGTAAACTAACTTTTCTTTCTAGTTATATAGGGAACAACACTTCTCAAACCAAATTCCCAGCTTCTTCTTCACGATTTTCACTTCAATAAAAGATCCGTTATATATTGAGGAGCCCAAATCTAAAATTTTGGATGATTTGGTGTTGTTTTGAGGTATTTTTGAATGAATTTGATGCTTGGATTCGAGGAAGAAGACGAAGTCTGTTATTTGGTACAACAGTGTATATGTTTGTATATTGTTTTATATATTTGTATATTGTATTGTATATTATTGTATATACAATACAATCTTTTTGTTTTGGTGATTTTCTTCTTCCTCTCCATTTTATACTCACTTATACAATGTAGATACATTGTTTAAACATTATATATACATATGTATATATTTGTATAATTATGTATATTATTATATAATTATATAATTATATAATTATATAATTATATATATACACCTAATATACAAACATTATGCAAAATTATAAAATGTGTATAGTATACTCATATACAATACTATACAAAGAATATATTTGACACTGGAGTCCAGGTGACTGTCGATACTTCTCAATGCATTTCAATTCTTAGATGAATGGATTGTCATTTTCATGTTTATTCGGTGAACATAGTTTGACTCTTTTTCTCACTGGAACCTAATAATATCATAACATTATGCGTCCTGTGAACGTTGAACATGTGGGAGTCTCTACCCAAGTATTTGCAGCAGGCCTTATTAGCTAGCTAGCTAGCTACTATGATAAGTAATATACAAACAATGAAAAATTTCTGGAGTCTTAAACGTTAAAAACTAATGGCACTCAACAGTCCAACTGGGAAGGAAAGTATTCTTTTGTATGCATATGTGATTGCTTTGTGTTGAGTTTTTAGGTAATGATTTCCTCTGTTTTTGAAGGTGTATTGCATTTCGATGTGCTTTGTACATGCTTGGGCCTGCAAGTACGTTTGTGCTTGCGAAAAACAGGACAAGGAGGCCAGACTTTCTTTTTGGTTTCCACAAGGTGGATGGGATATTGCCATATCAGATGGGTATACGTACTACTAAATACTATCCAACTATTAGCAGTTAAGAAAGAAGAATTAGATGAAAATATGAAGATCATGTTGATAATATGGGTTTTACTTGAGAGCTTTATTGTCTATTTTCATATGTTCTTAAGTCTCCTAACACTTTAGATTTCATGGGAGAAGACAAATGAAACTTCAGGAAAAAAAAATTTAGCAAAATTATGTGGTACTTAAGATCATTACTAAATGAAAGGAGACAATAATTTTCCTGTTTTGTAAGATAAAGATAGGAGATAAAAGAGAGAGAGAAAGAGAGAGAGAGAGAGAGAGAGAGTGATAATTTGACTAAGGATGTAAAGTAATTTTTTTTCTATACAATTGGACCATATTTGGTAATGTAACATAGAGTGAGCTATATTCTGTAATGTAACATTACTAGTTACATTTTTTTTTTGTAATTTTTCCTTCTATATATATATATATATATATATGGAATTATTTTTTAAAAAAATATTTTTTTTTTGCGTGGCATTGACATGGCACTGACGTGGGGCATGTGTAATGCACTTTATGTTAAGAGAACGGTATTATATTCTTGGGGTGATATTTAATTCACTTAAAAGTTATTTAGGGGATAAATAATTGTCCATAAAGTTAAAATGTTAAGGTGAGTTTTACGGATAAATTTAGGGGTGTTTTGATATCAATTCTCTATTCTAATCTGTTTGTGATATTTTGTGCAGTTTTGGGTATTGGAGTTTCTAACATTTGACCAAACTCTCATAGTATTTCTAGTTAGTTTTTGTTTTTCACATATTTAATGGAGGCAAAAAGTAATTAGTTTTTACCAATTCAAATGACAATTACTTAAAAGTATTAGTTAAATGGCAATTTAAATCCTCCCCAAAACATAGAAAGATTATTTCCGTCATTTTCTCTAAAATATACAACTTTTTGTATTATCATTGTTTTATCTCTCTTCCTTTTTTTCCCCCCCACAATGGACTTAGTGCTAGTTTGAATTGGCTTTTGACTTAATAGCTTAGAAATTCTAATTCATGACTTTTGAATTGTTTTTAGCATTTTAACCTAAAGTCAAGTTCGTATAAGCATTTTTTTTAATTTATGCAATACTCCAAAAGTATTTAAAAGTTATTTTGGCTTAAAGCACCTAAAATAAGTCAATCCAAACAGATTCTTACTTGCAGACCAAAGTGAATTCGGATATACCCACTAAAGCACCATCGTTTATGATATTCCTTTGAAATCATCATAAAATATTACTATCTCAATCTCAATTTACGTAATGTAGTTAGATTTGACATGACGTTTTAAGAAAGAAATAAAAACTTTAGTTAGATTTGACATGACGTTTTAAGAAAGAAATAAAAACTTTTGAAACTTGTAATCTAAAATAATCATCTCATTAAAAATAAAATAAGTATTTTAAAATTAAATTATCACTATCATCAATTTTTTTTCTTTTTTGTGACGGAAAGTATTTTGTACTATACATTATACATTACACGAGAAAGTATTTTGGATTAAAAGGGATAAATAAGTTTGTCAATTAAGTAAAAATTCTTCAAGTTTTTAAAATTAAATAAAAGTGACAAAAAAATTTCAACTTTTTAATGCAGTTGTCGAACAATTATCTGCAACTGTTTGAGCAATTTTTTATTTTTTTTAACTTAATTAGATTATGAGACCCACTTATCCCTTTTATTTAATTGAAAACTTAAAAGGAACTTTGAGCTTTTTTCTCGAGTTGAGTAGCGAGTATAAGTAATTTTTGGTCCTTCCAAGTAGTATTGCTGGATTGGTGCACACATTTTAACTCCCAACATGTTAGCCAATACCAGCCTCATCTCCTCTAACTTCTCTCCTTTACTATTTCTTAGAAACCAAAAAGTTGCCACTACAATTCCATTTCCAAACAGTGCCAAAATCAAGAATCCCAAGACCCATTTTTTCAAGAACTCAATCTACAGTTGCAACTACTACATAAAGACCAAAATCTTAGGATTTGGACAAAAGGGTTGCCTGTATGTATGTCATAGTTCACTAAACCTTCAAAATCAAGAAGACCCATCTATGGAAAAAGATGTAGATGGTTCTATAGAGGAGAATGAGTTAGGTGGTGGAAATAATAATGGAGGAAATGGAGACCAATGGGATTGGAC
This sequence comes from Capsicum rhomboideum, assembly GCA_031232105.1. Taxonomy (NCBI): domain Eukaryota; kingdom Viridiplantae; phylum Streptophyta; class Magnoliopsida; order Solanales; family Solanaceae; genus Capsicum; species Capsicum rhomboideum. Next base: position 122,162,800 of record CP124712.1, on the reverse strand, counting down.
ATCTTCATTTGTGCTGTTTGGGTTGTGGTCTGGACTCATGTACTATGTTTTCTTCCTTGCTCCTAACCAGACTCCGGTATCACATCATATTTTGCTGCTAAATATTCTCTTTTTCTGGTTTTCTAAAGTCTAGTTCCATTTTCAGTATTGTTATTATTATTCTCCTAGAAGGGAGCATCAGATAAAGTTGTTCTGATGTGACCAGGAGGACACGGGTTCAAGTTGTGGAAACAGCCCCTTGCAGAAATGTAAGGTGCGGCTGTGTACAATATACCCTTGTGGTCCAGCCCTTCCCCCACCCGCACATAGCGAGAGCTTTAGTGGATCGGACTGTCCTTTTTTTTTTTAACTCTCCTACTATTTTATTTTTTGATGCTAGTATTATTTGATGTTTCATTTTCTTTGGTAATCGTGTTATTTTAGCATTGATACTGTTACAACAACAACAACAATATACCCGGTGTAATCCCACTAGTGGGGTCTAAGCCTCTGAGGAGTGTAGGATGTATGGTGACCTTACCTCTACCTTTGCGGGGTAGAGAGGCTATTTTCCATACACTCTCGGCTCAAAAAAGCAGAGAAGTACTAGAGAAAAAGAGACAATTAAATAACAATGCATAAAACAAGTGTAGTAATAGATGTTAATCGCTGCTACTGTTCTCTTCTTCACTCTTTTTTCAGCATGGCTTCTTTGCTACTATGTATTCTTTACATACTTGTTTTTTTATATGTTTTACTTGAGCCGAGGGTCTATCAGAAATATTCTCTCTACTTTCACAAGGTTGCGGTAAAGCTGCGAACATACCACCCTCCCCAGATCCCACTTGTGGGATTACACTGGGTGTGTTGTTGTTGCTACTAGAATGTGGTCCAAAGCATTTAAGAGGAGATTGCAAGCAAATAGTTCTTGAGTATGCTAAAAGTGATTGAAATAACAAATTATGACAAAATGCTTGTTAATAACTACTCCTTTAAGAACATGATACTTATTTGCTTCTCTCTTTGTAACTCTCCACTTTGTATTGTGTTTTTCTGAGTCCTTTTTACCTTATAATTGCAGTTGACAGACATGTATTTCTTAAAGAAGCTCCTTAATTTGAAAGGAGATGATGGCTTCCAGATGAACGAAGTGCTAGTGGGACTTTGGTATATCATGGGATTGTGGCCATTAGTTTACAGTATGCTGCTCCTTCCTAGTGCTAGAAGGTAACTTCTTGATCACCCTTGCTTCAGGTCAATTTTTTCCAGGTTGTCATCAACAAAGGTGATCCACGATGTCAAGTTTATGGCTTCCTACAATGACTTCATGTTAATGCTCAATAATAACATGTAGATATTTAGTTGATTTCTTAATATATACATGGTCGTACAAAAGCTACTGAATTTCTTTGAACCCGCATGTTATATATGCTCTAGCTCTGCCACTGGTCGTATATATTAAGCCACAGGAAAAGGAAATGAGAAGTCACTTCACATTCTCCTCCTCGTCTGCGAGGAGGCTAAAGATCTAGAACTGTTGTATACTTCTTGATTTTTCTAGTCTTACTCTATATGTAATTTGACAGTAAGTTACTTGGAATGATCAAGGGCAATTCAAACTTTCTAGAATAACTGTTGTGACTGACACTTGGGAGCCGAAAATACCACATTTCAAAATTGTCCAAATTTCCTTGTTTAGACAGACAAAAGTTTCAGTTATCTGATATTAAATCTTTGTTTCTGCAGTTCAAAAGGCAGCATTCCTGTCTGGCCTTTTCTTGTACTTTCATGCTTTGGTGGTGCATATGCTCTCATTCCTTATTTTGCTCTCTGGAAACCACCACCTCCACCTGTTGAAGAAACTGAGCTTCAAAGGTGGCCTCTAAATTTGCTTGAATCAAAGCTAGCTGCAGGGGTAAGGGATTCGTTCATGTGACAACTACAGTGTTTCTTCTTCTAGTTGTCATGAAAATATTTGTGTCATTATACATGGGATGGAGGGGGTATGTGTGAAATAGAGTAAGAATGTTTAACCCATGATGTGTCTCATGCCAAAGAATGTGGGACATAAATTTTGTTATATATAAGCATGTTAAAAATCTTCTTACAACCAAATCGCAACGGAAGTAAGCACAAAAGGGAAGTGAAATGTGGGAGCTTAAATGGTAGTACTGTATTGTATGCTTTGTAGTCAAGAGAAGAAGGTTACAAACTTTAGAAAATGGATCTGAAGTGCTTTAAATTGATGGTTGACCTATTTTCCTCTCTCCTAACTAATGATACTTCAGATCACAATGGCTGCAGGGCTAGGGATAATATTTTATGCAGGTTTATCAAGTGGAGATGTCTGGAAGGAATTTTATCAATACTTCAGAGAAAGCAGATTCGTAAGTTTCTCTTTCAATGTGTACGTTCATATGATGCGACAATCTTTATCATGTTACTATAAATTTAGTAGTTGAATCAATGTGGAATTCATCGTTGGAGTAATGATCAGACCAAAGGCCAGCCTCAGTTTCCTGCTTGAACTGGTGAGACTTGTGACATTCAAAAGAGGGATCAGTCCAGAAGGCGGTCTGTGTGATAACTAAGAGAATTGCTTCAACATTTCACCAGATGTGAAAGAAATTAGTTCAGTAAAATGTTCAACTTATACTAGAGATCTGCTTGTTGATTCAAAATCTGAAGTTACTGTTTTTTCACTAGACTTTCCTCTTCTTTGGGGATGAGGAGTGGTTGGAGAGCTTGATTATATTTATAAAAGTATAAATCTCTCACGTTTTAACAAACGAAGTTGGATTTGGAGTCTCTATAGATCTGCATCACTCAGAAGGTGGATGGATCTTATAGTGAGGCTTTCCCTTGTTCTCTGTCAATTAGGATGGTGACTATTGTTCAAGTTTTTCATTGGAATAAAAGCAAAGATAATTGGAAATGGGGAAAGACACCGTTGCAGGCAGTTAACACTGGTCAGTTGTCGCATTCAATATCCATATATTCCATAAACTGCCTGCTGCAAAGTAACATGTCAAACAGTCGACTTGCTTCAAGAAGCCATTCATGCATTGGGGTGTCGATTGCTCCTTTAAGTTACTCGTGACCCTTTTGTCACTAGCCCAGACCCTATGTTAATCCTCATCTGGCTAAAAGTTGATTCAAGAAACTAACTAATCTACTATGGCAAAAACATTTGTTAGAATCTAGATCACAACCTTTAGGATTTTTATGATATGTGTTTGTGTCAATTTTGCATACCTTGTATTAGATTTAGACCCATATAAACCTGACATATACTTGATTTATCTGCAGATCCATGTGATGTCAATTGATTTCAGTTTACTATCAGCATTTGCACCCTTCTGGATTTACAATGACATGACTGCTCGAAAGTGGTAAGCTCGTGCTCATAAAAATGTAATTACCACCCTATGCAAAAAGAATTGATTTAATAACACACAGTTCTATCTCACAAGGTATGACAAAGGATCTTGGCTTCTTCCGCTATCGGTGATTCCTTTTTTGGGCCCAGCACTATACCTTCTCCTACGCCCATCTGTTCCAACAGTACCGGCCTTATCAAGCCCAACTTCGACCAAGGAAAAATGATACTAATCTTTGACACCGGGATTTTAATAGCATGGTACATTGAGCAAAAAGAACCGACAGGTGAAACATATATAAACAAGTGGTGCAGAAACACTTCTTTGCTGTCTGTAATGTACATTTTCAGAGCTCAAGTAATAACAAACTGTTTTTCGGGTTATCAGCTGCTATGTAGAGCATGGTTCAGCAGTTGAAATGAAGACAATTTATGCTGAATTCCAAAACTTGTTGCTAGTCTTCTTCTTAAAAAAATTTTTGCCGCCCTTTTTTTATGTATAAACTTTCACACTATGTATTCTTTAGATGATAATTTCCAATTTCAAGTACACTATAGTTTCATCTATAGTTAGACAACATTGACAACACTCTCAATCCTCATAATTGGTAGATGTGATTAAAAGAGATTAACTTCTTCAATTCTTTCATATCTATTTATATACTACTTTTAAGTATGGTGATTTAAGTGTATTAGTAGTTATTATTGGTACTTTAGCTTTCTCATTTTCAGAATAGCATCACGTTATATAACATTGCTCCAAATTGGGGACAGTTATATTACTGTCCTTTTGTTTGGAAAGTGCCAACTGTTGCTTATTTGATATGGTAATAAAAGGAGAAAAATATTGAATCTATCCTACTTTGTTTGATAGGAAAACAGAAAATGATTAAAGATGTAACAAGGAAAAGCAAAGTGTAGACGCACATCCTAATATCCTATCATCAGTGTTCAAAACTAGTTCTAAGCATAACATCGATCTATTTGTTTAACCTTATACGTGAACTGGATATATTAGAGAGGGAGAATTATACGTGAACTGGATATATTAGAGAGCGAAAAAGTGTAAATTAGAAGCTAATCATCAAAATGAGTTTCAATAGTGCTACATTAAAGATATAATAGAGAGTAAGCAAACAAGCAACTTTATTTGCTTCTGTCTGAGAAATGATAAACAATCAAAGACGCTAACTGTATACCTCAATCTGAGAAGCTCAATCCACTCGAACAAATAACTGAAACTGGCAAATTTTCCTTTTACGCGAGTACAATATCTATTTTATCTCACTCCTTAAAAGGGTAACCATAATGGAAAGATGTATACAACTGATTTACCATTAACGCAACAGCAAAAAGAAATGTGTAATTGCACTCAACAGGAAAACTTGTGCTTATAGTGGAATATTTAACTGACAACAGGCACACAAATCTGCTAAATGGAGCGTAGCTCGGCAGGGAAGAATGATTCACTGATACAACTTTTCTAACTCATTCTTATATCGAGCCTTCAGAGGTTCCCGCTTCAATTTCAGAGCTGCAGTTACCAATCCAGACTCGGGAGTCCAAGACTCTGGTATTAACTTGATCTTGGCAGGAAGCTCAAACTTGTCCAATCTTGCAGCTTTTGCTACCTGAAAATTATAGTACCAAAACTTTTCAAGATTCAATAATATCGGCGTGGACTTGGATATTTACATGAAAACAGAGATAAACTAGTTGTCGGGAGAAAAATATGATTCATTATTCACAGGCAGAGTCTAGTATCAGCAGAGGAGGCTCCAATAAGGGGCTTAACAGTGACCTTACAACAACAACAACATACCCAGTGTATTCCCACATAGTGGGGTCTGGGGAGTGTAAAGTGTACGTAGTCCATACCACTACCTCAGATGAAGTAGAGAGGTTGTTTCCGATAGACCTTCGGCTCAGGACAAATAACAGTATAACAAACATAAAAACAAAAACAAAATGGGCTCGACTTCTTAAATAGTTTGTACAGCCTTGAACATTCTCTCACAATTGTTCTTTCAATGAGTTGGAACTTCATCACAACCAAACAAGGGTAAGAAAGTAGAAGGGTTGGGAGGGGGAAAAGGACTGGGGACAAATGAGGTCATCAACCTTATATTGAAGCCTCCAACCCCTTCCCTACACTAAAATGAAAAAATGAAAAAGAAGACGAAAAAATAAAACCATCTTCTCACTAATTTGTCCAGCAGCAGACCATCTAAATATAAGCATATAACAAACAATATAATTTTATTCTAAAATTCTCACACTATCCAAATACTCTAGAAAGTCAAAAGAAAACAAAATCATGAAGAAAGTTGATAGGATGGATTATTAAACCGTGCACAGAAATAAAAACAAACAAAAACTTTTAAAAAAAATAAAAAAACTCAGTTAAAAGGGGAAGAACAAAAATTAAACCTTTCAACAAAATTTAAGATCAATAAAGCACATGCGGTGTTAACGGCTGTTATCCAGGTGAAATTGGTGCGTGACGTGGTCATGTCACAGGATTGTGGTGGATGGAAACAACTTTTAGAAGCTAAAATGGCACTGCATATGGAGTTGATCAGAGTGTGTGGAGAGTTTTGATACCAATAAGTGCAGTGTTGTTTGTGTATGAGATGAAGTCGTGCAGCTAATAGGATATAGAGGTTTTCAGATGATGAGAACAGACATTCAAACAGATGCTACATAACAGTTAAGGTCATTAATCGCCTACCCAGAAGAACAAAATGGAAAAAAGAAAGTCTAGGAACAAAGAAGAGCCATGGGCTGGGGAAGGAGATACAACACTCCACCGGAAGGTAATTTACTGTAGAGGGGAAGGCAAAGTGAAAAACTGTGACAGGGTCTATGACTTTGGGGTTACTTGTCAGGGCTTAAATGGTAATCAATAATGGCTGCAAGATGGTATATAAGTGAGAGGAGGTAAAGGTCAGTAGGTTTGTTTTTTTCAACAGTTGAAAGGTCTATTCAACTTTATTCCTTTTTTATGTTCTTGCTATTGACTTTTGCTTATTTTCTTGGATTATCTTCCCGCTTTGCTATTCTTTTTGGCATTTACGCTCATTTTTAAAAAGGGCTGCCCGGTGCATAAAGCATCTGCGTCAACATTTTTGGTCTTCTCTGTTTCCTTATAAATTCAGCAAATTACATTACTTTTCACCCCTTTTGTCATGGAGGAATGGGGGAAAGGACGTTGAGATTTGCACCAAAATTTGGAGGAGGAAATGTGTTTCATGTATATTTTTTTTTTGAAACTGGTAACTGTGTTTCATGTATATCTTTTCAGTACTTTTAACTTTGTTCAATTATATCATCATCTTCCTTTTCATATGATCCACAGTCACGATAGCATTAAATTATCCTTGATACCACAACTTTCAGAATAAAGAAAGGTCACTAGCTATGCCATATTATACATGAACATGATTATAAATTGATTACTCGCAGTGAAAAGAAACTAACCTTTGAAAGTGATTGCTTGATCTCGTTGACTGATTCTGCTTTGTCACACAGTTCAGAAAAATCTTTGTGCTGGATGCCATTTTCTTGGGCCCATTTCTCAAGCACCTGGCGTGGAGGGACGACTAAAGCTACACAATAATTGTGGAAGGGGTCTGCGTAGACCATGATGCTTTCCACATAATTGCTTGATAAAAGTGCTGCCTCAACCTGGGTGTTGACCGTCAATTTATCAAGTTATTGCCCAAAATCAAAACTAAAGACGAAAAATAAATAGGAGAAAACAGGAGGAAAATAAAAGATCATATAAGAGCCCAAAGTAATGAAAAAAGAAAAGCCCCTGTAATATGATATAGGTTTTCTCATCACCGCTTTGTAAGGGCTTCATGACCATAACAGTAAGTGGCTGAAAGTCTAAATCACGTGTGCAATCATAGGATGAGGTGAATCTACTAGGAACTGGTCATACTTTTTCTTAATTGGCTGTACTAGCAATTGGTTAATCTACTAGGAATTAGTTATACTGCTAGGCACATCATCAGATTCCATGTAAGAAAGAAATCGTGAATACCTTTCCAAGTGAGATATACTCCCCGTGCTGAAGCTTAACAATATCTTTCTTTCTATCAATAATTTCAATGCATCCATCGGGATGAAACCTTCCGATGTCACCAGTGTAGAACCAGCGCATGCCTGTCTCATCAACCTGTATCAAAGATAACAGCAGCATAAATTATTGTCAACATACAAGATTCCTCTATTTGCAAGAGGAAAAGCTCATAAGACAGCACTACCTTATAAACCTCATTAGTTTTGTCCTCATTGTTGAAGTAACCAGCAGTAATGCTGCATCCACCAACAACTACTTCTCCCCGAGGCATAGGCTTATCAACTATTCTGTAACCTCCTTCTTCCCAAGTAACAAGCTGCATGGTTTAACACAAGGCTTTTAAGTAAGAACCCACATGCACTACCACAAAAAACAGCAAGCTCAGGATTTAGCAAGTTAACCAGTGTCAGGTAAGAAAAAAAAGAAATGGGATCAACCACTATCCTTTTCTCTTGCTATAATGTTTAATTGAACCTAGCTTTATCCATTCTGTCCACTTCCCTTTACTAGGGATGCCATGCAAGTCTCCAGATAAGAAAACCACTCTGACTACATATGAAATTTGAAACTTTTTTAAAAAAAATACCCAGAGAAACTCATGAAACTAATAACCGATCTCATGAACTATAATCCCTCTGAAAGATTCAAAGACAGTGGAAGGACGAAAATCCAACACCGCTTCAAGTAGGCACCGAAGTATATGCCTTTAACAGTCTAATAGTCAAGATATTACTTAGACTTATGTATAAAAACACTAAGCCTCAGTCCCGAATAAGTTGCACCTTTGTATAACAGTAACAAAAAATATCGAAGTAATGGTTAAGAAGCTGGGTTGATGGATAGAAATCTAACTGAATCTTCAAATTTGTGAAAGTTGTATAAAGAAAATCAGTAGTGAAATTGGATCAATGGTTTTGGACATTTCAAAATAAGAAGACAGTCATATAAATTAGGACAAAACAAGTAGTAAATAGATAACTCTTTCAGTATCATATGAGTTAATCGTACGTCTCAGGAAAGATCTTAGTAGGCTGAAGGTACTGAAGGTAGCCAAGGAAAATGATCTGAAGGCAATGAAGTTGGTTCATATTAAAACTTCCAATAAAGGGACTAGACAAGGCTTTTGGAGTTGGTGGCAGCACTTTAGACATGATGGATAAGTATTTGGACTTTTTGTTCTTGCTAGGAGATAATATGTAGTATTGGATTTTAGAGTGTGCTGCTAACTCATATACCTTTTGTTGTACCACCTTGGTACTCTTTGAATAAAATCCTTAATCATACAAAAAAAAAAAGGATGGCTCTTTGCAGAGTTGACAATTGGGACCACTAAAGTGGGAGGTGTACGGAGGTGCATGCTCCCCCATTGGAGAGTTTTACAGAAACGAGAATAATTTGGTGTATGAGAGGCTGCAAATACAATGTCCTCTTTAGTTTCTCCTGACTTTCCTCTCTTGTCTTGCCTTTTCCTTGTTGGGATTTGTTGTTTCTCAGAGAAATCATAAGTAGCGAAAAAAGAGGTTAATAAACAGAAATATTTTCTAACACGTCTCTACTTCATTAACTTTATGAATTATTTGCTGTTCCGTGCTTATTTTTTCTCCTTTCCACAGACCACAGATAACTTCTAGATTTAGAATACAAAGACATGTGCTTTGCCCAAAACCTTGACCAAAATAATGAAATTATCCTCACATTCTCATGGCATACAACAGAAGATGGTATCAGCAGACTGAAAGTACAGTTTCTACAGAAACCTATAGGATTGTCAAAAATATAAAGGGAAGGAAAAGGTAGAAACTGACAGACGAAGTTAATGTGAAATATTCAGCTTTTATAAAGATTTCCCAAGTCTATATCTATTCAGAACAACTTGCTAATATAGTTTCATAAAGATCTTTCATAAATGAATGATTGCAGTTGATGCTCTCAAATGAACTCTATATCCAAACCAGGCTATCCATTTATCTGTTACCATTTTGTCAACAGGAAGTGATCATACCTTTATGTAAGAACAAGGAAGAGGTGGACCAACACGCCCAACAGAAGGATCATCCCACTCAGAGAAAGCAGCTCCAGCAAATGTCTCTGTCAAGCCATACCCTTGACCAATAGGAGCTCTACAGCAAGTTGTCACAAAAAAATTTACATTAAAAGATATTTGTCAATTTGTAGCTCAGGCAAGCCATACTAGGAGCAGATATTGAGAAAAAAAGAAACCAAATTTATCTTTGCAAGCAAGAGAACATATACAGAATGGATAAAAACCAGCATCAGGAGTGAGAAGAATTACCCCATACAAATGTTGATAAATCTTTGAGTATCTCCTGATAGAGGAGCACCACCGCAAAGCATGAAACGGATATCTCCTCCAAGCACAGCCCTCACCTTTTTAAATATAATGATATCCCACAATTGTTTCTCTAAACCCCAAGCTCCAAACCAGCTACCTTCCACAGCAGCCAATCGACGGTTAAAGGCAATGTGGAAAAGTTTCTTGGCAGAACCTGCCTTCTCCTCAACCTAGCATCACGAAAAATATAAACAACAGTTAGTCCCCATTGAATCTTTTGAAGCCCTGTTCTCAAACTAAGTATGCTCTTCTCATTGGAATCTTAAGACTGAAATGTTGGTGGAAACCTTCTTCATAACACCATCCCGAACACGATCCAGAATGGCTGGAACTGCTGCCATTAAAGTAGGTTTTAAAGCTGTAGCATCTCCCTTGGTACCCTTCATGACTTTGTTAGAAGTGTCCGTCAATGTGAGGGCTGAGCCATAACCAATACGAGCACCTGCAGTCAACATTACAGTCTGCAAAAGCACAATCACTTAGAACTACAATAATCATTTGCTAGGTAAAACATAAACGAAACAAATAGAAGATGCACTCCTAAGTTGCTACCTCGGCAGCCAACTCAAAAACATGAGCTAAGGGAAGGTAAGCCAAATAGACATCATCGCTTCCAAGTTTTGGAATCACAGTCATAACAGCAGCTGAAGTGGCTACAATGTTTCCATGAGTTATCATAACACCCTATAGAACAAAGACAAACGAGATTAATTAAGAGTAGTACTCTTTCCCTAATCAAAAGGATAAAATACAGAATTACTCAGCTAGTTTACACAAAAAGTTAAGAAGACAACAAGCATCAGTGGAGGGATAGACGTCGAGGAATTAGTGCAATCTACACTATCAGTGTGTTTAAGTGACACTATGCCAAAGCCGAAATACTCTCCTTTTTTTTTTTTCTTTTTATGTCTTAGAATGACATCTCACCCTGGATAACTTTTTAAATTTACAAATTATCAGTGCTCTGATAACCAAAGCTTAATGGATCCAACAATCCCATATATTATCAGCTTCAGGTAGCATAACCCTTAATAACAAACAAGCCATAGCCTCAAAGAGACATACAACAACAACAACAACAACATACCCAGTGTATTCCCACCAGGTGGGGTCTGGGGAGGGTAAAGTGTACGCAGTGCATACCACTACCTCAGATGAAGTAGAGAGGCTTTTTCCGATAGACCCCCGGCTCAGAACAGATCACCATAACAGAGAAAACATAAAAACAAACAACAAAAAAGAGATAACACATGGCTAGGTGCTAAAATAGAGACATACAATGGCTATATTTTTATATTGGATTCCAGTACATCAGGAGAAATGGATCAATAGAAAGTAGGAGTTGGACCTTGGGTAAGCCTGTACTGCCACTTGTATACATGATCACAGCAATATCTTCTTTGATAGGCAGTCTTGGCTGAATAGGACTATTTCTACCCAGCTTTTCAACTTCTGAGAAAGACGACACCCTCCAGCTGTCAATATTTGTGGAATCTGTTGCCGTCTCGTCATCCTCAAAATAGATGACATTCTTGATGGTTTTCAGGCTCGTACTAACAGAAGCCACTTTTTTCAGTTGCTTGGCATCACATATCAATGTAGATACTTGAGTCTGTCAATGGTCACAAGTGAATGTAATTCATCATGTCATATGACGCCTCAAATAGCAAAGAGTAAATGAGAAAATGCATAAACAGAATAAACAATAAAACTGGCTCACCTCATTGAGTGAATGGATAAGTGCATCATCACCCAAGGAAGCATAAATGGTAACAACAGTAATATTCTGCCGGAAGCATCCCTGAATACAATAATTTCTTTGTGAAAACTGTTGTATCTCACAATAATTAGGAACACAGAATAAGGGACTGTACTAGTATACGACTTGAATACCTGAAAGGCAATGAGCCACTCAGGACGAGTTTCTGCGAAGATAGCAGCACGAGTGTCCACATCATGACCAAAATTAATAAGACCAGAGGCAAAGTTGCAAGCGCGATCAAATACTTGTCCATAAGACTCCCACTGATACTCCCCCAAGTGAAGTTTCTCAAACTTCCTTCCATCACTTGCAGTAACAAAGTCCCTGCTAACTAGTTTTCTAGTTCCAAGACAGCGATCAGATGAATGTTTTTTACAAGCCTGCTCAAATAGAGCTGGTACAGTAGTAGCCCCTTCCCAAGGAACTTCAACTAATCTGGCTGATTTAGCATTGCGCATTGCAAGACCTGCCTCACCACCAACTTGAACCGGAACACCTCTCTGTTTTGCCTTCTTCTTCCCCATTAGTAACATGGAGAGGAATATTGGTATAATAATGGCAATAAAAACAGCACCAGCTACCCCAGATGACCCATAATTTTTGGAGATATAATCATAGCTGGCCAGTCTCTCCAGTGTACTCGTATATGGATTACTTCCCTCAGAATCTTCCATCTTATATACCGCACAATTCTATGTTTCTGCAATGACTTCTTAAAAAGAATAAGCAGATACCTAACGTATTAAGACATAGATAAGTAACATCGACTTTAATCTGAATACAACTGTACAACTTAGAATATGTTAACAAGGCATTCAGCCAACAAAAGACCAAAAAGGACTGCCCCTGGACCTAAGCCCAAAAATGGAATTAATATGGCATCCTTTTCCCTAAAGTATACATGAAAGGAATGGCCAAAGACTTAAAATCATAGATGCTAGGAAAAATTCACAAATATAGAATCAGGAGGAGTACTAGGAAATGCAACTCACAGATGCAGAGAACCCCCAAAATAATGGCCCAAAACTCAGTGTCACTATACAAAATCCTCAGTTTCTAACTCAATTATCTTAGCCCTCTGGATGTCAATAGCTACAAATCATGTACAAGCTACACTTTTCAGTTTCTAGGAAAAAACAACGACAGGTTTGAAGATGAAAAGTTGAAACACCATTGCCCAAATTCAACCACCCAATACACTGAATAGTCCCTCAAACGTCTGCATCATCCCTGAATGTTTCACCATTGAGAATCCCAAAAACACTTGTTGAAATTTGATTTAGTTACTGCAGTAATTTTAGCTAATAAGTTGTTAGATTTAAGATGAATTTGAATTTTTAAATTTTAAGTTAGGTTGCTTTATTTGTTGAGATAATTTAGGATTTTGAATTTTAAATTATGCAGATTTTTGATTGTATGTTGGCTATTTAAAGCCCCTCTATGCTGAAGAAATTTATTGAAAGTCATTTCAATATATTGATAGCCATTTTAACCCCTTTTTGCTGCCCCATCTTTTTTTAAAAAAAAAAACAACACAACGTACTCAAAACAAAATATAGATCACAGGGGAATATTGAAATTTTCTCAACAGCATTTATCTACAGAGAATATGAAGATTTTTTGACTTTCCTAGCTGACATGATTGTGTAAAAAAATATCTAACCACTCAGTCTGTGTATACAACCTAAATCCAATCACAAATACGCAAAAGAACAATGAATCAATTCACTTAAATGAAAACAATGATCAAATTGCAGAGCTCAAAATCAGCATATTAAAAAACAAATACACATATGTGAATACAACTTAAATCAAATACAGCAAATTGTCTAATACTCCCATAAGCATGACTAGCTGACATGATGGTGTGAAAAAGTTCTTAGACAGTCTGTGTACACAACCTAAAATCCAATCACAAATACACAAAATAATTACAGGCGCAGAAATAAGTTCACTAAAATAAAAACAATAACCAAATTGTAGAGTTCAAAATCAGCATATTAGAAGAAAAAATACACATACGTGAATACAACTTACATCAAATACAAGATATTGTCTCATAATCCATAAGCATAACTAGCCAGACATGATAGCGTAAGAAAAATCTCTAGACAGTCCGTTTATATAACTTAACTCCAATCAAAAATATACCCCCAAAAAAAAAACGGACCAAGGAACAGATCATTAGTTGTGAAATAAACCGGTCAAAAGTTACAGGCGCAAAAATCAATTCACTAAAATGAAAACAGTCACCAAATTTCAGAGCTCAAAATCAGCATATTATTAGAAAACAAAATACACATACGTGCTATCGATCTAGATCAAACCTTTGAATTTATCGTTATAGATAGTGAAATTGAAATTGAAATTCATGCAAATATTCCCTTGAGGGAACGTTATTGATGGGGAAACTGACTTTTCCCGTTCGTTAATGGTGATGGGGACTGGCGAAACGCCTGACTCATGCAATGAGGAAAGTGGAGTTGACGACTAATATATATATATTTCACCATTTCGTAGGCTTTCAATTTATATATACGGAAGGTTGCAGCAACTGTTTTCCCCGTTTGCTTTACATGCCCCATCATTTTTCATTCTTTCAAATTCAGCCTCATATTAATATCCAATGCATGTTGGGATATACTACTTCCTCCGTTCATTGTTACTTATCACATTTTACTTTACAAAAGTTAATTTGACTAAATTTTAAAATTAAATTAAAATATATTAATTTAATATTTTAAATTTAGATATTCAAAAATTAGAAAAAAAATGATATAAGTTACAATCATTCTCATATTAATATAATAAAAAATACATCTTAAAATATTGATCAAAATTAATATAGTTTGAATCTTGAAAAGTGAAATGCGACAGATAAAAGTAAAAGGAGGGAGTACTATTTACTTTGGTTTTCTCTGCATGTGTGAAATGGACACGTTGTGTTGATTTGAACTGATCAAAATGGATTGAGTCAATAAATATGTGGGTTATTAATGTGCTCAACAGTTATTTGGGTTGAAATAAGTTGGATTGAAATTGACTAAGTCAATAAATGGATAGGCCAATAATTAATTCAAACTTGGACGAGTTATGATTTTTTGGGATAATTTTGCCACCTCAAGTTTTCTCTATAATGAAATATCAAGTTATATGGAAATTAATAGAAATAGTTTAATATTATTTCTATGTGAAATTAAAAAAATATTATAAATCATAATACTTAATAACCTAAAATGTTTAAACAGGCATATAAAAATATTAAATCAAAAAAAAAAATTGGTTGACTCTCAAAATTTTAACTGTGCCACATAAATTGAAATAATGAAGTAATATTTTGGCAAATAAAAAAAAATTGAGCCCATAATTACAAAAAAAAAAAAAATATACTCCTCCATTTCAATTTATGTAACACTCCTTTCTTTTTGGTCAATCTCAAAAAGCCATACATTTTTTTTATATTTAGCAGCTTAACTTTATATTTTGTAAGACCAAATAACAATAAATGATTCAAAAAAAAAAAAAAAAATCAAAAAAGACCAAATAACAATAAAAAAAACACTGGATATGTTAGTGTTATTGTTATTGTAGTCACATGACTATGATTATTTTAGATTACAAATTTTAAAAGTTTTTCGATCAATTTTAAATTTTATATCGAAACAAACACCTTTAAATAAATTGAAATAGAAAGAATAATTAATTTAACATAAAATTTAGATTTTAAATTCATCTCCGAGTAGAATAATTGCAATCCAATTGAGGACTGACGGAAGAAAGTGTGAGTAAGGAAAGTATATGGTCTTATGTTCATTTAAGGAGGTAGTTAGAGGACAATTAGTGCAAAAGTTTTTGCTTTAGTAAAGCAATTAATTTGCAATTGTGCTCGTGGTGCTAACGCTTTGACAAAGAAAACATCGTACTTTATTTTAAGAATAATAATAATCCTATAAACTACATAAACAATAATTAAAAAAAGAAAAGGAGAACCTTTGATTAAAGTGAGAAGTAACGTGAGAATTTTAGTAGTTCAATTAGTTGGCTATCTGGACTCCCACCTTGTTAGTGAGGGTTCGATTCCCCACATTATAATCTCCTCCCCATTTCTCCTTCCCGTAACGTGACAAAGCCCTCGTTTAATGGAGAAACTTGGAAATTGATGCTAATTTAATTTTTCCTCCGTCATATATCAGTTGTCATATTTCGTTTTTTAATAATCAATTTGATTATATGTGAAATTAATATTAAATTAGATCAACTCAATATTTATAAATAATATATTTTAATACTTAAAAATTAAACAAAAAAGACTACAAATTAAAAAATATATTTTAAAATATTAATTAAAATCACGTACTTTGATATTCAAGGAACAAAATACAGCAATCAAAACAAGTTTTGGCACTGTTGCTCCTACTTTGGAGTAGTCCTTAAGTTTTGCCCCTTAAATAGGTGGTCTCTAATTTTTATCTCTATTTTTCATTTAATAAAAATTTATCAGTCAAAATTTTCTTAATTAAAGCATAATTTAGCAAGACACAAGTTAGAGAACTTTTGTCTTGTCCAACAAAAGTTTATAGAACTAAAGAACATAACTTTGTAGGTTCTTAAATTGAACTTATATTTTATAAGACATATTATTTTATCAATTTTATCTTGCGATTTTTTTGTCTTGTAAAATATAACTTTGGAATAACTTGTAGATATGAACTTTGTAAGGAATAACATTCTAAAATTGAATCTATGTCTTTTAAAATTTCCCTTGTGAATTTATTTATTTTTACCTTGTAAAACATAACTTTAGGTATACACTTGTTAAGACATAGCATTTTAAAACTCAACTTCTATATTATAAAGTATAACTTGTGTCTTGCA
The DNA here is from genome assembly GCA_031232105.1 of Capsicum rhomboideum. NCBI lineage: Eukaryota > Viridiplantae > Streptophyta > Magnoliopsida > Solanales > Solanaceae > Capsicum > Capsicum rhomboideum. Next base: position 122,146,365 of record CP124712.1, on the reverse strand, counting down.
AATTTTGTCTTACAATTTATTTTTTAATATCAAAAATATTTTTAATCACTATTTTATTATTTAAAATGCTAAATATCAAAAATTAAAAATTACCTAAAAATAGGGACATTCAATGAACCCCACTTATATGGAGAGTAGTAGTTTTTGATGCCCGTTTGAATTAACTTTTGGCTTTTGACTTAAGTCATAATTAGGATTTATAATTTATAACTTTTGACTTATTTTTATTTGAGAAAAGACATAAAGACACCATTAAAGTTGCTTTGAATTTTCAAAAAGACACTTAAAGTTTGCGGGGGTCCTATTACGCCCAAATTAAATACCTCCTTTGACCTATTTTCTCACCAGTTTTGGACTCAAATACTCCGTGTGTGATACACTCTTTTTAAAAATATTATAATTAATTTAATTTATCAACCCGTTTAATAAAGGTCGGATTTACCCGACCCGACCCGACCCGCCTTCACTTTTTACTTTTTACTCTCCTTCTCAATATTTCTTCTCCATTTTCTCTCTTCGACCAATGAAATCTCTTAGAAAATTCGATAGTCAACCTAAAATTCATATTGAAAGCGAACAATCTTTGCTTTTGGTGGTTTAAATGCTGGGATTTTATTAATTCTTATTAACTTCGATGTTTTTTGGGATATAATTTGGTTTAATGAGTTCTTATTTTCTATTGCATTATCTTTCTCTTTTTATATTGGCTTCTTTTTTTTGCATGTCTTCAAATTTTGTAATGAATTAATATTTTGATTTCATAACTTTTATGTAAAATAAGAAGAAATTGAACCTATAGATGGAAATTCTCACCTTTTGAATCTGAAATCGTTGATGAGGAGAGAATTTTTTTGGATAGTTATACAAGCTTTTTCTAATGGCTATTTTAATGGAGAATAGGGAAAGAAGAGAAGATAGGTGTATTTATTAAAGAGAGAATTAAATTGTTCATTACACGTGGCTTTATTTAATTGGTTTGGGGCAGGAACTTTTACTCACTCACGCGCTCCTCTAACGTGTTAAAACAACTAGTGAGAAAATGGGTCAAAAGGGGGTATTTAATTTAGTCATAACTAAATTTGTGGGGTAATAGTGTCCTGAATATTCAAAAAGACATTTAAAGTTTGTGGGTAATAGGACCCCCACAAACTTTAAATGTTTTTTTGAAAATTCGGGACAACTTTAATGATATCTTTATGTCTTTTCTCTTTTTATTTAACTTAAAATTAAGTGCTTAAATATTTTTTTAATTTATCCAACAACAGCAACAACAACATACCCAGTATATTCCCACCAAGTGGGGTCTGAGGAGAATAAGTGTACGCAATCCATACCACTACCTCAGGGTAAGATAGAGAGGTTGTTTCCGATAGGCCCCTGGCTCAAGACAAAACAGTCTAGAAAAAAAAATTAGTTAAGGAACAAGAAACTATAGGAATTACCCAACCCAATAATAACATTAACAAGACTCACAAAGTAATATGACAAACGATAACACACTCTGAAACAATACTAGTACTATAACTACTAGCACAAATAACAAAACAAAGTCCTCCTACCTACTAGTAATGACGCACTCCTTCCTATTATACTTCTACCCTAATTCGCCTCCTCCATACCTTTCTATCTAGGGCCATGTCCTCGGTAAGCTGAAGCTGCTCCATGTCATGTCTAATCATCTCCCTCCAATATTTCTTCGGTCTACCTCTGCCTTAGTTCTCGCTTGCAACCATCCCTAGACAACCTCTCACACCTCCGCACTGGGGCATCCGTGCACCTCCTCATCATATGTTCGAACAATCTCAACCTCGTTTTCCGTATCTTAGTTTTCACCCAAAGTCACTCCCACCTTATCTCAAATAACATCATTTCTAATCCTATCTTTTCTAGTACACCCACACATTCATCGTAGCATTCTCATCTCCGCCATCTTCATTTTTTGAATGTGAGAGTTCTTGACTGACCAACATTCCACCCCATACAACATAGCCTGTCTGACCACCATTCTGTAGAACTTACGTTTTGACTTAAAAGCTACTATGACTTAAAAAAACCTTTTAATAAGTCAATTCAAACAGATTCTTAAACTTAAAGCAGGGGAAATAAGCTGCTACGACCCGCCAAATGACCCGTACCCAAATTTATTTATTTTGAGCAAATAAGTTGAGCCACGTGGCCTTCATTAAGTGATTTTGGCACACATCTCCATCCGGGCTAGCCCACAAAGGCTTTGAAATTTGACGGGCTAAGCCGGACCGACCCATCAAGATGCTGGGCCAGAAAATAACAAGCCCAACCCATCACACTGTGGGCTGCAGGCCTCCACAGGCCAACCCATTTTTAAAAAAATATTATTTTTATAATCTTAATTTAAATTTTAAATGTTAATAACATAAATAATTACAAGACAATATTACATGATGTTACTACTTGTTAATCAAGTCTCAAATTTACAAAAAAAATAATTCTAATAATCCACGAAACTAAATAACTTTTGACATGATACCATTCAAACCAAATAGAGATATTAATAAGCAAACAAAACAGTTAATAAATAACAATATAGCTAGTTAAATACCAGTATTAACCTAATTTTGTTTCATTAGATCACAATAAAACACACACACAGAAAAAAAGGATGTCAATATTTAATGTCCACTATTGACTTGACACACAAGTTAAGAAACAATAAATAATAGGGGTAATTTTAGTATATTATCATTTGAATATAATAAATTTAATGTCTTGGGAAATTCATTGAGTGATAAATAGTAGTATTTAATAGCAAGGGTAAAATGGATAAAAAAAAAGATAAATTATCCATTGATTTTCTCAACTGGACAAGTATTGTTGGACATCTATTTTTTGTATAGTAGACAAGTACTGTTCGACAGAGAGAGGGAGTATTTAACAATTTCACTCACCTAACCAATCATACTTGAGAGCAAGACTCCATTTTGCGTTCCGAGAACTTTATTTACAACTAGTAATTACTCTCTCAGTTTACTTTTATTTGTCTACTAATCAAAAATAATTTTTTTTTTTAACGTATCAAGAAAAGACAATAAAAACTTTGAAATGATTCTTTACATATTACTTTTTGTAATTTGACTCTTTAAGTGTTGCCTTTAAAAAAAATGAGAATGCACAAATTGTTTTGCTAAATTATGATAATTATAAACGCATCGTCACAACCCAAATCCACGTGATTGGCACACTATGTACTATTTAATCTGGACGAATCAAATTCATATGATGCACCCTAATCATAGGCATGAAAATCATGATAATTGTGAAAACCATTTGAAAATCATATATATATTTTTTAAAAACCTAGGATTAGTTTGGTATAAAGGACAATATTTTCTCCAGAATATGTTTTTTTGAAAAATAAGTTGCTTTCTTACTTATTTTCTAGTGTTTAATAAACAAGCAAAAAAAAAAAAGTTATCTCAAAAACATTTATACGTAATCTAACAAAAAACTATAATGGTAGATGAGATGGGGTGTGGGACCTCAGGAAGGGGGTGGAATGGTCAAGAGATAGGGGTTGGGAGCGTTGGATTGGTTGGATGGAAGGATACAATAAACAAAGAATGTCATATGTCACTTATAAAACTTGTTTCCCTACTTCACTTATAAAGTAAGTCATTTTCCTCATTTTTAAGGAACTTGTTTTCCTAAAGAAAATATTTTCCAAAAAATTTATCCAACCAAATATGAAAAAATAAAAAAATATTTCCGAAAAATATTTCCATCTATGCCAAACACACCCCTAGTCATAATACATTTTCAAATCCTCTGAATTTATAAATTAAACACTTTTAGTATTTAGCAAATATTTAACAAATTCAGATCTAATAGAGAACTAGAAAGAGAAAATTAACTGAAAATCAGTTCAACCGGTTTTCTGATTTCTTGGCAGTGTTCATTTCTAGTAAAAGAAGCAGCATCAGAATGTGTTGAGCTCAACGCTTGGCTTACTGTTATGTTGAAGGGTAATGTAATATTTGGATTATTTCTATGATATGCGTAATCAAACGAATTTAATTGGAGGATGGGAAAAGAAAAAATGGAGAAAAAATTACAAGGTGGAAAATGTAACATATTCATAACACCGACAGTCAATTGTTTAGGAGCTATATTACATTGTTCAAATAGAGTGAGTCATTTCCTACTTGCGTGGATATTTTTTTTTAGTACTTTTTCTTGTTTTATCTTTTTAATATTTATCTTTTTTAAATTTAAAAAGTGTGCTTAACCACTTTTGACACATACTTAAGTTTTTAAAATTCTGCATCTCAATTCAAATGGACAAATAAATTAATTTAGTAACTTTTAATTCAAAATGTTTATTTTAATGATCGGAGATTTATTTATTTATTTTAAAATAATTCTCTAAGTTCTAATTCTTTGACAAATGGAGCATTCCGATAGAGATTTTTACTGGTTAATAGTAAAGGGTGAAATTGAATTTACTCCGCTAATCTTTGGATAGACTAAGAACTTAAAAAAAAAATAAAAAATTACCCATTTTGATTAGCTTGATAAGACATATGGATACAAAAGCTTTATTGTGATGAGACATCTATCAAATTGTAACTGTATGTGTTTTGCTTTAAAAAAAATAAGGTGGAACTATTTTGTCTTATCAAAATAGCGATAAATTTAATCAATAATCTAATCCCGAATATGCAAAAAAAACAAGGAATTAACATATCATAACTTGTGAAAATAAACAGTTGAAAAAGTCACAAGAGCAAAAATCAATTCACTAATGAAAACAATCACCAAATTATAGAGCTCAAAATCAACATATCAGAAAACAAATACACATACGTGAATACAAGTTAAATCAAATACAAGAAATTATCTAATATATACTACTCCACAAGAATGACTAGCCGACATGATAGTGTAAAAAAATGGAAAAATACATAAAATCACCCTTAAATTTATAGCCACAACTTATTTTAACACTTTAACTTTACACACATTTAAATACCCCCTTAAACAACTTTTAAGTGAATTAAATACCCCCCTTAATAGCTGACGTGGCAAAAATAAAATTAAAAAAAAATGTAGAGAGCGTTTTTTTTAAAAAAAAGGTGGTCCCACTAATTTAATTATTATATAATAAAAATAAAAGCAACCGTAGCCCACCCTTTTCATCTTCTTCAACCCCCCCACCCCCCGCCCTCCCTCCCTTCTTCTTCGAACCCCACCCCCTCCCTTCTTTTTCTACGAACTCTCACCCCCTTCCTTCTTCTTCGAACCATCTCTCTTCTCTTTCTTCTGTTTCGAACCCCTACCATCACCTAAAGGAAAAACTTCATCTTGCTTCAAGAAATCTTCATTCTAGTTTCTAAATATGCAATTTAGAATACCCACTTTTTTTTTTTTTAAAAAAGTGCTATGAAAAGAGAAATTAGAAGCAGTAATCGGAAGGGAAGAAGATGATAGAGGTTAATGAAAGAAGAAAAATTGGAAAAAAATTAGTTGATGATAAATTCTTGAATAAGTACTTACCTAAAGGTGCAATCTCAAAATCACACTACGAGGAATTAAACAATTTTTTGGTTGGTTGACGTCAATGAATTTCAGATTCTTGGCAATGAAAAAATCAAAATTAAAGTTGCATGTTCTTGCTTCCATGGGAGAGGGAGAGGGAAAGAAAAAAAAATCAAAAATCAAAATCAAAATAATATTTGACCTGGTTCTGACGTGGCAGTGATGTGGCACTGATGTGGCGCGTGTGTAATGCACTCTCCATTGTGAGAGTGGTATTATATTTTTGGGGTGGTATTTAATATACTTAAAAGTTGTTTAGCGGGGTATTTAAATGCCCGTAAAGTTAAAGTGCTAAAGTGAGTTGCGGTGACAAGTTTAAGGGTGATTTTATGTATCTCTAGAAAATCCATGTAAAGGATTAATTATCCACAAAAAATCCTTTTTTTGATCATACATAAGAAAAAGTTAAGATATGTTTCAATCAAAGAAGTACAACCTCATTTAGATTTTATTTGATTCTTTTTGGTTAACAAGTGATAATATATATGTGTGTAGTTAATAAAGGTTTACAAGCAGGCGATCAGCCTGGATTAACAACAAAAGAAAGGATCTCAATGTCCATTTGAGGTTCATTACAGACAATAACTCTCCTCTCAAACATAATTTCTAGCATGTCTGCCCACACAGCCTTACAGGCATATACCGGAGGAACTACCAAAAAGCTTGTTTCACCATAAGCTGCAGATGTTGCTCCTTCCTTTGCTAGTGCATCTGCTACACCATTTTGCTCCCTATAGCTATGCTGCACCAATGGTCCTCCTAGTCTCCTCAGCCTTAACCTGCAATAATCTATAATAGCATTATAGTGAAGGTTATCATTTTTCAACATAAGGATTACCTCTTTGGAGTCAATGTTGATTTCAATGGGCATGACGTTGTTTGATTCCATCATCTTCAATCCTTCATTTAGGGCCAAAAGCTCCATTTAGTTATTTGTGGCAATAGGAAAACTTTTACTAAAACCTATAATCCAGTCTCCATTAGAGATCCTGATAACTCCCCCAATGCCACCTTTACCATTATTACCTAGATAAGATCCATCAGTGTTAAGTTTATAAAAACCTATTTGGGGAGGGTTCCGTTAAAGACTAATGGTGGTCATGAGTCTAGTATGAGTTTTATTATTGCTAAGGTGGGAAAATTCAATGGCCTCTGAGTAATCTTGGGTAGGGGAGGCCTTATCAGTATAATGGTTAAAAACATTACTATTTCTTATCTTCCAGATGGTCCAAAGGCAATAGGGAATGAGTTCTCTCAAGGAAATGAGGTTGTCATATTCCATATCTTTGATGATAGACCAGGTTGATGCCCAATTAAGAGGGTGGAGACTTGAGATGAATAAGCTGTTGTTAATGGTGGCTTTGTACATACCTAGGCCACCCTCTCTTTTAGGGAGGGTTAGGGTGTCCCGTTTGATGAGGTGCATTTTTCTTTTTTCAGTGGTGGATCCCCAAATGAAGTTCATCTGAGCTCTATCAATGAGATTGTGGATTTTAGTGGGGAGGGCAATATACTGCATGACATGGTTAGAAATGCTACTAAGGAAAGCTTTGGCACCAGAGTGGTTCTGCCAACAATATTGAGAAATCTAGTTTTCCACTCTGCTAATTTTGAGTTGAGATTGTCAAGAATGAATTGAAAATCTCAGTTAGTAAGTTTCTAATGGAAAATAGGGAATCCCAGATATTTGCCAAAGGTATCTTTAGCATTGATAGAGAGATGGTTTGCAAGGTTTGCTCTATCTTCTGCTGAGCAGTTTTTGGGAAAGATAAGCTTTGATTTTGAGATATTGATCTTTTGACCAGAGTGAAAGCTAAAATTGTTGAGAGTGTTGGTGATGGTTTGGCAATTCTTAATGTCAACCTTAGCAAACAAGGTCAAGTCATCAACAAAGAATAGATGAGAAATCTTTGGTCCACCCCTGCTAATAGAAATAGACTTCCAGTTAAAAATGTCCACCTCATGGTTAATCCTTCTAGAAAGAAGTTCCATGTAGAGGATGAAAATATAAGGAGAGATAGGGTCTCCCTGTTTGATTCCCCTGGTAGGATTGAAGAAAGTGGTCTTGCTGCCATTGACAAGTACAGAGATAGAGGAAGAGCTGATGCAAGACATGATAAAATTGATGAGCTTTTTTGGAAAATTGAAAAAGTGAATGGCTTGCCTAATAAAAGACCATTCAATCATGTCAAATGCCTTCTCAGAATCAATATTTATGATCATGTTGGCATTCTTCCCTTTCATCTTATTGAAATGGGATATGAACTCTTGGAAAATAATAGCATTGTCAGAAGCTCTCCTATTAGAGAGAAAGCTGGCCAGACTTTGCCCCATAAGGGTATTCAAATAAGGCTTGATTCTATTGGCAATGATTTTGGTGATGATTTTATACTGGGTGTTGCAAAGTCCAATAGGTCTAATATTCTTGAGATTGATGGCATTGTTATATTTAGGGATAAGGAACAAATAAGTTTCATTCACCTTTTCTTCCATAATGCAAGTACTGAAGGTAGTTCTGCATAAGTTAATGATAGAGTGACCAGTGAACTCCCAGTATTTTTGGTATAAGAGGGGATGGATCCCATTAGGTCCAGTTGCCTTGGTGGGCTTAAAATAAAAAAAAATAGCTCTTTTGATCTCTTTAATAGAAGAAATGGCTTCTAGAGAAGGATGGTCCCCAGTACTAATAGAGCCATTTATGGAGGGATTGATCTGGAATCTGAGAGGAGTAGAGTATTGTTCAGACTTAAAGAGATTACTGTAAAAGCCCAGAATGTTATCTCTTATGTCTTCCTGAGTGTAGTACTAGTTCCCAGAGTCATCTTTAAGAGAATTGATCCTATTCCTCCTTCTTCTATTGAGGGTGGAGGTGTGAAAGAAGCTTGTGTTTGAGTCTCCTTCAGTGAGCCAGTTGATCCTGGATTTTAATTTCCAAAAAACATGCTCTTGCTTAAGGATCTCACTGAAGTTTTGAGTAAAGGTCTTCTCCAAGTCATAAAGAAAGGTGCTATGGGGCTAGTGGGGAGACCTTTGGATTCCAACTAACCTTACAAGGATTTTTTTTATGGAAGAAATTTCCAAAGGTTTCTTTGTTCCAAATTTTGATTTGGGTCTCAAAGTGGGATATGGCACTAGTGAGGTTGGGGTTATGATCAAAGGTGTTTTTGACCATACCAGCAAAGTAGGGATATAAGCACTACATGGTCTCCATTCTAAAAGGATTGGAGGGAATCAACTAATCCTTAGAGAGCTTTATAAGTAGAGGGCAGTGATTAGAGTGATTTCTAGGAAGGTGAGAAGCAGAAGCTTCTGGAAATAGCTTGATCCAAGATTCATTTGCAAGACACCTATCAAGTCTCTCTAAAATGAGGTAGTGTCTATTTCTATACCTCTTATTAGTCCAGGTGTATCTACTTCCTCTGAAGCCTAAATCTATCAAGCCACTTAAGTTGATGCAGTCCCAAAAGCAAGAGGCTCTAGAGTTATTTATCCTATTACCACCAAATTTTCAGAAGACTTAAGGATTTTATTGAACACCTCATCTAATCCAAGAGTTATTGTTATTGTTTTTAATGGTGTTAGCAAATTCAATAATCTAGTTCCAAAGAAGCTTTCTATAATCAAAGTTGTTACTAGCATATATAACATTAAAGAACCAAAAAGAGGGAGGACTTGTTACCTGAATAGAGACTCGAATAGCCTGGGAGGAGATGGAGATATTAGTGATGCTGAGGTTATCATCCTTTCACATAATCACTAACCCACTAGAGTTGCCATTAGTAGGGTACTGGATTTTATTGGTGAAACCTAGCTCTTCAGAAATACACTTATGGTAACTCATTCTAGTTTCTAGAAGTACAAGGATAGCAGGCTTATGGATATCCACCATGGACTTACAATGTCTTTTGAATTCAACATTGTTAGCTCCTTTAACATTCCATATGATGCAATTCATCATTAACTATTTTTTTGAGAGGGTAAGTCCTTCATTATTTCCTTTCCCTTCCCAAGAGAAGGTGCTGGTACAGTAGGAGGCATTGCTTTCCTCTTCTTGGACAGGGAAGTCATCCTTGTACTGAAGAAGTTGAAATTTTTGGGAGTTGGGAGAATGATCTCTAGACTGAATTTGGAGAGGTCTTGAGGTAGGAGGTTAATCTCTATTTCATTTACTACATCCTCAAACCTTGAAGTTAGTGGCTTTTCTAATGTTGTTACATCTGTTCTTGGAATTTTGAGGGAGGCTAAAATCTTTTCCATTTCTCTGTTGTTATTTCTTAGTGTTGCCATTGTTTGTTCCCTCTCTAGCATTTTTGAGTTCAGCTTTAAAGGAGCTGATGAGGTCTCTGGGACTTGGGTGTCCTCATGGAGAATCACAAAGGAGAGGTCATTCTCCAATAGCCTTGGGATCCTCGAGGGGTAAAAAGGGAGGGACAAACTGTCCTGTTTGATCTCCTCTAATAGGATCTCTGGTGTTAGGCTCTCTTGTGATGATTGACTGATGATTTTCATCAGTGCAATCATCCAAATGTTTTGGCCAAAGCTCCCAATCCTTGGTTCATTCCCTCCATGATGAGTTGTGCAAGGCAAAAGGGATTTTGGATTATCAGGTTGATGCGTTTGCCGTCTACTTCCAAGCATAGTGGAACTGCTTGTCCCACTAGCCCCATCTCCAGCCATGAGGCAGGGAGGTGGTCTGGGGGGATGGGCTCTGTGATGAATGTGAGAGCCTCCGAGTTGGGATTTGCATTTAGGGTTGATATTAGTGTCAATGTGATTTTCTTCTTGAGCTTCAAAATGAGAAGAAAAGTGGTTATTGTTTGAAGCCTTGGAAGAATTTGTAGCATAGTTTGCTTGGGCTTCATCATTACTGCTAGGGGTATAGCCCAATGATGGTATAACAGAGGTGACAATTCTGTGCTCTCTCTCTCTTTGCCAGCTTCACTGAGTTGATTGACATGTGAAGCCATCAAGGGAGTGCTAGAGGAGAGGAGAGTTGGAAAAACAACATAAATCTCAACTCTTTTGGAGCTTATTATTCCTTATCCCAACTCTTTTCAATATTACTAAAAATTTCTGATTTAGTCCACACGGATACATCATATTCTTCCAGACACATCACTTGATTTTACACAGATACATCACATGCTTCCGGATACATCACTTAATTTTACACGGATACATCACATTCTTTTGGATACATCACTTAATTTTACACGGATACATCACATTCTTCTGTGATGTATCCGAGCTTTTAAGTAAAAGCATGAATTTATGTAATTATTTAAAAGGGTTGAGATTTTAAGTAGTTATGGTAAGTTAAGTAGTGGTATGATGTAATTTTTCCTAAATTTAATTCCAAGAGAAAAGACTTTTATTTAACAATTTCATTCACCTAACCAATCATCATTTGAGTACAAAACTACATTTTGTTTGCCGAGAAATTATAACTAGTAATAATTGTAAAGAGCTCGATATATATAAAAATGTAAAATGTACAAATGTGTTTGGAGAGAACCATATTGAAGATTTAAAGGTGAAAATTTCCTATTTCTCTTATAAAACAGCAGTAGAATCAGAAAAATACCGTTTAGGAGAAAATTACTATCACAAAAAAATTTATATTTACCAATTTATTACTCCTCAAAGCAACCCATTTTTATTTCGTTAGTTTATGTTTTATACTTTAGATAAAAAATTAACAAATATAGTTATAGTTATTCATAATTAAAATTATATAACAATTTTAAAAATAAAAACTTTGAAATGATTAATTTTTTGTAATTTGACTCTTAAATTTTGCCTTTTAAAAAAAAATTGGAAATGCACAAATTGTTTTTCTAAATTATAACAATTATAAACACATCGTCACAACTCAATTTCACGTGATTGGAATACTACATACTATTCATTCCGGACTAATCAAATTCATATGATGCACCTCAATCACAGAAATGAAAATCATGCTAATTGCAAAGGCCATTTGAAAATCAAATTTGTATTTTTTTAAATCTACGGTGTGTTAGGTATAATGGAAAATGTTTTCTTGAAAAATAAGTTGATTTCTTACTTACCTTCTAGTGTTTAGCAAGTAAGAAAAAAAAAATTATCTCGAAAATATTTATATATAATCTAGCAAAAAATATAGAGGTAAGAGAAGAGTGGAGTGTGGGGCCTCAGGGGTGGCGGGGGTGGAATGATCCAGGGATAGGGGGTTGGGGGTGTTGGGTGGATGAGAGGATACAATAAATATAGAATGTCACTTACATAACCTGTTTTCCCTACTTCCATTGAGGAGATTCTTTTCCTCATCTTTAAGGAACTTGTTTTGTTAAAAAAAATATTTTTCCCCAAAATTTTGTCCAACCAAACATGAAAAAATAAGAAAACATTTTCCAAAAAATATTTTCTCCATACCAAACACACCCCTAGTCATACTACATTTTCAAATCCTTAGAATTTTTTAATTACACACTTTTAGTTATAAAATCAAACTAGTGATCATATCACATGAGATAATTTTTTAAAGTTTAGTCAGGATGGAAGACAATTTTAATTATAGAGGTTGGTTTCTCTTCTAAATTCAAGTGTCATTTTCTGTTTTTGTATTCATATCAAGCACATAATCTCCAACTTCACGACATTACTAATATATACAAGCGGCCTAAAGCAGGGCAGGAGGCGATTGTCCTGCCAGCTTAACTAAAGGGCAATTTCGTCATTTCACAGCAATTTCAATCCCCACAAAACGCCTATTCTAAATGGAATTTTTGACATTTCCCAATAATTTCAACCACCACGAAATTTCCCATTTCAGGATTCAGCTCCGCGGGTGGAGGAGATGTTGACGACAATAATGATAATGACGGAGATGTTGCAGAATGGATTTCGAGCTAAAAGATGGCTAAGAACTAAATTAAGCTAAGTTATTCGAGATAGAGCTAAAAGATGATATTTGATTGATATCCCTCAAATGAGTACATACAAGGTATTTATACAATGTAAAAGAGAACCCTAGACAAATGAAAATAATAAGTTGACTTAGAATGCTAAAGAAATAAGAATTGAAAATGAGGACTAAACTGTAATTAAGTAAGTATACTACTTTTGAGCTCTCTTGGTAGGATCTGCAACATTCCTTCCCCCTTAAAAAAAAAAAACCCTTGTCCTCAAGTTAAAAACATGAAAGGGATAATGCATGTCTTCCAGAATTCACTTGAACTCCAACGAGCACCCTTGAGTTTATGCTTCCAAAATCCATGCTCAACAAAGTCTTACTGCGAGGAGAAAACAAGCACATGACAATATTTTTTTAGCCCAATATCAATGAACTTTCTGTCAACAACCTCAGGGACCAGCAGAGTGACTACATTGAGTCTTCTACTCACATCTCTAACCTGTTTTTCTGGTGCCTTGTCAACTACCGAGATAGCAGATGACTAGTCTATAGATTCCGTAGCATCATTCTCACCAAGAATTGCAAAAGTTGATCCATTTTCCAGATCATGCATATTCATCATCATTAGTAACTTATGTTGTACCTCACCTCAAAGATCGTGTAGAATGAAACATGCAAAAGAGACTATATCGGAAAATGAAACTGCAACAATTAGCCTCAACATGCTGTCAAGTTTTAGTAGTCCATCTTTAAACTCTAGAATTATCTTCATTGCAAAACCATGCTGAAATTGACGAAAGGCACCCGATGCAATATCACCACCAAGTGATATTCTTACCAACTGAGTTTGATCCCTGTCCACATTAGTAGAATTGCACGTCTTATTTATGACTATTAGACTATACTTCAGTTGCCCCAATGTACTCCTCCGGTCAACAAGGCTACTGTATTCCTTCCCTTTGAATGAAGCCACCATATGATTATGACCTTGAGAGAAAATGATATCCAATGCCTAATATAAGTGACTCTTGGAGGCAGAGAGATTGTGGTCAACTGTGTACTGAAAATAGCAAGTAGGGAGACAGTATCCCTTGTCAACCGCCATAACAGATTGTCACCAATATTCTTTCCACCTTTTCCCAATCTTCCAAAATTAGAAACATAAAACCTTGATTTTCCCATGACCAAAATGTTTAAAATGGTGTTGTAGTATATAACAAGAGCAAGCATGAAAAGAGAAAAGTCCTACGAAATAATCTTACCAGCAACCCAAATTATTTTTTGCAAAGCACCAAGAGAAAGTGCAGACCTTTGTCTAGAAGCCACACTAGATTCAGTCAGTTGATCATGATATCTTGATGTTATGGCATGAGAACCTTTACCGACCAAAGCTGAAAGATAAGAAACCACGAAGCTTTTCAAGGTTGTTACAACCCCTAGTATCTGCAGATTAGAATGTCTCAAATTCTCATGAAGGATGTCAAGCAGTTTCCATTTAATATTATATGATAGTGAGGCAAGGGCCAAGGAATTCCACTAAGTGTAACAGGGAATCATAAAACACACTATTCCGCTACCATATCTCCAATCTAGTTGTATTCTCTTAGCTACAGGAACCCTACAAGTAATTTGATTCTGCAGAATTGGGGAAAGAATATAATCACAATCATGAAGAGCAAAAACAATTTTCCCAACAGCTGAAGTTACACCTTGACATATGCACAGATCAAAGGACAGTGTGCAAGGCAATAATTTGCCAACAACATTACTAATACCAGGACCATACTTAGCAAGAGACGAAAGGTCATGTGCAGTGGTGGAGCCAGGAATTTCGTCAAGGGTGTTCAAACTTTAAAGGAGTGAATAATTTTTTTAGCCTAGTGGATGGACAAAATAATTTTTTCTACTCATGAGGAGTGGGTGTACCCACTCGGCTAGGGTGCTTGCATATTTTTTTCTGCGCACAATTTCATTTTCAATAGAAATCAATCAATAAAAAATAAAAAAAATAAAATCTAGGGTATGTTTTGTAAGGAGAAAACTGTTTTAGGAAAATATTTTTCTATTATTCCTTGTTTGGTTAGTCAAAATAGTTTTACAAATATTTTTCTAGGAAAACAAGCTCTTTCAAAATGAGGAAAATTACTTTCCTAACAGAAGTAGAAAAAACAAGTTACATAAGTAGTTAAATCATATCAACACTTATAATTATAAAATAATCTACTCCTATATAAATCACTATAGACATGGAAAACTAGTTGAATTATATAAAATAAATAACACATATCAAAACAAATGTAATAAATAATAACAACAACAACAACAACAACAACAACAACAACAATAATAATAATAAAATAATTATCGTGAAACATTTTTTTTAAAAAAACTATTGATAATTTCAAAAAAGAAATAGTAGTTGAAAGGAAAAAAATGTGCATTTATTTTTTTTACCTTTTTTTATTGACTGATTTCTAATGTAAAACATAGAAATGAGAAGAAGACTATGGACATATATCTTTGATGTGCATGCAGTTAATATTAAAAATAAAATAACAAGATAGTAGTAAAACAATATGTTAATGAGTCTAAAATTAAAAGAATAATTAGTAGGGTCTAATAAGAAAAAGAATAGATATGTAGTAAAGTAAAATATGGCCCAACAATCCAGGTGTGTCAGGCCCAAAAATAAAGTGAAGAACAAAAAAGAAAAAAATGCTAGGGGTAGGGTTCAAACAAGAAACCTCCAAGCTGCAAATGAATCCCCTGACCGCTGGACTGTCTCCATCAGTTATTTCTAAGGGTGTTCATTTTTATATATATCCTTATAAAACAAAATATTTTACTTGTATATACGGTTTAATTTTCTGGCGAAGTGTGTTCGGTTGACCACCCTTGCTCGACTGTAGCTCCGCCCCTAGGCATATGCACTCAACTCCGAATACACAACAAATATCCCATGGTTAAAATAAGAAGATCCACAATCAACAAAATCATAAAACATGCTGATTAGCATAACAATTAGTTCCTCTAGAGCTCGAAGATTGAGATAGGGAATAATTCGTTGAAATATCAAATTCTTAGGAGCTCCACCTCTTGAAAGCTTTTGCACAAGAGGTAAAAGTTTTACAATGGAATCACTTACGGAAAGAAGCAATTCCCTATCTCTATACAAGCATAAGCTCTTTGGTATTACCAATAACACCATCTTCAAGAGTTTCCCCCAAAACAATGGCAATATGATTAATTTTGTCCATGATGAAGTCTATAGTAGTACCTTTGTTTAAATTAATTTCTTCAACCTTATTCTTCTCAACATGCTCGTATGACAAAGCAAAGCTGTTAGCTAGATCCCCCAACTTCATCTTTCCTACATAGGGCCATGCAACAACCTCCACATCTAGCTGAGTAGGATTCTTTGCAAACTTTACAACAACAATACCCTTAAGAATCTTAGCATCCAAAGCAACTTTCAGCCGTTCATCATTCTTTTCTACAATATCAATTATCTCTCTCTTGTCATCGTGGCTATCCACTTGTGTATAAAGGAAATTAGCTATGATTCGGAGATCTTCACAGATAATTTTCAAGTGCGCCTCTTCAGCTTTCACATAGACTTTATCCATTTCATCAAGTTGCTTTACAACTTCAACAAGAGCTTCTAAATTATTCTCTTCCCACCTTTTATCTGGTTTTTCCTTTACTCAATAAGTGAACATGTTAATAAAGGACTTATAAAATAATTTAGAGCTAACACGCCATTCACATGGTAAAGGATTCTTCCTTGAAAAACATACAGCCAGAGAACTTCTTACACACATATAACTCTGGGTTTCAACCTTCCTAGGTGTTGATGTTACAAAATATCCGGTCCCAGTACCAATTAAAACATCTATTACCTTTGTATTTCTATCACAGATAACTTGTTATCCAATTGCACAGTCCAATTCAGTGGTTAATTGGATGTCAGAACCAAGAGGGAGAGCAGCAAAATTAACAACTTTTCTACATTCATCATATTCTCTCCATGATTCATCAGCCTTTTTCTTGTCCTCCTCAACAACTAAAGACATGTTTTCACTATAGAGATTCTCATTTTCAGTTAGATCATTAGAAGGAACAACTAATTTTTCAAACGAGCCCACTAGCTCTCCCATTAGCATTTCATCAAACAACTTATGTGCAATCATATCAAGGTGTGAGGGGCTTAGAAAAAAACTCTTTCTCTTCATTATCATTTCCATTTCCCCCTAATTCAACCTCCAACTCTAAATCTATATTTCCAATATCTTTGTTGTTTGCAACTTCAACTAATGTTGCGGGACACAAATCTCTTGAGAAGGGATAATATCATTATCTCCAAATTTAGAGATAAGAGAGGAGTTGGCAAAAAGGGTCTGGTGGACATTAATAACAACAGATTGTGATATCACTACCTCCTACAAGATTTCTGGAATCGCAGCATTGCAACTTCCGCCGACCTAAGTACTGCTTTGTCTTTCTCCATTGAAGCTGACGTTACTATTGATAACCATGGAATTTACCTTATCCATCAAAATGTCTTTCAGAGAGAGCCCAACAGTGGACGTATTGAAAGGAAATTATTGATACTGAAAGGACACAAAAGGATTGGGATGTTCAAATCCGTAGTTGGTTCCTATCATTCTAGTGTCGGAGATGAAACCCATAGCTGCAGCTCTTTCCAAAACCACGCTGGTAGACCAAAAATTTGAGGTTGCCCTAGCGAACTCAGAAGGCTGGTAAGGATAAGAAGCAGATTGGAAACTCGCAGTTCGCTGAAGAGTTGTGGACTAAAATTAGATGGGTATAAAGGGTATCGTTGATCAAATTGTTGCTGAGACACAATATAGTAAGCTCCATAGATTGTATTACAGTAGCCATATGGATTGTCAGCTTGGTAGGTTGTATTTCCACTATAATTTTGCCATGGGTTTGCAGCTCCCAACTCGGGCGTAGCTGGTGGTTCACTGTATGGTGAGAGAAATCTATGGATGTCCATTGCAATACAGGTCAGAAGTTCGATGCTCTGATACCAAATGTTGCAGAATGGATTTTGAGCTAAAAGATGGTTAAGAACTAAATTAAGCTAAGCTATTCTAGATAGAGCTAAAAGATAATATTTGATTTATATCCCTCAAATGAGTACATACAAAGTATTTTTACACTGTAAAAGAGAACCCTAGACAAATGGAAATGACTACATTATCCTAATAAGTTGACTCAGGGTGCTAAAGAAATAAGAATTGAAATTGTTGAGTTGTTGTTGCTGTTTGACCTTTCTCCATTGCTTGTTTGGAAACTTTGGAACATGTTGATCAACTGCTCAGATTGTTCCTTGATGAACCCTGCTGTGGCTATTCTATTTTCTTGAGCACTCAGATCAACCTCTCCAGCTATTGATGCTTTAGTAGAAATAGAGTGTAGAAGCAAAAGGGTAGATCTTAAACCCTATACCCTTGGCTCAGATCAGTAAAATCAGGCAAAGGAGACAATACATCCGCCATCGCTGCAGATCTCGAAATTCATAAAAAGCTCTTGAATAATTAATTGAATACTTGTTACTGATCCGCCTCCTGGATTCAGTAAAATTGAGCAAAAATTAATGGACTGTTTTTTTGTATCAAAAGTTATAAAAGAAAAAATCAGAACCATGGAGAAACAAATGAAAAAAAAATCCATATTTGTTGGTTATTTCGAAATGGTGAAAAAAAGAAATGTGTTTCTAAAAGAAACCAATGGTTCTAGATATTGCATGTCGAAGAGAGTGGTTTTACTGTGGTGTCCGGTGGTGAAGACAGTGGAGGCGACAGGAGGAGGGAGAGGAGAGTACGGCGGGGGTTGGGGAAAATGGAATTAGGTTAGGGATGAAGGGTAATAAGTTAAAAATAAAATGCTAGGGGATGGAAGGAGACCGTTAGATCAAAAGGTGTGGATGGTTCAGATTAAAATTAAGATTTGCGCGAGGTTGCGGGTTATTGGATTAGGTTCAGGATTTTAATTTGGGCAAAACAATATGGTAATTACCAAAAATGAAAAGAAAATCCAACAGAAGTAAAAAGTTTGTTATGCTAATTAGAGAAAAGACATAAAGACACCATTTAATTTGTTCCGAATTTTTAAAAAGACACTTAAAATTTGCGGGCATCCTATTACCCCCTTAAATAATTTTGAAATGATATTAATACATCTTTTTGGAATCAACCCCAATTTCTAAAAATAGGTTCTAAACACGCACTAATTACCGATGGGCACATATTAGTTTATTTATAAATATTTTTTTCATTTTTCATTATATTTTTCTCTTTGTATTTTTTCTCTCTCTTACTCTTTTGACTTTCTTTTCTCTCTCTTACCCAACCCCCTCCCTCCACGTACTTCTCCAGTTCTCCTTCAACCAATATCCTCACACCCCATCCCCCCAAACCACACACACATACATTCTTTTTCTTCTTTTCTTCTACTAATTCCCTTCTCCTTTCACTGTCCAAAGCTTCCACAATCAACCTTTAAACTTGAAAATAATAACCACTCCATCCTTTTTGTGCTATTATAATTATAGTGGGTTTAGAAAATTAAAATTGGACATAATTTTTTGAATTTATTTGGTTAGTTAATTTTTATCCTCTAGTTTCATACGGAAATTAGTGATTTTTATAATTGTTTATAATTTCTTCTACTGAAATTTCTCTAAATTTTCAGCTCACTTTAACATTGATTTCTTCCACCATTATAATTCAGCAACCGATGAAATTTCATCACTTTTTTTGTCGTCGAAAAATATCATTTCGTCCAAAAAAATGGTGGCTGACAGATCATCTCCATTTTACTTTTTTTAATCTCTTCATCATTTTTATCGAAAAATAAACACCGACCACGATAAAATTCACCACCATCCCATTAACAGAGAAGAATAGGAAGGGGGTAAACAAGACACCATTAACGAAGAAGAAGGGAGAAACAAAAGAAAAAAAATAGAAAAAGAAGAAAAAATAGTAAAATAGAAAAAGAAAAAAGTGGAAAATATTTTTTATTACATGTGGCATTCTTTAATTTATTGGTGTAACAATTTTTTCCCCTCACGCACGTCTCTTGCGTGACAAAACAGATGGGCTAAAAATGGGTCAAAGGGAGTTGGTTGAACTCTAAAACTTGGCATAATAAGTTACCCTTCAAAATGAATTTTATGTTGTAGAGGGCGTTGAGGGATAGAATCCCTACAGATACTAGACTCTCAAAAATGAGGTTTTTTCATGCCATCTAGATGTTGCTGTTGCAAAACACCGCAGGTAGAAGATATTGAACATTTTAGTTGTGATGGGGAATTTGCTAAAGAAATCTGGTCTATTCTGTGTGGCCCAGTAGGTATTCCATTCAATAATATTCCATCAAGACAATTGCTTATATCTTGGTGGACTTGGAAAGCCAACAATCAAGTCTTGGACCTATTAATGAAATGCATGCCTGCTGTCACAATGTGGGAGCTTTGGAAGGCTAAGTGTGGAGCCAAGTATGGAAAGGAAGCCTTTAATTCAAGGAAATCTATTGGTAACATCTCTTACACCCTAGCCATGATTATAACCAACCAGTTTGAGAAGGTGAAGCTGAATCCAGATTTGGACTCCATGGCTAGCTTAATGAGGAGCAACATCAATTCTAACAGAATAGTTCAAGTGAGATGCCTGAAACCCTCCACAAGCTTTGTGAAAGTCAATTCAGATGGGAGTTGCAAACAAGGATAAAGCGGAGGAGGAGGGGTGATCAGAGACCATGCAGGCCAGCTCATCTTTGCTTACTCTCTAAACCTTGGTCAAGGCACTAGTAACTTGGCAGAGGCTAAAGCCTTATTGTTTGGAGTTGACTGGTGCATTAGAAATGGCTATGACTTGATTTTGGCAGAAAGTGATTCCAAATTACTAGTTGATTGTGTGAATGACCTCAATTACACTCCTCGGAGGATTCAAAATGAGGTGACAAGGCTGAAGACTTACATGGAAACAATTGGCTTTATTTTGAAGCATTGCTATAGAGAGGCAAATAGAGTAGCGGATAAACTGGCATCCTTGAGCTTTTCTAGTCCCTACAGCAAGATGTACGAGGTTTTTGTAGAGCTCCCAGCTGAAGTAAGGGGCCATATGACCATGGAAAAATGGGAATTGGTTAACTTTAGAGTCATGAAGAGAAAGAAGAAAGATTTGACTTGGGATCCTCCACAAAGATTTTTTTGTATAGGAGGTTTAGAGGAGGTTTTTGCAGACATAATATTCTTGGTTTTGTTTGAACCAGAATACTATTTCATCTCGTGCATTTTCTTCATCTCATCTAGGATAGCTTAGTTATCCTCCAACTCTAAGAAGGGAGTAGTAATTAACTTTTTGTAACCTCCTTCGGATCATACTGTATCTTTTGCTGGAAGATGAACGCGTAAAGCATAAAGTTCTGAATGCGTCTTGATCCTTGAAAAGAAATTAGGCAATTAATTAAAAAAAATTGAACAATTTTGTGTTGCCATTATATTTATCTAAATAGTAAACATACCGGCACGATGCGCGTCATTATAATTAAAAGTTGATTCATAAAATTATTATACATTTAAAAGTAAAGATAGAAAGTCATACGAAAAACTTACGGTTTATACAAATATATATTTGGTGCAAATGAAATCATGTGTTTCAGTTGAGATGTTTTATTATTTAGAGTACGGAAGCTTTCGTTTAACATACATAAAATCCAACTATGATCCCCGATCCATAGATGCTTGATGTATTAAAATATCAAGGAACATATGTTAATCACCAAAGAGCTAGGCATTAAAAATTGAAGATATTGTCAATTTATCTCTTTATGTCATAATTAATTACCACACCAACTTAATGGTAAAAAATAACTTTGAAAACCATCCTAGATTCCCTTTAAAAACCATCTTAGCTTCTTAAAAAAAATATTGATCTTAAAAGGTTAGTACTTAGACCATAGGTATCAAAATGAATAGACAAACATAGTACAACTCATTCTCAATATTTCTCTAATAAGGAGGCATTAATCCTATGAGGCAACATTAATCTCGCAAAACAATAAACTGACAAATCCATGTTCAATAGAAAGGAAAGAAGATAAGCTTATTTTCACTGTCCACATCCTAACAGATAGAAAAACTGGTAAAATTATAACTTTGTTGTCTGTAGGCCAATGACATATGCAATAGTTGAAGTTCAAAAGGACAATTCTGCATACTACTATAAATCTAAGTTCAAGGACTTATAATTCTCACATACCAGCCTACATATAAACAAAAGTATCATCATGTATGTGGCGCCCTATTTTGAACCGGTTGAAACAGTGAACAACATATGATCGTGACTCTTTGTTTTTGAAAATTCATTTTCTAGAGTCACCACCTAAATTTTAGAAAAAATTAGGAAAATTATTTTTAAGTAAAACTCTATTTTTTGGTCTTTGAAAAACGTTTGAGATTCTGAGTAAGGGTTTTAGTTACTTGACGGGAAGGTATTAAGCATTCCTCAGAGCCTATCCGAAGATAATCCTTAAACTCAGTTTTAGAAAAATATTTGGGAAATAATTTATTTTATTATTTGCAAAAAATAGCGATAACTACATAAAATATTTATCAAATTTTTAAAATAAAAAAGCGCACAAGGTATATAAATATATACTTACGATATACGAAAAATGTAACATAGTTTATTGCAAATATACATGCACGTTTCAAAAATATGAAAATGAAGAGAAGAAAAGTTAACAATAGTATTTTTGTTATAATATGTATATTAGAAAGTTTAAAGGTTTATAATTTTACAAGAAGATAAAGTTTAATGGCATATAAAGTTAAGTATATAAATGAAATCTTTGCGAAGTAAAAGAAAAAAATACTTTTAAAAATATGTGAAAGTTTATTCATTAAAAAATAAATATGTATATCTAAGAGTATGAAGAGGATATGGAAATTTATTTAATTTGAGAATGAATTCATATAAGTGTGTTTTTCGCAAAGTAAAAAAAAAGATGTTAAAACATATTAACGTATTAGCTCTTAAGTAAAATGGACTTGCGTATATTTAAAATATAAGAAATCATGCTAGCGTTCATTTATTTGTAAATTTTTTAAAAGTAATAGTTAAAGGTAGATAAAAATAAATGTGATAGTAAAAATACACATATATAAATATAGAGTTGAAATAAAGTGTAAATAATAATAATAATAATATTTTTTTAAGAAAAATAAATAAGCAGTTATATTGATAAAAATACCTTGTATATGGTAGTGTATATATATATATGTACCTTATGTTTTTGAGTCGTTGAAAGTCTAGAAAACTTGAAATTAATGTTGAGAAAACGGATAAAAGCAAAGTAAAAACGTTGGGATTATTTATTGAAATAAGTCAAAATCGGTGAATAAGCCTCTTTTTTTTTTTAAAAAAAATCTGAATTTTAGCTATTCGTAGTCATTCCACAATAATATTGAAACTCTCTTTTTGTTTTAAAAATATGTTGAGGTTGCGACGTCCATTCTTATTAACAAAAAATTGTTTTTGAGACAAATAATTCGTTTTTAAAAAAAACTAATCTAAATTTTAAATTTACTAGAACCCTTTTCCAAAAAAAAAAAATCTGCCTTTACGAGTTGATTAATCATGTGTTAATTGCGAAATACTTTAAAGGCGATCCGCAAATAATAAAGCAATGTAAATGCAATAAACAAACTACACAATTCTAATAAAATAAGAATAACTAATTATCATTCCAAGTATAAAAAAAAACTACTAACATAACACAGATAATAAGTAAGAGGAAAGGGCTAAGAAATACTAGACTCCTAACGGAGTTGAGCTTCTAATCTACGAGACTCCAAGCATTGTGATCCTAGTAGTTGTTGACCCGATGCTATGGGTCAAAACGAGTTCCGTTGTGGAACTCCAACTCTCCGATTGCACATGAAAAAAGAAACGAAAGAAAAAGAATTAGGAACTAATTAATTAATAATTAATAAAATCATATTAATAAAGGCACATTTGCAGAGGCGTATCAAAAGTTCTGAAATAATGCACAAGTTTGCTCTTAAGTCATGACAAACCCATTGTTATATCACTTATCCGCACAATCAATTAGATGAATTGAACTATCCCCTTGTTAATAGAGATAAAAAAAATGGCCACCTTAAGCTACAATATAAATTTAAAACCACAGATGTATCCAAACTTTGACACAAACAAAATTCAACATAAATTCACTAACTCTTCATGACCAGGGAGATTATGAAAACCATGTTTCAAGATCGAAACAAAAGTATGAACAAGAACTTTTTAAAACCAAAACACAACCCGAAATCAAATCAAAACTAAACAGACCATTCTTATGTGAAAACAAATAAAAGAAGATACACTTAGGATTCCGAACCAAGTAGTGTAACTTAATTCGACAACTTTAGAATCGCAATTTACAGAATAAACACGCATATGCACATATCTACAGACCCATGTATTCACATACGAAAACAATTTTCTAGAATCAAAAATTATATTCATCAGCAGAATTTGAGAAACACCGTAGCAACATAGGCTTGATCCAAGTTTAAACAAATTCTCGTATTCATGAAAACTCGAAAAAAGATGAAAGAAAAGAAAACGAAAGGGGCGAATTTGCACTTTTTGTTGGGCAGCAAACTAAAGCTTTCCATCAAGAATTTCTCCACCAAATTCAAAGCTCCGAGAAACTCGATGTCACCCTAAAGTTGAGGTCATGATGGCACTTACCTAGGGACTCGCCTTAGTAAGTAAGTCAAAACCCACAAGATAGAAAACAATCAAAAGCTTCAAAATCATACCCAATATGCGAGACTCCTAGAACAAAGTCGAGCCAAATATGTAAATAACATACAACTCCGGACGACCCAAAATACTGGTGTCATAAGTAAAGAGAATCTATAACAAGATCTGAAATTGAATATACAAAAATATGTCTCCAAAGAAAGTAAAGACATGATAAAACTAAGAAGAATTCTGGAGGCTGCCCCGAACTCTGGAGCTCACCAGTAGCTCGATCACCAACCCTGATAGCACGAATCAGCTGCCGCGAGTGGTACTTAAACTAGAATCTGCACCGAAAGGGCACAGTAGGAGTGAGTATGGTCTACTTATACTCAGTAGGTATCATAGGCCGACTGAGCAAAGTAGAAAATAATACAAGTAAAAGATACTACAAGCACGTAACCTACAAACAGAAAAGTTTCCAAACGGTAGCTCACACCATCTCCACTAACATTTCTACAATATACAGTCTAAAGGGGCAACATACGCGCAATAAATATGCATAAAGAAATAAGGTACACATTGACAAGTACAAGAAGGGAACACAAAAGATTCAAATGCAATGCAATGCAATGATGTAGTATGGTGGAACTTACGTATACACCTTGCAAGCCTTAGTGCTTCAGACAGGACCCATGAGGGCTTCACAACTCATATAATTTCATACTATCAACAAACCTTACCGACAATTACCTGGGCCAAGGGTTTCCAATACCTCACAATCCACCTTGCCGGTAATGACCTTGGCCAAGGGTTTTATAAAAAAAAGGTTACCATTTTCTTTCAAAAATCATAATGTCTTAGTGGTATCAAGTCTCATGAATATGTATAGATGATATGAGGATATAGTGCTCATAACCAATGAGTATGAAGATAAATATCAATTCAATACAGGTATGAATGAGCTCAGAATCTACTCCATATGACAATGATTCATGATATAAGCCATTATAGGGCACCACTGGTATGTATAGTCATGTAAGACATCAATAAACTCATTTAAAATCATCATTCAGGTATCAAATATGTGATAATGGCAATTAAATCCTCAATAAGGCCTATAATATCTAGTCAAACCCCTGCTCGGGCGACATAACAATAAATATGGTAAGTAATTCACAAGTAAGGCCTAAAATCATCAAATAAAGCCCCCACACGAGCATCACATCATTTACCACCTCTCAAGTTTACAATAATATGCATATGAGCCCCCGCACGGGCAACACAATAAAATAAAGTAATCTCAAAATATGGTTTCCATGTCTAAAGCCCTAACCCATAGCATGCTTCACAAGTTCATTAACTACTCAACTAGTCTGAAAGAAGTTAAGCCATAACCTACCTTGAAGAGCCGAAATCCAAGCTTAGAACCCTCAACATAGAGCTTTTCCTCTTCGAACTTTCTTGTCACAAGCTAATACTATCAAAAACATCATCTACGCATAAAAAAAAAAGCTAACGATACCCATATTGACTATATTTTAGACGGGTCCAAAACGGATTCAAAAAATGAGTTCATAAACAAAAGGGGTAAAACCAAATTTTTTTTAAAAAAACATATTTTCCAGGATTATAGGAGTCTACAGTTGAAGCCCTAGCAAAACCGAACTAAAAATGAGGCTTAAATCGAAGAAAAACCATTTTTAAGAGTATCGGCAAAACTCCCAAATTCTAGTTTAAAACACGATTAAAGGTGTTTTCGAAGATATAATCAATAGAAAGTGATGGGAATATGAATTAGAAGCTTACCCAAGTAATAATGGTGAGAAATGGTGGAAATCGCAAAAAAAAAGTATTTATACTGTTCTATGAATAGTGACTCGCGATCACGGACCCCCACCTTGCAATTGCAAGGGTCAATGTTGACCGACAATTAAGCTAGTCATCGCGGTCATATAGCTGGGCCTCGTGATCGCGATGAGTCAACCCGACCCTATCCACTGATTAACCCATCGCGATCGCAGTACCACCACCACGTGATCATGATGTAGGCTATCACCGAGGCCCGCGATTGCCACACGTGCCCATGCGATCACGATGAAAGGCCTGATGCACCAGAAAATACTGTACCAACAGATTTTTCAAGTGAAGAAATGTCTTCGAAAGGACCCTCGGGATTCGTTCGAGACCCCACTAGAATAAACCATATATGCTACTAGGCTATTTTCAACGTTTCGAACTCAAGGACAACATCGGACTTTTGAAAAGATATTGTTTTCAACAAATTAGCTCCCGGGACCCCGTTTAGGCATTTTTCATTAATTTTTGAAATAAGGGTTGAAATGCAAAGTAAAGGCTCCGAGCCTGAACTACCAGTGCTACTAATCCAAAATCGACGTTTTGGATCTAATGAAACTTTACAAATTGCCATCCAGCACTTGAAATACAAAATGTTGACCAAAGTCAAACTAATGGCTTTTAAAGCCTCAAATAGTCTTGAACTCTCCCAAATCACTCCTGAATGCCTTGGGAAGTGTGCCAACCATCCCCACACATCGAAATCAACATGTAGCAACTACAGAGAAGGAAAAATTATAAAAGGAAAATTTCACATAACAGGTTGTTACATTATCCACCACTAAAACACTAGTTCGTCCTCGAACTAAAAGCAAATGAAATACTTGAAGTGGTGAAAAGCTGGGGGTATCTATGACGCATGTCGAAATCAACCTCCCAAGTAGCCTCCTCAATTAGGATGATGTCTCCACTGGACTTTCACTGAATCGATACTCTTAGACCTCAACTTCCTAGTCTGCCTATCTAGGATAACAATAGGCTCCTCCTCAAAGGACAAATCAAGGTCTAACACAACAGAATCCCATCGAATCATATGGCCATCATCAGGACGGTACTTATTCAACATGGAAACATAAAAATAGGATGAAAAATCGATAGATATGAAGGAAAAGCTAGACTATACGCCATATCACCATACTTCTAAAGGATCTTAAAAGGGCCAATAAACCTCGAACTAAGCTTCCCTTTCTTCCCCAACCTCGTCACACCCTTTATGGGTGAAACTATCAACAAAACTTAATATCTAATCATATATAATACATCACGAGCTCGACGGTCGGTGTAACTCTTCTGCCTACTCTTGAGAGCTAATAACCTCTGCTGAATCAGTTTCACTCGATCCATAGAATCCCTCAATAAATCCGTACCCCAAGGTCTCACCTCAAATGAGTCAAACCATCCCATGGGGGATCTACACCTCTGCCCATATAAAGCCTCAAAAGAAGCTATCTGAATATTGCAATAATAACTATTATTGTAGGCAAACTCCGCTAGGGGCAAGTACTGGTCCCAATGACCTCCAAAGTCCATGATGCATGCTCACAGCATGTCCTCTAGCACCTGAATAGTCCTCTCGGACTAACCATCCTTATGAGGGTGAAAAGTTATGCTCAAATCAAGCTGAGTACCCAACTCACTCTGAATAGTACTTCAAAACCCCGAAGTAAACTGAGTACCCCTATCAGATATGATACAAAAAGGGACACCATGCAATCGAACAATCTCTCTAATGTAGATCTTGACCAACTTCTCTACATTATAACTCACCCTCATAGGAATGAAATGTGCTGATTTGGTCAACCGATCCACAATCACCCAAATATAGTCAAACTTCCCCAAGGTCAAGGGTAAGCTAGCTATGAAATCTATAGTGATCCGCTCCCATTTCCAATCGGGAATGGACATCCTCTACATAGCACCACCCAGTCACTGATGTTCATACTTCACCTGCTGGCAATTCAAACACTTAGCCACAAACTCCACAATATCCTTCTTTATACCACCCCACCAATAATGTTGCTTTAGGTTATGATACATTTTAGCTGCTCTTGGGTGAATGGAATATCTAGAACAATGAGCCTCCTCCAAGATCAATCTCACCCATCCACCAACTCTCGACACACCGACTCGGTCACTAGTCCTCAAAACACCATCCAAATCAAGAGATGCCTCCTTGGCCTCGCCACTTAACAAGTTATCACGAATCACTCTCAATCTATCATTATCAAACTGATGAGGTTGAATTTGCTCCATCAAAGAATATCTAGCCTCAACAAAAGCTAAAACATGCCCGGGTCTCAAAATATCAAGCCTAACCAACTGGTTAGCTAAAGACTGAACCTCCATAGCCAAAGGTCGCTCCTGAGTCATGATATGAGCTAGGGTTCCCATACTAGTCGACTTCTGACTCAAGACATCCGCAACCACATTTGCCTTGCCTGGATGATAAGGAATAGTGAGATCAGAATCCTTAAGCAACTCAAGCCAACACCACTGTCTCATATTAAAATCTCACTGAGTGAAGAAGTACTGAAGGCTAGGATGATCCAAAAAGATCTCACAATGGACCCCATATAAGTAATGTCACCACAACTTCAACAAAAAAATGACTGTTGACAATTCCAAGTCATGGGTAGGGTAATTCTTCTCATGGGGCTCCAATTGACTAGAAGCATACGCAATTACCTTACCCTCCTACATCAACACTGCAGCCAAACCAACACCAGAAGCATTACAAAACATGATAAATCCCACGCCCTCCTTGGGTAAAGTCAAGATAGGAGCCAAAGTCAATAACTCCTTGAGCTTTTGAATGCTCACCTCACAAGCATCCGACCACTGAAATACCACCTTCTTCTGAGTCAACTTGGTTAAAAGTGTCGCGATAAAAGAGAAACCCTCAACAAATGCCAATAATAGCCCACTAAGCCAATGAAACTCCGAATCTTGGTAGGAGAAGTAGGTGTAGCCCAATCATAAATTGTCGTTATCTTGGCCGAATCAACCATAATGCCATCCTTGGTCACCATATGACCCAATAAAGAAATAGAATCCAAGCAGAAATCGCACTTGGAAAACTTAGTATGTAGCTTCTTATCACATAATCTCTGAACTACAGTCCTCAAGTGTCTCACATGGTCGGACTTATTCTTTGAATAAACCAAGATGTCATCTGTAAATATAATCACAAAGGAGTCGAGATACGATCAAAATACCTAGTTCATCAACTCCATGAATGATGTTGGGGCATTGGTCAATCCAAAAGACATGACCAAGAACTCATAATGATCAAACCAAGTCTGAAAAGTTGTCTTCAGATAATCCGAAGCTCTAATCCTCAACTGGTGATACCTGGATCTCAAGTCAACCTTAGAAAACACTGAAGCACCCTGAAACTGGTCAAATAAATCATCAATGCGAGAAAGAGGGTACTTGTTCTTGATGGTCACCTTGTTCAACTACCGATAGTCGATACACATACACATAAAACCATCCTTCTTCTTCACAAACAAAATAGAAGCACCCCAAGGAGATACACTAGCTCGAAAGAAACCCTTACCCAATAAATCCTGTAATTGTTTCTTTAATTCTTTCAACTCAGTCGGGGCCATCCTATAGGGAGGAATGGAAACGGGCTTAGTATATGGCTCAATATCAATAACAAAATCAATATCACGGTCCAGAGGCATACTAGGAAAATTCGTAGGAAATATATCCATAAACTCGCAAATAATCCAAACAGATTCCAAAGAATGCAGGGAGGTAACTAGTATCGAGAACATAGGCCAAATAAGACAAACACCCTTTTTCTAACATTTGACGATCACGTAGAAAAGATGTAACTCCCTTCAAACCCAAATTAAGAGTACCTTTCCAAGCTAACCTTGGCACACCAGGAGTAGCTAAAGTCATGGTCTTGGCGTAACAGTCCAAAATAGAATAATAAGAAGCTAACCAATCCATACCTAAGATAACATCAAAATCAACCATGTCTAGGATAATCAAGTCTACCCAGGGCTCACGCCCTGCTAAGATAGCAACACATGATCGGTACACCTAATCCACCACTAAAGAATCTCCCACGAGGGTAGAAATATAAATAGGCACAACAAGGGACTCATATGAAGCATCAAAGCTAGTAGCAAAATATGTAGACACATAAGAGAATGTAGACCCAGGGTCAAATAACACGGAAGCAGATTGGTAACAAACTGGGATGATACCTGGATAACTGCATCAGAGGCCTCTAACTCGGGTCTCCCAGGTATAACATAACACTATCCACGTCTGCCCTTGGACTGAGAAACCATGAGTCCACCACTACGAGCTCCCTGAGCTCCACCTCGAGCACCTCTAGTACCACCCCTGCCACTCTGTGAACCACCTCTAATCATAGAAATAGGGGCAGGGCAAAGATGAAGCTGAAAGCCCTACTGGGCAGAACCCAATGCATGGCGAGGGAAGTCTCTCTTATAGTACCCAATCTCATGAAACACAAAACACTCTCTGATACTAGCATATGCTGAGAGGGACCAGAAAAACTATAATAAGCTTTTTGTCCTGAAAAACCATAACTAGAACCTCTATTGGCGTGACCTAAACCCTGGCTACCTGAAGCTACCAAAACTATGGACCTGCTACTCAAACTCTACAAGGCTGCCTGAACTGGTCTACCATAATAACTACCAGAGTGTCTGCCAGAGCAATCCCTACCTCGAGATATATGCCCATTAAACTTACCCTGTCAGCGCACCTTCTTGGCGCCACCCTGAGTGGTCTGACTAATCGACTCAATCAACTAGCATGCTCTACAATACTTTGGAAAAAAGCCCTGACACTACCATATGAGCTGTAGCCAATTGATAAGAACCATCCAATCCTTTGAAACACTTCCTAATCCTCTCTGACTTAGTGGAGATACTGGCGGTGGAAAATATAGATAGAGCATACAAACGTGCTTCATACTCAACAATAGTCATGGA
The DNA here is from genome assembly GCA_031232105.1 of Capsicum rhomboideum. Classification (NCBI taxonomy): domain Eukaryota; kingdom Viridiplantae; phylum Streptophyta; class Magnoliopsida; order Solanales; family Solanaceae; genus Capsicum; species Capsicum rhomboideum. Next base: position 122,115,274 of record CP124712.1, on the reverse strand, counting down.
GCCCTACTCCAGGTGGTCAAACTAATCTCTCATCTAATCTCTCAAAATGTAAGGCACGAACCTCTTCAAAAAAACCTCAGAAAACTTAGTCCATGTCATAGCAGGCGAACCCAATGGTCAATAACTAGAAAGAGATCTCCACCACTATCTGGCTACGTCAGTCAACTGATAAGTCATATAAGTAACTCCATGGGACTCAAGGGATCCGAGGTTGTGCAACCTCTACTGATAGTCAAGCAAAACCTCATAGGCATCCTCTCCAATGGCACCACTAAACTTGGGAGGAGCCAAGCGAATAAACCTTTCAAACCTCTTTTGATTATCAGAAGACATCGCAAGGGCTGAAGCAGCAGGAGGAACAATGAACCTAGTAGACCGTGAATTAACACATGGGGGTGCCACAGAAGATGGATGTACCTCTGAAGTCGGAATACCCTAAGCAGAAGATGGTACTGATAGTGGAACATCACATAAAGTCTGAGGAATACTAGGTACACTGAAAGAAACACCAGCCTGGGGAACACCATCCAGACGACTCAAGAGATGACTCGATAAATCTTGTAGCAAAGAGGAATAAATCAAACCCTGTGGGACCTAAGCTGGCCCCGTACCCACTGTCTAATAACCATCCTCAGTATAATCAACCTCAGGCTCAGGAGAGGCCTCTCTAGCACGTCCTCTGACAGGGGCAGCATCCCTAGCATCTTTGGAGCGAGCCCTCACCATCTGTACAAAATGGAATAAAATACAAGTTTAAAATATAGAGTACGAATAATCCGCACGATAAGGAATCAAATTAGATTAGTTTTTCCTAAAGACATCTTATAGCCTCTCAAAGATAGATACAAACATTTATGTACCGATTGGTGAGACTCTACTAGACATCCTACTCTTACACTTATGAGATCGGTAAACCTAGCGCTCTGATACCAATTTGTCACGACCCTAAAGTTGAGGTCATGATGACACTTACCTCGGGACTAGCCTTAATAAGTAAGCAAAACCCACAAGGTAGAAAATAATTGAAAACTTTAAAATCATACCCAATATGTGAGACTCCTAGAATGGAGTCGAGCCGAATATGTAAATAACATACAACTCTGGACAAAAATAATAAGTCCCAAAATACTGGTGTTATAAGTTAAGAGCATCTATAACAAGGTCTAAAACTGAATATACAATAATCTATCTCCAAAAGAAAGTAAAGACATGATAAGACTATGAAGAGGTCTGAAGTCTACCTCGAACTCTGAAGCTCACATGTACCTCAATCACCAACCCTGATAGCACGAATCAACTGTCGTGAGTCATTCTCGAACTGGGATCTGCACCGAAAGGGCACAGTAGGAGTGAGACGGTCCACTTATACTCAGAAGGTATCATAGGCTGACTGAGCAAAGTAGAAAACAATACAAGTAAAAGATACTATGAGAAAGAACCTGCAAACAAAAAAGTTCCCAAATAGTAGCTCACACTGTCTCCACTAACCGTTCTACAATATACAGTCTAAAGGGGTAACATACACGCAATAAATATACATAAAGAAATAAGGTACGCATCAAAATATACAAGAAGGGAACAAAAAAGATGCAAATACAATGCAATGTAATACAATAATGTAGTATGGTGGAACTTAGATATACACCTTCCAAGCATCAGAGTTTCGGACAGGACCTATGGGGGGTTCGCAACCCATATACTTTCATAATCTCAACAAACCTTATCGGCAATGAACTTGGCCTAGGTTTCCATTACCTCATAATCCACCTTGTCGGCAATGACCTCGGTCATGGATTTCTAATATCTCATAATCCACCTTATCGGCAATGACCTCGACCAAGGGTTTTATAAAAAAGGTTTCTATTTTCTTTCAAAAATCATAGTGTCTCAATGGTATCAAGTCTCATGAACATGTGTAGACGATATGAGAATATAATGCTCATAACCAATGAGTATGAAGATAAACATCAATTCAATACATGTATGAATGAGCTCAGAATCTACTCCACATGACAATGATTCATGATATAAGCCATTATAGGGCACCACTGGTATGTATAGTCATGTAAGAAATCAATAAACTCATTTAAAATCACCATTCAGGTATCAAACATGTGAAAAAGGCAATTAAATGCTCAAAGAAGGCCTATAATATCTAGTCAAACCCCCTACTCGGGAGACACAACAATAAATATGTCAAGTAATGCATAAGTAAGGCCTAAAATCATCAAATAAAGCCCCCACAGGAGCATTGCATCATGTACCACCTCTCAAGTTTACAATAATATGCATATAAGACCCCGTATGGGCAACACAATAAAATAAAGTACTCTCAAAATACATTTTCCACGTCTAAAGCCCTAACCCATAGCATGCTTTACAAGTTCATTAACTACTCAGTTAGTCTGAAAGAAGTTAAGCCATAACCTACCTCGAAGTGCCAAAATTCAAGCCTAGAACCTTTAACACAGAGATTTTCCTCTTCGAACAGTCTTGTCATGAGCTAAAACTATCGAAAACATCATCTACGTGTCAAAAGGAAGCTAATAATACCCATATCAATTATATTTAAGATGCATCCAAAATGAATTTGAAAAATGAGTTCAAAAATAAAAGAGGTAAAATCAGAATTTTATTTCTAAAACATATTTTCCAGGATTATAGGAGTCTACAGTTGAAAACCCCAAGAGAAAATGAGCTAAAAACGAGGATCAAATCAAAGAAAAACCATTTTTAAGAGTTTACCGGCAAAACCCCCAAATTCTTGGTTTAAAAAATGTTTAAAAGGAATTTTTGAAGATATAATCAATAGAGAGTGATGGGAAGATGAATTAGAAGCTTACCCAAGCAAGAATGGTGAGAAAAACCCTTAAAATTGCCTATTTTCGAAGCTTCAAGGCCCAAAAATGGTGAAACTTGTGAAAAAGAAGTATTTCTACTGTTCTGCGGAACAGTGCCTCTTGATCGCAGACCCCTACCTGGTGATCGCAAGGGTCAACGTTGATCGGCAATTAAGCTGGTCATCACAATCGCGTAGCTGGGCCTCACGATAGCGATGAGTCAATCTGACCCAATCCACCGATTAACCCATCCCAACTGCAGTACCAGCACCACGCTAAAGCTATGTAGACTGTCATTGGGGCCCCCAATCGCGACACGTGGCCATGCAATCACAATGAATGTCCTGATGCGCCAGAAAATGCTTCACAAGCAGATTTTCCAAGTGAAAAAATATCTTCGAATGGATCCACGGGATTCGGTTGGGACCCCACTGGAACAAATCATATATGCTACTAGTCGATTTTCCACATTTTGGACTCTATGAAAACATTGAATTTTTGAAAAGAAATCATTTTCAACAAATTAGCTCGTGGGACCCCATTTAGGCATTTTCACTAGTTTTTGAAATAAGGGTCGAAATGCAAAATAAGGCTCTGAGCCTGAATTACCCGCAATACTAACCCAAAATTGACGTTTCAGATCTAACAAAACTATCCAAATCACCATCCGACACTCGAAACACAAAAAGTTGACCAAAGTCATACTAATAGCTTTTAAAGCCTCCAATAGTATCGAACTCTCTTAAATCACTCCTGAATACCTCGAGAAGCGTGCTAACCATCCCCATACCTCAAAATCAATATGTAGCAACTACGAAATAGGGTAAAATTATCAAAGTAGATAAAAAAGAAAATTTCACATAACAGGTTGTTACACTTGAACTTAGATCGAAAATAAGAAAAACTAGTAATTTCGAGACCCTTTTGCTTGCGAATTTTTTGTGAATGCCCATTGCTTTTTTTTTTAAAAAAACTAGGTGATTTTTTAGGATGCTTCTTCTTTTCTCAAAATTTTTAACTTGTGGTATGAGAGGGTGAAGAACACCCTTATTATTAGGTAAAATTCGAACTTGAAAGTCCAGATTTGAAATAAGGAATTTGCAAAAACGTGGGGATTTGAGAGGGAATTTGATTTTCAAATTCAAAACATTTGTCTCCACCTTCATGTATTTCAAATTGAAATTGGGTATTTGCATGAAGTGGGACTAATTATTTGCTATTGTTGATTTACGGGTTGAGGGAGATAGAAATGGGGAGAATCTTGCAGGGTTAGTGGTAGATGAGGCGACAACTATGGCTGCTAGGTTTTTTTGATTCTGGGATGGTGGTGGAGGAGTGGAAGAAGAAGAGGGAAGAAGGGTCGATGGTTTTTTGTTGCATTTTGGGTAATGGTGATGGAGACTATTTGATGGTTTTTCTGGGGAAGGGGAGAAAACACTTGAAGGGTAGAGACGCGTCTGTCTTGGGGGAAAGAAAAGGCATTTTTGTACTTTGGAAATTTGACTATAGTTTGTTTGACTGAGTGATGTGGCGATGTGCGATTGGTGAGGAATATGTGGCAAATATTGATGAGTTGGATGTATTGGGAGTGAATTGGACCGAGTTTGGGGCCAACTTTGGTGAAAATTATGGGCTTCTTTGGTCTGAAAATTGATGAATAAATATGAGCTTGAACAAATATAATTGGAATTGAATTAAATTTGGCCCAAATACTTTCTTTTCCACTAAATTAATTTAACAATGTTTCTTTTGTCCTAATTAATTTTTTATTTATATACGTATATAAATTATATAAATAATTTAGTATATGTATTTAACTTTAATAATTTTGTAATTTAAATATATTTATATAATAATAATAATAATAATAATAATAATAATAATAATAATAATAATAATAATAATAATATAGTATGAAAATATAATTAGAAGAAAATAAGTGAGTGAGTATCAAAATGTATTTTTGTGTGATTTTAATAACTAGTTATATTAAAATATTTAAAAATATGGTAGGGGAAAATAACACCCCTCTTTTTTTTTCTTTCTTTCAAAATTTATAGAAATTAAAATATGAACTTATTTTAGTAAATTATTTAGGACTAAGAAGCATAGAAAAATTAATCAAAGGAAAAAAGATGAGCCAAAATTAGGTGTCTACAGTTGTCCCTGTTTGGCCGAAGATGATGTAAGAGTCTTTGGGCAAACAAGTTGACGTAAACCAATTTTATCTCAAGCGGAAAAGAAGGTTTGAAAGATTATGGTCGAGTTTTGATTTCTGAGCTGCCTACATATCTCAGATTCCATGAGAAATCAGGCCATTTGTAGTTTGAATTATAGCAAATTTTGATCAATTTCAAAATTTTCCCCAATGTATAATTATGATAACACTGAGTTCTCTTGGTGGTGACTGCGAAAATTTTAGCACGAATGGAGTGGATACGGCCGCGCTTAATTTAAGCATACCTACATATCCTTGAATATGGAAATTAGGCCGAATGTAGTTTTTGGAGAGAGCTTTGAATGAGAAATGCCCAATAGGAATTGCTGAAAAGTAAAAGCCTCCGACTAGCGGGGCAGTTGCGAAAGAGTAAAACCTCCGACTGGTGTGGTGATTGCTTAAAAGTAAAAGCCTCCGACTAGCAGAGTAGTTGCTGAAAAGTAAAAGCCTCCTTCTGGTAAGGTAATTTTTAACGCGAACTTGATGAAGATGTTGTTATGGGAATCTGATGCTGCTACTACAGTGGACTTCTGATGTTGCTGCGATAGTGGATTTCTGATGTTGCTACTATAATGGATTTCTGATGGTGTTTGCTATGGTGCGAATCTCTGATTGGCAGAGCGTGTTTTGCTTGCTGAAATACAATTCTCTGATGTGGCAGAGCGTCTCTTTGCTTATGTACAACCTCTGATATGGCGGAAAGTCGCATTGCTTATTTACATTCTCCAATATGACAGAGAGTCGCTTCGCTTGCTTATGTACAATGTTCAAAATGCGGAATTTGACTTCATTTGCTTATGTACAGTCCTCAGAATGCTGAATTTGTCTTTTTTTGCTTATGCACAGTCCTTGGGATGCAGAAGTTCGACTTTGTTTGCTTATGTATAGTCTTCAAGATGTGGGAGTTTAACTTTGTTTGCTTATATATAGTCCTCGGGATGCGGGAGTTTGACTTTATTTATTTATAAATAGTCCTCGAGATGTGGAACCTTTGATGAAGTTAGACGGTATCCTCTAATTGGGTGGAGTTATTCGATAAAATTAGACGATGATTCTTCGATTAGCAAAGTTATTCGATGCAGTCAGGCGGCAAGCTCTGATTGGCGGAGTTTATTTGGAATAAGTAAACTAGCCTATTTGTCCTATGAGTATCCTCTGTCTTCAACTTTTGATCCGAATCTTGGGCGTACCTGCAAAATATGATAAATGAAACTTTTTAGAGCTTGTGAGGGTCATTATAAGATGTTTTCAAAAAATAGAGTAAGGTGAAAATAATATGGTTCATTTTGTCGTGATAGGTCGTCTGATGTTCCCTATTGTGTCCAGGAGATTAACTTGATATCGTCTTTCTTGATTCCTGTTCTCCTGCGCTCAAATAAATATTATTAGTTGGGAGGGGGTGTTGATTCGTGTCAATTTGAGGATCCTGGATTTGTCATCAGAATTCTTCTATACTTCCTCGGCTGCTCGATCTTCCCAATCTTGGAGACTTGGTAGGTGGAAAAGTAGGAAAATATTTTGGAAAGTATATATATATTTTTGCAAATATATTATATATATATATATTGAGTATATATATAATAATCCTCTATCATTTTTAGATTATGACATATTTCGAAATCCGTTGAGCTTTTCTATTTGTCAATCGTATACCCACGTAGCTTTATCCTTCAGATGATACTCCTCTGGCTTTTCCAGATGCCAAAACTATTTTGACGACGAGATCTTTTTTTTTCTGGGGCTATGCTATGAGAAAAGAAGGGTTTTCCTAAGGGTATGACCGAACCTTTTAGGTTGCCTACGTATCCCCAAATAGGAATCAGGTTTGTACGTAGTTCGAAGGTAGAGAAAGAAATACGAGATGCAGTGACCGAGTCTGAATTAGGCTACCTACGTATCCAAGCAAAATCAGGTCATGACACATTTCAAATACAAGGGGAGAAATGAAAATATGAAATTCAATATCTGAGCCTGACTTAGGCTGCCTACGTATCCAAGTAGAATCAGGTCATGACGTAGTTCAAATAAGAAAGGGTAGTAAAATAATGCAATGACAAGGCCTGAATCAGGTTTTTTATGTATCCAAGCATAATCAGGTCAGGCCATAGTTCAGTATAATAAATGAGTAAAATATGAGGGGACCGAATCCGATGAGGATGCCTACGTATCCCACCGAGGGAAGTCAAGTCGAGTTAGTTCTGAATACATCAAAGATGATATTTTTGGTTTTTTTTAAGGGAATTCGAACTGGATGTGGGTTGCCTACGTATCTCTCCTTGGGAAGTCAGGCTAATACGTAGTTCTGTTATATTAGAAAAAAATGTAAAGTACAAGGAAATAACAACTAGTCCTATTGTCTTCAAATGTAGTACTTCTTGATAGCGTCTAAATTGATCTGCTTCATTCTCACTGGGCCATCTATTTCTGCAAGGATTACTGCTCCTTCTGAGAGTACTCAATGAACCATGTAAGGACCTTGCCAATTTGGCACTAATTTCCCTTTAGCTTTATCTTGGTGAGGCAATATTTTGTTCAATACTAACTGCCTTAGTGTGAATCACCGAGGCTTGACTTTTTTGTTAAGCGCCTTGATCATTCTATTTTGATAGATTTGACCACGACAGACTGCGTCCATTCTTTTCTCATCAATGAGCATCAACTGTTCAATCCTACTATTAATCCATTCAGCATCATCTAGACCAACCTCTTAGATGATTCTCAAGAAAGGTATTTCCACTTCTGTGGGTATCGCTGCTTCCGAACCATAAACCAACATGTAGGGAGTTTTCCCAGTGGATGTTCTGATCGTACTATGATAACCGAGCAAAGCATATGGTATCTTCTTATGCCATTCTCTGTTACCTTCCACTATTTTCCTCAAGATCCTCTTGATATTCTTGTTTGCGGCCTAAACTGCTCCATTCATTTGTGGGCGATATGCTGTGGAATTTTGGTGAAAGATCTTAAAACTTTCATAAGTCTTTCTAATGAGATCGCTATTAATATTGGCCCCATTATTTGTTATGATTGAATCTGGAAACCCAAATCGACAGACTATGTTATTGCGGATGAAATTTGCCACCACCTTCTTTGTTACTGCCTTGTATGTTGACGCTTCAATCCATTTTGTGAAATAGTCGATAACTACCAGGGTGAAACGGTGTCCATTTGATGTAGGAGGCTCTATGGGCCAATAACATCCATGCCCCAAGCAACGAATGGCCAAGGGAAACCCATCATATTGAGTTCGTTTAGCAGAACCCGTATAAAATTCCCATGAATTTGACATTGATGATATTTTTGCACGTATCGGATGCTATCCCTCTCCATGGTCATCCAAAAGTACTCGGCTCTCAAAATCTTTCTTACTAGCATGAACCCATTCATATGGGGTCCATAAGTTCCTACATATATTTCTTCCAATAGTCTTGTTGTTTTTGTGCCATCGACTCATTGCAACAATCCTAAATCTGGAGTCCTCCTATATAGGATTTCTCCATTAAGAAATAAACTATAAGAAAATGGATAAAAGCCCCCAACCTATCACTCAATTACCAACTACACACTTATACTTCAAAGGGATCCTATTACCCCCCCCAAACTATTTTAAAGTGAAATTAATTCCACCCTAAAACGTCATAACCAATTTTGTGTCTTGGGGTAAAATACACACGCTTGACACGTGTATTTCACCAGATAATTTTTTTTAAAAAAAATTTCACCTTCTTCATCTTCCTTGCTTCCTCTATCATTTTCGGCCCTAATCACAGGGAAAATATAATTTTTAATCCTGAAAAATCTCATGTGTCTAACAACTAACAAGTGCATCAACTAAATTAAAATTTTCTTATTGAACAACACCATCTGAAATTCTTCTCAAATCATCATCAAAATTTGTTCTTGAAGAAGACATTTATCCAATATACTATCAGTTTAATTAGTAAATTTTCTGTCTTGCACCAACTAAACCTCTAAACATTTTGAAACCCCTTTTTCTCTTTCCTTTGAATATCATCAATTTTGTAAGTCAATCTCTGTAGTACTGGATAAAAAAGTATGATTTTTGATGATGGAGCGATGTGAGGTCTAAAATTATTTTCATTTTTTTTTCTTGGTCATGGATCGATATGAGATAGTGAAGACTTTGGGTTCTTGTAATTTTAGAGTATCAAATCTTGTTAGTGACTAGAAAATCAGAGAGCTCTTTATTTTCAATTTTATTTAAAACGAGACAAAAAGGTTCAAATCTGAAAATTGTGAGGAGTTGCAGAAAGTTAAACTCCATTTTTGATCTTCAATTCTGAATATTTTTTGTGAGTTAGGTGATTATTGTTGCAAAAAAAAGTTGATGGATGATTAATTATGCAGAAATCAGTAGCTACAAATTGATTTGGAACTCGTAGAGATGAAATATAGAGGATCACCATTGAAGAAATTTGAGAAAAACTTGAAGAAATTATGAAATGGGTATGGTATGGTGATTTTGTGATATCAAAAAAGAGAAAAGAATAATAATAAAAAATTATAAAAAATTGAATTAATTATATATTCTCTAATTGAAAACTGACACATGGACTATTTAATTGAATTTTAGCAATTTTAGGTCTTTTCGTGCTATGTCGACGTGCCTACAAGAGGTGTTTTCACCTTCTTGGACAAGTCAACGTGTAAGGATTACGAAATTCCAAAACTAAAAGATTCAGAGGGGTAATAGGACCCTTGTAAGTATAAGTGTGTAGTTGGTGATTGAGTGATAAATTAGGGGGGCATGTGGTTATTTTCTCAAGAAAAGACTGGCCATCCTTTTTAAAGTCCATTTTTGCTTGCTGGTGGAGCTTCTGGATATTTTCCTGCTTCGAGCAACCTTTTGATGTCATAATACTACAACTTTCCATCTGGGAAATAGTATACATGTGGGCTGTGCATCTTCACCCTGATGGGATCAATGTCATTCAAATCTGGATGCTGGATCATTGGAGATAGTGTTGCCAGTGCGTCGCCAAATTCATTTTAAATTTGAGGGACATGTTTGAACTCAATATCCATGAATCTTTTTCTCAGCTCCTTCATACATTGCACATAAGGAGGGATCTTGACATTCTTAGTGACACATTCTCCTTGTACCTAATGAACCAATAAATCCGAGTCCCCTATCACCAGAAGCTCCTTGATGTTCATGTCTACCACCATCCTGAGTCTAAGTATGCCAGCTTCGTATTCCGACATGTTGTTAATGAAAGGAAACCTAATCTTTGCTGAGATCGAATGATGTTGACCTATTTCTAAAACCTAGACTTCCCCATTTCCAACTCCCTTAAAATTTGTTGCTCTAAAAAAACATCCTTCATCCATCATACGACTCTAAGATGTCCTCTCCTGCGAATAATACTTCTTCGTTGGGGAAGTAGGTCCTGAGTGGCTCGTAATCTTGATGCATCAGATTTTCTGCGAGGTGATCAACCAAAGCTTGTCCCTTAACGACTTTTATGTCACGTACACAATATCGAACTTGCTCAACAAAATCTGCCATTTTGCAAAGTTTTCCAGTAGGCACTGGTTTCTAAAAGATATACTTGAGTGGATCCATTCTTGAAATCAAGTACGTGGTGTATGCGGATTGGTAGTGCCTTAAATTTTGCACAACCTAAGTCAATGCGTAGTAGGTTTGTTCCAACAATGTATATCTTGCTTCATACAGTGTGAACTTCTTACTCATGTAGTAGATAGCTTGCTCGTTCTTTCCATTTTCATTATGTTGTACCAACACACATCCAAATGCACTATCCATGATGGATAGGTACAATAGCAATGGCTTTTCGGGCTCTGGTGGAACTAATACTGGTAGGTTAGGCAAGTACTCTTTAATTCTATCAAAAGCCTTTTGGCACTCTTTCGTCCATCAGATAGTGGCATCATTCTTCATTAACTTGAATATGGGTTCACAAATTATTGTAGGCTGAGCTATGAACCAACTTATGTAATTGAGTCTCCCCAATAAGCTTATTATGTCTTTCTTGGTCTTGGGGGTGGTAATTCCTATATTGCCTTGATCTTGGATGGGTCCAACTCTATACCTCTCCTGCTAACAATAAACCCCAATAGTTTTCCTATGGGAACTCCAAAAGTACACTTGGCTGGGTTCAACTTTAGGTTGTACCTTCACAAACTTTTGAAGAATTTTCGTAAATCATCCAGGTGATCTGAACTCCTTTTGGACTTGATAATGACATCATCCACATATACCTCAATCTCCTTGTGAATCATATTATGGAAAAGGGTAGTCATGGCCCTCATCTAAGTTGAGCCAACATTTTTGAGTCCAAACGACATTACCCTATAACAATATACTCTCCGCTGTCTTCTCTGCATCGTCTTCATTCACCAAGATCTGATGATATCCCGCAAAACAATCAACAAATGACTACAACTCATGTTTTGCATAATTATCAATGAGTATATGAATGTTTGGAAGAGGAAAATCATCTTTTGGACTAGCCATGTTGAGATCCCGATAGTCTACATATATCCTAATCTTCTCGTCCTTTTTAGGCACGGGCACGATGTTGACCAACCATGTGGAGTAATTTGTGACCCTCATGATGTTTGCTTTTATTTGTTTGGTCACCTCAATCTTGATTCTCAAACTCAAATTAGGTTTAAATTTTCTAGTCTTTTGTTTCACAGGTGGACATGTGGGGTCAATTGGCAGTCGATGCAAGACAATATCGGTGCTTAACCTTGGCATGTCATCATAAGACCAAGCAAATACATCAATGTATTGCTTGAGCAATTTTATCAATTCTTGCTTTCTTTCAGCTTTCAAGTGTATGCTCACTCGCATTTCTTTCACCGTTTCTTTGCCTCCCAAATTTACAACCTCGGTTTTATCCATATTAGGCTTCTTCTTACTTTCAAGTTGCTCGATCTCAAGGGTCAAGTTTTCAATCACCATGCTTTAATCATATTCCTCATAATCCTGCTCATTGCTCACATTTTGCTCAGTGGATTCATTACATGTCATAATCGTTGAGCGACGATTTTTAGTAATATTAGTGCTGAAAAGTATAAAAGGTGAGTAAAATAAATAGATATCAAATAAAAAATTGGGAAAATAACCTTTTTAGAAAATAAATATTTTTATTAGAAGAAAAGTGCTCGGCTTTTAGCATAAGGCGAGTCGCAAAAAGGGCTTAGGCATGATTCAGGCCTCAATTGATCATACAAAAACAACTTTGAAATTAATCACAATTCCACACTACCAGGACTTTTATCAAAACAGGGATGGGTTGATGATCCAATTCTGTAAGACTTCTCCAGTTTTAGCATCGCGAATAGTCAACTTCTTGAGATCTATCTCCAGTCTTTTATCGATACGACCATAAATAGATTCCCCATTCCCTTAATGATGTCTTCATCAACTGTTGGCTCTGAAACTGGGACTTAGGCTGCACAAATGTTGTCTCGCCTAATCCTTCACTGCAGACTCCTCCCAAAGCGGGTTTATATCCAAGTCCGGCAGTACCTCTCTGATGTTTCAACTAGATCGGCTCAATTATACTATTGACTTTTGGCCCCAGTCCTGTCTTAGGATGATACCCATATATCATCTTTGCTGCACTCAAAATTTCTCATCAACCGACTCTACTTTCTCATCGATCCTTACAGCTTGCATGATCTCTAGAGTATGGAAAGAGGCTCCATCTAATTCCTCAGTGACTGGAATAATATTAACAGAATAGATGGGATGACTGAGCTCCTCATGAATGTTAACTTTCGTGCGACCCCACGCAAACTTCATACAATGATGGAGAGTATAGGGAACTATTCTTTCCATGTGGATCCATGCCTTTCTAGTAATAGGTTGTAACTGGACGATACGTCCCTCACTTGAAATAAAATAGGAAATTCAGCTGGCCCCACTTGCAATGTTAGGTAGATTTCTCCAATGACACCCCTTTGCGATCCATCAAAAGCTCTGAACTTCACCCGAATGACCCTTTTCTATCCTGTATTCACACCCAAATATCTCAGAGTAGAGAGCGGAGAGATATTACAACTAGAACCACCATTGATCTTGACCCTGTTCACGATCTTGTTACAGTACTTGACCGTGTTGTGAAGTGCTTTGTTGTGTGATGCCCCTTCTGACGGTAGCTCATCATCATGGAAAGAGATCTTATTTGCTTCCACCATATGTCCAATTGCTGCAACCAAAGTTTTGCTTGTGGTCCCTTTTGGTCTACTAACTCCGCTGAACACTTCCATCAAAGCATTTATATGGGCTTCGGAACTGAAAAGAAAGGACATAATGGATATGTGGACTGGTGTTTTCTTTAGTTGCTTTTTGAGTGAATAGTCCTTAGGCTACATCTTCTTCCGAAATTCTGTGGCTTCAGCATCAGTAACATTCTTCTAAGGACTCTGCTCTTTCCTGAGAACTCTTCAATTCAGATTCTCCGGGGTGTAACACCTTCCCGACCAAGTCATTCCATGAGCCACATGAGCGTCTATCGTCTTGCCCTTGGCTTCTGCGCGGCAGTACCATGGGATTACTATAGTATCACAGTTGTCGTGCCCCATTTTTTTGCGAAAAACGAGATTCGACATGACAACTCTCTTTAGGAGCTTTAAAAGAGAAGAGTCGCCACCTAACGAATTAAGGTGCGCTAGGGCACCATTCTGAACTAATTACGCCTTATTTAATTAATTAGTCTACTTCACTAGAAATTCAGGTAAGAGTTCAAGTTACCTCAAAAGGAAGGTGTTAGGCACCTTTCGAAGTCCACAAATATGGGTCCCAACCGAATTCGTATATTACGTAGTGATTCTATGTGATAAGCAAAGATCAATTATTTTTATTAACTTAATATTACCTAAGTATTTAAAACATGAAAGACAACTATTTATCTAATTAATATAAACGTAAATGATGAAATTAGATAAAATATATAAAAGGGAAAATAAAATATTAGATAAGCGAGAAGAGAGAAGGACACAATTCATATTGCCAAATGATTTATTTAAAGTAACGAACCTAAACTACCCCAGTTAATTAAAAACATTTGAAAATAAAGAAAAGCAAAGCCGATTTAGAGGATTTGGACAAAGGGTTAATTTTAGCCTATTTGGATCAGCGCCCGACTTATGAACGGATGACAATATCGTATATCGCATTGTCGAATTCTGCTCGGGGCAACTTCCATTATTTCCGACTATCTACCCACCCCACCTAGTTGGGTTATTAAGCCTAAAAGCGTTCTATAGAAAATGATAAAACTAACGTTCTCTAAAATGCCTACCCGTCCCAACTTAATGTCCAAGAGGCATTGGACTGACTATTTTGGATTTGGGTCTAGACAAAAGAAAGCTTAGGTTGCCTAATAGACTCGAGGTTCACGTCAAACAAAACACATCAAACGAACAAGTAGCACACAATGGTTTCAAACAAACCTTTTCATTCATTAAAGTTGATCAGGCAATTAACATGCTTAAAAGGACAATTATTCAGTTTACGTGATTAAAAACTATAGACATGATTTCTAGGCGAGACGTATTAATCAAAGTGCCGGAAACTTAATTAATAGTTGTTGGAAATTAGCGAACAATTGCTGGAAAATAGTTTTTTAGGTGCTGAAAATTAGTTAACAATTGCCGAAAAATAGTTTAAGATGCTGGAAATTAATTAAGAATTGCTAAAAACAGTTTTAGATGCTGGAAATTAATTAACAATTGCTAAAAATTAGTTTTTTAGATGCTGGAAAATAGTTTAAGATGCTGAAAATTAATTAACAATTGCTGGAAAATAGTTTAAGATGCTGGAAATTAACTAACAATTGCTAAAAATAGTTTTTTAGATGCTGGAAAATAAATTAAGGTGCTGAAAATTAGTTTAAAGTGCTGAAAATTAATTTTAAAATGTTGGAAATTAATTAAATTTGCAGGAAATTAATCAAAAGTGCTGAAAATTCAATTTTAGTATGTTAAAAATTAATAAAACATGCTGAAAATAAATAAAATGCTGAAAAAATAGTTCTGACATGCCGGAAATTAATTAAACACGCAGAAAATTAATTTTAACGTGTTGAAAGTCAATAAATAATCCTAAAACATGATTTCTAGGTGATAAATCGATTAATTAACATGCTGAAAATTAATTAGCAATCCTAAAATATTTTGCCTAAGTGATAAAATAATTAAGTCACAGAATCCCCCGCCCACATAAGCATTCCCAACAATTTTCATTATACAGCCATAAAGTTCATACATAATTATTACAGACCCAATGAAAGAAAAACAGAAATAAAAATCATAAAGAGCTAAGGTTAGACATTCCCTTGACAAATTTCAATTTCCCCGCAGCTCTTCATCTGTCCCGAATGTTCAATAGTGCTTGTTAAACAAAACAACATATCCCAAGTGCACAAAAACAAACATCTGACAGTCCTACAACAACCATTTGAAAAACACGCAAACAAACAATGACCTTACAACTAATCACATTCAACAACTTAAAGATTTTAGGAGACAACTAGGACAAGCCTTGAAGTATCTATAATTAAGCATCGTCTAGGGAACTAACTGGTTTGGTAGCAATAAAAAATAAAGAAGACCTCGAAGAAACAATACTTTTAACCGCACTCTCACCAACAGAGAATCAACAGACCGGACACTTCTATATAGAATACCAGCCAAAGAATTAAAACTTAAAGTATTTTGTTTGTCGTAGGAGTGTGATGCTAAAAGCGTTTTTGAGTCTGTGAATGGAAGCCAAAGTCTGAGAATAATAGTGAGGGGAGGTGTTGTTTAAATAATGAAAGAAGACAGTTATTAAAAGGAAGAAAATATTTAAGAGTGGCAGTCAAAAAATTCTTTACCTTAGTTAGCCTAACCGAATCAATTTGGAGAAGAAAAATCTTGTTATAATAAATCAATGATATAACTGTCCAATTTAAAGAGAAGGCAAGGAAATCAGTCATTGAATCAATCAAATGAGATATTCTCCTTAAATCAGTACAACAAATCAATCAAAGGTAAAATAAACAAGTCAAAGATTACCATAAATAGGAGAGTAAGAATCAGAGGGGAAAATCGATAAGCAAAGGGTATTGAGATCACTTTTATCACTAAAGATTGTAAAAAAAAAAAACAATTAATCACATAAGAGTATTCCATAACTGAATAATTCCTATTTTATCATAATGATTTAGGCATCAAAGTTGTCCAATATTGACAAAGAATGAAAATCAGCAAGGCATGTTAACCAACAATTACACAACAAAGTTTGTCGGGCAACCAATAACCAAAGTTGTCCGAAATCGTAAAATCACTTAAACATCCACTAGTAGAAAATTCGAGGATTAATCAAAGTCCACAAAATTTGGGGTTTTTCACGTATGTTACTCTAAGAGGGGTAACTAAAATGAAATTGAAGAAAATCATAGCCAAGCATTACGAATTTTAATTCTACAAACCTTTTACGAGATACTTCGCAGTTAAAGCAACAAATTGAAATGTAAATTGTGAAAGAAGCCAAACCAGAAAATATTTATGATAATCCACCATAACACTTCAAACATTGAATTCCAACGAAGGAGAAATCGATCGATCTTCCCTTCTTAAATATAAACTAACGAGGTTGCTGAATCATGGAGAGACACATAAGATTCTACAAAGCAGTAGAGCTGTGGTGTTGGAAGAGGGGAGAAGACAACGGTGGTGATGGATTTCGCTGGTCAGAGCAGTTTGTCGGTGGTTTCAGTGGTCGATGGTGGCCGAAGAATGGTGGTTCAGAGAGATGAGAGAGAAGGGAAGAGGAAAAAGGGAATGGGTATGGCGGCCGATGGTGGTTTGGAGTTCACCAGTCGGCGGTGATGGTGTTTCACTGGTTGAAGGTGGCTGGTGGTGGTGCGACAGTGGAGAGATCGAGATTGAGAAAGGGCAATGGGGAGAGAGAGAGGTGAGGGTGGAAGCTAGGTGAGGAGGGAAATGAAATTAGGGTTAGGGGATTTTGGGGTTGATTAGATTAAGAGGAAAGAAAAGGAGAGATTTAATCTCAGCCGTTGATCATATGAGATGAACGGCTGGGATTAAAATCAAGGATGTGGGTCAGATCCGGGTCATCCGGATTGGGTTTAATTGGAATTGAATTGGGGATTTCAATTTGAGGTCAGATTAAAATCAATTTAGGTTAAAATTGACACAAAATTGGGAACAAAATGGATAGAATCTAAATAAATTAGGGAAATTGAATTGAATTAAGCTGCTATTTAATAAATATCGAGGTAAATCGATAAATATATAATAACAATAATAACAAAAATTAACCAACGTCATGAAAAATCATTATGAATAAATTATGTTAGTAAAATTAATGACACGTAATATATTATTTAAAATCGACGACAAATAATAATTTGAAATAAATTAGGCACCTATGAATATGAAATTTAAAAAACACTATAATAATAATAATAATAATAATAATAATAAGAAATAAATTATGTGTTTGTAAATTATGAGTATGCATATTTGCGGAAACACTTTAATAAATATTAACAAAATTGTGTAAAATATTATATTTAAATTAATAAATTATATATACTATATAAAAATATTAAAATAAATTACATACTTCAAAATTATGAATGAGAGACGTCAAGATTTATTTGATACTAAAATAATAAGTAAAGAAATATTAATACCCAAAACTAATAATTTTGTAAAATAGCAGCCTAGAGGGAATATCGGGAGGTCAAAATTGGGTGTCAACAGCTGCCCATTCGTTGCTTGGGAATGATAAAAGAATTGTCGAGCAATGAACGTTGACATAGTAGCTAATTTTTTCTGACCGAGAGAATGGTTTGCTGGAATCGAAACAACAATAAAGTGGTTATTCAAATAGTGTGGCCAAGATTTTGATTTTAAGTCTCCTACATATCTCTGGTTTATGAGAATCAGGCCATGTGTAGTTCTAGATTTAGGAATGAATAAGAATCCTAAAAGAAGTTAATAATATGCTATATAGGCAACAATAACGATAGCATGGGTCGGGAGATTGGAGTGGGTAGGATTTGAAGAAACGACATAATGAGAAGTGTGAAACTAAAATGTGTTTCAAGTTGGACGCGTGATAAGTAGAATTGTGTATTGAGAACAGGAGCAAAAGTTGTTTCTGTTCACAACTCGTTCTCCCTTCTTTACCTGTGGCTTTCAACATAACTAGATAAAATGGTTAGAGCATACACATATATAAAGAGGATTAAAAAATGTGGTGAAAACAAGTTTAATAGATAACAATAATGATGAGAGGAGATAAGGAAGCATATCTATTTGACGTTGTGCTTGTTGCCCAAGATTTTTGAGAAACCTAAAAAAATTGGCCCAGTTTTGACTTTTAAGGAGAATGTGCTCACGTTGACCATATGCCTACAAAATCAATTGTCCTTATTTTAGGGCAGACGAGCCCAACTGTCTTATTTTAGGGAAGACAAACCCGATATATCCTATTTTAGGGCGGACGAACCCTGTATATCCTATTTTAGGGCGGACGAACCCGACATATCCTATTTTAGGGTGGACGAACCCGACATATCCTATTTTAGGGCAAAGGAACCCTGTATATCATATTTTTGGACGGATGAACCTGACATATCCTATTTTAGGGCGGATGTACCCGACATATCCTATTTTAAGGTGGACGAACCCGGCATATCCTATTTTAGGACGGATGAACCCAGGATATCCTATTTTAGGATGGATGAACCTGACATATCCTATTTTAGGGCAGATGAATCCGGTATATCCTATTTTTAGACGAATAAACCTGGCATATCTTATTTTAGGGCGGATGAACCCGATATCCTTTTCATTGTTTGTAACTTCTTGTCATTGTCATGCCATTGTGATGGAATTTTTATGGACCCCTCAAAAATTTCTGCCCCAGTTTAGAGTATATTTTGCACTTTCTTGCGAATCAAAATATTGTCTGCTAGTAGAATTTTTGAGGTAATCTCAAAAATTTGCCCCAGTTTTTACTTGTGAAGTCTTGTTTCCTGCATCACTCAAAGAGAATGTTAGTTCAAAAGAAACGGTTGTCTTGTATTCGAACATCGAGGTTCAACTTTGAATCTGCAATTGTCATTTGAAGTCATGGGATGGGCCAAAATAACTTAGATTTTTCTAATAGAGTCTTTTCAAATGCTAACATGATTTGAATATTAAGGGAAAAGGAAAATTTTATTAGATTGAGACCGAACGCAAGAGTGGGCTGCCTACGTATCCAAATGGAAGTCAGGTCAAACGTAGTTCATAAGTACAAAGAGAATCATAAACAAAAGCAGGAAATTTAAAGAGAATCATAAACAAAAGCCGGAAATTTTATTCATTGGAAAGAGAATTGGTACTTTGCTTATGATGGTTTTGTCCTTCTCAGTTCCTTTGATGTGCTTTACGCTTCTTTGTCATATGTCTTGGGGAGATCTCTATCGAGTCATCTTGCACAATAATTATGCCTGTGGTAGTGCCATAGATGTTGCTTAGTGGCCCTTGTCGCACTATCATCTTTCCCTTCTTAATCGAATATTGGATCTTGTACCTCAATGATGAACATTCCTCAATATCATGTCCTTGGATATTTGAATGATATACACACTTCTTGGATTGGTTAAAATTCAAAGGTGGGTATTTAGGGATCCAACCTTTTCTTGGTTTCAGAACTCCTTGAGCAAACAATATTTGAAATGTGTTGGCTAAAGGTTCAGTCAAAGGGGTAAAAATGCGAGGTTTCATTTTATTTGGTTGATAAAAATTGGATGGTATTTGATAAGTCTATCGTTGAGAATCATGTTGGTGAGAATTTAGGTATTGAAAAACTTGTGGGTTATAAGTGTCAAAAGCAGCATATGCTTGTTGGGTATTTTGATAATGTTGCTCTTGAAGTGGGATGGTTGAGGTATTTTCTTCTTCTTCTTCTTTCGGCGAAACTTTCAGTGCTTGAAAAGTAGCTTGTATTGTGGAAACATCAATAACTTTTTCTGTTCGAATACCATATTCTAATCTTTTCTCACTTAGGATTAGATCGTCAAAGCTTTGAATACATAAGCAGAATAATTTTTGATAGTATATACCATCTAGCGACCTGATGAAAGTTTGGACCAACTCTTCTTTAGGCACAAGAGGACGTATCTTAGAATCTTCCAATCTCCATCATTTGGCATATTCCTCAAACGATTCATGAGTCATTGATGTCGCCCAAAGTATGCCTCCGAAAAAGTACAATGCTGTCGCTGAATCAAATATAGAACCCAACTAGGTTAGGGTCGATCCCACAGGGAATAGGTCGAAGTATGAGTAGACTACTGGAAGGAATAACTGGCAAGTAACTAAAACTGGGGTTTTTTTTCTAGTAAATGGTGACTATGACGATTGCAGACTGATATCGCGTTTATAAATAATAAGAGAAATTCACTAGGACTGTGATCCCCAATGCTTCCTTAACTCCACCGGTGACTTATGCTTAACAAGACGGCCCCACTGCACTGCATGCAAAATCTAACAAGTTAGGTTCATCTAACTGTCTCTCGACTGTCATTAGACGAATTTCACTCTTCTTCTCTCGGTCTCCAAGTGTCGCACTCCTAACCCTTGTCCTGGATTTCAGATAACCCTTCCCGCTAAGGCTCCGGTTATTAGATGAAGGTTAATAGCTCCAAATCTCTGTTGTTATCTCCTTTTCTCAATCTTTACCTCTCTCTCGAGCACGTCTAGAATACAGGCAAGATTCTAACGTTTGCAACCGTTAGAAAAGCAATCAATATGAAGGAGACAACAATACATGCATACACAGCAGTACAAAGTTGTTTTGCACTTCACCGATTTCGTTAATTCTTCATGGTTCACACAACCCTAGTTGATGGGTTTAGCTACTCATAATTGAAAGAATACAAGAATAATCCAAAGATGAAAGCATAATTATGATCTCACAAGAATGAAGGAAAACCCGAAATTTCAATTATCAATCAACTTCAGAATTAGGGTTTGTGAATGCAAAACCAAAATATATGTCTCAATCTATGTAAAATAACTCTCAAAGTAGTAAATTGTCCAACTCTCGCACTTGGGACTACCTAGGAGTATTTATAGATACAAAACTAGTCCTATCCAAAATAAAATAGGAGAACAGAGTCGGCAGCTTTCACGGTGTCGTGGAACCAAGTCACGGCACGTGACTTGTATCGTGGAAATCAGCCTTTTCTTGGATCTCTGAAGTGGACTCACGCCACAAGTCACGCCACGTGGATGTCAGTCACATGGCGTGAGTCCTGTCGTGGAACTCAGGTGAAATATTAGTCCTCTGGAAGCCAGTTCACGACACAATCCCACGACTCGTGAATGTGAATCACGGCTCGTGATTGATGCCGTGGGTTACTCCATTCTGCAGATTCATTCTTTCCTCCTCAGACACATCATCTTTGGGCTTGATTCTTCCTCTTTTGGTCATTTTACCTTTTAAAACCTGTTTTCCTGCAAATTAGGACAGAAGCCACATCATACCTACAAAACAAACCCAAGTTATTGCATCTTTTCCTTGTTTTAAGCATCGAAAGTGCCATATAACCATGGCACATCAACACCCTCAACTTAGAATGTTTGCATGTCCTCAGGCGAACAACATAAAACTATACCAACACAATGTTTAACTAAGAGAAACCTAAGGGACTTATGGCAGTCAACTTGTTGCTTTTTGATACAAAAAATTTTCAACCCCTCCTATTTTCAAAGTAGAACCAAAGTGTGTATGTAAGCAGTGCAGAATCATGACATAGCAGGGATCAAGTGATGGCACCAAATTATGGACAAACAACTAAGCGTATATGCAATTGACACTTCCAGAACAACTAGCAGCTAATTAAGCAACCCATGTGCCTTTACAATCAAAGAAGTCCCATACACTCTCAATATACCAATGAATATCAACATAGGGACGAGGTCAAAACACTCACGCTCAAAATGAAGTTAAGACAGTGTGCGTTAAATACCATAGGCTTGCCCTTATTTTCTACGCCTTAGTTTTCAGACAGTTGGACTAGGATCACTATAGGACTTTACTTGGCTTATAATGTAGGCTTAGGGACAGGTATGGTGCATATGGATATAGTCACTCAACCCTCCTTGACACTACACTATTTTTGGCTCCCACTTCCAACCTTTTTCATTTTTATTCTCCCTTGTTCTTCATTCTTTATTCTCAGTCTTTGGGTGTGGTTTTTCTCCTCAACTTTAAACACATATACCCCTTTTTTTCTTTTTCTATTTTTTTTTATATATATTTTTTTTCTTTTTCACACCCAAATTTTTTTCTCTTTATTAACCCTTCTTCATGCCCAACTCAATCTACGCACCCCTATAATAGCCACCTTCAACTTAGGCTATTTGCCTGAGTTGAGGTACACAGTGTCCAAGGAGGGACCAGGGCCAAGACAGGTTTATTGTGATTAAAAATGGAAAGGTGAATAGGCTAATGAAAGAAATAGGACAATTACGGCTCAAAAGTTGGGATCAAAGGATATTTATTCTTTTGGTTTGGCATTTAGGCTAATAGTGAACTATTTCAACAACGGCCTATGATCCTTTCCTAATCCTTATCTTCTAACTTAGGCAAAACTAACCGGGAAAGTTCTGGATCGTACACACAGAGCTAACTAAGTGGTGACCTCACACGCACATAACATAGGGTTATCTTACCAACTACTACATATCTGTTCATGCAATGCTAGCTACGGTTGTTTGCCTATAATTCTAGTGCCATAACAAGATCCAATCAGCAGTCACACACAAAGCATGTCAATTCCAACCAAAATTTCAGGAGGGGTATCCTTAGCAACAAAAACACATAAGAAATTTTTCAAAACTGAACTGCACTAAAGTTCCCTCATTTTTCTCCTAATATAGCAAGAAACATAAAAAACATCAACAATATCATCTTACACATGCCGGTTCTACTATGATAGCACACTCGGGGGAAAAGAAACACGGCAACAAAAACCCCCAAGTGGTGGTACACCCCCACCCCCAACTAAGCATGGTGCAATGCCCTCAATGCACCGATATCATATCAATAATAAGGGAGTGAAGACATACCTGTAGCGCTCTAAGCGCCAGAAGTGGGCCCGCCAGCAGCGGGATCATCAGACTGTGCAGTGGTCGCATCCGGTGGGGGAATAGTCTGACTGGCAGATGCACCGCGCGCCCTCTGCTCTGTCTCAATCTGGCTCGCCTGGTACTCTACCCGGGAGGCTTTAACAGCCCTCCTCAGATCACTATCAAACTCATCATCACTCGCACCCCCATCCACCGGACTACGAGGTCTCTTTCCTCTATCCATCTCCGGCTCCTCATCAGCAAACAAATCTACCTCAAAGGCTGGTCGTACGGAGGTCGGGACAGGCATAGGTGGTATAATTGGCGTGCTAGTCGATGCCAGTGCCCGAACCTCCTCTC
Source organism: Capsicum rhomboideum (assembly GCA_031232105.1). Lineage (NCBI taxonomy): Eukaryota > Viridiplantae > Streptophyta > Magnoliopsida > Solanales > Solanaceae > Capsicum > Capsicum rhomboideum. Next base: position 122,091,718 of record CP124712.1, on the reverse strand, counting down.
TCAATGCAGCAACCTCCTGGGTCAAGCCGGCCAAGTCAGGGCTCTGTGCAGCACTCAAGCGGGAGGCCATACGTGCCTCAAAACTGTCTATCCGCCCATGCAGGCCCCGCATAAACTGGTCCATAGCTGCAGTCATCCGAGCCTCCACCCTAGTCTCTGCAGCCTCGACTGTAGATCAAACCCAAGGCTTAAGCTGGGCTACCAGCTTAGCCATCTGAGTCTCAGTATGAGCCTGGCGCTCAAACATCTCTGTCTGCCTGTCAACTAGCTGCTGTAAAAAGTCCCGAGAGACGGACACCATCCCAGCAGGAGTCGGTGGGGCACTAGTACTAGGTATGCTCTCATCAACAGGGCCAGTGCCCTCAGTCGGTACCAATAGCCTAACTGGTGCAGGAATATGCAAAGGTACACCACTCACCTCATCCATGGCAGCACCCGACGCCTCAGACGGCTGTGACCCTTGGGGAAGAATGGGGTGCAAACCCTTCTGCTGCATCATCGTAATATCTGCCAAACGGGTCACCTCTATAGAATTATTGATGGCAGGTATTCTGGCAACCCCAGCTCTATCACACAGACCCTGAATCAGACATGGGAAAGGGATACTTGTGTGATCTCGAAATGCTCGCTCATGGATTTCTTGGATGATGTATCTTGCTAAATGGATCTCATAACCAGCCAAGATACTGGCTACTACTACCGACCTATCCAGTGTGAGAGAGTTATCAGCATTGGTTGGACCCAACCTATGACGAACCACTGACCACCAGAAACGACCAGCGAAATGGAGCATGGACTTTTTGATATCCAGCTTCCTAGTCACCCAACTAGACGCTACACCCTCCTCGGCTATGTAACCTGCAATCCATTTAATTAACTCTAAATTTTGCTTGGCATCTTTCATCCTAACTCTATCTCTGACCGTGGCCAGCCAGCGATCAAATTCAGCTGTCGAAACCGGAACTAGACGGTCAGGCCCAAACAAGAAGCGGTGGATGGTCTCTTCCGAAATGTCTACTCGGGTACCGCGCACCATGACATGAGGTAACACTGACTGCAAAATGTATCGCTGCCCCACTGGGGTGCTCAAACCAACAGATGCAGCATAGGAAGCATAAAATTCTCAGACCACCTCCGAGCTATACCTACCAGAAGCCTGCGCCATCCAACCCAAGCCATATTGCTCAAAAAGAGGCCAAATATCCGGCAATGACCTCAGTTCCTCCATTCTATACCGAGGCTCCTCCGTAATGCTTCTCCGACACACACCACGCTTTGTTAGCTCAGCATCTCGATCATAAATAGCACGCATGCCCTGTACACACCACCTTTGAACCTCCCTATCCTGTGCAGTAGTCGGAGCACTCTCGGCACCAGTACCGGAAGGAGAGGCTGTAGCCTCTGCCACAGATGTATCCTGACCCGTAGCCTCATCTGCAGACGTACTCTGAACTGTAGCATCAGCCGCAGACCCTGACTCAGAACCCTCCTCCCCCTCTTCAGACTGTGGGCGGACTTAGACGACTCAGCCGAAATAACTGGAGCAGCAGGTGGTGGGACCGGCTGACTTGCTGCTCGGGCAGTCGCTCGGGCCCGCGTCTATAACCTCGTAGCCCGTGGGACTAAGGCCGTGTCATCCTGACTAATCTCAAATTCTTCCACAGACCCACTTGGTTCAGACTCAGTAGGTTCATCCCTCAGATGTGTCGGTAAGTTCGAGTTTATAGTCCGGATCCGGGATGATTCATCAAGGTGGTCACTTTTGGGATTGGATTTTGGAGGCATGGTAACGGGTTTGGATCAAATTTTTTTGGGTATGGGGTCGGATTTGTCTGGTTTGGTAAGGTTGTTTTGGATTTTTCGGACCTACTTGGTAATGGGGTTTGGATTTCTGAATAGGGAACGGATTTGGTCAGTGTTTGGGATATGGTTTTCGGATTTTTGGAGTTTGGGGGAGGAAGAATTTGGATTTAATGGAGAAAAGTAGAGGAGATTAGAATTTTATGGTTTAAGATGAATGAAGTTAAGGTGGGGAAGAAAGGTTTTGAATCGGATATAAATCGGGTGAAGAAGAAAGGGTTGCAGATTTATTTTGGAAAAACTGGGCTCGGGTCGGGTCGGATATTGATTTTCGATGGTTTTATGATTCACGACACGACCCACGCCACGTGACTGACACCCACGTGACGTGGAGTCTGTCGTGATTGGTGTACTGTAACTGGACCGGGTGTCTGATTTTAACGACACTGGTCACGTGGCGTGGATCTCATCTACGTCACGTGAACTACCTCCGTGAGACTGATTCAGAACCTGGACATATTTCTTCTGAGTTTGACGATGTCATACACGTGGCGTAGAACCCAATCACGTGGCGTGAGTCATGTCGTGGAGGAAATTTCACCACTTCTGGGAGAATTTGTGATTTTCAACTAACTGCTACTTAATAATCCGATCTCCTAATAACAAAATCTTGGGTTGCCTCCCAATCAGCGTTTGATTTAACGTCGCAGCACGACATGACTAACTTGGATACTCAGACTTCCCCAACTAGCCCATGGGTTACCTCCCATGAAGCGCCTGATTTAACATCGCGGCACGACATGGTTAACTTGACTACTCAGACTTCATCAAGTTCAAGTTCTTCAATCGTCCTTATCTCTTCCGGAACTCCTACCTAATGCTTAACACGTTGTCCATTGACTTTGAATAGGATATTATCTGCTCCTTTCAACTCAATAGCACCATGTGAGAATACCCGAACTACCGTGAATGGGCCAGACCATTTGGACTTTAATGATACAATTTCATCTTTTCTTTATACAATGCTGAACTCTCATAAGCCCGGAGACGAAATTCATCCATCTCATTCATCTGTTCCAGTCTCATTTTAGCCGCTTCATTCCAGTATAAATTCAACCTCTTCAATGCCCACAATGCTTTATGTTCCAGTTCGACGGGCAAATGACAAGCTTTTCCAAAAACCAACTGATAGGGTGAAGCACCAATTGGTGTTTTGAAAGCTGTCCGATATGCCCATAATACATCATCCAATCTACGAGCCCAATCAGTCCTATTAGCATTGACTGTTTTTGCTAAGATAGACTTGATCTCACTATTTGATACCTCAACCTGCCCACTTGTCTGCGGATGGTAAGGTGTGGCCACCTTATGCTTTACACCATATTTTTCAAGAAGAGCTTTAAACAGCCGGTTGCAAAAGTAGGATCCGCCATGACTAATAATAACTCGAGGTGTCCCAAATTGTGAGAAAATGTTCTTTTTCAAGAAAGCTGTGACACTTCTTCCTTCGTTATTGGGAAGCGCGATTGCCTCCACCTATTTAGAAATATAGTCAACAACCACCAAGATATACTTCATTCCATGCGAGCTCACAAATGGACCCATAAAGTCAACTCCCCACACATCAAATAATTCAAGTTCAAGAATCGTAGTCATGGGAAGTTCATGTCTGCGTGAAATATTACCTTACCTTTGACACCGGTCACAAGCGCGGGCATAGTCATGAGCATCCTTGTAAATGCTGGGCCAATAGTACCCACATTGCAAGATTTTATGGGCAGTCCTTGCACCTCCATGATGACCCCCAACTGGACATAAGTGACATGCCTCCAAAATACTCATCATTTCGACCTCTGGGATGCATCTTCGAACAATGCCATCAGCACACACTCTGAACAAATATGGCTCATCCTAAAAGAATTTTCTTACCTCATGCATGAACTTTCTTCTCTGCTGATATGTCATATCCTCCGGGACTAGATCACTTGCCAAAAAGTTGGCAAAATCAGCAAATCACGGGATTAAATCTTGGGATGCTGCAAGCACTTGCTCGTCTGGAAAAGTATCATTAATTTCAAGATCATCTTTCAATTTAAGCATGGCCTCCTCCTCAAGGCGTGACAGATAGTCAGCCAATTGATTTTCGGTCCCCTTTTGATCCTTGACTTCAAAGTCAAATTCTTGCAACAGTAGTACCCACCGAATCAGTCTTGGCTTAGCATCCTTTTTCGACATAAGATACCGAAGAGCCGCATGATCTGTGTGCACAATCACCTTCGTGCCAATCAAGTACTATCTGAATTTCTCGAAAGCAAAGACTACTGCCAACAACTCCTGCTCAGTCACAGTGTAATTCTTTTGAGTTGGATTAAGCACTTTGCTAGCGTAGTAGATCAGATGTAATATTTTCTCAAGTCTCTGACCCAGAACTGCTCCCAAAGCCACTCCACTAGCATCGCACATAACCTCAAAAGGCTTTGTGCAATCCGGTGACACAATGATAGGGGCTGACACCAACCTCTCTTTCAGACACTCAAATGCTTTAAGACATGCTTCATCAAACACGAACTTCCTCTCTTTCTCTAAAAGTTTGCACAAGGGATGAGCAATCTTGGAGAAGTCTTTGATGAACCTTCTGTAAAACCCAGCATGACCCAGAAAACTTTGAATGCCTTTTACAGAGATAGGTGGGGGCAACTTCTCAATTACTTGGATTTTTGTCCTTATCCACCTCTATGCCGTTCTTCGAAATCTGATGCCCCAATACGATACCTTCATTGACCATAAAGTGATACTTTTCCCAATTCAGCACTAGGTTGCACTCCTCGCATCTTTGCAGCACATTAGCAAGGTGTGCCAAACAGCCCTCAAACGAGTCACCTACTACAGAAAAATCATCCATAAACACCTCGATAGTGTCTTCCACCATGTCGGAGAAAATAGACATCATACAGCGTTGGAAGGTGGCCGGTGCATTACACAAACCTAAAGGCATCCTCTTGAATGCGAATGTCCTATATGGACAAGTGAAAGTGGTCTTTTTTTGGTCTTCGGGGGCAATAAAGATCTGGTTATACCCCGAATACCCATCAAGAAAACAATACCATCCTCTGCCAGCAAGACGGTCTAACATTTGGTCCATGAAGGGCATAGGAAAATGATCCTTTTCAGTCCATGAATTCAGCTTCAGATAGTCCATGCAAACTCTCCATCCAGTCACTGGTCTCATTGGAATCAGCTCATTTTTGTCATTCGGAACCACCGTGATTCCTCCCTTATTCGACACACACTGAACCGGGCTCACCCACTTGCTATCAGCAATAGGGTAAACCACTCCTGCATCCAACCACTTGATGATCTCTTTCTTTACGACCTCTTGCATAGGTGGGTTTAGATGACACTGATGTTCAATGCTAGGGATGCATTCTGGCACAAGCTGAATTTTATGAGTGCAAATGCCGGGTGGAATACCTATGATATCTGCAATGGACCAACCAATGGCCCTCTTAAATCTCCTCAAAACCGAAACCAAAGCCGCTACTTGCCATTCCACCAGCTTAGCAAAAATAATCACTGGCAAGGTATTGTTGGCTCCCAAGAATGTGTAGCGAAGGTGGGCCGGAAGAGCCTTAAGCTCTAACACTGGAGGCTCCTCTATAGACGGACGAGCTGGTGGAGTTACCCTATTCTTTAAATCAAGATCTAGTTTCTTGGGCGCATAAGTGTATGCTCCTTTACCAGCTAGTGCACCCACCATTTCATCATAGTCTTCTATACCATCGACTTCAAAGTTCATGATCACTGCAGCCAGAGGTTCTACTCCCAACCTTTCTTTAATGGGCACGACAACTTCAATATCATCGACCGCATCTATCACTGAAATGACTCTCTTATCTTTTGGCTGCTTCATTGACCGACAGACATTGAAAGTAACCTGCTCATCATTCAATCTAAATTGCAGCTGCCCGGTTTCCATATCAACCAGTGCGCGACCAGTCGCAAGGAATGGTTTCCCCAGTATGATGGGAACCTCAAAGTCAACCTCACAATCGAGGATCACAAAATCAGCCGAAAATATGAAAGAAGCAACCTTCACCAAAACATCGTACAGAATGCCCACCGGCTTTTTCACAGTTCTATCATCCATGAGAAGTCTCATGGAGGTTGGTTTTGGTGCACCCAACCCCAACTGCTTAAACACGGCTAATGGCATTAGGTTGATGCTAGCACCCAAATTGCACAGTGCTTTAGCAAAGTCGTATGACCCAATAGTACACGGGATTGTGAACGCTCTTGGATCCTCTTTCTTTTCAACTAAGGACCGTGACGCAATTGCACTACAATGGTGAATGTTATCTGCGGGTTCAAAACTGACCGTTCTCTTCTTAGTCACCAAGTCTTTCATGAACTTGGCATAGCCTGGCATCTGCTCTAATGCTTCTACAAGATGGATGTTAACTAACAGCTCCTTCAACATGGTGATAAACTTTTGATACTTTCCTTCCTCCGCCTTTTTCTTCAACCTTTGAGGATAGGGAGGAGGAGGTCGCGGAATAGTTTTGAGTAATTTTGGTACCTCATTCTCCTTCCTCTTCTCAGATTTTGCATTATCGCTATCATCCTGCTGATTTGGAACCTTGCTACCTTTTGCATTATCTGACTCTAACTCAACTTCAACATCGATAACCACTGGATCCTTAGGTATACTACTGTCGGCAGGCATATGTGGATCTGTCGTGCACTTCCCGCTTCTAGTAGTGATGGCGAGGCAATGACTATCATTTTTAAGATTCTGGACGGTATTACTTGGAGGGGTGCCTGGCTGACGTTGATTCAGTGCCACTAAAATTTGCCCAAACTGTTGCTCCAACTGTTTGATGGCAGTCGAGTGAGACTCCATTTTCTGACTTATGCCCGAGATGTCAGTTCTAATTTCTTTCAAGCAATTCTCCTGACTTTCTGCTCCTTTCACCAATTTATTAGAAGTGCCTCCATCCTCGAATTTCCAGACTCCTCATCACGTCTTCCAGGCGGTACATAAGTGTCATTTTTTTCTCTATGATCATCTTTCCGCCTCCAATCACCATCATGGTCCCGTTCACGATCTCTGTATCCCGATTTGTTGTAGCTGTCCCCATAATAGTTCCGACCTTGATTCCCTTGCCTTGAGTTCCAAGAGTCTTGATTAGACCCTTGGCCCTTGGCTCGGAAACCCGCCATTTCACGATCTAGATACTTCGCCTCTTCATCTGACTCACTATCATCATGTCTAACTGATTCGCTTTGTGCACCAACAGCATGCACCTTTTCCGCATCTTTAACAGCTATCTGTTTGGCCAGAAGACCAATCTTTGTCCTCAACTGAGCAACCTCTTGCGCCATAGATTCATCCAACGCCCTTTGAGCTGCTGAAGCTCCAATAGCATATGTCCCAGCCGGCATATCTGCCTCCCGAGTATGCCATCCTCGGTTGGTCTTAGTGACACGATCCAATATCTCAGAAGCTTGGTTCCATCCCAGACTCATGAATGCTCCACCAGTGATAGTATCCGCTACCCCCTTTGTGTTGACATTCAAAGCTCTGTAGAAGATTTCAAGTAAATTTCGACCACTCATCCTATGATTAGGTACGTTCTGCAACTTTTTCTTGAACCTCAGCCATGTTTCATAGAGTGCTTTCGAATGAAGCTGTCGGAAATTATAGATCTCGTCCTTTAACTGCAGTATCTTGGATGGGGGGAAAAATCTTTCCAAGAATTGATTTCTCAATTCCTGCCAGGTAGTGATAGAACCTCGTGGTAGCTCAGCCAACCACAACGTGGCTTCTCCTGTAAGAGAAAAGGGGAACAACCTCAACCGAATCGCCTCTTGGTTAACTCCAGGCAGATTGTATGACGTGCAGACCCCCACAAAGTTCATAACATGCATGTTTGGATTATCAGTAGGAAGACCCGAAAACACACCTTTCAAGTTCAGCAGATGGATCATGGCACTAGTAATGTCAAACTTAGTGCCTGGAGGTAACTCAGGTGGAACAATAGCACCATTATCAATCGGCTCAAAATAGGCCACATATTCATCTTCAGGATCATCATAAACAGGCACACGTTGTCTTGGTTGTTCTCTTAATTGTCTTTGTTGCTCTTTAGCATCAGCCAGACGCTGTGCTGCTTCCTGCATAGCTCGATTATCTCTTTCTTCTTGTCTAAGAGCAGCTTGTCTAGCATGCTCTTCTCGGGTCAATCGAGCAGTAGTTTGCTCCGCTGTTTCCTGACCAGCCGGATGCATTGGCTGATTGTGAACATCCCCCGCAGCTGCGGGATTCTGGACTCCTTCAGTATTCACCATTCTCCGATTAGCTCTTAAATTCCTTTCGATTTCAAGATCAAGTGGAATCAGGGGATTGCCTTGACTCCTAGTATTTGGCATACACCAGCGTATGCCCTTGAGAGTATGTAAGAACACACCCAATCACCTCCAACCAATAATGTTCAACTTCGTAACCGTATTCCCCGGCAACGGCGCCAAAATTTGATGTCGCCCAAAGTATACCTCCGAAAAAGTACAATGCGGTCGCTGAATCAAATATTGAACCCAACTAGGTTGGGGTCGATCCCACAGGGAATAGGTCGAAGTATGAGTAGACTACTGGAAGGAATAACTGGCAAGTAACTAAAATTGGGGGGGGGGGGGGGGTTTGCTAGTAAATGGTGACTATGACGATTGCAGACTGATATCGCGTTTATAAATAATAAGAGAAATTCACTAGGACTGTGATCCCCAATGCTTCCTTAACTCCACCGGTGACTTATGCTTAACAAGACGGCCCCACTGCACTGCATGCAAAATCTAACAAGTTAGGTTCATCTAACTGTCTCTCGACTGTCATTAGACGAATTTCACTCTTCTCCTCTCGGTCTCCAAGTGTCGCACTCCTAACCCTTGTCCTGGATTTCAGATAACCCTTCCCGCTAAGGCTCCGGTTATTAGATGAAGGCTAATAGCTCCAAATCTCTGTTGTTATCTCCTTTTCCCAATCTCTACCTCTCTCTCGAGCACGTCTAGAATACAGGCAAGATTCTAACATTTTCAACCGTTAGAAAAGCAATCAATACGAAGGAGACAACAATACATGCATACACAGCAGTACAAAGTTGTTTTGCACTTCACCGATTTTGTTAATTCTTCATGGTTCACACAACCCTAGTTGATGGGTTTAGCTACTCATAATTGCAAGAACACAAGAATAATCCAAAGATGAAAGCATAATTATGATCTCACAAGAATGAAGGAAAACCCGAAATTTCAATTATCAATCAACTTCAGAATTAGGGTTTGTGAATACAAAACCAAAATATATGTCTCAAACTATGTAAAATAACTCTCAAAGTAGTAAATTGTCCAACTCTCGCACTTGGGACTACCTAGGAGTATTTATAGATACAAAACTAGTCCTATCTAAAACAAAATAGGAGAACAGAGTCGGCAGCTTTCACGGTGTCGTGACTTGGTGTCGTGGAACCAAGTCACGACACGTGACTTGTATCGTGGAAATCAGCCTTTTCTTGGATCTCTGAAGTGGACTCATGCCACAAGTCACGCCACGTGGATGTCAGTCACGTGGCGTGAGTCCTGTCGTGGAACTCAGGTGAAATATTAGTCCTCTGGAAGCCAGTTCACGACACAATCCCACGGCTCGTGAATGTGAATCACGGCTCGTGATTGATGCCGTGGGTTACTCCATTCTACAGATTCATTCTTTCCTCCTCAGACACATCATCTTTGGGCTTGATTCTTCCTCTTTTGGTCATTTTACCTTTTAAAACCTGTTTTCCTGCAAATTAGGACAGAAGCCACATCATACCTACAAAACACACCCAAGTTATTGCATCTTTTCCTTGTTTTAAACATCGAAAGTACCATATAACCATGGCACATCAATCATTCTTTTTACTTCGATCAAGTCCAACATCGTCGGATTGACCTTGATATTAAACTTATATTGTCTCACAAAGTCTTGAGCTATGTCTTCCCATGTATGCCACTTGTCAAAGTCTTGTTTGACATACCAAGTGAGTGTTATTCCTGACAAGCTTTGAATGAAAAATCTCATTAAGAGAGCTTCATTGTGCTCCATGCCAATTAGTCTACCACAATAGTCCTTTAGATGCCTGATCGGGTCTCCATGAGACCGAATCCACTAAATGAGCGCCTATGTATCCCTCTTATAGGGGAAGCAGGTCAAACGTAGTTCCAAATACATAAAACTAAAACATAAAAGAAACTCCATATTGTGTAAAGCTTAAAGTAATTCAAGTGCTAAGGAGTCTAGAGTGGAGAAACAACATGATATCCTCTTCATCAATGCCAAACAGGTGCAAGTCATGCTTAAAAACACATTAATCAACATTGAGATTTGGCCCTGTCACAGTTATCACCTTGGTATCAATCATCGTTTGAATTTTGTCTTTTAAAGATCGACATTCTTCAGTGGTGTGTCCTTTCATCCGTGAATGAAAGCATATATTTTAGAGTGATCGAGCCAATTTGCATATGTATCCATTATAATGGCAGGAATTGGAGCGATATAGCCATCAACCCTTATCTCTCATAAAGTTGGGCTATGGGCTCAGCCAAAAGAGTGTACTGTCTTGGTGGGTTTTCCTGAAACTTAGCTCGAGGTTTGGCGGATTGGTTGGATCATTGATTTATTGGTGGATTTTGATAGAACACTGGAATGTATTTTGATGTTGGAGCAATGGATGAAGGTAGCTACTAAACAGTTTGAGGATGAGGTTTTGTGGAGGATTGGGGATAATAGGCTTGGGAATAATTTGGTGTTGGAATAATTTTTGAATATGGATACCATATCAATTGAGGGAGACTTTTCTTTGCTATCCTCCCATTACTTATCAAATTTTGTAGTTCTCTCCTCTATTGGCGGCATTCATCCGTGTTGTGACCAGGAATGCCGGAATGAAAGGTACAATGTTTTTGGGGATCAAAGAAAGGACTTAAAGGGCAATAGGCACCAATAAGCCTAGGCTACAAGATACCATGTGACCTTAACATTTCAAAAGTGATTGCCGGTGGTTCGTATAAGAGAGTTATAGCTTGGGGTTTGCTCACTTCGGGCTTTGGAAGCCTTGATGCTTTTTTGATAAATGTCTTTCCCTTATCCTTGAATTATAGCTCAAACAAACCAGCCTCTTCATGTCTTAGATTTTCTACTATGAACTTTTTCTTCAGCCTATTGTCGAACTGCCCAATAAATTTACTTGCCAAATTGTCCCAAGCGACCCACTTGCTTGTATTCTTCTCTGCGTACCACTTCAATGCTGGCCCTGTAAGTGACCTAACAAAAAGCTTCATTTTAAGACTATCACTTTGTCCTATAACCGCTAGATTATCGAGGTATGCTTTCAAATGGAAGTGAGGATCTCCAGACCCATCGTATAACGAAAAGTTCAAGTCGCCAACTCTATCCTCATTATATTCCCTTGATTTGGATAACTTACCCATCTCGAGCTGTTGACATGACCCTACCTTATAGTTAGAAACCTTTCCTTTTGTTTCCTTTTCCTTGTCCATATCCATCATCCCATTGAGTACTTTTTGCAGTGAGATTGAATATAAACTTGGAGATTCTTGTGCATCAGAATCAGGCATAGGTGATGTCGTTAATAAGGGAGACTCCAAAGTATAGATGAGAGGAATAAAGTCAGTTTCGGATAATAGCTTTGGGAAGCCTGGTGGCATATCAGACGAACCTCGAAGATTAGTTATTATCCCTCTGATTCTTTATATGTTCCTTTCCATACTTATGATACTTAACTCAAAGGGAGTAACCTTTTCTTGACGCAACATCAAACCCTCATGCTTAGCTTCACTGTTGATAAGATTGATAAACATTGCTTGACTAGCCATTTGGTCGGTTCTGATGTTCAACTTTAATCAGCCTTTGGAGAAAAGACTCATGATTAGTGAAAACGTACGATAATAGAATGTCTATGAGTAATGTAATAGAGTGAGACATTTGAGTTATGCTTATTAAAGTGAATAGTTGAGAGCTCTATATGACTTAGAGGTTGGGAAAGCCAGAGTATTGCACGAATATGAAAACACTCATTGTCAAGAGTTATGGTGAAAAAATGGTATGTTAATATTGAAGGTGTTGAGTAAGAATGTCCTAAAATAATGAGTTTTCCTAAAAGAGTAGAAATAATCTAGAACATCCTATATGATTAATATGCCAAACGACATCTTTGAGGAAAAGATCAAGCCATGAAGATAAGTTGAAAGAGATTTTTGACACTAACAAGATGGTATGTTTCGGGCCTAAAGGAATAAAGGTAAAATAGCAAGACATGAACTCTAAGAGTAAGGAACAACTAAAACAAAAGAAAAAAAAAAGATAGGTAGTAACACATGCATAGAAATTTAACACATAGCAAATAAGATTATGTGCCCTTTCAGACCATGATCCTCTATCAGTTTTAAAACACTAAGGATATTAAAACCTTCAAAGGTTTAATGCAATGCGTATTCCTTATACATGACCAAGTTCTAAAGATGAATGGATTTTTCTAGACATGGTTCTCTCAAGTGGACAATTTGACAGTGGGAAGCTCATGACTGTCGACGCACAACTGATCGACCAATCCACGAGACATTCCCCTTAAGGGTATTTTAGGAATGAACGTTCATGCAATCAAGCAACCGTTCTTAAAAGAAAAAGAAAGGAGGTTCCAAGTGGAGGAAGGTATGAGCGGAATGCCAGTTATATAAAGCAGTAACAAACAACATATAGTGAGAAAGCGGTAACACATTTGAACAGTTAAAGGAAAGCGATAAATAAACGGCTCGACAATATTAAAGTAAAGAAGATAACAAATATGATGAGCACTAAAAGGACATAAACAAGTAATGGGATACGAAGGGGGATTTAGCATTGATAAATTTCGATACGCTTGTAAACAAGTAAAAGAGATAAGGAAAATGGATTAGCATGGAAAGAAAAAAAAATTGTTAAGGCAATAAAATAATGAGAAATAGGAAAGAGAGTTATCATGGAAATTGGACAGACAAATAATTTATTTTAACAAAACACATCAGAAATACAAAATAGGGGAATAAATCAACACAAAGAAAAGAAAAAAAAAGAAGGAGTCAATTATGAAAGAAATAGACATAAAATAAAGCGTAAAATTCCACATAACACACAAATTTGTAATGGTTAGAACCTAAGTATCCTCACAGAGTCGCCATGCTGTCGCTCCTCATTTTTTTGTGAAAAGCGGGATTCGACGTGACAACTCTCTTTAGGAGCTTTAAAAGAGAAGAGTCGCCACTTAACGAATTAAGGTGCGTTAGGCACCATTCTGAACTAATTACGCCTTATTTAATTAATTAGTCTACTTCACTAGAAATTCAGGTAAGAGTTCAAGTTACCTCGAAAGGAAGGTGTTAGGCACCTTTTGAGGTCCACAAATGTGGGCTCCAGCCGAACTCGTATATTACGTGAGGATTCTATGTGATAAGCAAAGATCAATTATTTTTATTAACTTAATATTAACTAAGTGTTTAAAGCATGAAAGACAACTATTTATCTAATTAATATAAACCTAAGTGATGAAATTAGATAAAATGTATATAAAAGGGAAAATAAAATATTAGATAAGCGAGAAGAGAGAAGGACACAATTCATATGGCCAAAAGATTTATTTTGAAGTAACGAACCTAAACTACCCCAGATAATAAAAAAACATTTGAAAATAAAGAAAAGGAAAGCCGATTTAGAGGATTTGGACAAAGGGTTAATTTTAGCCTATTCGGATCAGCGCCCGACTTATGAACGGATGACAATATCGCATATCGCATTGTTAAATTCTACTCGGGGTAACTTCCATCATTTCCAACTATCTACCCACCCCACCTAGTTGGGTTATTAACCCTAAGAGCGTTCTTTAGAAAACGATAAAACTAACGTTCTCTAAAATGCCTACCCGTCCCAACTTAATGTCCAAGAGGCATTGGACTGACTATTTTGGATTTAGGTCTTGAAAAAAGAAAGTTTAGGTTGCCTAATAGACTCGAGGTTCGCATCAAACAAAACACATCAAATGAACAAGTTGCACACAATGGTTTCAAACAAACCTCTTGATTCATTAAAGTTGATTAGGCGATTAACATGCTTAAAAGGACAATTATTCAGTTTACGTGATTAAGACCTATAGGCGGGATTTCTAGGCGAGACATATTAATCAAGGTGTCGGAAAATAGTTTTAGATGCTGGAAATTAATTAACAATTGCTAAAAAATAGTTTTTAAATGCTGGAAAATAGATTAAGATGCTGAAAATTAATTAACAATTGCTGAAAAATATTTTAAGATGTTGGAAATTAATTAACAATTGCTAAAAATAGTTTTTTACATGCTGGAAAATAGATTAAGATGCTGAAAATTAAAGTTTAAAGTGCTGAAAATTAATTTTAAAATGTTGGAAATTAATTAACTTTGCAGGAAATTAGTCAAAAGTGCTGAAAATTCAATTTTAATATGTTAAAAATTAATAAAACATGCTGAAAATAAATAAAATGCTGAAAAAATAGTTATGACATGCCGAAAATTAATTAAACACGCGAAAAATTAATTAAACATACAAAAAATTAATTTTAACGTGTTGAAAGTCAATAAATAATCCTAAAACATGATTTCTAGGTGATAAATCGATTAATCAACACGCTGAAAATTAATTAGCAATCCTAAAATATTTTTCCTAAGTGATAAAATAATTAAGTCACAGAATCCCCCCGCCCCCATAAACATTCCCTACAATTTTCATTATACAGCCATAAAGTTCATGCATAATTATTACAGACCTAATGAAAGAAAAACAGAAACAAAAATCATAAAGAGCTAAGGTTAGACAATTCCTTGACAAATCCCAATTTCCCCGCAGCTCTTCATCTGTCCCGAATGTTCAATAGTGCTTGTTAAACAAAACAACATATCCCAAGTGCACAAAAACAAACATCTGATAGTTCTACAACAACCATTTGAAAAACACGCAAACAAACAATGACCTTACAACTAATCACATTCAACAACTTAAAGAGTTTAGGAGGCAACTAGGACAAGCCTTGAAGTATCTATAATTAACATGCAATAATCAAATGCATCGTCTAGGGAACTAACCGGTTTGGTAGAAATAAACAGTCAAGAAAACCTCGAAGAAACAATACTTTTAACCACACTCGCACCAATAGAGCATCAACAGACCGGATACTTCTTTTTAGAATACCATCCAAAGAATTAGAACTTAAAGTATTTTGATTGTTGTAGGAGAGTGATGCTAAAAGCGTTTTTGAGTCTGTGAATGGAAGCCAAAGTCTGAGAATAATAGTGAGGGTAGGTGTTGTTTAAATAATGAAAGAAGTCAGTTATTAAAGGGAAGAAAATATTTAAGAGTGGCGGTCAGAAATTCTTTACCTTAGTTAGCCTAACAGAATCAATTTGGAGAAGAAAAATCTTGTTATAATAAATCAATCATATAACTGTCCAACTTAAAGAGAAGGCAAGGAAATCAGTCATTGAATCAATTAAATGAGATATTCTCCTTAAATCAGTACAACGAATCAATCAAAGGTAAAATAAACTGGTCAAAGATTTCCATAAATAGGAGAGTAAAAATCATAGGGGAAAATCGATAAACAAAGGATATTGAGATCACTTTTATCACTAAAGATTGTAAAAAAAAAAAATTAATCACATAAGAGTATTCCATAACTGAATCAGTCCCATTTTATCATAATGATTTAGGCATCAAAGTTGTCCAATATTGACAAAGAATGAAAATCAGCAAGGCATGTTAACCAACAATTACATAGCAAAGTTTGCAGGGCAACCAATAACCAAAGCTGTCCGAAATCGTAAAATCACTGAAACATCCGCTAGTAGAAAATTCGAGAATTAATCAAAGTCCATAGAATTTGGGGCTTTTCATGTATGTCACTCTAAGAGGGGTTGCTAAAATAAAATTGAAGAAAATCATAGCCAAGCATTACGAATTTTAATTCTACAAACCTGTTACGAGATACTTCGCAGGTAAAGCAACAAATTGAAATGTAAATTATGAAAGAAGCCAAACCAGAAAATATTAATGATAATCCACCATAACACTTCAAACATCGAATTCCAACGAAGGAGAAATCGATCGATCTTCCCTTCTTAAAATATCAACACACGAGGTTGCTGAATCATGGAGAGACGCATAAGATTCTCCAGAGCAGTAGCGGTGGTGTTGGCACAGGGGAGGAGACAGTGGTGGTAATGGGTTTCACTGGTCGGAGCGGTTCACTGGTGGTTTCAGCGATCGATGGTGGCTGAAGAATAGTAGTTCGGAGAGATGAGAGAGAGGGGAAGAGGGAAAAGGGAATGGGCATGGTGGTCGACGATGGTTTGGAGTTCACCAATCGGCGGTGATAGTGTTTCACCGGTTGAAGGTGGTCGGTGGTGTCGTGATGGTGGAGAGATCGAGATTGAGAAGGGGCAATGGCGAGAGAGAGGGGTGAGGGTGGCGGCTAGGTGAGGAGGGAAATGAAATTAGGGTTAGGGGATTTTGGGGTTGATTAGATTAAGAGGAAAGAAAATGAGGGATTTAATCTCAGTCATCGATCATATGAGATGAACGGCTGGGATTAAAATCAAGGATGTGGGTCAGATCCGGGTCATCCGGATTGGGTTTAATTGGAATTGAATTGGGGATTTCAATTTGAGGTCAGATTAAAATCAATTTAGGTTAAAATTGACACAAAATTGGGAACAAAATGGCTAGAATCTAAATAAATTAGGGAAATTGAATTGAATTAAGCTGCTATTTAATAAATATAGTGGTAAATCGATAAATATATAATAAAAAAATAATAAAAATTAATCAACGTCATGAAAAATTGTTATGAATAAATTATGTAAGTAAAATTAATGTCACGATCCGATTTCCCAGGTCATGTTGGCACCTACTATAACCCACCAGTAGGTAAGCCAGCCCCTAGTCCGGAACAGCTAGTAACGGACTACCAACCAAAATGAAGGATGCAGCGGAATAAATGTAATAATAGAACTAGTGTAATCCCAAAACCTGGTGGAGCCAGTAGAAGAGCTTCTAATACATCAGGAGTACAAGTGAAATACATGAAAATGTACATATACAAGCTGTCTCTGACACAACACAGAGAACAGTCTAACGATAAGAGGGAGAGTAGGGATCCTCTAAAACGTCGGGAGTTCACCCCAAAATCTCCAATCCATAGCTGCTCCGCACGATATACACACATCAACGGTGATAACTCGTACTATAACCTGCAGGCTGCAGAAGTGTAGTATAAGTACCAAAAATGTGGTACTCAGTAGGCAACGACCAACTGAGCTCCAGAAATAAGGTAAGCATAAATAACATGAAGGCATGAAAGTGACTACAGGCAACTATCCACGAAAATAGGCATAACAATGCTAATGGATAATAAGGATAACTGTCCTATCCTGACATTATTCAAGAACTAGAGTACAATACCGTATATCACTGGCCAATATACAAATGAAGAATAAAAGAGGGATATATATATATAATAGTAGTACAAGGTCAAAGGATACATATACAATGTATATAGAGGAGGAAAGAAAGGGATATACGGTGATACCATACATATAAGTATACATATAGGTCTAACTCAAAGGTAACTACCTGCGGGAGTCAACCTAACATCTCAAGGTCCATTGCCCAGTAAAAGAGCCAACACTAGCCTCATCAAGCCTATACCCTAAAAAGGGTGATAAATCCTGGGATAAACTAACCATAATAAGATTTACTGAAAGGATAAAGGGATCAGAAATGTACCTCTAATCTCAGGTACCAGTCCACAACCAACCTGCCACGAATTAACTGTAATACACCATAATAAAGTAACCGGCTAGTCCGGGCAAACAAGTACCTAACCGGGCCCTCATAAGCTCGGAAGGTTCACAGAAACCCTCAGCAAACAATAACCATAACCCGTATCTATACAGCCTCCCATACGACTGATAGATACAAGCACCAAACAACTATACTGGTGATAGGCAATGCATATGAATGGATGAATGCAATATAAATCAAAAGGCCATAACCATGTCGGAAGCACCAGACTCGAACCGGTTCCACAATCTCAAATCATAAGTGTCGGACTCGAACCGATCTTAATATCATAATGTCGGACTCGAACCGGTCTTACATATCATCATGCCGAACTCAAACCGGTCTTAATATCATAATGTCGGACTTGAACCGGTCTTAAATAAATAATGCAATGCACGAACTCGAACCGTGTCAAAAAGGATATAAATCCGTAATCCATTGCTCGAGATCATACCCTGGACTAAATCATGTACAAAGGGTCGGTATATCCCTCGACTGGAGTAAATAGTCATAAAGTGAGTGGATAAATAATAGACCGGAATCATCCTCGGTCAAAGTTCTAAAACATCATTTTCAGTTCCAAAAGCTCATAAATCCAGTAAATGAGGTGGTACGATTCCCATTATAAAATAACCCTTTTTAAAAGTGTAAAGTGGGAATAAATCCCTTTTTGGAAATAGTAGTAAAACCAAGGGTTTGGTTGGAATCGTACCCCTTAATGAGCATGAATGCACCAGATAGTATGCATGCCATCACCAGTATCCAAACAACATAATCATAAGCGCCTCGACGTCTATAAATGATAATCTTAGCCTTACTAAGGGCAGAATACTCATCAGAGTCCAACTAGCCTCCTAAACACAGTCTCGGGCCCAATAGCATGTAACCAATAAAGCAAGGTCCCACAATTCGGGCAACCACAATAATCAAGGCATAAAGCCACCACAAACCTCCCGAATCGCTAATCAAATGGTACGTCTCATACCAAAGGATCGTCTATCATCAACTGTGGTTAACATGCTTATATTCAAGGGCAATAGGGCTCTATGAACATAACAAGTATTATACTAGGGTTTGAGTCACATCTCCTACCCTAAATTCCATAACATAGGCTAAGTCATACTATTTTAGCCATGATCCTATGATCCTATATTTTTTACCTAGCATGCATTTCATACTATACACAATCTCATAGAGAGGAGTAGACCGAGGCCTACCTCGATGCCGAACTGCAATGCTTGAAGTGTCCGCAAATCGCTCAACCTTTCTCCACGATCCCGAATCGACGCCACACTATCAAAATCATCATCTACACATCATTACGAGTAAAACGATACCCATTTTTTAATATAATACTCTGGGCCCAAAATCGGGTCAATAATGGGCTCATGGGGCCCGCTAACAAAATCCCAAAAGTGAATCCGTCATGAGGTCCCTTTTACGATAAGGAATATGTGCTCAAAGGTTGAGCACAAATGGAGCGTAAATCGGGGCTCAAATCAGTCCCCAAAGATTAGGATTTCAAAGATCTAATTTCTAAGAATTAACAATGAAATGGGACGGAAATCAATGGATAAATTTATGGATAATGACCAAGGAGTGATGAGCTAACTTACCTTAGCTTCAATGGGTAAATCCCCACTCTTTCTCACTCCAAATGCCCTCAACCATGGAGGAAATGGTTGAGAGAAATGAATGAATTTCGGGTGAAGAAGGGGCATATATCAGCCCTCAAGTACTGCTAAAGCGGTCATTTGACCGCTTAAGCGGCCACCGGGGCAAATGGCTGAGTCGCTAAAGCGGCTCTTTGGTCGCTAAAGTGGAGTCCGCTTAAGCGGACCTTGGCCGCTAAAGCGGCTCAGGGTCGCTAAAACGGCCCTTTGACCGCTTTAGCGGTCAAACCAGATATCAGATATCAGATTTTGCTAAGTCCAAAATGGACTTCGATCGGGTGTTCGGGATTCATTCGGAACCCCGTCCGCGCAAACGAACTATGCTACCCCACCAAATTTGATGTTTCGGACTCAATAGAACTATTAAAATTTCCATCTGAGGTCGTTTCGACTAAATATGGGGCCCACACCTATAGTTCTATTTTAACCAATTTCTAACTCATAGCCCAAAATGAGTTCGGAGGACTTGGGACCTGAACCAAGGGTCCCCCTAGCCTAAACTCAACGTTTCGGAGCTGATGGCGCTGTCAGAATTTCCATCTGAGATCGTCTACTAGGATTTTTGGTCCAAGACCAAATCCTTAACAGCGAAGGTTCCAAAACAGGAAAATGGGTCTACAACCCAAACGGACTATCCGATAACCGAACCGACAGTTTTGGTAAGTTATAAATGACGTGTAGCCACTGTGGGATGGCTTGAAATGTTAGAATGCATGGAAATTGAGAAAATGACCTGGAGGGTCATTACAATTAATGACACGTAATATATTATTTAAAATTGGCAATAAATAATAATTTGAAATAAATTAGGCACCTATGAATACAAAATTTAAAAAACACTATAATAATAATAATAATATTAATTATAATAATAATAATAATAATAGTAATAATAATAGTAGTAGTTATAATAATAATAATAATAATAATAACAATAATAATAATAAGCAATAAATTATGTGTTTGTAAATTATGAGTATGCATATTTGCGAAAACACTTTAATAAATATTAACAAAATTGTGTAAAATATTATATTTAAATTAATAAATTATATATACTATATAAAAATATTAAAATAAATTACATACTTCAAAATTATGAATGCGAGACGTCAAGATTTATTTAATACTAAAATAATAAGTAAAGAAATATTAATACCCAAAATTGATAATTTTGTAAAATAGTAGCCTAGAGGGAATATCGGGAGGTCAAAATTAGGTGTCAACAACAGTCAGGCTTCCCAGTGGCCACAGTGGTTACTACAACTCTCGACAGGTAGGTTTGAACAGTCAAAGGCTCTCTCAACTGAATGGTGATAACGAGTTGCACTGGAGATGTAGTGGCAAGTTCTTCTATGTTCTAAATAGGCACAATGGCTCCCTTCAAGTCATACTCTTCCTTTAGAGTAATCATGTTTACTTCACAATTCTCATGATTTGGAAAAGGGTTGTTGTTCACATTTGGAGGAGCTGCAGTGCATTTGATTACTCTTTTTCTGATTAAAGACTTAGTCTGCTTCTTCAAACCATAAAACTCTTCCGTGTCTTGCCCCTGGACACCAAAGTGATAAGCACATCGCTTGTTTCCAACAAAGTTTTGAGAGGTTGGATCAGGGGCTTTTCCTTTGATTGAGTGCAACAACCCTGCTAACCTCAACCTTACAAACAATTGAGCCAAAGGTTTGGCAATAGGTGTATTGGTGCGGGTATTTCTGGCTTCAAGACTTGGACATGGTCTTGATGCATATGATGGTCTATTTTGGTAAACTGGAGCTTGCACAGAGACGTATGGTCTTGGTGGATTTTGGTATGCTGGAGCTTGAGGTGGATTGTAGTGTGGTTGGATATTGTGTACTGGAACATATAGGGTATGCGCGATAATTTGGGGGTTGTTAGGGTATTGGCAGGAAGAACTTCCGAGTTGGTAGTATGGTGTGATAGTCGAGACAACTTCCTTCTTCTTGTTACCATCGATGGAACCTGACTGTATGGTTTTACCTGCGGCTTGTAATGCAACCATAGACTGAATCTTTCTTGACTTAATGCTTTCTTTTATGAAATCTCCCATCTTGACCAACTCTGCAAACTTCTGGCCCATAATTGACATCATCTTGTCAAAGTAAACTCCTTCTTGAGCTCGGATAAAGTATTTGAAGAGCTCACTCTCATCCAATGGAGGTTGGATCCTAGCAGGCTCAGTCCTTCATCATCATGCATATTCCTGAAATGACTCGGATGGCTTCTTTTGGCCAATGAGAACCTGTCTAGGGTGATTTAGGTATTAAACCTGAAGTAACTCATGAAGTCTTTGGCCATTTCTTGCCAATCACGCCATTTGTGAGGGGCTTGGAGAGTGTACCAAGTCAAAGCTTTACCTGACAAACTATGAATTAACAACTTCATCCTCAACTTCGCATCCCTTCCTATGCCGACTAGCTTGTCGCAATAGGCTCTTAGGTGTGTATGAGAATCACCTTTTTCCTCAAATACGTTGAACTTTGGTGGTTTGTACCCTACCGATATGTCGATGACTGGATGGATGTATAGGACATCATAATCCAGGCTCTCTGTTCCCTTGGTGACTTGTATATTTTTCAATACCCTCCTCAAACTGTTGAGTTGAGTTGTTATCGACTCTTCTCCATTCAATCAGACGTCCTTCTCCAGTCTCACGTACTGATCTACTTCATGCAGGACTTTGACAGCCACAGACATTGCGAAAGTAGGAGCTTCAGTAACATCTACCGGTGGCACATGTATCTCACAAGTGACGTGTGCGTCAGGTATGTGTTGTATTATTGGGTGAATGGGAACGGTGAAGTTCTGAGTAAGCAATGAAATATTAGGTGCAGCCCTGGCAACAGGCAGAGGAACAGGTGGAACTTGAGCAACATGTGGTGTTTTTTTAGGTGAATTTGTCAAATTGGGGAGTGACTGGAGGTAGTTCAACATTTGGAAATTGAAATTGAGTGGGGAAGTAGCGGCCATAAGCTTAGTCAAGTCCTGTACTTGGCGTAGTTCTTCCTTAATCATCTCAATTTCCTGCACCATGTTGGCCATCTGTTCGTCGTTCTAAGTATCTAACAGTTTTTGGAAACTCTCAGTACCATCTATTGGTACCATTGAGGCGTTGTTAGATTCTTCAGTCATTTTTCCTTTGGACCTGAGGTTGTATTGTGATTCAGCCAATTTGCAAATTGACACAAATCAACATTCTTTGGGGGACTGATAATGAACAAAAAAGAAAAGAAAAGAAAGAAAAAGGAAAACCAGGTTAGTTTGGGAGATATTGAAGATGTAACAAACATGTAACACATATATTTGTCAAGTTGGCGATATTTACTCAAAATGCATTCTAATATGGAGTCTCTTTTTGCTAGAGGTGGGCCTACGTTGCAATCAATTTGATAATAAATGATTCATTTTAGCACATTTTGGACTTGGAACAAACATGACTTTCATTTAGCAAAAGATGTCTTCAAGAGGTTACAATGAAGTAGACTAATGTAAACCTAAAAAAATGAAAGTATATGGGTGGGAGCATACAATGAGATAGGTCAAAAGGCGCTTTAGTGAAATAAAAAGGGTACAATAAAAAAGGATAATCTAGGGCCATGTCGGGCGTCATCATCATCATTATCATTACCCAGACCCAGATAAGGATATATGTGGTATTGTGAGAAACCATCTTCTCTTATCAGCCAATCTTGGTAGTCTGGATCATCTTCTTCAAGGAATACTAGAGATTTGTTCTTGGATTGATCTTTAGGTTTCTCTTTTATGTCTTTCTTTATGTCAACATTATCATCTGTAGTAATAATGTCATTAACTGATCCTGGAACGACTTGTCAATATATGGAGGTAGTGAGATACATGTGAGGTAATATTTCACTAGCCACTTGACACACCATGTCATAGTCTACCAGCTCAGGGATCCGTTCCCAGCTTGGTCGTATTATGGGACCTCCTTCTACTTTCCATGCATAATATCCCGAGGTACACCAACTTGTTTGTACGATTTTCGCTGAAATTACATTCATCCATGCTCTCATTTTGCTCTGTTACAGGAGAAGTCATTTTGGTAATTGTCATAGCTCTTTTGACACCCAAATCTTTTAAACAGATAGCTCAAGTTAACCCAACCGCCTCCGATATTCCTTGGGGTGTAGACTACCCTTAAACCCAAAGCGTGTAAGAAACCATTTATGGACATAGTCGATGGTGCCAATGGTCTTCTCCCTTCAAGAGGGAAGTTCGTGAGGCTACTGACCTCTTCCAAAGTAGGGGTGATTTTGAAATCTGTAAAATGAAAAGTCACGGTGGTCGGATCCCAAAACTCGACCAATAGCTTTGTAAGCATCTCGTTGGCCTGGATATCCATGAGTGACATCAAAGAACCCAAGTGTTCTCTAACCTCGGCCCCATATGATACATGAATGTTCCGCCACTAATTTTGTAGGTTATGGGGAGGTGAGACAACCATTTAGATATCGGGTAGATTCTGATTGATATTCATCTGAAAGAAAAGATAAAAAGTATGATAAATTTGTTTACTTCAAATTCATTATGAGTCTAAGTTTGGATCATTTATATCAATTACATAAAAGGTATGCCGTTAGGTTTGTTACCTTTGACAAAAGAGTGGCTTCCAAATTGCGGAGACGATACCTTGGACCGTCCCGCCTAAGGTGTATGCAACATGACCTATTTCTAGAGTAAGAGTTTTTCCTAGATGTTTAAAAGTAGGACTGAATAATTGTGAGAAGGAACACTAACCTAATTGCACCAACTCTGAAACTAAGGAATCCAAAAGAAGGTTTGGAGGAGTGTGTGACATCCCCCAAGTGAACAACAGTGGGTGAAGTGTACGGCTAAAGACTCGATAGAAAGAATACAAAATGAGAAAGTAGTAACAAGTAGTGTTTATCAAACAAATAAGGAACACAATGGATTTGACTTGCATCCTTTCAAACAAAGCAGGATATAAATATGAATAAAGCAAATAACGTAATAAAAAAAAATTCCCAAATAATATTACTAGACTAAACCTGCTAAGGTCAAAACCTAAGTTAGTGTCTCCAACAGAGTCACCACGTTGTGGAGTCCTATTTTGAACCGGTCGAAATAGTGCACAACATATGATCGTGACTCTCTGGTTTTGAAAATTCATTTTCTAGAGTCACCACCTAAATTTTAGGAAAAATTAGAAAAACCATTTTTATTTAAAACTTTATTTTTTGGTCTTTGAAAAACGTTTGAGATTCTGAGTAAGATTTTGGTTACTCGAGGAGAAGGTATTAAGCATCCCTCAAAGCCTATCTGAAGATAATCCTTAAACTCAGTTTTAGAAAAATATTTGGGAAATAATTTATTTTATTATTTGCAAAAAATAGTTATAACTACATAAAATATTTATCAAATTTAAAATAAAAGGAAGCACGCAAGGTATGTAAACATATATTTACGATATACGAAAAATGTAACGTAGTTTATTGCAAAATATACATGCATGTTTCAAAAATATGGAAATGAAGGGAAGAAAAGTTACCAATAGTATTTTTGTTATAATATTTATATTAGAAAGTTTAAAGGTTTATAATCTTACCAGAATATAAAGTTTAATGGTTAAGTACATAAATGAAATCTTTGCGAAGTAAAAGAAAAATATAATTTTAAAAATATGTGAAAGTTTATTCATTATAAAATAAATATGTATATCTAAGAGTATGAAGAGGATATGGAAATTTATTTAATTTGAGAATGAATTCATATAAGTGTGTTTTTCGCAAAGTAAAAAAAAAGGATTTTAAAACATATTAACATATTAGCTCTTGAGCAAAATAGACTTGCGTATATTCAAGATACAATAAATCATGCTAGCATTTATTTATTTGTAAAAAATTTAAAAGTAATAGTTAAAGGTAGATAAAATATAACCAACATGGGTTGTGGTGTAGTGGTGGGACTACTCCACCCTTAACTAGAGGTCTCGGGTTCGAGTCCTGGGTATGAAGAAAATCCTGTTGGGAGAGCCACCCCCAGAATGGGCCCTGCAGTGCCTGATCCAGATTAGTCGAGGCTCCAATGCGAGTACCGGACACCGGGTCGAAAACCAAAAAAAAAAAAAAGGTAGATAAAAATAAATGTGATAGTAAAAATACACATATATAAATATAGAGTTGAAATAAAGTATAAATAATAATAATAATAATTATTTTTATTATTATTATTATTGTTATTATTTTTTAAAAAATAACTAAGTAGTAATAGTGATAAAAAATAACCTTGCATATGGTAGTGTGTATATATATATATATATATATATATATATATATATAAATATATATGTGTGTGTGTGTACCTTGTGTTTTTGAGTCGTTCAAAGTCGAGAAAACTTGAAATTAATGTTGAGAAAACGAATAAAAGTAAAGTAAAAACATTGGGATTATTTATTGAAATAAGTCAAAATCAGTGAATAAGCCTCTTTTTTTTAAAAAAAACTGAATTTTAGCTATTCGTAGCCATTCCACAATAATATTGAAACTCTCTTTTTGTTTTAAAAAAATGTTGAGGTTGCGACGTCCATTCTTATTAAAAAAAATTTATTTTTGAGACAAATAATTAGTTTAAAAAAAACAACCAAATTTTAAATTTGCTAGAACCCTTTTCCAAAAAAAAAAAAAATTCTTTTACGAGTTGATTAATCATGTGTTAATTGCGAAAATGTGAGAATGTTATCCTACATTAAAGGTGATCCACAAATAATAAAGCAATGTAAATGCAATAAACAAACAACACAATTCTATAATAAAGCAATGTAAATGCAATAAACAAATAACAAAATTCTAATAAAATAAGAATAACTAATTATCATTCCAAGTATAAAAAAAAAACTACTAACATAACATGGATAATAAGTAAGAGGAAAGGGCTAAGAGATACTAGACTCCTAATGGAGTTGAAATTCTAATCTACGAGACTCCAAGCATTGCGATCCTAGTAGTTGTTGACCTGATGCTATGGATCAAAATGAGTTCTGTTGCGGAACTCCAACTCTCCGATTGCACATATAAAAAGAAACGAAAGAAAAGGATTAGGAACTAATTAATTAATAAATGATAAAATCATATTAATAAAGGCACATTTGTAGAGCCATATCAAAAGTTCTAAAATAATGCACAAGTTTTCTCTTAAGTCATGACAAATCCATTGTTATATCACTTATCCGCACTTTCAACTAGATGAATTAAACTATCCCAGTGTTAACAGAGATAAAAAAAAATGGCCATCGTAAGCTACAATATAAATTTAAAGCCACAGATGTATCCATACTTTGGCACAGACAAAATCCAACATAAATCCACTAACTCTTCATGACCAGGGAGATTATGAAAACCATGTTTCAAGCTAGAAATAAAAGTGTGAACAAGAACTTCTCAAAATTGAAACACAAAACCAAAACACAACCCGAAACCAAACCAAAACTAAACAGGCCATTCTTATGT
The DNA here is from genome assembly GCA_031232105.1 of Capsicum rhomboideum. Lineage (NCBI taxonomy): Eukaryota > Viridiplantae > Streptophyta > Magnoliopsida > Solanales > Solanaceae > Capsicum > Capsicum rhomboideum. The sequence goes on along the minus strand of CP124712.1, from coordinate 122,064,788 downwards.
GGAAACAAATAAAAGAATATACAATTCAGATTTCGAACCAAGTAGTGTAACTTAATTCGACAATTTTAGAATTGTAATTTACAGAATAAACACACATATTCACATATCTACAGACCCATGTATTCACATACGAAAATAATTTTCTATAATAAAAAATTATATTCATCAGCAGAATTTGAAAAACACCATAGCAACATAGGCTTGATTCAAGTTTAAACAAACTCACGTATTCATGAAAAATAGAAAAAAGATGAAAGAAAAAGGAAACGAAAGGGGCGAAATCGCACCTTTTGTTGGGCAGCAAACTAAAGCTTTCCATCAAGAATTTTTCCACCAAACTCGAAGCTCCTAAAAACTCAAACTTAGACCGAAAACAAGAAAAACTAGTAATTTCGAAACCCTTTTTGCTTGCGATTTTTTTGTGAATGCCCACTGCCCTTTTTTCTCGAATCTGAAAAACTCGGTGATTTTTGTGAATGCTTCTACTTTTCTTCGAATGTTCAACTTGTGGTTTGAGAGGGTTAAGAACACCCATATTTATAGGTGAAATCCTGTAATGACCCTCCCAGTCATTTTCCTCGTTTTCGTGTGTTCTCAACATTTAGAGCTTTTCTATAACTGCCCCAAGTTATTTATGACTTGCTGGGACTGACAGTTCGGTTTTCGGGCAGTTCGTTTGAGAATATTATTTATATCAAGCGTGTTGCAACATATTTAAATTAAATTAGAATTTGGTAAAATGATATATCTATATTACTTTAATAATAAGTTTATAATTTGTTAATATTTTAAACGGAGATAGTAAATCTAAATATGTTAAAATAATATTTTTATTTTTATAGAAGTTTTATTCGAAATAATTTTCTATTAATTATGGTATATTCAAAAAGTTGTATTTATTTTACCACGAGCCTATGCAATACCCGAATATATATATACGGAGAGCAAAAATGGATAAGACCATGTGCATGTAACATTAATTAGTATTTGACTATAAGACTTTCTTTCTTTTTGGTTTTGGTACGTGTAGTACATATATACTATAATATCACTTTCTTTCTTATTTTGTTTTCTTTATGAAAGACTACATATAGTCCACCACTTTAATCAATTTAATCTCAACTTTAGGCATTTCTAGAGAGATTCAAGGTTAGGGGTTGGTATATTTGAGTTCGTTGACTCGTTCTCGTCGTTTCTACGGTACGTTTTCTTATTTTTACGGTAGTTTTAGTTATGGTGGTTGTTGGAATTGGTGTTGATGTTTGAGCTATATATTGAGCTCAAATTGAGCAGTGTTAGTTGTGACTATTGGTCACGGGGTGATTTGGGACGCTGTGACGATTTTGGTTTTGCGATTCCGCAAGTGGGCCCCACATGAATCGTTCGGATTTTTTTTTTCGAACTAATGCAATATGGGTATCAAAATTCATGTTTTGACATGTAGTTTATTATTTTGCTAGCGTGTCAGAAATCTGAGGTTTCGCGAAAGGGGAAGACTCCTATTTAGCAAGCTTTGGCAGGCGTTCGGCGGCGTTCAGGTAGGCTAGGCTTGCCATATACCTAGACTGAGTTTATTTATATTATTTGCATACTATTATGCTAGTGTTTGGGCTGGTAGTTGTGGATTGGCATTGGCTTGCTATGATTAGGCCTTTTGGGTCGGTTAGGGCCTTGTTCGGATGTGTTTCGGCCCGTTATCCTCGTGGTGTGCCAGATATTACCTTTATAGGGTTGGTTAATGTTGTACTTCTGTAAGTAGGGGTTTGGGGAACCTTAGCCCAGACTTGGTTTCGAGACCCCGTAGTGGGCCCCGCTACTCTTCACAGTCGGTGTAGTTAGCTTTAAACATTGTTAGGCTTAGTTAAGCCCTGAGATGATATTTTAGGATAAAATTTGTGTTGAATCACCCCATTTATGCCCTTTTGACCTGTTTAACCTTGTTAGTCCCTGATAACACCGTATTTGACCGGGGTCGGCTAGTTTGATTTAGAATGCGGACCCGTCTTGCCATGACTTATAATGTATACCCAGACTTGTATATACATATTATTTATAGTAGATAGTTGACCTGGAAGGATCCCGAGATTTACTTGTAGTACGTGGTGGGTTAGCTCCTTATTTATGTTTTGGGTTCGTTCTGGGGCCGGTATGTCCCCGTTTACTTGTGTTTTTGTGGATTCTGGAAATACTCTGTCACTTGGTTACTGATTATTATGAGTTTAGGTTCGAGTCCGGCCACTAATTATTATGAGTTTCGGTTCGAGTCCGGCATCTGGTTATGATATGATTGGAGAGTTTTGGTACTAGGTATCGTGGTTACTGGATACTGATACAGCTTCGAGACACTAGTGACTATGCATTTACTTTACTTGTGTGTCCCACTGGTTTATGAGGCCAGATTGGGTTATTGTTTTCTTCCGTGTGCCTATCGGGTTTTTGGGGGCCCGGATAGGTTATGTTTGACTTGTGTGTTTACTTACGCATTTATTTACCCGTTATTCTGTATCGCACTTATTTTCTCCTGAGCATATCTATACGCCTCGGCAGTTACTTATGTACTTATTATTTATACCCTGGACCTAGCATGCACCCTCGCATTTTAGCTTGCTTATATTATATTGAGCTCAGTCGGCCGATGATGCCTACTGAGTACCCATTTCCCCGGTACTCATACTACACTTCTGCATCTTTTTTCCCGATTCAGATTCGGGCACTAATCGACGGTTTTGACGCGACGCTCTTCTCAGCACTGACTCCGGAGCAGGGTGAGCTTACTGACGTTCGAGGTAGATCCTACTCCATCTCTACTGTATAGTCTTTTGCTCTCGAGGCTGTAGTACTTGTTTTATATATTTGGTTTCTGTCTGTATTTTGGACATGTCTAGTAGTGGCTCTTGTACCGACCTCACCAGGTCTTGGGAAGGGTTCCTGACTTTATATATTGTCCTCTTCCTTCTCAGTCTTGGTATGAACATATATTTTGATTTCGTTTTTATATTTTTAGCATGTTTATTAGTATGGTTACTTCCACTTCATCTCTGTTTTCTGAGATTCCGCCCGTTAGCCTGTTGCTTATCGCTCCGGGCTAGGGTTTGGCTTGCCTATTCGTTGGTTATGGTAGGCGCCATCATGAGTAAAAAAATTGGGCCCTGACAGATTGGTATTAGAGCCTAGGTTTCAATGCTATTGTTGGTGCATGAGCCGATGTTTAGTAGAGTCTCGATGATCAGTACGGAGACGTCTTTATCCTATCTTGGGGAGGCTACAAAGCATGTTTAGGGTAAATATTATTTCTTTGATTCACCTTCGTGCATTGGTGTCTATGTTGGTTTCTAATCTCTATTTGGTTCACTCTTTACGCAGATGGTTAGGACGCATAATACGAGAGCCAGGGGTCAAAATCCCAAGCCTACAGCGAGGGCTCCTGGTTGGGGTCGAGGTTGACCTAGAGGTTGAAGGCAGGGCAGAGTAGCAGCCCCAGGCACAGATTGTGCTAGGGATCAGTCACCAGATCCCGTTATAGTTCCAGATGTTCCGTCTCCACAGCAGTCGGTGGGTCAGGGAGCAGCGCAGGCTCCACCCGATTTTATTGATGCTTCTTTGCTTCGAGGTACATTGCTTCAGTTGTTGGGATTAGTTGGAGGTCCGCCTGTTGCGAGAGTACAGCCAGCCGCACAGGGAGTTGGTGTTGGGGCGCAGCCTATAGCTGCGGCACCCAGAGTTGAGGTTCTGCCTATACCGGTATCTCCAGAGCCGGTTACAGATCAGCCTGTTATGTCTGTCGATAAGCAGAAGATGTTGGGGCGTTTCTTGAGGTTGGCTCCACCGATATTTGCTGGTACTCCGGGTGAGGATGCATATGAGTTCTTGTCCAGCTGCGAAGATAGACTGAGGAATTTGGGATTGGTACAGTCTCGTGGTGTTGATTTTGTGGCATATCAGTTTGATACTGCAGCGAGGAGATGGTGGAGGGGATATCTTGATTCCAGGCCAGCGAGATCTCCGCTGATTACCTGGACCCAGTTCTCTGAGATTTTCCTGGGAAAGTATATGCCCCGTACTATGCGAGAGCGGCTCAGGGATGAGTTCTCCAGATTAACTTAGGGTTCATTATCTGTCGCCGAGTATGAGGCGAGGTTTCATGATCTTGCTAGGCACGCTACTTCTACTTTGCCTGATGAGTATGAGAGAGTTAGATGTTTTGTCAGGGGACTGAGATTGCCACTCCGCAGGGCTACGCAGAGTTTAGTGACTTCAGGGAAGTCATTCACAGAGATTACTGAGCAAGTATACTCTATTGAGGAGATGGATCGCGAGGCCCAAGGTGGCAGCGATAAGAGACCTCGTGTCCAGGGTAGTTTCAATGGGAGCCATAGTGGTTCGCAGTTCAGAGGTCGTGGTTTCCAGTTTCAGGATAGGTACCCTCAGCAGCAGCAACAGTGTCAGCCCAGTAGGCCCGTACAGTCAGCCTTGCAGATATCTGATAGGGGTTAGCCCGCCTATAGTGATTCTGTTAGTCAGCCACAGGGACGTGGTCAGCCCAGTTCATCGGCTAGAGGTGGTCATAACGGATCTTCAAGGCCGAGCAGGGAGCCAGGAGCATGTTATAATTGTGGGGTTGTCGATTATTTTGCGCGTGAGTGTCCTCAGTGCAGGGCGATTGAGCCTTCAGTTCAGACAGCACATCCCATTAGATCTGTACCGCCAGCAGGCAGAGGTGGTGTACAGGGTCGACGGGGTGGTCCCTAGGGTTCCCGAGGTGGAGCACAGGGAGGTCGGACTGGTAGTCAGGTTGGTGCTCAGACTAGTAGTAGCCAGCGTCAGTTGTATGCCGTACCGGCTAGGCCGGAGGCTGAGGCTTCAGATGCGGTGATTACAGGTACGATTTTCGTATGCCATCAGTCAGCTTCTGCATTATTTGATCCCGGATCCACATTTTCTTATGTATCTACTTATTATGCACCACGGTTGGATTTATGTTCTGAGTTATTATCTGTACCCTTACGTGTATCTACCCCAGTTGGTGATTCTTTAGTATTGGATCGGGTATATAGATCATGTCTGGTGACTATTCAGGAGTTTGAGACTCAGGTTGATTTTATTGTATTGGCCATGGTAGACTTTGATGTGATTCTGGGCATGGACTGGTTGTCTTTTTATCATGCAGTCTTGGATTGCTTTGCCAAGACCGTTACCTTAGCCATGCCCGATTTACCCCAGGTGGTGTGGCAGGGTTTTGTTAGCCGCACACCGACGGGGATTATTTCATATGTTCAGGCTCGTAGATTGATGGCGAGGGGTTGTGATTCATTCCTTGCTTATGTTTGGGATGCTAGCATTGAGAGTCCGTCACCTGACTCCATCCCAATTTTTTGTAAGTTTCCTGATATATTCCCGACTGACCTACCTGGCCTTCCTCCTGAGCGTGATATAGAGTTCATTATTGACCTCGAGCCGGGCACTCGACCTATTTCTGTGTCTCCTTATCGTATGGCTCCTGCTGAGTTGAGAGAGTTGAGTAGTCAGCTTGAGGATCTTTTGGAGAAAGGTTTTATCAGGCCTAGTGTGTCACCGTGGGGTGCTCCAGTTCTGTTTGTAAAGAAGAAGGATGGATCTATGCGTATGTGTATCGATTACAGGCAGTTGAATAAGGTAACAGTGAAGAATAAGTATCCTATGCCTCGTACTGACGATTTGTTTGATCAGCTTCAGGGTAAAGCGGTATTCTCAAAGATAGACTTGAGATCTGGATACCACAGTTGAGAGTTAGGGCTGAAGACATCCCTAAGACAGCCTTCAGGACTCGATACGGCCACTATGAATTTCTGGTAATGTCTTTTGGGTTGACTAATGCCCCATCAGCCTTCATGGATTTAATGAATCGTGTATTTAGGCCATACTTAGACTCCTTTGTGATTGTATTTATTGACGACATCTTAGTTTATTCGAGGAGTAGCGAAGAGCATGAGCAACATTTGAGGATTGTACTCCACACTTTGAGAGACCATCGGCTTTATGCCAAGTTCTCAAAGTATGAGTTCTGGCTTGATTCTGTAGCCTTCTTGGGGCATGTTGTATCCAGACATGGTATCATGGTAGACCCAGCAAAGATTGAGGTTATTTGAGGTTGGGCTAGGCCCACGTTGCCTACTGAGGTTCGCAGTTTTGTTGGGTTTGCAGGTTATTACAGACGGTTTGTTGAGGGCTTCTCGTCTATCGCATCTCCTATGACCAGACTGACCAGGAAGAAGGTTCCATTTCAGTGGTCTGAGGATTGTAAGGTAAGCTTCCTGAAGCTCAAGGATCGACTTACTTCTGCTCCTGTGTTGACTCTTTCGATTGAGGGTGAGGGTTTCACCGTGTATTGTGATGCATCTGGTATCGATTTGGGATGTTTTCTGATGCAGCAGGGTCATGTTATTGCATATGCGTCGAGGCAGTTTAAGGTGCACGAACGTAATTACCCCACTCATGACTTGGAATTAGCAGCGGTAGTGTTTGCACTGCAAATTTGGAGGCATTATCTATACGGTGTTCATTATGAGATCTTTACAGACCACTGCAGTCTTCAGCATATTATGACTCAGAGGGATCTTAATTTGAGGCAACGCAGGTGGATTGAGTTGTTGAAGGACTATGATATCTCTATTCTCTATCATCCAGGCAAGGCGAATGTGGTAGCGGACGCCTTGAGCCGGAAGGCAGTGAGTATGAGTAGCTTAGCCTTTATTCCAGTTTCTCAGCGGCCATTAGCTTTGGACATTTAGTCCTTAGCTAACTCGATGGTTCGATTGGATATCTTTGACCCCAGGAGGATTATTGCTTGCGTTGAGGCCAGATCTACTTTGCTGGAGCAGATTCAGCATTGTCAGTTTGAGGATAGTAGTCTTCGTAGCCTTCGGGATCAGATGTTAAGGGGTGAGTCCGAGAAGGCTACCTTGGATTCGAATGGTGTTCTGGGGTTTGATGGCCATATTTGTGTTTCGAGGGTTGGGGACTTGACTCAGTTGATTTTGCGCGAGGCACACAGTTATAGATATTCTATTCACCTCGGGATAGCTAAGATGTATAGAGATCTGAGACAACACTATTGGTGGCGCGGTATGCGATGAGACATAGCAGGGTTTGTAGCTCGATGCCTTTGTTGTCAGCAGGTAAAGGCCGAGCACCAGAGACCTAGTGGTCTACTTCAGCAATTACCCATTCCCAAGTAGAAGTGGGAGCGGATCACGATGGATTTCGTTGGTAGGTTACCTCGTACCTCTCGTGGCTTTAATAGTATTTGGGTTGTTGTAGATCGGTTGACTAAGTCCGCGCACTTTATCCCTGTTCGAGTTTCCTACAGTGCTGAGAAGTTAGCTCGCGTATATATTCAGGAGGTAGTTCGTTTACATGGAGTGCCAGTATCTATTATCTCAGACCGAGGGTCTCAGTTTACCTCCAGTTTCTGGCAGACTTTTCAGGAGGAGTTGGGTACTCAGGTGGACCTCAGCACTGCATTTCATCCTCAGACCGACGTGCAGTCAGAGCGGACTATTCAGGTATTAGAGAATATGCTCCGTGCTTGTGTGTTAGACTTTGGGGGTCAGTGGGATCAGTTCTTTCCTTTAGCGGAATTCGCGTATAATAATAACTTCCACTCATGCATTCAAATGGCTCCGTTTGAGGCTTTGTATGGTAGACGGTGTCGGTCTCCAGTTGGATTGTTTGAGACTTCAGAAGTCAGTCCTCGTGGCATAGATTTGCTCCGAGAGTCTTTAGACCAAGTTCGGGTGATTCAGGATAGGCTGCGGACAGCTCAAAGAAGACAGAGGAGTTATGTTGACCGTCGACGTCGTCCGTTGAGATTTAGAGTTGGTGATAGGGTCTTCTTACTAGTATTGCCAATGAAGGGCGTGATGCGATTCGGTAGGAGGGGCAAGCTTAGCCCTACCTCTAGCATTTTCAGCTATACACCCAGTGTTTCATGTTTCTATGCTGCGACAATACATTCCGGATGAGTCGCATGTGCTTCGGTGGGACTCAGTTCAGTTAGACGATAAGTTAACATTTGTGGAGGAGCCTGTGTCCATTTTAGCCAGAGATGTCAGACGGTTACGCTCCCGGAACATTTCAGTGGTTAAGGTACAGTGGCGTCACCGTCCGGTTGAGGAGGCTACTTGGGAGCTTGAACGTGATATGCGAGCCCAATATCCCTACTTGTTCACGTTTTCAGGTATGTGCTTATTCTTGACTTTCGTGGACGGAAGTCCTTTTAGTAGTGGATATTGTAATGACCCTCCCAGTCATTTCCCTCGTTTTCGTGTGTTCTCAATATTTAGAGCTTTTCTATAACTGCCACAAGTTATTTATGACTTGCTGGGACTGACAGTTCGGTTTCCGGGCAGTTCGTTTGAGAATATTATTTATATCGAGCGTGTTGCAACATATTTAAATTAAGTTAGAATTTGGTAAAATGATATATCTATATTACTTTAATAATAAGTTTATAATTTATTAATATTTTAAACGGAGATAGTAAATCTAAATATGTTAAAATAATATTTTTATTTTTATAGAGGTTTTATTCGAAATAATTTTCTATTAATTATGGTATATTCAAAAAGTTGTATTTATTTTACCACGAGCTTATGCAATACCCGAATATATATATACGGAGAGCAAAAATGGATAAGACCATGTGCATGTAACATTAATTAGTATTTGACTATAAGACTTTCTTTCTTTTTGGTTTTGGTACGTGTAGTACATATATATATATACTATAATATCACTTTCTTTTCTTATTTTGTTTTCTTTATGAAAGACTACATATATTCCACTACTTTAATCAATTTAATCTCAACTTTAGGCATTTCTAGAGAGATTCAAGGTTAGTGGTTGGTATATTTGAGTTCGTTGACTCGTTCTCGTCGTTTCTACGGTACGTTTTCTTATTTTTACGGTAGTTTTAGTTACGGTGGTTGTTGGAATTGTTGTTGATGTTTGAGCTATATATTGAGCTCAAATTGAGCGGTGCTAGTTGTGACTATTGGTCACGGGGTGATTTGGGACGCTGTGACGGTTTCAATTTTGCGATTTTACAAGTGGGCCCCACATGGACCGTTCGGATATTTTTTTTCGAACTAATGCAATATGGGTATCAAAATTCATGTTTTGACATGTAGTTTATTATTTTTCTAGCGTGGCAGAAATCTGAGGTTTCGCGAAAGGGGAAGACTCCTATTTAGTAAGCTTTGGCAGGCGTTCGGCGGCGTTCAGGTAGGCTAGGCTTACCATATACCTAGACTGAGTTTATTTATAGTATTTGCATACTATTATGCTAGTGTTTGGGCTGGTAGTTGTGGATTGGCATTGGCTTGCTATGATTAGGCCTTTTGGGCCGGTTAGGGCCTTGTTCGGATGTATTTCGGGCCCGTTATCCTCGTGGTGTGCCAGCTATTACCTTTATAGGGTTGGTTAATGTTGTGCTACTGTTAGTAGGGGTTTGGGGAACCTTAGCCCAGACTTGGTTTTGAGACCCCATAGTGGGCCCCGCTACTCTTCACAGTCGGTGTAGTTAGCTTTAAACATTGTTAGGCTTAGTTATGCCCTGAGATGATATTTTAGGATAAAATTTGTGTTGAATTACCCCAGTTACGCCCTTTTGACCTATTTAGCCTTGTTAGTCCCTGATAGCACCATATTTGACCGAGGTCGGCTAGTTTGATTTAGAATGCGGACCCGCCTTGCCATGACTTATAATGTATACCCAGACTTGTATATACATATTTTTTATAGTAGATAGTTGACCTGGAAGGACCCCGAGATTGACTTGTAGTACATGGTGGGTTAGCTCCTTATTTCTGTTTCGGGTTCGTTTTGGGGCCGGAATGTCCCCTTTTACTTGTGTTTGTGTGGATTCTGGCACTACTCTGTCACTTGGTTACTGATTATTATGAGTTTCGGTTCGATTCCGGCCACTGATTCAGATATGATGGTAACTGATTATTATGAGTTCCGGTTCGAGTCCGGCCACTAATTATTATGAGTTTCGGTTCGAGTCCGGCCACTGATTATTATGAGTTTCGGTTCTAGTTCGGCAGCTGATTATTATGAGTTTCGATTCGAGTCCGGCATCTGGTTATGATATGATTGGAGAGTTTTGGCACTGGGTACCATGGTTACTGGATACTGATACAGCTTCGAGACACTGGTGACTATGTATTTACTTTTCTTGTGTGTCCTACTGGTTTATGGGGGCCATATTGGGTTATTGTTTTCTTTCGTGTGCCTATCGGGTTTATGGGGGCCCAGATAGATTATGTTTAACTTGTGTGTTTACTTAAGCATTTATTTACCCATTATTCTATATCGCACTTATTTTCTCCTGAGCATATCTATACGCCTCGGCAGTTACTTATGTACTTATTATTTATACCCTGGACCTAGTATGCACCCTCACATTTTAGCTTGTTTATATTATATTGAGCTCAGTCGGCCGATGATGCCTACTGAGTACCCATTGCCCCGGTACTCATACTGCACTTCTGCATCTTTTTTCCCGATGCAGATTCGGGCACTAGTCGACGGTTTTGACGTGACGCTCTTCTCAGCACTGACTCCGGAGCAGGGTAAGCTTACTGACGTCCGAGGCAGATCCTACTCCATCTCTACTGTATAGTCTTTTGCTCTCGAGACTGTAGTACTTGTTGTATATATTTGGTTTCTGTCTTGTATTTTGGACATGTTTAGTAGTGGCTCTTATACCGACCTCACCATGTCTTGGGAGGGGTTCCTGACTTTATATATTGTCCTCTTCCTTCTCAGTCTTGGTATGAACATATATTTTGATTTCGTTTTTATGTTTTTAGCATGTTTATTAGTATGGTCACTTCCACTTCATCTCTGTTTTCTGAGATTCCGCCCGTTAGCCTGTCGCTTATCGCTCCGGGCTATGGTTTGGCTTTCCTATTGGTAGGTTACGGTAGGCGCCATCATGACTCGAAAAATCGGGTCGTGATAAATCCATACTTGAAAGTTCGAATTTGAAATAAGGAATTCGCAAAAATGTGGGGATTTGAGAGGAATTTAAAATTCAAATTCAAAACATTTGTCTCCGCCTTCATGTTTAATGCGGATTTCAAATTGAAATTAGGTATTTGCATGAATTTGGGACTAATTCTTTGCTATTGTTGATTCACGGGATGAGGGAGATAGAAATGGGGAGAATCTTGCAGGGTTAGCGGCAGACGAGGCGGCAACTATGGCTGCTAGGATTTTTTTATTTTGGGGGGTAGTGGAGGAGAGGAAGAAGAAGAGATAACAAGGATCGATGGTTTTTTGTTGCATTTTGGATAATGGAGATGGTGACTATTCGATGGTTTCTCTGGGGAAGGGGAGAAAACTCGTGAAGGGCAGAAAAGGCATTTTTGTACTTTGGAAATTTGTCTATAATTTGGACCATTCGATTGTTTGATCGGACGGTCCAGATTTGATTTGAAAATAATAAATAATAAATAATATATATATATATATATATACATATATATTTACTTATTATTTATTTATAAAGCTAAAAATTTTGTGGCCCTTGGATTAAAATAATTTTAAAGGCCAAGAAAAGTTTGTGTTTGTTTGACTGAGTGATGTGGCGATGTACGATTGGTTAGGAAGATGTGGCAAGGATTGATGAGTTGGACATATTAGGAGTGAATTGGACCGGGTTTGGGGTCAATTTTGGTGAAAATAGCGGGCTCCTTTGGTTTGAAAATTGATGAATAAAATTGGGCTTGAACAAATATAATTAGAATTGAATTAAATTTGGCCCAAACACTTTCTTTTCCACTAAATTAATATAACAATGCTTCTTGGGCTTCTAGCGCCAAATATTAAATACACCTAGATAATTGTTGTTTCAAAGTTGTTGGAATAGGGTGTGTTGAGGATGTGTTTCTTATAGTTGTAAAATCCTACTCGGTACTTCCTCCTCCTAGTACCTACGTATGTAATTTAGCCACAGTTTTCCTAGAATTCTAAGTATATTCCCCGATATTAAAATCTCTTTTTTTTTCTTTTTTTTTTTTAACTTAATCTATTCATAGTCATACCCTGTTCATCTCTTCTTCTTAAACTTATCACTTAAGAACTGTTTCTTTAATCACACCCCGGAACCACTAATTGTTTTAGCCTATCCATGGCTATACCCTTTTCATCTCTTTCTCTTAAATTTGTTTCTTAAGAACCGCTTCTTTAACCGCACCCCGAAAAAACATTGTCCTGCAGTTCTCTGGCTATGGCGGACTTCAACATCCTAGGTATTTACTGATTAATCCATGGGGGTTCATTAAGTATTTAAGAGAATAACCATGTACTAAGGGTAGCTATGGATCATCCTAGGAATTTACAGATTAATCCATGGGAGTTCATTAAGCATTTAAGAAGCTAACCATATACTAAGAGTATTTATATGAAAGATTATAACATATTAACATATCAACATGGTATTAACATGATTTTATAACATAATTCAACATACTGTACATGCATACAATGGGGGAATGATACCTAGTTCTAAGAAAGCTATAACCTACTTACATAATGTAGAGGAGAGAGGGTTCCCTTTCGGGAGTCCCCGAGGTGCTCCTGGCTGACTGGAAAATTAAACACACTCACTCTTTCTTACAAACACTCGCACTCTTTATTATATTTTACAATGGCTCACACTCTTTACAATATTGCTTGAATATTCGGATATTCAAACTTGCTAATGGTCGATTGCCTCAATCGATTCTTGCTTTTTTCTGAAAGGAATGAAGGATATATATAGAGGGATATGTAAGAGGCAGACTTCAAAATTTGTTTCATTCTTGCAAAGGAATCTGAATAATTGAAGTTGTGTCGTTATCTTGGGTCCCACATTACTGTGCGTCTGTTGAAAATTCTGAAAATTATTGAAGTGGCTGTCACTTTCTTCTTTTTCTTTTTTAAAAGTAAAGGCTGAATTATTATCTGTTGTCTGTAATATATCGTCATTGCTTACGTCTGTAGTATAGTCCAAACTGTCTGATGTCATTGCTGATGTCTAACAAATCGTGTCCAGATTGTGCAAAGCTTCTGAATCAAATTCCATGCCCGAATCATCACTAGCATGGGAATCTTGGGCAAATTGATCTAAGGCTGGATCGAAGTCTCTGTCTAAGTCTGTATTAGGAATCTCGTCTGAATCTTCCTTTTTTGGGCTGATCATATCTTTGGTTTCTTCGGTGGCCACATTAGGTGTAGTATCTTTCAAAAGTCTCATCAAGGTTTGTCCCACGATATTTTCAATTGTTCTTGTATTAGTCTTACTTTGTCTTTTGATTTTCGTGGTTTTTGTCTTTGAGCTTGAGGCTTCTAAATTGAAGCTTGCAGGTAGTCTTCTTACACTTTTTGGCAAAGTGTCAGCCATCAACGGTCTTGAGGAGTCTTTATCGATTTCCGTTTGAACCAAACTAGTTGTACCTTTACCTGATACAGTAGGTCTTTCTACATTCACTGGGGAATGTACACCCGTCTGATTCATTTTTTGTGGAGTTGGAGAACTCGCTTGTGTCTGAAAGTCAGTCTGTGTATTGGAATCTTTAAAATATTTAAGAGTATTGTGTTGTTGAGTTAATTCTATATCTCTGATATAGTCTTGCAAAATCATATTTTGTCTGAGCAAATTATCTCTCTCTTTTTCTAAGAGCTCATTCTTATGATTTAGTCTTTTAAAGCCTTCTGTCATTGAACTACAATGATCGCAGAAAATAATTTTGTTTGAGTCTTTTTGAATATTATATTGAGGAAAAACTATCCGGTTTCTAAGTTCTGGGACTATAAAGAAATTTGGTCCTAAATTACCTCTAGCATAATCTAAAGCTTCATTAAAATTATTAAAACCTTTATATAATGGGTCTTTAAATCCTTTGATAGTGTCTATTACCTGTATCCACGTCTGATAGATGCCTGGTGTCTTTCCCTATATAATCACATAAAACTTAAATTTGTTTGTTAGATTCTTGTCTGTAAAATACTGGGTCAAGGCATTCATAACAGCTAAAAAATAGCTGACATCCCTTGGAGTCTTATTATAGGAAATCCATAAATTGTCTAATAAGCACTTCTAATTTCGGTCAACCCGTGCTTCGGGCCTTGTCTTGAAGCTGAAATTTGATTCTGGGTAATAAATCAAATTCTGTCTTCCAAAATGAATTCTTTCTATTGTCTGATCAGTAGAAGTCTGAGATGTATTTAACATAGTCTGAGGCCTAAAATGAGTATTGCTTAATAGAGTCTTTAAATAATTGTCTGCATTTGTGTCTGAGGTGGAAGCCTTAGCTTTCCCTTTGTCTGTCATGCTGCAGAAAAAACTAATTAGTAGTTTTTGAAATTAATCGACTGAGTTTATCAGCTAAAATATTTTCTTTTCCTTTAATATGCTCAAATTTAATACTGTATATAGAAGTAGCATCAATAAAATTCAACCATCTTCTTTTACTGCTATTCTTCTCATTAATTTTCTCATGAAATTTTACTATTGCTTCACAATCTATTCTTACTAATATTTCAGGCTTATTTAGAATATATATTTTGAAGCTATTAAGTCCGTAGATTACCGCTAATGTTTCGGCATCTATACTACTCATGTTTCCCTGTTCTCTATATTTGCCACTTTGATAAGCGCATATTCGTTCTTCCTTTTTATCACTGTATTTATTTTTCTTTGCCTTAAGGAAGGCTCCCCATCCTTCAAAACTACCGTCAGTTTCTATTATTAAATAGTATGTTTCTAAAGGTAGGGCTAAGTCTAGTATATTCTTGACCATTTCTTTTAATCTCTGAACTAGTTTTATATCTTCAGTATTGAAAGTCTTTTCCAGTCTTAGCGTAAAGTGGTCCTGCTACCTTTCCTAGATTTTTAATGAATTGTCTAGCATAATTTAATATTCCTAGAAATTTCTGTAAATCTTTTGTGTTATCTAATTTATCAGGCATTTCTAAAGCCTTTTTTGCTATATGTGGTTGTAACTTAATTTTTCCGTCTCCTATAGTAATTCCTAAGAAATTAATATATGTCTTACATAATTCCATCTTTTTCTTACTAATAATTATTCCATTGTCTATAAATAAGTTAAAAACTGTTTGTAGATGTCCTAGATGTTCTTTCATGTTATAGCTAAATACTAAAATGTCATCTACATATACTAGCACAAAATGTTTATATTTTCCAAATATATTATCCATCTTTCGTTGGAAAATTGGTGAAGCTGTTTTGAGGCCGAATGGCATTACGAGTCATTCAAAATGACCTTCAGGACAAGTAAAAGTTGTCCACTCAACACTGTCTTAGTGCATCTTTATTTGCCAATATCCGGATTTACAATCAAATTTACTAAACATTGTTCTTCCCTGAATTCTATTAATTAATTCAGTTTTATCTGGGAGTTTATAAGCGTCCATTACAGTGTTGTCATTAAGTCTTTTATAGTTTATTATCATTCGAGCTTTACCTCTAACTATCTCACTATGATTTCTAACCATAAAGGCTACTGACCTATGTCTTGATTTTGATCTTCTAATTACACCTAGGCTAAGTAATTCTTTAATTTGTATTTCAAAGTCTTTTAAATCTTCATTAGTAGCTTGTATTGCAGCTGTTTTAACTGTATATTCTAAGCTTATGATTTCTAGTTTACACTCTATTTGGTTATTCTTCCAATGTTCTAAAGGTTTTTCTCCTATTATATCTATATCGTCTAATTTCTGAATTATTTTTTGCAGGTCTTCTTGATTTTTAATGATTCCTATGTTTTTAAGATTTCCGTTAAAATTATATTCTTCCCTATGGGTTTCTATTAAATTGTAATTCTTTTCTATCTCTTCGTCTATATCTATCCATTCTTGTTCCTCTATTACTTCTGATAATAAGCTCTGATTGCAGGTATAATCCGTTCCTTATCGCAAATGGAGTCTGTCTTTATTTGTTTATTTTTTGAATCTTTTATTACTTTAGTATTTCTTTGTACATTTCTTCCATAGAAAGCTGGTGTTATTGTAATATTCTTAGTAAAGATTACTCCATCTCGAGTAATAAAACAACCTCCATTGTTTTTAACAATAAAGTCTAATCCTATTACAAAGTCTGTTTTTATATTTAAATTTCTTGTTAACACATATCCAAATTTATAACTGGTTTTATAGTTTGAACAAGTATTATTAAAACTAACTATAGCATTCTTCACATAATGTGTCTATGTATTATGAGTTCCGTCCATTTGCATGGCAGTCTGTGGTTTGGTGAACTTATTTATAAGGTGTTTTGGTAATATATCTTGATTTATTATACATTGTGTACATCCAGAGTCTATTAGACCTAAAGTTTCTATTTCATAATCTTGTATTATTATTTTTGTCATTACTTTAATAGCGCTTAATTTTTTGTCTTCGTTACATACTAACCCTTCAAGAGATTGATTTAACAATTCTGTTTCTTCTAGATCTTTTATAATAACTCCTTTTGATTCTTGAGAAATTCCTTTTCCTTTTTCTAGATATTTTATTCTATCTTCTAGTTCATTTATTTTGATTTCTAGATTACCTATTCTAGTTTCTACTGCGTTGTCTTCTGTAATTATAACAGTCTGTTTATGTTCTATAGGTTGTGTTTGTATTGACTGTATTGCCTATTTTCCTATAGTCTTTTCTATACATGGTATACATCTTTCTAAATAACATTTGCTACATTTGGCTCGTCTAGTTCTGCTAGGGTACCAATGACAAATATAGCATTGATTACTATCTAAACCTTTATGTCTTTCAAATTCATGAAAGAATCTTTCCTCTTTGATATTTACTAAAGCAAAGCTGGTTATTGCTTCATTTAGATTTTCTAATCCGATATCTTCTTCGGAGTCTGAAGAGTTTGGTTCTTTATCATAATCTATACTTACAATTGAATATATACTTTCTGTGTCAGACATATGTTCATCTACATTTATTAGAGTTTCATTAAAGTCTTCTATGCGTTGTGAATTTCTTGTTCTAGTATTATTTCTTTTGGGGCAAGTGTTAGCTAAGTGGTCTGAACTTCCACATGTAAAATATTCTAAAGTGTTCTTATAACTTCTGTCATTCTTATATTTTCTTACATGTCTATTTTTATTTAAGTAGGGTTTTCTAGCAGAAGATTTTCTTAAATAATAACTTTTCTTTCTATAATCATTTTGTTTATATGATTTTTTATATTTTTTGTTATACTTATTCTTCTTTTGGTAATTGTCATCGTAGCTTTGTGTAGTATAAATTGTTTTACAGAAATTTGTCTCTCCTTTCTTTAATTGTTTCTGTATTTGTATATTTGTACATTTTTCTTGTAATGTGCCTATTATATGTTGTATTTTATGTCCTTTGACCATCTGGCATTAGGATTCTGTACTACACCATCTCTCTTTTCCCATCTTTCCTCTATTTCTTGTCCTAGCGCTCCTGGTAATTTATTAAATAATTTTTTACCTAAGCTTTGGTTAAAAGCATTACCGCTTATGCTTGCATAATAAAAATAATCTAAAAGAAAAGGCTTAATCTGATGCCAACTACTTATACTTAATTGTTCTAATTTTATTAATGATTTTCTTTGTAATACTAATAATCCACTATTTGGATCTTTTCCTGTTACTAAACTGTGTATTTTATTGGTAAAGTTGTACGGGTTAGCCCCCATTTCTACTAAGTCTTTAAATTCGTTGGGAAATTCTCGTTTAAAGCTTTCCCATAAACCTTTAGTTGATTCTCCTAAAAATGTCTCCATATATCTATACATTTGTCTCTGAGTCTGTTTCATTATAGGTTTTAATATAGTCTGCTACTACAATTCCTTTCCACAAATCAATAACTGTATTCCATGACTGTGGATCATGAGCTGCTATATTAAGTATTTTTCCTTTGCTGCCACCTTCTTGGAGGGTAATAGGTTCTTCTATTGGCATTTTTTCCCCTATTGGTCTAATACTTTCTAATTCCGTTTCTGGATTAGTTCTATATACTCTAAGTCTTGGTACATTTCCTGTATTGGTTTCTACAGTATGTATTTGACTAGTTCGTTGAAAGGGGCTTGAACTAGTTGAGGCTGATTCCATGAATTCTTTAATACTTTTATCTGTCTCAGAAAGGGTGTCGTCGGAATTATCAAAAACTTCTCTATACTTTATATTATCAGTTCTTAATGAGCATAGTCTAAAATGTTCATCTACTTCAAAAATGTTCAATTGTCCTAATTTACATCCGGTACATTTGAATCGTCTTTTGTTATCTAATCTATATATTTCTCTTGCCTTTTGTATGGTTTTATCTACTTCAAATTCAATTATATTCATAAATTCTATTTTTTCTTTAACTTCTTCTTCTATTTCATTTTGATTTGTCTTTTTATAATCTATGAATCTAATTGAAGTTTCTCCTTTTTTATTTGTGTACATTAAATGGTCTGTAGGTTTTAAAGTTTCTTGTTTATTTTTATGTTCGAGGTTCCATTCCAAACCTGCATAAAGTTCTGAGTCTATCTTTATGGGTTTCATTAATTTAATTCCCTTGTTTCCCATTAATCCTACTACATCGTTAACTTTTAATTTAAATTTACTTCCGCTATTATTGGCTAGTTTTTCGAGAAATCCTACACAAACTAAAAGGTTATTCCCTATGTTCATGTCTTCATATCCTTTAGTCTGAATACCTATCTTTATGTATTTTCCAAATTCTGATGAATTAATCATAAAGTTTGGACTACAATAGAATATCCCTCCATTATTAGTCATGTCTACTTCAGTTAATCCTATAAGGGATCTTTGAGAGTCTGACCATCTATCATCATATATAGTTATTAAAGCTTTCGTTCCTAAATTCTTTCTTGTTAATCCTTTTAATCCTATTATTATTAAACCCATGTGCATTAGGTTCATATGTCTTTTTAGAATTTCTTCTGAAGATTTTGGACTAATTAATGTAAGATTTTCTTGGTTATCTCCTGTAACACATATATGTTCTTCTCTATAATATCTATATAGCAGAGCTTTTTGTGAGAATAGGCCTGCACTATACAATACTTTGGGATTTAGTAGATTCAATTTGTTCTGTTGGAAGATTTGGATGTCTTTATCAATGTCTATTACTTCGTCTAGCTGTTGTGATGTAGATTATCTTCCAGAGTTTATTATGTTGGATATTATATTATTACTTAGTTTGTTTTGGGTGTAACTATGTCGTGGTCTTTCTTGGTCTGATCTCCTACTTGATAAAAAGTTCAAGGTTTTACTTTTCTAACTACTGGTGTTCTATCTTTTAATGGATTTACTTCTGTCTTTTTTAACTGGTCTATTCATTCGTTTAAAGTATTTTCAGGAACCGGTGGATATTTAATCTTGTTTATCTCTTTTAAATGTTGTTTTAAAATTTCTTGATGGTCTAATAAGGTTTTTTCTTTTACTAATTTCTCTAGATTTTCGTTAAGCTTTAAAAGTAGTAATATTATGGTATTATTCTGTTTAATTAGTATTTGGTTTGTTCTACCCTGAGGTGAATGGGTACTTAAGCCTTCTGGATTTGGTGCTATTTGTTCTCCTTGTTTGAGTATTTCGTTATATAAGGGGTCGTTCATGAAAGGATTATTGTTTTTACCTGGTTTATAGTTTGTTTTAAATCTTTAAGATCTTTGTGAAGTATTTTTATATTTTCTTGAGGTTCTTTATTAAGCTGTCTTTTTTCTAGTTCTAGGTATTGAATTTTCAGAAAATCTATTTTTTCTTCTATTTGATTAAATATCTTTATTTGTTTAACCTGTATGTCTCTAAGAATTTCTAGTATTAGTGTATTATCTTTATGAATATTATCTCCTAAATTCAACAATAAATCTACAATACTATTTAACTGTGGATCTTCGTTATGTAAATTATGGTCTCCGTTACCAAAATTACACCTAATTAGAGAGTTGTCTTTTAATCTTTTGTATTTCTTTTCTGGAACTAATTGTAAGTCTAGATATTCTAACTTTTTTAGATTCGTTACTTTATCTATCTTGTCTATCCTAGTGCTATCCAGATTGGTCTAGTTTTATACCACTCTAACCACTGTCTATAGTTTTCTATATCACTTTCTATACCTTTTAAGTCCCAAGTAAGTTGTCTTTCTATTTGATCTAGACTTTGTAAGTTTAAAGTTTTTAACTTTTTTAGAGATTGTTCTAAGGTTCTATATTTCTTTTTTGTGTATACTAATCTTATTAATTGAATATTATATAAAAGATTATTAGCTTGTACTTCTTTAGCAAATGGGTGTGTTTTCATTAATATTTTATTCTAATGGACAATTGTCTAGATATTCTTTAAAAAGTAATCGATAACTGATAGTATCTCTAATATCTTTATTTATTTTAAGTAATTTTGATTTTATTCTAAGTCGGTGTCCACACCTTTGACTATATGTTTGTACCAATATATTTCTATAGTTTTTGTTGGTTGCGTTATCAAAGTTTTGTAAATGTTGAATTAATTGGTCTCGTACCTTTTTTAGTCGTTTTTCTTCAATATAAGTATTATGTATTTGATTATTGTAATGATTTATGTAATTATGATAATTATCGTTTCTTCGCATATAAAGAAATTATAATTGTTCATATTAAATGTTCTTGAGCCTGTATGTCTGTTTTAACTTGTTTTATTTCTTTCTGTATATATAGATAATAATTAGTTATTTGCTTTTGTAAATGAGTCTCTATGTCTAGTTCTAAATATATTTTAAATCTGGTTATAACTCTTATTAATTTTTGTTCTAAAAAGTGTATATAATTTTGACTTTGTTGACTAAAAAACAGTCTTTTACTTAATTCCTTATATTTTTACGGTATTTTCGGATAGTATGTTTGGATTGTATCATAAAATATTTATCCTAAAGGAAGATATCTTACTCTATTCTTTAAATATTGTATATAATTTTTTATTGCTATAATTTCTTTTTCTATGCGTCTTAACTTATTTGTCTGATTAGCTGGTAAATATTCTTTGACTATTATGGCTTGTCTTAAGTCTTGTTCAAAATCGTATATTTCTTTATAACAATATGAGATGGTTTTAGTATAAATATGTTGTCTCATAAACTTAAACTTCTTAAAATTCTAGTGTATGAATTACAAATAGTGTGAGGGTTAGTGTATATAAGTCTTGAAACTAGATGATTGATTAATCTTTTCTTATTTTTTCTAATTTCTAAAATGCAATGAGGAATTCTACCGTTCTGTATTATACCCTTTTTTACTTCGGATTTATAATATAAAGCTTGAAGTTCTAAAGTTAATAATTTAAACTTTTTTATTGAATTTATATAGTCTTGAGTATTTCTAATGGGTCTTCTCATATATAATTTTCTATCCTAAAGGATAATAATTAATTGTTTTCTTTATTCTTTTATCTCGTTTTTGTAATATTTTTATTTGATCACTATATATTAATTGTCTACGTATAATTTGTGTTACCTGTCTAACAATAACAGGGTCTTTTTGAGCAAATTCTTCTTCAAAATTGTTTGCTTAAAAATTATATCGTTTCTGCAATTAATTATTTTCTTTTTCTAACTCTATTAAA
The DNA here is from genome assembly GCA_031232105.1 of Capsicum rhomboideum. Taxonomy (NCBI): domain Eukaryota; kingdom Viridiplantae; phylum Streptophyta; class Magnoliopsida; order Solanales; family Solanaceae; genus Capsicum; species Capsicum rhomboideum. Next base: position 122,043,159 of record CP124712.1, on the reverse strand, counting down.
CTTAGTCTGTTAGTTTCTTCAAGATTACGGAGATATTTTAAATATTTAGCTAATCTAGTTTGTCTCATATAGTAGTAGAATTATCCTAAAGGGTAGTAATTTAATTTGCTTATTATCTTAGTGATGACTTGTTGTCTAAATTTTATTTGGGCAATAAGGTCTATGGTGGGTTGTTCTAGATATTGAGTTTCTAAATCTTTAAGTATTAATTTATTGTCTATTAAAAGGGATTTAAGGGCTTTGATATATCTAGCTAATTTTGCTCTTTTCATGTACTAAGGCCTAGAAACTTCTGGCTCTGATACCAATATTAAATACACCTAGAAGCAATATCTTCTATTCTAAGTCCATCGGGCAATCGAAACCTTTGGTATATATATATATATATATATATATATATAATATAGTACGAAAATATAATTAGAAGAAAATGTGTGAGCGGATATCAAAACATATTTTTGTGTGATTTTAACAACTAATTATATTAAAATATTTAAAAACATGGTAGGGGAAGATAACCCCTCTTTTTTTTATTTCTTTCAAAATTTATGAAAATTAAAATATTTATTTTAGTAAATTATTTAGGACTAAGAAGCATAGAAAAATTAATTAAAGGAAAAAAGACGAGCCAAAATTAGGTGTAAACAATGAAAATAATACTAGTAAATAGTGTGATTATCTACTTGCAAGAGTAGGCTGATAATAGATAAATTAATTATGGAAAGACGGAGCTCAAACTACTCTTTAATTAAAATTTGATCATTAGAATCATTTAAATTAGAAGTATATCCTCAGGCGGTAGAAACTAAAGAAACTTACCTATTAAAAATTATATTGTTGGAACTCTTCAAAAATGTCAATGGGTGCATGTCAGATTCTCCAAAAATAATGTATTTCTGATGAATCCGACACGGGTGCAGCATCGAAAGTGCAGACTCCCCGCAACTTAGATTAAAAAATTCATTTGGACTTTCAGTAACGAGGTTAAATTTACAAGCATGATGAAATTTTGTTTTTCGAAAAAGGCAAGCTTAGCCCGAGGTTTATTGGACCTTTTGAGATTCTTCGAAAAGTTGGGGAGGTTGCTTATGAGTTGGCCTTACCTCCAGATTTTTCATGTATCCATAATCCATGCTTCGAAGCTACATTCCTGATGAATCTCACGTGCTTCGTTGGGATTCAGTTCAGTTAGATAAGAGGTTGACCTTCATTGAGGAGCCAGTCTCCACTTTATCCAGGGATGTTAGGCGGTTGCGTTCTAGAGATATTCCTGCAGTTAAGGTTTAGTGGAGACACCATTCCGTTGAGGAGGCTATTAGGGAGGTCGAGTCTGGTATGCGTAGTAGTTACCCCCAGCTTTTCACCAACTCGGGTATTTCTTTGCTTTTTAGTTTGAGAATGAACTAGAGTCTTAGTGGTAGATACTGTAAGGACCTGATTTGTAAAATCTTGCTTTTCATGTGTTTTGACCATTTTGCCCTTCCCCGTAGTTACTATATGTTAATTTTGGGGTGTGGGGATGATTGGCATGGTTCCCGATGTGATCGGTAATGATTTGGGTGAGTTTGTGGTTTTTAGAGGCTTTGAAAACTCTATAGTTGACTTTGGTCAACATTCGATGTTCTGAGTATCGGTTGGTGATTTGGACAATTCCATTAGATTCGAAACGCTGAATTTGGGTTAAAAGCAGGGTTGGTTCAGGTTTGGGACCTTTATTTTGCATTTTGACCCTTCATTTGAAAAATTACCTAAAAAGGGTCCCGGGGGCTAATTTGTTGAAAACAATCCTTTTTCAAAAATCCGTCGTTGACATTGAGTCTGGAATGTCAAAAATAGCCTAGTAGAATATATCGTTTATTTCTGTGGGGTCCCAAACGAATCTCGAGGGTCCATTTAGAGACATTTTAACTTGCCAAAAACTCAACAACAACTGATATCTGGTACATTAGGCCCTTCATCATGATCGCGGGCCTCGATGATAGGCTTCATCGTGATCGCATAATGGTGGTACTACGATTGCAATGGGTTAATCGTTGGACCGTGTCGGATTGACTCATAGCGATTGCAGGGCCCAACTACGCGACCCCGATGACCAACTTAGTGGCCTATCAACATTGTCCCTCGCGATCTCGAGGTGGGGTCTGCTATCGCGAGGTATCGTTCACGAAATGGTATAAATACCTCATTTTCATAAATTTCTTCTATTTTTGGACCTCCAAGCTTTGAGAAAGGCAATTTTTGAGGGCTTCTTCATCGTGTTTTGTGAGGGTAACCTCTAAACTCATATTCTCATTATTTCCCTTTGATTATATCTTCGAAAACACCTTTTAATCATGATTTTGAAATGAGATTTTGAGGTTTTTATCGGTAAAGCTTAAAAATAGTTTTCTTCGATTTGAACCTCGTTTTTGCATGGATTTTCAACTGTAGACTCCTATAACCTTAGAGAATGAGTTTGTAAAATAAAATTCTGATTCTACCCCTCTTATTTTGGAACTCGTGTTTCAAGTCCGTTTTGGACCCGTCTTAAATATGGTTAGTATGGATATTGTTGACTTTCTTTTAACAAGTAGATGCTATATTTGTATGTTTTAGTTGATTCTTAGACCGTTCAAAAGGGAAAAGAACCGTGTTGAAAGAATTTAGGCTCAGATTTCATCATTTTGATGGCTTAACTTCCTTCATATTGAGCTGAGTAGTTAATAAATAAGAAAAGCATGTTATGGGTTGGGGAGAACAACTATGGAAGTGGTATTTTGAGATTATTATCAGTGTTGTGTGCACGTGTGAGGGCTTATATTCTTGTTGTTGTTGATTGGTGATGTTATATATTGTGTGTTGCCTGAGTAGGGTGATCTTAGGTGTATTTGTAGTCCTAAGTGTCATTATCTATGCACTTTTAGCTTAGTTTAGAGGATAAATTGAGTTGATTGTTGAGATATAAAGAGTATATATGTGTATTTGTGTGTTAAAGTACATTTTCATAGTGTTTAAAGTGCATTAGAACCAAATCAAGAGTCAAAAAGATCAATTAGAACTTAGACGAGGAAACTAGTGTCGCAAGCTTGAGCTATGCTTGTTCTAGTGTGCTTTCATTGGTTCTATTGTGATGTATGGACTTATGGTTGTGTTTAGATGTTGTAGGGGACCATTGAAGGAGCTATGAAAGCTAAATCAAACCTACAACCAATCCATAATACGTTCAAGATCAAGGGACAAAAGTACGAGAAGAATGGACGCAATACTCCAAGGCGTAGAGTAAGGTGTGCGCCGCAATCCATGGCATAGAATAGGTTGTGCACCTCACCCTCCATAGAACATGAGAGGGTGTATGTCGTACCTATGGCTGCACCATGCTACTAGATTAGTCCCGCGATAAAGGGTGCGTCGCACCTCCACTTAGGCGCGATGGAGGGTGCGATGCATCACCCCCTTTTCCTACTTAAAGTTATTTTTTATCATGTTTTAAGTGGGGGAAAAGTTGTAAATGCATGGGATTCGAGTAGAGTACCTTATGTATGACATAAGGCACTATAAAAGGAGTACTTATCCACATCTTTTGAAGTCTTCAAACTTACACACGATTTGGAGAGAACACAAGGCATCAAGGAGCTCAAACTAGGGTTCTTCCTTCCTTTACTTTTCTTTCTTGTAATTTTGATTTATGAACTCTTTTATGGAGATTGTTTGTAGGAATATGAGTGACTAAACACCCTCAATCTAGGGTTGAGGCTATGAAGATGATTTTTTAATTATGATTTTATAGTTGGTTTATATGTTTATCAAGTGGTTGTATGAATATAAGTGGCTAAATACCCTCATTCCAGAGTCTGTAAATTTTGTGGGTAATGCGCAGAGAGGCAATCAAACTTATGGTACTGCCTACATCCGAAATTGGTAGAGTCAGCCAACTTATGGTAATCACTCATGGGGCACTAATCATGCACAACCTCAGCAATTTCAACAGCAACAATGTATTCAAAATAATATTCAAGCCAATAATATAAGAGACTGTGAAAAAGATGATGGCCAACCAAGAATAAATGGCTGCAGATATCAAAAATCAGCAACTTGCCGAATAGAATTTGGAGATACAAATGGGTCAGTTAGCTCAAACGCAAAATTCAAGACCTCAAGGGGGTTCGCCTGGTGATACAGAAAAATCCAAAGCAAGTGATGGCTATCACATTGAGGAGAGGTAGAGTTTTGGGTGATGCACATCCAAAGAAAAATCACGAGGTGCAAGATAAATTGCTTACACCCAAGCAGACAGACAAGCAAGTTGAGATTAAAGTTTCCAATGAAAAGGGGAAGTTTGAGTACCCAAAGGAGAATCCGGTTGAGCAACCTCACAACAGACCACCACCATCTTCCCCTCAAAAGTTCAATAAAACGAAGAAGAGGCTTTTTTCAAGAAGTTCTTTGACACGTTTAGATTGCTTCACATTAACCTTCCTCTTGTAGACGTGTTGCAGGGGATTCTAAAGTATGCTAAATACTTGAAAGATTTGGTGATGAATAAGATGAGGCTTGGTGATATTGAAATTGTGGCACTTACTAAAGAGTGCAGTTCGGTGGTCATGAGCAAGATGCCCAAAAAGCTCAAGGACCTTGGGAGTTTCACCCTTCCCATACAAATTGGTGAAAGTGATGTGGTCCACGCCTTTAGTGATTTGGGGGCAAGCATCAATGTGATGGCCCTTTCATTTTTCAATACTCTTGGTTTGGGGAAGCCAAGGCCCTCCACGGTGATCCTACAAATGGCAGACAAAATTAGAGTGAGGCCCGAAGAAATCATAGAAGACGTTCTCATTAAGGTTGGTAAGTTCATTATTCCTGCTGATTTTATTGTTCTTGACTTTGATGCAGATGACAGGGTACCAATCATTTTAGGGTGCCATTCTTCCCCATCGGTGGAGCATTGATCGATGTGAGAGAAAGCACACTCAAAATGAGATTGAATGATGAAGAGGTAGCCTTCAGGGTGTACAAGACACTCAACACGCCCTCACACTTCACAGATCTATGCATGATCACAACTATGGAAGTGGATGAGTGTGGGATGGAAGAGTAGAAACAACCAATTACTTGTTCGGACACTCTCATGAAGTTGCCTGAATCGACTAATAAGCCTGAACCCACAATAGTTGAATGGCAACCTGAAAAGATGGGGGCAAAAAAAGTTGTAGACCCAAATTGGGAACACTCAAGAGGTCTGAAAAGAAGGAAGAGATGGGCGCCAAGTTTGAGGAAGAGGATGAGAGACTATGGATGATAAAATTGTGATTTGACTCGTGGAACGACATTAAATCAGGCGCTGCTTGGGGGGCACCCCAAGTTAAGGTAGTTGTTTTATTTTATTTTATTTTTGTTTTCTTTAGAATCACCTTCTTTTTTGTTTTTTTTTTGTTTTGTGTTGACAGGTTGAGGGGAATTCTGAGTACCCGAGACCTTAGCTAAGGAGCATAGCAAAAACTGAGTGTGGGGTCTCCTGGACCTCTTTGATAAATATAATGCTACTAGGTAGGCCTAGAGGCCTCAGAGAATATATATATCCGTACTTTTAATTTATAATTTGGGGAAAAATTGTGATTTTAAGTGTGGGGTGGGAAATCTTCCTATTTGGAAAGGGTGGAGTGTGTTATAGGAGTCTTTTGGTTAATTGGTTATTTGCTTCTTGCTTATGTTGCTGAAAATTTGAAAAATACAAAAAGATTTTATTTTAGTAGTTTTTAGTTTTATTTAGGAGTACACTTCATCCACCCCTTGATTTTTCTTTTTGGTTCTTTTTCGAGGGGACATCGTTTGAACCCAGTATCCTTTTTGACTTTTTTAGGAGTAATTTTAAAATTTTAGAGATGATTTTATTAGATGCTACACATGATTACTTGATGCAAGTTGGTGCTAAATGTTGAAGCATGTGTAGTGAATTGAATGACTATTGTGAAACACTTAGGCTCATTTGTATGACTCTTGTGTGATATTGGCTTAATATTGAATTCTAGTTATTGCTTGATTGAGAGTCTATAGGGAGCCTTCGTGATTTGAACATGTGCCATGTGTGAGTGAGATTTTTGGTATATTCCCTGTTGCACATTGATGTTTATAACTTGCCCGGTGTGTTTGCAAAGTAAAATAAAGAGTGTTGAGTTTAGGAGATGATATAGTCATTTCTTTGATAACCATATGTTATACCCACTTTATCTACCCTCTTTGCATGATCTTAGTTAGCCCTGTTGAGCCTTTAGCCTATAATTTGGTAGCCTTATATATAACTTATTTCCTTTCTTTCAATTGACCGTAATTTGAGCCAAAACTCCTAAGCGCTTTAGTTGAAAAATTAAGATGTTAAGGAGTGTGAAATTGAAGAAGGAAAAAAGTGAAAGTGATGCCCAAGGAAATAGCTTTTGGAGTGTTAAGAATTTTATGTATTGTTGGTAAGGAGTAATATAATGAAAAGAAATATTGATCAAAAGTGAATCATGTGTTAATAGAAAATACTCCCTGCTAAAGATGTGTACGCTAGCTTAAAGAGATGGGGTAAAACAAAAGAAAATTGGGAAGATGATAATGGTGTAAAATAGGTTGGTTGGATGTGAGCTTAGTGTAAATTATGATGTATTAAAGCGCTTAGTGAAGATAGTCACTATTCTTGACCAAATAGTTTCTACCCGTGATACAAAAAATTCAAAACAAGTGATGGCTATCACATTGAGGAGCGGTAGAGTTTTGGTGATGCACATCTAAAGAAAAATCATGAGGTGCAAGCTGAATTGCTCACACCCAAGCAGACAGACAAGCAAGTTGAGTTTAAAGTTGCCAATAAAAAAGGAAGTCTGAGTAACCAAAGAAGAAGACGGTTGAGTAACTTAACAATAGACCACCACCACCTTTCCCTCAAAAGTTTAATAAAGTGAAGGAAGATGCTTGTTTCAAGAAGTTCTTTGACACGTTCAGAGAGCTTTATATTAACCTTCCTCTTGTAGATATGTTGGAGGGGATGCCAAAGTATACTAAATACTTGAAAGATGTGGTGATGAATAAAAGGAGGCTTGGTGATATTAAAACTGTGGCACTTACTGAAAAGTGCAGTTCAGTGGTCATGAGCAAGATGCCCAAAAAGCTCAGGGACCTTGGGAGTTTCACCCTTCCCATACAAATTGTGAAAGTGATGTGGTCCACGCATTGAGTGATTTGGGGGCAAGCATCAATGTGATACCCCTTTTATTTTTTAATACTCTTGGTTTGGGGAAGCCAAGGCCCTCCGCGGTGATCCTACAAATGGCGGACAGAACTAGAGTGAGGCCCGAAGGAATCATAGAAGACGTTTTCTTTAGGGTTGGTAAGTTCATTATTCCTGCTGATTTTATTGTTCTTGACTTTGATGCAGATTACAAGGTACCAATCATTTTGGGGCGCCCATTCTTTGCCAACAATGGAGCATTGATAAATGTGAGAGAACGCACACTCAAGATGAGATTGAATGATGAAGAGGTGGTCTTCAAGGTGTACAAAACACTGAACACACCCTCTCACTATAGAGATCTATGCATGAACACAGCTATTGAAGTGGATGAGTGTGGGGTGGAAGACTGCAAACCACCAATTACTTCTTCGAAGACTCTCATGAAGTTGCCTGAATCGACTAATAAGCCTGAACCCACAATTGTTGAATGGCAACCCAAAAATATGGGGGCAAAAAAAGTTATAGACCCAAATTGGGAACATTCAAGAGGTCTGAAAAGAAGGAAGAGATGGGCGCCAAGTTTGAGGAAGAGGATGAGAGACTATGGATGATAAAATTGTGATTTCACTTGTGGCACGACATTAAATCAGGCGTTGCTTGGGGGGCACCCCAAGTTTAGGTAGTTGTTTTATTTTATTTTATTTTTGCTTTCTTTAGAATCACCTTCTTTTCTGTGAGTGAATGTGGGTAACTATCTTGTGGTGAGGGCGGATGTTTAATGATAGATAGGTGACTTATATGATCTCTTTGTTAAGTGATGTGCATGAGCTTTCCAATTTGTTAGAGAGTCAATTCTTGAGGCTATGAGGTTTCGAAGTAGTATTCATGTGTTTCGAAGTTGTAATATGACATGTCGAATGAAAAACTTGTTATGCATGTGGTCTGTCTAGTTCTATCTTGAGTTTCTTAGTTGTATTGATGTTGTTAGAGTCTTCCTTTATGGTGATTAATGTAAACAGTTGTTCGAGGATGAACAAGGCTTTAAGTGTGGGGTGGTGATCTTAGGCGTATTTGTACTTCTAAGTGTCATTATCTATGAGCTTTTAGCTTAGTTTAGAGGATAACTTGAGGTGATTGTTGAGATATAAAGAGTATATATGTGTATTGGTGTGTTAAATTAAATGTTCATATTGTTTAAAGTGCATTTGAACCAAGTCAAGAGTCAAAAAGATCAATTAGAACTTAGACGAGGAAACTAGTGTCGCCAGCTTGAGCTATGCTTGTTCTAGTGTACTTTGATTGGTTCTATTATGTCGTATGAACTTATGGTTGTGTTGAGATGTTGTAGGTTACCATTGAAGAAGCTATGGAATCTAAATCAGGCCTACAACCAATCCACAAGACGTTCGAGATCAAGCGACAAGAGTACGAGAAGAATGGACGCAATACTCCAAGGCATGGAGTAAGTTGTGCGCCGCACTCTCCATGGCATGGAATGGGGTGTGCGCCGCACCCTCCATAGAATATGAGAGGGTGTGCACTTCATATATGTCAGCACCATGATAATGGATCAGTCCTGCAATCAACGGTAAGCCACACCTCCACTTAGGTGCGATGGAGGGTGCAACACACCACCTCTTTTTCCAATTCAAAGTTGGTTTTTATCATGTTTTAAGTGGGGGCAAAGTTGTAAATGCATTGGATTCGATTGAATAACCTTATGGAAGACTAAGGCACTATAAAATGAGTACTTAGCCACATCTTTTGAAATCTTCGAACTTACACACGATTTGGAGAGAACACAAGGCATCAAGGAGCTCAAACTAGGGTTCTTTCTTCCTTTACTTTTCTTTCTTGTAATTTTGATTGATGAACTCTTTTATGGAGATTGTTTGTATGAATATGAGTGGATAAAAACCCACATTCTAGGGTTTAGTCTATGAACATGATTGTTTCATTATGGTTCTATAGTTGGTTTATATGTTTATCAAGTCATAATTGTTCTTGCGTTCTTGTTTTACTATTCTAAAGTGTCATGAACTTTTGGATAAATCTTTGTCTTGAAACGAATTAACCATAGGGGTGGAGAGATGGAATGAAGAATGAAAGTAGTGTGGATCATGTCTTTAATGGTTATATATTGATTATTGAAGAATGATTTGTGGTTAGGATAGCAATATACCTAAACGCCCTATTTGGTTAATGAAACGGGAAGATAGTTTAATGCATCTGAATTAAAGACTCATATCACCACTCAACGATGTAGTTATGAGATTAATTTGGGTAGAATACTTAGAGGATGACCATTCCCAAGTTGAATAGCAACCCCGTAGATCAATAACCACGACAGGCACTAACACCGGTTAGAAACCATAGTTAGGCATGAATGTGAAGCAAATGCCTCAACCTTGGAACTCTCCATATATTGTTTACAATAAAATTTACTTATCATTGTTATTTCTATTCTGTAGTTGTAAAAACAAACTAAATCTCTCTTAGTTACAATTTTCACTTGTTTAACTTGAATAGTAACGCTTGAATTAGATTGCTTGTTAAACACAAGGCCCTGTGGGATTGATATTCGGCTCACGAAGAGCCACTGTATTTCTTACACGATAACGTACACTTGTGTGTACGCTTGGGAGTGACAAGTTTTTCTTGTCATTGTCGGGGACTTGAAAATTAGCAGCCTTCTAATTTTTGGTTTTACTATTTTTGTTTGATAAGTGCTAACAACTTGATCTTAGTTACTGAATTTGCAGGAACAAGTTTTTGGCGCAAGTTCAAGAGGATGAGACTATTCCTGCAACAATCGGTGATGAACAACCACCTCACAGGACAGTGCGCTATGTGGCAACCCCACTCGCAACTAATGTGACCTCATGTATTCAAAATCCAGCCGCAAGAGGCAGTTTTGAGCTGAAGCAAAACATGGTGCAATTGCTGCACACAAGCGGATAGTTTACAGGCTTATCACATGAGGATCCACAAGTTCATCTACAAAACTTTTAAGAGATCAGTGATACTTTCATCCCCGCTGGAGTCTCCACTGACTATATGAGGTTCACACTTTTCCTATTCTCACTTTTGGAAAAAGCGAAGAAATGGTTGAAGGCAGAACCTTCAAACTCAATTACAACTTGGGACGATTTGGCAAAGAAGTTCCTCATACGATTCTTTCCTTAGGGCAAAACTGCAAGGTTAAGGAGTGAGATTTTGAGTTTCAAGAAAAAGCCAGATGGGAATCTCTATCATGCATGGGAGAGATTCAAGTCACTTCTCAGAGATTGTCCACATCACCAACAGACCAATGAGGTATTAGCTCATACTTTTGTTGAAGGTCTTGACCACAATATGAAAACTTGTTAGATTCTGCAGCAGGTGGTCAGGCTTTGAAGAAAACTTATAATGAGTTGAACACTCTCCTTTAGGTAATCCAGATTGGAATTGTGATATGTCTAGAAGCATGGTGAAAAAGCCGGCAGGTTTGATTGAGGTAGATGGTGTCATAGAATTGTCCGCACAATTGGCCATATTTCAGAATCAAATAATGGCCTAGTTCAACAAGTTGCGTGTGGCTCAGCCTCAGCCATAAGTTAATGCAGTTCAATAGGTTCAGATGTGGTGTGAAACTTGTGGTAATAATGGTCACTCTTCAAACTTGTGTGCGGCAAATACAGAGTCTATAAATTTTGTGAGCAACAGAGAGGCAATCAAACTTATGGTAATGGCTACAATCGAAATTGACAGAGTCAGCCAACTTATGGTAATCACTCATGGGGCACTAATCAAGCACAACCTTAGCAATTTCAACAACAACAAGGTATTCAAAATAACACTCAGGCCTATAATATTGAAGAGACTTTGAAAAAGATCATGGCCACCTAAGAACAAATGGCTGCACATATTAAAAATAGGCAACTTACCCAAAAGAATTTGGAGATACAAATGGGTCAGTTAGCTTAAGCACAGAATTTAAGACTTTAAGGGGGTTTGCCTAGTGATACAAAAAATTTAAAACAAGTGATGGCTATCACATTGAGGAGCGGTAGAGTTTTGGTGATGTACATCTAAAGAAAAATCATAAGGTGCAAGCTGAATTGCTCACACCCAAGCAGACAGACAAGCAAGTTGAGTTTAAAGTTGCCAATAAAAAGGAAAGTCTGAGTAACCAAAGAAGAAGCCGGTTGAGTAACTTCACAATAGACCACCACCACCTTTCCCTCAAAAGTTTAATAAAGTGAAGGAAGATGCTTGTTTCAAGAAGTTCTTTGACACGTTCAGAGAACTTTATATTAACCTTCCTCTGGTAGATATGTTGCAGGGGATGCCAAAGTATACCAAAAACTTGAAAGATGTGGTGATGAATAAGAGGAGGCTTGGTGATATTAAAACTGTGGTACTTACTGAAAAGTGCAGTTCGGTGGTCATGAGCAAGATGCCCAAAAAGCTCAAGGACCTTGGGAGTTTCACCCTTCCCATACAAATTGTGAAAGTGATGTGGTCCACGCATTGAGTGATTTGGGGGCAAGCATCAATATGATACCCCTTTTATTTTTCAATACTCTTGGTTTGGGGAAGCCAAGGCCCTCGGCGGTGATCCTACAAATGGCGGAAAGAACTAGAGTGAGGCCCGAAGGAATCATAGACGACGTTTTCTTTAGGGTTGGTAAGTTCATTATTCCTGTTGATTTTATTGTTCTTAACTTTGATGCAGATGACAAGGTACCAATCATTTTGGGGCGCCCATTCTTTGCCAACGATGGAGCATTGATAAATGTGAGAGAAGGCACACTCAAGATAAGATTGAATGATGAAGAGGTGGTCTTCAGGGTGTACAAAACACTGAACACACCCTCACACTATAGAGATCTATGCATGATCACAGTTATTGAAGTGGATGAGTGTGGGGTGGAAGACTGCAAACCACCAATTACTTCTTCGAAGACTCTCATGAAGTTACCTGAATCAACTAATAAGCCTGAACCTGCAATACTTGAATGGTAACCTGAAAGGATGGGGGCAAGAAAAGTTGCAGACCTAAATTGGGAACACTCAAGAGGTCTAAAAAGAAGGAAGAGATGGGCGCCAAGTATAAGGAAGAGGATGAGAGACTATAGATGATAAAGTTGTGATTTGAGTTGTGCCGTGACATTAAATCAGGTGCTGCTTGGGAGGAAACCCAAGTTAAGGTAGTTATTTTATTTGTTTTCTTTAGTATCACCTTCGTTTTTGTTTTTTTTAGTTTTGTGTTGACAGGTTGAGGGAAAGTCTGAGTATCCGAGATCTTAGCTACGGAGCATGGGAAAAACTGAGTGTGAGGTCCCCCGGACCTCTTCGATAAATATAATGCTACTAGCTAGGCCTAGAGGCCTCAGAGAATATATATATCCGTACTTTTAATTTATAATTTGGGGACAAATTGTGATTTTAAGTGTGGGGTGGGAAATCTTCCTATTTGGAAAGGGTGGAGTGTGTTATAGGAGTCTTTTGGTTAATTGGTTATTTGCTTCTTGCTTATGGTGCTGAAAATTTGAAAAATACAAAAAGATTTTATTTTAGTAGTTTTTAGTTTTATTTAGGAGTACACTTCATCCACCCCTCGATTTTTCTTTTTGGTTCTTTTTCGAGGGGACATCGTTTGAACCCAGTATCCTTTTTGACTTTTTTAGGAGTAATTTTAAAATTTTAGAGATGATTTTATTAAATGTTACACATGATTACTTGATGCAAGTTGGTGCTAAATGTTGAAGCATGTGTAGTGAATTGAATGACTATTGTGAAACACTTAGGCTCATTTGTATGACTCTTGTGTGATATTGGCTTAATATTGAATTCTTGTTATTGCTTGGTTGAGAGTCTATAGGGAGCCTTCGTGATTTGAACATGTGCCATGTGTGAGTGAGATTTTTGGTATATTCCATGTTGCACATTGATGTCTATAACTTGCCCGGTGTGTTTGCAAAGTGAAATAAAGAGTGTTGAGTTTAGGAGATGATATAGTCATTTCTTTGATAACCATATGTTATACCCACTTTATCTACCCTTTTTGCATGATCTTAGTTAGCCCCGTTGAGCCTTTAGCCTATAATTTGGTAGCCTTATATATAACTTATTTCCTTTCTTTCAATTGACCGTAATTTGAGCCAAAACTCCTAAGCGCTTTAGTTGAAAAATTAAGATGTTAAGGAGTGTGAAATTGAAGAAGGAAAAAAGTGAAAGTGATGCCCAAGGAAATAGCTTTTGGAGTGTTAAGAAGTTTATGTATTGTTGGTAAGGAGTAATGTAATGAAAAGAAATATTGATCAAAAATGAATCATGTGTTGATAGAAAATACTCCCTGCTAAAGATGTGTACGCTAGCTTAAAGATATGGGGTAAAACAAAAGAAAATTGGGAAGATGATAATGGTGTAAAATAGGTTGGTTGGATATGAGCTTAGTGTAAATTATGATGTATTAAAGCGCTTAGTGAAGATAGTCACTATTCTTGACCAAATAGTTTCTACCCGTCCCTTAGCCTACATTACAACCCTTAAAGTCCTACTTGATTTTGAGCACTGAAATTCTGATATTAGTGGAGTACTACACTAAGGGCAAGCTTATGGTTAATCTTATGTGACATGTTAATTCTTTGTGAGAGTGAGCGGAATTTGATTCTTACACCCTTTCTTGCGATAAATTGCATATCTGTGAGTGAATGTGGGTAACTATCTTGTGGTGAGGGCGGATGTTTAATGATAGATAGGTGACTTATATGATCTCTTTGTTAAGTGATGTGCGTGAGTTTTCCAATTTGTTAGAGAGTCAATTCTTGAGGCTATGAGGTTTCGAAGTAGTATTCATGTGTTTCGAAGTTGTAATATGACATGTCGAATGAAAAACTTGTTATGCATGTGGTCTGTCTAGTTCTATCTTGAGTGTCTTAGTTGTATTGATGTTGTTAGAGTCTTCCTTTATGGTGATTAATGTAAACAGTTGTTCGAGGATGAACAAGGCTTTAAGTGTGGGGTGGTGATCTTAGGCGTATTTGTACTTCTAAGTGTCATTATCTATGAGCTTTTAGCTTAGTTTAGAGGATAACTTGAGGTGATTGTTGAGATATAAAGAGTATATATGTGTATTGGTGTGTTAAATTAAATGTTCATATTGTTTAAAGTGCATTTGAACCAAGTCAAGAGTCAAAATGATCAATTAGAACTTAGACGAGGAAACTAGTGTCGCCAGCTTGAGCTATGCTTGTTCTAGTGTACTTTGATTGGTTCTATTATGTCGTATGAACTTATGGTTGTGTTGAGATGTTGTAGGTTACCATTGAAGAAGCTATGGAATCTAAATCAGGCCTACAACCAATCCACAAGACGTTCGAGATCAAGGGACGAGAGTACGAGAAGAATGGACGCAATACTCCAAGGCATGGAGTAAGTTGTGCGCCGCACTCTCCATGGCATGGAATGGGGTGTGCGCCGCACCCTCCATAGAATATGAGAGGGTGTGCGCTTCATATATGTCAGCACCATGAGAATGGATCAGTCCTGCAATCAACGGTAAGCCACACCTCCACTTAGGCGCGATGGAGGGTGCGACACACCACCCCCTTTTCCTACTCAAAGTTGGTTTTTATCATGTTTTAAGTGGGGGAAAAGTTATAAATGCATGGAATTCGATTGGAGCACCTTATGGACGACCTAAGGCACTATGAAAGGAGTACTTATCCATATATTTTGAAATTTTCGAACTTACACATGATTTGAAGAGAACACAAGGCATCAAGGAGCTCAAACTAGGGTTCTTTCTTCCTTTACTTTTCTTTCTTGTAATTTTGATTGATGAACTCTTTTATGGATATTGTTTGTATGATATGAGTCACCAAACACCCTCATTCTAGGGTTGAGGCTACGAACATGATTGTTTAATTATGATTTTATAGTTGGTTTATATGTTTATCAAGTCACGTGATTGTTTTTGCGTTCTTGTTTTACTAAAGCGTCATGAACTTTAGGATAAATCTTAGTCTCAAAACGAATTGACCATAGGGGTGGAGGGATGGAATAAAGAATGTAAGTAGTGTGGATCATGCCTTTAATGGTTATATATTGATTGTTGAAGAATGATTTGCGGTTAGGATAGCAATATACCTAAACGCCCCATTTGGTTAATGAAACATGAAGATAGTTTAATGCATCTGAATTAAAGACTCATATCACCACTCAACGATGTAGTTATGAGATTAATTTTGGTAGAATACTTAAAGGATGACCATTCCTAAGTTGAATATCAACCCCGTAGATCAATAATCACGATAGACACTAGCACTGGCTAGAAACCATAGTTAGGCATGAATGTGATGTAAGCGCCTCAACCCTGGAACTCTCCATATATTGTTTACAATCCAATTTACTTATCGTTGTTATTTATGTTCTGTAGTTATAAAAACAAACTAAATCTCTCTTAGTTACAATTTGCACTTGTTTAACTTGAATAGTAACTCTTGAATTAGATTGCTTGTTAAACGTAAGTCCATGTGGGATCGATATTCGGCTCATGAAGAGCCATTGTATTACTTGCACGACCACGTACACTTGCGTGTGCTCTTGGGAGCGACATAGGGCCTTTACTTGATATAATTCGTTTTAATTGTGCTTTTAAATATCTTTATTCTAGATATGATGCCTGTGCGGGGGCTTGTATTGTTATTATAGGCCTTATTGAACATTGATTGCCTTTATCATGATAGAAATGTCCGAGTTAGGGGTTGATATGATATTAATGATGTCCTACATGCATATTTATTTCGATGGTGCCTAATTACAGTTGATATCATGAATTGTGGACATATTGAGTTGATTTCTGGGCACACTAATATACGTATTGAATGGATTAGATATCTTCATACTGATTTGATTGTGAGTATTACATCCTCATTCCATAAATATACATTCATGAGATATCGATACCTTTGAGGAACACTGTTTTTGAAAGAAAATAAGACATTTTTATAAAAACCTTCTCTGTGAAAATAATGTCAAAGGAGCTTACCTTTTTTATGCAGTACATAGGAGCTGAAACGTTTTAAGAAAATGTCATACCTTTATATGTTGGTTCTGGCGCTAAGACTTGTTTGAGATACTTTTTAAGAGAGTGGTTACTGATGAAAGGAAAAATATAATAGGAACTTTGGGAGACTATCGTAAATATTAAAATATAAGGTGAATTCAAAACATTAATAATATCAAACTAAGCATTACTGAATACAGAAAGGCGGGAGTCTAATAAAAAAACACATGGAAACAAACATCAAGATAATATGAAGGTTCATACCTTGTGATATTTCTCAAGAGACCTTCTCCTCCACTAATTTCTTCTCGCCGTCAGTATAATTGAATAAAATTGAAAATCTTAAGGTTTTGGTTTGAAATAGCCTACCTAATGGTTTGAGGAGAAAAATTAATGATAATTGGTGAAGGTGGAGGATTTATCTTGGGGAAAGGACAAAAACAGTCAATCGGCTATATATAAAGACACGTAATAGCCAATGGAATTTAATTTACTTTTCTAGCTCTTTGTTTTGTCGGCTACTTCCTTCTTATTTTTCTTTTTTTTTCCCGCCATTTTGTTTCTTCTTCTTCCTTTTTCTTTTTTTGGTTTTTCACTATTTTGTTTTAAATTTTTTTGTGCTGCTCTTTTTTTTTTAATAAAAGATCTGCTCTTCTATTTTTTAAAAAAATTAAATATGATTTGGTAGTGTTTTTTAATAGAGTGGATATAATTAGAATATAGGAAAAGTCAATGCAATGTAACTATTCAAAAAGTATATTATTTATATAATTCGTGTGTAATAAATATATAATTAAATACAAAAAGTGTGTATTTTTATTTTTTATATAAAATAACATATTTTATACAACAATGATACATCTACATATTTTATATAATAATGATACAATTTCTATACATATTATATACAATAATGATACAATTTCTATACGCAGAGGCGGAGCCAGGATTTCAACAAAGGGGGTTCAATATTTGAAGAAAAACTAGTCGAAGGGGGTTCAACACCTACTATATATACATAAAAAATAATTTTAATCATATGTAAATAGTATATTTTTCCGTCGAAGGGGGTTCGGATGAACCCCCTTGCCAAAGGCTGGTTCCGCCCCTGTCTATACACATCATATACATATACATATTCTATATAACAATTATACAGTTCTTATACACATTTTATACAACCTTCCGCTGTAATTATCATTCAGATAGGTATTTTATACAACAACTATATATATATATCGTATACATATACTTATTTTATACAACAACTATACAGTTTCTATACACATTTTATATAGTTTCAATACATATATCTTATACAGATGGATATTCTATACAACAATGATACACTTTCTATACAATTGTATTTAATTATTTTTTAAAAAATATTTTTTTTAGCCAAAAAAAAATTAAAAAAATTGTAGCTGAAAAAAAAAAGACTGAACTCACTTCTATGAGATAATTATACAATTTCTATACATATCTTATACAGTTTCTATATATGTCTTACACATATACGTATTCTATATAACAACTATATGTTGGGTTCGAAATCATCAGGACGTCATGCGGAAGTTAATAGTTTGCAAACCATCAAGGCGATAAATCAGATGACAAAAATACTAAACTAAAAAAGATAATATTAGTATATGGTTTGGCCAATTGACCTACATATGAAAAATTAATATTAAAATATTATAAAACCTATGAGAGAAAAATCCCCCCCCCCCCTCCCTAAACAGGACTCTTTTGAGGACTACATTGTGGATGCTATTGTGTTGTTGTATGAGAAGATGTGTCTTCTATTTATAGAGGTCGAAAACCTTTCCTCCAAGAAAGATGTTAGCCAAATATGGAAGAGTTTTATATTTTCCTTTTAGGAAAAGTAAAAGTAATTATGGTATTACTTTTATTTTCCTTCCAAGAAAAGTAAAACCAAAATTTGGTAAGAAAATCAGGACAAAAACCCTAACACTATATAGTTTCTATACACATTCTATACCGATTATATACACATTCTAAACAGTTTCTAAAAATGGTCAGTTGGTGAAATTAAAATAGGAGAGTGATTATCCCATGACATTACTTTAAAAATGATCATTTTAGCAGAATTTCTTTATCGTGATGGATATGGGTGTCCTTTCCCCATTTGTTTTTGGATAAGAACGGTTAATGGTAATTGGTGAAGGTAAAAGGAGAAGAAAAGGTTTTGTTTTGAAACGGAACAATTATTAGTGTTGTTGTCGCTTCGTTTGCTGGCCTTAAAGGCCACATAAATCTCATAATTATTACTGCATTTATTAAGGAAAAAAACAGGCGGAAAGAAGTAATAAAACAAGAATTAAAATGGAAAAAAGCCCGAAAAATCAGACAAGGATCCGGTCAAGTATAATTTTATCAAGTAATATTCAATGATTTTGTAGATTCATGCCATGTATATCATAAAATAATTTATGGTTGAGATCTAATTTAATTTATATTTACTCATAAAAAGAATTAAAAATAACAAAAATACACTAATCATAATTAACTTATAACCCACACTTTTACCTTTTAAAATATATACTTTTTTATGTTTAAAATGTAAACTAAAATAAAAGGCACTAATGAATTTTCTGAAGAAAAAAAAATGGGGCCGGAGTAATTTTTTCCATTTTTTGACCCTCCAAATCTCTTTTCTTTTGTCAAGATTATACATATCACTGAAGATATGCATTTATCGTACACTTTAAACATAAAAAATTCATTAGTACATTTTGTTGCAATTTACATTTTAAACATAAAAAAAGTATATATTTTAAAAAATAAGAGTCTGGGTTATAAGTTAATTGTGAATAGTGTATTTTTATCATTTTTAATTTTTTTTATGAGTATATATGAATTGAAATAGATCTCAACCATAAATTATTTTATGATAAACATGATATGAATCTACAAGTCCATTGAATATTACTTGAATGAATTATACTTGACTATATCTTTATTCCAAAAAACCCAAGTAAAAGATAAATTTCAAGACTGATTTTAGATACATGTCACATCAGCAACCTTGTTTCTCCTTTATTTGTAGATAAATAGATATTTAATAGAGAACTAGAAGGAAAAAAAAAAAAAAGAATTAACTGAATTTTTGCCGGAATGTCTATGTGGTCTTTTTCAGCTCAACCAATTTTCTTATTTCTTGGCAGTGTTCTTTTTTAATAAAAGAATCGGGCAAATATATTCATAGCGACTAGAGTGAATATCTAGTATTCAAAAACTAGCAGTGCGAACTATAAGTCCTTTAGGGTCTAAATAACTTACTCATAAAAATTTTAAAAATGAACTTTCATTTATTTCATAGTTAAACATAACTCCAATTTCTCAATATCATTTTCACTTTGAAAATAAAAATTACTATTTCCTTCATTTTAAAAAGAATGACTTATTTTGAATTGATATAGAGTTTAAGAAAATAAAGAAGACTTTTGAATTTTGTGATCTTAAATTAAAATTATATTAAATGTATCAAAATGTCCTTTAATTTTATGATCTTAAATATGCTATGTAAAAAGTTAAAATTAAATTATTACTAAAAAAAAAATAATTATTATTTTTAAAATAAACTAAAAAAGAAAGTATTTCATTCTTTTTGAAAGGGGGATTAATATTTTTTTTGTGTTTTTTGACAATGAAGCCTGATCAAACACATGGTAATAAAATTTTTGACCGACTCCTAAACATAAGGACCATGTTGTCATTTCGTGTCTCTCATTTGTACGACGATTCCCATTTCCCAGTGTATGAGAAGGTATAAAATTCCCACAACACAAAGGAAAAATCAGCGCTTCCCCTTTAATTACTGTTGAAGAAATTCTCCCAAAATTTTGATGAATTGAATTGATTTAACAATATATTCAGCAAAAACCCTAAACCCCTGATTTCAAAATATCTCCAATGATGTTGGGTATTCGCAAATTTTGTAGACAAGTTCACACCTTGTCTCGTGGTGAATATGGCGGCCCTAGTGAGACATTGAAGAAGAAGGTTGTTGAATTGAAGGAGAAGAAGAAACGAAAAGATCCTCGGAAGAATGAGTTATTTGTTCAGGTTCCTGATTCAAGATCATTTCTTGATACTGCTACTATGCCCATGATACTCACTGTTGTTGGCACCGCACTTTTCGCTAAACTCCTTATGATGGTATGTATAACAGCTTGTTTGTATTGTTATTGTACTATGTTGCTAGTTTAAATACAATGTGTGTTTTCATTGTTACTTTAATTTTATTGTATCTTATCATTAAATCCATAGTTAGGCAACCACCAAAAGTACCATTTTGTGTAATTGGGTCGTTACCTTCTACTCTTTTTTTTTTTTTTTTTTTTTTCCTCATTTTGTCAATACTTATTGTTTAATAATCTTATTTTATCCTGTACCCTACCCTTTTAATAGTAACTCTACCCGTTACCCTACTTTTCTTGTAGGTCTATCCTTTAAATTATTGATGTGTGACATTATTTAACGCTAGAAAACAATACAATCTATCCAAATATTGTATTTATTAAAACGATACAATATGTAACAACCATCTCGACTCCAACGTACTTCTATTTCTTCTAGTGGGATGCTCCATTGCAGTTTGTGTAAAGTCCTATTTGGCTGAAATTTGAATGATCTTGAAAATGGTCAAAGCACTAATATATTCATTTGTTGGTTGTGATTCTCTATCGGAAACAACCTCTCTACTTCATATGAGGTAGTAGTATGGATTGCGTACACTTTACCCCCCCAGACCCCACCTGATGGGAATACACTGGGTATGATGATGATGATGGTTGTGATTCTGTTGAATTGTAATAGTTGAGTAGACGAGAAGCTTGGGGATAATGATACTTTAAAAAGTTTAAGTTTGCTTCATAGTTAGAGTGGTGTGTGAAATAACATGAGATCATTTCATTGATATTCACAATCTTAACAGGAGAACTTCTTGACTTCTGTAATGTACCAAAGAAACCAAACCTCAATAGTAGAACTGCTTATTTAATGTAGAATACCTTCGGTTTTCTTGGTTGGAATAAATGCCACTTATTTCTATTTATATTCATTACAATGTAAAACGAACTTAAGTCGAATCTTGTTGATATTGATTGAGGAGTTTGATGGAATTTAGCTGATTGAATCCACAAACCTCAAAATCTCCGTCGTGAGTACTTTTTGAATTTTATTCTACGGGTAGGGCTGTGTGGGACTTGAGTTAAGAACTAAGATATTTTCAATTCTTTGGTGTAGTACACTTGCTTGTATGTTTTACAATATAAATCAGCTGAGTAGCTTATAAGCTACAATTGTGTCTACATGCAGTATGATGACTCGAAGTCTCAAGAAATGATTGAGCGAAAAATAAAGAATGCACCTGCTGGTCAAGGGACAGTTAGGATGCTTACCCGCGAAGAATGGGAATCAGTTCAGGAAGTGCGACCAAGAACTCCGTTTGAATCTAAACTAGCCCGTCCGAATGCAAGGCTAAGGACAGGGGAACCTTTGAAGATGGTAAATGCATTAATTCTTTAACCTTTCATTCATCTGGTGGTAGGTATTTTTCCTGCCAACATTTTAGAGAACAAACAACGTGGGTCAGAAAGTTTCCTATAGTTGTAGGACTTTCAGTCTACTAGTGGGAATGCTTTTTAGTAGGCTATCATATTCACCATAATGACCATAATGGTGTTGTAGTGCATAGAGGTTTATCATTATGGTCACATTTGCTTGCTTGTGGGCCCAGAACAACGCATGTCAACCTTAGTGCAAAGTGAAGGTGTTAGATTGCTAGTTAAGTTTCTATACTAGTGATATTCTAGTATTCGACATGGGTTAGATACAAGATATTGATTTTCACCTCAAGTAAGTGTGTATTGTACTAATTATCATGAAGTTATTAATACATCTTTTCTGTCCTCATAGTTTCTCACATGCTATCAGAATCTTTTATGATCTTTCCTGGTGGGCGTCACTCTTATTTACCGTGCCCATTTCGTAGTGTCATGCCTAATTCAGTGATTGTTCTAATGGCACCGCGCCTATTCCTGGTGATCGTTATGTAGCATTTTGCATTTTCTGGAAACCTTTTCAGTGACTCCTCAGTCCTCACATCTTTCCAGTGACTTTTTTGGACACACCCTTTTGGTGACCATTCCTGCAGTTACCTGCATTTATTTTCTTCAGCAGTTATTCCTGCAGCACGCGTGTTTTGTCCACTATTCTGCCACTACAATGACTATCTTCTGGCAGTCAAAACTAATATTTTCCCATGACTTTTTGGGTATTTTGCAACAAATTTAATCCATTTCTTTTTGTTTTCTTTAGTTGCAGACATATTATCTAAGTTATAGTTTCAAGAAAATGAAATCTGGTGATTCAGGCCGTGGGGTGGTTTACTTTTATGATTATGGTTACCTTTTCCATTAGACCCACTTAAGTAGTCCACGAGTAGCAGTTTTTATTATTCCATTAGGTAATCATGTTAAC
Source organism: Capsicum rhomboideum (assembly GCA_031232105.1). Taxonomy (NCBI): domain Eukaryota; kingdom Viridiplantae; phylum Streptophyta; class Magnoliopsida; order Solanales; family Solanaceae; genus Capsicum; species Capsicum rhomboideum. The sequence continues at coordinate 122,020,411 of CP124712.1, read as the reverse complement.
TTTATCTCTCGGTCTTTCACTTGCGGATCGTGTGTGCTGACTTGGGACTTTTTGCTCGTACCTCTTTTAATTGTTAAAGTTTATGGCAATCTTATCAAAAAGCTTACGCTTTTAGAGAAACATGCTTTTATTTACTTATTGTGTCTTGAACCCGCCCTCCACACCCCCAACCTCCCACGCACAGACCTGATTCTTTTTCCTTGGTCAAGCTCATGAAAATTCTTTTTGACAATGAGTGATGTGATACTCTGACCCAGGACCCCTTGTTTGCTCAGATACCATGTTCGCGTGTGTGACCACCTAATCAACAATTTTAATCTTTTAGAGAAAGTACACTTTTTTGAACTTAACTATGTTTTCAGCATTAATTAATCTATTTGTTTACTATTTCCTTTTTCCGGTGTTTTTCAATTGTCATATCTGTTAATGGAATCCAAACCATGGCAACAAGAGTAGGTCAAGCTACCCATCTTCCCTCTTTGACTTTAAATTCAATATAATCATTATTAATTAGTTTCTTATTCCATGTTACCTTTATCACAAAAATTACTTGCTTATACCAATCACTTAAATGTTTACTAACTTCTTTTAAATATGTTTATTTTCATAGAGGACTACATTAGGAACTGATTCTTAGTACCAGATGAGAGTCACAGGGACCTTTTATTTCAACTTTTCAAGATCACCTATAGTTTGTCCTAGTACGATATTATTCTATAAACTGTGGATATCCTAATTTATCTTAACTTCAAAGAATGATACTTGATTTGTCTCTTTTGAGTTTTGTCTATCTTAGGATGTTAATTGTTCAACTTGGTAAAGCATGTATGTTCTCTAACTTGTCGTCCTGATGATTGGAAGAAAGTCTCCTTTCTCTTTAGTTAAATATGACGTCTGGGATTTAAGAGCAATTTCACTTTTGGTTTCCACTGCTTTGTCAATGTGACGTCTGGGCTTTTAGGAGTCGATTCCAATTTTGCTTTCCACTACTTTGTTGGTTTTATTAATGAGTTTCAAGATGCCTGAATTTTCTTGATGAAAATGAGTATGAGTTGTTTTTAATTTTCCGGACCTTATTTTTGGGCTAAATTACAAATTCAGTTTAGGTCTCTGTTCACAGTTACTGACGTGTACCAGAATGTTTTTTTTTTCTTTATTTCAGCAGTTTATGAACTCCTATGGAATTATTTAACTAACATCTAGTTCTTATAACTAGAGTAGATTTAATGTGATCTCATGTTACATTATGCGGACCCATTCTTTTTTGATCCTTCAAGAAAAAGATTCATTCTCTTCATAATACTATTCTCATATCTTGTTGTTCGAGTACACCTTCCTCTATAATAAGAATCTTGTTTCACATTATGTTTTATTCCCATATTCGCCGCTATGTTCCCGTTAATTGTATACCTTTCATTTACTACCTTTCCAGATTCTATCATCAGTACTTCTCCTCCATCCCCTTCCTCAAACATCTTACTCTCGACTTATCATTGTCGTTACTGATGCAACATTGTCAAATGATTCATGCCTGCACCAAATCCTTCTTTTATTGTGGACCTGCTTCCTCCCGGCATTCCTTCGTGGCTTTCCAAAGACGGATTGTCTCTATTTAACCCCAACCCATCTAGACCTTGTCCCCATCTGTCGTAACCCCATTGTGTGTTTCTGCTGCACCTTTCAGTGAATTAAAAGTTGAAGTCCTTTGTCACTGTTATTATGAATGTGTACTTACTCTGGTATTGTTGACAAGATCAGAATGTGAAACTGTGTTAGTGCTTTTGTGAGGTCTCTTACTAATTGTAATTGACCTGTCATAAGGTCTTTTGCATAGATAGATCCAAAGGGTCCAGATAAATTTTCACTAAATCCTTGAGTCCTATAGTTTAGAAACCTCCTCATAAGCTTGTTTTTATTTTTTATTGTTAAGCCTCTTCATAGCCTTATTACTTTAGGTCTCCGTGGGATGTCTTGGTATTTGAATGTTGCCACCACTAAGGTGTTTTTCATTGTTGCGGCCTTTTTGCATGGATTTGAAGAACTCACGAAAAGAATAGCTGAATTTGATGTGTGCCAGTCCTTAAGCAGTCCGGTTGGATTTTGTGCATATGCTTTCTGTAGAAAAGAAAATTTAGACAATGTAGTATATCTTGAATTTTCCTATTAATATGGTTCGCCAAGCTATCAGATCTCTTATAATAAGAGTCAGTTTAGGGATGTGTGCTCTCTAGCACTAAGCTAAAAACACAACTCATTGGTTTTTTTATTGTTATGTTATTTACACCTTTAATTGGTCTCAATATTGATTTTACAGGTAGTATTAAAGATAGCTTTGGTTGTCCGTGAGGACTCATATCACCGACCCTGGATAGTTTGGGACTGAGGCATAGTTGTTGTATGAAGATAGTTTTCGTATAACGAACAGTAATACTGGATTGCCGAGCCTTTTTTTTTCTCCTCATAACTCTGCAATAAACCATTTTCAAGCCAATCAACATCTTCCTCCCATCTCACCTGCGGGCACACATGACACATCCTTACACCACAGTTATAAGGAAAAAAAAAACTGCATTCCTTGTGGATTTTTTTGTCGACGGGAGGAAACTTTGTTCTGAGTTTTCTTTGTAAATTGGACTTGGCTCATTCATTTGGATGAGCATAAGCTAAAATTTCTTCCCTTTTTCTTCTCTCCAGTTAAGAATGTCAATATTATGAAATACTAAATATTGCACGAATAGGTACCTTGTAATATGGGAAAGATTTGGAGTCCCTGAAATTGTGTAATTAGGAATAGGAAATAATTTCTTTTCCTTTTCTGTATTAATTGTAAACGCTATTTAAATCTCAACATGCTTGATGAATCAAGCAATTCGTTCTCCTTTTCTTTACATGATGTTGGAGCCAAGGGTTTGGGTCACCAGATTGTTAAAAAGTTCTCTATTTTGTTCCCCCCAAAAAAAAAAGAATAAGAGGAAGAAAGGAAGTTGCAGATCTGGTTCACTGACAGGAGACTACCAGACAAGTTTCAAGTCTCACCTCCCTCTTAGAAAGGCTTCCCCGTTGCCAGCAACCCCAAAACCCCGGCGCTGGAAGCCATGTGTTTGTGTCTCATGTGTGCCATCCATCATCTTCGCCAGAGTTTCATGCATTGGCTTATGGGTCACTTCCCACAAACTTCCTACCGCGACGAGTCTATCAAGGTCGACCGAGTCCCTTGCTTCATCTTCTCTTTCACTTTCTACTGGCTTCAGTTCGATTTTCTTTCCCTAACCTTTTCTTTTTCTTATACTCATCCTAGTGGACCTAGTCCAAGCTTTTCTGTTGCTGACCCGGCCTTGAGTTTTTTCTCCCATTTGAATTGCTTCTTTCCTTTCTAACTTTTTAATCCTCACTGTTCAGATCTTTCTTCTAGTTTGTCACATTCACAATTTACTAATATTGACACACTATCTCCAATCCTCACACTCAATGTGATTGGGATGGTAAAATTCCAGCTATTCTCAAATTTAGGCCAGAAGTAGTAAAAGTGATGAATATCTGTGTTGGAAGTAGTCGCACATCTAAAGGCAACCAGCGATTAAGGCCGTTATGTGATGAAGGCCGATGGAGAACTCTTAGCTATATATTTTAAAACTGGAAGTTTCAATGCCTGGTGAAATATTACAAATGTAGCTTGAAAAGAAATGTCTATCCAAATATCTTCGCCAAAAAAAAATATGTCTATCCAAATAATGGAAGTCTGGAAATATATTGGACTATGGGAGTATGACATAGTCATCGAACTTTCTCTGCTTTGCTTTGGCGTCAGGATTCTGTTGGATTAGGATTGGTGCAATTCTTTTGGTATGTTTTATTTGGAAACTTGTTCCTGAGATCATGCAAGTGCATCTTGTCTTAATCGTCTTAGTTATCTTACAAAGTGGTAATGTACCACTTATTCTTTTGTTCTTCTGATACCTCTAATTATTTCCCTCAATATTCTTCCTGGTTCAGCTGCATGACAAAAATCAAATGACCATGATGTTTCGTTTGATTGCTTATATGCAGGAAGATGTCAAGGATTGGACAATAGATGTTATAACTGATGCACTAACACGAGCTGGAGAATGTGCTAAACGAGGATCTAACTAAATTTTGAATTGATAATATTGGTTAGTAGTTCAATCAAAGCTGCTTCTTATGTACCAGAAAGGCTCTTCAACCTCAGCTGCCCATTTCAACATACCATCTACTATCAGAAATGGAGAAATGCTACCTTTCTTACCAGACAGCAATGGCTAAGCTTATTGCTAGCTGAAAGTGTACTGTGCAAAATTTTAGAACCTCGAAGATCTTCGTATGGTAACAGTAACGTACTTCATTTTTGTGATAATTTCTCTTTACGTTATTTGAAATGGTAAACTTTGGTCAACATACTGAACATTTCCTTTGAACCACATGCCAGAAAATACTGGTCTAAGAAGCCTCATTTTTGAGTGTGCTTCTAGTTGTTTTCGTGAGTATAGTTGGAACTGTTACTTATTAGAGGGAGAATTGCTAATTATTGGTGTTAGTTGGATATTTGGTTTTTGGTTAAAGCGTGTGTTCCACTCAGTTCATATCATATTACATATACAGTTAAAAATCAAACAAGAACAATAAGGGCGTGGTTGGTGTGAAGGAAAATGTCTTCTTAGTGAAGTAGTTCATTTTTTATTTATTTTCTAGTGTTGGTAAGTTAAAAATGTTATCTCACGAGCATTTACAATTTATTTGTTTCAAATTCAAAAATATATTGTTGATAAAATTATAAAAAGTTTGGTCAAACTAAATATTTCAAATATTTATAAGTTGTAAGTTCATAAGTTGAGGATGATCGATTTATGATATTCAATAGATTTTAACTTATAAATACTTGATAAGCTAAAAGGTACTTTGGCAAGTTTGCAAACTTAGCGGAACACCCTCTTATTATATAGCGAACCACATATAGGAAGCTTAAAGGTAAGTTCTAAAGAGTGACAGCCCGACCAGTTATGTTATATGGAGCGGAGTATTGGTCAGTTAAGAACTCCACATCCAAAAGTTGAAGGTGGCGGAGGTGAGGATGTTGAGGTGGATGTGTGGACTGTTGGGTTTGTGTAGAGGTGTGAATAGAAAATGAATAGACACCAAGGGAAAGGGTGTATGTTAAAAGACACTTCTTCACTTTGAATGGTTGTGACCTTTTCAATGGGTTGTGACTTTTCTGAATAAATGTGTTCCCAAATGACACATCTTTTCAAACAGGTATGTTTGCACCTGTTAGTGACTATAAATATTCAGAGACTTAGCCTTATTTCTACTACTAAAAAATTGAAATACTGCTTACAAATAAAAAACATACTGATTTTTTCTTTCATCTTCTGCATTTTTTCTTCAAAGAAATAATAATAAGTTTGATTTACTCTGTTTGTTGAGTTGGCTGAAATTCTGCAATTTCTATTGCCAGTATTGCAGAAAAGTGTTCTATTCTATCCAGCGAGGAATTCATTCAAACATTGGGCAATTGTGAGGGGATTAAATTCTTTAAGAAAACACAGCTTTCTGTGGGCTTAGAACTTAATATTTTCTATCAATTTTCTGGTTCTGTTTTTGAAGGATCAACAAGCTTAAAGAATTTAATTTGTATTTTGTTTACATTTTTTCTGCTTCATCTCTATTTCTGTTTGTGGTTGGAGATTAAAGTTAAAGACTTTCTACTCCACTTTTTAACTCGGTTCGAAGAACATAAAAACTTTATCGAGTTAATAAAGTTATTTCTATCGATTCGAAGAACATAAAAACTTCATTGACTAAATAAAACCACATTGATAGCTAACCAGTTATTGAATTGTGTTTGTGTGTGATCAAACAGAAAAATGGGAGAACCAACTAATGGTGTGATGGATTCTGCAAATGCGGCTACGAATGGTATTTCGTCAAACCGTGTTACTCCCGCTATGTCTGCAACGGAAAAGCCAAAAAAAATTTCGGAAATGATTTCAAAAGGTGGCAACAGAAGATGTTGTTCTATCTGACTACTCTAAGCTTGCAGAAGTTTATTGCGGAGAACATTCCAACTCTACCGGATGAGACTCCAGAGAAAGAACGGTTTATGGTGACCGAGGCATGGAATCACTCTAATTTTCTGTGCAAGAACTATATTAAATGGATCGGAAGACAGTCTATACAGTGTTTATTGCGTTTGCAAAACTTCAAAGAAACTTTGGGACGCTTTAGACAAAAAGTATAAGATAGAAGATGCCGGACTGAAGAAGTTTGTAGCAGCCAAGTTTCTTGAATTCAAGATGGTTGACAACAAATCCGTCATGAATCAAGTCCAAGAATTGCAAGTGATCATACATGATTTACTAGCGAAAGGAATGGTCATCAACGAAGCTTTTCAAGTAGCAGCTTTCATTGAAAAGTTGTCTCCTTCGTGGAGGGACTTTAAGAACTATTTGAAACATAAGCGAAAGGAAATGACTTTAGAGGATTTGATTGTTCGTTTGCGAATTGAAGAAGACAACAAAAATGCAGAAAAGAGAGCAAATGCAAAGCCTTCAATCGCAGGAGCAAACAATGTTGAAACTCCTCAAAAGAAGAAAAGGAGGAAGAAGTCGGATAATGAGAAGGAAACACCCAAGAAGAAAAAGTTCAAAGGAAATTGCTACAACTGTGGCAAAGTTGGTCATATGGCTTCTGTTTGTCATGCTCCAAAGAAAGATAAGAAGAAAGAGCAAGCAAACTTGAATGAAGAAGTAGACAACCTTTGTGCAATGCTCTCTGAATGCAACTTGATGGGAAATCCAAATGAATGGTGGTTTGATTCAGGTGTTACCCGTCATGTGTGTTCCAACAAGGAACTGTTTTCATCTTATACTTCTTCTGAAAAAGGCGAGACCATTTGTATGGCAAATTCAGCAACCGCAAAGGAAAAAGAAACGGGCAAGGTTGAATTGAAGATGACTTCGGACAAGATGGTGACCCTCAATAATGTCCTTTATGTTCCCGAAATGCAGAAGAATTTGGTCTCAACATCACTTCTAGTCAAGAATGATTTTAAGTGTGTGTTTGTATATGATAAAGTTGTAATCAGTAAGAATGATATGTAAGTAGGAAAAGGTTACCTCACCGAGGGCCTCTTCAAACTAAATGTAATCTCTATTGATATGAATAAGATTTCTGCTTCTTCTTACTTGCTTGAGGCAAATCATTTATGGCATGCACGTTTAGGACATGTAAACTATAAAACCATGTGAAAAATGATTAACTTAGAAATCTTACTTAAGTTTGAAAGTAACAATTTGAAATGTCAAGTATGTGTGGAATCAAAGTATTCAAAGCATCCTTATAAGTCGATTGAAAGGAATTCAAATCTCTTAGACTTAATCCATACAGACATTTGTGACATGAAGTCTGTACCATATCGTGGTGGAAAAAATACTTCATAACTTTTATTGATGATAGCACTCGATATTGCTATGTTTATCTGCTTAATAGCAAAGATGAGGCAATTGATGCTTTCAAGCAGTACAAGAATGAAGTTGAAACACAACTTAACAAGAAAATCAAAATGCTTAGAAGTGATAGGGGTGGTGAATATGAATCTCCTTTTGTTGAAATATGTTTGGAATATGGAATTATTCATCAAACAACTGCCCCATACACTCTACAATCCAATGGGGTTGCAGAAAGAAAGACTAGAACATTAAAGGAGATGATGAATGCTTTGTTGATAAGTTCTGGTTTACCACATAACTTGTGGAGGGAAGCTGTTTTAACAGCCAGTCGGATACTCAATCGTATACCCCATAGTAAAATAAAGTCCATTCCATATGAACAATGGAAATGAAGGAAACCCAACTTGAAATATTTCAAAGTGTGGGGATGTTTGGCTAAAGTGCAAGTTCCTAAACCCAAAAGAATTAAGTTAGGATCAAAAACAATTGATTGTGTTTTCATTGGTTATGCAACTAATAGCAAAGCATATCATTTTCTGGTTCATAAATCAGAAAATCCCGACATTCATGTGAATACGGTAATTGAATCAAATAATGTTGAATTTTTTGAAAATATTTATTCGTACAAAAATGAATGTGAGTCGTCTAGTGAAAAATCTAAACGACCCCGGGAAGTGTCAAAGGGAAGTACCCCTAATGAGGAAAGTCCAAGACGAAGCAAACGTCAAAAGACTTCAACTTCCTTTGGTCCTGATTTCTTGACATTTTTAGTCGAGAATGAGCCTCAAATGTTCAAGGAAGCAATGACTTCTCCAGAAGCACAATATTGGAAAGAGGCAATCAATAGTGACATAGAATCCATATTGAATAACATACATGGGAATTGGTTGATCTTCCTCCAGGAAACAAACCATTGGATTCTAAATAGATCTTCAAAAAGAAAATGAAAGATGATGGTACTATTGATAAATATAAGGCAAGATTAGTTTTCAAAGGTTTCAGACAACGAGAAGGTCTTGATTATTTTGACACGTACTCACCGGTAACAAGAATCACATCGATTCGAATATTGATAACGTTAGCCGCCGTGTATGGTCTTCAAATTCATCAAATCGATGTGAAGACAACCCGAAGGGTTTGTAATTCCAGGAAAAGAAAAGAAGGTGTGTCGATTTGTTAAGTCGCTTTATGGACTAAAACAAGCGCCCAAGCAATGGCATGCACAATTTGATCAAACCATGTTGTCAAATGGATTTAAGATCAATGAATGTGATAAATGTGTTTACATCAAGAACACTCCAAATCACATTGTCATTATTTTTTTTTATGTGGATAATATGTTGATAATGAGTAAGGATATTTCCAACATAAATGCTACTAAGCATATGCTTATTAGCAAGTTTGATATGAAAGACTTAGGAGTTGCAGATTTGATCTTAGGAATTAAAATTCTTAGGACTCCTCAAGGTATAGCTTTGTCTCAAACTCATTACATCAACATGGTACTTGAAAAATTCAAGTATTTGGACTTCAAAGTTGCCAAAACTCCAATTGATGTGAATCTTGCTCTCACAAAGAACCAAGGTTAAAGCAAGTCACAATTGGATTATGCAAGAGTTTTGGGAAGTTTTATGTATATCATGAATTGTACGCGACCAGATATAGCATGTGTTATTAGTAAATTGAGTCGGTACACAAGTAATCCCGATCAAACTCATTGGATGGCAATGAAAAGAGTTTTGGGGTATCTAAAACATACTCAAGACTATGCTTTGCATTACAACAAATATCCATCTGTAATTGAAGGATATAGTGATGCAAATTGGATCACCGAGTCAAATGAAGTGAAATCCACGAGTGGATATGTATTTACTCTTGGTGAAGGAGCAATCTCTTGGAAATCATCCAAATAGACTTGTATTGCTCGCTCTACAATGAAATCTGAGTTTATTGCCTTAGATAAGGCCGGTTAAGAAGCTGAATGGCTACAGAACTTTTTAGAAGATATTCCTTTGTGGCCAAAATCATTGGCTCCTATATGCACATATTGTGATAGTCAAGCGGCAATAGGAAAAGCTGGAAATGTTATGTATAACGGAAAGTCACGTCACATATGACAAAGACATAATACCGTTAGACAATTACTTTCTAGTGGAATTATCATAGTTGATTGTGTGAAGTCAAAGGATAATCTGTCGGATCTACTTACAAAGGCCTAACTAGAGAGGCGGTTGATAAATCATCGAAGGAAATGGGTTGATGGCCTAGAACAAGTCATTGTAATGGTAACTCTACCTAGTTAAATGGAGATCCCAAGGTCTAAGTTCAAGGAGATCAAACAAAATTATGAATGACGGTTCAGCATTGTCAAAAATTCAATATATATATATATAAATACATTTCCATGATATGACAATGCTCAAGAAACAAGGATAAAATTTAAGGTTTGAAGCTTTTTAATGGTTTCTAAGTTTGGCAGGTATGACCAAATAGTTTGTCTATAGGATAAAATGTTTAGGAATCACACATGTGAGTGTAAAGTGTAAGCCGCTTCAAGGAGAAAAAGAGTAAGGCCAGCTCTCTACGCACTCATGAAATCAGGACGTGTTCATGGTTGAAACGAACAAAACAATGAGAATTAAGAATGGTTAAGGATTAATTGTGTGACATATGTTGCCTAGGTATACGTGAAAGCTCGACGGTTCAAGGATATCAAATCTATCGATTGATTAAGGATACCCGATGTATGTTCACTATGAAAGTTCAAAGGGAAACCTACTTACCCAGATTCGATTGATCCTTACTTGTAGATCACACAGTTTTTTCATGAATAAATTCATAAAATAGTCATTCCCCATTCAAGTGGGGAATTGTTGGGTTTGTGTTGAGGTGTGAATGGAAAATAAATAGACACCAAGGGAAAGAGTGCATGTTAAAAGGCACCTCTTCACTTTGAATTGTTGTGACCTTTCCAATGGGTTGTGACTTTTCTGAATAAGTGTGTGTGTTCCCAAATAACACATCTTTTCAAACAGGTATGTTTGCACCTGTTAGTGGCTATAAATATTCAGAGGCTTAGCCTCATTTCTACTACGAAAAAAACTGAAATACTGCTTACAAATAAAAAGCAGACTGATTTTTTTCTTTCATCTTCTGCATTTTTTCTTCAAAAAATAATAGTAAGTGTGATTTACTCCGTTTGTTGAGTTCGCTGAAATTCCGCAATTTCTATTGCCAGTATTGCAGAATAGTGTTCTATTCTATCCTGGGAGGAATTAATTCAAACCTTGGGCAATTGTGAGGGGTTAAATTCTTTAAGGAAACACAGTTTTCTGTGGGCTTAGAACTTAATATTTTCTATCAATTTTCTGGTTCTGTTTTTGAAGGATCAACATGGACTTGTCAGGAGAGATAGGGTTAGAAATGAGGTTATTCGAGAGAAGGTGGGAGTGACTTCGGTGGAAGACAAGATGCGGGAAGTGAGGTTGCGATGTTTTGGGCATGTGATGAAAAGGTGCACGGATGCTCCAGTACGGAGGTGTGAGAGGCTGGCTATGGATGGTTTTAGGCGGGGTAGAGGTAGGCCGAAGAAATATTGGAGGGATGTGATTAGGCATGACATGGAGTGGTTACAGCTTACGGAGGACATGAGCCCTGATAGGAAGGTGTGGAGGACGCGAATTAGGGTAGAGGGTTAGTGGGTAGGAGTGCGTCGTTAATAGTAGGGAGGAGTGTTTTGTTTGTATCTGTGCCTGTAGTTTCTTGTTTGTAGTGTTTGATGATGTTTGTGATTTCGAATAGATAGTTTATAGTATTACTTTGTGGGTGTCTTGTTTCTTTTAATATCTAGCGGTGTGTTATCCCATTTTGTTGTTTATTTTTATGTTTTTTGTTTGTTATACTATTATCTGTATTGAGCCGGGAGTCTATCGGAAACATCCTCTCTACTTCATCTGAGGTAGTGGTATGAACTACGTACACTTTATCCTCTCCAGACTCCACTTTGTGGGAATACACTGGGTATGATATTGTTGTTGTACAATCAATCTAGCGACCCCCATTGCCAATCTTTCCCCTTTCTTAGAGCTTATTTGGATATCCACCTTGTAATTGAGTGCAATTACACATTTTTGAATTGTTTATCTGATCAGATAATTAATTGGTCAATATTGTGAAATTGATTACAGTAAAGGAGGAGCAATTACACCATGTAAAATCGATAAATAGTCACTTTTGACACATGCTATCAAATAGTAATTGCCATTTCTAAAGCTATTAACATTTAGCCAGTGCTTTAACATAACTTTTTTTTGGATAAAAGTATTTTCAACTGAAATACGGACTAACTCCGGCAATCTGCATGTGAAATCCAAACATGCTATGCTAGAATTCAAAAATCTCCTACATGTGAAAGCTCAACATCATATTCTAGAGTTCGGAACTCATCAACGTGAAATTTCTACATACTGTGTTGGGGTTCCAAACCTATTTTTTTTTTTAAAATCCCCCTTTCAATTTTTATCGAAATACATAAACGTGCCCTTTAACTTGACTCTCATATAACATTTATGCCCTTCAACTTTAGATGTGCACTAGTATGTACTTAAACTTGTATAAAGTTGAACAAATAGACACATGCGTGATGCGTCCTATGTGACAATATCGCATCTTACGTGGTGTCCTACGTGTATTATGCCACATAGGACGAGCGTGTCTATATGTTTAACTTTATTCAAGTTTAAGTGTTTTCTTGTATACGTCCAAAGTTGGAGGACATAGATGCAAGCTGACGCCAAGTTAAAGGGCAAGTTTATATATTATGAGACATGTTTCGAACTCCACGACAGATTCATGGAGTGTCAACTTATCAAAACATGGGCGAACTACTTCCTTTCACATTTCACTCATGATACCTCTTTTGAATTCTAAGACAGTAATTATGAAGTTTAAACTTGTAGAAGTTAAAGCTCTAGTACACTGTCTTGAGTTAAGAAAAAGTATTATAAGTGAAATAATTTTTTGGCGCATTATTACATATAATTTATTGCACCCATCTTACCTATTTTAATATTTATATATTTTTTATTATTTCAATTCATGATATTTATTTTAAATTTTTAATCATTTTCCACTCATGATACATACTTCAAACTCCATGAAAGCCTCTGAAATTTGGACCATTATAAGTTCAAACTCCATATCAAGATTGAAACTCAATCAACAGTTGCTAGAGTTTGAACCCTCATAAATTCAAACTCCAATAATCATTTATGAAGTTTCAAATTTAGGTTCGTAGCCGGGTGGGATTGTTTAGTATATTTTGCTAGAAGTAATTTGTTTAGATATTATTTTTCACATTAAAAGATGTTACTTTTGAATTATATTTGAAATAGTGGCAAAATTTTGATTGTAGTCTCAAAAATTGATTATTCTACCTAATTTTACAATTTCACTCGCCAATTCACGAGGAGATGGATGTGAATTGTTGATAATTATATAGTATCAAGATGCTAAGCCAAACTATAAAAAATTGAAAGAGGGTGATGGAGATGAAGGTGAGGAGGGGCGTGGAAATACCCATAACCAGTTCGTATTCATGCCAAGATGCTCAATTAGAGAAGTCATTAATTTGGTAAGAAGATTGGTAGAACAGTACAAAGAGGACTTACACATGGTGTTCATTAACCTAGAAAAGGCTTACGATAAAGTTCCAATGAAGGATTTTATGGAGATGGTTGGAGGTTATAGGTGTAGTTACAGTGTATATTAGGGAAATCAATGTATATTAGGGAAATCAATGACATGTGATAGTGTATTTGAGCATTTTAATATTATTATATTAATATGCTGCACCAACGTTAGTGGCAGGGAGTGACCTTTTGTTTTCTTATAACTGCTATAACCCATGTCGCCACTTAGTCCTATAACCCATGTCGCCACTTAGTCCTTATAATTCATGTGGCAACTTCACATTTTTTAAGTCTTTTCTTTGCATTGATGATTGCCTCTCCTATATATGTAGAGAGTTTTGCATATTTTTTGGAGTATAAGGATAGAATAAGGAAAGAACAAGAAATGAACTAGAATAAAGAGAGTTCATAAAGTTAGTAAAATAGAGAGTTTATTAGTTGAAGGGAGGTGTTCTTTTTTGTGGAGCTTTGAACTCAACTCTTGTCCAGAGTTTGTTGAGTTGCACTTAGTGAGAAGGCTGTTATATCCTGAAGGGGACAAGTCAAGAAGATTACTGCTGGATCGATAAAACATTTGCTGTAGTGGGCTTGAATCTCCTTAAAGAGAGCGAGATATCCGCGCCTCAGCCAAGAAGAAGAATATATTTTTATTTTCTTCATTTGTATTTTTTCAATTGTAATTTTATTGTAATTTCACCAACAATTTTAAGGAGATTCAAGCCCAGTGTGAAAAATCCGCGGATGTCAAGATGGGAGATCTTAACAAGACATCCTGGTTCAACGGTACTCATTTCAAGAGGTGGAAGGGTGAAATGCTTTTCTACTTAAGTCTTCTCAATGTCTCTTATGTGTGAACTGAGAAGAATCCAAATTAATTAGATAACTCTTCCATGAATGATGATCAACTTATTTCTCTTCAAGAGAAAGTTGAAAAGTACAATGGTGACTCCTACAAGTGTCAGTATTTTTTACTTAATTGTCTATCTGATAAATTTTATGATTATTATGATAGAACTTACTCTTGTGCAAAGAAAATTTGAAAAGCATTGCAGAGTAAGTATGATACCAAGGAGGCTGGAGCCAAAAAATATGCAGCTAGCAGATTTTTCCGTTTCCAAATGGTGGACAACAAATCAGTGGTAGACCAAGCTCAAGACTTTATAATGATTGCTGGAGAGCTCAGATCTGAGGAAGTCAAAATTGGAGATAACCTTATTGTTTGTGGCATAATAGATAAACTTCCACCTTCTTGGAAGGAGTTTCAAAAAACTATGCGCCATAAACAAAAGGAAACTTCTCTTGAGACTTTAATAATGTGAATCTGCATGGAAGAAGAAGTAAGGGGCCAAGATGCACTTTTGCAAACAGAAGAGAACAACATCACACTGAAGGTAAATTTAACTACTTCAAATAATGTCACCCCTAATGCTAACAAAAATACTTCTTTGAAGCCTAAGAAGAAAAAATTCAAGAAAAATAATGGTACACATCCCAAGGACATTAATGGTGGAAATAACCAAGCCAAAAATCAACATGTTCAAGAAAAGCGACCGTGCTTTGTCTGTGGCAAGAGTGGGCATATTGCTCGATTTCGCAAATTTCAGAAACGTGGGCCTACACCTCAGGCAAACGTTACCGAAGGACCATTTGTGGCGATGATAACAGACATAAACATGGTGGAGAATGTTGATGGATGGTGGGCTGACTCTCGTGCAAACCGTCATGTTTGCTATGACAAAGACTGGTTTAAAAAAATATACTTCTTTTGAGGAGCCCAAAACCATCATGCTTGGTGATTCTCACACCACTCAAGTGCTTGGAAAGGGAGATGTCGAATTGAGTTTCACTTCTGGAAGGGCATTGACTTTAAAAGATGTACTTTATACTTCTTCCATGAGGAAAAATTTGATGTCTAGTTTTCTTCTTAATAAAGCAGGCATCAAACAAATTATTGAATCTGATCAATATGTAATTGGGAAAAATAATATTTTGTGGGAAAAAGGTATGCTTGTGATGGGATGTTCAAGCTGAATGTTGAAATGAATAAAACTTTTACTTCTGTTTATATGCTTTCTTCTACTAATTTTTGTCATGCTCGTTTGTGTCATATTAATGATCGTTATGTGGGAATCATGAATAGTTTAGGATTAATTCCAATGATCAAAAGAATTTTGAAAAATGTGAGGCTTGTAGTAAAGCCAAAATCACAAAAGGCCTCATTTTCAAGTTGAAAGAAAAACTGATTTATTAGAATTAGTTCATACTGATATTTGTGAACTTGGAGGAATTTTAACTCGTGTAGAAAATAGATATTTTATTACTTTCATTGATGATTTTTCTAAGTTTACTTATGTTTACTTGATGAAAAATAAAAGTGATGCTTCTGAGAATTTTAAAACTTTTCTCCATGAAGTTGAAAATCAGTTTAATAGAAAATTAAAAAGAATAAGAAGTGATAGAGGCCGTGAATATGAGTCAAATGAATTCAATTCTTTTGTTAGATCATTGGGTATAATTCATGAAACTACTCCTCCTTATTCGCCTGCATCTAACGGTGTAGCAGAAAGGAAAAATAGAACTTTGGTTGAGTTAACTAATGCCATGTTAATTGAGTCTAGTGCACCTTTAAACTTTTGGGGTGAAGCTCTTTTGACTGCTTGCTATGAGTTGAATCGCGTGCCTCCTAAAAAGACCAAATTAACACCTTTTGAATTGTGGAAAGGTCACAAGCCAAATTTGGGATATCTAAGAGTTTGGGGTTCCTTAGTCTATGTAAGGTTAATGGATCCTAAAATCTCTAAGTTGGGTAAAAAAGTTACTAATTGTGCTTTTCTGGGTTATGCTTCAAATAGCACAGCCTGTAGATTTTTTAATCTCGAAGATAGTATTATAATAGAATTTGGTGATTCTATTTTTCATGAAAATAAATTTCCTTTTGATTTTGAAAATAGTGGGGGTCAAAGGATTCAAGAAAATATTTTGCCACTACCTAGTTCTTCTACTTCTATTTTGAAAAATAAAGAAAATGATGATTTTGAGTTAAGAAGAAGTGAAAGAGCTAGAGTAGAAAAAGATTTTGGTCTTGATTATTATGTTTTTAATGTTGGAAATGACCCTCTCACTGTAAAAGAAGTTTTATCTTCACATGATGCTATTATTTTAGAAAGAGGCTGTAAATAATGAAATGGAATCACTAATTTCCAATCAAACTTGGAAAATAGTTGATTTACTACCGGATTGTAAAACAATTGGGTGTAAATGGGTCTTACGAAAAAAGTTAAAACTGGATGGATCAGTTGATAAATATAAGGCTAGACTAGTGGCTAAAGGTTTTAAGCAACTAGAAGGTCTAGAATTTTTTGATACTTTTTCTCCAGTAACTAAAATTACATCCATTAGACTTTTAATTGCAATTGTTGCAATTTTTGATTTACAAATTCATCAAATGAATGTAAAAACTATTTTTTTAAATGGAGACCTAAATTAGAAAATTTACATGGAACAACCAGAGTGTTTTGTTAAAGTTGGCCGCCAAGAAAGCAAAATATGTAAACTTACTAAATCCCTATATGGCTTGAAACAGGCACCTAAGCAATGGCATAAAAAGTTTGATTCTTGCATGATTGATAATGACTTTAAAACAAATAAGTGTAATAAGTGCATATATCATAAGTCTTGGAATAATTCGCATGTTATTATTTGCCTATATGTTGATGATTTATTGATCTTTGTATCTAAAATGAATGTTATTGGAGAGACTAAAAATATTCTTAGAAGCCATTTTGATATGAAAGATCTTGGTGAGGCAAATGTTATTCTAGGAATAAAAATTACTAGAACATGTGATGGAATTTTCCTTGACCAGTCACATTATGTTGAGAAAATTTTAAAAAAATATAATTTCCTTGATTGCAAGCATGTTGTAACTCCATTTGATTTTAGCGTTCACTTGTTACCTGTTGAAAGTGAAAATGATGTGATAAATCAAAAGGAATATGCTAGCATAATTAGAAGTTTGAGATATGTGACTGATTGCACTAGGCCTGATATTGCATATGCAGTAGGAGTACTTAGCAGGTTTACTAGTAAGCCAGGTAATGAACATTGACATGTTATAACGAGAGTAATGAGATATTTAATTGGGACAAAAACTTGTGGTTTGTTCTATAAAAAATATCCTGCTGTACTTGAAGGCTTTTGTGATGCGGATTGGAACACTTTAGCAGTGATTCTTTATCTACTACTGGTTATGTGTTTACTTTAGGTGGTGGTACTATTTGTTGGAAATCAAAAAAAGCAAACAATTATTGCTAACTCTATCATGGAGGCTGAACTAATTGCTTTAGCTTCAGCTAGTGCGGAAGCGAATTGGTTGAGAGATTTATTATTTCAAATATCTTATTTTGAAAAATCAATTCCTCCTATTTTGATTCATTGTGATAGCACCGCTGCGATTGGTATAGTTCAAAACCGTTATTACAACGGTAAATCCAGACCTATAAGGAGAAAATACACTAATGTGAGATCATATTTGACAAATGGTACCATTAATGTTGATTATGTCAAATCTTGTGATAATCTTGCAGATTCATTGACTAAGGCCTTAGCAAGAGAAAAGGTCTGAAGCACATCGAGGGGGATGGGATTGAAGCCAATAAATTCTTGAGTCATGTGTGAGGAAACCCAACCCGGGGACTAGAGATCCTATAACCAGGTTCAATGGGAAAAATGAATCACATGATGACTTGTTGTGAAAAAAAATGCACTATTTTTTATCCCTCCCTATGATGTGAGTGCATTTTCTTGTAATGATTTGTGAGGTTGAGTTTAAAAAACTCTTAATGATAATCTGTAGCTCGTATGAGTGGGGTGCTAAAATTACAGGAGCACTCTCGACAGATTTTACCTATATGAGTGTGGAAGAAGGTCCCTTCCTATGAGAACCAGGCTCATTCTCAAAGACACTCATGAAATCGGGATAGCACAATGCCGTAATGTGCTGGCTATAAAGCTCATGTCAACACCTTGACAATTATGTGTAAGTAGTGACTTTTTATTTCTCTAAAGCAGTCATAGTTCAAGTCTGAGACCACTACGACTCTGAAGTAAAAATTACTGTTTTACTAAGTGGGGGTTCAATGCAGAGCACAACTTCATTATGCATGGTAGTCTTCCTTCAGCTAGTAGACTCTCTTATTAATATTAAAATGAGTAGGGGATTGATAGTGTATTTGAGCATTTTAATATTATTATATCAATATGCTGCACCAACGTTAGTAGCAGGGAGTGACCTTTGTTTTCTTATAACTCATGTCGCCACTTAGTCCTATAACCCATGTCGCCACTTAATTAGTCCTTATAATTCATGTGGCAACTTCACATTTTTTAAGTCTTTTCTTTGCATGGATGATTGCCTCTCCTATATATGTAGAGAGTTTTGCATATTTTTTGGAGTATAAGGATAGAATAAGCAAAGAACAAGAAATGAACTAGAATAAAGAGAGTTCACTAAAGTTAGTAAAATAGAGAGTTTATTAGTTGAAGGGAGGTGTTCTTTTTTGTGGAGCTTTGAACTCAACTCTTGTCCAGAGTTTGTTGAGTTGCACTTAGTGAGAAGGTTGTTGTATCCTGGAGGGGACAAGTCAAGAAGATTACTGCTGGACCGGTAAAACATGTGCTGCAGTGGGATTGAATCTCCTTAAAAAGAGCGAGATATCCGTGCCTCAGCCAAGAAGAATATATTTTTATTTTCTTCATTTGTATTTTTTTCCAATTGTAATTTTATTGTAATTTCACAAACAACATGTAAGATAGAGTCATGACCAAAATAAAGACCGTAGAAGGAGGTTCAGATTGCTTCCCAATTTTGATAGGATTACACCAGGTAGGGGTGTACATAGGTCGGGTTGGTTTGGTTTTTTATTAGAAAAAATCAAACCAATCATGCCGGTTTATTAAATCTATAAACCAAATCAAACCAACATAAAATTGGTTTTATCAGTTTAGGTTAAAGTCGGTTCTTTCAGTTTTTCTCGATTTTTTTCTTATAATCTTTAGTTTTTACAATTATATTGTGATTGAAGACAAAATCAAATATATTTTCACTAATGTGATAGTGGAAAACCAAAATTATGAAAAAACGAGGAATGGAGAACTCTCTTGAAACTAAAAAGTAAGTTGAAGAGTGAAACGTTTTAGGTTTTAAGTTTATATTAGTGAATAGGTCCGCGCTTCGCGCAGTAATAAAAAACTCATTAACTTTACAAAATATTTTTTTATTTAAAAATTTAAATATTTGAAGCAGTTTATTCTTCTTCAAATTCAAATAAATTAGATTAACACTTGTCGAATGTTTTCCTCTAATTTGAGTTTTATATTAGTAAAGTACTGGTGAAGCTAAAAAAAAATAATCCAAAAATTAAATGTTCTTGAAAAAGTATGTAAAGGAAGAAACAAACTTGAAGAATAGTTGATGCAGAATATACAGCTTACAATAATTCTTTCCGTTATAGTTGAGTTTGATGTGTCTTTTATCATTTAGAATCCATCTACCCAACCTAATCTTTTAAATCAATTAAAATATTTTTATAATTCCTTCCTTTCCTCTTTATTTTGGAATACTTTTTTCCTCCCCCTCCATCCCCTCGGCCTAAATTATTTTGAGGGAAAAAAATTGCGCGTTTACCATTAGGACTTTTGTGAACCATTCCAGTAATATTAAAATAAAATAATTATCAAAATATGTAAGTGACAAAAAATTCAACACAAGCCAAAATAAAAATTAATCATTAATGTTCACCTTAAAAGTAATAACGAAATAAATAAGTTCCTAACAATTCATAGTTCTTGTGTGAATACCAAACTTTAGATCTTGCAATCAAAGATTTATCTTGTGGAAAAAAGAAGGACGACCGAGTACATAATATTTCAAGTAGTAGCCGATTTCCGACATAGACTATTTTCTTCCCATCAAAAGATGCCTAAGAACTATATTAATATCAATTAAATTAGGACACAAATTAAAACTTAAAGTTCATGGCATGTAACGGGATGAGGATAATCATTCATTTTTTATAAAGTTGTAGCTAATCTTGTAGGCATAACTCAATTCGTGTTAAAAATTAATAATTATGTAATAAAAACATTCTTGATATAAATCATATAAAAAAATTAGGAGAGACACAAAGGAAGAAGATACTACACCACTAATCCAACTCTTTTTTGATTGAAAGTGGAAGAACGTTCTTTACGAAGCTTAAATATATTTAGTCAATGAAAACATTGTACTCCCAAGAAATGACAACTTGACTTGGAACATACACTTGCTCCACGCGCCACCGTCCTCGTGATAGACAATATAATATCCAAGAAGATCAAAGTGCAAAATTTATGATAACCTATAAAAGCACAATCTTAAAAAAAATGATTGAGAAGATCAAAATTTTAAGACACTACAAGTCAAAAGCACAATGAGAAAAAAAAAAAAGAGAATATCAAACATTTAAAAACTTACAAATCCCATAAGCACAAAACTGAAAAAGAAAGACATTTATGGAGAAGTAGTGTGACACAAGGTAAACAAAATGGATGAATAATTGTTAGTCTTACATCTCAATACGCCCAGAGTAGCAAG
This sequence comes from Capsicum rhomboideum, assembly GCA_031232105.1. Classification (NCBI taxonomy): domain Eukaryota; kingdom Viridiplantae; phylum Streptophyta; class Magnoliopsida; order Solanales; family Solanaceae; genus Capsicum; species Capsicum rhomboideum. The sequence continues at coordinate 121,999,625 of CP124712.1, read as the reverse complement.
TATACGTAAATTTTATAACCATGTTATCAATTTCCATTGCTTTTCACCAAAGCATCAGACTTCATTTTATGAAGAATGGTGGACATCTCTTCACGCTGCTTCTTTTCTCTCTATTGATGTCAACTTCCTTGGCCTCCTTAATGTACGTTTGTCTGTTTCGACCTTAGAAAGTTCACTAATCCTCCTGATAATTAAGATTAAATGTAATTTATCTTGATTATGGGAACGGTGTAGTTCCGACTTCTTGTGCTAGTGCATTTTGTATGTATTGAACGGGACCGAGCAGAGATAGATGTTTTAGACTGACTGGCAAAAAACATATTCTCTAAACTATTAAATTTACTTATATTCTCAATCTTAATATAACTATTATGAGTTGTATCTATTAATTATCGTTTTGATTTATTAAAAGGTGAGATCCTGAGATGGGTCAATATACCTGGTAGATTGGATGATAATAATATATATTGGTGAAATAATAAGTTAGTTGATAGAATCCATATCTCAGTATAGAGATTGATGATATGCCTTTTTGACAAGCTTATAAGTTTTCATTGTGTCAAATCTTGCAAGTGGATTTTATGAATCCGACACATGAAATAAGTTAAGCAGTGCTCTAAAGGAAATTAATCATTAGATTGAATTCGTCAGTAATTTAATTTATTGATTAGTATCTGTAATCTTAACATGGGGAATTACATAAGTGTTTAATGGGGAATTTCACAATAAAAATAGAGGAGTGCAATTATAAATTTCTAGTGGAATGATTTGTAATTTATTATGGTAAGAATAATTCAAATCAGAATTTTGAATTATTTCCATAATAGGAAACCTCAGTAATTAATTCGGTGGTCCTTTAACTAGAACTCGAAATCCTATTTTCTAGGGGAAAGGGAAGAAAGCAAGCATTTGTTATCTTGTCAGAAAACAAATGGGTTTTTGTTATCCTTTTTGGACTAGGAAAAGTATCTCTATAAGTAAGGATTCTCCTGACCGAGAAAGATGATCAGTTCTCTATTCGATACTTGTCCATCCAAGTATTGAGAGAGTTCGGCTGTTAATTTGGGATCACTGCAGGAGACTGTAGAATCGGAGTCGGATTTGGTTGATGATCCACATTCACAAAGACTTGTTTGATGATACGTGTTCACGCTTCAAGAGGTATTTATCGAATTAAATTTCAGCAAGTTTATGTGATCTAGCATAATTGTATGTACTCTAGCATAAACTATGTGTTATCTATTATTCATGTAAGCAGTATGTTTCTGAAATGTTCCGCTTTGCATAATGTTTTCCAATATAAAGACGTTAGAATTAAGAGCAATATATTACACATACGTGTAAAATATTTCCTTGTAAATGAAAGAATCCACAAACATGCTGTACTAACTGAACTATTTTATACATATGTAGCACAACCTAAGATACAGAAGAGCTCGCATGGAAAATATTTGGAAAATGCAAAAGGTTTGATGTCATAAAATGTTCATAGATGTATATTTTTAAACTTAATAAATTGCAATTATAGTTGAAATGAAAGGCCAATCAGTTACATTTGTTTGATGAGATGATCAATTATGAAAATTATTACATGATATAAATATAATTAACTTTCTACCGTTAGAATAATGAGGAAGAAATGGAACACTAACAGATTCTCATTCTTGTTTTGCCTGAATGCCTTCTTCATTTAATTAAGTAAAATGTATTGTTAAATAAATTAATTAATTGAAATCAGAAACTTTTAAAGTTGAGGTTACAGTGATATAGTACTTTAATTTAAAGATAAATACATGCTCAAACATATATAACTAGCATGTATAGAGTAAACTTAGTTACCTCCTAAAGTGTAACCATTGTGTATGAAAATTGAAAACCTAATTTATACCTACTTTCAATCATATCTTGACCAACCCCGTTTCAACTCATAAGCTACGTCAATATTTGGTCGTCTTAAATAAATGAACATTAGAATTTTTTCTTTTATATATTACAGGTTCCTAATTTATATATCCATTTAACAAATTCTCTCGATAATGTGTTCTTTGTAAATCAAAAGAATAATAACAAACCTATAATGGATCATCAACTGATAAGATGCCATTATATCTCTTCATCTTTGCTTTTCTTTGTTCCTTTGAATGTTCATTCCAAAATGAAATTTTGCAAACAAATAATTAACTTAAGCAAAACATAACTCCATCACTAAGTAAATTTTTTGTCTTAGGGCCCAATTAGTAATAATCCTTTTTCTTTTTCTTTTTTTTCAAAAGCTTGTCTGGTTACACACTGTTTCTATTTTTCACTTCGAACTTGAGAAGAAAAATTAAGTTTTTGCCCTCACAAAACAAACTTCTTATTCAAGTGAATACATATCTAGGAACAACTTCAAATTTCAATATGCTTTTTCATTTTACCCACCTTGTCTCAACTAAAATTGACAATCCAACTACGTAATCTAAGTCGGGACTAAGATGGTATTACCTTTTTATCATTGCACAAAGCGTGCGATCGGAGTTTGAAAGGAGCTGATTATCAATGAGCCTCTCGACTGGCTCATTGATGGAAACGAGAATTGATGCAAATCTTGTATTGACTTCAACAAAGAAAAAAGGATTGAAATCAAAGGCAACCTCTTCTTGTTTATGTGGAAAATACAAAGAATGTTGATCAGAACACCTTCGAAAAGAAGGCAAAACTACTTTGTCAATCACAATACTTCGGCATGAGTTGTAAACTTGAGAAACTGTAATATTGCTTCTAGGTCAGCATAATGATGAGAATATAACAATATTCTCTTCATTCAAAATTTGTTTGAGTGGCTGATGGTCTTCTTTAACCGATGGCTAATTCATTGTTGATTTAATTGTGCATCTCTTGGTTTTCTTTGCGTGATGAGAAAATATTAAAGTAACAATTTTTTTTAATTTTAATTGTTATACTTATTGTGATTTGGATTTAATGTAAAAGACATGAATGCTCAAGTTTAGAGCTTGAGAAACTGTAGTATTGTATCATATGTAACGATATTAATTACAAACTGTTTGAATTGAGAGCATTAATGTACTGTTGCTTCACTTCTAATTCACCCATGTGAACATGTAAATAAATGAAATTTATTTAATAGACATTTTTATTTAATAAAATTGGTTCATGAATGGGTCCTTTAGTTATTACATGACATAGTGGAGAAAAATATAGTTGTTCTATTCTTGTTGCAGTTTCATTGTTTGGCCATGGTTATACGAAAAGTTTGGGAGTAATAACTATTCTTAAATCATATACTTTGATTCAATGGAAGGTAAAATATTACTATTTAATATTTATTTAAATATTTTATTATTTTTAATTTAGTGTAGGGTTAAAATGGTAATCTAACTTTTCACTTTGAAGCTTCCCACTTTTAGTATAACTAGTTTAGTGTGCCTGCGTTGCACGTGTATAAAGCGTTAATTAAGAATAAGTGTGTATAAAAAATAAATTATTGTGTGTACTTTATTTTATTAAGTGCAAAAATTTTAAAAATATAATGTACAATTTGGAAGATAAAAAAATATAGTTAATTAAAGAGGAACATGATAAATCATCGTCACACTAATAATTAAGGAGCAAAATTAAATTTAGCCAAAAATATATTTCCCGTTTAAATTTATTCTATGTAATCTTTTTTGTAAGTTGAGATGTTCTGAATTAATGACAACCATAGTTAATACATTTTAAATAGTATATATTTAGTCATTATACTTATTTCCTAAGTATAAAAGCACTTTGTTTTTAATGAAAAGTTATTTTTATTCTCCAAATTGTACATTTTTATCAAAATTGAGGGCGTATTATGCACCCTTTTTAATAATAAAAACTTATAAAAATATGACTTGCACGTATTTTAATTTTCCCTTCTGCTATAAGATAAGATATTAGAACTCACTTTTTGTTAATAAGACTCAAAATACCAGGTCAAATATTTATTATTGATTATTTTACATTGCAGAAAAATTAAATATAATAAATTAACATTAACATAAAATACCAACATGAACCAAAATAAACAAAAGGATAAGAAAGAGCAACATACAAAAATAAAAATTTAAGACCCCTTTTAAAAATACAAAATATAGATACTTCTTCGGACTGCCTCTATCTCTATAGATGCCTGCCATTGCCAATCAGTCACACCTCCTCAATGAGGCATCTACACTCCTCCTCCTCACATGCTCAAACCATCTTAGTCTCGCTTCCCTCATCTTGTCCACAGCGGAGTCACTTCTACCTTGTCCGTATCTCATCCTTCTTAATCTTGTCTCTCCTATTATGACCACACATCCACCTTAACATTCGCATCGCAATAACTTTCATCTTCTGGACATGAAAGTTTTTAACAGGCCAACACTCTGCCTCATACAACATAGTCGGTAACAACCACTCGATCTGTAGAACTTATCTTTCAGCTTATGTGGTGCATGCTTATCATACAAGATCCCAGAAGCTAGCCTCCATTTCTCCCATCCCGCACCAATATAATACGATGTGTGACAGTCTCGTCGATCTCGCTATTACCTTGAATCAAATATTTTAGGTACTTGAAACATTCTATCTTAGAGATGACTTGAGACTCAAGAGCCTTACTTCCAAATTGATCTTAGTGCAACATCACTAAACTTACATTACAAATATTCAGTGTTGGTCCTGCTCAACCTAAATCCTAAATTCATATCTCCTATACTTAAAAGGAAAAATATAATAATCATAATGACCTTATTTTTTGTCACCTCTTTCAATTTTTTCTGATCAAGACAATACTACTTGATGATATAGTTATCACAAAAATTAAAGGGCTACAAGACACTTTCTTTGGTTCATAAAATTTGGAGTAAGAAAATAATTAGAATTGAATTTACTTGTGATTAATGAATTAAAACTTAATGATAAATTTAAAAATATTTTGGTTATCTAATATTTGTTTCAAGCTACATTTTTGTTTTTAATCTTTATAGCAATTCAATTTTTTATGACAAAACATTTTTTATAATTTTTCTCGTACAAACATTATTTTCTGATATATTTGTCTAACAAATTTTCTTGGTACAAATCAAAATAAATGACATTCATACTTTCTTTAAAGCAATGTATATGCGCCTAGTATAAAACATATACTTTATTTTTAATTTGTAATCAGCTTCATTCAGTTCTTTGTCAATAATATCTTAAGAAAAATTGTGGAACATTATAAATATTTAATATCAGATTATAAATTAAACTAAATATAAAATAGATTTCCTTGAGGATAATCGGTCTTAGCACATAGAATACAACTCTTGTTGGTGTAATAATTTATTTAAGAGCTACTCAATGAATTGGTTTTTCAATTCTGTGAACATACTCATTTATATATGCCAACCTAATTTTAGTTTTAAACAGCTTCAACGTCTTAGAATTTAGTTATCATGAAGTACCTTTTCAAGGAGTTAAATTATTTATAATTGCAATTTTATTTAACATGGAGTAGACATTTCGAATCGCAAGAAATTTTATTAATATTGCGCTTAAGTTATTAATTTGATATATAACTATAAATTTATAACCTCCTCAATGTTACTCCTTATTTATCCCTTTTTAGGACAAATAAATTCACATGACAACCACTAATGAATTGCTTACTAACAACTCAATACTCAAAACATCTTTGTTTAGATTTTTCTTTTCTCTCTAAGAAGGTATACAGTAAGTCAAAGCATAACTGCCTATTAACCTTCTACCCTAATCTGTGACCTCCATATCCTCCTATCAATATACCAGTACAAAAAAGAATATCAAATATCTTAAAATATTTATACTACAGGCACGCAACAATATTAGAACTAAATTGCACATAAAGGTTACGATGTTACTGTAGACAGTAAAATTCGCGACCGAGAAAATAATAATCGGGACAAGAAAAATATTGCAACAATCGTTTATTGATTTCAATATGTGAGTGCTACAATCTCTATGAATTCTAAATATAAATTCAAGGGCTTCGAGCTTGATCTTGAATTTTATGAACTTGAACTTGATTTGTGGATTTAATGAACTTGATCTTGACTTGTGAATTTGGATTCAAGGGCGTTTGAGCTTGATCTTGAATCTTCGTCTTGATCTTCAGTTGTTTATGACCTTGAATGCTTGAACTTGTAGCTTGTAGAGAAATTTGTGGTGTTTGATCCACGAGCTCTCTCTTGCTTCTTGTTCGAATTGTTGGTCCCTTTTTTGGATTATGAGGCCCCTATTTATAGTTGTGGAAAGGGAAGAGTCATGGTGAAGATGGGCTTTTTCTGGCCAATCAGATGTAAGTGACATGGCGACATTCGATTGGCCTTTGATTTCACTAGGCATGTTGCATCATTTTGACACATGGTGTGATCCTATTGGCTCCTTCGCTTGACTTGGCGTGCCACGTCATTCGACACTTGGCGCCAAATTGGGCCTCTAGAATAAGATGACATATTGGGCCTAATCAAGTGGGCTCATTATTTGTAGCCCAAATTAATGGACTAGCCCGATGAATTTTGGACTTTAATTAAATCCATATTTATTGGACTTAAATAATTAATCCACCATATTTATTTGGACTAATATATTTAAAATTCATATGATCACAAATACCCTCACTTCGAGACTTGTCGGAGATATTTAATCTTTCGAAGACTAGGCTCGAAGTATTGACTTGACTGTTTCCTTGTTTGCACGTCTTCAGAATACTCCTTTTTATTTCGGGAATGAAATTCTTCTACTCCATAACCAATCATTCTCCAATTAGAATTAGGATGTCTATATTCCTACAAACTTGAACTGTCCCAATTCCACTCCAATTAGGCGTATGCCACCTCCTTAAGGACTTGAAAACTTCTCCTAGTTTTATTTCAACAAGGAGACTATTAATGCCTTGCTGCATCTATAAATAGATGGATGCTCTCTATTATTTTGATATTGCAGCATCGGGAGTCACACAAAGGAGAACAATGCCAGGTAATATATTCTTCTCTTTTAATTTTCGTCACTTTTTTTTCAGCCCAGCATGTTAGTGGTAGAAAATTCATATCTCATTGTAGAAATATCGAAATCCTGAACGGTTTAACATTACAGAAATTAGACTTCGAGATCTACAAAATATCCAAAATTCAGAATTAAACTCCTTCAATTTCGTTCTATACAATTTCTTGAAACTTAGGTTTAAATTCTGTCATGCTGAGAATTTCAGATCTGCATAGCTTCACCAAAACTTGCATATCTTGATGTAGGAATGAAGATATCACAAGCCGCTTGATTATTCCAAAACTAGACATCCAGATCTATAATATATACGAAATTCATAATTTAATACGTTCGGTATCTTTTCAGATGTTATCCCCAATTCAACTTTGATTTTGGCGCACCGGCAGTTTCAGATTTGCGCGACTACACCAAAAAATTTGTTTATCAATGTGGGAGTACCGAAATCATGATCCGCTTAATTATATGGATACCATAAACATGCAGCTATAACATATCCAAAATTTAGAATTTAACACCTCCCGGATCGTTCTAGACAAATTTTTGAAGTTAACCCTAAATTCTGTCTCACAGAGAATTTCAGATTTGCATTGTCTCACTAAATAATTTATATCATGATGTCGGACCGTCACCATCAAAAAGGTGTTTTGATTGATGGAAACCAGACTTCAAGGGCTTCATTCTCACCAAAACATCTTGTCTCAAGCCTATCCGCGTTGGTGATGTATGGCTTCCGAGTTTAAAACGTCTTGACAGGTAACAATCTCTCTTCTTCTTGTGCCCCTTTTTTTTTGTGTTGTCTTTTCCTTTCTTCTTTTGCAGGATTGAAACAAATAGCACTCATGAAAGGTCAGCTTAAGGTACGAGAGTTTAACTTTGCCTCCGTCACCTTGAAACCTGACTAGTTCTGCTTCAAGTTTGGTCCCTTTCACCGATGCACTTATGCAATGGTCAACTTAAGGTGCGAGAGTTTAACTTCGCCTCCGTCACCTTGAGACCTGACAAGTTCGGCTTCAAGTTTGGTCCCTATAACCGACGTACCTATGCAATGGTCAACTTAAGGTGCGAGAATTTAACTTCGCCTCCGTCACCTTGAGACCTGACAAGTTCGGCTTCAAGTTTGGTCCTTTTACATAACAAATCCGTGAAAATGTCAGCTTAAGGTGCAAAAGGACAAATTTTTTTCCACCTTAAGGCATGGAAATTTATAGATCTTTTTAAGGAAACCCGTGAAAAGGCCAGCTTAAGGTGCAAAGGGACAAATTTTTTTGTCCACCTTAAGGCATGGAGATTTATAGATCCTTTTAAGGATAACCCGTGAAAAGGCCAGCTTAAGGTGCAAAGGGACAAATTTTTGTCCACCTTAAGGCATGGAGATTTATATATCCTTTCAAGGATAAACCTGTGAAAAGGCTAACTTAAGGTGCAAAGGGACAAATTTCGTCCACCTTAAGGCATGGAGATTTATAGATCCTTTTAAGGATAACCCATGAAAAGGCCAGCTTAAGGTGCAAAGAGACAAATTTTTGTCCACCTTAAGGCATGGAGATTTATATATCCTTTCAAGGATAAACCTGTGAAAAGGCTAACTTAAGGTGCAAAGGGACAAATTTCGTCCACCTTAAGGCATGAAAATTTTGAAGGCCTCAACTTGAAACTTGGAGGTTTTGACGGTTCCACCTTTCAAACTTGGCGGATTTGGAGACTTCAGCTTGCAAACCTGGCAATTTTGACAACTTCAACTTGCAGACTTGGTAGATTTGAGATTTCATCTTGCAGAATTGCTAAACTTTGATGACTTTAGCATGCAGATGTTGTGAACCTGAGACTTCAATGTTACTGACTTGGTGAATTTTGACTTCAACAAGAACGCTTTAATTCGCAGGCTTGGAAGACTTACAACTTCAACTTGTAGGCTCGGAGAACTTGAGGGTCTCAAATCCTATTGCAGAAGCTTACCTTTTATATGGAGCTTTGCCCCCATTGAGTCATGAACATTTTGTGTAATCTCAAAGTTTAATCAGAATATTTGCAAACTTAACTTTCGTGTGGCGGATCAAACGGGAACATGTATTTTTTTGACACTCATGCGACTGAACTTAGAATGAAATTCTAAGCGCCTACGTACCTCGGTAATGAGGATCAAGTCACAACGTAGTTCTGGAAGAGTGATTTTTTTTTTTTAATATATATATTTTTTTTGTGTCCTAACTTTTGTCTAGGCCGCCTCTTTCGAGGTTTTCAACCTAGCGGACTTTTTTTTTTTTTACAGAGCCGTACACAGTTTATACTCTTGCGGCCCAGGAGTGGACATGCAGTTTATGCTCATGCCTTAAGGAGCGTCATCTTCCCTCAAGGATAGTACTTCTTCAAGAATTTGGCGTTGATAGGACCAATTTTCACGCCATCTGCATCGACAAGCTTGTAAGCGCCACTTGAATATGCCTCTTGTATGACATATGGTCCATCCCACTTAGAGGTGAATTTGACCCCAGATTTATGAGAAGTGATAATAGGCCTCCTTACTGCTAGGACTTGATCTCCAACTTGGAAGCACCTCAGGCGAACCCTTTTGTTGAAAGAACAAGATAGACGGGCTTGATAACATTCAAGATTTTGTTGAGCCTCCAACCTCTTCTCGTCAAGAGCTTCTAGCTCCGCAAGACGCAAATTAGGATTTTCTTCTTCGGTGAGCCCTTCTTGGATAGCAAATCTTAAAGAAGGAATTTGATGCTCAAGTGGTAGGACTGCTTCAACTCCAAAAGCAAGTGAGTATGGGGTTGCTTGCGTCGGTGTGCGGTGAGTCGTCCTATATGCCCACAAAGCTTCTTCCATTCATTCATGCTAGTCTCGTTTGGATTTGGAGACGAATTTCTTCAACAGATTACATAAAGTCTTATTGAATGTTTCGGCTAGACCATTGGCGGCAGCATGGTACATAGAAGATTTATGCTGCTTGAAACCAAAGAGATCACAAATCTTGTTCATTAGCTTGTTATCAAATGGCTTGCCATTATCAGTTATTATGTAATGGGGAATTCCAAAGCGGTAGATGATATTTACTCGAATGAAGTTTGCAACATTCTCCTTCTTCACTTCTTTGAGTGCAACAGCTTCGGCCCATTTTGAGAAGTAATCTGTCGCAGCCAAGATGTACAAGTGTCCACTAGAAGATTTTGGTAGTGGTCCTACAACATCCAATCCCCAAGCATTGAATGGCCAAGATGCGATAGTGGGGTGTAATATTTCATGAGGTTGATGAATGAAATTCGCATGAAATTGACAGGCCTTGCATCTTCTAGCATAGTCCAAGCAATCTTTCACCATCGTTGGCCAATAATATCCCATCCTTTTTATGTGAAAGTGGAGCTTCGGGCCAGACTGATGAGATCCACATACTCCTGAGTGTGCTTCCTGCAAAGCTTGAACTGCTTCTTCCTCTCCTAAACAACGCAAGAGTACTCCTTCAAATGACCTTCTATATAGCGTGTCCTTGTAGTAAAGGAAACGAGGTGCACGACGACGTATGTCAGTCTTTTTTCTTGGATCTTCAGGAAGTATTCCATAACACAAGTAGTCAATAATTGGTTGTCGCCAATCTACCTACAGCTTCAGACACAGCGACGAGATGCTCAAGTTTGTTTTCTGTATATTCCTCCTCATCCGGTGGTGGTACTACCCATTCTTGGCGGATAGTAACTCGTGTTTGATTCGAAAGAGTAAGGGTTGAAGCTAAAGCAGACAATGCATCGACCTGCTTATTTTCCTTTCTTGGCACGTGTTGGAGGGTAACTTCTCTAAGTCATCCTATCAACTTCTGAGCATAACTATGATACGGGCGTAGCTCGGGTTTTTTGACTTCATAGTCTCCCAAGAGCTGTTTGATCACCAATTGGGAGTCACCAAAGACTTGCAATTGTAGTTGCTTCATGTCGACGGCCATTTCAAGTCCAAGTATCAACGCTTGGTATTCAGCGACATTGTTAGAGCAACATTGTGTCAAAGTAAAAGAGTATGGGATAACCTCTTCCTGCGGAGTGACAAACACTACGCCAGCACCAGCTCCACCATGGTGTGCCGCACCATCAAAGTACATTTTTCATGGAGGTCGAACTTCAATAACCATTGCATCCTCATCAGGAAGTTTATCAGTTAGCTCCTAATTATCTGGTATTGGGTGGTCTGCCAAAAAATCTGCAAATGTCTGTCCCTTTACGGCCTTTTGAGGGATGTACACGATCTAAAATTATTGAAATTGAAGGTACCACCTTGCAAGTCGATCACTGAGGACTGGTTTCGATATTACAAACTTGATGGGATTTGCTTTAGACACCAGATGAACAATATGAGCTTGAAAGTAGTGCTTCATCTTTTGAATTGAGAAGACCAATGCCAAACAAAACTTTTCAATGGGTGAATAATTCAGTTCATTTGGTGTCATCATTCTACTCAGGTAATAAAGAGAGTTCTCTTTACCTTCACTATTTTCTTGGGCCAATAATGCTCCGACTGACCTTTCTTGTGCAGCGATGTAGAGAATCAACGATTTTCCAGGTATAGGTGCCGCAAGAACTGGAGGCTTCAAGATTTGATATTTTCAAAGGCCTTACTACAAGTTTGGTCCCATTCGAAAGGGGCACCCTTCTTCATGAGATAGCTAAATGGTTGACATTTTCCCGCCAAATTTGATATGAACCTCCTTAAGTATGCTAGTTTCCCTTGAAGACTTTTTAATTCATGAATGTTTCGAGGTTCGGGCATCTTCAAAATTGCATCAACCTTGTGTTGATCAATTTCAATTCCTCAGTGTCGTACAATAAATCCAAGAAACTTTTCGGAAGTAACTCCAAAGGCGCATTTCAACGGATTCATCCTAAGCTGATATCTTCGGAGTAACTCAAATACCATTCTCAAGCCTTTCAAGTGGTCGTTCTGTCTTTTAAGTGGTCATTCTTTTTTCTTGACTTTACCACTAAGTCATCCACATAGCATTCAACATTTTTATGGAGTAAATCATCAAAGATATTTTGCATAGCCCTTTGATAAGTGGCACCAGCGTTCTTCAAACCAAAAGGCATCACCTTGTAGCAATAAATACCTTTAGGCGTACGAAATGCAGTGAGCTCTTCATCCTTTGGTGCCATGCGGATTTGGTTATAGCCGGATGATCCATCCATAAAAGACATCACCTCAAAACCAGTAGTAGCATCAATTATCAACTCTGGAATAGGGATTGGAAACTCATCCTTAGGGCATGCGTTGTTGATATCCCTAAAGTCGACACAAACTCGAATTTAGCCATTCTTCTTTCGTACTGGAACAATGCTTGATATCCATGTGGGGTACTTAACTTCACAAATAAAGCCTGCTCTAATGAGTTTGTTAACCTCATTTTCAATCAATGGAACCAAGTCGGGTCTGAAACGTCTTTGGGCCTGCTTAACAGGACGAGCTCCATTCTTGACTGCCAACTGATGAACTGCTACTTTTGGATCTAAGCCAGGCATATCCTTATAAATCCAAGCGAAGACATCCTTATATTCTTTGAGTAAATCCATGCAAGCGATTTCTTCATCCATTTCTAGAAAAGCGCTTAGGAAAGTTGGCCTTGGGTATTCATCAGTGCCAAGATTAACTTCCTTCAGGGGATCTATGTCGTCTTTACTCCTTCTTCAAATTCTGACGGAGCATCTCCAGCATCTTCCTCTTCTTGAGGATCATTATCATTGACCGATATATGGCAACACCAGGAAATATCTTTCGATTCTTCAACCTTTATTTGAGATGATGTATTGTACTCGCTCTGGGTTGTAATATGATATGAAGAGCCCACACTTTCTTTATATTCCTCATGTTCCTTGGTATAAACTACAGTATGAGTTCTTGCCTTTAACACCTTCTTGCATGAAACCACAAGTTTCGTATGTCGCCTCATTCTAGAAGGAATCAAACTTTGGAAGTCCTTTTGGATTCTAGGTGAAGAGTGTATCATAGTGTCTTGATAACTTCTTCGAGGTTTGTTACTCTTCTTTTTCTTCAGTGGACCCAACCTCTCAAACACAGAAGTTCTTGTGGTTGATTCTCCAAGTCGATCAAAAACAGAAGGCCTTTTGCTGGAAGTAGTAGACTTCTCTTCCACAGTGATGTAGTCGCTAGCCACCCTTCTAATAGAGATGCACACTGGCGGTGGTGGCATGTACCCTAAGCCTTCGCGCGCTTGCCTGATAGCAGCTTCTGATGGGATTTTCCCCAAATTTGATGGCTCATTAGGGTTGTATCCAGCCTTTACGAATAACTTGTAAGCGTTTGGATCAAAACCTTCTTTCGTACGCTTTGAAGGGAGTGTCATATCTCGCGGTGAATTTTGAGCCACAAATTCCTCAAGTGGCTTTGAGGGAAAATTTATTGCATCCATTCGCTTTACCGAAAGAGTTAGCCCCCCTAGTCCATTACCTTGGACATCGGATGAGTGTCGTACTTCTTTCCCCACTTTTGGTACATAAAGGAGCATAGGAGTTGCCTTCTTCTTTAAGTACGCGACATTCCCTTTATTTGAAGTGGTGGGAGGCTTTTTAATGACAACGCTTTCAACAGACACCTCGACCTTCTTAGTTGCAAGATCATCACACTTGGTTGATGTGACATCATCCACTTTTTTCTCCTTCACGACATAATTCTTCAAGTAGAATTTTGCATCTGCAAAGTGTGATTCAACTTAAGTGAATGGCTTATCATCGGCCACTATCTTTCTCTCCGCTCCATTTTCAAGATACTTCAAGCATTGATAGTAGGAGGATGAAACAATTTTGTTCTCGTGTACCCAAGGCATACCAAGCAATATATTATATGAAGTCTTGGCATCGATCACATGCATCAATACATTTGATCGTAAATCGTCCATATGGATTTCTAACTTGATGGATCCTATGGCTCTCTGACCTCCTTGATTGAACCCTTGGATCATCAAATGGCTTTCAGTAAGTTCATCAGTTGTGATGCCAAGTTCCTTCAGTGTGCGAATAGGCAGGATGTATACTCCAGACCCTTCATCTATTAGGATTCTATTTATCTTCTTCTCTAGAACATAACCTACCATATACAAGGGACGATTGTGTAGTGTTTCACCAAACAAGAGATCATCGTCTGTAAATGTGATTTTTGCATGACGATTGTGTAGTGTTTCACCAAACAAGAGATCATCGTCTGTAAATGTGATTTTTGCATTACATACATGTGCTTCTTGGTGAAGAGATTTAGTAGGACTTTCAGGAGAAGGAGGTTCCATCAATAGGCTTTTGCCCTTTGCTTCTTTTTTGTCAGTATTGAAATAAGATGCCTCAATGTTGTCTTGAGTAGTCCTGGCGCAGAACCAACTTAGAAAGAATTCTTCCAAGGTCACAGGACACCGTGGTTTTTGGTGGTGATGCTCCACTACACTCGCCCTCTTTGGCAGCTCAACCAGCCTCTGTTTCCTCGGTTTCTTCATCATACTCCTTTTGGTTGGCTGCTTGGATGAGTCTTTTCGTAGACTCGTCATCTTGTTGCGTCTTCGCCTAGTCACCAAAGTCCAACCTTCATCATCACCTTTATCAATTAGAGACTTGTCATGCTTTAATGGCTCCTCATTACGCTCTTTGAAGTTGCATATTTGGACCGGATCGAGTGAGCCAAAAGTGATGGAGATTCGATGAGAACTGGCCTTCTCATCATCAAGCACGATCTTCTTCTCATTAGCCAGTTGCATGATTTTATCTTTGAAGACAAAACATTTCTCCAAAGGGTGACCCACAAGCCTGTAATACTTGCAATAGTTTGGGTCATCAGTTTTTCCAGCTTCGTCGGGCCGCTTCATTTTTGGTAGATCAATGAGCTTCAGCTCAAGAAGTTCATCAAAAATTTTGGAAACGTCAGAATCAAGAAATGGGTATTCTTTTTCCTGCATCTCCTTGAAAGTCAACTTCTGGTTTGGACGCGCTTGAGAAGTAGTCTTTACGCTTTGCTTCTTGCTCACCTTTGTGGTGAGCTTCACAGGAGACACGTTGACATTCATGGATTCTTTGTTGTCACTTTTGGGGACAAACTTGGTCCATCTCCTGGGTTCCTGTTTGTCCTTTCCCTTTCGAGGGTCATGGATGGGTGCTACTCCTTTTTCGACAGAAGACATGCTCAACTCCATGTCGTGAGCACGAGTAACTAACTCTTCAAAGGATTTTGGCTTAATGACTTGCAAAATATAGAGAAGCTCCCAGTGCATTCCTTGGATACACATCTCTATTGCGGAAGTTTCACTGAGCCTATCTTTACAGTTTAGGCTAGCATTCCTCCATCGATTGATG
Organism: Capsicum rhomboideum; assembly: GCA_031232105.1. Taxonomy (NCBI): domain Eukaryota; kingdom Viridiplantae; phylum Streptophyta; class Magnoliopsida; order Solanales; family Solanaceae; genus Capsicum; species Capsicum rhomboideum. The sequence continues at coordinate 121,984,260 of CP124712.1, read as the reverse complement.
AAGTCAATAACTGGCTCATTCTTTCTTTGACGAGTATTTGTGAGCTCTACCATGCTCACTGTACGCCTCGTGCTATAGAAGCGATTTAGAAACTCATGCTCCAGTTGCTCCCAGCTATCAATGGAATTGGGCTCGAGGTCCGTGTACCAATCGAAGGTGTTTCCCTTTAGGGAACGGACAAATTGCTTGACGAGATAGTCACCGTATGTTCCGACGTTATTGCATGTCTCAACAAAGTGGGTGCCATGTTGCTTTGGATTCCCTTTTCCCTCAAATTATTGAAATTTGGGGGGTTGATAACCGGCAGGCATCTTGAAGCTATCAATCCTAGCAGTGTAAGGCTTGGCATACGTCAGGGAAGACTTAGTAGCAATGTCGTACTTGTCCTTGAAGGTCCCTTCAATGAACTCCTTCAATAGATCAATTGGGATTATTCCTTCAGAAGCGACTGGCACCTCCTTAGTAGGTGGTATCTGTTTAGTAGGAGGATCTATCTCTTGAACTTCTGGAGCCTTTCCAGGTGCATGGCTAGAGTCTCCATCTATTAAGTCTTCCATTCGATCCATCAACTTATCAATCCAAGTGTCTTGAGTTTGTACATACTTGGTCAAACCTTCAATCGCTTTTGCCATATTCGCAAGTTGCTCCTCCATGGATGAGACATCAGTTACCATTGTTTCCATGATTATTGGAGACATCGGAGAGTAGCACGAATTGTCACATAAGTTGATCTCTGAAGTCCTTGGCTCGTGTGGAGTAAGTGGAGATGACATGTTGGTTGAATGACCATCGTTCTTTGTCCCAGAGTTTTTTGAACCAGAGAGATCAAGTAGAGCCAGAGTCTTCTTAATTTTCTCTGCCACACTGCGTCCTTCTTCTGAAGCACTTGTAGAGGACCTTGTTCTTTTTGGAGTTGAAGATCCAAAAACTGGAGTTGATGTCGTCAAGACTTGATGTGTTTGTTGCCCCATCATGTTGGCCTTGCTCCTTGTGACAGCCCCAAAGCTTCCAAAAGTAACATCAAGGATGCTTTCTACCTCGGCGGAGAACTTGGAATCAGCAGCCTTAGGGGCAGTGGATTGAGAGTTGACCTTCTTGGAAGTCATTTCGGTATTCTTGAACTTTGAAGTTGGAAAGTTGAGATGAGAGGTAGAGAAAGTCCCACTGGGCGTGCCAGAATTTGTAGACAATAAAATTCGCGATCGAGAAAATAATAACCGGGACAAGAAAAATATTGCAATAATCGTTTATTGATTTCAATATGTGAGTGCTACAATCTCTATGAATCCTCTGATTCGCCTTTCTAAATATAAATTCAAGGGCTTCGAGCTTGATCTTGAATTTTATGAACTTGAACTTGATTTGTGGATTTAATGAACCTGATCTTGACTTGTGAATTTGGATTCAAGGGCTTTTGAGCTTGATCTTGAATCTTCGTCTTGATCTTCAGTTGTTTATGAACTTGAATGCTTGAACTTGTAGCTTGTAGAGAAATTTGTGGTGTTTGATCCACGAGCTCTCTTTTGCTTCTTGTTCTAATTGTTGGTCCCTTTTTTGGATTATGAGACCCCTATTTATAGTTGTGGAAAGGGAAGAGTCATGGTGAAGATGGGCTTTTTCTGGCCAATCAGATTTAAGTGACATGACGACATTCGATTGGCCTTTGATTTCACTAGGCATGTTGCATCATTTTGACACATGGTGTGATCCTATTGGCTCCTTCGTTTGACTTGGCGTGCCACGTCATTCGACATTTGACGCCAAATTGGGCCTCTAGAATAAGATGACATATTGGGCTTAACCAAGTGGGCTTATTATTTGTAGCCCAAATTAATGGACTAGCCCGATGAATTTTGGACTTTAATTAAATCCATATTTATTGGACTTAAATAATTAATCCAATTATATTAATCCACCATATTTATTTGGACTAATATATTTAAAATTCATATGATCACAGTTACATAAAATATGATTCATAAATCAAAAAGAATTTAACCTTTTACTTTAATTGGTGACCTCCATACCCTCCTATCTCATGCATCTGTATAGAAAATAATCACAAATTTTTTAGAATAAATATACTACGGACATGCAATAATATTAAAACTAAATTGTACATAAAAGCTACGATATTACAAAAAGCATGATTCATAAATCAAAAAGAATTAACCTTCTACCCTATTTCTGACCTCCATACCCTCCTATCTAATGCACTTGTATAAAAAAGAATCACAAATTTCTAAAAACAATTATACTATGGACATGCAATAATATTAGAACTAAATTGCACAGAAAGCTACGGCATTACAAAAAACATGATTCATAAATCTAAAAGAATTTAACCTTCTACCCTCATCCACAATCTCAATACCCTTCTATCTAATGCACCTGTATAAAAAAGAATCATAATTTATTATTATTGATTAATAAAACAACGTAATAGAAAAAGAACCTAGAAATTACAAAGTTACTCAATAATTAAAGTTTGTTATCGATGCTCAATAAACTCAATGCAATATAAAACAAAATCTAAAACCTAGAAACCACAAAACTACATTGAAGATTCAATAACGAAAGTTACTTACAAACATAAAAAAAAAAAAATGTGTAGTAAAAAAGGAATCTGAAACCTGAAAAATAAACCTAAAACGTTAGGTTAGAAACTTAACAACATAAGTTACGTACAAACATAGAAGAACGATTATTTATAATCAATAAAACCAATATAATAGAAAAAAGTAATTTGAAACCTGAAAACCACAAAGTTACTCAATAACAAAAACTTATTGTTCATGATCAATAAATCAACTGTAATAGAAAAGAAAATCTGAGACCTAAAAATCATAAAGTTATGTTAGAGATTCAATAACGAAAGTTACTTGCAACTATAAAAAATAAGCATAAAAAGGGATCAAAATTATAAACATGAATTAATTAAAAGGTAAGCATACTCATATCACTCCGACCAACATCAAAATTAACACTAATGGATCAAAATAAAAAATTACACCAAAAATTCTATTTTTATTGAAGGAGAAGTACTTTTCTAGTAAAAAAGGAAAAACAATTTTATTTTATTTGAAATTCTTGATTGGGAATCCTGATTATATTCGTCAATAAGATGGTTACCTTTCTTCTCCTACCAAAATTAGAATTTTATATAAAACCCAAATATGTTTTCCTTTTTTCTTTTTAATAGGAGTTTTTGTTTTTTGCTTTCTTTTTCACGTTTTTTGCTTTCCTCCTCTTAATTGGCCTTTTCTTTTTCACGTTTTTGAAAAAGAATGCAAAAGTGCAAAACATGTTTTTTTAAATTAAAAAAAAAAAAATTCAAGCAAAAGTGCAAAACGTGTTTTTTTAAAAAAAATTCAATGTACTACTTACCCTATATTTTAGGACTCCTTATTTAAAAAAAAGTCTTACCATACTTTTTAAAATCATGATCCCATATATTTTAGGAGATAATATCATAAGCATAATTAAATAATAATTTGAGGAAAATAGTAAAAAGACAATTTTGTCTAAAACAGAGCCTTTTAATGAAGGACAAAAAGTTCAAACAACATTTATAAGGACCTTCACACTTTTAATATACTAGTTTCTACATACGTGCGTTGCACGAATATCCCTTATCAGTTACTCCCACAGTTTCAAAAAGAATGACCTATTTTGACTTGACATGAAGTTTAAGAAAATAAAGAAGACTTTTGAATCTTGTGATCTTAAATTAAAATTATGTCAAATGTACCAAAATGTCCTTTAATCTTGTGGTCATTAACATACCACGTGGAAAGTTAAAATTAAAGTATTGACAAAAAAGAAAAGGGTCATTCTTTTTGAAACATACTAAAAAGGAAGGTAGGTCATTCTTTTTTAAACGGAGGGAGTATTATAATGGATACAATAGCTCAATACATTGTACTTGCATGTGGTTACCTCATACGTAAATTTAACATAATTATATATTGTTAAAAACTTTATAAAGTGAGTTTTCCCTCTAGACATCGAGATGGTTTTCTCATTATAAGATCTTACACTACACATTACGCAGTTGACAAAGAGAGAAAACTAAGCAATGAGGCTATGATGCTTATTGCTTATATACAACTCTTAAATTATCAACAATTTTACCTTTGAGCCGTTTCTTATTGACCTTCTAGATGCTACACCTCGATCAACCATATAGCATGTCCTTACAATGTGATCACAATTGTCATAACTCTAAACTCAAATTTACAACTGGAATTAGATTTGGAGTGGGATTAACGTATATATTGTCGATATAAAATTATTATTAATTAAAAGAGATAAAAGCTTGGCATTGATAAATTTGCAAGCTTTTCTACTTTATTAAATCAAATATACTACGGGCATGCAACAACGTTAGAACTAAATTGCACATTAAAGTTACGACATTACCAAAAATATGATTCATAAATCAAAAAGAATTTAACTTTCTACCTTAATCTGTGACCTCCATACACTCCTATCTTATGCACCTGTATAGAAAAGAATCACAAATTTCTGAAACAAATATACTATTGACATGCAACAATATTAGAACTAAATTGCACATAAAAGCTACGATATTACAAAAAACATGATTCATAAATCAAAAAGAATTTTTATTGGCAATTGTTGATTATTTATTCTTCATGTATAACCTTTAAAGCTATGAACTAAAAGAAATAAATAAAAACAAAAAGGATGATGATAATGAAAATAAGAAGATGATTTGAATCAAAACTAAAATAAGAAGAAAAAAAAAATATAAGTACGTCTCTTTCTTATCAATTTTGATCCAAGATATTACTGAAATCAAATTGTAAATTTTTTTTTATATAAGACTAAATTTTAATTGATTTAGAAGTGTTGAATATTACCTAAATTAAATAGCCAAAATCAAATAATATATGTTAGTAAATCCTAAAACACATGCGTAGGAAAAATAAATAAAATTTTTATTCTATTCATTAAGTTTTCCTTTTCTTAAATATTATAATGTTAAATATTAAGTTCTCCTCCTTCTTGATTTTGGCGTGCACAAACATCTATTTCTTCCTTTTTTTCTTTAACATGTACTACAATTTTATTCGTAATATTCTATTTATTCTTCTTTTAAATATTAGGAATTTTTATTTTATCAGGGTTCTTCGATATATTTTAGGAGTGTTTAATTTCTTTCCATATATTTTAGGAATTCTTAATTTAATTGGATAATAAAGTGAAAATAATTGTAAAAAGACGGTTTTGTCTATTGTAGATTCTTTTAATGAAGGGCAAATAGTTCAAATAACATTTATAAGGACCTTCACACTTTTAATATAGTATAGATTAGAGATTAGAGATTAGAGATTAGAGATTAGAGATAGAGATTAGAGATATAGATTAGAGATTAGAGATTAGAGATATGATATAGACTGGGTTTTGGATCATTTAGTTAGTTATCAATTAATGGACTAATATTACAACTTAAAGGCCCAATCTGAATATATATTAACATCTATTTTCTAAATATTGCCCAAAATTAAAAAAACTAATTTAAAAAGTATTTAGAAAGTAGATTATAATTAATATTTTTTATGTATAAAAAGTTAAAATTTTATATATATATATATATATATATATATATTATGTCGGTTTGGTTTGGGTTCGGTTTGACTTTTTTTCTTTTTGTTAATACCAAACCAAATCAAGAATGGTCGGATTTTTTTTCTAACGCCAAACCAACTAAACCAAACCACAAGTCGATTTTTTTTTCTCGGTTTGGTTTGGTTTGGTTCGTCGGTTCGGTTTGACTTGACGGTTTGATCTGTACACCCCTAACACCAAGGATTAGTCCTAAGTCTATTTTTATTTGTCTTTGTGATGGATGCTTTGACGCAACAAATTCAAGGTGAGGTGTTATGGTGTATGTTATTTAGTGACTACATAATTCTGATTGACGAGACTCATAAACGATTTAATGCTAAACTGGAGACTTGGAGATGGATCCTGGATTCTCAAGGGTTCAGGTTGAGCAGGACCAGGTTGAAATACCTGGGGGTGCAAGTTTAGTTGTGTAAAGTATGAGGTAGATATGAGAGTGAGGCTCGATGCTCAGATCATTCAAACAAGAGAAAGTTTTGAGTATCTTGGGTCTATTATCCTGGAAAATAGGGAGATTGACGAGGATCATGTCACTTACCGCATTAGTGTAAAATGGATGAAATAGAGGCTTGCATCCGGAGTCTTGTGTGATAAGAAGGTGCCACCAAAACTTAAAGGAAAGTTTTATAGAGTGGTAGTTAGACCAACTATGTTATATGGAGCAAAGTATTTGTTAGTCAAGAAGTCTCGCATTCAGAAGTTGAAAGTTATAGATGTGAAGATGTTGCGATGGATGTGTCGGTATACTAGGAGAGATATTGTTAAAAACGAAGATATCCTGGATAAGGTGTGAGTGTTTTCGATGAAGGACAAGATGCGTGAAGCGATATTGAGATGATTCATGTATGTGAAGAGGGGACGTTCGAATGCTCCAGTGAGGAGGTGCGAGTGTCTAGCTATAGATGATTTTAGGAGAGGTAGAGGTAGATCAATGAAGTATTGGGGAGAGGTAATTAGACAAGACATTGCATAATGTCAGCTTACCGAGCACATGACCTTAGGTAGCAGATTGTGAAGGACACATAATAAGGATAAATTGTTAGTAGATAATCGTGTGTGGAATTATAATATTTAATACTCATTTCGAATATACACATTACAATAATATTTAATTACTAGATTACTCCTTCCGTTTCAAAATACTTGCCCCCTTTGCACTTGGCACACCCCTTAAGATGCCAATGATTAAAGGTGTAATTTTACTTTTTTACCCTTGTACTCTAATAATTAAATAATGATGATGGGTATTGAAACCAAGAAGTATTTAATTGATGACATGCATAAATTGCTACTTACTAAGTGACTATCTATATTCACTTACTACTCCATACATAATTGACTCTTTATATTCACTAACAACTCATACGGTATCATTTGTTTTAATGAATTTTTTTAACAAATTATTTGTTCCACAAATCTAAACAAGAGGAAAAAAAAAAAGACACCATATGTTTTAACGAACTGCAGTAAAAAAAGGAAGAAAAATAATCACATAGGTAGTTGTCATTCATAGTTAATACCCTTGAAATTGATGTGATACTTAATGTAATACTAGGGGTAAAACTGAAAATGCATGCTCAAAACATTCTTGATTTTATAAGTGAGACAAGTATTTTGGAACAAATAAATATAGAAAGTAGGCCAAGTATTTTAAAACGAAGGGAGTATGTAATAAGTAGGTTTCCAAGCACACCCTTATTATTTATTTTCCCCATTTTAGTGGTAAATAGAAAGTAGAGTCTTGGAGTAATCTTCTAAAGTTAAGAGTCAAGATTCAATTCGTGAAAATAATCTTTTCTAAAAATGCAAGATAAACTTTTGTATAATAAACTTTTTGTGATTCAATCCTTGTCCAAAATTCATGTATAGCAGAAGTTTTCGTGCACCCATTTTCGTGCCTTTTTTTTTAAAAAAAAAGTGGCAAGCAGATGAGAGAGAATGGGAGTAGAGTAGTTGAGTACCATACTCTCTTAGCTCGTTTATTTACTCACACCTCCAGCCTCTACACAGCCGTTGAGCATATATCCTTTCCACTCTCCTGTTCCCTGTACTGTCATCTCAGCTAACGGGCAAGACTTACTTTTTCTAACTTCTGTATTTGGGTTGCAACCTATTCTGGATCTGTTCTTGACCATATTTTTTTTTGTTGCTAATTTTAGTAGTAGAAGGTATCTATAGGAGGAAAACAAATCTGGGTTAGAGTTTTCTTGGATTTTCATCTCATGGTTTGACTGATTTACTTATTTGGTGAGTACCCATATGGCGCATATGTATATATCAGTTTCTCTACCTCTCTTTTGGCTTTTGTATGAGTTCTTGGTTATGTTGAATCTTGATGGCTGTTTGTGATTTGATTTCTGCTTTAAACTTTTGGATCTAATTTCCCTTTTGTTAGTTTGGATTTGCATGCTTGTTTTGATATTAATGAGATCTCCTTTGTGCTTCAAATAGTGTATAAAGGGTGTTTCACCTTCTTGATTTTGGTTCTGATGGGGTTATAGGGTATTGTTACTTGTTAATTATAGCAGTACATGTCTTTCAGTGAGTCTTGAGTTTACAAGTGGAGAATATATATACCAACAACATCCCACAAGTGGGGTCTGGGGAGGGTAGGATGTGTACGCACACCTTACCTAGCTTTGTGGGGTAGAGAGGCTGTTTCCGATAGATCTCGGCTCGATAGTGAGAATATATATACCAGATGTAGAAATTGAGGCTTCTGTGGCTTTGTCTGCAACAGTTTAGATTTTGATCCAGGACTCTTGAATTAGTAGGACTAACGACCTCCGTTTCCTTGCTCTCTTCAGATCTTTGCAGGACGATGAAAAACCCTTTTTGAATCATTTTTTTACATCTTTTTGTGCTTAGGATTGGGGATTCGGTCTTTTCCTGTTCATGGTTGTATATACAAGATTGATGTTAAAGGTTGTGCTTTTGGGCTTTGAATTGGGTACTAGTATATTTGGCTTTGTTATCTTACAGTCTTATAATTGCAGATTTTTGGTCAATATTTGGTCAGTAGAATATTGAAAATCAACACATGTGAGTGTTTCCATTTGAGACTTCCTTTTGGACATGAATTTGTGCTTCTTATCCCCAATCAACCTGTCTGTAAGCAGTTTTGGCTTATTATTACAAAAATGCTTGAAAGCAAAGTTGCTGCAACCGTGTAAGCAAATTCATGCATTAATGTTAACATCACACACTGACATGAATGCTTTGTCATTGAATTCAAAGCTCATTGGTGCCTATGCAAGTTGCGGGGATCTAGGTTCTGCTGAGCTTTTGTTCCAAAGAACCACAAAGCCGAATATTTTTGCATTCAATTGGATGATTTCAGCTTTAGCATTCCATGGGTACCCTGAGAAATCCATTGGCTACTTCTCTCTTCTTCAACAATCAAGAACTATTCCAAATAAATACACATTTGTTGTTGTGTTGAAAGCATGTGTTGGTCTAATGGATCTGAACAAAGGAAAAGAAGTGCAAAGTATGATATATAGAATGGGATTTGAGTCAGACTTATCAGTTGTCAATGCCTTGATTGATATGTACGGTAAATTTGGCAATACGGAATATGCTCGTTTAATTTTTAATGTAATGGTCGAGAGAGATATTGTATCCTGGACATCAATGATATATTCATATGCTAACGTGGGAAAAATTGAAGAATCCTTTATTTTATTTGAAAAAATGAGGTTACAAGGCATAAGGCCTAATGATTTTACATGGAATGTAATGATCGCTGGATATGCTAGGAGAGGAGATTGTGACACAGCTTTTACATTATTCTCTAAACTGAGTAAAGAGGGTTTGACTCCGGATTTAGTTACCTGGAATGCAATGATTTCAGGATACATTCAAAGCCGCAGATCAAATGAAGCATTATCATTATTGCAGGACATGTTGGATGCTGGAGTTAAGCCTAATGAAGTCACTCTGACTGCGCTTCTCCCTGTGTGTGGCTTGATTGACTCTGCGTGTAGGGGGAAAGAAATTCATGGCTTAGTATATAGATTAGAGCTTATTGATAATGTCTTTGTTGCTAGTGCTCTCATTGATATGTACAGTAGATGTGGGAGTGTGGAAGACGCTTGGAACATTTTCAGCTCCGTTCCTTTCAAGAATGTTGCATCATGGAATGCTATGATAGGATGTTATGGAAAGCATGGCAGAGTAGAACATGCAATCAAACTTTTTGAGAAGATGCAGTATGAAGGAGTGCTGCCAAATGAAGTAACCCTAACTTCTCTTATTTCTGCATGTAGTCATGGTGGTTGGGTTGAGAAAGGTTGGAAGATCTTTTGGTCCATGGAGGAGTCTTATGGCATTAGAGCAAGGAAAGAGCATTATGCTTGTGTTATTGATCTTTTGTGTCGTGTTGGGAGGCTGGAGGAGGCCTACGATATAATCAAAGATATGCCGGTAGAAGTTACTGATTCAATTATTGGGGCTTTCTTCAGTGGTTGTAAGGTCTATACAAGGAGAGATCTTGCTGAAAAGATGGCTAAGGAAATATTGCAGATGGATCTGAAGAAGCAAGGTTTGGTAGCCCTTTCAAACATTTATGCTGCTGAAGGAGAGTGGGAGAATGTTGAGAATGTGAGGAATGTGATGAAGGACAAGGGATTCAATAAGATGCCTGGTTCCAGTTGGTTGTAGGAGAATAGTATGATACGCAGAAACAGATCTAGGAATGTGAAGCAACATTTTCTTTCAAACCATTAGATAACGGTAAGAACAGATAAGATATGTACCTTATAGATGAAAAAAAAAATGTATAAGATATGCATGCTTTGCTGTTTACAGTTCTGTTGAAAATGATATACTCAAGGTCTCACATCCTTTTCCAAAGAACCTACCTTTCGCGAATGAGGAACATGGCTTCCATGATATCATTTACTTTTGCACTCAGCTAAGTGATCTGAGTTCTATGCACTGTCGGTTTACCCTTCACAAGTTGGAAATTTTGCTGATATGATAGTAGCTTTGACTGCATTGAAGGGAGTGCATATCTGTGAATTCTTCATCCATGCCTAAATAAACCAGAGAACTATTGTTTTAAAAACAAGTGGGATTGGTGCAGTCTTACTTGAATAACTTCCTTATATGGTGCTCCCTTTGCTCCTTCACCTCGAAAGTGGCCTTTTAATTTGGTCACCTTATTTTATGATATTACCGTATAAAGTCCATTCTTTGGGATTGAGGTTTAGTTGACTGAGAGACTGTGAAATATCTACTCAATAATCTAGTACTGATTGTTAGTTTTATTTGTTTTCTTTTTCTTTCTTTCTATTCTTGGATGAGATATTGCAATCATATTCTTAGAACTAGCTGTACAATGTAATGCTGAAGCTATGGGATAAAATAAGACAGAATCGAGCAGTGATTTCAGTATGCAAAACTAATTTCTGTTGGAGCCACATCAAACTGATTAGGGCTCTTAAAGATTAAATAGGGTTCTAAATACTTATGCTGCAAAGTCTAACTCAACAATCTAACCTTTTGTTATTTTCTCTGAATCTTGTCTTAATATCTGTTTTCGGATCTGAATTATTTCACATATTTCTCATTCTTGACCAGCTAGTCTCGTTACCCAACAGGTTTGATTTGTTTTAAACCGAATAAAAGTATATCAAACAACTTTTGTATCTTCTTTTTTCAATATAATGCTCTACTGGGATGGGGACACGAGGGTTGTGATAATAGTAGTTTCAGCTAAACTATATTATTTCCTCGAATTGATGGGAGACTGAAGAGAATTTGGTTGAATTACTTTCTCTACGTGATGTATTCTACTTGCATCCAGTTTTCATAAGAAACTTGCATCCAGTTGCTTAGTACAATTTAAATGGAAGTAAAACTCTTGTACTACTCTCCACCGATGAAAATCTGAATTGGACTACTACTCCTCTTTCCCTTCCTTCGAACAAGGGTAATGATCTGTACATTCCCCTTTTACTTCCACTCATGCACCCCTTCCTCCTTTCACCTGATCAAGCATTTCTATAGTTATTACACTAGAACTGAGTTGATTTCTACAGAGTGTTATGACCTTTGCTATTGCTTATAGTAGTGTCTTAAACAGCCTTGCAAATTTGCACTTGCCTACTTCTAAAGCCTTCTGATGATACGATTCTGCTGTCGTTTCTGTGTCACCTACTTGAGAGTAACTATAGTTGATCTTTTGCCATTCGGCACTCCGCTAACCTTTTTAGAGAAATACTGGTGGAGGCAGCAGGATTGCTGAAATATAATGACTGAAGCTAGAGACATAATTGGGAGTGCAAAAGAACAATAACACTGGAACTTTTCACAGCCTGTGGGCTGTGTGACATTACATATCTGTATGCATCATCTTCTGAATTAGGTTGTCAACATATCAAATTATGTTTCTCCTTTGTTCCAAATATGGGTTTTGCTTGGTGTGAGTTAGTAAAGAAAGAGTGGACATTGCATCCTATACTAAAAAGTGTAGGAGCAGGAGGATAATTCCACCTTGAGTACTTACCAATCATGTGTAGTTGTTCATCAAACTTTGACTGACATCAGTCATAGTTACCTAGGAATGGAGGTCTTAACTTCCTTTCGTTGTCACATAATTTATGTTCTCTGTGTTGTACATCTCGTTACCTAGACACGTAATGTACGTGTCTAGCTATCAAAAGAAAAGCCATGTATTTTTTTCTCCCTCAGAGTGGTAGCTTTGCCTTCTTTCTTGACAGCCTGTTTCACCTCCCATTCCCGTGCATCTAATCCCTGAAGAAACGAAAGGAAAAGCAGAGATGGTATAGACTGGATCATTGACATGCCCATGATTATTAAGTGTTGTCTGCACTTCTGTAAAATAACCTGGACATCCTTCTGTATAACTGTCTTTTTGAGTCTTCCATTGGAAAACATTGATTCATGTCTCTCAAATGTTTTTATTTAGCAGGTGCTTGTGCTGATATTTTGCTAAACTTTGGGTTTTTCAAGGCAATGGGCCGAGGTAGAGGAAAGGGTAAGAAATTGACAGTAATTGACCCTGATGATCCTGGAAGTGAGGAGGAAGAAAAAATCCCTGCACAGAAGAGGAGAGGAAGGCCACAAAAATCACTCAAAGATGACATTGATGAAGAAGCAGCTGAGATGATTGAAGAGGAAGATTCCGAGAATGAAAAACTTGGAATTCAAAACTTGGAGATAAAAGGTTCTGCAACGGAAAATGGGAAGAAGAGGAGGCGGAATACTCGGGTGAAAGAAAAGCATGATTCAGTTAAAGAGGAAAATGGTAATGGAACCAGATCAAGTACTGATGAATCTGCTAAGTCCAACAATGTTTTCCGTCATAGGCGGAAAAACAAGCCTCGCCGTGCTGCAGAAGCTGGGGTTGAGTGCAACTGACATTTTGGTTCAGCCTATGTGGACTTAGCTCCTTTTGTGCTGGCTGATAAATCGTTTTACACTGTAAATCTCGCGCGTTAATTTCTGTCTTTCCTTTCATTATGCTCATTTTGGTACGCACATACATTGACCTTTTTGGTAAGGTCCTGAGCTGGCCATACCGCTTATTATCTTCAATACTAGTAATGTTGTATCTTTGATCATTTTCTTCTTGACATCTCCAAGCTAAAACTTATATGATGATTGCTTGTTCATGTGCAGAGCAAATTTCATTTCATATGCAATCTGTTATTTTCTGTCTTTAAATGTGATTTTCCCCTATGTTGCTTTTGATTGTTCTTGTCCAGTGACCACTTCAATTTTATGTGGTTCTCCGCTTTGAAGAGCAACAAGAGACCGACCACTACATGTTGAATTTCCTTTTCTTTTCTGCGTGTTTACTTTTTCATATTTTAACTCCTTTTAGTGAAACCGTCACTCTTACATTCTTAGACCTCGAATATGGAACCTCTAATTAGTTCCAAGATATCCATTCTCGCAGCATCCCTGGTAACCAAAGTAATACGTTAATTGATTAAATACTTTTCGTTGTCTTTGTCATCTGGAAATTAAGGTTTTTCTTTTTAAATGTTTATGAAGATAGCAATCTTATGAATTAAACACAAATTTGTGAACCATTTATGTTTCCGCTTTCTCTAATACCAACTTCATAAGGTCATCATAAAAACACTGCACTAACACGGGTTATCTCGAATTTCCACAAATATCGTAAGAGATACTGTGGATCATGTTAGAAAAAGATAATATAAAAATTTCTAGAAAAAAAAAAATGCCTGAGTTTTATTCAATGTACCAAAAACAAAAACTACACGTTAATCTCAAGCAAGTCATTAATTTGAATTAAGTATTAACTATAACAATATACTCAATGTAATCTCATATCGACACCCAAATTCAGATCTTGCTCTGCAACTTCACATTGGAAATAGAGGTCACGTTCATTTATTTTCAGTGTTCTCCTTCCATTTCTATGCTATTCTTCCTCTCTCATTCACAAATTGAACTTCTAAGAAAAATTCACATGTATATAAAATATAACCAACAATTTGAATCCACTACGAAAAAGGGGGGAAAGGGGGGGAATGTTAAATATACACGTGGTAGCGCGTGCACAACACCTTGTGCCAGTTTTTCGACTTTCTAACTTTAAAATGGTAATTTATTCCTGTTATAAATAGCTCTGAGGGTCATAGTACTTCCGCAAAAGGAAAAAATGTATGCAGCCCACAATTTCATTATAGCTTGGGTGAATTTTTATGCCTTTTCTCATTTTGAAAAAACAAATAATCAGAGCAAATAGGATTTTCGCTAAAGTAAAATTAGTAACTGCAAAATTGGTGACACGTTCATGGGTATTAGACTATTGTGATGAGCAGTTAATCCTGACTAAATTATTTGCGATTTCCAACTTTTTTGATTCGGTCTTAACAATGTGTATGTCAAAACTTAAGGAGAAAGCTTACATTTTAGTCCTATTAGTATGTTTAGTTTAGGTACAAATGTTCTATCCTTCATCAATGTCAAATCCCATTAGTTTCGTTGTACTTTCTATTTTTGAGAAGTTCAAAGGGATGTATTTTTGGTATTCTTTCCTAGGTTGCTGATTTTGAAGACGATATTCCTGCTCTAGAATGTCTTGAATTGGAAGGTTTCAAAAGTGTGACATTTAGGGGAAAGGATCCCCTCCAGTAATTCTCGGTGGTATTATAGGATAGTTCCACGTGTTAACAAAAATATTCAAAGGTCAAGATTCAACCATTTGCTTATTATTTTTAATACAAATAATTCATTTCTAAAAACTCAGTTTCCCTCATCTTTGCTATTTTTTGGTCGAGATTCTAACACTGCTAGATATAGCTGGAATTACTGGAGCAAGTGTTACTGGAGGGGATCCTTTTCCAACATTTATTTATCTCAGGGAAGTTAAGCTAACAATCAATGTAGGAACAAATCCAGTGGAACAAGGCTTCTGCTTGTCAAGTCTCCCATGCTGGCGAGAATGGTAATTGATACTTGGATATATCTTGCTCACAAGCCTTTTCACCAAATGTTCACCATGGTCGATTGTCTTAACAGATTCAATATACTCAATGTGTTTAAGAGATTCCATCTGCATTCTGGACGTAATCCATTAGGCTGGGTTTCATATTAATTACTGCTCTATTTAAAGAATGCTCTTTGAAATGGGACTTAAGACGAGAATTGAGTTGTAATTGTTGATCTCAAAAGTTTTGTTGTGTTGCCTTTTCTCAAGAACCTTATACTCCCTCTGTCCCAATTTATATGACACACATTTTTTTTTAATCAGTCCCAAAAAGAATGACATATTTAATAATAATTTAACTATAAAATACTCACTTTATCCTTAATGAAACGATTTACAACCACACAAATATTTATGACTCATTTTAGACCACAAGTTTCAAAAATCTTCCTTTCTTTTTTAAACTCCGTGTCAAATCAAACTACATCACATAAATTGGGATAGAGAGAGTACTAATTATTGTTCTCTAGATAGCAGCACTTGTATGGACCTTCTTTTGTTATTTATTGTTCACTATAATTTATTTAATCTCATTTTCCCATATGTTGCTCGAACTCTTCAAAAATATTAACGGGTACGTATCAAATTCACCAAAAATAGTATATTTTTAAAAAATCCGACACGAATACAGCATCAGAGTCCGCGCAACTTAGATTTTTCCCCTTCCGAATTTATGTTCCAATTAATTGAACCATTATTTGAAAGGTTTTGTGCCAAGAGAGTTGCCGAATTCGAAACTAGAGCTTGAATTTTTGAGTGCTAAAATTACAACCTTATTTTAGGAGTGCACGTAAGTATTTACCTTTAATTTATTTGATGATATTGATAGCTGGGGTGGGAGAGGGAGTGGAAGGCTGGAGAGGAGGAAAAAAAAGTAAATTTTAAAAGAGGAAAATCACCCAAAGAAATTGATCCTCTTACTGCACCAACCAAGAGACTAAGGTTCCCATGATTGAAATAGATTATTTTTTAAATATTTTTTTTGATCACTGCAGTGTTCGAGCCAGTTTGCTTGCACCTCAACAAATTCCACAAGATTACCTGAAATAGATTATTATTACTATATGATTGGCCATAAATTAAGATACCGGAAAATTGAATCGTGTTACAAGTATTCTTGGGCCAAAATATTCTACATGTTGATACATAATTAACTTACATTTCCAACAAACATAATATCATCAGTGATGATAAAAGACCAACTAAAACAGCTAAGATGCTAATTAGCCCCAGATTCACTTAATTCCAATAGCGTCTCTTTTCAATACTTGGGACTTCTAAAGCCCAAGTTTTTGCAAAACACAGCCAACGATGAATACAATTCAAATACATGTTTGCATTTTTTAAAAGATAATACATTTATGAAGTTACAAAGCTGTCACTAGTACATTGTTTTCCACGCAAATTAAGATATGAATTACAGCCATTTACACGAGTATATGCTGACTAAAGACACTAACCTGAGATTTTAAACAAGTTAGATCTTGATTACCAAAACAAAACAATTAAAAGTGACAGAAAAATATGAAGGTGGGAAAACAAAAACAAAGTAATGTAGGACTGCTCCAGCACAAACCAGTAAGCTATAGTGTCTGCACCCCCCTCCTCTTTTTTGATAAGATGAGATGCAAGCACCCTAAACTATGAATGGTCGAAACAAGGTACGCAGATCCTTTCAAAACCAAAACAAAGTAACAGCCAGATTAACAATCTACTGTTTAACCCTTAAAATGCAAATGGCTACATCAAATTCTTTCAGGGATCTAGCTCAGCACACATTTCTTAAAAACTTAAGTCGCAAAGGAAAATAACTTAAAATATCCACAACTATGATTTAGTGTGAACCAGCTAAGCCCACTAAACCGCACAAAGTAATAGCTAGACACCAAACACCATAAATCTCTAAAAGTAAAAAGCTATCATAGAGTGGTACCTAACGAGGAGAATAAGTACTTAATAGAGAACAATATGAGCCTGCATCACAAGTATCTAACCAAACTTACAAGACACACGAAAGAAATCCAAAAGAAGGGTCTAGCTAATTCATAGTTCACAAATAGAGAAACTGTCTAAACTAAGACAAACCACAAGCTATATCATATTTATCTAGATATGGTTCTCTGGTCGCATAGTCGTAATAAGTAGTAGCAAACTAGGGCTCTCCAAATCTTCTAGGTGGTGTCTCCTTGCTAGTGATCCGAGATATCTACTCGATCTTTGCCTGAGGATGCAATAACCAAGAGACCTGAATGCAACTCCTACAAAGCTTAGGAAAATCTACCTGGCGTAAGGATGGTAACGGCCACTGCCACTATACCCTCCCCTACTTCCATATAAACCTCCTGCTCCACCATAACCAGCACCAGGGCCAGATTCATAACCAGCACCAGGGCCAGCTCCACCATAACCCCCATAACCTCCTCCACGGCCATATGCTCCTAGCCCGCTGCCACCATATCCCCCACCATAACCACCAGCGTACGAGCCAAAACGACTAGAATAGCCGAGTGAGGGGTCTCCCCGGTAACCACCAAAATCACTACTGCCAAAGTCTCCATATCTACCACCAAATTCACCACCACCGTATCCATAGTCACCAAACCTAGATCCAAATGACCTATAAGAAGCAGGGCCAAAACCTCCACTATCAACACCGCTATATGAATCAGCAAATCCTCCATAACTATCACCATATCCGCGCCCCCTAGAGTTACTACCATATGCAGGAGCAGAAGCTGGGTTTGAGGGTTTCTTTGGTTCTGCCTTCTTGATCTCAACCTACAACAAAGAAGCAAGTTAACCTAGAAGTTCCACCTGCATAATAGCCTGACAGCTGAGCACTAAAAGATGCATACTACAATGGAGAAACCTACAAACTTATACTCCTTGCATTAAACTATCACATATGCAGCAGCTCCTTAAGGCAGCTAGGTATATGTTAAAAGGAGAAAGAAAGGCTGGGAGATGGTATGAAAGCGCAATCTTGAGGATCCACTTTGTACGCACAACATCCATGTCTCAGAACATTTGAGATCATGAAGAAATATCCTACAAACTTACCTGAGTACCCATCATGTCAATCCTATTCCCCTCAGCCAGCAAATTATCAACTACTTGTTCATTGTCAAACACAATAAATCCAAAGCCTCTAGAACGCTTGGACACGTGATCTCGTATGATCTCATACTCCATTACTTTCCCAAACTTGGAGAAAAAGTTATTGAATTCATCTGACAACAAATATACAAGAGACATCAGTTTACTGCAAGCTAAAAGAATACTACTGCAACTGCCAGACAACAAAACTAGTTAGTATGCAGCAAAAAGCACACCTTCAGTCATGGTAGTAGGAATGCCACCAACGAAAATCTTCTTTGTTTTAAAATCCTTTGAATCAGCAGAAGATCCTTTCGGAATGGTTCTTTTAATCTCAACCTGGAAAAAACCAATACCACAATTTGCAAGCCACAATCTTTCAGGTACTTATAAGGAGATATGATTTTCAACTGAAGCTTGAGAAAACCTGTAATACTCAGTACTCTAATGGATAAATGAGACCCATCAACCAAGCTCACAATCTCACAAGCATATGACTAACTAAAGTGTGTGCGCATATTGTAAGTAGTCAACAAAGTTTTTTTTAATCAGTATTGCAAGTAGTCAACAAAGTTTCACCATATTTTCCTGATATTTCAACACAACTCACATAAATTAACCTCGAAAAATCAACACAACAATTTGCAAGCCACAATTTTTAAATACTTACACAAAATATGAGTTTCAGCTAAAGCTTGGAAAATCAGTAATACTGTAACTCTGATAAATAAATAAAAACCCTCAACCATGCTCACGAACTCACAAGCATATGACTAAATAAAGAATTTCTGCATATTGCAAGTAGTCAACAAAGTGCACCATAATTTTCTAGTATTTCAACTCAATTAGAATAAATTAACCTGGGAAAACCAATACCACAATTCACAAGCCACAATATTTAAGTACTTACAAAAAATATAATTTTCAGCTAAAGCTTAGAAAATCAGTAATACATGGAACTCTGATAAACAAACGAAACCCCTCAACCAAGCTCTCAAACTCACAACCATATGACTAACTAAAGTACAACAACAACAACATACCCAGTGTAATCCCACTAGTGGGGTCTGGGGAGGGTAGAGTGTATGCATACCTTACCCCTACCTCATAGAGATAAAGATGTTGTTTCTCTAAACCCACTACGTACCACACCACCGGGGACTTAAAACATGACTAACCAAAGTACAACAACAACAACATACCCAGTGTAATCAAACAAATGAGGTCTATGGAGGGTAGAGTATATACATACCTTACCCCTACCTCGTAGAGATAGAAAGGTTGTTTCCGATAGACCCTCGTCTTAAAACATGACTAACTAAAGTGTTTATACTTATTGCAAGTAGTCATCAAAGTTCGCCATAGTTTTCTAATATTTCAACTCAAATTCACCTACAATTGAACATCAAGCAAGAGAGCTACATAAAGCCGTATAAAACAGAAGCTAAACTACTCACTTGTTTGTCATTGATAATATGGTTTTCGGCTATAACAGTGTCTACAACGGTTGGATCTGCATAAGTGATGAACCCAAAACCTCTTGGTCTACCTGTATGCCTATCTTTCATAATCACCGAGTCTATTATCTCTCCATACTTCTCAAAGTACTTCAAAAATTGTTCTACCAAAATCAAAATCCAATTTTCATTAACACCCTCGTCAGTAAATCAGAAACCCAATACCAAAAAACTATTATAAAAACAACAGTTCAAAAAAAAAAAAAACCACTAACCTAACGTCGTCTCTTTCGCTAAACCTCCAATAAAGATTTTTCTGTTTAACAAAAACCAAAAGAACAAAAAAAAACCTAATTAATACACATCAAAATTCGTATGGAAAAACAATAACTGCGCAAAAAATTTAAAAAATAATTAACTTTTTTTAAAAAAAAAAAAAAGAAGAAGAGAAACGAACCCAGGACTAGCGCCATCGCCGAAATCGTTCTTCCCCATGGCTAAGATTGTTTTTTTTGCGTAATTAGACAGATCTGAGAGAGTGTAAAGGGGAAGCTAGGGTTTGTGGTTGTGCACTAATGTTCAGTTGGAACAACAATGAAAGAATTGGAGCTTTACGGTGCAATATATAAAGTCTGATCAACTTCCTCTTGTCTTTTACTAATCGCATTTTGACATATCACGTCCATTAAATTTTTTTTTTTATCATATTACCTTTATTAATTGATTTAGTAATATAAATTAGAAAATAATTTAAAAAATAAATAAATAATGTAAAAGGTAAAACATAAGAAAAAATTATCTTTTCTTTATTTGTAAAAAATGATAAGTAAAAATAAAAATCAAATTAAAAAAATAATGACAAGTAACTTCAAACGGAGGGAGTATTAAATCTATAATCTATAATCTATATCTATATCTATATCTATAATATATTAAAAATGTGAAAATCCTTAGAAATGTAATTTGAATTTTTTACTCTTTATTAAAACACTTCACAATAAATAAAAAATTATCTTTTCACTATTATTATTTTTATAATATTAAATCTAAGTCTCCTAAAACTAATTGAATTCGAGACAACATTATAGCAACAACACTACCATAAATAATTTGAGCTATAACTGTTTTGATAGGTAAATAAACTCCTTTTTTTCTTTTTGTTGTACGGTGCCTAACAAATTGGTGCAAGAAAAGGGTTTTTTTTTACTGTGATTTTGAATCTTTATTATTTTTATATTATATTACTGTTAGAAATTCTTTGTGAGTGCATGCCTTGTCTTTCTACAATAGTATAATAACATTCACAATGTAAATTTTGGTGGAAAAGATTTTTATAACTATTTTTTCGATGAGCTTTGAAGGGTGCTCACATTGTTTTGTTGTAGTTTTTATTCTATTCATGTCTATATTGTAGATGGATGTTCGGTCCGACTTTGAAATTTTTTTGTGTTAAGGTTAGGTTAATGGTATTGTTCTAATATCTCGATTATTATAGTTTATGTTCTATTATTATTTGTTTCTTTTTCTACTTAATAAAGCAGTAGATGAACATTCGATCGGGCTGTAAGGAATTTTTTTGTTAACGTTAGAATTTAATCGTATCGTTCTGATATCTCGATTATCGTATTATTTTGTTATAGTTTACAGGTGGTAGATGAATATTCGATCGGACTTTGAGGAATTGTTGTGTAAAGGTTAAGCTTAATCATATTGTTTTGTTGTAGTTTCTGATCTATTACTATATATTATATTTTTAATTATCTGTTATGTGATAGTTCATGTCTTGGGAGATGGTCAAGATACCGATACTTCACGCATATCTAGATGCATAAAGTTGTCTATCTTCGATTTTTAGATTCAATTGCTATTTTTTAATAAATTATTTTTTATATATATTATATATCGCTTGTGTTAAGGTTTTTGCCCTAATTTTCTTACCAAATTTAAGTTTTACTTTTCTTGGAAGGAAAATAAAAGTAATATCATAATTACTTTTACTTTTACTTTTCCTAAAAGGAAATATAAAACTTTACCATATTTGGTTTATTTCTTGCTTGGAGGAAAAGTTTTGGAACTCTATAAATAGGACACCCCTCTTCTTATACCATAACAATACATCCACAATGCAGTCCTCAAAAGTTTTATTTAGGGGGAGATTTCTCCTATAGGTTTCATGCTTTTTTCAATTATATTAGTTTTAATATGTAGGTCAATTGGCCAAACCATATTCAATTATATATCTTTAGTCTATTTTTTGTGTCATCTGATTTATTGCCGTCATGAGTTGCAACTATTAGCTTCCGCATGACGCCCTCTCAATTTCGAACCCAACAGATTGATGGCTTGACATGAAGCACACGTGCAACGCACGTATACTTGACTAGTAGCTTAAAGGTTAGGTAGTTTCTAGAAGGGATAACTACATGGTTAACAAATATAAACTCCTACTTAATTTATTTAGCATAAATTTTAATGGTGTGAATACAAATACAATAAGCAATTGTGATATTTTCGTTATCATCCATGGCTTGTGCTCGACGTAGCCATGTTTTCTGAAAATACAAAAAAATATAAAATAGAACAAAAAAATGAGAAAGAAAAAAAATAAAAAATAAAAATAAAAAAAAGAAAATAAAAAAAAGAATGAGAAATAGAAGCTAGAGATAAAAGAGAGGAAAAAAAAAAGAATCAAAAAGCGAAAAGCGAAAAGAAAGAAATGGAAAAAAAAGAAGAAAAAAAAACTTTTGTGAAGTTTCACAAGTTGAAAGACGATTAATAATCTCTGCAGTGCTTGTTATCAATTTTTTTTCTCTCGCCTCTCTGATGGTGTACATTAGCTAAACCTGCACCGGTGGAGTTGCCATGGCGAGAGGACGGGGAGGAGCTCGAGGACGGCCGCCTAAGGAAAAACTTTTAGTCTTTGGTAGTGAGACGAGTGGGAAAGTGCTACCTGAAGTTACGGCAAAAGTGACTCCTGTTGTTACCCCTGCAGCTTTAGCCCAATCTAGAAATCCTAGTGCTCATAGAAATCCAAGCACTGTAGAGATTACTAAACAACTACAGCTGAATGTTCATAGTACAACTACTAGCAACGTGAATGAGAAGCCAATTGAGACTGTAGTGAAGCGAGATGAGGAGCATAATTTGACCAAAACCAATGGAACAGTACCTATTAGGCAGATCCCAGCAATTGAGAAAGGTAAGGCCTCTACTGAAGCTTGGGCTAACCTGTTTGCTAAGAACAGATCTATTTCAAATGGTATGGCCCTATCTTACATCCCACCTCAAGTGGTTGATGGCAATACAGTAATACAACTGGATAAAATAGAGATTGCAAAGGAAACTGAAAAATGGAAGTGTGCACTTATTGTGTATGTACTTGGGGATACCCTGAGATATAAGGCCACGCTTAGGTACATCTCCCAGAACTGGACTTCGGTAGCAAAACCTAATATCTATATATGTAAGGAGGGGTATTTTATAATGCGATTTTAGACCAAGGAGGATATGCAGGAAATCATGTACTTTGGGCCTTACTAAATGAATAATCGACCCCTAATATTGAAGAATTGGACTGAAGATTTTCATTTTGACCAGGATTTCCCCACTAAGTTTCCTATCTGCTACTGGGGTTGTGATTATTTAAGCAGAATTACTAGTGTTGTGGGCATCCCAATGATTGCTGATGAATGCACCACCAAATAGTTGAGAGTGTCATTTGCAAGGATATTAGTGGAGGTTGATGTTGCAAAGCCTTTACCTGAAGAAATCAATGTTCTAGATCCTTCTAGCAAATCCTTTACTCAATGGATGACTTACGATTGAAAGCCTACCTTTTGCCAACAGTGTCAAGTTGTTGGTCATGTCTATCCACCTGAACCAGTACAAAAGGATAAAGAGCAATAACCAGCTTCAAGGAGAGAAAAGAAGAGAACAAAAATAGTGCAAAAGTGGCTAACTAAGGACACTACTGAGTCTAATTGTCATGCCCCGAACCCCATTCGGGACGGACTGGCACCCAAAGCCGATAAGGCCAGAGAGAACCAATCTTTGTCTATGTCCATTCATATGTAAGTCATTCAAGAACCCTCACCATCACGTATAGATACAAGATGCCAATAGTGGAAGTCATGGAAACACGTGATATATATACATATAAGAAACTTAGCCGTTAGGGAAATCAAGTCAAAATAGACATACATCCCTTACACTTAAGTCACCATATCCGTCTACAAAGCCTCTAACATGTATATACATGACCATCCTAAAGTCGGGACAAGTCCCCGCTTTATACAACTGTGATACAATGTCAAAACAAATGTACATATGAGACTCGAAAAGCCCCGAACCAACTGGAGCTCACCAAAAGTCGGCAAATGATCCGCAACCTACTGTGGAGGTCTACTAGTACCTGTGCCTGCAGCAAGTAAGGTAAGTCCCCCAAGGGACGTCAGTACGAAGAATGTACTGAGTATGTAAGGCCATAAATAACTGTATGAGATATAAGAACTTTAATGGAATCAAGTACAAGTGAATGCATCATATAGATAAACTACCATAAGGTATACGTGTGGGATCATGTACATTGCTTTCTTTACTTTACTTTACTTTACTTCATCATCAATCATCAATCATATAATGCCCGGGCCCAACTGATCAGTGGGAAAAACATAATAATCGGGATCGCCTCTAGCTTGGCTTTCGCCTCTTTGAGTTGCCACCCGTTCCCAATGAACTTTCGGGATCGCCTCTAGCTAGGCTCACACCCCTTCGAGTTGCCACCCGTACTCAATATCCATTCGGGATCGCCTCTAGCTAGGCTTACGCCCCTTCGAGTTGCCACCCGTACTCAACAAGTGCATTATTTCAATTATTTTGTTATGAGATTGGTACATTGGTGGTTGAACATTATTGGAACTTTGTAAGATTAACCAATGAACATGAGTCATGTGAATCACAATTGATCAATGAATAAGGAACATGTGAGTAACAATAATTAATAACCGGAAAATGGGATACCTTTGAACATTTCGGAATGGAACAAGTATAATGACAATGTGAACACTATGTGTTGCAGAAGGTACGGAAAGAGTAACCTTACATACCTTATCTTCCCAATATGAATATACAATCCTATATGTGAATACAATAATCCAGCTCCTTCCTTACGTTTTACTCTACAACATAATTACATTACGAAACTCACGTCAACCATTAACCACATTACAAGTGCATAAAATAACAATGAATTACATGACTGCCATATAACATCATTTCGCCCTCTTACAATACCATTTATTGCATCACCATACCAAAAATACCACAACATTCTACACATTGACCAAAACATCATAAATCAATAGCATGTCACACTAAGTTCATACTTTACACTTCTCCATCAACACGACGTCATAATTACTCTACCAAGTCACCTCAATACACTTCATAACAACATATCAACAACAATCCCACAAATCATACTTATAGCAAAATAACAAGTTAAGGAACATAACCACACCATACATGTTGATATTTCATCCATACCATGCACTTTCATCAAAACCTTAAGTCTCCTTTCAAGTTTAAAGCACAAGAATGGCACATCTTTTAGCAAAAGCAAAAGTGCACTATTCACCACTTTGTCAACATAACCATCATGATCTACACCATCTCTCATGCATATAATATATTAAAGTACAAGAATAATCACTTACCCAAGCTTGAAAGATGATGATCTTGTCCAAAGAGTTGATTGCCTTAGGGTTTGGAAATGGAGAGAAAGTTGTGAAAAATTCTAGAAATGTCATGTGAGTTTTTGTGAATAAAAATCTGATCTTGGCCTTGTATAGCCTCCATTTAATGGTTATACTTAGACACTTTGGGTCAATAATTGAGGTAATCAATTGGTCATAGAAGAATGGATCATTTTCCATCTTTTGGGCCATGTTTTTTTTGTTTAATTTGGGCCTTAATTGAGCCCAATAGCACAAGACTAATTTATCCCACCAAATTTAAGGTGTAATATCCCACCAATCTCATGTTTAAATATTTCCATAAAAGTCACGACAATATGCACTCACGAAATTCATGTTCGTAGCCTCAATCCCAAGAATAAGCAATTCTAGTCACTCATGGCGTAATTAAACATAATTTGATAAAATACTTGTGACGAAGAATTAACCCCAACTCGGATGCCAAACTCGCTCAAAAGTAGTTCTACTACGATGGTATAATGATACCATAACCTAAGACTCCTCTTAATAGACTAATAATCGGCGAAAAAATCTGGCAAAAAGCACCCCGGCACGCTCCCGGGCGCCCCTGCGACTTAGCTGAATTTCAGCTCTGGAAAAGGGGAGCCTGGGCGGCCTGGCACGCCACTGGACGGGCCCCAGTGTTGCCTCTGCCAAAAAATTTTTGGCCAGAAGCGGCCTGGCACGCCCCTTGGCGCGCCCCATGCCAAAAATGTGATTTTTTACCTTTCTTTGACTTTTCTTTGCGGACATTAGTACAATAGCAATAGTCCATCAAACCTAATACAAAATATACACTTATTTCTCTCAAAACCAAGGTAAACATGGTTCAAATACGACCTAGAAATGCACCCTAGATCACCAAACAAGTAGGGTCAAAAAGGTACGGGGTATTACACTAATGAACCAGTTTCTACAGTTGATCCAACACCTTGGGTGCTTGTTGGAGCCAAGAATAAACGTCATATGCCAGAGACTAGCATGATGGGAACAAATGCAGCTGGCCCTTTTAAGTAAGCTACATGTCCTATATGGAAAGCTGATCATAACTTGACAATACATGACTTCCATGCACTGATTAATACACCTGTCAAGAATGGTTTTAGTCCTTTGAAAGATACATGTGATGGAGATAAGCCTATACCTCCAGATAAATGAGGTGCTCTTACTCAAACTCAATGACTTGGCTGTTTTGGAATGTCAGAGGTGCAAATAAGAGGTACAAGCAGAAGGAGATCAAGGTTGTACTGAAGAATAAGCATGTTTCTCTGACTGGTTTAATAGATACTAGAGTAAAGATTAATAAAGCAAAACCAATTAGTAATAACACTTCTCCTAACTAGGGACTGCTACATAACTATCAAACTGCCTCTAATGGTAGGATTTGGTTGCTCTAAGACACTAAGAAATATTATGCTACTAAGCTCACTGAAGAAGCTCAATTGCTGTATTATTTGATTGAAGGGATAAGGGATGGATTTAAATGTCAACTTACTGTTGTCTATGGGTTAAACACTGGAGAGCAAATGAAGGACTTATGGCTCAAGCTTGGTACACTAGCTCATGGAATGACCCTTGGCTTATTTGTGGGGATTTTAATGCTCTTTCATATCCACAAGACAGATTACATAGAAATCCTATACAACTTGCTGAGATAACTAATTTCTCTTATTGTTTGCAAAGTCTCTCTTTGACTGAATTGCCTTGGTAAGGAGAATATTATACCTGGTCTAATAAACAACTAGGTTCTAGTAGAATATGTAGTAGGATTGACAAGGCATTGGGTAATTATGAATGGATGCTGAAATGGACTAATCTAACAATGACTTATGATGTGCCTAGTATTTCTGATAATGCACCTATGTTTCTCAATATGAAGCATGATCAACACTTTTCAAAGCCACCTTTTAGATTCTTTAATGTTTGGACTAAACACCCTGGTTTCTTATGTTCAGCAGAGAAAGAGTGGAAACAGAGAAAGGCTAGTGGACATATGAAGAATGTTTAGCTTCACCTGAAGGTCCTAAAGTCATACCTTAAGACACTAAATAATGAAGAGTACAAGACTGTCTCTCAAAAAATCATTCAAACTAGATCTGAATTAGCTGCTGTTCAGGAGCAACTGAATAGAAACTAGTCTGATCATCTGCAAGAACATGAAAAGAGCATGTTACAGAAGCTTGAGAAATGGTCTGGGATAGAAGAGAGTATTTTGAAGCAAAAATCTAGAGCACAGTGGATTAAATTAGGGGATGCCAACACTCATTATTTCTCAGCAGTTATGAAGGAAAGAGCACAAAGAAAGCAGATTATTGAGTTGACATTCTTAGAAGATACTAAATTGACCAATCCTGCAGATATTAAGACAGAAGTGGTGCAGTTTTACAAGAGTTTGATGGGATCTTCCACTCATAAGCTCACCGTAGTCAATAAGCTTATTATGAGAGCTGGACCAGCTTTGACTCATCAGCAAAAGAAGGATTTATGTGTTCAAGTTACTGACATGGAGATTGTTGATAGTCTGAAGGCTATAGGGGTGGACAAAGACCCTGGTATGGATGGTTATAATGCTTCCTTCTTTAAGAAGGCATGACCTATAATCAAAGAGGAAGTAGTTGCTTCTATTCATCATTTTTTCAGTACTGGGAAACTTTATCAGTTTGTTAACTGCACAACAGTTACATTAGTGCCCAAGGTAGCCAACCCATTATCCATCAAAGAATACAGGCCCATTGCCTGATGCACTGTTTTATATAAGGTGATTGGCAAGATTCTTGCTAATAGGGTACAAAAAGTCATTGCAAGTATTATTAATCCCACTTAGGCAGGCTTTATACCTGGTAGAAGAATTGGAGAAAATTTTATTATGGCTCATGAATTGGTCAAGTCTTATTCCAGGAAGAGTATATCTCCAAGATGCATGATATAGATAGATCTTCAGAAAGCCTATGATAGTGTTTAATGGAATTATCTGGAACAGGTGATGCAATAATTGAATTTCCCTCACCTGTACATTACTTGGGTCATGGAGTGTGTGAGAACTATCAGCTACTCAATACTAGTTAACGGAGAGCCAACAAAACCTTTTCCTACTGCTAAAGGCTTGAGATAAGGAGTCCCTATGCCTCTTTTTCTCTTTGCAATTGCAATGGACTATTCGTATAGATGCCTCACTTGTCTGACTGATCTGAAATAGTTTAACTTTCATCCCAGATGTGCTCAATTACAAATTACACACCTCTATTTTGCTGATAACTTACTACTATTTTCTAGAGGTGATGCTCCCTCTGTTCAAGCGATGGTAGACTGCTTTAATAAATTTTCAAATGCTTTAAGTCTGCAGGCTAATATGGGTAAGAGCTGCATTTATTGTGGTGGTGTGTCCCAACAGAAAAAAGACTAGTATACTGCAGAATACAGGGTTTAGTTATGGAGAATTGCCCTTCAGATATTTAGGAGTGCCACTTGCAACCAAGAAAATTTCTCTTATACAATGGCAGCCTTTGATACAGAAAATGATTGCAAGAATCTCTACATGGACCTCAAAGAAGCCTTCCTATGCTGGTACAACTCAACTAGTTCAATCAGTACTCTTTGGAATTTAGTCCTACTGGTCTCAGCTTTTTGTGCTCCCAGCCAAGGTTATAGAATTGATTGATGATTACTGTAGGAGCTACTTATGGTCAGCTACTAACAGTATTACTAAAAAGGCACTGGTGGTCTGGTCCAAAGTATGCTCTCTTATGTTCTTTGGTGGTCTTAACCTGGTTAATATCTTCTTTTGGAATAGAGCTGTTATAGCTAAAACTTATTGGGCTTTAGCAAAAAAAGAAGACAGATTATGGATTAGGTGGATACATACCTATTATATCAAAGAGCAACATCTTGAAACAATGAATATTCCTAAGCAAGCGTGTTGGATGGTTAGGAAGATAATGGAGGCTAGGAGAATCATTGCACAGTTTCAGCCTATTCAGTCTAGTAGACAGAGCCTGATCAAGCAAATATATCTCCACTTGATGCCTACTGAGCCTAGAGTTGCATGGAAGAACCTGATGTACAAGAATGATGCCAGTCCAAAGGGAAGATTTACCTTATGGCTGCAACTACAGAACAGGTTATTAACTAAGGATAGATTAATTAAATGGGGTCAAGCTCTCTCCCCAATCTATCCACTGTGCTCTCAAATTAATGAATCGGGGGATCATCTTTGTATGCATTGCGCCTATGAGAAACAGGTATGGACTTGGTTGCTGTACTGGTTCAAAGGTCAGACTTTCCAGTGGTCAACTTGGGATCAACATATCGCTGAGATTTTAATGTGTGCAAAAGGGAAGACACAACTAGCTCAGATATTCAAGATGATCTATACTGAGTATGTGCACTACTTGTGGATAGAGAGGAACACCAGGATCTTTGAGAAAGTTTGGGGAGAGCCTTAGATTGTTGCCAATGATATAGCTTTTGTTTGCTGTGTTAAAGCCCCCCTCCCCCCTCCCCCCCCCCCCCCAAGGATTAAACCAGTCATAGATGCTTTTCTTTTTTAGTATTAGCTTGGTGTGGTAGCTTTGTTGACTACTTTTTGGATAGTTGGTTGTGTTAGCCAACTATGGTGCTTGCAATTTTCCTACTGGTGATTAATGAATGAAGCTGTTAATTACCCAAAAAAAAAAAACCAAAAAGGAAAAAACACGAAAAAGAAAAAAAAAGCGAGAAAGAAAAAAATACAAAAAAAGAAAAAATGGAAAAGGAAAAAAAAAAGAAGAAAGAGAAATAGAAGTTAGAGATAGAAGAGGAAAAAAAATGAAAAGAAAGAATCGAAAAAGAAAAAAGAAAACGAAAATAGAAAAAAAACAAAAAAGTAAAATAAAAACCAAAAAAAGAGTAAAGGAAAAAGAAAAAAAGAAATGACGGTGAATACAAATACAACGAGCGGTTATGATGTTTACGTCATCATCCATAGCTTGTACTCATCGTAGCCATGTTTTCTGAAAATACAAAAAGATATAAAATATAAAATACAACCAAAAAAATGAGAAAGAAATAAAAAGAAAAAAAGGAAAAAAAAATGAAAAAAGAAAAAAAAAGAAGAAAGAGAAGTAGAGGCGAGAGATAGAAGAGAGGAAAAAAACGAAAAAGAAAAAAAAGAAAAAAAGAAAAAAAGAAGAAAGAGAAATAGAGGCTAGAAATAGAAGAGAGGAAAAAAACAAAAAAAAAAAGAAAAGAAGAAAAAAGAGAAAGAGAGGTTACAAATTGAAATTTTTAAAGTTAGGCTAGAGGCACTCCCGTTTTGCTGAAATATAGGCTATTTTTTGTAAGTGTCCCTTTCTAGAAACACTCTTGCTTTTATTTTTATTTTTGGTTTCCGTCAAAGTGTCCGAATTGTAGTCCGACTATTTGGAGGTGACCCATTTGGAGGGAACCTCCCTATCAAGAAATTTTCTATATTTAAGACAGAAATTAATAGTCGAGACATCAATATATATATAATAAAGAAGAATGTAGAAGCGGTAATGTGTGACCTTCCAATGGCCTCTATTCTTATTTTTCATTTTTCTCCTTTGTTTGAATTTTTAATGTCTAAATATTTTGGTTAATCTTTTATTCTTTCTCTATAATTAGTGTGATTACTTTGTATTAAATTTATTAGTAATGACAAATGAACTTTTCCCTCCACCCATGTACACGAATTAACTCCTAAACCTTTTCCTTTACCCACGTACAATACTAATTAACTCCTCAGATTGTTTTCTTCATTATTTAAAGAGTCTAGCTCTATGTTACATCCCCAAAAGCCATCTTCAAACTAAATTCGGGTTAAAATTCTCTTCATACTTTTTCCCCAATTATTTTTGACAGTTTGTTCCTTTAGAATTAAGTTGATTATGATTATAATTTTTAAAAACTCCTATTTGTTTGAATAATTCATAGTTGAACTTTTGTTGTTCTTTTTTGTTTTTGTTTGTCAATTATGTATGTTGTCTACAGGTAAAGATGGGGTTGTTCTTCTGATTTTGACAAGTTCTATTAGGGCAAGTTTGCGAAAATTCGATGGTGGAGGATCATCACTTGCCTTGTATGTTACGTTAAATGAAATATTTGGAACCTATCAAGTTATTTTTTCTGCTGTTTTTTATGTTGTTCTTGACATGCTAAGAGTATTTTATTGTATTCGTCAGATTATATTTGTCTAGGTGTGTTGGATTAACAAAATAACATGAAATCGCCATACTACTAGATATATTACTGTGACCAAATGCGTTGTTAAATAGTTATAGCCTACTAGCCATGACAAATATCACTAGAGTAGCATTTGATCAATTATATTTAGCTGGGTGATTATTTGTCTTTTGTTTTTTTCTCTAAAGGAGAGATAATTATTGGGTGTTTGCCACAAATAAATAATAATAATTATTAAAAAAAAATTGGTGCTTTTTTCTTAATGCACCCTTTCAGTGTTTGCCACAGATAAAATAATAATAATAATTTTTTAGAAAAAATAAAAAAAAAATTTGATGCTTTTTGCTTAATGCACCCTTTCACCTTTATAAACATTACTAATTATTAGAAACTATATTGGTCACACCATTGTAGCATGATAAAAGAGAATGAGGTCAAAGGAAAGAGAGCTTTTGATTGGAGCTAATTTTGTCTCTGGTTCATTTGGTTATTACTATGACAAGATTGTTAGGTTATCTCTAAATAGTAATTTTTGAGTAACTTTCAACATGTTTGTGCCCAAAATATTTCGAATTAAGGTGATTTTAGTCATTGAAGACCGGCTCAATAAGCACTTTATGTCGGTGCTTTATCGATCTATATATAATTGAACTAACGAAAATTAATGTGATTTTCTTTTTCAGAATACAATTTCATCAAATGATCAAACTTGAATTTTACAAAAAATATAATACAAAGTTGGTCTATAAGGAAGTGACGTGACACCTCTTGTGATCAACAGATCAAGAATATTACTTTCTCATCATGTTTGGGCTTTTATTTTAATTTTTCCTATTAAATATTAATTGGTAACTTACAGAAATCCTATAAGTTAAGGAGCCAATTACATTTCTTACCACATATTTGCCTAATTACATAATATCCCATAATAGGCATTTTTTGATACATATTTTTAGTCGTGATACATATTTGATTTGATACATTTCCAACTAATCAGTTAGTTAACTAAGGAAGTAACGTAATAGCATTAATTTGGGGGAGTGAACCACGTTTCAGCCGTTTTGGAAAGAATCACTAAAATATCTAAATCATAATAGAAAATCAAAAATCATCCATCAGATTCATATCGATTCCAAATTTCAATTTGGCTAAATTTCTTCGTCTTTTTTTCTTCTTCTTTCTCAAATTTTCAATTCTGGAAAAGTTTGAAACTAATATCATAAATATCGACTATCTCGATGTTGTTAACATTCGAGACTTTGGATTTCTGAGATCAGGTACAACGAATATAAAATTGACGGAATTTTGGATCTAGGTGTAATTGGGTTTCTGAGATCAGGTACCAAGATTTAATGGATGCTATATCAATTCAATTGAAAATCGATGAATCCATGAAAAAAATTCATGGGAAATACTTTGTTCAGAAAAATTTAACAGCAATGGAGATTTATCGAACATAGATTTAATTTTAGAGTTGAGAGATCTGACAAACAGAGGTATGCTTCTGGATTGATAAATATGAATGAAACAATTTTTTTTGTGGATTGATACATATGAATGAATCAAATTTAACATATGGTGAAATTTTATGTATCTATAATTGTAATTCGCTATGGAATTGTAAGATGTAGCTGATACATATGTATGAATGACTGGAACATTTGTGATTATAATGTATTCTTCGAATATATATATATATATATATCTTTTTAATACATTTGTTTGATACATTTGAAAAATCGTACTAGAAATTTAGAGAAAAAAATGCAAGCTACATAGTGAGTTTGATACATTGTTTGTGTTGAATGAATCAGAAGATACATATTTGTAATACATTTGTTTCAGTGTAGTTAATTTCATGAATCTGAAAATACATATTTGTGAAACATATTGCAGCCTTGTCTATAACTAGCTAATGTGTTTATATTTTTTTTGCAGTTATTTGTTGAAGTGTAAATATCTAGATTGTAGTCGGATATTCAGGTCATCGTGTGTGCATGGTTCTGATACTTTCAAAGTAAGGAATTTTAGTGATGAACATATATGCCCAATGAAGGATAGGGTGTTTGATCAATGTCAGGCAACAATCGCTTTTGCAGGTGGAATAATTGCTCCAAAGTTGGTGAACCATAAAAGAGTAATCACACTAGGTGACATTATTGGTGATATCAAATTAGTGAAACACTTTCGTCAACCTCAAATTGTTGCGGAAAGTGTAGGCGTGAAGGTCATAATAGGCGCACCTGCAATTACTTCTCAAAGAAGATGTGATTTTTAATTTTGAATCGTATGTTGAAAGTTTTAAGAATTTTCATGTTATGAATACTCCGATTTCACTCATTTACAATAATATTTTTTTCACTAATATATTGAACATGTTTGCAATATAATGTTATTTTGTCTGAGTTTCATAAATTAATTTGATGTTAACAGTTTTTTATTAGTTATATGTATCAACAATATGTATCAAATATTAATTTTGACAGTACATGAATAAGTCATATGAATCATTAATATGTATCAGTGATATTGTCACGACCCAATATTTGGGTCATGATGGCGCCTATCGTAACCCACCAATAGGCAAGCCAAACCCTAGTCCGGAGCAACAAGCGAAGGGCTAACGGGCGGAATCTCATAAAACAGAGAAGAAGTGGAAGTAACCATATTTATAAACATGCTAAGACTGAGAAGGAAGAGTACAATGTATATAAAGTCCAGAACCCCTCCCAAGACCTGGTAGGGTCAGTACATGAGCCACTGCTAACATACCCAAAATACAAGACAGAAACCAAACATGTATAATAAGTACAATAGTCTTGAGAGCAAAAGACTATACAGTAGAGGATGGAGAAGGATCTGCCTCGGACGTCAGTAAGCTCACCCTGCTCCGGAATCAGTGCTGAGAAAAGAGTCACGTCAAAACCGTCGACTGGTGCCTGGATCTGCATCGGGGAAAAAGATGCAGAAGTGCAGTATGAGTACCAGGGCAACGGGTACTCAGTAGGCATCATCGGCCGACTGAGCTTAATATAATATAAGCAAGCTAAAGTGCAGGGGGCATGCTAAGTCCGGGGTACAAGCAATAGATACATAAGTAACGGCCGAGGCGTATAGATATGCTCAGGAAAATATAAGTGCGATATATAATAACGAGTAAATAAATGCGTAAGTAAACACACAAGTCAAACATAACCTATCTGGGCCCCCATAAGCCCGATAGGCACACGGAAGAAAACAATAACCCAGTCTGGCCCCCATAAACCAGCGGGACACACAAGAAAAGTAAATGCATAGTCACCAGTGTCTCGAGGCTGTATCAGTATCCAGTAACCACAATAACCAACAGGAGTGCACCGGGCTTGAACCGGCACCAATGGGTAATAACAAGAGGCCAGACGCCGGAGTCGAACCGGAAGCAGTGGGTAATAACAAGAGGCCACATATATATCATATCTGCCGGACTCGAACCGGAACTCATAGAACAACAACATCATAATCACGGTACCTAGTACCAAAACTCTCCAATTATATCATAACCAGATGCCGGACTCGAACCGGAACTCATAATAATCAGTGGCCGGACTCGAACCGGAACTCATAGTGTACCACAATCCGGGGCCGGACTCGAACCGGAACACCCAATAGTCAATAACCAAAATCATCATACCTGAATCAGTAGCCGGACTCATCATAGCCAGTAACCAGAACAGAATCAAAGGTCATATCATATCAAATAAACGGGGAACGCCTTAGTGCCAAGTCATTACTATTATATAGGTACAGAAGCTAACTCTACAACATGCTACAAGTCAATCTCGGGGTCCTTCTAGGTCAACTACCTACTGTAAACATATGTATATAAAAGTCTGGGTATACATTACAAGTCATGGAAAGGCGGTTCAGCGTTCTAAGTCAAACTAGCCGACCCCAATCAAATACGGTGCTATCAGGGACGAACAAAGCTAGACAGTCCAACCGGGTATAATCGGGGTGACTCAATCCCGTCATAACCCTAATAGTCATATAGGGCTTATCTAAGCCCAAAGATGTCAAAGTTTCGACAAGCCGACAAAAAAGGGTAACGGGGCCCGCTACCGGGTCCCGAAAACCAAGTCTGGTTATACTTGTCTAAGTCTGGGCTAAGTCTGTCTAAGACTGGACTAAGGTCCAACAATAACATTCTCAGACTAGCAACAACAACAACAATACTATCCGACCCCAAATAGGTCATCTGTGGGGTACCACGAGGATAACGGGCCTGGAATAATATCCGAATAGCCCTATCCGGCCTAGAAGGCCTAAATCACAGCAAACCACCACCACCAAGTCTATAATACCAGCCCACAATACCCGCACAATAGCATACATATATCACACATAAGCCCAGTCTAAGTGTAAAGGAAGGTAAACCTAGCCTACCTGGACGCCGCCGAACGCCTGCTAAAGCCAGTTAAATTAGAGCCTTCCCCTTTCGAGAGACCTCTGACTGTTGCCAAGCTACCAAAATAATAAACTAAATGTCAAAACAAGGCTATTGATACCCATATTGCATTAGTTCGGAAAATGTCCGAAAATCCCATGTGGGGCCCGCTTGCGGTATCGTAAAATTGAAACCGTCACCGTGTCCCAAATAACTCTGTGACCAATAGTCACAACAGATGCCATCCAATCAGAGCTCATATTAAGCTCTAAATAAGCACCAACAGCCACTAAATAACAATTCAAATACGCGATTTTAAGCTAAAATTAATCGGAAAGACTTACGATATAAAGACGTTATACTATCAACTACGCGATCCCCGAGCTTGAATAACTTGATGTAGATAATTAATTTCTTTGCAATGATGAGATATCCTAACAAGATTCTATATGCTCTTTAACGTGAATGCATAAAAACATATATATATACATACAGATGTTGGTAAAGTGCTTGTAAAAGAAATGCATGCAAAAGAAATGAATTTAGGAATGCCTTAGTACTTGTTACATGCTGATCTTAAAAGCACCCACTAAGTGCATGCACTTACACTAATCAAAAGGTGTAGTTGACAAGTGGCAAGTCTCACCTATTGCCAAAGATTGTTGCACGAATTTATCCACTTCCACGTGGATTATATACCCATTACACAGGTACTCGGATATTGCATAGGTTCGTGGTAAAATAAATACAACTTTTTTAATATACCATAATTAATAGAAAATTATTTCTAACAAAACCTCTATAAAATAAAAATATTATTTTAACATATTTAAATTCACTATCTCCGCTTTAATTATCAATAAATTATAAAACTATTATAAAGTAGTATAGATATATCATAACTAAAGAATTTTATAAATTTCAAAAATATTTTCAAAAGGTAATTACCTATGTCATTTTACCAAATTTTAATTTAATTTAATATTTTACAATGTGCTCTTTCTAAATAATATTCTCAAACGAACTGCCCGGGAGCCGAACTGTCAGTCCCAGCAAGTCATAAATAACTTGGGGCAGTTATAGAAAAGCTCTAAACGCTGAGAACACACGAAAACGAGGGAAATGACCGGGAAGGTCATTACAATATCCACTACTAAGGGGACTTTCGTCCGCGAAAGTCAAGAATAAGCACATACCTGAAGACGTGAACAAGTAGGGATACTGGGCTAGCATATCGCGTTCAAGCTCCCAAGTAGCCTCCTCAACTGGACGGTGACGCCACTGTACCTTAACCACTGGAATGTCCCGGGAGCGTAACCGTCTAACACCTCTGGCTAAAATGGACACAGGCTCCTCCACAAATGTTAAGTTATCGTCTAATTGAACTGAGTCCCATCGAAGCACATGCGACTCATCCGAAATGTATTATCGCAGCGTAGAAATATGAAACACTGGGTGGATAGCTGAAAATGCCGGAGGTAAAGCTAACACATAAGCCACCTCTCCAACCGTCCGCAAAATCTCAAAGGGTCCAATATATCTGGGGCTAAGCTTACCCTTCCTACCAAACCGCATCACGCCATTCATGGGAGATACTCGTAAGAAGACCCTATCACCCACCCTGAATTTTAACGGACGACGTCTACGGTCAGCATAACTCCTTTGTCTACTCTGAGCTGTCCGCAGCCTATCTTGAATCACTCAAACTCGGTTCAAAGATTCTCGGAGCAAATCTGTGCCACGAGGACTGACTTCTGAAATTTCAAACCAGCCAACTGGAGATCGACACCGTCTTCCATATAAAGCCTCAAACGGAGCCATTTAAATGCTGGAGGGGAAACTATTATTATATGCGAACTCTACTAAAGGCAAGAATTGATCCCACTGACCCCCAAAGTCCAACACACAAGCGCGGAGCATATCTTCCAACACCTGAATAGTTCGTTCAGACTGCCCGTCGGTTTGAGGATGAAATGCAGTACTAAGGTCCACTTGAGTACCCAACTCTTCTTGGAAAGTCTGCCAGAAACTGGAGGTAAACTGAAACCCTCTGTCTGAGATAATGTCCCCAAATTCGCAGTGCAAACACAACCGCTGCTAACTCTAAATCATGAGTGGGATAATTACGTTTGTGCACCTTCAGCTGCCTCGATGCATAAGCAATAACACGACCCCCGCTGCATCAAAACACATCCCAAATCGATACCAGATGCATCACAATACACGGTGAAACCCTCGCCTTCAACTGGAAGAGTCAACACAAGGGCAGAAGTAAGTCGATCCTTGAGTTTCAGAAAGCTCGCCTCGCAATCCTCAGACCACTGAAATGGAACCTCCTTCCTGGTCAATCTGGTCATAGGAGATGCAATAGACGAAAAGCCCTCAACAAACCGTCTGTAATATCCTGCCAACCCAACAAAACTGCGTACCTCAGTAGGCGACGTGGGCCTAGCACAACCTCGAATAGCCTCAATCTTTGCTGGATCTACCATGATACCGTGTCTGGATACAACATGCCCCAAGAAAGCTACAGACTCAAGACAGAACTCACACTTTGAGAACTTGGCATAAAGCCGATGATCTCTCAAAGTGTGGAGCACAATCCTCAAATGCTGCTCGTGCTCCTCGCTGCTCTTTGAATAAACCAAGATATCATCAATAAACACAATCACAAAAGAGTCTAAATATGGCCTGAATACACGATTCATCAAATCCATGAAAGCTGCTGGGGCATTAGTCAACCCAAAAGACATCACCAGGAACTCATAATGGCCGTATCGAGTCCTGAAGTCTGTCTTTGGGATGTCCTCAGCCCCAACTCTCAACTGATGGTATCCAGATCTCAAATCTATTTTTTGAGAATACCGCTGCACCCTGAAGTTGATCAAACAAATCATCGATACGAGGCATAGGATACTTATTCTTCACAGTTACCTTATTCAACTGCCTGTAATCAATACACATGCGCATAGATCCATCCTTCTTCTTTACAAACAAAACTGGAGCACCCCACGGAGACACACTTGGCCTGATAAAACCCTTCTTCAGAAGGTCCTGGAGCTGACTACTCAACTCTCTCAACTCAGCAGGAGCCATACGATAAGGAGCCATCGAAATAGGTCGGGTGCCTGGCTCGAGGTCAATAATGAACTCTATATCACGCTCAGGAGGAAGGCCAGGCAGGTCAGTTGGGAATACATTAGAAAACTCACGAACAACAGGGACAGAGTCAAGCGATGGACTCTCAATACTAGCATCCCGAACATAAGCAAGGAATGAATCACATCCCCTTGACATCAATCTACGAGCCCGAACGTATGAAATAATCCCTGTCGGTGTGCGGCTAACAGAACCCTGCCACACCACCGGGGGTACGCCAGGCATGGCTAAGGTCACGGTCTTGGAAAAGCAATCCAAGACTGCATGATGGAAAGACAACCCGTCCATGCCCAGAATCACATCAAAATCTACCATAGCCAATACAATAAAATCAACCCGAGTCTCAAACTCCTGAACAGTCACCAGACATGATCTATATACCCGATCCACTACTAAGGAATCACTAACGGGGGTAGATACACGTAAGGGCATAGATAATAACTTAGAACACAAACCCAACCGTGGTGCATAATAAGTAGATACATAAGAAAATGTGGATCCGGGATCAAATAACGCAGAAGCTGGCTGATGGCATACGGAAATCATACCTGTAATCACTGCATCCGAAGCCTCAGCCTCCGTCCTAGTCGGCACAGCATACAACTGACGCTGGCTACCACTAGTCTGAGCACCGACCTGACCACCAGTCCGACCTCCCTGCGCTCTACCTCGAGAACCCTGGGGACCACCCCGATGACCCTGTGCACCACCTCTACCTGCTGGAGGTATAGATCTGAGGGGTTGTGCTGTCTGAACTGAAGGCTCAATCGCCATGCGCTGAGGACACTCACGCGCAAAATGACCGACAACCCCACAAGTGTAGCATGCTCCTGGCTCCCTGCTCGGCCTAGAAGGTCCGGCTGAGCTGGTATGACCACCTCTAGTCGATGAACTGGACTGACCACGTCCTTGAGGCTGGCTAACAGAACTACTATAGGTGGGCTGACCCCTATCAGATATTTGCAAAGCTGACTGTACGGGCCTACTGGGCTGACCCTGTCGCTGAAAAGACTGCTGCTGCTGCTGAGGGTACCTACCCTGAAACTGGAACCCACGACCTCTGAACTGCGAACCACTATGGCTCCCACTGAAACTACCCTGAACACGAGGTCTCTTATCGCTGCCCCCTTGGGCCTCGCGATCCATCTCCTCAATAGAGTATACATGCTCGGTAATCTCTGCGAATGACTTCCCTGAAGTCACTAAACTCTGGGTAGCTCTGCGGAGTGGCAATCTCAGTCCCCTGACAAAACATCTAACTCTCTCATACTCATCAGGCAAAATAGAAGTAGCATGCCTAGCAAGATCATGAAACCTCGCCTCATACTCGGCGACAGATAACGAACCCTGAGTCAATCTGGAGAACTCATCTCTAAGTCGCTCCCGCATAGTACGGGGCATATACTTTCCCAAGAAAATCTCAGAGAATTGGGTCCAAGTAACCGGCGGAGATTCTGCTGGCCTGGAATCAAGATATCCCCTCCACCATCTCCTCGCTGCAGTATCAAACTGATATGCCACAAAATCAACACCACGAGACTGTACCAATCCCAAATTCCTCAGTCTATCCTCGCAACTGGACAAGAACTCATATGCATCCTCACCCGGAGTACCAGCAAATCTCGGTGGAGTCAACCTCAAGAAACGCCCCAACATCCTCTGCTCATCAACAGACATAACAGGATGATCTGTAACCGGCTGTGGAGCTACCGATGCTGGCGGAATCTCAACTCTGGGTGCTGCAGCTGCAGGCTGCGCCCCAACACCAACTCCATGTACTACTGGCTGGGCTCCCTCGACTGACGGTCCTCCAACTATCCCCAACAACTGAAGTAATGGACCTCGAAGCAAAGAAGCATCAATAAATCCAGGTAGAGCCTGGGCTGCTCCCTGGCCCACTGGCTGCTGTGGCGGCGGAGCATCTGGAGCTATAACAGGATCAGGTGGCTGATCCCTAGCATGATCTCTGCCTGGGGCTGCTGCTCTACCCTGCCCCCGACCTCTGGGTCGACCTCGGCCCCTAACTGGAGCCCTTGCTGCAGGCTCGGGGTCCTGACCCTCGGCTATCGTACCATGCGTCCTTGCCATCTGCGTAAAGAGTGAACCAAATGAAGATCAGAAACCAATATAGACTTAACGTACGAACATGAGTCAAGAAAATGAGAGACTCCCCTAAGAATGCTCCATAGCCTCCCGAGGATAGGATACAGGCGTCCCCGCACCGATCCACAGGACTCTACTAAACATTGGCCCATGTACTGACACTACCTATACAACCTAGGCTCTGATACCAAGATGTCACGACCCAATATTTGGGTCATGATGGCGCCTATCGTAACCCACCAATAGGCAAGCCAAACCCTAGTCCGGAGCAACAAGCGAAGGGCTAACGGGCGGAATCTCATAAAACAGAGAAGAAGTGGAAGTAACCATATTTATAAACATGCTAAGACTGAGAAGGAAGAGTACAATGTATATAAAGTCCAGAACCCCTCCCAAGACCTGGTAGGGTCAGTACATGAGCCACTGCTAACATACCCAAAATACAAGACAGAAACCAAACATGTATAATAAGTACAATAGTCTTGAGAGCAAAAGACTATACAGTAGAGGATGGAGAAGGATCTGCCTCGGACGTCAGTAAGCTCACCCTGCTCCGGAATCAGTGCTGAGAAAAGAGTCACGTCAAAACCGTCGACTGGTGCCTGGATCTGCATCGGGGAAAAAGATGCAGAAGTGCAGTATGAGTACCAGGGCAACGGGTACTCAGTAGGCATCATCGGCCGACTGAGCTTAATATAATATAAGCAAGCTAAAGTGCAGGGGGCATGCTAAGTCCGGGGTACAAGCAATAGATACATAAGTAACGGCCGAGGCGTATAGATATGCTCAGGAAAATATAAGTGCGATATATAATAACGAGTAAATAAATGCGTAAGTAAACACACAAGTCAAACATAACCTATCTGGGCCCCCATAAGCCCGATAGGCACACGGAAGAAAACAATAACCCAGTCTGGCCCCCATAAACCAGCGGGACACACAAGAAAAGTAAATGCATAGTCACCAGTGTCTCGAGGCTGTATCAGTATCCAGTAACCACAATAACCAACAGGAGTGCACCGGGCTTGAACCGGCACCAATGGGTAATAACAAGAGGCCAGACGCCGGAGTCGAACCGGAAGCAGTGGGTAATAACAAGAGGCCACATATATATCATATCTGCCGGACTCGAACCGGAACTCATAGAACAACAACATCATAATCACGGTACCTAGTACCAAAACTCTCCAATTATATCATAACCAGATGCCGGACTCGAACCGGAACTCATAATAATCAGTGGCCGGACTCGAACCGGAACTCATAGTGTACCACAATCCGGGGCCGGACTCGAACCGGAACACCCAATAGTCAATAACCAAAATCATCATACCTGAATCAGTAGCCGGACTCATCATAGCCAGTAACCAGAACAGAATCAAAGGTCATATCATATCAAATAAACGGGGAACGCCTTAGTGCCAAGTCATTACTATTATATAGGTACAGAAGCTAACTCTACAACATGCTACAAGTCAATCTCGGGGTCCTTCTAGGTCAACTACCTACTGTAAACATATGTATATAAAAGTCTGGGTATACATTACAAGTCATGGAAAGGCGGTTCAGCGTTCTAAGTCAAACTAGCCGACCCCAATCAAATACGGTGCTATCAGGGACGAACAAAGCTAGACAGTCCAATCGGGTATAATCGGGGTGACTCAATCCCGTCATAACCCTAATAGTCATATAGGGCTTATCTAAGCCCAAAGATGTCAAAGTTTCGACAAGCCGACAAAAAAGGGTAACGGGGCCCGCTACCGGGTCCCGAAAACCAAGTCTGGTTATACTTGTCTAAGTCTGGGCTAAGTCTGTCTAAGACTGGACTAAGGTCCAACAATAACATTCCCAGACTAGCAACAACAACAACAATACTATCCGACCCCAAATAGGTCATCTGTGGGGTACCACGAGGATAACGGGCCTGGAATAATATCCGAATAGCCCTATCCGGCCTAGAAGGCCTAAATCACAGCAAACCACCACCACCAAGTCTATAATACCAGCCCACAATACCCGCACAATAGCATACATATATCACACATAAGCCCAGTCTAAGTGTAAAGGAAGGTAAACCTAGCCTACCTGGACGCCGCCGAACGCCTGCTAAAGCCAGTTAAATTAGAGCCTTCCCCTTTCGAGAGACCTCTGACTGTTGCCAAGCTACCAAAATAATAAACTAAATGTCAAAACAAGGCTATTGATACCCATATTGCATTAGTTCGGAAAATGTCCGAAAATCCCATGTGGGGCCCGCTTGCGGTATCGTAAAATTAAAACCGTCACCGTGTCCCAAATAACTCTGTGACCAATAGTCACAACAGATGCCATCCAATCAGAGCTCATATTAAGCTCTAAATAAGCACCAACAGCCACTAAATAACAATTCAAATACGCGATTTTAAGCTAAAATTAATCGGAAAGACTTACGATATAAAGACGTTATACTATCAACTACGCGATCCCCGAGCTTGAATAACTTGATGTAGATAATTAATTTCTTTGCAATGATGAGATATCCTAA
Source organism: Capsicum rhomboideum (assembly GCA_031232105.1). Classification (NCBI taxonomy): domain Eukaryota; kingdom Viridiplantae; phylum Streptophyta; class Magnoliopsida; order Solanales; family Solanaceae; genus Capsicum; species Capsicum rhomboideum. The sequence goes on along the minus strand of CP124712.1, from coordinate 121,940,423 downwards.
CAAGATTCTATATGCTCTTTAACGTGAATGCATAAAAACATATATATATACATACAGATGTTGGTAAAGTGCTTGTAAAAGAAATGCATGCAAAAGAAATGAATTTAGGAATGCCTTAGTACTTGTTACATGCTGATCTTAAAAGCACCCACTAAGTGCATGCACTTACACTAATCAAAAGGTGTAGTTGACAAGTGGCAAGTCTCACCTATTGCCAAAGATTGTTGCACGAATTTATCCACTTCCACGTGGATTATATACCCATTACACAGGTACTCGGATATTGCATAGGTTCGTGGTAAAATAAATACAACTTTTTTAATATACCATAATTAATAGAAAATTATTTCTAACAAAACCTCTATAAAATAAAAATATTATTTTAACATATTTAAATTCACTATCTCCGCTTTAATTATCAATAAATTATAAAACTATTATAAAGTAGTATAGATATATCATAACTAAAGAATTTTATAAATTTCAAAAATATTTTCAAAAGGTAATTACCTATGTCATTTTACCAAATTTTAATTTAATTTAATATTTTACAATGTGCTCTTTCTAAATAATATTCTCAAACGAACTGCCCGGGAGCCGAACTGTCAGTCCCAGCAAGTCATAAATAACTTGGGGCAGTTATAGAAAAGCTCTAAACGCTGAGAACACACGAAAACGAGGGAAATGACCGGGAAGGTCATTACAGATATGTGTGCTTAAATTATGTAAAGGACGTTGCCGCAGTACCTTAAATTATGTGAGTTTTGAAATAATTTTGCGATTGTGAGAGCTGCAGTACCTTAAATGTTGTGAAGGATGTTGCTGACCACCAATTTAATGTTCAGTTTTAAGTTGAAAAACATTGAAAAAATAATTTAATAAATATTGATCAACTATTGAAATTTTTAGTTCACGAGTAACGTACTAAATGTATCCTGGGTGCACAATTAAAATGTATCGAAAGCCAGTAACCTTGTTATATTTCAAAATGTATCAAAACACTGTATGATCAAATATATCAACACAATGTATCAAAAAAGTATAAACAAATATATCAAAAAATGGATCCTTGCAATATTAACAAAATGTATCAAAACAATTTAAGCACGATAACACAACATGTCTCAAACAAATGAATCTTTAAAACACACACAATATATATCAAATATAAAATACATATGTATCAATAGAATGAAAATCTGATTTTATGTATCAAAAGGTAACAAACATGGTCCTAGTTTATTTCGTTTGCTTCGTCCTTATCCACCCTTTGAATGTCTGGATCTGCAACTCTTGAAGCATAATCTTCTCTAATTTTCTACATCATAGCAGGGTCATTTCAATGTTTGCATCTATTTTTGCGAAAATCATCAGAAGTGTGATAAAAAAACACTCGAAACAAACCCAACAACTTCATTCATAGAAGAATCAAATTGATTTCTAATTGGATAATGCCCAATTTGAATGAAGGTAGTGAAGCCATTGAAGGAGTTAAAACAATAATAATTGTGTTTATATAACCAAGAAACAATATAATTTAGAAATTTTAATGATACTGAAGTTAACTTGATCAATCGACTAGCCTTAGAAAAATTAAAAAAAATAAAAATAAAAATCGGATAGATCTCAACTTCAACAACTTGGCAGTTGTTTGATGTTGATGAGATAGTATTGAAAACATAGTATTGAAAACACGGTTATGGGAGAAAGGTTACCAAAATTTTTGGGAGAAATTTTTTAAAGATTTGAGTCGCTTGATTTTGGGCGACTATGGAGGAGTACTGTGCGGCAAAGAGGGAGCTCGATATGTATCAAGTACAGAGAAAGGTAAAGTGCTAAAATATGAAATTTTAGTAATTGTTTAAAACATGTGGGATTTTATGTATTAATGCCTCTTATGTTTGGAGAATTATGTAATTTAACCTTAAATATTTGTTTTGTCCTTCTAAAGAAAAATGAATTGTTGCACCTTTTCAAATAATGTGAATCAATGTAACTCATATTTTAGATTTTCTTTTCTTTTATATCCTATTAAATACATATAAAAAATATACGTTAGTTGATTCACAAGTTAAAGCGAAGAAAAAGAGAATAGATAACTTGAATGAGAGTCCTTATAAAATAATATTAAATAAAGAAATACCGTAAGGTATCACAAACTTGTAAATTAAAGTTCGGGCGTATGAACATAAAGCATAGGAGTAATAGATAATAGATATAGTAATTAGAGGTGAGTTATGAATAGTTAATCATTGTAAAGACATTAAATAGACAAGGAGAAAATACTCAAAATATTAGGACACATTGTCATTTTATAATTAGAAAATGCCAAAGAAAAAAAAGAGAAAAATAAGTTTCTCTCTCAAAGAGAGGTTCCACATCTTACATTCAAATATTAAAAAATAACTTTCATATATCTAATAATATTTATCATTGCGCTAAGTGCGGCCACCATTGCTATTTATATTTTTTGTCATTTTTTTGACCTTTAGCTCTTATATTTCATACAAAATATTTGCTAAAAAATATAATCACTATATATTAATAAGTACATAAAATAATCAATGCTCCATCTTGGCATCATTGTAAAGACTCATTTACCATATTAAATAGCATTTGTCATCAAAGGTTATATATTTCACGTTCCATATTTGTTTTCCCTAATTAATAGTACTATTTTTCAAACCCTTTTTTTTTCATTTGCATAACTTTTAATTAAAATAATATTTAATGTATGTTAATCACTCACAATTGCTTTGATAATTAATCATTACGCCTCTTAATATTCTTTGGAAGTGAATTTTTGTACTAATATTCTTTGGAAGTGGATTTTTGTACATACTCTAATTTGCTGCGTGTTCTAACATACTTTCCGTTGGTTTTAGGAATAGGATTTTGAAAATGAAAAGTTGAAGTTCTTATCATATAGTGAGGTGATTTTCAAAGATACGATCTCGGAGATATCTATTAGTAATTTTTTTTTTTTTTAATGAATCTCCAAATTTGTCATTAGAACAAGCCTTTTCTTATATATACTAGTTTATGGGAACGTGTGTTGCATGTTTATCCCAAATTACTTGAATTCTGGGCGATAGACATTTGCTTGATGATGAAACCACACCGCAACTAAATTCCATTATATTTCTCAAACTTACAAATCTGTTATAGCAGTATCAGGAAATAAAATATAATAACAACACAAAATGAAGAGGTACTTCTACAAGTTCTTTTCACCTTACGGAGCACAAAATATAGGAAATTTATTTACGGACATATAATCGTAGATAAAACAGTGTTTATAGACAAACCCTCAATCTCTCAAGCAACATTGCATTAAGATTCAACTGAATTGAAAAAAGGATTTGGCTATTCTTGAATTTAAAAAGAAAATAAATAGGTACACAAAATGAATTTCGGAAAAACTTGTTTTCTAGCCCTTTATAATTTTCTTTTTAGTTTTATGGCCTTTGGACAAGAGATCGTTACTTTTTACACATAATAAGAGATTTTCATTTTTACACACAAAGAATCTGAAAAGGTTATTTTCTTCTATTCATTTTGTAAGAAAGACAAGAGATCTCATATCCTCGTGTAATTCAGAAACATAAGCTATTAATACACACACACACAAAAAAAAGACCTACAGACCTACAAACTAAGAAGTGATTGAATGCATAGAAAACTATCTATCCCTCTCCATGCACCAATTAAGAAATTAAAAGGGCTAGCTAGCGCACTTGTTATACACAATGCAAGTAGCTCACAGACCATAATATTCTCAAAAATCATGAGCTTTACGTACGGTAATATATTGATGACAATAGTAGAACCAACAAGCTGATGAGTACAACATAGTAGTATCAACCTCAGCTACAGGAAAGAAAGATAACAATATGTCGATGGTCCCCGTAAAATTTATAAAATGGATGCTTTTGTACTATAATAGAATAGTCTTATTTTGTGACGTCAATTGTGTCTTAAGATTTCTCATCTTTCATCATAGTTTTGTGCTCTTGTATCTTTCAAATCTGTTTTGGAAATACTTTCTTTGAGCCGAAAGTCTTTTTGGAGACGGAATCTACGTCGAAAAATTCTTCAAAGATTATTGATGTGTAAACAATGAAAAATGATACAATCTATCAAAATATTACATTCATTGAATCATCAAAACAATATCGTAAATATAATACAATGCAACATAATATAAAATATTTAACAACTGCATTCAAACAATATATGTGAATTTTTGTTATCATTACGTGCAAGTATAACTAAATCTCAAAGATGATTTCACAAACCTGGTGACAAACTTTCTTGTAAACAATTTCACGTAGACATAAATGAGTAAATGACTAAACCCAAACTTAAATAAAGAATCCCAAATAAAAAATAAATTAATCGAAGAATCCTAAATTAACCCAACACACGACATGAACTTTTACACCTAAAAGGTATGGAATAATGTCCTATATATTAGGTAAATAATTTCTTTTTTACCATATATTTTAAAACTTCTTGATTATTAATTCTCCTAATATCTCTAATCATATATTTTGCTCTTAATATTTTAAACAACTTTTAAATATATTTTCTTCTTACCATATAATATATTTCAAGACTTCTAAATTTTAAATATTATAAAGATGATTAACTTAAAAATAATAAATAACAATTTATTTATCGTACAATCTTTTAATTAATCAAAAGATATTTCAGTTATTATTTTGCCAATAATTGAACTCCTACAGCAGTTTTAGGATTAAGACTCCTAATATGGTTGACTTTTCCAAAAATAACAACACTACAATTTTGCGACTCCGCCTAACGGTGTGTACTTTAGCATAAATAGTCAATAATGTTATGTACTTTAGCGTAAATAGTCAATAACGTTTTTTTTTAAATAGTCAATAATGCTTGAAATTTTAAAAAGTTAATTTTCCTTTTTATATATTCACAAGCACGAGAAAAAAGAAAATCTATTAATATCAATTCTTCTTCCCATATATTTTTGGAGAATTTTCTAATTCTCCTTCCCACATATTTTAGAACTCTACATTTCTTCTTCTAATACCTCTTACCATATATTTTAGCACTCCTTAATTTAAGTCAATATTATAAAAAAAAATTAAATTATAATTTGAAGAAAAAAAAAGTAAAAAGACAATTTTGTCTATTGCAGAGTATTTTAATGAAGGGCAAAAATTTCAAACAACAACAATTATAAGAACCTTCACACTTTTAATATATTAGAGATAGAGATTAGAGATTAGAGATTAGAGATACATATGTGTGTGTGTGTGTTTTATCTTCTTTCATTGTACATTTTATATTGCTTTCTCTGTCTTAAAATACATCTCATATTTCACTTTTCGAGAGTTAAATTATATGAATTTTGATAATATTTTAAGAACTTTTCATCATATTATATATGACAATACTTGTAACTTATAATACTTTTCGAGCTATTATATGTATACTTTCCTAATTTCTTTTGTTGATTTTGTTAAGTAAATTATTCTATAATACAACGATGGTAATTAGTTGATCAATGAATAGAAGATAACAGAAGGAAGGGAAAAGTAGAGCTGTAGAAAATTGAGGGCCGTAAAATTCAGCTTATTTCATTGTAGTATTTTAGCACTAAAAAGGCATCTATACATGTATGCCTCTTTAGCAATTCCAACGGTCACTTCTTTGTTTGAAGATATAAAGAATGACACCGTAAATAATTTGATAATTGTATCTCCATTATCTTATAACTAGTGAACTTGTCCGCGCTTCGCGCGATTATAAAAGATGATAAGATATCAATAATTTTAGTAAATATAATATAGATAAAAGAGGTACTTGCAATATATAAATGCACAATCAAATACATAATTAGTTTCATAGAGGAAAATGCCTGGTTAGTAGTTAGCAGACTTCCAACAAAGTCATAAGTTACTACTTCGTACCAAAAGAAATCATAAACTTACGATAATAAAAAAATTATGTAAATGATAGAGAGAACATACAAAAAGAAAAATAATGCAGCATCATTCGTACAACCTTAATCACTAAAAAATAGAAGTAAAAAATATGAAATCAATGCACAATCTTCTGAGATCTTGTCGACATCCTCCTACAAGCAGATCACCATTAAATATAATACTCTCCATCTTATTTTTCAAATCAAACTAAAGTATGAATAAATCTGTACCAGAAACATAACAACTTAAAAAGCTAATTTGATCATTTCTACAAAGTCTTACTACGTCTCTATTTATAGGACTATAATATGAAATACCAAATAATGTCATGAATATAACTATTAATTATTTTAGGGGCTATGATAATAAAAGGTTGTGGGGGTAAATTAAAATAAAGACAATAAGTTATACATTAAGAAAATTAAAGAAATGGCTTTTAAGTTTCTTAACATTGCATATTAAATATAATTAAGAGAGTTAAAGGATGAAAGTTTTTAGTTTTTTTTTTTTTAATATAGCACATTAATGAGGAATTTTTAATTTTTAATTATTTTTTTTTAAAAAAAACAGCCCCCAAAAGAAGAAAAAAGATAATTATATTTTTGACCAAAGAGATGTGTCACATCACTTTTGTTCCTAGCTAGCTTTATGATCAAACGTGTATAGTGATTTTAAGGAAGTAAAAGGACAAAAAAGAAGAAAGAAGATAATTATGTCGACAAAGTCGTAAATTATTATTTTGAACAAAAAGAAATTATAAACTTACGAAAACCAAACATTCATATAAAATACAAAACAAAAATAAAAAGAAAACATAAAGAGAATATGAAAAAAGATAAATAATGCAACATCACTCTTATGATCTTAATCATTTAAAATAGAAGAAAAAGTATGAAGTCAATACACAATCTTTGACTTTTTATTGCCACTCGACATCCATTCCCACAATATTAGAAAGAAAAAGAAGTTTGAAGTATCACAAATCCGTACTTTTTGTGGTTGCAAAGTTTTCATGCATCTCCCACACACCAATTGATCATTGTCTTTCTTGATTATAAATTATTAACAATGCGTTTTTTTTTTTTAATTGTGCTCACACACATAAGACACAAGCTATAAAGTTTTTTAAACAAATTTTTTACGTTGTTATGTAGTATCTTTTTATGGTAGAATTGAGAAGAAAACTTATGTAGTATCTTTTTATGGTAGAATTGAGAAGAAAACTAAAGAAATATTCCTAATAAGTTAGTAGCTTTTGGTATTCCATATTTATGATCAAAACTTAATATATTTTAAATGAAAAATGAAACATATTTCTATCTAAGATTCTCATGATCTCAACCAAAATCTAATTTTGAAAAACAAAGAAGAAGCTATTATCAAGTTAATAAACTTACATCAATTAATATTTTCTTCAATTTCCTTAATTTCATCCTATTATACTCCTAATATTCATAAAAAATCATCAAAATGTAAATTGCTTATTCAATAATTCTATCTTCAAAATCTTCTAGCAAAACCTCTCTCCCCCTCCCTTTGAGTTAGATTATTAAAATATTTGATCACAATATAAAAAGAGATAGAACTATGTATTCAAGATTTTTTGAGTAAATAAGTTTTTTTTTTTTACAAACTTAAAAAAAGCATCAAAAAGTATATTTACTTACCTTGAGAATTGCTCGAGAGAGAGGAGAGCTAACTTTTATGATCAAACTTGTATATTCCAAAATGAAAAATTATTTTTGTCAACAATTCTCATCTCAAATTTAGTCTTGAGAAAAAAAATACTATTATCAATTTAATAAACTTAAATCAATTAATTATTTTATTCCATTTCTACAATTTCACCCTACTATACTCCTATATTTTATATATTTAGAAATATCAAATCACTTGTTTAATAACCCCACCTCTGAAATCTTCTAGCAAAACCTCTTTTTCTCCTTTGAGTTAGGCCATCAAATTATAAATTATTTGATTATAATAGAGAAAGAAATCTATATTAAGATTCTATGATTGTAATAAGCTTTTCTTACAAAATTTAAACCAAAAACATAAGAAGAGAATATATTTGCTTACCTTGAGAATTGCTTGTGAGATTCTTCATGGAAGATTTATAATTCTGAAAGTATAGTAAAAACTAAAAATTCCAATCCAATTATTGTCAAATTTATATGAAAACATTCTGGAATGTCAATAGGCATTGGAAAAGAAAGTAACATTAGGGATATAAATGGGCTGCCATGTTTAATTCACATAAATTCACTTAAAGTAAGAGTTTCATCTTTTAATAAATGAGATAATTTTTGAATTTTTTTACATATTTCATAAATTAAAAAATAAGAAAAAGCCCAAAAATTTGAGAAAAAAGATAAATAAGAATCCTAGCTTATGAGAGGTGCCACATCACCTTGTCTACATTTTGCTTTATTATTATATATAGATTATCCTATTTTTTTTTTTACTTTTTCGTCATTCAATAGTATAAATTGAAAAGGCAGGAAATAACTCCACAAAACACACACAAAAAAAATCGAGAATTAAGTATGAAGAATTTTTTTAAAAAAAAACTCATTCCGATTATAAACGCATGTGCGGAAAAATATAATAGTAGTTCCTAATGATTTTTTTCTTTACTGGAGTGGAAATTTAAATTGTGGAGAGGGAAGGCACTAAAAAAAATAAAGGGATACATATGTGAGTTTAAAATTTATTACCTCCGAAATAAACTAACAAAGAATAACTTTAAGAATTCTCATTCCATAATATGAATCTAATATTTCGTATTGTTGCTTAGATGACAAAATTGTAATGATCCTCATATTGGAATTTTCTGTATTTTGACCATTTTGTCCTTCCCCGTGGTCGCTTTGTCTCATTTTCGAGTTGGGGGGGTGGGGGGTGGTTGACACTGTTCCCGAGGCGATCGAGAATGTTTTGGTCAAGTTTGAGGTTGTTTTGAGGCTTTAAGAGCCAATAGTTAACTTCGGTTAATATTTCTTGATCCGAGTGCTAGATGGCAATTTGGACTGCGTCAGCGGATTCGAAATGTCGATTTTGGATTAGTAGCGTGGTTGGTTCGGGTTCAAGACCTTTATATCTCATTTCGATCCTCGGTTTTAATAATAGTGAAATAGGGTCTCAGGGGTTAATTTAGTGAAAACAATCTTTTTTCAAAAATTTGAAGTCACCATTGAGTCTGGAACGTCGAAATTAGCCTAGTAGCATATATGGTTTATTTCTGTCGGGTCCCGAACGAATCCCGAAGGTCCATTCGGAGACTTGAAGAAAATAGAAAAATTTGGTCAACGGTCAACAGGTCAACTCTTCTTTGCTGAAAAAACCCTATTTCGGGATTTATCCCCTTTTTGCTCATTTTCACCATGTTTATCATATTGGGAGCTCGGAAGGGAGATTTTGGGGGAGATTTCTTTCGTAAGTTTGTGAGGGTAAGTTCCTAGCTCAATTCTATATCATTTTCTACCAACTTTATCAGCTAAATTCTTCTAAATCAATGATTTCAAAAGAGGGTTTTTGGGGTTTTCCCCCCAAATTAAAAATTTGGTATTTCTTTGATCTGGGCTTCAATTCTTACTCGTTTTTGCTTGAATTTTCACCCATAGAGTCCTTTTCACTTGAAGATTATGATTTTCAAATAAGATTTCGTTTTTACTCCTTTTCGATTTTTGATGGATTTTGGGGGGTTTTGCCGATAAAGCTTAAAAATGGTTTCTCTTCGATTCGAACCTCGTTTTAAGCTCGTTTTTACATGGGTTTTTAATCGTAGACTCCTATAATCGTGAGGAATGTGATTTTAAAATAAAATTTCAATTTTACCCTTTCATTTTCAAAACTCGTTTTTGAGGTTCGTTTTGGACCCGTTTCAAATATGGTCGATATGGGTATCGATAGCTTCCTTTTGACTTTTAGATGTCTTTTTTGACTAGATTAATCACATTTGGTGTTGATTCGAGGGATTCGACCTTCCGGTTGAGGCTTTGGACAGTGTTTGGACTTGCGATTCTTCTTTAAAGGCAAATTGAAATGTACATTGACTTTTTCCAAAGTATTTATATGTTTTATGCTTGGTTGTTTGTATTTTGTGATTCGTTTAGGATTGGGAGTCCCGCTTAGGTGAAATGGCGAGCATATCCGCGGGTACCAGAGTCATTTGGTGGATTGTAGTCAGATTATTGCCTTTCTTAGTTAGTATTGTTGCTTGTAATTATCCTTAGGGTAGAATGTAGATAGATAACTTAGTGATCTTGAAATATTAATATTGGATGCCTATTTTAGAGCTTGAATCTTGTTTAGCGAATTCTATTGTGATGATTGAGGATTAATGACCTTTAGAGAATACTTAGAGCATAAATGGACTTGTAATAGTGGATGAGATTTACCGACTTACCGTATGGAATAAGCTGGGTTGGGTAGTTTCGCGATGTATTGATTTTGGGATTGTTGTTAATTTTGTGTTGCCAGTGTGGGGCGTATGTGAACTTCACTATGAACTTGAGTAATTATTTATAATTGTGTGCCCGAGTGGGGGCTTATATGCATATTGCTTTGAATTGAGGGGGATATATTATTGTGATGCCCGAGTGGGGACTTGACTTGATGTTATTGGTCATGTTTGCTCATTAAATGCCTTATCTATTATTGTGTCGCCCGTGTGGGGGCTTGACTTGTAGCATAAGCCTTATCTGTACATTAGAATGTTGTATCTATTATTGTGTTGCCCGAGTGGGGGGCTTGACTTGACATTGTAGGCCTTATCTGAGCATTCAATTGCATATTCATCATAGTGATGCCCGAGATAGGGGTTGGAAATGATAATATTGATGACTACATGGACATTTTTTCTGTTGGTGCCAAGTGGAAATTGATATCATGAATTATTGATACATTGAGTTGATTATGAGCTCACTTATACATGTATTGAATGGATTTTGATCTTTATACTGATTAGTTGTGAGCATTACATCCTCATATCACACATGCATATTCATGAGACATTGGTACCACTGAGACACTCTGATTTTGTAAGAAAACGAGACATTTTATAAAACACCTATATCGAGGGATGTGCCGGTAAGGTTGATTTGAGATATGAGTTTGAGATTATGGAAAGTGTATGGGTTGCGAACCCCTATGGGTCCTACTTTGGGAGTATTGAGGCTCGGTAGGTGTATACAGAACGTTATGCGATAACTTTCAAAAAGATTTATCATCTTCCATTCATCACCACTACATTGCATTGTATTACCTTTCTTGGTATGGTTTGATACTGTGTTAGTATTTACTCTTGTACTATATTATTGTGTTAGAACCTTATTTATAATTTATGATAGTGTGTTTGAGCATTCATTTCACTTTATTACATTATTTTATAGCATCTTATATTGGTTGGGAGGTTGAGGTACTGTGAGACGTGGGGTATGACTGTGGCTTGATCAGAGGGATAGTTGTGTAGCACCTTTGGTAGCACGAGATACACTCTTTATGTGTACATTCTCCCTGATTAGATCCCATAGTATTGATTGATTGTCATTGATTAAGCTTGATTTATCATATTAGTGTCTTTTTCATAAATGACTTTCATTATTTGTTGATCATGAAGTGGATAGTGTTGATTCACCTAGAGTAATGTGCCTACCCCGTATTTGGTACATCTGTGGACTGAGATGTTTGGTTACCCTGATAGGCTGAGATATTGTATTTTGCTAGATATAGAACCTTTGGGGAAACCTTGGGTAGTTGGAGTGGTGGTTCTCGCTATCGCTTTGGATTAGGGTCAATTATCGACGATGCTTGCTGAGTACACATGGTTTCATACTCACCCTTGCTTTTCTTTCCTATTTCTTATTTTTTTTCCTGCACCTTGTGCAGGTATTGGTTCGAGCGGTAGATTGTAGATCGCGTTGTTTCTATATTGGTGTTGCGGAGATCGAGGTAGTGGCTGACGGACCTTCAGGACTTCTCGAATCTCTCTACTTTTGTCTTATGCATTTATCGCATTTAAGATATTTTAGATGATTACTTATACGCTTAATCTATATTCGAGGCTTGTATTAATGACAACTAGACCTGGGATATATCTTGAGACTTGTGTCTTGTATATATATATATATATATATATTTGAGATTAATCTACTCTTTCTGCTTCTACTTATTCTTCCTTAAATTGATTTCTTTGGGATGGGTTAGGCTTACTTGTTAGGATGGTGTGATAAGTGCCATCACGTACCTATTTTGTGGCCGTGACAAAAATTTACTTATTAGACTTATTGATCGATTCTTGAATATGCATATCTTCCTTTTGAATATTGTGATTTAAAAAAATAAGTCGAGATTAAATAGTTTAACTTATGGTAAAAATATTATTTAATTATATATTTAGAAAAATACAAAATCTAAACAAAAAAAACCATTGAATATGTAGGTGGATTTCGCTGATGAAGAGTGATTCAAGTCCTAAAATCACTTAATGTTCTCTTGTAACGACTGATTCCATCGTTACTAAAAATATATGCGGTAAAGACGTGTGCTTCTTATTAGTCATAAGTGTTAGGATTTATTCTTTAGTATGGGAGTGCATTTGATATGTACTAAGGTCATGGAATACCCCTATCATAAAGTTAAGTTGAAAGTATCCTTGCCGATTTAGTTTTGGGCTAAGTTTAAACTAGGGTAAACTTCAAATAAGTACTCCTCCTAGAATATAAAGAGTTTGGGGGCCTAATACCCACCATATTAAAGATCTCTGAGTCTTCTTGCCAACACAATTAACTGTTCATTAATCCGCTTCTTGAGTAAAAAGTTATGACTATTTTACTGAAGACTGTCTGTTTTGAAAAGCTGAGGGCGTTGTAGCGGGTCAGGTCGCTATAGCGACGACATGTGGCTATAGGGACGCAATAGCAGTTTATATCCTATTTTTGACGGGTTTCAGCCCCCAAACTTCAAAATTTCATTCCTAAGCCCTAGAGGGGCGATTTTCTCTTGGTTTGGGTGAAAATTCTTTGTTGAGGTAAGATTTTACTCCTTTTTAACAACGTTTAATCCGTTCATCTTCTAAAATCATTAGAATGAGGAATTTATGGTGAAATTCTTGTGGTTTAGAACCCTAGGTTCATGAAATTGTGGGAAAAACCCATGGACATATGTATTTCACCTAGAAGTGATGTTAGTTTTTGAATTAACTCTTCGTAGTATGGAATTAAGGTTCAAAGCATGTAAGTTGATAGTTGGGGATCTTGAATTCTATTAAAATTAGACCTTTAGCTTTAAAACTCCATTAATGGAGTTGGGTTGAGCTTGATAGAACTATGTTGATAATTAATTGACCCTTGGGTAAATTTGTAGGCAGTGAATAAGGGTAGAACTAGTGGGTTTTAATTCCCAAAATAATTGTTTGAAGAGTAGTTTATTAATTACTCTTATAATTGTTGTTTGTTAGATGATTAGCCTTCCGAAACCTGAAGAAGAAGAAGGATCATCCGTGATACAACTTACTTGTTGCAGTAGCTTGGCACCCAGGTAGGTTATGATATATGAGGAGTAGACTGTGGTTAGTAATCATATCCATAGTATAGATTTGATGGGAGAAATCATGCTTAGGCCTGCGGGCACAAAGTTTGGAGGTATAAAATATGGAATTAATGCAATAAAGGCTTAATTGTGTATTATTATACTGTGTATGAATCCTTGATAGATGTTGTGTGTTTGTATGACTCCATGGTGGATAGTAATGTGAATTATGTGAATATAGATGATGATAGAGAAATTGTATGAGCTTCTAATCTAGGGATTCGACCTAAATATCATAAAAAGGGTGAACTTGATATTATTTGTGTTGGAATATGGGATAATCTTGCTTAAAGTTAGTGATGAGAACTAATTATGGTATGAGGAGACGGTAACATAACTTAAGAGCCTAAAGTCAAGTTAGGCTAAAGGTTAGGAAGTAAAAGGTATAAAGGTGTATAACTAAAACTAGAGTGTAAGTCGAATATAGTTGAATGATTGGCTAATGGAGTAGGTCTTGAACCTAGTAATGACTTGAATGTAGGGGTTTCTCGATAATTGCAGAAATCCCCAGTCTCGATATAAATAAAGGAGGATTGGATTAGCAAATGAACTTATGAATGTTTAACTAGAGTTTAGACTCCTATGAGTTGAATGTGCTCTCCTAAATTAAGTACTTAGATTCAATGAATATGGCTTGATAATGTTTGCTTGAATAAGCTGTGGATTGGTTTTAAGACATGCTATAATTGATGAAACCAATGATTCATAGCTACTTGTGATTTGGTGTGTTAAAGTATGATTGTTGTTTACTTGAAATGATTAACTCGAGTTGACCAAGTGTTTGGGTGGTTGCAATGAATACTTAAGGAAGGAATGTGTTAACTGCTTTTCTAAGTGTAATCGCATTTCAATGAATTTATATGTAAAACTTGTGGTTGTTACAAGTGTTGGTTGTTATCATTATTTTCTGTGATTGCTATGATATTATATTGGCTATTTTTGGGATGTACCGGTATTTGAACATCTTCACGAGATTTGGTAGAATAAGGTTGGCAGGCACTTGATGTCTGGGTTTTGGTGTATGGACAAAGCTCGTCCCCTGCATGTCATGACTAGTGGGCAACCATAAGACCCTTAGCATGTGTGTACAAGGTATGTATGAGTGTGACGGTTCCTTGACTGGACCGGGTATATGATTATTGTTATTGTTGCTGTTTATATTGGTTTCGCGAGTGGACTAAGTTATATTGTGGTTGTTGTTATGGGTTCCTTGAGTGAACCAGATTATAATGTTGCTTGATATATTTGGGATTCTTGGGTGGTCCGGTTACTTGGCATATATTTTGGGATTCTTGTTGTTAGAGTCAGGTTTGTTGTCTTGGTTATGGTTTGACTTGACTTGTTGTCTCTTGACTTGTACTTGACTGAAGTTGTAGTGTTGCTTGAAAAGGCTAAGTGTCATAAACTTGAGGTATTTATCATAATGCGTGTTCATAGTTGTATTTGTTTCAAGGTGATGATTATTGGTTTTCACTTATCATTGAGGTTAATTAAGGCGTAAGTGAAATAGATTGACTTAATAACTATCGGGGTTAAACAAGTGAGAGTTTGGATGGATGAAACTTGACGTGAAGGTGATGAATGATCAACGGTAATAAGAATGGAATACTCTTTGGTAACACAAACGGATGGAAGTGATGTGGATTAAATTGTTATATAAGTGGTCATGCTTTCTTTCTGTGATTTCTATATTGTGTTTACGTGATATAACCCTGGTCGGCTGATGATACCTACCACGTGTTGTTTGTACTGATACTACTCTTGCTATACCATTTTTGGGGTATAGTCTGGTTGCAGGATCAGTTGATGTTTCTCATGTGACGTGGATAGTGATCTCAATCAGCTTCTATTCCTGTCATTCTATGATGGAAGCTGTGTCTTGTTTTTATATTCCATTGATTAGAACGCTCTTGTACCTATTTAGACTAGGTCCTAGGGGGAGTTTTCATTCCGCATTTATCATTTGTAAAATCTGTGGTAATAAGGATTGGTATTCTGTTATTTATTTAAAGACTTCCGCGTATCTTCTTAAAGGGTGGTAAGGGGTTCTCCTATCTAGGAGGATTAGAATAGGTGTCCTCACGATCCGGTACTTTGGGTCTTGACATCTCTCGTGGAAATGTTGCAGGAAGAAAAAGTTAAAAATATATGTATTGAACTAACCTCATTTATAAAATGTGGTGAAAATTTTTATATGTAAATATTCTAAAAAAAGTGAACCAAATATGTCTCAAATGAAATTTTACATCATAATGTATGCTACATATGAAATTGAAATTTTTATAATTTCATAAATATATTATAATAAAAAAGACAATTCTTTATAAGATTAATTTTATTAATACATTTTCATGATCGTGCGAAGCGCGGACCAATTCCCTAGTATGATTAATTGAGAAGGAGCCTCATCTTAGTACTCCCTCCGTTCACTTTTACTTGTCACTTATTTTCTAATTGGATTTTTATTTTTACTTGTCATTTTTGACATATCAAGACAAAACAATTTTTTTTTTGCATTTTACCCTTGACATTAATTGTTTATTCTCCAAACTAATTTTAAGACACAAGTAAACATCAATTAATAGGGATATTATGGTAAAATAGCCATGTTGATAAGTATTTTCTTAATGGATGTGCCAAATCAAAATATGACAAGTAAAAGCGAATGGAGGGAGTAGTTCGATTTGATTTTGGGAAAAGTACATGAATGTTTTATAGGAGCAAACTATTTACAACTAAATCCCCCTTTACATAAAATAATCTCTAACTAATTACACAAATGTCCCCTCTCCTTTTAGCTTTAGTTATTTATTTCCTTTTAAATTTTTGTCCAATTTATTTCTTTACTCTCTTTTTTTCTCATTTTTTAAATTATTTTTTTCCGTTTTATGCTTCTTTGTTTATCTATTTTTTCCCTCAAATTATTTTATTCTTCATTTCCTTTTTACACCATAATCTAGTTCATACTCAACTTTTATTTTATATACTCCTTTTCTCCCCCCCCCCACCCCCCACCCTCTTTCTCGTTTATTTCTTTCTTTATTTTTTTCTCTACTTTTTTTTCCTTTTTTTTCTCTTTTATTCGTTCATTTTATTTTTGTGCTTTGTATTTGTTTTATTTCTCTTTGTTTTAATATTTCTTTATTTCTCGTTCCTTTCCTTTCCTTTTCTTTTTTTGTTTATTTCTTTATTTTTTTCCTTTTACATTGATTTTTTTCTTAAATCATAATGCTCTTTGTTTTACCACAATCTAATTTCATATTTTTTATCCTTTTTTTATCTCTATTTTTTTTTAATTTTATTTATTTCATTTTTTAATTTCATTTGAATCCCCTTTCTTTTATTTTTTTTCTCTATAATCTAATTTCATTCACTTTTTTTGGTCTTTTTCATTGAGATATGTTTCACTCCTTAAGTCTTACATTCTCTAGTCCTCCATTAAACTTTCACAGTATATCTATACATTGAGATATTATCACGGAGGACAACTTCTATATTTATACTGACATTGTCATGACTCAACTAACCGGATCGTGCGGGCACCTACTCTAATCCACCTAGATAGGATAACCCTTACCACTCATTTAGAAATATACAGAAGTCAGAAATAGCACGGTTAGAATAACTAGCTTCCAACCTTCCAAACATTATCGAAATACCAATTGGGACTGACTAATCCCAATTATGATTTTCGAGATATTAATTGGAATCCGCAGATACCAATTGGACTCAACTCGGGGAGACAACACTAAAATAGCACGATGGGAGAGAAGAAAATTGATTTGCTCTTGTACTGGGAAATCGGTAATCTGAATTCTGATACCACCATGTCACGACCCAACAAACCGTATCATGCGGGCACCCAACACTACCCTAGATAGAAGAACTCGTATGTCACGACCCAATTTCTCTGGTCATGATGACACCTACTATAACCCACCTGTAGGTAAGCCAACCCATAGTCTGGAATTGCCAGTAAGGGACTATAAGGAGAAAAAAGAAAACAACAGAAAAGAATCTAATAAAGAGACTAATATAGATTACAATCCCAAGACCTGGTGAAGTCAGTACAAGAGTTTCTAATACACAACAGGAGTACAAGTGGAATACAGAATAAATGCATGTACAAGCCATCTTTGAAATACAAAATAGAGATCAATCTAACAATAAGAGGGAGAGCAGGAATACTCCGAACGTCAAAAGCTCACCCTAAATCTTCGATCCATGGATGCTTCATACTATGCACATGTCAATAGGAGAATTCGTACTATAATCTGCAGGCTGCAGAAGTGTAGTATGAGTACCAAACATGTGGTACTTAGTAGGCATCGTCCGACTGAGCTCTAGAAATAATGCAAGCATAAATAACATATAAAACAGGAATATAAACTACAAGCAACTACCCAGGAAACCAACCATGACAATGCTATAATGGAGTAATAAGGATAAACTATCCTATTCTAACAATATTCAGGAACTAAAGTACCATATCGTATATAACTAGCCAATACGCAAATGAAGAGTGCAAGAAGGATATATAGTAGTAATAAAAGGCCAAATGATACGTATACAATATGAATAGATAAGAAAAGAGAGGGATATACGGCAATACCATATATATATATATACACACATATATATAGGACTAAACTAATGGGTAATAACCTGAGGAGCCCACCGAACATCTCGAGAATCATGGCCAAGTAAGGGAGCTAATACTAGCATAATCAAGGCCTCTAACCAAAGTGTGACTAATCATGAGGTAACTTAGCAATAATGCTTCTTACCTTAATATAAAAAAGGGAAACCAGAAGTGTACCGACAATCTTGGGTATTAGTCCATAACTATCCTGCCACGAACTAACAAAATAATCAACAATAAAGTAACCGGCTTGTCCGGACAAACAATAACCTAACTGGGCCCCCATAAGACCGAAAGGTTCAAGAAAGCACTCAACAAACAGTAACCATAGCTTATACCTATACAACCCCCATAAGGCTGATAGATATAAGCACCAAACAATCATACTGGTGATATGTGATGCATATGGATGAATAAATACAACATAAACCGATAATACCATGACCAATCTGAGTTCCATAACGTACTAAGTGTATATACCTCCTCTAGCTCAGTAGCTCGCAAAGGAAGGACCTATGGAGACCGCCCTTCTCAAGCACTGTGGCTCATGGACGAAGGGGCCCATAGGGGACTCGAGATATCCGTATACACTGCCTGGTCTCAAACCAGGACTTCCAGTAACCATAATAATCAATCTATTCTATCCAGTATCGAAGAGATATATAAGTATAATAAGTGCTCGGACTAGAACCAAGACTAAAAGAGCATAACTCTATAAATCCATTGCCCGAGATTAAGTTCGGGACTAAATCGATGTAATAATGTAGAAAGGTTCGAAATCTCCCTCGGTCGAATTAATTAGTAGTGGTAAAATGAGTGGATCAATAATGGACCAGAATCAGCCTAGGTCGAATTTCCAAAGTAACATATTCAGTTTAAATGCTCATAAACCAATAAT
Source organism: Capsicum rhomboideum (assembly GCA_031232105.1). NCBI lineage: Eukaryota > Viridiplantae > Streptophyta > Magnoliopsida > Solanales > Solanaceae > Capsicum > Capsicum rhomboideum. The sequence continues at coordinate 121,921,324 of CP124712.1, read as the reverse complement.
AAAGATGGTGAGACTTCTGTTGTAAAAGAATCAATTTTAAAGTGAAAAGTGGGAATAAATTCCTTTTTAGAAAAAAAGTAGTAAAATCAAGGTTTTGGTTGGAATCGTACCACTTAATGAGCATAAATGCGCCTAAAAGTATGCATGCCATTACCAGTATCCAAACAATACACTCATAAACCTCCACGTGTCTATAAACTAGAATCATATCCTTTTTAAGGATATAATACTCACTTGGAGTCCTACTGGTATCGTAACCAAGGCCTCGGGTCCAACAATACATAACTAGCATGCTAATAGCACCATAATCAAGGAAACTAAGGTATACAAGGCATAAAGCCACTAGAAGGATCTAACCGGGGGAATATCATCCACATTACTAAGTAAGACAATAAGTCTTATACTAAGGATCCTTAATGCCAAACTATGGTTATGCAAGTTTATAACCAAGGATAATAGGGTTTTAAGACCATTACGGGTATTCTATGCCAAAGTTTGGATCACACTTCTATCCCAAATTTCCTAAATAGGTCAAGTCATGATATACTAGTCATAATCCCATCCTATAGTCCCTACCAAGCATACAATCTGTACAATAAATCTCGAAGAGAAAAGTAGACTAAAGCCTACCTCGTAGCTGAATCGCATTCTTGAACTGTCCACAAATCGCTCGTCTTTGATCCATGATCCTGAAACAACGTCACACTATCAAAATCATAATCTACACGTTAATAGGAGTAAAACGAAACCCATATTGATATATAAGGCTTCGAGCCAAAATTCGAATCTAAAATGGGCTCGCGGGACCCACCCACGAAATTCCAAAATTGGGTTCGTCATTAGGTCCTTATGACTCAAGGAACTTGTGTCCAAAATTTGAGCACAATCCGAGCTTAATAGCTATGCCAAATCAGCCCCAACACTTAGACAATTCAAGAATAAAAAATGGAGAAACCAAGGAAAGAGAAGCTCAGAACTTCCGAGATTCGGACGAGATAAAGGTTGACTTGACATTCCCAAAATAACCCCAGACTTAAATTGATTTTCCCCAACTGATTTTGGAGCTAAAATGGTGTCCTAAGAGGTGTGGAAATAGAGGAAAAATAATATGGTTCGAAGGGGGTTCAAGCCTAAAAAGGCTGATTTTTGGTCGCCATGGCATCCCTCTTGCTTGCCAGCCTTCCCATCACCTAAGCGCCTCTTTTGGTCGCCAAGAAGCCCTCACATGGCACCAAAATGGCCGCCGAGGGGATGGCACTAGAAACCAGCAATTTTTCAAACTTCGTTTAGGTGCTCCAGGCTCATCCGGAACCTCGTGGATGCAAATGAACTATGCTACCCCATAAAAAATGGCATTCCAGACTCAATGGAATCGAAAGAATTTCCATCCAATATCATTTTGGCAAAATGTGGGACCGAAACCCCATGTGTCGATTTAACCAACTTCCGACCAATAGCCCAAAACGAGTTCGGAAGCCTTGGGATCCGGACCAAGGTCCCTCTAGCATAAAATCAATGTTTAGAAGCTGATAGTGCTATCAAAGTTTTCATCTAAGTCCGTTTACTAGGAGTTTTGGTCTGAGACCAATTCCTTAACGGTGAACGCTCCAAAACTGAGAATTGAGCCTAAAATCCAAACGAACTGTCCGATAATCGAACCGACAGTTCGGCAAGTCATAAATGACCTGTAGCCACTATGGGAAAGTTCGAAACACCAAAAATGCATGGAAACCGAGAAAATGACCTGGTCATTACAATATCCACTACTAAAAGGACTTTCGTTCGCAAAAGTCAATGGATAAGAAGAGCTTGAAAGTTCAAAGGGATGAGGTACTGGGCCCACATACTCCAAGAAAGACTCCCCAAATAACCTCTAAGGCAAACCAACGCTTCAAGGAATTTCACCAAAGGTATCCCTTTTTCAATCATAACCTTACTTCACTTCTCTAAACAACCAAAACTTATCCTCAACAACCAACTGGCCTCCAACTGAGCCGAGCTCACGTAAACCCAAACCATATCATACTAACATCACACCGATTCTAGACTAACCAAGAAAAACTCAACCAAGCTGAAGACCACCCAAGGAATAAACCAAACCACCAACCCTAAATTCCAAATCTAACATTCTTTTGCCTTTCCAAACCTGATGTCGACTCTGAACTGCACCGAATATCATCTGAGCCACACAATCACCTCACACTAACCTCGAAAGACTGAAGCTGATATACTGGAAAATCCATAATGGCAAGCATAACATTAAGCCCATAAGGTGTTACCTGGACACACAAATGGAGATGATCAAAGCCTGCGATCTCTTGAGAAAGCACTAACTGGTCTGAATGACCCTCAAAACCAATAGTCAAGAGTTCGAAGCGCAAGCTCTCAAAACTGAATGATCCGCTCCAGAATGCCCCATCGTCTGTGGGTGAAACCATGCTAAGCCAAACTTAGGTACACATCTTCCGCTGAGCAAGCTTCTAAAAGTCTGATGAAAACTGAAAACCAAGGCCAAAAGCAGTAGAAACCAACATCATGTGCCAACGAACTATCCTCCGAGCATCTATCAAGAACAGTCTATCTGGACTAAAAAAATCGAACCAGTAAGTAAAGAGCAGGCTTAGTTAGCCTATAAATGAAAGCTCAATTAAAACAAATCTGGAAACAGAGGCTGCAACCAAGTTATGCAATCCATAGTTGAAATCTCAACACTGAAGCTGAACTACTCGATTTCAACAATCTAAATCGATCCTACTGACGAGTAATATCTATATTCCACAATCCACGGCAACTTTCATGACACCATAAAAGAGAGTTAAAATCCCAAACTGAAGCCCATAAGCCTTCACTAGGGTCAAATACCCAAATCAATCCCACTATTAGAAATCAAGCATATACCCAACGGTTCTCACAAGAGATAAAACTGAAATGGTGCCGAAGAACATAATCATAAAGAAGGAAAACCACCGGCCGAAGATAAGAGCAATCAATCCATATCCACTGAGGGCATAATATATCAAGACCTAACCAAGGACTCACCAAGGCTGCAAAGAGTACCAAAGATAGCCAAATCTCGGGTAACTCAGAAGAATTTTGATCTTAGCCTGAATCTGGTCAAGTCAAAACTCAATTTGCGGCAACGATTACCCATAAGTACATATCATCAAGCAGAAGTACTCCACGAAGTCATATTTGGCCGAACAAGTGCCGGGATGAGAAATTTCTTAATTATCCCAATTACCCCAACTTTAACTCGGCTGAACCATGAACCACATCACAGGAAGAACGGAGTACCCAACTCACTATCAACATCAAGATCAAGACCACTACCGGGCGATGAACTATCTAAATCAAAAGAACAAACCTCAAATTTATCAACCTCAAAAATGGCTATAAAAATGATAGCCGTTGCTAGAATCACAACAATGCCATGGAAGGTCAAACTTACCTTCACTTTTATAATTTGCTCTACAACCGATCTTGCTAACAGAAAAAAAGGCCAACAACCAAGGTAGCCGTCTAAGCCAATGAATTAAGAATTGCAAGGAAGGGGAAATGCTAACTAGATAACGCTAGTCTAGCCATCTATCAAATAAAAATCAATCAACATCAAACCATGACCATAATAACATCAATATAAAGTGCAAGTGGCTTAAAATGAAAACAACAACCAGTACCACTCTACAACCATAACAAGGCCAATATGCCAAGGGAAATGGGACTTTAACCCAAGTGCTGTACCCCAAGGAAAAATACGATACCGATCCACTACTAAAAGAAAATATCTACTAGGGTAGTCACATATGTATAAAATCTACACAAAGGCTACCACAACTAATATAATAACATCAAGGCATATAGACACTAATGGGTATGAAAACCCCAACTTAACTCAAATGGAAACTATAGGTAGAAAATCAAAGGCACACCTATCATGATGGAAATCTGAAGTCATAGCCCTGATCTGCCCAAAGCAGTATGAATCTGAACGCGTCCAAATTTGGACTGAGCGTCTATATAACCAACTGAGGTACTAAGTGCACTACCTCTAACCAAAGGTGCCACAACTCTATGAGACTAATCTGGATGAGCTGAATGATTGATAATCCCACTCTGGGGACACTCTCTGGACCAGTGACTAGTCTTTCTACAATCGTAACAAACCCCTGAAGATCTAACCTGGTGAGAAACACAAGCTGTCCCCAACTGGCTGACCAACTCACGCCTGGGGCACACCCTAGACCAATGACCAATCTCACCTCAATTGAAATATGCCTATGGGACCCTCTGATGTACTATACTTGCTGACCTATAATGGACACCATGGCCTGTCAACCTAGACCGAATAACCCATACTGCCTGACCCGTACTTTGCCCACTGAGACCTCCACGATCTACCTGAGAGCTACCCATAAGCTGAGGTGCTACCTATACTGGCCTAATAGGTGGCAAGTGATGCTGATTGCTACTGGGAGGATCCCTACCTCCTGATGGAATACCACAACTGCTGAACTGCTGACATGGCCTCTTACCGCCACCTCCATATGTCTCAAAGCAATCCCTCTATGTAGCCCTCGTATAATCAACAACCTTAGAGAAAGAATACCCAACTGCTATTAAATGCTCCGATGGAAAATCGAGTGGTAAGGCCAATCCTCTAATAAATCTCTGCACCATCTTATGCTCTGTAGCATATAACATAGATGTCTTACTGGCCCACTCGAGAAATCCTATATCATACTCTGAAACTCATAAAAATCCCTGCCGAACGCAGACAAACCCAACTCTAGCCTGAGAATCACTACGAGCACTAGGCATTACCACTGACTGATGCTGGAGGTCCTTAATTTCAATCTCCAACTCTCTAGTCCAACGCTGAGCTGAAACTCTGTCAATGTACGTAGAAGTCCTGTGCGCATCTATTGACAACCTCATATGATCCATCTTGGAGAGAGTGGTGTCAAAAGAAGTACTTAGAGGTTCATAAAAGTATGTACACACGACAAAGAGTGAATAATAGAATTTCCTAAGAATGCCCTGTAGCCTTCAAAAGATAGGATACATACATCTCAGTACCAATCTGCAAGACTCTACTAGATACTTAGCTCTTGTACCAACAACAACGGTAAACCTAAACTCTAATACTAATTTGTCACGACCCAATTTCTCTGGTCATAATAGCACCTACTATAACCCTCAGTAGGTAAGCTAACCCATAGTGCGGAACTACTAGTAACAAACTATCAAGAGAAAAAGAAAACAATGGAAAAGAATCTAATAAAGAGACTAATATTGATTTCAACCCCAAGACCTGGTGAAGTCAGTACAAGAGCTTTTAATATAATAGAAGTACAAGTGGAATACAAAAAAATACATGCACAAGCCATCTCTGAAATACAAAATAGAGATAAATCTAACAATAAGAGGGAGAGTAGGAATACTCTGAATGTCAGGAGCTCACCCTAAATCTCTTATTCATGGCTGCTCTACACGATGCACAAGTCAACAATGAGAACCTGTACTATGATCTACAGGCTGTATAAGTATAGTATGAGTACCAAACACATGGTACTCAGTAGGCATCGACCGATTGAGCTCCAGAAATAATGCAAGCATAAATAATATATAAAGCAAGAATATAAACTACAGGCAACTACCCAGGAAGCCAACCATGATAATGCTAATGGAGCAATAAGGATGAACTATACCATTCTAACAGTATTCAGGAACTAAAGTACTATACCATATGTCACTAGCCAATATACAAATGAAGAGTGAAAGAACGATATATAGTAGTAATACTAGGCCAAATAATACATATACAATATGAATAGATAAGGAAAGAGAGGGATATACGACAATACCATATATATATATATATATACATATATATAGGACTAAACTCAAGGATAATAACCTGAGGGAGCCCACCTAACATCTCGAGAATCATGGCATGGCCAAGTAAGGGAGCTAATACTAGCATAATCAAGGCCTCTAACTAAAGTGTGACTAATCTTGAGGTAACTTAGCAATAATGCATCTTACCGTAATAGAAAAAAGGGAAACTAGAAGCATACCGACAATCTCGGGTATCAATCCATAACCATCCTGCCACAAACTAACCATAATAATAAACAATAAAGTAATCAGCTAGTTCAGACAAACAATAACCTAACTGGCCCCCCATAAGATCGAAAGGTTCAAGAAAGCACTCAACAAACAGTAACCATAGCTTATACCTATATAACCCCCCATAAGACTGATAGATATAAGCACCAAACAATCATACTGGTGATAGGCGATGCATATAGATGAATAAATACAACATAAACTGATAATATCATGACCAATTCGAGTTTCATAACGTACCAAGTGTATAAACCTCCTCCAGCTAAATAGCTCGCAAAGGCAGGGCCTATGGCGACCACCCTTCACCGGCACTGTGACTCATGGATGAAGGGGCCCGTAAGGGACTTGGGATATTCGGATACACTGCCTGGTCCCAAACTAGGACTTTCAGTAACCATTATAATCAATCTACTCCATCCAGTACCGGAGAGAGATATAAGTATAATAAGTGCCCGAACTCGAACTGAGACTAAAAGAGTATAACTCTGTAAATCCATTGCCCGAGATCAAGTTTGGGACTAAATCGATGTAATAATGTAGAAAGAGTAGGAATCTCCCTCGACCGAAGTAATTAGTAGTGGTAAAATGAGTGGACCAATAATGGACCGGAATCAGCCTCGATTGAATTTTCAAAGTAATATATTCAGTTAAAATGCTTATAAGCTAATAATAAAGGTGGTACAACTTACGTTGTAAAAGAATCAATTTAAAGTGAAAAGTGGGAATAAATCCCTTTTTAGAAAAAAGTAGTAAAATCAAGGTTTTGGTTGGAATCGTACCACTTAATGAGCATGAATGCGCCTAAAAGTATGCATGCCATCATCAGTATCCAAACAATACACCCATAAACCTCCAAGTGTCTATAAACTAGAATCACATCTATTTTAAGGATAGAACACTCACCTGGAGTCCAACTGGTATCGTAACCACGGGTTTGGGCCCAACAATACATTACTAGCATGCTAATAGCACTATAATCCGAGAAACTAAGGTATACAAGGGCATAAAGCCACTAGAAGGATCTAATCGAGGGAATATCATCCACATTACTAAGTAACATGATAATTCTTATACTAAGGATCCTTAATGCCAAACTATGGTTATACAAGTTTATAACCAAGGATAATAGGTTGCTAAAACCATTACGGGTATTCTATGTAAAAGTTTGGATCACACTTCTATCCCAAATTCCCTAAATAGGTCAAGTCATGATATACTAGTCATAATCCCATACTATAGTCCCTACCTAGCTTGCGATCTATACAATACACAATCTCGTAGAGAAAAGAAGATCGAAGCCTACCTCGTAGCCGTACCGCATTCTTGAACAGTCCACAAATCACCTGTCTTTGATCCATGATCATGAAATGATGTCACACTATCAAAATAATAATCTACACATTAATAGGAGAAAAATGAGACCTATATTGCTAAATAAAGATCCAGGCCAAAATTTGGATCTAAAATGGGCTAGCAGGACCCACACACGGAATCCCAAAATTGGGTCCGTCCTTAGGTCGCTCATGACTCAAGTAACTTTTGTCCAAAATTTGAGCACAATTCGAGCTTAATAGCTATGCCAAATCATCCCCAACACTTCGGGAATTCAAGAATCAAAAATGAAGAAACCAAGGAAAGAGAAGCTCGGAACTACGAGATTCAGACGAGATAAAGGTTGACTTGACGTTCTCAAAATATCTCCGGACTTAAATTGATGTCCCCCAACTAATTTAGAGCTCAAATGGAATCCCAAGAGGTGTGTAAATGGAGGAAAAATAATTTGGGTCGAAGGGGGTTCAAGCCTAAAAAGGCTGATTTTTGGTCGCCATGGCGCCATTGATATGGTGCCAAAGGAGCTGCCATGGCGCCAAAGGAGCCACCATGGTGCCCCTATTACTTGCTAGTATTTTCATTGCCTAGGAACCATTTTTGGTCACCAATGAGACCTCGCCATGAAGCCAAAATGGCCACCGAGGCGTTGGCACCAGAAACCAGCAATTTCCCAAACTTCGTTTGGGTGCTCCGGGCTCCTCCGAAACCCCGTGGACACAAATGAACTATGCTACCGCATCAAAAGTGGCATTCTGGACTCAATGGAATTTATGGAATTTCCATCCGAGATTGTTTTGGCAAAATGTGGGCCCAAAACTCCATGTGCCAATTTAACCAACTTCCGACCAATAGTCCAAAATAAGTCGGGAAGCCTTGAGCCCCGGACCAAGGGTACCTATTACCTAAAATCAACGTTCCAAAGCTGATAGTTCTGTCAAAATTTCCATCCGAGTCCATTTACTAGGAGTTTTGGTTTGAGACCAATACTTTAACGGCGAAAGCTCTAAAATAGGGAATTGAGCCTAATATCCAAACGAACTGTTTGATAACCAAACCGATAGTTCCAACAAGTCAGAAATGACCTATATCCATTATTGAATGGCTTGAAATGCTGGAAACCTAGAAAATGACCTAGAGGGTCATTACATCGTACCACCCAATCTTTTATCAACTTCAAAACACATCTCTAAAGCCTTAAGCATCAGAAAATAATTAAACCTTTTTATACCACAAAATTATGTTTGAAAACAATGTTAACCTTTAATTTAAATCAAAAATTATTTACAACAACAATTGTGGAATTCAACTAAACAACTTCCCAAAATCTAGTCTAAATACGTACTGATGTTGCCCAAAATATACCTCCAAGAAAGGATAATGCGGTTGCTATATAAAATATAGAACCCAACTAGGTTGGAGTTGATCCCACAGGGAATAGGAAGAACTTCTGTCAAATGCTTGTCTGAGTAATTGGCAAGTAAGTAGTCAGGGATTTTTTATTGTAGACAAATAGTAACAGTAACAATTGTTGATTGTCGGATTTGAGATCAATTATGAGAAATACACTAGGACTGTGATTCCCAATGATTCCTTAACTCCGATGGTTATGTGTACTGGCAAAATTTCCCACTATGTTGCATACAAAATCTAACAAGATAGGTTCATCTAAATGTCTCGCGACCTTGATTAGATGAATTTCACTCTTCTTCTCTCGGTCTCCAAAGTGTCGCACTAATAACCCTTGTTCTAGATCTTAGATAACTATCTCTATTATGGCTCAAGTTATTAGATGAAGGTTGATAGCTTTAAATCTCTGTTGTTATTCCCTTTTCCCAATCTCTACCTCTCTCCCAAGCAAGTTTAAAATACAGACGAGTTTCTAACGTTTGCAACCGTTAAAATATCAGTTATAATGAAGGTAATAACAATACATGCATACACACCAGTTTAGAATTGCTTCGCACTTAACCCGTTTCGTTAATTCCTCATGGGTCGCATAACCTTAGTTGATGGTTTTAGCTACTCATGACTGCAAGAAGACAAGAATAATTCGTTGATGAAAACATAATCATGAACTCACAATAAGAAGAAAACTCTGAAATCTCAATATGAATAAAAACTCGAATCTAGGGTTTGGATTACAAAATCAACAATGTGTTCCTAAATAAAAAATAATGAAAATAGGTTCCAAAGTAATGAAACTAACTAAATCTTAAACATAGGAAAACCTAAGGGTATTTATAGATACAAAGTGAATCCTATCCTAAACAAAGTAGGAGAAAAAAGTTGACAACTTTCCACGGATCGTGACTTGAAGTCGTGGATACAACCCACGGACCATGGGTCCAAACCATAGGAAGATCGATGAACACGCCTTTCAAGTTCAGAAAGTGGATCATAGCACTTATAATGTCAAACTTAGTGCCTTGAGGTAGTGCTGGTGGAACAATGGCGCCAGTCTCAACCGGCTCCAAATAAGCTAAGTCCTCCTCTTTCGGTTGAGCACAAATAGGATAATAAGGTTGGAAAGGCGGTTGCTGTGCTCTAAGCCTTCTTTGACTCTCCTCAGCATCAGCCAGACGCTGTGCTACCTCTTGCATTGCTCGATTATCTGTATCTGCTTGCCTAAGAGCTACTTGCCTATTCTGCTCTTCCCGTGTCAATCGATCAGTAGTTTGGTCAGCTGTTTCTTGCCCAACCGGACAAAGTGGTGGTTGGACAAGAATATCATCCGATGTGTGAGCCCCAACTGGAAGGTCAAGGTCTTTCATGCCGTCGTTGACCATTCTTTTATTCTTTCTATTTTTTCGCCCAGTTCTTTCAACTTCTGGGTCCAATGGAATCAGGGGATTGCCTTGATTCTGAGTTTCGGCAATACACTGGCGTATGCCCTCACAAGTACAGAAACATAAAACCAATTGACTCCAATATGTAAACTAATCAACTTGGTAACAGTGATTCCCCGGCAACGGCGCCAAAATTTGATGTGGCACAAAATATACATCCAAGAAAGTATAATGCGGTTGCTGTATCAAATATAGAACCCAACTAGGTTGGGGTTGATCCCACAGGGAATAGGACGGACTTCTGTCGAATGTTTGTCTGAGTAATTGGCAAGTAAGTAGTAAGGGATTTATTTTGTAGACAAATAGTAACAGTAACAATTGTTGATTGTCGGATTTGTGATCAATTATGAGAGATACACTAGGATTGTGATCCCCAATGATTCCTTAACTCCACTGGTTACGTGTGCTGGCAAACTGTCCCACTGCGTTGCATACAAAATCTAACAATAGAGGTTCACCTAAATGTCTCTCGACCTTGATTATATGAATTTCACTTTTCTCATCTCGATCTCCGAAGTGTCGGACTACTAACCCTTGTTCTGGATCTCAAATAACTATCCCTGTTACGGCTCAAGTTATTAGATAAAGATTGATAGCTTCAAATCTCTGTAGTTCGTGCATGTTTAGAATATAGGCGAGTTTCTAACGTTTGTAATCGTTAGAAGATAAATCAAAGCGAAAGAAATAACAATACATGCAGTCACACCAGTTCAGAATTGCTTCGCACTTAACCTATTTCGTTAATTCCTCATGGGTCACACAACCCTAGTTGATGGTTTGAGCTACTCATAATTGCAAGAACACAAGGAGAATTCAATGATGAAAACATAATGATGAACTCACAATAAGAATAAAACTCCAAAATCTCAATATATATCAAAACCCTAGAATCAATGTTTGAGATTAAAAGATCAATATGTCTCAAAACAACGTAATAGAATCCAAAATAATGTAACTGACTAACTCTTGAACATAGGACAACCTAAGGGTATTTATAGATACAAAGTGAATCCTATCCTAAACAAAGTAAGAGAAAAAAGTCGGCAACCTTCCACGGACCGTGACTTGAAGTCGTGGATCCAATCCACGGACCACTGGTCCAGACCGTAGGAATCATGCCATACTGTAAACTTGCAGAAGTTGACCCACGGTCGTGACTCACAAATCGTAGGTCCCTTCCGTGGGTCACTTGAAGACTCTTTTTTCTTGCTCTTTTATCTTCAAAAGCTTCATTCCGGTGCATGCTTCTTCCTTTTTTGTCCACTTTGCCTTCACAACCTATTTTCCAGCAATATAGAATAGAAAACACATCATACCTACCAAACATACCCAAGTTATTGCATATTTTCCTTGTTTTAAGCATCGACAGTGCCATGAAACCCTGGCACATCACTAGCAAGTGCCACTATATTATCAAGCGCTTGGACTTCAATACCTCAAACCAGCATGACAGGTGGTTGTAGTATAGTAGTAAGTATTCCCGCCTGTCACACGGGTGACTCGAGTTCTATCCCCTGCAATGGGGCCAAAATTTGATGTCACCCAAAATATACCTCCAAGAAAGTATAATGCGGTCACTGTATCAAATATAGAACCCAACTAGGTTGGGGTTGATCCCACAGGGAATAGGACGGACTTCTGTCGAATGCTTGTCTGAGTAATTGGCAAGTAAGTAAAAAGGATTTTTTTGCAGACAAGTAGAAACAGTAACAATTGTTGATTGTCGGATTTGATATCAATTATGAGAATACACTAGGACTGTGATCCCCAATGATTTCTTAACTCCACTGGTTATGTGTGCTGGCAAAATGTCTCACTGCGTTGCATGCAAAATCTAACAAGATAGGTTCATCTAAACGTCTTTCGACCTTGATTAGATAAATTTCACTCTTCTTCTCTCGGTCTCCAAAGTGTCGCACTACTAAACCTTGTTCTGGATCTTAGATAACTATCCCTGTTTCGGCTCAAGTTATTAGATGAAGGTTGATAGCTTCAAATCTCTGTTGTTATTCTCTTTTCGCAATCTCTACCTATCTCTCAAGCAAGTTTAGAATACATGCGAGTTTCTAACATTTGCAACCGTTAGAAGATCAGTTATAATGAAGGTAATAACAATACATTTAGTCACACCGGTTCAGAATTGCTTCACACTTAACCCATTTCGTTAATTCCTCATGGGTCACACAACCCTAGTTGATGGTTTTAGCAACTCATGATTGCAAGAACACAAGAATAATTCGTTGATGAAAACATAATCATGAACAATAAGAAGAAAACTCTGAAATCTCAATATGAATAAAAACTCAAATCTAGGGTCTTGATTACCAAATCAACAATGTGTTCCTAAATGAAAAATAAGGAAAATAGGATCCAAAGTAATGAACTTCACTCTTGAACATAGGACAACTTAAGGGTATTTATATACAAAGTGAATCCTATCCTGAACAAAGTAGGAGAAAAAAGTTGGCAACTTTCCACGGACCGTGACTTGAAGTCATGTATCCAACCCACGGACCGTGGGTCCAGATCGTAGGAATCAGGCCACACTACAGACTTGCAGAAGTCGACCCATGGTCGTGACTCACGGATCGTAGGTCCCTTCTATGGGTCACTTGATAACTTTTTTTCTTGCTCTTTTATCTTCAAAAGCTTCATTCCGGTGCATGCTTCTTCCCTTTTTGTCCACTTTGCCTTCACAACCTATTTTCCTACAATATAGAACAGAAAACACATCATACCTACCAAATATACCGAAGTTATTGCATATTTTCCTTGTTTTAAGCATCGATAGTGCCATGAAACCAAGGCACATCAACACCCTAAACTTAGAACGTTTGCATGTGCTCAGGCAAACAAAACAAAATACACACATTTGATGATTAACTAAGAGCAACCTAAGAGACCTACAACAGTCAATTCAATTCTTTTGGTATCAGAACTTTTCCAACCCCCTCCTATGTGCAATTCAAAACCACAGTGTGCATACATACAATATATTATCATGACACAGAAGGGATCAAGTGATGCATCTATGAACAAACAACTAAGCATATATGCAAATGACATTATCCGAACAAATAGCAGTTAACAATGCAACCCATGTACTCTCACAACAAAGAAGTCCTATACACTCAAAGTATGCTAATGACTATCAAAGTAGGGACTGGGTCAAAACACTCTCTCTCACAAAGAAGTTCAAATAGTGTGCGTTAAATGCCATAGGCTTGCTCTTATTTTCTATGCCTTAGATTTTTTGAAAAGTTGGACTAGGATCACTATAGGACTTTCATCGGCTTGTAATGTAGGTTTGGGGAAGGGTATGGTACATATGGATACGGTGACTTAACCCTCCTTGACACTACACTATTTTTGGCTCCACTTTCTAACCATGCTCATTTTATTCTCCCTTATTCTCCTTCATTTGTTTTCAGATTTTTGGGTGTGATTTTCTTCATACTTTCAAAACATATTTTTTTTCTTTTTGCAAACTCTATTTATTTCACTCATTTTTTTCTTCTTCACACCCGAATCTGTCCTCTTTTTCTTTTACAAACCCCTTCTTCATGCCCAAGTCAAACTACGCACCCCTATAATAGCCACCCTCAACTTAGGCGATTTGCCTGAGTTGTGGCACACAATGTCCAAGGAGGGACCAGGGCCAAGGCAGGTTCATTGTAAGTCAAAATGGGAAGGTGAATAGGCTAAAGATAGAAATAGGTCAATTAAGGTTCAAACTTGGGATCAAGGGATCTTTACTTCATTTGGTCAGACATTTAGGAAAAAGTGGACTTATTTAAGAATGACCTATGATCCTTTCCTAACCACTATCTTCTAACCTAGATAAGACTAACCAGGCAAATTCTGGATCGCACACACAAAGTGAACTAGGTAATGACCTCACACAAACATAGCACAGGGTTACACTATCAACTACTACCTATCCAGTTCATGAATTACTAAGCTACATATATTCTGCCTATAATACTAATGCAATAATAAGATCCAACAACTGTCACAAACTAACATACTACACATACAGTTCAAAACCAAATTTTCAGGAGGGGTATCCTTTAGACTACAAGAAAAACATCATTACACATTCAAAACTTGTTCAAAACTGGACTGCACTAAGGTTCCACTATTTTCTCCCAATTAAACATGAAAAAATATAATAAAACATAAATAACAATCTAAACATACCGGTTCTACTATGATAGTACACTCAGGGGAAAAGAAACACAGCAACAAAAATAGTCGAGTGGTGGTATTCCCCCACCCCCAACTAAATAATGATGCACTACCCTCAGTGCATAACTATAAACATACCAAATGTAAGGGAGTGAAAGACATACCTGCGGCACTCTAGGCACAGGATGTGGGCCCACCTGCAGTTGGATCCTCTGTATGCTCTCTAGGCTCCACACTGGGTGCTGGCGGTGGAGCGGGTGGTTGACTTGAGGATGCTCCCGAGTCTCGCTGCTCATGGCAAATCTGACTGATATGATAATCCACGCAGGAGGCCTTAAGCTCCCTCCTCAGATCTCCCTTGAAGTTGTCTCCACTCGTACACTAGCCCTCGGGGCTACGTGGCCTCTTGTCCCTATCAATAGGAGGCTTCTCATCCATAAAAAAATCAACCACAAAGGTTAGCGCTATCTGGGACCGGTCTAGGTATAGGCGGAATGATAAGAGTGTGGATGGACACTAAAGCTCCAACCTCTGCCCTCAATGAAGTCACCTCCTTAGTCAAACTCGCCAAATCTGAAATATGGGCCTCGCTCAGCCGGCTAGTCATGCGGAGCTTAAAACTGCCAATTCGCCCATGCAGCTTACACATAAATCTATTCATGGCTGTAGTCAAGCGCACTCAACTCTCACCTCGAAAGCCTCTATCGAAGTCCGAACCCATGGCTTAAGTTGAGACACCAACTTAGCCATCTGGGCCTCACTATGAGTCTGCCGCTCCATTACCTCTGTCTGTCCATCCACCAACTGCTGCAGAAAGTCCCTGGAGACTGAAACCATCCTAGATGGGGGTAGTGGTGCGGTAGTGCCTGCTGCCTCCTCATCAATCATGGGGCCTGTGCCCTCGGTAGGCAATCTCACAACCTCAGGCTCACTAACCGATGCTGGGGTACCAATCGGCTCCTGTCGATCCACGGACCCTTCAAACAGGGCTGCTCCTGACGAAGTAGAGGGTTGAGACCTCCTCTGGGAAATCAGGTTGGCCCGCTGCTGCATCAACCCTACATCAGCTATTCGGGTCACCTCAATATCATGATCAACTCCAGGCATCGTGACCACGCCAACAATATTACATAAACCCTGAATCAGACATGGGAAAGGAATAATGGTGAAGTCTCGGAAAGCTAGCTCGTGAATTTCCTCAATAATGTAGCGGGTGAAGTTGATGTCATAACCTGCCATGATGCTCGCCACTAGTACTGCTCGATCAAGCGAAAGAATTATCAACATCTGTGGGACCGGTATGGTTCCGTACAACTGACCACCAAAACTTGCCCTTGAAGTGAAGGGAGGACTTCTTAATGTCCGACTTCTCAGCTACCTATCAAGCATCTGCACCATCCTCAGCTATGTAACTCGCAATCCACTACAGTAACTCCAACCACTAATCTGCATCCCTCATTTTATTCCTATTTGTCACTGTCTCCATGCGGTGATCAAACTCAGCAGTACTTGCCAGAACCTCACATCTGGCACCAAATAAGAACTGGTGGACAATCTTCTTAGATATATCGACTCTGGTACGACGAACTAAAGTGTGAGTTAATGGTGTTTGGTCTCAATATCATTGCTCTTGAGGTGTGATAAATTAAATCGATGCAGCATATGAGGCATAAAACTCATGCACCAACTCTGGACTATAGCTACAAGAAGGCTCCGTCATCCACTCGAATCCATAGCGATCAAACAATGTCTTTATCTCGAGTAGTGCAGTCAAATCATCAATTAAAAATTATGGTTCCTTGGTAATATTTCTCTTAAACGTACCCCACTCAGTAGGCTCAGCAACCCTATCATAGATGGCCTTCATACCTTGAACACACCACCTCTGATTTTCTCATCGTGCTGCCGCTGCGACCTGTTCCTCAGCTATGTCTCTTTGTGAGGAGGTCGTCGAATCCTGGATGCCTGTACCCTAAAAAGAAATTGTCTCAGTGTCCTCACCATGTGAACCCGACTTAGATGCGTCCTCTCTATCACCATTTGCACCGGTCACAGAAGTATCCTCCCTCTCTTCAAACTGGGGGGAAGAATCAAATAATTAAGTAGGAATCACCGGTGTGGCAGGTGGTAGAGGCTATGTAATAGGCTGAGGTGTCGCCTGGGATGCAGCCTGTGCCCTAGCTCATTGCCTCATGGTGTGAATCCCAATAGCAGAATCGTCCCTAGCAATCTCGTAAACCTCTTTGAAACCACTATTTCTAGATTTTGAAGGTTTATCGCGTAGCCTTGTTGTGAATTCAGGGTTCTTAGTGCGGATTCTGGAAGAAGAAACCATATCACCGAGCTTAGGGTTCCTTTTTGGTGGCATTATTCGAATGGGTCGGGTCTGTGGTAGGTGGGGTCAGGTAGGGTAATTATGTTTTTGAACTTTTGGGTCTTAGTAAGTGAGAATGGAAGAATTTAGGTGGTTAGTACCTGGGAAAATTTGTGAATATGGGATTGGAAGTGGAGAGTTGTAGCAATATTTTGTAAAAGGATCGGGTATTTGGTGTGTTGGAAAATTGAGTTTAGGGTATTGTATCGAGTGGTGTCGATTTTATAAGAAATAGGGAAAAATATCGGGTGGGTCGGGTCAAATCTTCAAGGTGTAGGAAATTTTTGATTTCCACGGAACCTACCCACGGTACGTGGGTTGACCTATGGGTCGTGGGTCTCCGGGGTGGATGGGAACTTGCGAGTGCATAATTCTGTCTGATTTCCATGGAACCTACCCATGGTCCGTGGGTTGACCTACGACCCGTGGGTCACCGGCGTGGGTTGGATGCCCCAACATGAAAATTGAGTCTTATTTCCACGGTGTCCACCTACTGTACATAGGTTGACCTACGGTCCGTAGGTCACCATTGTGGGTTGAGCTGCCCACTTTTAGTTCATAGTTTTATTTTCAACTTAACTGTCCACTGCACCCTACAATGATTAGATCAATATGATATCAGCCCTTGGATTGCCTCCCAAGCAGCGCTTGATTTAACGTTGCGGTATGACGTAGCTAAGTTGGTTAATCAGACTTTACCAACTAGCCCATGGGTTCCCTCTCATGAAGCACCAAATTTAATGTCACGGCACGACCCAACTCCCTTGACTACTCAGATTTCATTAAGGCTAAACTCCTCACACATTCTTATTTCTTTTGTAGTTCCCATATAGTGCTTCACACACTGACTATTGACCTTAAGAAGGACATCATTATCACCATTTAGCTCAATTGCCCCATGCGGGAACACCCTAACCACAACAAATGGTCCAGACCATTGAACCTCAGTTTCCAGGAAATAAGCGAAGTCTGGAGTTATAGAGCAATACCAAGTCTCCCGGGTGAAATTCTCTTCAATCTTCCAATCATGATATAACTTCATCTTTTCTTTATATAGCATTGAACTTTCATAAGCCCGGAGATGAAATTCATCCATCTCATTCATCTGCTCTAATCTCAATTTAGCCGCTTCGCTCCATTCCAGATTCATCTGCAAATGGAACGATTTACCAAACACCAACAGATATGGAGATGCACCAATCGGTGTCTTGAATGCAGTACGATATGCCCATAATGCATCATCCAATCTTCTCGCCCAATCAGTCCAATTGGCATTCACAGTTTTCACTAAAATAGACTTAATCTCACGATTTGACACCTCTACTTAATCCTCCATCACTAAAAATAACTCAGCGTATACCGAATCATGAAAATATGTTCTTTTTCAAGAATGCAATGACACTCCTTCCTTCATTATTAAGAAACGCAATTGCCTCCATCCATTTAGAAGCATAGTCAACAACAACCAAAATATACTTCATCCCATGTGAACCCACAAATGGACCCATAAAGTCAATACCCCGCATATCAAACAGCTCGAGCTAAAGGATAGTCGTCATTGGAAGTTCGTGTCTGCGCAAGATGTTCCCTTGTCTTTGACATTGGTCACAAGCCTGAGCATAGTCATAAGCATCTTTATAAATGGTGGGACAATAATACCCACATTGTAAGATTTTATGAGCAGTCCGCGCACCTCCATGATGACCCTCAACTGGAGATGAATGACATGGTTCCAAAATACTCATCATCTCGACCTCCAGAATACATCTTCAAATCATACCATCTGCACACACCCTAAATAAATAAGGCTCATCCTAGAAGAATTTTCTCACCTCATGCATGAATCTCTTTCTCTGCTGATACGACATATCTTCTTTGATTAGATCACTTGCCAAAAAGTTGGCAAAATCTGCAAATCTGCAAACCATGGAATTAAATCTTGTGATGCAGCCAACACTTGCTCGTCTGGAAAAGTATCATAAATATCAAGATCATCCCTCAATTCAAGCATGGCCTCCTCCTTAAGGCCTGATAGATGGTCTGCAATTTGATTCTCAGTCCCCTTTCGATCCTTGACCTCAAAGTCAAATTCTTGCAACAGAAGTAACCACCGAATCAGTCTTGGCTTGGCGTCCTTATTTGACATAAGATATCTAAGTGTTGCATGGTATGTATGCACAATCACCTTTGTGCCAATTAAGTAAGATAAAAAATTCTCGAAAGCAAAGAGCACCGACAATAACTCTTGCTCAGTCACAGTATAATTCTTCTGGGCTGGATTAAGTGTTTTACTAGCATAGTAAATTAGATGTAGAATCTTCTCATGTCTTTGGCCAAGGACTGCAACCCGGACCACTCCGCTAGCATCATACATAACCTCAAACGACATCGTCCAATCTGGAAAAATAATGATAGGGTCTGAAATCAACTTCTCTTTCAGACAATCGAATGCTTTTAGGCACGCCTTATCAAACACGAACTTCACCTCATTCTCTAAAATCTCGCATAATGGGTGTGCAATCTTAGAGAAATCCTTGAGGAATCTTCTATGAAAATAAGCATGACCTAAGAAACTTCAAATCCCTTTCATAGAAATACGTGGAGGTAACTTTTCAATCACCTCAATTTTTTCTTTGTCGACTTCAATACCCTTCTTTGAAATTCGGTGCCCCAACATGATACCCTCTTTCACCATAAAGTGATATTTTTCCCAATTCAACACCAAGTTGCACTCCTCGTATCTTTGTAACACATTAGTGAGGTGGGCCAACCAGTCATCAAAAGAGTCTCCCACTACAGAAAAATCATCCATAAAAACCTCAATAGTGTCCTCCACCATGTCGGAGAAAATGGACATCATGCAGTGCTGAAAAGTAGCCGGCACATTACATAAACCGAAAGGCATTCTTTTGAACGCAAACGTCCTACATGGACAAGTGAAAGTGGTCTTTTCTTGGTCTTCATGAGCAATGAAAATCTGATTATACCCCGAATAACCATCAAGAAAATAATACCATCCTCTACCAGTGAGACGGTCAAACATCTGGTCCATGAAGGGCACAAGAAAGTGATCTTTTTCGGTCCAAGAATTCAACTTTCGATAATCCATGAAAACTCTTCATTCAGTAACCGGCTTCATTGATCAACTCATTCTTGTCATTTAGAACCACAGTGATTCCTCCCTTCTTTGGCACACACTGAACCAGGCTTACCCACTTACTATCAGCAATGGGGTAAACCACACCCACATCCACTTGATAATTTCCTTCTCAGAACTTCTTACATGGGCAGATTCAGACAATGTTAATGCTCAATGCTTGGTATGCACTCGGGATCAAGCTAACTTTTATGAGTGCAAATATCGGGTGGAATCTCGATAATGTCAGTAATGGACCAACAAATAGCCCTCTTAATCTTTTCAAACACCGAAATAAGAGCCTCTACTTGCCACTCCACTAACTCAATAGAAATAATCACGGGTAAGGTGTTGTTGGTCCCCAAGAAATAACCAAGTTTATCGGAGCATAAGTGTATGATCCCCTACTAGCAAGTGCACCATCCATTTCATCGTACTCATCAATATTATCACTATTAAAGTTCATAATCACGGCAACAAGAGCTTCAACCCCAAACCTTTCTTCAAGAGGGGCGACTATGTAACTCTCATCAATCGTATCTATTACAGAAATCATACGCATATCTTTCGGTTTCTTCATGGAATGGCAAACATTGAAGGTAACATGCTCATCATTCAACCTGAACTTCATCTGCCCAGTTTCCATGTCAACCAATGCATGACCTGTGGCAAGGAATGGTCTTTCCAAGATGATGGGAACCTCAAAATCAACCTCACAATTGAGAAACACAAAGTCAGTCGAAAAGATGAAAGATGCCACCTTCACCGAATAATGCCCACCGGATTTTTCACAGTTCTATCTACTATAAGAAGTCTCATCGAAGTCGGTATCGGTGCTCCCAATCCTAACTTCTTGAAAACGGCTAGCTACATCAAGTTAATGCTAGCACCCAAGTCACACAGAGCTTTTGCAAAATTATAAGACCCAATGGTACACGAAATCATAAAATCTCCTGGGTCTTTCTTTTTCTCGACAAGTGAACGAGAAGCAATGGCACTACGATAGTGCAAATTATCTGCAGGCTCAAAACTGGCAGTGCTCTTCTCGTCACCAAATCCTTCATGAATTTTGCATATCTTGGCATTTGTTCCCAAGCCACGACAAGAGGGATATTTACTGATAACTCCTTCAACATTGAAATAAATTTCTGGCATTTACCCTCTTCAACTTTCTTTTTCAACCTTTGAGGAAAGGGAGGAGGGGGTCGTGGAATGGGTTTTAGAACTTGAGTAACCTTCTCCTGCTTCTTATTTCTAGACCTAGGTTATTTATCAGCACTTTGGGGCTTTTTAACTGTATCACCATCAATCTTTGAATTTTTTGGCACCATCTCAGCTTCTACATCAACTACCATCGGCTCATCTTTTTTTGCCACAATCCACAGGCATAGATAGGTTAGTCGTGCTCTTCCCCCTTCTAGTAGTAATGGCCCAGCAATGACCATAGTTTTTTGGATTCTGAATGGTGCTGCTTGGAAGAGTGCCTGGTTGACTCTGGTTCAATGTCACCGATATCTGCCCGAACTGTTGCTCCAACTATTTTATGGCAGTCGAGTGAGATTCTACCTTCTGACTTATTCCAGAAATGTCCGCCCTAATTTCTTTCAAGCAATTCTCCTGGCTCTCTGACCTTTTAACCAGTTTATTAAGAAGGGCTTCCATTCGTGAATTTCTGGAATCAGTGTAACGGTTGCCCGATGGAACATGCACACCACTCTTCTCTTTGTAACCATCCTTTTAT
The DNA here is from genome assembly GCA_031232105.1 of Capsicum rhomboideum. Taxonomy (NCBI): domain Eukaryota; kingdom Viridiplantae; phylum Streptophyta; class Magnoliopsida; order Solanales; family Solanaceae; genus Capsicum; species Capsicum rhomboideum. The sequence continues at coordinate 121,899,578 of CP124712.1, read as the reverse complement.
CTCCAATCACTGTCACGATCCCGGTCGCGATATCTATACCCCGACTTGTTGTAATTATCACCATAGTAGTTTCGACCTTGATTCCCTTGCCTTGAGTTCCAATTGTCTTGATTAGACCATTGGACCTTGGCTCGGAAACTCACCACTTCTCTATCCAAATACTTAGCTTCTTCCTCAGAATCTGATTCCTTGTACTTAGGTGCTTTGCCTTGTGCACCTACTGCATTGATCTTTTTCGTTCCTCCTGCCATAATTTATTTAGCAAGTAATCCGATCCCAGTTCTCAGTTGAGCTACCTCTTGAGCTACAGTTTCATCTAAAGCTCTTTGCTCTACTGAAGCTCCAATGGCATAAGTTCCTGCTGGTCGGTCTGCTTGTGCCAACCTCGGTTGGTTTTAGTAATACGTTCTAAAATCTCTGAAGCTTTTTCCCATCTCAAACTCATAAATGCTTCGCCCGTGATAGTGTCTGCTACCGCTTTATTAGTTGTATTCAAAGCATTGTAAAAGATCTCAAGTAAACTCCTACCACTCATCCTATGGTTTGGAACATTCTAAAGTTTTTTCTCGAACCATAGCCATGTTTCGTAGAGTGACATTGAATGTAGCTGTCTGAAGGTATAAATCTTATCTTTTAATTGCAGCATTCTAGAAGGTGGAAAAAATTGATCTAGGAACTGATTCCTTAGCTCTTGCCAAGTAGTGATAGAACCTCATGGTAATTCAGCCAACCACAAAGTGACTTCTCCTGTTAAAGAGAATGGAAATAGCCTCAGTCATATTGCCTCTTGGTTATTGCTAGGTAGATTATATGAAGTGCAGACCCCCACAAAGTTCATCACATGCAAGTTTGGATCATCTGTAGGAAGACCGGTGAACACGTCTTTCCAGATTAGAAGGTGCATCATGGCACTCGTAATGTCGAACTTAGTGCCCTGAGGTAGTGCTGGTGGAACAATGGCGCCAGTCTCAACCGGCTCCAAATAAGCTAAGTCCTCCTCTTTCGATTCAGTACAAATCGGATAATAAGGTTGGAAAGGCAGTTGTTATGCTCTAAGCCTTCTCTGCCTCTCCTCAGCATTAGCCAGACGTTGTGCAGCCTCTTGCATTGCTCGATTATCTCTATCTGCTTGCCTAAGAGTGGCTTGCCTATTCTAATATTCCCGTGTCAATAGAGCAGTAGTTTGGTCAGTTGTTTCTTGCGCAACCAGATGAAGTGGTGGTTAGTCAAGAATATCATCCGATGTGCGAGCCCTAACTGGAAGGTCAGGATCTTTCACGCCGTCGTTGACCATTCTTTTATTCTTTCTATTTTTTCGTGCAGTTCTCTCAACTTCTGGGTCCAATGAAATCAGGGGATTGCCTTGACTCCGAGTCTGGGGCATACACCGACGTGTGCCTTCTAAAGTACAGAAAAATAAAACCAATCGACTCCAATAAGCAAACTAATCAACTCCGTAACCGTATTCCTCGGCAACGGCGCCAAAATTGATTGTTGCCCAAATTACACCTCGTAATGAAGTATAAAATGGTCGCTTTCAAATATAGAACCCAACTAGGTTGGGGTCGATCCCATCAGAATAGATCACTAGTACGTAGAACCTACGGAGTTATGAAGTAATGGGGAACACAATCCTAGTTCATCATTCTCATTGACTTTCTCAGCCTAAATTAATATTTGTTTACTTGTTACTTCAATTTAAAAAAAGTTTACTTTTTCTTTTAAATCCCCCATTGGAAATAAACGACTAAAAGCCTAAATAACTGCATTGACATAAGTCCTAATCATATTGCTCATGGGATCGACCCCAACCTAGTTAGGTTCTGTATTTGATAGAGACCGCTTTATACTTCATTACAAGGTGTAATTTGGGCGACTTCAAATTTTTGATTTAGTTCAAGATTTGAAGAGGAAAATTTTGATGAACTTGAAGTCGAAAATTGGGGTTTTGAAGGTTATTAGCGACAGATTTGGAGTATTGTACTGAGTGGGGGTCGAGTTAGGGGTTTATATTAGGTTAGAGTTTAAAATAAATTGGGTCGGGTTGGGTTTTTTAAAGAATTTTGGGCCGACCAAATCCCACGGAACAGACCCATGGTCCGTAGTTTGACCTTTAGTCCGTGGGTGGTCGGCATGGGTCAGGATCTGCAACTCAAACATGTAGCCTGATTTCCACGGAACTGACCCATGGTCCGTAGGTTGACCTATAGTCTGTAGGTGGTCGGTGTGGATGGGAATCCGCTAGTTGAAAATTTGGTCTGATTTCCACGGAATCGACCCACGGCCCGTAGTTTGACCTACGGTCCATAGGTTATCATCGTGGGTTAAACTTCGCACTTTAGTGCACATCTTTATTCTCAATTCAACTGTCCTCTGCACCCGATAATGAACAATTTAACTCTAACATCAATCCTTGGGTTGCCTCCCAAGCAACGCTTGATTTAACGTTGCGGCACGAAGTGGCTAAATTGGTTAATCAGACTTCACCAACCAGCCCATGGGTTACCTTCATAAAGCGTCTGATTTAACATCGCGGCAAAACCCAGTTCCTTTGATTACTCAAAATTCATCAAGGCTAAACTTTTCACACGTCCTGATTTTTTTTGTGGTTACCACATAGTGCTTCACACGTTGACAATTGACGTTGAATAGAACATCGTCATCACCTTTCTGCTCAATTGCCCCATGCAGGAACACCTTAACCACAGTGAATGGTCCAGACCATTTGGACCTTAGTTTTCCAGGAAACAGGCAAAGTCTGGAGTTATAGAGCAATACCAAGTCTCCCGGGTGAAACTCTCTTCGTTCAATCTTACGATCATGCTATATATTCATCTTCTCTTTATACAGTGCTGAACTTTCATAAGCCTAGAGACGAAATTCATCCATCTTATTCATATGCTCTAATATCAATTTAGCCACTTCACTCCATTCCAGATTCAACCTCTTCAATGCCCATAACGCCTTATGCTCAAGTTCGACAGGCAAATGGCACGATTTACCAAACATCAACTGATATAGAGATGCACCAATTAGTGTCTTGAATGCAGTACGATATGCCCATAATGCATCATCCAATCTTCTCACCCAATCAGTCCTATTGGCATTCAGAGTTTTCGCCAAAATAGACTTAATCTCATGATTTGACACCTCTACTTGCCTGCTCGTCCGAGGATGGTAAGGTGTTGCCACCTTGTGTTTGACCCCATATTTTTCAAGCAGGGCTTTGGACAGCCGATTACAGAAATGGGATCCTCCATCACTAATAATAACTCGGGGTGTACCAAATCGTGAAAATATGTTCTTTTTCAAGAATGTCGTGACACTCCTTCCTTCATTATTGGGAAGCGCAATTGCCTCCACCCATTTAGAAACATAGTCAACAACAACCAGAATATACTTCATCTGATGTAAACTCACAAATGGGCCCATAAAGTCAATACCCCACACATCAAACAACTCAAGCTCAAGAATAGTCGTCATTGGAAGTTCGGGTCTACGCAAGATGTTCCCTTGTCTTTGACATTGGTGATAAGTCATAGCATATTCATGAGCATCTTTATAAATGGTAGGCCAATAATACCCACAATATAAGATTTTATGAGCAGTCCGCGCACCTCCATGATGACCCACAACTGGAGATGAATGACATGCTTCCAAAATACTCATCATCTTGACCTACAGAATACACCTTCGAATCATACCATCTATACACACCCTAAACAAATAAGGCTCATGCCAGAAGAATTTTCTCACCTCATGCATAAATCTATTCCTCTGCTGGTACGACATATCTTCTAGGACTAGATCACTTGCCAAAAAGTTGGCAAAATCTGCAAATCTGCAAACCATGGAATTAAATCTTGTGATGTAGCCAACACTTGCTCGTCTGGAAAAGTATCATAAATATCAAGATCATCCCTCAATTCAAGCATGGCCTCCTCCTTAAGGCCTGATAGATGGTCTGCAATTTGATTCTCAGTCCCCTTTCGATCCTTGACCTCAAAGTCAAATTCTTGCAACAGAAGTAACCACCGAATCAGTCTTGGCTTGGCGTCCTTATTTGACATAAGATATCTAAGTGTTGCATGGTATGTATGCACAATCACCTTTGTGCCAATTAAGTAAGATAAAAAATTCTCGAAAGCAAAGAGCACCGACAATAACTCTTGCTCAGTCACAGTATAATTCTTCTGGGCTGGATTAAGTGTTTTACTAGCATAGTAAATCAGATGTAGAATCTTCTCATGTCTTTGGCCAAGGACTGCAACCCGGACCACTCCGCTAGCATCATACATAACCTCAAACGACATCGTCCAATCTGGAAAAACAATGATAGGGTCTGAAATCAACTTCTCTTTCAGATAATCGAATGCTTTTAGGCACGCCTTATCAAACACGAACTTCACCTCATTCTCTAAAATCTCGCATAATGGGTGTGCAATCTTAGAGAAATCCTTGAGGAATCTTCTATGAAAATAAGCATGACCTAAGAAACTTCAAATCCCTTTCATAGAAATACGTGGAGGTAACTTTTCAATCACCTCAATTTTTTCTTTGTCGACTTCAATACCCTTCTTTGAAATTCGGTGCCCCAACATGATACCCTCTTTCACCATAAAGTGACATTTTTCCCAATTCAACACCAAGTTGCACTCCTCGTATCTTTGCAACACATTAGTGAGGTGGGCCAAATAGTCATCAAAAGAGTCTCCCACTACAGAAAAATCATCCATAAAATCCTCAATAGTGTCCTCCACCATGTCGGAGGAAATGGACATCATGCAGCACTGAAAAGTGGCCGGCGCATTACATAAATCAAAAGGTATTCTTTTGAACGCAAACATCCCATAAGGACATGTGAAAGTGGTCTTTTTTAGGTCCTCAGAAGCAATGAAAATCTGATTACACCCCGAATAACCGTCAAGAAAATAATACCATCCTCTACCAGCAAGACGGTCTAACATCTGGTCCATGAAGGGCATAGGAAAGTGATTCTTTTTTGTCCAAGAATTCAACTTTTGATAATCCATGCAAACTCTCCATCCGGTAACCGGCCTCATTGGGATCAACTCATTCTTGTCATTTGGAACCACAGTGATTCCTCCCTTTTTTGGCACACACTGAACCGGGCTCACCCACTTACTATCAGCAATGGGGTTAACCACACCCGCATCTAACCACTTGATAATTTTTTTCTTCATAACTTCTTGCATGGGTGGATTCACACAACGTTGATGCTTAATGCTTGGTATGCACTCGGGATCAAGCTGAATTTGATGAGTGTAAATGCCCGGTGGAATTTAGATAATGTCAGCAATGGACCAACCAATGGCCCTCTTAAACCTTTTCAGCACCGAAACAAGAGCCTCTACTTGCCACTCTACTAGCTCAACAGAAATAATCACGGGAAAGGTGTTGTTGGCTCTCAAGAATGCATAGCAAAGGTGAGAAGGGAGAGCCTTAAATTCCAAAACTGAGGGCTCCTCAATAGAAGGACGAGCCGGTGGTCACCCTATTCTTTAAATCAAGATCAGGTTTCTTTGGAGCATAAGTGTATGATCCCCTACCAGCAAGTGCACCAGCCATCTCATGGTACTCATCAATACCATCGCTATCAAAGTTCATAATCACGGCAGCAAGACCTTCAACCCCCAATCATTCTTCAAGAGGGACGACCATGTCACTCTCATCAACCATATTTATTACAGAAATCACAAGTATATCTTTCGGTTGCTTCATGGAATGACAAATATTGAAGGTAAAATGCTCATCATTTAACCTGAACTTCATCTACCCAGTTTCCATGTCAACCAATGCACAGCCTGTGGCAAGGAATGGTCTTCCCAAGATGATGGGAACCTCAAAATCAACCTCACAATCTAGAATTACAAAGTCAGCCAGAAAAATGAAAGATGCCACCTTCACCAAAACAGCATACAAAATGCCCACTGGGTTTTTCACAGTTCTATCCGCCATAAGAAGTCTCATCAAAGTCGATTTCGGTGCTCCCAATCCTAACTGCTTGAAAACGGCTAGCGGCATCAAGTTAATGCTAGCACCCAAGTCACGTAGAGCTTTTGCAAAATTGTAAGACCCAATGGTACACAAAATCATAAAAGCTCCTGGGTCTTCTTTTTTCTCAACATGTGAACGAGAAGCAATGACACTACAGTGGTGCAAATTATTCACCGGCTCAAAACTGACAGTTCTCTTCTTCGTCACCAAATCCTTCATGAATTTTGCGTAACTTGGCATTTGCTCCAAAGCCTTGACAAGAGGGATATTTACTGATAACTCTTTCAACATTGAAATAAATTTCTGGTAATTACCCTCTTTAGCTTTCTTTTTAAACCTTTGTGGAAAGGGAGGAGGGGGTCATGGAATGGGTTATAGAACTTGAGTAACCTCGTTCTCCTTCCTATTTCCAGACCTAGCTTCTATATCAGCACTTTGGGGCTTTTGAACTGCATCACCATCAATCTTTTAATTTTCTGGCTCTATCTCAGCTTCTACATCAACTACCATCGCCTCATCTTTCTTACCACTATCCTCAGACATAAATGGGTTAGTCGTGCTCTTCCCGATTCTAGTCGTAATGGCCAAGCAATGACCATCAATTTTTAGATTCTGATGGTGTTGCTTGGAAGAGTGCCTGGTTGACACTGGTTCAATGCCACCGATATCTGCCCGAATTGTTGCTCCAACTAATTTATGGCAGTCGAGTGAGACACTACCTTCTGACTTATTCCCGAAATGTCCGCCCTAATTTTCTTCAAGCTATTCTCCTGGCTCTCTGACCCTTTAACCAATTTATTAAGAAGCGCTTCCATTTATGAATTTTCGAACTCAGTGTCACGATTCCCCGGTGGAACATATACACCACTCTTCTCTTTGTAATCATCCTTTCATCTCCAATCATCATCATGATCTCGATCGCGATCTCTATAGCCCGACTTGTTGTAATTATCACCGTTGTAGTTTCGACCTTGATTCCTTTGCCTCGAGTTCCAATTGTCTTGGTTAGACCCTTGGCCTTTGAATCGAATACCCGTCACTTCTCTATCCAAATACTTAGCTTCTTTCTCAGAATCTGATTCCTCGTACCTAGGTGCTTTGCCTTGTACACATACTGCATTGATCTTTTTGTTCCTCATGCTTGATTTGTTTAGCAAGTAATCCGATTTCAGTTCTCAGCTGAGCTACCACTTGAGCTACAGTTTCATCTAAAGCTCTTTGCTCTGCTGAAGCTCCAATGACATAAGTTCCTGCTAGTCGGTCTACTTTTCGAGTGTGCCAACCTCGATTGGTTTTAGTAATACGATCTAAAATCTCTGAAGCTTGTTCCCATCTCAAACTCATAAATGCTTCGCCCGTGATAGTGTCTGCTACCGCATTATTATTTGCATTCAAAGCCTTGTAGAAGATCTCAAGTAAACTCCTACCACTCATCCTATGGTTTGGAACATTCTGTAGCTTCTTCTTGAACTGTAGCCATGTTTCGTAGAGCACCTCTGAATGTAGCTGTCTGAAGGTATAAATCTCATCTTTCAATTGCAGCATTCTAAGCCTTTTCTACCTCTCATCAGCATCAGCCAGACACTCTGCGGCTAGCCTATTCTGCTTTTTCAGTGTCAATTGGGCAGTAGTTTGGTCAGTTGTTTCTTGCCCAACCGGACGAAGTGGTGGTTGGTCAAGAATATCATTCGATGTATGAGCCCCAACTGGAAGTTCAGGATCTTTCACGCCGTCATTGACCATTCTTTTATTCTTTCTATTTTTTCGCCCAGTTCTTTCAACTTATGGTCCAATGGAATCAGGGGATTGCCTTGACTCTGAGTTTTGGGCAGGCATACACCGGCGTGTTCCCTCACAAGTACAGAAAAATAAAACCAATTGACTCCAATAAGCAAACTAATCAACTCCATAACCGTATTCCTCGGCAGCGGAGCCAAAATTTGATGTCGCCCAAAATATACCTCCAAAGTATAATGCGGTCGCTGTATCAAATATAGAGCCCAACTAGGTTGGGGTCGATCCCATAGGGAATAGGACGGACTTCTGTCGAATGCTTGTCTGAGTAATTGGTAAGAAAGTAAAAAGGGATTTTTTTGTAGACAAATACTAACAGTAACAATTGTTGATTGTCGGATTTGTGATCAATTATGAGAGATACAGTAGGACTGTGATCCCCAGTGATTCCTTAACTCCACTGGTTACGTGTGCTGGCAAACTGTCCCGCTGAGTTGCATGCAAAATCTAACAAGATAGGTTCATCTAAACATCTCTCGACCTTGATTAGATGAATTTCACTCTTCTCCTCTCGGTCTCCGAAGTGTCGCACTACTAACCCTTGTTCTAGACCTCAGATAACTATCCTTGTTAAAGCTCAAGTTATTAGATGAAGGTTAATAGCTTCAAATCTCTGTTGTTATTCCCTTTTCCCAATCTCTACCTCTCTCTCTCGAGCAAATTTAGAATATAGGCGAGTTTCTAACGTTTGCAACCGTTAGAAGATTAGTTATAACGAAGGTAATAATAATACATGCAGTCACACCGATTCAGAATTGCTTCGCACTTAACCCATTTCGTTAATTCCTCATGGGTCATACAACCCTAGTTGATGGTTTTAGATACTCATGATTGCAAGAACACAAGAATAATTCATTGATGAAAACATAATCATGAACTCACAATAAGAAGAAAACTCTGAAATCTCAATATGAATAAAAACTCGAATCTAGGGTTTGGATTACAAAATCAACAGTGTTTCTCAATCAAAAATAATGAAAATAGGATCCAAAGTAATGAAACTAACTAACTCTTGAACATAGGACTGCCTAAGGGTATTTATAGATACAAAGTGAATCCTATCCTACACAAAGTAGGAGAAAAAAATCGGCAACTTTCCACGGACTGTGACATGAAGTCGTGGATCCAACCCAAGGACCGTGGGTCCAAACAGTAGGAATCAGGCCACACTGCAGACTTGAAGAAGTCGACCCACGGTCGTGACTCAAGGACCGTAGGTGAACCTAAGGACCGTAGGTGCCTTCCGTGGGTCACTTGATGACTTTTTTTTCTTGCTCTTTTATCTTCAAAAGCTTCATTTCGGTGCATGCTTCTTCCCGTTTTGTCCACTTTGCCTTCACAACCTATTTTCCTACAATATAGAACAGAAAACACATCATACCTACCAAACATACCCAAGTTATTGCATAGTTTTCTTGTTTTAAGCATCGACAGTGCCATGAAACCATGGCACATCATGTACAAGAGCTCTAAATACAAGAATGACGAATCAAGACACAACCTCCATGTAAGAATAGGATAACAAGAACTATTGAGGAATAATCTCCGCCGCACTAGAGAAACTTCTACTGACCTGCAAACATATTTATACCGTCAAAAGGAGGTATAGTAAGTGTAGTATTAGTACAAATATAAGTACTGATAGGTATCATCGACCGACCAGGGTTCGAAATATATAACAACATATATCAATCAAGAAGAGATCATAGAAATATTCACTTAACGAACTCTAACATACCTTAAACTCCCAACATTACTGATCTCCCTTAGTTATAACATTATTAATTTATCCTCAGAGCGTGACTAAATGATATAATACTGTCACAACTCGACTTCTCAGGTCATGATGGCACCTACCATGACCCACCAATAGGTAAGCCAACCTATAGTCTGGAATAACTAGTAATGGACTAATAAGAAATGCGGAAGCAACACGAAATAACAATGAAAAAGAAGGCAAGAAGAAGTAAATATATCCCCAAAACCTGGTGAAGTCAGTACAAGAGCTTCTAACATAACAAGAGTACTAGGTAAAATACAGAGTAAATATACATACAAAGCCGTCTCTGAAATACAAAAATATAGATCAGTCTAAAAATAAGAGGGAGAGCAGGAACAACTCCGAGCATCAGGAGCTCACCCCAAATCTCCGATCCATAGCTGCTCCGCACGATGCACACATCAACGGTGAGAACTCATACTATGGTCTGCAAGCTGCAGAAGTGTAGTATGAGTACCAAACACGTGGTACTCAATAGGCATCGGCCGACTGAGCTCCAGAGATAATGCAAGTATAAATAACATGTAAAGCAGAAATATAAATTACTGGCAGTTATCTATAAAACTAAGCATAATAATACTAATGATGCGATAAGGGTAACCTATCATGAACTACCAATAATCCGGGACAAAGCGCTATACCATAAGTAACTAGCCAATATACTGTAGTAAAGTGAGGAAAGAGATATACCATATACAATAGTAGAGTGAAAAAATGTATATACAATGTATAATAGTAGTAGGAAAGAAGGAAATGATATACAAATCAGGGCTAGGGAAGAGTACATAAATATATATATCCATGCTATTCCGACAACCAAACCCGAAGATACTACTCTGAGGGAGCCAGTCTAATATCTCAAGGATCATAAATGATATGAGATCTATCTCTAGCATAATCAGGATCTCTAATCGTAATATGCATAATCATAAGTTAGTCTAATGATAATCCAATCTTACTATAGTAAAGAATAAGGGAACTCGAAAACGTACCTACAACCTCGGGTACTAATCCGTAACCAGTACTGCCATTAACTATATAATAATAACCAAAAAATAAAGTAACCAGCTATACCAGACAATCAATAACCCAATCGGGACCCCATAATCTCGGAGAGGCACAAACAAACACTCAACAAATAACAAACACAACTTGTACCTATACGGTCCCCCATAAGACCGATAAATACAGGCGCACACAATTATACTGGTGATAGGTGATGCATATGGATGAGTGAATACAAAGTAAACTATTACTACCATATCGACTGAATACTAAACCATACCGAGAATATACACCTCCTTCGGCTCGCCGGCTTGCAAGGAAGGACCTATGGATATCACCTATTCTGGTACGTTGTCTGCAGATAGAGGAATCCTTAGAGGACTCGAGATATCCATATATATTGAGTGGTCCCGAACCAGTACTTCCAATAACCATCATAACCAATCTACTCCATCCAGTACTAGAGAGAAATATAAAGTTTAATAAGAAATGTCGGACTTGAACTAGAACTGAATAAGTGTATATTTGTATATCCATTGCCCGAGATAGAATCTGGGACTAAAATAGTATAGTAATATAGAAAGAGTCGGAATCTCTCTCGATCGAAGTCAATAAGTAGTGGTAAAAGGAGTGGATTACTAATAGACCGGAATCAACCTCTGTCTAAGTTTCCAAAGTAATATGTATAGTTTAAAATGTCATCAATAATAAGGGTGGTACGACTTCCATTTTCAAAGAATCAATTTTAAAGTTAAGAAAAGTAGGAATAAATCCCTTTTTAGAAAACAGTAGTAAAACCAATGTTTTACCAGAAGCGTGCCACTAAATAAGTATAAATCTAAATGTATGCATGCCATCACCAGTATCAAAACAATACAACCGTAAGCGTCTATACATCCATAATTACAACCACGTCCTTACTAAAGATAAAGTACTAACTTGGTGTCCAACTGGTATCGTAACCACGGCCTCAGGCCCAACAATATATATAAATTAACATATGCCCACACTGTAATCCGGGAAACTAAGGTAAACAAGGGCACAATGCTACTAGAAGGATCTAATTGGGGAAACACCATACAAATCACTAAGTAATATGGTAATTCTTATACTAAAGGATCATTCATGTCAATCTATGGTTAAACAAGTCCATAATTTGGTGTACTAGGATCCTACAACCGTAACAAGTATTCTAGGCTAAGGTTCGGGTCACTTTTCTATTCTAAATCCCCTAAATAAGACAAGTCATGATACAACTAGGCATATGCATATCCTATAATCCCTACCTAGCATGTGATCTATACCATACACAATCTCATAGAGAAGAGTAGACCGCAGCCTAACCGCAACCTCGAACCATCCACGAACCACTCATCTTTGCTCCACAATCTCAGAATGTCGTTGCGCTATCAAAATCATAATCTACGCGTTAATACGAGTAAAACAAGACCCATATTGCAGTATAAAACTTCAAACCTAAAATCGGGTCAAAATAGGCCCGTGGGGCGCGCAAATGAAATTCCAAAATTGAATCCATCATGAGGTCCCTCGAAGGACAAGGGATGCGTGCTCAAAATTAGAGGACAAACGGATCACATAGCGGGGCCCAAATCATCCCACAAAAATAAGGAAAAATAAGAGAGAAAACAAGAATTAAACGGAGGATTTAGGCCGAAAACTTACAAAGAAATTAAGGGGAAATGACCATCTCAACGTCCTCTACTCATCCTCAACTCCAATTGATCGATTCCCACACCTCCTAAAGCTTTTAGGTCTAATAATAGCGAAAAAGGGGTTGGGAAATGAATGAAAATCGGGGAAAAAGAAGATATATACTGCCAGAGCAATGCCCTTCATGAACGCAAACAAGGGTCGCGAACGCCTTCACGAACGCAGCCAGTCCATCGCAAATGCGAAGAGCAATGCTGAGTAGGCCAGGCCGACTTACCCTTCGCGAACACGACGACCGGCTCGCGAATGCGGAGGTCAAGATCCTTGACCTTCGTGAATGTGGCCAAAGCCTAGCGAACGCAAAGGCCAAAATAGGCCTGTACCAGATGCTGAAAACCAGCAAAACAACTAAGTCCAAATGGACTCCGACTGGGTGCTCGAGATTTGTTCAGAACCCCGTGTATGCAAACGAACTATGCTACCATACCAAATTCAAAATTTTGGACTCAAAGGAACTATCAAAATTTTCAGCCGAGGTTGTTTCGATAAAAAGTGGGCCCCACACCTATAGTTTCGTTTTTATCAAATCCACCCAATTTTACAAAATGAGTCCGAAAGTCTTGGGACCCGAACCAAGGATCCCCTAGACTAAAATCCACATTCCGAAGCTAACGGCGATGTCAAAATTTTCATTTGAGGCCGTTTACTAGGAGTTTTGGTTGGAGACCAATTTCTTAACTTCAAAAGCTCCAAAATAGGGAAATGGGCTTAAAACCCAAACGAACTGCCCGAAAACCAAAATGGCGGTTCTGGTAAGTCATAAATGACTTGTAGCCGCTATGGGAAGGCATAAAATGCCAAAAAAATGTGGAAACTGAGAAAATAACCTAGAGGGGCATTACAAATACCATGGAACCACCACACCATACCTCTTACGTACTTATCTCATTCAATCGATTCTACACTCCTCCCTCATAAATCATCTTTCGTGATGAACCTCGCTCACTATTCAATTACAAATACACACCATTAATGCAATTACCCAGACAAGAATTAAATACAAACAACTAATTCACAAGAAAAGACACGATGATACACCCCACGTATATATACACACAAGATAACAAAATTAATTCAAATTCAAGACATACCTTCTATTCACACCTATATGCAATACATATTCACAAATACATCAACTTACAAACCATCGGTTATCCTCTTCTTATCAATCCATCTCACGTTACTCCTATCAGTTCACTTATACTTAGTCAGTCCAATCATCAACCAATCACGTATACGGTGATATGCAACAAAGCAATAAGAACAATGCATGCCTAAAAATAGTGTACACATATATTAGGGACATCAAGGACCCTTAGTCATGACCTGCAGAGGATAAGCACAGTACATGTACCATACTGGGGTGGTACCCGTTCCCGGTAGCAAGGTTGTCAACAACGTGGTATCCAATCCCAGTACCATCAAAATAGGTAAAAACCTCAATAATAATCCTCAATGCACAATAATATCAACAATCAAGTTCATATTCCATTCATCAACACTTATAACATTCAATTTTATCATTTCAACTTAATTTTAACATTAACTCAACCAACTATCACAAGCATGCCCGAAGGCTAATCACAATTATCTAACTTAAATATAAGAATAGAGTCAAATCAAGTCTACAACTACTTCCAATCAACCACTTTGTACCAAACCTCCCATAATTACTCCCAATAGACTCAACCACCCTTATCATAAAATAACATACCAAGGGTAGTTTCACCACAACACTAATTCGACCCTACTAATCACTCCTCACTTACTACCATCTGCCATTACCTCAATTTTGTATTCTTCTTAAGGAGAAACTCCATAACACCAATCTTCTCAACATTCTCTCTGCTAACATCAACCCTCACCCTAGAAACTCAAATCTACGCTTAGTTTTACTCTTCAACTTCTTCCATCTTCCCTCTTTAACCTTACTACCAAGTACCCTCAAACCTATATGCTCATTTTTCCATAACCACCATAACTCAGCCTATCTCGAACTACCACCATCCTGGAATATATAAGGCACTACAACATCTACACACCATTTCCATCTCTTTACATAATCCTTCAAAACGTAAACTCATACTAACCCACCATTTATCCGAATGGCCTCTAGTTCATGTAAGCATAGCAATTTCTCAATGATTAACACATACCACAAATAAACATACAACACCTAATACATCAAATTTGTTATTTATTCCATCCAAATTTTGTGCCCGTAGGCCTAAACGTAAAGACTCCCGCCAAAACTATCATTATTACACATAACTAACCCAAATCTACTAAAAATTAACCATAACCTACCTCATCGATGAGTTTGCTGCTACGGAGAGTGAAGATTCTCTCCTTCAGTGCTTTTGCTATCCATTATGTCAAGGTTTTCCTCAGAAATCACTTGGAAAACACCCTCCAAAAACTTAGTCTCTTCATTCTTATCGTTCTAACCCTAGGATTCATCTGGGCTATTTTTGGAGGAGGCAAACGATAAATAAGACCACAATTGAGGGAAAAAAGTTTTAAAAACTCAGGTCCTGACTGTCTAACTTCCGCTGCGGCTAGCAAAATATTGCTGCAACACCAAACCAGTCGCTGCAGTGGACGCTGGCAAGTCTGGCCTAGTAAAAATTTTGGCTAGTAACTTTTGAACCACAAATTCTCTACCACAAAAATTAATTCTAATCATGACTAAAGCGTATTTTTGATCAAATTATTTTATCGAAATGATTTTACCATAACGACGGAATGGGTCATTACAAATGTAGCTTTTTTTCTTTGAAACCCTACCTTCTATTAGCTAACATAGTGAGAGGTTCCTTGTGGATATCGACAACACCTAGTGACCTTTGGCTTTCCTCCTGCACCACTGTGGCATATGCCTAGTTCACACTAGGCACACCAACCTTGAGCAAAATGTCACTTCTTACATGACTATAAGGCTCATTTAAGCCCATCAGAAACATCAATAATCTCTACTGGCTAAGGTGTTCAACGTAGGGCTTAGCTTCATCACAAGTACACAATGGAGCCGGTACTAAAACATCTAGCTCATCCCACAGATCTCTCAACTTAGAATAGTAAGTAGTCACAGAATCAGTAGCTTATTTCAGAGAAGACACCTCTGTCCATAATTGATATACTCTGGTGAGATTAGATTTTTCAAATCTCTTCTTGAAATCATCCCAGACTTATTTCGCATTGGATGCGTGTACAATTGTGGTTATCAATTCTGAAGCTATAGTGCTACTAATCTATGAAAGTACCAATGCATTGCACCTTTCCCATTGGGCGCTAATTCCCCTTTGTATGAGCTCTTCAAGCAGGTTCCATCAATGAAATTGAACTTATTTTTCACCAACAACGTAAGTCGTAACGATCTACTCCATAGTCCATAATTTTCTGGACCTGTAAGCTTGATCGCAATTAGTGGTGCACTTGGAATATCTGAAGGTTGTAGGTAAATAGGATGATTGTGCTCTAGGGTTTCTACTGTTAATTTTGCCATGAAAATCTTTAATTTGAACAAAAACTGAATCGTGTAATCTATATGTAGTTCACAAAATGCTCTCAGTCGCATTGCTTTGATACCATGTTAAATTTTTGCTTTAGTTACATAATCCATGGAGGCTAAGCTTCCATGCAAGCCATTGCAGAGATAAGAAGAATTTAGAAGGAAATACTTATTCATAATAATTTGAGTTTATTTATTCTGTTTTTCTTTATGAATTTTAAGAATCTATGGATAAATAAATATGATAAGAACCAATATGAATATTCTAAAGACAGTAAAAAAATTGTTACGTTTCCACCTCAAAGTGAAATATAGTATTTAGTTCTTTCTTTCGTTTAATGTATATTGGTGTTCTAAAAGTTCCTTTCCGAGGTCCTGGAGAGGCAGGTGCATTTTGGGTTAATGTATAGTGCGATTTGTCAGATATATTGGATCATATGGTATTTCCCCATTCTCTATCCCGATCGAGATATTCCCCATTTCACCCAAGAACGATAAAACGATAAATTGAATCATCAAAAATTTGGAGCGTGAAATGCAATTAGATCCTTTTTTTTTAGAGGATTCATATCACTATTATCAATTAGAATAATTTATGGTTGGCTTGGTTGGGCTAAAAAAATGAAGTATCCAGGCTCCGTTTAGAAAAAAACCTAATTGGATTGGTAAGATATCTATGATTGCTATTCATATTTCTTCTTTGTAAAGAGATCCTACTTGTCAAGCAAAGTTATCTCAACTCTAATAACTACTTGTATAAAATGAATTGAAAAATTGTCCTTTATGTACAAATTCAAATCAGGCGGATCTTTACCCGGAGTAGAGCATAAACCTAAAATGATGAAATAAACTCATTCAGGAACAAGAAAATACCATCGCAGTTTGGATTAAATCTCGATGAAAGAATACATCAATATTATTTCTATGTAGTTACAAATGAAGGAGCGGGTGCTCCTAAACACATCGGCAACTCCCTAAACTTGACACAAACTTTCATTTTGGCACCTCAACTAAGTATTGTTCATTTTAAACACTCGAAGTAGTGTTTTGTTGTGTCATGTTGACACCTTTTTGACAATGAGCAAAATAAATAAGGAGAGTGTATTACACTCTCCGATGACGTGGCAAGCAACAAATAAAACAATACATGTGGCATTTTTTTAAAAAAAAAACTATTTAAAAATCTTTTAACACCACATCCCCTCCTCTCCCCCCCCCCCCCCCCTCCCTCCCTCCAACCAAGATCTTCTTCTCCAACACACCCTCTTTTTTTTTTCTTTTTTTTTTTTTGCAGAAACAACCCCACCTCATCCCTTTCAACGGATGATCTTCTCCATTAAAATGCAAAGCAAGCTTCGACCATTTCCTCAAGAACTCCTTCAATGGAGGTCGGATTTTTCAATTCAACTCTATTCTTAAATTGATTTTTCTTTTTTGGATCTTTTTTTCATTGTATTGTAGCCATGGTTGTTAGATTTTTTGTAGAATTATTAGATTTGTTAAAAAGGGTATTTTGTGTTATATTTTCGAGAAATTTTCATAGCGGAATTTGCAAATAAAAAGTGAAGAAAAGGAACAAAATTAAAAGAACTATCAGAGGTGTTCGGTGGACGCTGAAAAACAGAGGTGTTGGGGCTTTAGGTCTGGTTCAGAGGTCATGAGACAGAGGAGGACGAAGGGAAAGGTGGCGGCTAAGATGGATTTTGGCAGTAGAGTTTGTGGCGAGGTTCGCCGGCCGGAGTCACAAAAGGGTAAGAAAAAATGAAGGGAGAAAGCTACAGTGGTGTTTTGTTAATGACGTGAGTATTGGGTTAATTGGTGAAAATGGAAATTGTATAGTGAGTGAATATTGATGGAGAAAAAATAGTGTGTTAATGGTGGTGGAGGAGCATTCAGTGAAGAGATGGAAGGTGGAGTATGTGGAGGAATAAAGAGGGAAGAAGAAGGTAAAAAAAAATAGAAAAATTATAAAAAAAGAAGCTCCTCACGCGCCTAAGATTAGTGCAGCACACGAAATGTGCTATGTCAGCAAAATGTGCCAAAATGAGACACATGGGCACTAGTTTAGGTGTTTAAAATGAACAATGACTAGTTGAGGTGCCCATCACATGCACACTCTAACCGACTTAGTGCTAGGCTAAAACAGTGATAACAAATCAACAACACACTACTAGGCCTAACAGACTATCTTTGTTCATCACAAATTTTCTTCTTCTAAATTTTGTTTAAAAACAGAGCTCTATATAAGTTTCAGCTTCTTCTCATCTTAGTTGAATAAGTTGCTTAATGATGTTTCATAAGAATTTTTGTGGGGATTCTTTTATCTATTTGTTGTTGAGATGAAAAGATTCATTTTTCACTTTCGGATTAGTTAGCTTTCTTTAATTGCTATATGAGTAGTCTGTAGTTTACTTTTGTTGTCAATATGTGCATTTTCAAATGGCTTTTTTCATGAGTGTGCGGCAAGGAAAGTGCACGAAACATATATATATATATTCTGAGATGAGACAGTGCATCAATGCTTATATTATCTTCCCCTTTTATGTTGATTTAGTTCGAACATCAATAAAATAAATAAATAAAGAAGCTACTTAGCAGGATAAAATTATGTGGGATCACTAATTATTCCTTTGATTAAACACAGTATCAGAGAAAATATGGTTTTAATTGACGAAGAACTAGGATGGAAACATGTTTTCCTAACTCCCAAGTGAAACGAAATGGATAGCCAGAAGGAAAGAATTTTGCTCACAGTACATTACATTTTAGATCTAAAAATATCAGCACTTGCTAAATTTATAAGCTACTTCCAGTATCTGGCTCATTTTAAATTTCTATTAACTTGCGTTGATAACGCATGCATCACATAATAAGTGACTTGGAGGTGTAACAATGAAGCGTATGATCACCAAATGACAATAATTGCTAACCTACTTTTAGAAGTTGTGAAGTAAATTTGAGAATTGACACGAAAAATTGTGGAGTTAATATAGGTATAAATATTAATTTTTAATGAGGTAAGACACTATTACCCCCTCAAACTGTAGTCGAAGTTGCTATGACAAACCTAAACTTCACGGGGACCCTATTACCCCCCTAACTATTTTAAAGTGTAATAAATACACCCTTCAATGCTGATGTGGCACAGCGAGTGTGTTCACTCTCTTGGAAGCAAGTGAGGGACGAAAAATAAGGAAATCTGATCAATAATGGACACATGTCCTTTTTTAACTGGACATTTTACAATTAGTTAGTACACATAATTATAAACATTAAAACTTATATATATTTAATTATTTTCCTTTCTTTATTTTTGAAAATTTTATTTCCCTCCTCACTTTTAAACTTTTTTTTTTTCTTTCTATTTCATTAGTTTCTTATCTTTTCTATTTTAACTAATTTGAAAAATTACGTGTTCTTTTTTGAAAAAACAAGAAAATAAAAAAAAAACCTTTGTTTTAACATTTTATTTTTATTTGATTTGCCTTAATTACTTTCTTTTGGTATTCATCCGAAGTTAGCTTATTTTAAATACAAAGCATTGAAATG
Source organism: Capsicum rhomboideum (assembly GCA_031232105.1). Taxonomy (NCBI): domain Eukaryota; kingdom Viridiplantae; phylum Streptophyta; class Magnoliopsida; order Solanales; family Solanaceae; genus Capsicum; species Capsicum rhomboideum. The sequence goes on along the minus strand of CP124712.1, from coordinate 121,880,190 downwards.
AAATTTGAAATCAAATTCCTTTAAAGGTAAAGAAAATAAAAAGAATAAATAAAACTAATAAAAAAATAATGAAAGAAGGTAAAAAAAAAATTACGTATATTTGAGAAAAATTTAAATACAAGAAAAAATAAGAAGAAAAGAGAAAAAAAAAAAATTACATGTATTTGAGAATATTTAAATAAAAGAAAAAAATAGGATGACAAGAAAAAAAATTAAAAAAATTAAGTGTATTTGTGAAAATATTAAATACAAGGCAAAGAGAAATAAAAAATTACATGTATTTGAGAAAGTTTTAGATACAAGGCAAAGAAAAATAAAATAAATTATGTGTATTGACTTATTTTAAATGTAAGACAAAGCAAATACGAATAAATAACTAAAAAACTAAAAAAGGTTATTTATACACGTGGTGGAGCGTGTATATCACCACAACTAATGGAATTGGGTTGTGGTCCCACGTCAACACTGAAGGATGTATTTGTTTCGCTTTAAAATAGTTTGGGGGGGAAGGGGGGGAGTAATAGGCCCCCCGTGAGGTTTAGGTGTGTCATAACAACTTCGGCTATAGTTTAGGGTGTTAATAGTGTCTTATCTCTAATGTCTCGCTTAGATTTATTACAAGATTATTTGTAAAATTTGCTAGCTCCTATTATGACCGCGAATCACGATCAAATTGCCTAGTTACTTAAAGAAAATTGGACCAGATCGACCGACAATCACCTCTAGTAGCTCAATATGCAAGGTTGTTCTCATGGAAGCACAAAGAAAGTTGACCCGTTAATTTCGCAGTTTTCAGTGGTACCTCAGTAATCAGTACTCTTTCCAAAACTTTATTCAATGTCTTTCTTTTGGTTAGTAGCTTAGTTGATTAGTTACCTGAACTCCCATCTTGTTGGTGAGGATTCGATTCCCCACATTGTAATCCCCTCCCTCATTCCCCTTCCCTTACCCCCAATTTTTTTTAAAAAAATGTCTTTCTTTTTATAAAAAAAAAAAAGAAAAATTATTGTCTCAGTCAGGAAATTTCAAAAGATGTATAAATTAAATATTTTAATCTGGAAAGTATCTCTACAACAAAATACATCCATAGAAATTAGTTGAGGCATAACTTGTGGGTTATGAATTTCTTAAGACATAAAAGTTGAACTTATGTCTCTATCCATATAAATTTTGTAGGAATTATCATGCCCGGTAAGACATAACTTGTGTCTTGTTCTTTGCCATGTAAAATATAACTTTCGCCTAGCAAAATTCTTGTTTATTTTTGCCTTGTAAAACATAATGTGTCTTGCAAACTTCTTTTGTTTTTACGATGTTGGAGGTACTTTCAGCCACCTTTTTATTACTTAGGGGTCGTTTGGTAGAGTGTATTGAAAAAGTAATTAATGCATGCATTAGTTTAATGTACTACTAGTACCTTGTTTGGTATATTTTTTCACCCCACTCTATTGTGTATTGAGGTATGTATTACTAACACCACCATTTTCTATGTATCAATAATGCAAAGGATTCCAACACATGCATTAACTTGGTTAATGACAACCTTGCCCCTCAAATATCTCTTGGATCAGCAACTGACGGTAGGGGAAGAAACTAAAATCTGGGTCCAAGCTTATGCCTTCAGATGTGTCTTTGTTTCACAAGAATTTTGGTTTGACAACTTTTCTACTTGAAATCTTTGAAAATTTGTGGCTCTAATTTTATTTTATTTTTTTGATTTTTTACCTTTCATTTTCAAGAACCTTATCTGGATTTGTATGATAGAAATAGTTCTTTTTTGCTACTATCCAAAAGGGACCTCTCATTCAACTAAGTTTGGCCAATCACAGTAATCACCCAAGAAAATGAGAAGGGAAGTTTCAAAATCCGATGGATTAATGCAAGATTTAAGATTTGACCATAGATTTTGGAGTTTTGTTATGTAGCCTGCATATCACCTATACAACAAACCACCATTGAATGATGAAGCTTTCCAACTTGAGAGTCCTGACTGCACCAATGGGACAAATCCGCAAAGATTGCCCAAAAGTTTACTGATAAAAGCTCAATGTTTTGCCGGAAAGTGTACAAAACTAACGAGTGTAGAGGGTATTTTTGTAAACAAACATTTTTTTATAAAAACTATACAAGACATATTTTTCTAATACATCAAATCAAACAATGTATAAGAAATAATGTCAACATAACTAATGCAAGCATAACTAACACCAGCATTACTAATACACCATATTCAACATTATCATAAAATATAGTCTTTCTTTCGTAATAATAACAAATAAATAGGTACTTCCATCACCTCTACAACCACTAATGACAATAGAGAGCTGATATAGTATTTGTACAAGAACGAACCTATTGGATGATCACCACAGCATTACTAGATATAGCTTGCCCATGTAGTTGTCGTTGGATTGAGCTACGTTCTACTTCTCTTTGCTTCCATATAGTATAATTTGAAGCTGAATTGTGTATCACATATTCGGGGGGTATATATTGGCTTAGAAACATTCGCTTAAGTACCACTGCACTTCTCACAATATAACTAGCAAATTCAGTCTCTTCTCTTGTTCCATGAAATCCACAGAATCTCACTTCTTTTAGCTCAGAGTGATATGTAGGAGATAAAGGAGACCTTGTGTCACTTCCTTTTTCTTCCCTTTTTGTCCTCCACAGCTGCGATCACAACGAAAATGAGATCAACATAGATACCGCTAACTGAATACAACTATTTATGTAACTGAACCAAAGACTACTTGCTAAAAACGTCTCCTAGTTTATACAAATCAAAAAACAAAATAAAAACAATATAAAAGTCAAATGATGAGCATATATCTATGTAGCAATTCACAAAATGGTATTTGCAAAACAACCATTATCCCTAGTCTAATATTCGTTAACACTTGTTGACAATGTAAACATGACTTGACAAGAACTGAAAGAGTCATATATGTGGACAAAGAACAATATGGTAACTAGAAAAGCCAAGGATTGGAATGAAGTGTCTGTAAAAAAGGTCTCAGTGTAATAATGTAGATACAACAATTCAATGATATTCTTCTCTTATATTTCTCACAATCATCAAGGGCATTTTTTTTAAAAAAAAGTGAACATGACTTCATGAATAGCGTCCAAAGATTAAAAGCTTAAGTCCCTTTATGTGGACATTGAAATAAGGTGGATCAGAAATTCACTACATTAGATATCTACATTTTCATGCATTGTGACTGTTCATTCATTTTTTGGAACAAACATAAATAATTGAGTTAACAGATTTTCACTAGTCATGTTATCAACAAGTAATGATGTCCAATTCTGAAGAGTGAAATGTTTATATAAAAATGAAAAAACCATTTTATTATTTGGGTTAAACAAACAAACTAGGTTAGTGAAAGGTACTTTGTCACATGGAACAAACTAAACACACCTATTTTAGATGAGGGTTATTGGCAAATAATACTATTTTACCCAGTGTAAATTGTATTGACAGAACTTGCATGGTGACAAACAAACACATGAAAAAGAGTGAATGAGTAGAACGGTATGCGTGCTTGGGGAGGGAATCAATGTAATCAATCAACCAAAGAATATCCAGAATATCCCCCAAAAAAAAAAGAAAGATGAATATGGATAACTAACCACTAAATCCAAATATCGAAGAAGAGGGCAGGCTCCTAAGACGGGATAAACTTTGATTATTTCAAAGTCGTATGTGTCGCTAAGTAGCAAGGCTAACTTAATAAGGTTTCTAAATATCCGCGTCTCTGTTGGGAAGCATGTTACCTGAAATAAAGAACACTTCAAGTGATCAGGGTCTTTTAAAATGGAGACCGAAGGAATTTGATAAGACAGGACATCGTCAAATACCTGATACCCCCAAGCGTCGACTCTTAAAGATTTGACACAAGCAGGTAAATCTCTTGCAAAATCACCAAATATGTATGGCATTGCAGCATCTCCGCTAGTACTAACGTTTACATTTTCCAACATGGTAACATAAGAGAAGTAAAACCTTACTTCGCTAAAACAACAACACTCTAACGAACGAAGATTTGTTGCCCGTAGATCAATTTCTCCCAATCCGTTACAAGAAGTAATAGAAACAGATGTTACTGTACCGGAGATGCATATCTTATACGGAAATTTGCAATGTTCAATGGATAACTGATTAAGGTTCAAGCAAGAGGACAAAATACCCTCAAGTTGTCCCTCTTCGAAGGGAACACTCATCAAGACAAGGGTCCTGAGGGAGTTAAGAGGGACTCCGAGACTTGGTTGTGGAACACAAAAAATCACAACCAAGTATTTTAATAAAGATGCTTGAGCAAAAAGTTGAAGAGGAAATCTAAACAACTTGCTGCTGTCGAAGTCAGAGCGGAATAAGTAGGGAATAGGGTGACAAGCAAAGGAAATATATATTTCTTCAACACTTAATTTTGAAATAAAAAGCATCAATTGGTCAAATTCACTTGACACCTCTCTCCCAATGCAAACACGAATCTTAAGGCAATCCACTTTACGGCCCAAATAAAGTTGCAAAACTTGATTTACTACTTTGAAAAATTTTCGCTGATAGCAAGGGCAACAACGGTGACTAAGAGGGTGAACCCCAATCATCTCGAGATTGAATTGTAATGTAGGCCTATAAGAAAAAAGATATCTCCACCTTCTAGATAAAATGCTCGTCCTAACAGCATCTCTTATTAACAGACGTGTGAGAATGGAAGACAAAACATCATCTGGTAGCTGACTGAAGTAATCCTCCTTTGTATCATGAACCTAATACGCCCAAAAAAAAAATAATTTTAAGGTGTATTTTATAGAAGGAAAAAGAGAAGATATGGAGAAAAATTACAGTAGTAGTATATTTGTTATTGTACCCAAGTTAGCTAGAAAATGTGCACTCATGCATAAATAACATGCATTTTGGATCCTTAATTACAACCTCTAGTCCTCTACTCACATAGATCTCCCTTCCACCTACTCCTTTAATTTTCTGTGAAGTTTGGGTTTATTTGTTTTTTGAGAAAAAAAGAAAAGAAAAGCACCACTGTTAATTCAACTTATTCACTTTAAAAAAGCTTATTAGAAACTATTTCAATAAAACCAGATTCCCCGATTAGCACTTACTTATTTGTGATCTTGCCAATTTGTTTACATAAGAAACCATCAAAATCAGATTTTGCCCATACCTTTGTTAAAGCTCTCTTTTTCTCCGTAAAAAGTTACTAACATAATTCGGTAACAGAAACATTGATAAAGCTGGAAAATATCACTTGTCCAGTTGGTGCAAAACCATATAGTTTATCAGAAGACCTATACTACTACTTGACTCTCAAATAACTAACACCATTTTCAGGTTTTTCATTATTTGCTTAGCGTTATTTGTTTATAGAATGAAGAAAAGGGAGTTGGATAATCACAGGAGCATTGGAAATCCTATAAAGATTCAATCTTTACAAAATATAAGCCAACCCCAAGTGAAAAATCCTATAAAGATTCAATCTTTACAAAATATAAGCCAACCCCAGATGAAAATTCGTATAAATAACTAAGCAACCCCAAGTAGCTTAATTTTGGAAAAGCAAATAAAAAACCCCTTAGATCAAGAAAAGACTACTACAACTATCCAAGTGAAATAAGAGAAGTAAGCAATGGCTCTTAAAAGGGTTTGGAGATATATGGATAATCTAAGAATATGGAAAAGCTGCTCTTCATCAGATTTTTCACATACCTCTGGTAAAGCTTTCTCTTCTCTACTTGTCGGTTTATTCTTGAAAAAACCGTGATAATTCATCCAAAGAGCAATTCCTCCCAATTTAAGCAATCCAAGAATCACTCCTCCTGACAACAGTAAAAGTATTGCAAATAAACACATAAAAAAGAATGAAGTTTTATTATCCCAAATTCAACAATCAACATGTTTAAAGGAAGACAAATTTACCCAGAAAATTCTTATCAGCACACGCCATATCTCTAGGGTTCAAATTCTAAGCTGCCTGTCTTACACCTTGTTTGCATGTATCTTTGATTACGGAATAATTTTCTTTGGTTAAATGGTCACATTTATAACCAAAAAAAAAAAAGTTTTAAGTAGGCGTTTGGCCACCAAAAATGAAAAAAAATAAAATTGAAGTTGGAGTTATGTTTGACCATAAAATAAAGAGTGAAGTATTAAAAACACACCTAAACTATCCCCTTTTTTTGAGTTTCACACCTAAACTAATGGAAGTGTGAGAAACACACCTAAACTATCACTTTTAGTTTGAGAAACACACCTAAACTATAACTTATAGTTTGAGAAACACACCTAAACTATCACTTATTAGTTTGAGAAACACACCTAAAAGTTGACTAGACAAAATATTTATTTACAAACTCTTTAGGTGTGTCTAGCCATTAAAAATCAGTCCACGTGACATATTTTTATTCTTTTTTACTAACACATTATTTTTTTCATTTTTTAAATATTTTTATTCATTTTGAGGTGTGTTTCTCAAACTAATGAGTGATAGTTTAGGTGTGTTTCTCAAACCCTCAATAGTTTAGGTATGAAACTCAAAAAAAGAGGATAGTTTAGGTGTATTTTTGACACTTCAAATTAAAGCTTTTTTGATTTTTTGTGAGAGAAGTTGAAGTGAAAATAAGTTTCACTTGTTTTCACTTTTTCAAATAATTTAAAATTTTTATGGTCAAATACTACAATATTCTTTAAAATAAAATAATTTTTTGGAAAAAAGTGAAAAAATTTCATAGCCAAACGGGCTCTAAATTTTGTTTGGTCTATTTTAACTTTGATAAGAAGTTTTAAAAAGTAAATAAACTTATAAATTTTGTGGTTCTAATAACAGACCCGTTTGACTGTAAATATTATTTATTTTATTTTGAAATATATATTCACTTTATTCTGAAATAGTTATTTGGTCATAAAAATATCAACTTACAACTTTTTGGAAAACTTTATTTGGTTTCACTTTTAATTTTTTTTTCAAAAAAATTCTAATTTTTTTATTTTTATAAAATAGCCCCATTTAAATTATATTGCATGTTCAAAATTTTAAAAAAATATATATTTGAATTCTAAATATTAACTCCAAATACTATGACCAACTCCAACTTCAAAAATTCCAAATAAAGTGAATATGATTTTGATTTTCATGGTCAAACACCTACTAAATTATTCAACTATCTATTACATATCCCAAGGACCCGAAAGTCACCGTATAAGAACTCTATCAAAACCAATGTCTAAGATGAAAATTCAAACTAGAATAAAATAAAGAGAGTATCACTATCTGAATAGTTGGACATGATCTACTAAGAATGATCCATGGATGTCTGGAAGGTAAATGCTCCCTCTTGGATCAAAAATGTTATCACACTATATATCTGAGGTCTCGTCTCAGTCTCTGGAACACTGTCTGCACTCAACAAAGAAGAGCACATGTAGTATCAGTATAAACACTATGTACAGGTAAGTATCATCAACTGACTTAACTCGGACCCATACTTAAGCATAAACCTAATGCGAGCAATTGAAAACCGAAACATAACAAGTAACTACAACTCAATATTTACTAACCACTGATAACCTCTACGACAAGTGATACCCTCAACAAGGTTGACCTTCGTCCCATCAACGATTTCACAGTTACATCTCAAGTTAATGTTCAAAAATCAGGGATGGGGCAATGACTCCTCTAAATACCACAAGTGTAAACAACACCAAAATTACCTATCACTTAACCATCTCACGAGAGTAGTCTTATGCTACCTCAATTCAATACAACACCTTATAGAATGAAAATAAAGCAATCAAATGACTATGAACATGTAACAATGCAATCACAATCATCACGATCCTTATCAACACTGTACATACATACTAAGGGGATTTATATGCCAAATAGTTATGACCTGCAGGGAACAAGCTTCGTCCATGTACCCTGCCGACGTGGTACTTGATCCTCCGAATAGCAATAAATATGCAACATGTACTGGCACGGTACTCGACCATCTGAATAGCAATAATTATGAATATCACAATCAAGAACAAGGCAGGATACTGAAGTGCACTAAATAGGCAAGTATACACAACATCAAGACACTTAGTCAAATTCTGGGTTCATCGTTTCATAAATGCAACCAATATCGACTAACTCACCAATCACAAGTATGCCTGAAGGATAGTTCACACACATTTAACTCATAAGTAGGCATGAAAATCAAATCAAGTCTTGTAACTACATTTAAATCATAACCTACCTCAAACGCGAGCCTGAATGCACTAATCAGCTAAATCTTTGTCTTTTTTTGCAGCTTCAAATCATTCTTCGTCTAAAAATAGTAAATAAGGAGTAATTAACAACTTACTTGCCATTTCTAGGCATTAGGAACTAAAATCCATTGATTTTACCCTAATTTATAGCCTAAAACATCGATTCATGGATTTTTACCTATTAATCCGCCCCAATTTCCCATAATTCATGTTAGAGGGAAGAAATTCTACACTAAGAAGTTTAAACTAACAACCAAGAATCATAATCAACCACTTTTTAGACTACCCATAGCCAATTCTCCCCAATTCCATTAATTTTACGTAAAGCCCCAAAATCCATCAAGAATAATAACTCTAGCGATCCTACAGATTTAATCGAGTGATCCTACATTAGAAGGGTGAATTAACTATCTCAATAGTAAAAATCACCCAAGTATGAAGAAAATTGCCTCACATAAGCACTTGGTAAAAAAATAAGATGTTTTGGGAGAAATAACGTCAATACTTTGAAAACATGATTTTTAGCTTTTGATGCCTGCTATAGAGGGTGGGTTTCCACTGCAGCAATCTCGATATGGAGGGATATGATCTGCTATGGTGGTCCCATCGGTTTTCTTGTCGTCCGCTATTGCGGTCGGCTCCCCGCTACAGTAGACCTGCTTCGGCGAGAAAGGTCCCGCTACAACAGCCACTAGCAAAGATTCGGAGAAGTTTTCCAAGACTCCCCATTTCGCAACACCCCTTGTTTTTTCAATAACACATAAATATTCTATCGCGACAAAGGTTATAACCAGAGTTCTATAACTTCGTTTCTCACTCCAAAAGTTTCTATGAACTCCTAAACCTCTCATCTATCACGCCACACCCATAAAACTATCAAACATATCACCACAAGCTACAAATGATTTCAAAATCACACAATGCTCAATTTTTTCCCTAACTCACCCTAGCTTGAGATTTCATTAACTCTCTTCCTAGGGGAAAACTCATTTCAAGTACTCACATCATAACAATTTTATAACTATGGATTGGATCGCTACATCAGATACCAATTAAACAATCGATCATCCCTGAATGACAACTAGAAGGAAAAGAGGAAAAACAAGCAAAAGTTACCTGAATCGATGAAAAACTATGGATATCTCTTATGCAATTCTGCTTCAGTCTCCTCAGTGGCCTCCTCAATAGGACGGTTCCTTCACTGGACTTTAACGGACGAAATCTTTTTTGTTCCCAACTTTCAAACATCCCTATGAAGAATGGAATAGGTTCCTCTTCTTAAGAGAGGTTTTTATCGAGCAACACTGAATCCCAACGGATGATATAATCACCATCCCTATGATACTTTTTGAGCATCAAAACATGAAACACGAGATGAACTCTTGATGGAGGTAGATCCAACCTATAAACTACCAGCCACACACCCTCCAGGATCTCAAAAGGTCTAATGTACATTGAGCTAAGCTTACCTTTCTTTTCTGAATCGCATCATACCCTTCATGGGTGAAACTTTGAGATACACTTGCTCAGCCTCTATGAAGTGCATGTCCCGCTCCTTCCTATCCGCATACTCTTTCTACTGGCTTTGAGCCGCCACAAGCTTCTCTTGTATGAATATAATCTTTTCCATTGACTCCTTCAACAAATTGGTTGTGAGTGGCACCCACCCTAACTTTATAGTGGGAGAACCAATCAACCCAACCCTTATCCTGAACAATTAAACTTAACATTAAGTAAGTCCTTTCCAAAAATCATCATTTATAATTTAACAACAAGCAAAATCATAACATCAATCGAATGTCTCCAATAACCCAAATAATTAACAAGAGAGCGGAATTATCTCTAACTATTACATCTCTCCGAGATTCGAAAGTCACCGTACAAGAATTAATAATCCAAAAACAATATAAGAAGAGAAATGTCATAGTATGAAATAGAGGATATGAACAAGATGAAGATCCAATGGCTGCCTAAACATGGTGCTTACCCTTGAATCAAAGTTACTGCTCACATGCTAAATCCGAGGTCTAGTCTCAAATGTTGGAACACGCTCTGCACTCAATAAAAAAAAGAGTACTTGTAGTATCAGTATAACCACAATGTACTTGTAGGCATCATCGATCTATTTAACTTAGCACTATACAAATAGATAAGTTAAACAACAATAAGAAGCGATCAAGACATAACTCATAATCAACCAACATTTCGGTGCATATTCATAATTACATCAACTTACAAAACCACTGACTACCCTCTGCAAGAAAAGTATATGCACTCATATTTTTTTTTTAAATAATTTTTACCTCCTCTCTCTTTGATAAAATTTAGTCTAGTCGGGTACCACCTTTTGTGGATTCTGAAGGGTGCCTAATTCCTTCCCTTCGGAATAATTTGAATCCTTACCTAGAATCTAAACTGATTTCTGCAGATTAAAACACAAGTCATACATGTCAATAACTAAATAGGTTTCCTTATTTTTCTTAAAAATTAGGTGGCGACTCTATACAAAATCAATTCTTTTAGAGTCCATAAGTCATTCTTGTTTTGACCTTGGTAAAAAATAGGGCATGATAGAATGGCGATTCTGATGGGGAATACAATCAGGTTGTAACCATAATAGACTCAATTTTTAAATTGAGGGAGGTATTTTTATATTTTTGCACATATTAATTATATAATTCATTGATTCTTATTTGCTTCACATACCGCAAATTGTGTGAATTATCTGTGTTTTGCTTGCAAATTTTTTATATTATTTGCACAAATTAATTTTACTGTCTTATCAATTCTTTGATTCATTATTTTATTTTAAAACATTGTATCTGTATATTCTGAAAATTGTCGCACATTATTTTCACTTTATTTAATCGTAATCACAATTCTATTGAGTCTTAGCCATACACTTCACACACTGTGGTTCACGGCGGGGGTGCTTCGCACTCCCCCAAACCTTCTTTGGATTCCTTAGTTTTAGAGTAGAGACGTTTAGATTACCATGCACCTTCTCGCAGTTGCCTGAATTCCCTCCACCAACCTAGGTGAATCTACTCTTAGAATCCTTAGGTCGCTTGTATAAACGATTTTGATCATCACTTCGGCCGAACGAATTTCCATTCTTTATTTGTTACACATTCTTTATTTGATACATTTTCATGAGATATTATTCGTATTTTTGCATTCACTGTACATTCTTTAGTTCTACATATATATTTTACACGTCATGTTCAACATTGTCCACTCTGTCTGATAATTTTGGTTGACTTTGTGTTGAACTTAGAACATTTTTGATTCCCCACACTCATTTTTGGTTTTTACGATCATCCTTCATCGTCATATCATTTCACACCCATTTTTTATCCTTACAATCATTCTTTTAGACTCTACCATCTTTTTCCAAGAACTATTAGCACATTCTAGTGCATTCTTTTCATTTTCGAAACATATTTTTGGATTCGAACTCTCAGTCATACCACACTTCTTTTTTTGAATACCGTCACCGATCCATAATAATCATACAAATCATCAATAATTGTGTATAGCTCTAAACTACGGTTTGACATGATTCTTGTCATGATAATATACATAGGCAGCCCTATATTAGGGTTTGGTCTCTTCATTATTTCAGAATAATTTCTTCAGTATTCAAACTGGGGCAATTTTTTAAAATAGTTCAAAGTCGCTCTTTAAATGTCTTCTAAGAGCACAAATCAATAACCCCCACAAATTTAAATCTCAAAGACATTATTGCTTCGCTGGCCTACCTGCAAATCCTCACCCGATTTTGCTTCAAGAACATCAAGCTTTATTCTTCCGAATGTCGTAAACCATTAAATTTATGACGTGTCGATCTTCACTTTCAAAAGCAAGGGTTCAACACTTTTTCAGCCATAACAATCCAGCCAACTGTGGCGAAGTAATGCTATAACTTCTACAATGTCCGACCTTCTCAATCTTTTCAACATACTGATATAGTGTCAAAGCTCTGTCTACGCTTGACATCTATCCTCTCGATCGTCCTACTAGAGTAATTTCAATGCTTCATTTCTACAAGGCATTCCCTCTCGGTTGCCTTTCACATCATTTTCAAAGATGACCACCACATCATGTCAATCATACATGCCACATACAAATCCATAAGTTCGCTAGAACTACGTTCTGACTCGATTCTCATCTCGATTCTTCTTGATGAGATACGTAGGAAACCCTACATAAGGGTTTGGTTTTTCTACTATTTCAAAATAATTTCTCCAGGACTACAAACTAGGGAAAATTTTTGGAGCAGTCCAATGACGCTCTCTAAAAACCCACAAAAGTGTCGATCAATCTCCTTAAATCCAAAATTCAAGAATATCAATGTCAGTATGATCTCAATATCCATTCGACTTTAGTCGTAAAATCTGAGACATAAGTCTTTCCTCACACCTCCCCCCATTACATTTTAGTTGCCCCGCCAATTGAGGGCCTTTACATTATATTTTCCCCCTCCAGTCAAGGGTTTTTATAATCAAGCTGCCCCGCCAGTCGAGGGCCTTTACATTTCAGTCGCTCATCCAGTCGAGGGCCTTTACACTTCAGTTCCCCTGCCAGTCGAGGGCCTATTACATTCAAGCCACCCCGCCAGTCGAGGGCTTTTACTTTCCAGCTGCCATGCCAATTGAGAGATTTTACATCTCATTTTCACCACCAGTCGAGGCCTTTTGCATTCCAGCTGCCCCGCCAGTTGAGGATATGTACATTTTAGTTTCTTCGCCAGTCGGAGATCCTTTACATTACATGTCGTAGGTCAAGAAATTACGGTGAATCACTTCCACTCTTTAGGGCTCAACATAAGTCAACTTGCTTTCTTTACAGGGGCACTTATCAGATAGCATCATGCTATAAAAGACGGAGAAATGAGTCTCAAGTCCATTGAAGCAAACATCCCTCCTTAAAACTAAGAAGTTTCTTTTGAAAGCAAGAGGAAAAACATCATCCCCAAAACTCACGGAAGAACCAAATTGGCCTCCTATTTCAAACATATCACTTGGCTATGGGGCCTAACTCTATCCATCTTAATCTTTTGATCTAAGAACAACTCTAACCTTCTCTACTTTTATTCTTGTAGATAAATGATCCATGGACTAAACATGGGGCATTGGACTCCACAAAGCACCAACACATAGTAGGACAGATAAATTAGGGGAGTTTTCGACCAAACGGTCACACTTTTTCACTCTGTCATTTTTCATGACTTCTCTACTTTCACTTATTTCTAATATTTCTACAGGAAAATCATTCCCGCCAATAGGTGGGGATGATCACAATAATTCACATAAAGGCATTTCAGGAAGCAGCAAAATAAAAGGTGTCCTCAAAGACAATCGAGAGGTCGCAACACGTCTCAAACGATCCCCATAAAAAATTGGGAGACCGCACCAATAATTCTGCCCACAAACAATCAGGAGTCAGTCTCTCCTCAAAGATGTCATCCAATGTCGGTCTTACGAGGCATCTCTCCGAGTTTGTCTATACCTTTGCATTAATTTTGTATATATGTTTATATACATAAATATCTTTGTCTTGCATTTATTCAACACATGAATTCATTTTCATGCATACATTTTATTCCTTACATTCCCAAACTACGCAAACCTGATTATCATTTTCATGAGATATGTAGGCAGCCCTTTTGGGTTCGGTATTCCTTATTAAAAAAGAAAAACAAAAAGAGAGAGTATATTTTATCCCATACCTTTTTGAGCTACGCAAACCTGATTATCATTTCATGAGATACGTAGGCAACCCTTTTGGGTTCAGTATTCCTTATTGAAAAGAAAAAAAGGGGAGTTTATTTTTCTATTTCACATTTTTCTATCTCCATGAGCTACAGATACTTGATTCTCATCTCGGTAAGATACGTAGGCAATCCTTTTGAATTTGATACTCATTAACAAAAAATACAAAAAAAAAAAAAGTTCATTTTCTTGCTTCACATTTTATACTCTTTCTTCCTGAACTACGCAGACCTAATTCTTGTTTTCACAAGATATGTAGGTAACCCTCATTTGGGTTCGGTCCCATTCTTTACAAAAATATAAAAAAAATAAAAATTAAAGTTTTACTTGGTTGGTACCAACACAGTTAGGAGTGTGCATGGAAAAGAACAAATTGGTATGATAGAGAGGATCAACTTCATGGTAAACCATAGATTCACTTGGTACCTCTTAATCACACCTGAGTGACGCTTGAAAAATTTTCTTGCATACATTCAAGGTAAGAATGAAGTCAACTTCATCGCTTCATGTGCATTGTGTGGTGAGCTTTAGATTAATTCATTGCATTGCATTGTTGATCTAGAACTTGGCCTGAATGTTTGTTGAGGAAAAATTCTGAGATACACTTAGTTTAGGAAAGGATCGTAGGCCTTCTTTGACCCAATTGTACCTTTCATAGCCCATCAAATGACATTAGTCCCTAACATTACCCATTTGAGCCTAAAGCCTTTTCTTTGGCCAGCCACATCTTAGCCCATACCTTTTGAGTGCTTACATGCACTCTCCCTCTCTTGGCCCAACCTCCTTGAGCGCACTAAATACATATAAATTGCGGACAAAGATCCAAGATCAAATATGCCAAAGGCAAAGGATACAAAAGTCCTCGAAGAACAAAAATGAAAAGACGTCTTCAAAGTATCAGGAGCAAAAATCCCCACAAAAAGGAAAGAACTCCAACAAAGGTGGAGAATCCTCAAAAAAAAAGAAAAAAATGAATGAAAAAATATATATTTATTGAAAAGAAGGGGGAAAAACTCCAACACAAGATTCAAAAGAAGTCGGAGCAAATAAAACTGAGGGGCAACAAAGCAAGACAAAGAAGATCAAGCATCAAAGCACAACAAATATCAAAAGCACAGATACGGTGAAACGCTCATTGAGGGATTAGTCACTTTCATCCCAAATGTCATTCTACCCATCCCCAAGCCTACATTACAAGCGTATAACAAGTCCTACATGATCTTATTACAAGTTTTCTCAGATTAGTGGATACTTACATGAAGACCAAGCCTATGGTATCACAATTTCATGCATTGAATTTCCTTCTGAGTGTGAGTGTATTTCTCTAGACGTCCCCAAATTCAAAAAGAAAATTAGTCAAATATGTGTGAAAATGGGACTTTCTTTCTGGAGAGGGCACGTGAAACATGAGGATAGGTATAGTTTGAAATCTTTCTTTGAAGCAAGATGAACAAATCTTGTTGATACTTAGGTATTTATGAGGTACCACTTGAATCTATAGGAATTACCCTGAAGTCGATCTCGATTAGCTGGGAAGGAAATAAGAGGATTCTTATGCATACTACTAATTGTTGGTACCACCTAAAGTCAAGACACGATTATGTCTTCTGCACATGTCAAAATTTTTACAAAGAAAATACAAAACAATTTTCATTCTTTTTCAAAGTGCTTACACTCTAAATACGGGCAAACTTCTTTCCTTTACAAGTGCCCACCTTCAAATATGGGCAATTTGCTTTTATGTTCAAGGTGCTCACCTTTAAATACGAGCATTTTACTTTTCAGTAAGGCACCCACCTTCCAATTCGGGTATCTTACATTTCAATAGCTCCACCGATCGAGAGACTATTACCTTTTAGTTGCTCTGTCAGTCGAGAGCCCTTTACATTTTAATAGCCCCGCCAGTCAAGAGGCTATTACATTTCAATTGCTCTGCCAGTCGAGAGCCTCTTGTATTTCAATAGCCCCGCCAGTTGAGAGGCTATTACATTCCAATTTCTCCGTCAATCGAGAGCCTTTTATATTTTAATAGCCCCGCCAATAGAGAGGCTATTACATTTCAATTGCTCCGTCAGTCGATAGCCCTTTACATTTTAATAGCCCCGCCAATCGAGAGGCTGTTACATTTTAATTGCTCCATCAGTCAAAAGCTCTTTACATCCCAACAGCCCCGCCAGTCGTGGTCCTTTACATCTTAGTTGCTTCGTCAGTCGGAGATTCTTTGCACTACATGTTTTCTTCTTCATTCATGTTAAATCCTTCCACCATTATCACAAAATAAAAATAATCTCATCAATACGCAACCTAGGGCAAATTTTAAGTTAATTTTTGTTGCAACTCATACCTTCGAAATACATTGACTTGATTCTCGTAACATTCGAGATATATAGGAAGCTCTATGCAGAGTTTGGTCATCACAATCACATAATGATTCTTTCTCCCCAGCAAGTACATAATCTTGCATCCCCAGCATCTCACAACTCAATACTAGGGCAATTTTGAAAGGATGTCGGGAATATGTGAATGTCTTCGTTCACAAACAGTCATTCTCTCGTAATCATTTTCACAGGACCTGTCCGAATATAACAACATGACACAGGGTCATCCACCCCTTATAATAGGACAAGAGGAAACTCGCCTAATCTTTTGAACTACACCCGACCTGATCCTCATGTAATTCTAGGTATGTAGGCAACTCTAAATTAGAGTTCGGTCAAATTTTTTTTCAGAAATAATTTATCGAGCAAAATTAGCTTCACGTCAACGTTATCGTCTGAATACTTCTACACTGTCTTCATACGAAAAGGGGAAAGTCGTTGACACCCAATTTTGGCTCTCTGTGCTTAAAATTAACGTCTTCAGGCTTCCTGATTGTTAAAGAGCATAAAATACAATTTTTACACAATTTATTGATAATTATCTTTATTTTATGATTTTTATCAATTTATTGTCATATTTTAACTTTTCACAATTTATTGATAATTATCCTTAATTTCGTAAATATTAGATTTTTTATCAATTTATTATCATTTTAAATTTTTCACAATCATCTGCACACGTACACAACATAACACTATAATTCCTTACCATACACTACAATTTTAGTTACAATGCTCCACATTTTTTAAGTTAATTACCTTTTTGTAATTACATACAGATACTTACATTTTGTACATTATTTAATACAGTTCGCAAATGATAAGTCGAATCAATTATTATTAAATACACAGAGCAACAATTCGGTCAAGTTAGTCATGTCACCTTTATTAAAGGTGACATTTGACATGACTATATGACCTTTATCTTTTGGATAATTACACTTTCCATGTTGGTTAAAAGGATGAAAAATCCTTTGAATAATAAATAATGGATTAAAATAGTATTTAAGGGACAAGAGGGGATAGCCTATTATTTTTTGGTTAAAAGATGACATCATTTTCCATTATAAATAAAGTGGAGGGGCAAAGGTAAAAATCAAATTTTGGAAGGGGGTGTTCTTTTATTTTTTCTTATGTTCTTTCCTCTAAATTACTTTTACTATTATCTCTCTACATTCCTCTCTTTCTCTTCCACCATTCATCTTCCATGGTTGCTCCACCGTCGAAGTCCGGTGAACCCAATGCCACCACCGTGTACTCCACTTTCCCTTTCTCTTCTCTCTTCCCCAACTCACGCCTCTCTCTTCCACCCTTTTCGCTGCTCCCTGGCGTCGCTGTCTTGCCGAAGTTGACGACCGGCGAGCTGCGGTCAACCATTTGGCCAACCTTCCTTCCTCTTCATTTCTCTCGCTTTCTCCCTTTGTTCATCACTGCTCGCCGGAAAAAAGGGCCAGATCTGGACGAATTCATGCCTCTTCGGCATTGCTTTGGTGAAACTCGTAGAGGCAACGCCGCTACCACCACTGTTTTGGATCTTGTCTCCATTTCCTGATTATTATAAATGTTATTGTTATTTTCTCTATGTTGCTTTGCTATTTACAGATCTGGGTGTTTGTTGTGCTCTAACAATGTTTCACTATTTTTGGGTTACTTGTTGACATTTTTGGATGGACTTCATTTCCCGACGAGCTGCCCATATTTTTCGGCGACTGTTTATATGTTTGGGCATTGCTTTTCATCTCTAGGCTATTTTTATTTGTCTTTATACTGCAAATGTATTTTGTTACTATTTTTTGGACATTCTTGCTAATTTTGGTTCCATTTTCACCCTGAAAATTTACCCCGGATATGGTTTTGCTCCGCCACGGTTTGGCTGATTTTTCGAACTGTTTTGGACATTTTTTCTTTTCACTGCTGTCATTTATTACACTGAGTATGAACATATACTACACTTGGCCAGTGACAATATCTCTCCGTCAGATTTTCGAGGCCTCCACAAATAAAAAGATGGACATACGTAACAATAAATAAATAAATTTGGGCGATGACGAAATCTTTATAATATCAAGACAACACAAAAGTTTTACGATTCGTATCTTGGCAAGGCGATTTAGGACGGCCGATAATTCCAGCAACCACTTTGTAGCCATGGCATATCTAAAATTCAATTCAAGTCCACTTTATAATAAAAAAATCTATCTTATTTATACATATACACATATTTGATTTTGATAATTATTTATTCACTACTAATATTTATGTCAAGCGTGTGTAAAGGTTCCCGAAGACACTTTTGAAAGACGATGTTTAAAAGGAGATCCCCTCAAACTCAGTATTTGTATTTACTTTTATATTCTTACAATTGTACAAATATTAATTATAGTGAAACTTTATTTTCGGGGTGTCGGGTGGGAATGTCCTTTATTTACATATTCATTTTTTGCGCTCTTAGACAAAATTGAGGCCGTTAATATTTACATAAAGAAAATAAATTAGTTTAAGTATTTAAAAGAAATATTACACAGTTTTTCTTTCAAAAAAAAAAACTCTTTATTTTTCTTTAATATTCACAATCAATTTTTTTCATTGATTTTGTTAAGTTAAAAGATTATTAGAAAATAGTTTATATAATATAAACAATACATTTTTTCATACATTTCAAAAGTATAAAAGAGTATTTTTCTTTCCATACATATCTTATATATTTTTATACATTCTTTATATATCTTTACACATATTTCTATGTATACATTTTAGTGATAGACTTTATTTATATTATTTCAGTACATATTTTATGCACTCATATTTTTTTTAAAAATAATTTTTACCTCCTCCCTCTTTGATAAAATTTAGTCTATTTGGGTACCACCTTTTGTGGATTCTGAAGGGTGCCTAATCCCTTCCCTTCGGAATAATTTGAACTCTTACCTAGAATCTAAACTGATTTTTGCAGATTAAAACGCAAGTCATACATGTCAATAACTAAATAGGTTTCCTTATTTTCCATAAAAATTAGGTGGCTACTCTGTACAAAATCAATTCTTTTAGAGTCCGTAAGTCGTGCTTGTTTTGACCTTGGTAAAAAATAGGGCATGACAAAATCCACACTAACCCTTCGGTGGTAGAAACATCTAAGACAAACCTTATCTCAACACTTAGTCATTCTTAAGATAGAATGATCACTAATTCATCACTGAATATAAATATCTTGAAAAATAATAATAAATAAAAGTGTGGAAATGATTCAACTATCTATACATGACCCGAAAGTCACCGTACAAGAACTCTATCAAAACCAATGTCTAAGATAAAAATCCAAAACTAGAATAAAATAAAGAGAGTATCATTGTTCGAATAGATGGATATGATCTACTAAGAATGATCCATGGCTACCTAGAAGGTAGATGCTCACCCTTGGATCAAAGTTGTTGTCACACTCTATAGTCGAGGTTTCATCACAGTCTCCGGAACACTGTTTACACTAAATAAAAAAGAGTACATGTAATATCAGTACAAACACTATACACGGGTAGGCATCATTGGCATAAACCACACTTAGGCATAAATCAAATATGAGAAATTAGCAATCGAAACATAACAAGTAATTCTAACCCAATATTTACTAACGAAACCTCTAGGACAACTAACACCCTCAACAAGGTCAACCTTTGTCCCATCAACGATTTCACAGTTACAATCTCAAGTTAATGTTCAAAAACCAGGGAGGGGTATATGACTCCTCTAAATACCACAAGTGTAAGCAACACTAAAATCACCCATCACTTAACAATCTCACGAGAGTAGTCTTATGCTACCTCAATTCAATACAACACTTTATAGAATGCAAATAAAGCAATTAAATGACTATGAATACGTAACAATGCAATCACAATCATCACAATCCTTATCAACATTGTACATACATACTAAGGGGACTTATATGCTAAATAGTTATGACGTATAGGGGATCAGCTTCATCCATGCAACCTACCAGCGTGGTACCTGATCCTGTGAATAGCAATAAATATGCAACATGTACCAGTGCGGTACTCGACCCTCTAAATAGCAATAATTATGAATATCACAATCAAGAACAAGCCAGATATAATGCAGTGCACTAAATAGACAAGTACACCCAACATTAAGACACTTAGTCAAATTTTGAGTTCATAATTTCATAAATGCAACCAATATCAACTAACTCACCAATCACAAGTATGCCTGAAGGCCAATTCACACACATTTAACCCATGAGTAGGCATGAAATTCAAATCAGGTCTTATAACTACAATTTAAACCATAACTTACCTCAAACGCGAGCCCGAATGCACTAATCCACTAAAACTTTGTCTTTTCTTGTAGCTTCTGATCGTTCTTCATCTAAAAATACTAATCAAGGATTAATTAATAGCTTCCTCACCATTTCTAGGCATTAAAACTCATTGATTTTACCCTACTTTACAGCCTAAAACATCAATTCAGGATCGTTCACCTACTAATCCGCCCTAATTTCCCATAACTCGTGTTAAAGGGAAGAAATTCTACACTAGGAAGTTCAAAACTAACAACCTAGAATCATAATCAACCACTTTTTAGACTACCCATGGCTAATTCTCCCCAATTCCATCAATTTTGGGTTAAAGCCCCAAAATTCACCAAGAATATTAATTCTAGCGACTCTACGGATTAAACGGAGTAATCCTACGTTAGAAGGGTGTAATTAACTTACCTCAACAGTAGAAATTGCCCAAATATGAAGACAATTGCCTCACACAAGCCCTTGGTCAAAAATTTGAATGTTTTGGGAGAAATAACGCCAAAACTCTGAAAACAGGCTTTTTATTGTCGATGCCCGCTATAGCAGGTGGATTTCCGCTGCAACAATCTCATTACAGTGGAATGGGACCTACTACGATGGTCCCGCTATGGAAAACTGGAACCTGCTGTAGTAGTCCCATCAATTTTTCAGTCGACCGCTACAATGGTAGGCTCCCTGCTAAGACAAGAGGGGTCCTGCTGCAACGTCTACTGGCAGAGATTTAGGGGAATTTTCCAAGACTCCCCCTTTCACAATACCCCTTGGTTTTTCGATAACACAAAAATACCCTATCGCGACAAAGACCATAATCGGAGTTCTATAACTCTGTTTCTCACTCCGAGAATTTATATGAACTCCTAAACCTCTCATCTATTACACCACACCCATAAAACCATCAAGCATGTCACCACAAGACTACACAAACAATTTCAAAATCATACAATGCTCAATTTTTGCCTGAACTCACCCTGGCCTAGCCTAAGATTTTATTAACTCTCTTCCTAGGGAAAAACTCATTTCAAGCACTCACATCTTAACAATGTTATAAAGAAGGATGGTCATAACAGTGTCTTTACATGTACTCGGATTTGCTTTTTGAAGAAAACACTTGAATTATTTATTATGTATATTTTTGTGATTAACGATAGGCAAATATTAGGAAATCTTCGTTAATGTTTTATTTTATTCTTGTACATGTTTATATTTACTATATTTGCACAAATAATTTTTTATCTCATCATCAATTGGAAAAATGAGTTCAGTCAGGACTCACATTTGTGGATTCTAAAGGATGTCTAACTCATTCCCTTCGAAATAACTTGAACTCTTACCTAGAATCTAATTTGTTTCACAGACTAATTTTCTTTAAATTAAAAGGTTTTCTTCTTTTCTTAATATTAAGTGGCGACTCTTTTTAATTGTTTAAAATATTAATTAATAATTTAAATCTCAAAATTACGTCGTATTGTAAAAAATAGACATCCCGACACCTGGTATTGTGGTCACCCATCGCTCCTCACAGGTCCAAGAAAAGGATGTCTTTATACCAATGATACACTTCCCAAAGAACTCTCAACTAGTTTTCTGATGTCAAGAAAAAAAAAGAGGGGGAGACAGAGAGAGACACTTCCCACAGAATTAGGGAAGAAACAGAGAATCCTAAAGGGCAAAGTCTTGAATTGCCCTTGAACAGATATCTCAAATGTGTACAAATTCTAGAGAAAGAGTATGGAAAGTATCATTTGATTCTCGTAATTATCGAATGAATAGCATTATTAAGCAACAACCTTCAGCTATATACTAAGCCTAATGGCAAAAGGAAAGATAGGAGGGAAAGTTAGTTACAAGTTACAACTGTATTCTGAAAGCTTCAGCTAACTAAAAGATTTGCTAGCTGGCCAAGTAAAATGAAACGGAGGGGGCACTAACTGTAGCAGAAATATGGATTGAATGTGAATTAGATCATAACATTCTAGCCTCTTATTCTATATAGAATATATACATTTCTCTCAATCAATTCCCTAATTTCTTAGTTTTTGTTTGTTTTGGTTCTCGAATTGGCTAAGCAGGGATCTGAAAAAGCCCCAAAACTTAAGATTTTCTTCATTCTTTTGATTGTTTATATTAAGTTTTGATCAGTGAAGGAAAAGAATGAAACAGAAGAAGAGAGAAGATATTTTGTGAAAGCTTTACTCCATATTCTCAATGATATACATTTGTACACAATGTCTATATTTATAGACCTATAATCACAACCGACTCCACCTAACTATCATTATCTCTAACCACCTAACTAACTAATCATTAACTACTTAATTACATCAATAACTATTTTTCATAGTAATAACAGAAAATCGGACACTATTTAACAGTTAAACAGTAAAAGAAGTAAACTTCAAGGTACTGCAGTATAATTAGTTAACTCCTCAACAACACACACACATACACCCTCAAACTAGGAGATATGAAGATGTTCTTCAAGCCTAGCTTGGATACTAAAGAACAATGTTGAGCAACACCAAGACCTTCGGTAAGATCATCAGCCTGCTGATCATGAGTGGAAATATACTGCATCTTGACAAGTCTCATCTGAACCTTCTTCTTAATAAAATGACAATCAATGTCAATGTATTTTATGCGCTCATAAAACACAGGGTTAGAAGCTATTTGGATAGCAGATTTGCTGTCATAGAACATAGAAACAGGACCAACAATAGTCACTCCTAGTTCTTGAAGGAGATTAGACACCCAAACCACTTCAGCCAAAGTAGAAGCAAGACTCATATACTCTGCTTCAGTAGAGCTTCGAGAGATGATGTTCTGCTTCTTGGACTTCCAAGAGAGCAGGGAATCACTAAGTTTAAGAATGTAGCCAGTAACAGACCTCCTTATGTTAAGACAAGCAGCCCAATCTACAACACAATAGGCAGTAAGCTGAGGATCAGTAGAAGGTGACATAAACACACCTAGACCAGGTGCATTTTTGACATATTTGAGCACCCTAATAGTTGCATATATGTGAGAAATCTTGGGTGAATGCATGAACTGACTAAGACACTAAACTGCAAAGGCAATATCAGGTTTAGTAATAGTGAGGTATAGAAGCCTGCCTACCATCCTTTGATATTCACCAGGATCATCCAACAAAGAATCACTAGTATCATCCACTAACTTATCAAAATCAAGGGAAGTGATCTTCAAATTAGCTTCTAGTGGAGAATTACAAGGTTTAGCACCTGTTAACCCCATGTCTGTAATAAGTTCAAGTGTATATTTGTTCTGATGCATCAAAATTCCTTCCTTGCTTCTAGCAAATTCAATGCCAAGAAAATATTTCAAGTCCCCCAAATCTTTGATTTTAAAGCAATGTTGAAGGTTAGTCTTGGTGTCTTAGATTAGTGTCTTATCATTAACAGTGATTATAAGATCATCCACATAAACCAGTAATATAACCAGTTTTCCTTTATCCCTCTTAGTAAACAGAGAATAATCAAGATGACACTGAACAAAACTTGATTGCAACAAGGCATTGGTGAGCTTAATGTTCCATTTCCTTGATGCTTGTTTAAGATCATATAGAGACTTGGTCAATTTACACACCTGATGTTTCCCATGACTGGCAAATCCTAATGGTAATTGCATATATACTTCCTCATTTAGATCACCTTAGAGAAAGGCATTATAGACATCCATTTGATGGATATCCCAACCTTGTATAGCATCTATAGACACCACTGATCTCACTGTCACCATCTTCACTACAGGAGAAAATGTTTCTTGGTAATCCAATCCTTTCTTCTGATT
This sequence comes from Capsicum rhomboideum, assembly GCA_031232105.1. Classification (NCBI taxonomy): domain Eukaryota; kingdom Viridiplantae; phylum Streptophyta; class Magnoliopsida; order Solanales; family Solanaceae; genus Capsicum; species Capsicum rhomboideum. Next base: position 121,855,641 of record CP124712.1, on the reverse strand, counting down.
ATACCCCTTTGCAACCAATTTTGCCTTGAATCTTTCAAATTCACCTATGGCTATATATTTGATTTTATAAACCAATTTATACCCAATAGCTCTCTTGCCTGGGGCCAAGTTAACAATAGACCATAGAGCATTATCTTCTAAGGCTTTGATTTCTGATTGCCTAGCCTCTATCCACCTGAAATCCTTAACTGTTTCCTTGAAATCTTTTGGCTCTACCTCAACTGAAAACTGAGCTAAATAACTCTGATATTTGGGTGTCAAGGCACTATATCCCACCACATCTGATATGGGATAGACACATGCATTAGAACCCTTAGGCCTGGCTCCAATATAATCCTTTAACCAGTTAGGAGGCTTAGAAACTCTCTTAGATCTCCTTTGTGTTGGTACAGGTGAGTACAAGTCTATTTCATGCTCATTGATGTCTGGTATATGATGCACATCTTCATCACCATGCCCTGCATTCAGCTGTGCAACACCTGCATCACCGGCTGTAACAGCCATATCATCATCATGACCAGCTATTGCATCATTATTAGAATAGTGTACTCCAACAAGATTCATATGCATTATTGTATCCTCGGGAGGATTTCTCAACTGTTGATGTACAGTAGAAGCATTAGATGCAGATCCTGTAGTCTGATGAGTTGAAGAATCAAAAGATTCAGTAGATGTATCATCAGAATAATGAGTAGAAAGTGGGCTAGAAAGTGCACATCTGTGACTTCCTTAAGTGTTGCATTGTGCTGAAAGGGAAACTTATCTTCATAAAAGATCACATCCCTGCTTATGAAACAAGAGCTTTCCAAGTTGTACAACTTGTATCCCTTTTGATGTGTTCCATATCCCAATAAAACACATTTGAGAGCCCTAGGAGCAAACTTGTCCTGCCTGGGTAAAGTAGTGGCATAACACAAACAACCAACTACTTTCATGTGAGATAAGGAAGGAGCATAATGATAAGGCAATTCAAATGGTGATTTGTTCAGCAATACAGAAGAAGGCATCCTATTAATAATGTAGACTGTTGCTTCTACACAATAACCCAAAAAATTTAATGGCAAAACACTTAGAATCTGATGGCCCTGGCAATCTCCAAAATATGTCTGTGCTTCATTTCCACCACTCTATTTTGTTGTGGAGTATAGGGGCAGGAAATTTGATGCAATATCCCATGTTGTTGAAACAAACTACTACAATTATGATTAAAAAAATTCTGAACCATTATCTGACCTAAAACACTTGATTTTCTTGTCAAACTGTGTCATTATATTGGCAATAAAATTCTTCAACACTTCTATAACATCAGATTTAAGCCTCAACAAAAACCACCATGTCCATCTAGAACAATCATCAACCATTGTAAGAAAATAATTCATTCCATTTTGTGTCTCAACATGGTAAGGACCCCCTACATCCAAATGAATCAATTGAAAAACTTCTACTGCTCTAGTGTTACTGATACAAAATGGTAATCTTGTTTGTCTAGACATGGGAAAAACATCACAGTGTTGTAAATAAAAATCACTACTGTTATTAAAACCAGGTATTTTCCTTAGTACTGCCATAGGCACATGGCCTAGCCTCTTATGCCATAATTCTGGATCACAAACTCTAACCACTGACAAAGACTTTCTTTTATTTATTAAGCTTCTAGTGAGATGTGTGTTCAACACATACAACCCTTGTTGCTCTCTACCAGTCACTATCACCTTCCCAATACAAAGATCCTGAAACACATAGTGTTCAAGGTAGAACTTAGTACAATAATTCAAATCTTTTGTCACCTTTGAAACTGACAAAAGATTGAATTTAAATATTGGTACACATAGTACATCCTTAAGAAAGTCACCTCCTGTTAGTTGACAATTTCCTATGTGACTGACAGTAGCTGTATCACCAGTAGGCATAAGAACATTTTCAGTATTTCCTATTTTATCATCATATAACAACAGATCCTTATTACCAGTAATGTGATTAGTCCCACCTGTCCACTATCCAACTAATCTGATTCTCTTGAGCAAAGAAGTACTTACCTGTCATGTTGACAGCAGCTTTTCTTTTGTTGTTTAATTGTATCTATTTCCACATCATGAAATCCTTGTATTGATCCTATGGAACCATCACAACACCCTCATGTGGAACAACAAAGTTAGCCACTGCATTAGTATTTGCAACTTGCTTCCCTTTACGTTTAAAATCAGGTGGATATCCTAGGAGTTGATAACACTTCTCTATCACATGTCCTGTTTTGCCACAATGATCACATTTTAATAAATTGAAACAATCTTCCCTTATATACCCCTTCACATGGCAAAATTCACACACAGTGCCCCAACTTTTCTTCTTTGGCCCTGCACTCCTAGCTAAGAAGAAAGCAGTGGTACTTGGACATGCTCCATCATGTCCAGCAAAATTACTTCTTGCTATAATTCTTTGACTCTCATCCTGTATAATCAATGCATAGGCTTGATTAACATTCAGCATCTTCGATTTCATAAGTATCTGACTGCATGCTTGACCATATCCATCGTTTAGCCCCATCATGAACTGCAACAGCCTTTGGTATTGAAGTTGAGCTGAATATTCCTTAGATTTCTCACAACTGCATGCAGGAGGAGGCATCATCGAGTCACACTAGTCCCACAAGTCTTTGAGCTTGGAATAATACACCGATATAGACTGTGTTCCTTGAGATGAAGTGAAAATCTCCTTGTGCAAAGCATACAACCTTGATCCATTGATTTTATGAAATAGTTCCTCCAGCTCTTTCCAAATCAAATACGCATCAGATGGAAACAAAATTCCACTCAACAGTTTGCGACATACATTTCCTGCCAACCAGGAAACAATAATTGCATTGCATCGATCCCAAAGATGTGCCAATGCAGATCCATACGTTTCTCTAGTAACTGTTCCGTCTATGAACCCTAATTTATTTATTTCTAGTAATATGATTCTCATCGTACGAGCCCAGAGCATGTAATTCTCTATTCCAACGAGCTGAATTCCTACCGATAATGATCGTGGTCCATCGAAAGCATGCAAAAATAGAGGATGATTGTAATCAATCCCACCGGCATTCCCTCCGATCGTTTCTCCGACAACTCCACCGGCATTGCTAGGACCAATTCCTATAGTACTTTCTACTGTCATTATGAAGGTGAAGATCAAATTTCGCAAAACTTATAGATACGTAGGGTCGATTTTGCAGAATTGAAACTGTGAAGTCGAATTTTCCAGAATCAAAGCTACGTTCGTGTAATCTCTCAATTTCCTTCAATCTTCGAATAAGAAATCCCTAGATTACTGCAACGTTTTGCTTTGATACCATATTAAGTTTTGATCAGTGAAGGAAAGGAATGAAGCAGAAGAAGAGAGAAGATATTTTGTGAAAGCTTTTCTCCATATTCTCAATGCTATACATCTGCACACAATGTCTATATTTATAGACCAATAATCACAACCGACTCCACCTATCTATCATTATCTCTAACCACCTAACTAACTAATCATTAACTACTTAATTACATCAATAACCGTTTTACACAGTAATAACAGAAAACTGGACACTACTTAACAGTAAAATAGTAAAATAAGTAAACTTCAAGGTACTGCAGTACAATTAGTTAACTCCTCAACAGTTTGGTTGTTGTTTTTATATATTTACAGATGCAGATCTCAGTAAAACCCTCAACGGAAAGATGATCACCCTAGAGGTGGAAAGCTCGGACACGGTGGACAACGTTAAGGCTAAGATCCAGAATAAGGAAGGAATTCCACCGGATCAACAGAGGTTGATCTTTGCCGAAAACCAGCTGGAGGATGGAAGTATTTTCAAAAGGGAAAATATTTTCAAAAACTTTGACAGACTACAATAACCAGAAGAAGTCCACTCTGCAACTTGTCCTCCATTTCTGTGGTGGTTTTTAGGTTGCCTATTATTGATGGTCGTCTTATTGTGTTGGCTGGATGTGTATGTTGTTGTTGCCCATTGTGGTTGTGATGTGTTGTTTGCATGATTGCCTCGAAGATCATCTGAACTATATTTTCTCTGTCTGTTCTTTTGTGTTTCTTATATGTGAAATAAAATTGTGTCTTTATCAATGTCTAGTTTCTGGTTTCTATTCTGATGGCAGTTTAGTTTTTTTTTTCCGTCCAATTTACCACTTGTGCATTTACCATACCACTTAGCACCCAAGGGTGTGGCCTAGTGCTTCAATAGCTTCTCATCTGTTCTAACCTTAGTGGATAGAGTTACCTGGTACCTATTGCTGGTAGGAGGTGGCAGGTATCCTGTGGAATTAGTCGAGGTGCGTGCAAGCTACCCCGGACACCACGGTTATTAGGAAAAAAATTACTATACCACTTATTCAGTTGATATATGTAGTCTATAGTCTTTTTATAATTGATGATTCAAATGGTTGATGTTTCCTACTGAAAATGCAAAGTTAGAAAAGTAGAGCTTTTGTTCCATTGCTCGTCATTTCGTGGAGGGCAACTCCTTCCAGAAAAAAAGCAAAAAGAAACCATGATACTCGAATTTTGAGGAACTCTGTGTTGCTGATTGACTTTGATAACCTTGCTGAGCTTCCAAACTTAGACCTGTTACCACAACAGGCTCTTCGGACATAAGCAACAAGTTAACAACGGAACATAACAGACTTCTACTACAACAATAACAAATCAAATGTTTAAGTAAAAATCAACTTGTAAATGACATGATCTGGATTTGGAAGGAGTTTATAAACCATAATAATCTGAACTGGACCAAGAATCTGAGGCAGTTGTACATGTCAATGATCTGTGTTTGGAGGGAGTTTATGAATCAAAATATCTGAATCTGGACCATGAATATGAGCACGAAATGGAAGACCCTGATACAACTAACGGAGCTTATGACAGTAATCCCAGATTGTAGCTGGGTGATTACCAAGAACGGGGAGCTGTAAATACCACTCAGTTGAAGCAACATCCCTTGAGCCTTCCCTATCTCTTTTTCTTCAAATAGGGATGTTGACATAGTTATATGGATGTCAACATTTCATTTTCAAAATTCTACTCTACCTAGTATAATGTCTTAGCAGCGAATCTTACTGGTTTAACTGTTGGGATGTCTATTTTCAGGGAGCTTTTGGATTGTTCTTATCTCCTATCCTTTTACATTAAGTTTCAAGAACCAACCAAATACAGGTGTGTGCTAGATGTACATGGCTGTGAGAAGTGACTCTGAAGTTCAGATGATGGTTCATTCTTATATAGTATACTTAAAGTAGTTCTCTTGTCTGATTTAACTATTTCATCTGCACGTTTGAATACTCATTTACTCGGTAGTAGTTACAATTTTGTTGAAGAACACATCATTGGTCATGGTTTGGACTTTGTCTGAGCCATTATGCTTATTCATATAAACCTTCATCTAGAGGGCACTCAAGTTGTTGCTCTATGTGTGTGTAGCTAGTTGAGTTTTGTTTGCTATTTTTTGCTTATTTTGGTGAATTTTGTTTCTCTGAACTCGGTACTCATCACGTGCTCAATTTCTTGTATCAAATAAGTGAAGTAATGAATAGAAGATTTTTAGGGGCAGCGTGTCCTGGAGACAGTTTGGGTGTAGGTGTAGGTTAAGATGGTACTGTGTGCTCATCCACTTGTTGACATAACTGGTTTCTAGTTCTGATTGATCCATTATATGCTCAGTACTTTGTGGATAATCATGATGTGAATTTTCTAGTGCAACTAGCTAGACTAGTATTTTGTGGACAATCATTATGTGATTGTTTAAACCACATGATGTTCTATGTATCTTATTTTTTTGGGTTGCATCTGAATTGCTAGGTAATCTATGCCCTAGTTAATCCTGGCGTGGATCAGTACATTTTTATTACAGTTGAAGGGCGTCCACACTATAGCCTGTAGTATTTGGAAGGAGTCAACCCTGCACCTGGCGCTCCATCTCTGTGGTGGTGTTTTTATTTGTGTCGATACCCTAACTGAAAAGTACATAACACGGAAGGTTGGATATTTCAACACGATTGAATGCATCAACATCATGATTCAGCACAAGATGGGGATCTCCCAAACCAGTATAGGATGATCTTTACTGCCAAGCAACTTGAGGATGACAACATCCTCATAAAAGGAGACCACCCTTCACCTTGGCCTATGTCTCCATGGTGGAATGTGATTTTCTCGAGGACATAAATTGCTTGTGAAGACCATTAGCTTATCTCTGCAGTGAAGCAACTGAGAATAGAAAGACCCCTTTCATAGAATAGGCTGAGAATAGAAGACTTCCACTGACAATACCATCCAGAAGATATCAACTCTATATCTTGGCCTCCAGCTCCATGTTCATTTTTAAACCTGTTAACGATGGTCGCTGTGTTGTGCCAGTCATTTTTGTTCATCTAGTTGTCTGTTGTTTTTCATAATGTGCTCCCAATGGGGACCTAGAACGAGTTTTCAGTGGTTCTGTTCATTATGACTTGTGTGATTCTGTGTTCTGGACAAGCAAGAGGATACATATCTTGAATGTCAAATCTCTCTGTTGTTTTGGTAATAGTTGGTGATTTTATCTTGCTCCCTTCCGCTACTGTTGCACCAGATCTACATTACTTCTGATGCCAGTTAGAAGACAGATGCATATCTGGTCAGTTCTATTATTGTCAAAAAGAAGTTGTAAGTCGCCCCTGGTTATTACTATATTTATTTGCGTGATTGCTCTTATTTTGTGCTTTTGGGGGTTTTCAATCAGGGAAGCAGCAGAAGATGACATTGACAATGATGTGACAATTAGATTAGTGTTGAAAAGAAAAAACACTATGTTACGTCTGTTCTCTTCTTTTGTATCTGACATTGACAATGATGTGATAATTAGATTAGTGCGGAGAAGAAAAAACACAATGTTACATCTGTTCTCTTCTTTGGTATCAACTCTGTTGGGATTCTGGTAATCATGCATAGTACATTCCTGGCTTTGTTACTTGGCAGTCCAGCTTAAGATTGATTCACTAATGCCTTGGAGCTCCTAGCTTTGCATTTTTCAAATCTTCATCTATTGGATCCATTGATCTACTTTCTTTCAAAGGCTACTTCACGACCCGCATGTGAAGTTTACATAAATTTCTAACCAATCGCTGCAAGGCACACTTTACAGACTAGAAGTGCAACAAGAGAAGTATAAGCAACTTGCTGGTCTTTCAGTGACAAGTACAAGGCAATTTAGTAAGCCCACTGACCGCAATTTTTTCTTGGTACATAGGGGTCAATGCCAATTAAATTTTGGACAACCTTGATATGAATGGGAACTACCAAATCAAAATTTTTGAATCTTGACGCTGACGTTTAGCACAACGTGGCTGACGGTGGTTATCCCAGTATGAAGTTGATGCCACACAGTTTCCTACGATTAGAGTCTACTGATACTTTTCGATCATGCTAGGAGGCAGTGTCTTTTAAAATTACTCATCGGAGTATTTATCATCTATTGAGGGGCAGCTTGCCAGAGTGTTTGGTAACAGTTCAAGACAAAAGATTAAACTATTAATGGAGTGCTACTTTCGAGGTAGAACTTTGGACCATTGTTTTCTCCTATCCTTCTAAATTAAGGTCCAGGGACCATAAAATGCAGCGGTGTGATAAGATATGCATGGCTACATGTAGTGAAACTAACTCCAGACTACCATTCTCTTCCCGTATCTTTTCTTTTCAAGTTTTGTTTTCTGTCTGACGTTGCTATTCAGTATATACTCACCCCTATCCCAGTCTCACAGTTTTAGTTGCAGCATTTCTAGATTGTTTCACACCTGTTAGGGTTATTCAAATGAGGCAACGAGTCTCCTAAAACTCGATCAACCAGAACTCTATTCTTTTTGTTTAGGAGAGAAGAGGACTATTAACAATGATGATGTTGGGGTTAAATCCACTACAAAAATAATATTTGTGGTAGGAATAATAACGTAGCACCGAGATATGGTAATCAACAAGAATTAAAAGAAATAACAAGGACACAGATTTTTATGTGAAAAACCTCTCTTAATAAGGAAAAAAAACAACGGGTCCGAGAGGAGCAAACTAATCCACTATAATGAGGGATTTACAATTTGTAGGTCCGAGTAAATACTCTAGAAACCACTACACTATCAAAAGAAATAACCCTCTTTTGATTTTTCCACCTCACTACAATACCGGTCACACTCTCAAATAGAGTTCGAAGCCTAAGGGGCAACTTTTTTTATCAAAATTTCCAAAGGGGTAAAGGTGTGTCATCACCCACGCCTTAGCCCAATTGTTAATGGAGCTGTTAGTTAAAAAACAATATTTTCTTTAGATAAGGCGTGACAGAGAACACGCCTTATAAGGAGTGCCACCCAGACCCCTTGCATCAAAATTTCTTTTCTTCCCTAAACAAACTTCTTAGCTGCTTTGCCTCACTTATTTGACTTATTTTTTGTTTCCATGCCTATGATACTCATGGCTATAGTAATGCTAAAGTGGCCCTCAACGTGCAACTAAACTAAGCAATAATAATACTTACAAAGAAGTACATTATGTAGAATATACGTAAGTAACATGTTGCAACAATAACAGAACAATATAACAACATAACTTGAATTGATTTAGGGGCGGTGCTTTTGAAAATGATGTTTTAATGATGTTTTTGTTGAGGAGCATTAGGTATGCGACCAACATATAGTATATTTTGGAGTAAAAATCGATAATATTTGGTTAGGTTTGGGTTTTGCTAAAAAAACTCGAAGAAATAACTGAACTGAACTGACAAATTATATATACATATATATTGAAAGATGGGAGACGCGTATTGGAAAAAAGTGTTTGGCAACAAATATCTCTACCTTGGACATATGGTACATAGGTGATTCTATGTTGCTCGGACTCTTCAAAAATGTCATCGGGTGTGTATCAGATCCTTCAAAAGTAGAACATTTTTTAAAGGTCCTACACAGGTGCGGCAACCTTTTTAGAGAATCCGAGCAACTTAAATTCTTACTAATACATCTAGTAAGTTGAAATATTGCAGTCTATTTACAGTTTTTATCTGCTGGAATTTTCATCCAATCCCTTCATCATTAATTTGATGGATAAATAAAAAGTAACAAAATGGGGAAATTAGTTAATTAGTCCTTACTCTTATCAATTCCTGGGCTTAGGATATTCATGAACTCGACAGTACGTGATACATCATACATGTACAATAATTAAACAGTAATGTTCTAATTGTATGATTCATTCTCATAAACTACAAACTAGAAACTCAATCTTTCCTACGTTATTACAGACTTGGCAAACATTTACTGGACTCCATTTTTACAGCGATGAAACTTGAAAACTATGAATTATATGGACATTGCCTAGTTTGGTAACTTTTATCTTTGACCCCGTGACCACAAACCCGTAATCCATGTATAACCATTGTATATTGGATAACCCCATCTAAGAAAAAACCTAGTACATCTGTCTGTTTTGATTTGGACGGCATTGGGTCCCTTCACAACCCAAATCAACAAGGCTAGACTAAATGCCAATTTAGTGATATTACACAAAAGTCCAATGACGTCGGTGGGTGGTGGTGGTCGTGGTAGAGATGGAGGTGGAGATGGGGGTGGTGGAGGTGGAGGTGGCGGGCCCAATGCCGCAAGAACCACAATACTCAGAAAAGTCTGACAACAGTCGATCAAATGCGGGAAAAAACTGTATGGCTCCGCGGACATCATTTTCCAATCATCGTGGGCTCTCCCCACTATTATGGTTTAAGGTACTTTGATATTTGATATTTTTCCAACAATTTTTCTAGCGAGATTTGAATTCTCAGATATCCAGATCTCTGTTTCTTGCTACTTTCAAGTCAAGTTTCACAAGATGTCTTTTGGGTGTGATATTTTTGGCTCCAAAATTACGGAAGTTGGAAGTTCAAACCCTATGATCACTTCTGAACCTTTAATGGAAAGTTTCAATTATTTAGTTTGGTCTTCCTCGATTGAGTTGAGGTGCAAAAGTTAAGGTGTTCAAGATCACTTAAAGATCAAGGCTAGTGTGGTAGATGAAAAGGCAAAGTCTAGTAAAGAAGATGTGAAAGCCAAAGAACAATGGGAGAAGGCTGACGCCCAATTATGTAGTCTTTTATGCTGATTTATTGATTTCAAGTTGATGCCCTTGTTTCGCCTATTCCAGATATGTTATTTAGTTTGGAAAAAGGCTCGTGCTTTAGACAATAATGACATATAAATAATGACATAGCTCATTTTTATGATGTGATAACTTGAATAACCAACTTAAAGAAACAAGAATCTGATATATCTGCTTACTTGGGACAGGTACAAGCAGTCATAGAGGAATTTGATAGGTTGATGCCCATCACTATAAGTGCAGAAAAATAACAAGAGCATAGACAGATGTTGTTTCTAGTTCATACACTTGTTGGACTTCCTACTGACCATGATTCAGTATATGACCAGATTTTAGCTAGTCCTACGATTTCTACAATTGATGAGTTATTCTCTCGTCTACTTCGTCTTGCCGCGCCTCCCAGTCACAAAGTAACTTCATCATCCACTGTTGACTTCTTTGTTCTCGCATCTCAAACCAAAGAAAAATAAACATATCAGTCTATGGAGAATTGGCGAGGAGGAAGTCATTTTGAAAAATCTCGATCTAAGTGTAGTTATTTTGATAGGCTTGGACACAACGTGACATATGTTATATTTTACATGGTCCACCACCCAGTTATGATCCTATTGCTCTAGAGGAATATAATGAGCTCCTTCAATATCGAGCAAGTAAGCAGACATCTTCACAAGTAGCCTATATTGCTTATCCTGATCGACCATCCAATAATACTTATATTACTCAGAGTCAAACAAAATATGATGAGTTTCTCCAGTATCGAGCAAGTAAGAAGACGTCTCCACAAGTAGCCTCGGTTGCTCAGCCTGATGCTTTTGTTGCTGGCAATTCTTTCACTTGTGTTTCGCAGTCTATTACACTTGGATCATGGGTCGTGGACTCAAGTGCTTCTGATCATATTTCTAGTAACAAATCACTTCTGTCTAATATTGCTTATTCATAATCTCTTCCTGTTATTACTTTAGCCAATGGGATCCAAACAAAATCAAAAGGAGTTGGATAAGCCAAACCCCTATCTTCTGTCACTCTAGACAATGTTCTTTGTGTTCCTGGTTGTCCTTTTAATCTTGCATTTATTAGTCGTTTGACGCATGCCTTTCATTGTGGTATAACATTATTTGATGATTTTTTTTCTCATGCAAGACCACAGTACGGGACAGACAATTGGCACAGGACATGAATCACAAGGCCTTTACTATCTTACCTTTTCAAATTCCCTCACAGTATTCTCCATTACAGACCCTCCAGACCTAATTCACAAACATTTGGTACATCTGAGTCTATCCAAGCTATAGAATATAGTGCCTAGTTTGTCTAGTTTATCCACATTAGATTGTGAGTCATGTCAACTTGAGAAACACGCCCGTGCTACATTTTCACGTAGTACTGAGAGTCCTTCAGAGTCTATTTTCTCATTAGTTCATCTGGATATTTAAAGTCCTAGTAAAGTTAGTTCACCCTTAGGATTTTTTTATTTTATTAGTTTGATTGATGATTTTCCAAGATGTACTTGGGTTTTCTTAATGAAAGATTGTTCTGAGTTATCTTCTATATTCAAAAGTTTTTGTGCTGAAATACAAAATTAATTTGGTGTTTCTATTCGTACTTTCGTAGTGATAATGCCTTAGAATACGTATCTCCTCCCAGTTTCAAGAGTTTATGACTAACCAAGGAATTATTCACCAAATATCTTAACTGTATACCCCTTAGCAGAACGATATAGTAGAAAGGAAGAATAGGCATCTCATTTAGACTGTTCGCACTCTTCTCATTGAATCCCATGTTCCGCTGTGTTTTTGGGGTGATGCAGTCCTCACATCTTGCTATTTAATTAATAGAATGCCCTCATCTTCTATTCAAAATCAGGTTCCCCATTCCATATTATTTCCTCAGTCACATTTCTACTCTATCCCCCCTCGTGTATGTAGGAGCACATGATTTGTTCATAACTTAGCCCCATGCAAAGATAAATTATCCCCTCATGCTCTAAAATGTGTCTGCCTTGGTTACTCTTGAGTTCAAAAAGGGTATCGTTGCTATTCACCTGATCTTTGTCACTACCTTATGTCCGCCGATGTCACATTCTTTGAATCTCAACCTTACTATACATCTTCTGATCATCCTGATATCTCTGAGGTCTTACCCATACCTCCAGTCTTATATGCACTAACTTTTGAGTAATCTACAATTACTTCTACACCTCTAGCTCCAGTGCTACCACTTTTGACTTATCATCACCATTCGCGTCCAGCATTAATCCCAGATGATTCATGTCATGCGTCGGACATTGCTTCTACTATGGGCTTGTCTCCTCCTATTCAATTGGTTGCACTTCAAAAAGGTATATGATCCACTCGTAATGCTAACCCATATTATACTTTGATAGACTTACTGTGAAAAATAGTAAATAAAGGAACAAATACTGATGTTTTACACTAGATACACAGATATTACGACAAGAATTCTAAAAACAACCACTAGGAAACTGCTAACACCTTAAATTACAACCTAAGACATGAATGAGATTCAGTAATATAGTACATAATACTAAGATTACACAAATTCCAGCATTCCTAGACATTCGAGAGGCTAGAACTCTCCCAGAAGATTCCCTTTTCCTTTTCTCAATACCTTCTTCTCATTGCCCTGCTCTTCTTCTACGGAATAAACCACCCTGTAACTGAACATTCCCTTTTATTTTTCTCAATACCTTCTTTTCATTGCCCTGCTCTTCTTCTACGGAATAAACCACCCTGTAACTGTCTCATTACAGTTACTAAGTCTTTTAACTATTTATTTTGGCCTCCAGAAATAAGTTTTTATAACTTGAGGCACCATAGTTACTAAGTCTTTTAATTGTTTATTTTGGCCTCCTAGAATAAGTTTTTATAACTTGAGGCACATCATACTTTCTTGAGTCATCATCGTCTATCATCACCCCATTATGCCTTTGTATCATCTTTGTCCTCTATTTTCATCCCTAAGACTACAGGTGAAACACTTTCCCATCCAAGATGGAAGCAGGCTATGATTGATGAGATGTATGTTTTACATATGAGTGGTACTTGAGAAATGTTTCCTTCATACAGGAAAATCTATTGTTAGTTGTCGTTGGGTTTATGCAGTCAAAGTTGGTCCAGACGGTCAAGTTGATTGTCTTAAGGATTGCCTTGTTGCCAAGGGGTATATTCAAATATTTGGGTTAGATTATAGTGATACTTTCTCTCCCGTGGCTAAAATAGCATCTATCTATCTTTTTCTATCTATGACTTACCGTTTGTCACTGGCCTCTTTATCAGTTGAATATTAAGAATTTTTTTCTACACGGTGATCTTGAGGAAGAAGTCTAGATGGAGCAACCATTTTGATGCTCAAGGGGAGTCTAGTAGCCTCGTATGTCGATTGCACATATTACTTTATAGTCTGAAACAGTCCCCTCGAGCCTGGTTGGAAAGTTCAATACAATAATTCACTAGTTTGGCATGATTCACAGTGGAGCTGATCACTCAATATTTTATCGGCATTATGCACCAAATCTATGTATTTATTTGGTGGTTTATGTTGACAATATCGTTATCACCGACAATGATCAAGATGGTATCACTAATTTGAAGCAATATCTCTTTCAGTATTTCCATACTAAAGACCTCGGTAGACTGAAGTATTTTCTAGGTATTGAGGTTGCTCAGTTCAAATCAGATATTATTATTTCTCAACGTAAGTATGCCTTAGACATTCTTGAGGAGACATGATTGATGGGATGTAGACCCATTGACACTCCTGTGGATCTGAATGCTAAACTTCTGCTAGGATAGGGGAGCCACTCAGTGATCCTAAAAGGTATAGGCGATTGGTTGGAAAGTTGAATTATCTCACAATGACTAGACCTGGCATCTCTTTTCCTGTGAGTGTTGTAAGTCAGTTTGACTTCCCCCTGTGGGATGCAGTTGTTCGTATTCGGCGATATATAAAGTCATCTCCAGGTAAAGGAATACTCTTTGATGATCGAGGTCATGAGCATATCATTAGATATATAAATGTTGATTGGGAAAGATCACCCTATGATAGACGTTCTACATTCAGATATTGTGTTTTAGTAAAAGAGAAATTTGATGTCCTGGAAGAGTAAGAAATAACGTGTTGTTACTTGATTTAGTGCGGAAGCAGAATATCAAGCAATGGTTGTAGCAACCTGTGAGCTAGTTTGGATCAAACAGTTGCTGAGAGAACTAAAATTTGGAGAAATCAGCAAGACGAAACTTATGTGTGATAATTAAGTGGCCCTTCATATCGCATCAAATCCAGTGTTTCATGAGAGGACTAAGCACATTGAGATTGATCGCCACTTTGTTAGACAAAAGATACTTTCAGGAGATATTGTTACAAAATTTGTGAAGTCAAGTGATCAACTTACAGATATTTTCACCAAGTCCTTCACCAGTGCTCGTATTAATTATATTTTTGTAACAAACTAGTAGGAATAGGAATAGTATATAATGTAGTGTTTATAAATAAGGTCTCAATGTAATTATGTAGATACACATTCAATATATAACTTTTATAAATTACAGATTATTTATATAACTTTTATTAAGAATATATAGCAATTTTTCCTAATTCGTCCTTATATTGCACTGATTTAAAAGCCACTTTTGATCATGAGTAATAATATAATGAACCAATAAAAGGAAGTTATTGGACAATATCTCAAGTATTTTTTGGTGACAGTCCGCATCGAGTGCGTTCGAACATTGTTGATATTCATCCCCTTTTTCGGACAAATAAGTTCATTAGAACTAAAGAAAATGGCGGATCAAAAATACGATGAAACAAGATATTTCGCACCATATATAATCCACAAAAAATTATCCATAATCACTCAAAAAATTAAAAAATCTACAATATTAATTAGAAAATTTCTTGTTTTTTACTTGTAAAACTAGGGTTTATAGCTTGGCAGCGTTTGTTTTTCCAAATAGGGCATCGTCTTACTTGAATAGCTCTATCAAAGTTGGATGCAGAAGATAGTTTGGGTGTGGATTTTGGGAGAAAATGTGAGAATTTTGTTCTCAACGAATTGGTCCGCAATAATTTTCTGCAAAGCTCTTTGCGCTGAATTTCTTCCATGGGAGGAAGAGAGGAAGAGAGTTATGGCAAACAGTTTTCACATGGCAGTTATCTGGTTGATATATAGAAGTGAGTGTGCAGGATAATTAAACAGACTTCTTTGAGTAATTAAAGAGAATATAACAAAAATGGCAGCGTTTGTTTTTCCAAATAGGGCATCGTCTTACGTGAATAGCTCTATCAAAGTTGGATGCAGAAGATAGTTTGGGTGTGGATTTTGGGAGGAAATGTGAGAATTTTGTTCTCAACGAATTGGTCCGCAGTAATTTTCTGCAAAGCTCTTTACGCTGAATTTCTTCCATGGGAGAAAGAGAGGAAGAGAGTTATGGAGGACAGTTTTCACATAGTAGTTATTTGGTTGATATATAGAGGTGAGTGCGCGGGATAATTAAACAGACTTCTTTGAGTAATTAAAGAAAATATAACAAAACTGGCAGCGTTTGTTTTTCCAAATAGGGCATTGTCTTACGTGAATAGCTCTATCAAAGTTGGATGCAGAAGATAGTTTGGGTGTGAATTTTGGGAGGAAATGTGAGAATTTTGTTCTTAACAAATTGTTCCGCAACAATTTTCTGCAAAGCTCTTTGCGCTGAATTTCTTCCATGGGTGAAAGAGAGGAAGAGAGTTATGGCGGACAGTTTTCACATGGCAGTTATTTGGTTGATATATAGAGGTGAGTGCGCGGGATAATTAAACAGACTTCTTTGAGTAATTAAAGAGAATATAACAAAAATGGCAGCGTTTGTTTTTCCAAATAGGGCATCGTCTTACGTGAATAGCTCTATCAAAGTTGGATGCAGAAGATAGTTTGGGTGTGAATTTTGGGAGGAAATGTGAGAATTTTGTTCTTAACAAATTGGTCCGCAATAATTTTCTGCAAAGCTCTTTGCGCTGAATTTCTTCCATGGGTGAAAGAGAGGAAGAGAGTTATGGCGGACAGTTTTCACATAGCAGTTATTTGGTTGATATATAGAGGTGAGTGCGCGGGATAATTAAACAAACTTCTTTGAGTAATTAAAGAAAATATAATAAAAATGGTCCTTATGTTTAAAGGTAAGTTCAAAATAAGTCCCTTTAAGTATACACTTACCAATTTTGAACCTACCCTCAAAGAATCATTTTTGTCATTTTCTCAGTAGGATTACTCCGCTTTGTATCAATTTATGTGACATTTTTGAATTTTGAGATTTAACGGTTTAAGTTTAACCGCAAGCGCAAATTTAGGCATGACATTTTCAATATTTTTGAATAAAATTTATGTATTTGAAAGCTACGTACTCCCTTAGTTCATTTTTACTTGTCACTTATTTCTAAAATGGATTTCATTTTTACTTGTCATTTTTTACATATCAAGAAAAGACCAAAAAAAGATCATCAAATAATCCTTAGCATTAATTACTTATTTCTCAAATGATTTTTCAAGACTTAATACTAAAAATCAATTAATAGGAGTAGTGAAGTAAAATAACCATGTCAATTATTATTTTCTTAATGGATATGTCAAGTCAAAATGAACAAAGGGAGTAAAAAGTATTACACGTCATAATAATTGACAATTCAAAATATTTTAAAGATATTTGAAAAAATTACGATTAAAGATAGACTTGTTTGAATCTCAAAATCTAAAAAGTGTCACATAAATTGAGACGGAAGAAAAATAAAAGATTTCTATAAGCTTATTTTATTCCATTTAAACTTTAAAGAGTTTAATTAGATTATTTTATTTTGTTAGATTCAGAATTTAGAGTTATGAAATTTCATAATAGGTTTGCTAGTGATACTTTCTATGTCACATATATTAATTAAAGTGAATGTGAATTGATTGGGACTCGTCATGAATATCATTATAGCTAGGGATGTAGATGGAGTGCAATGGTTTGGATTTTTAAAATATCAAATCAAACGATTTAGGTTGGGTTTTAAAATTTTATAAACCAAATGAAATCAATAAAAGTAGGGTCTTCCCACCTTGATTTATTTTTATTTTCTCGGATTTTAGGGGGGTTTTCCAGTAAGTTTTCATACAAATGTACAATTAACTTGTGCTTCAAATATTTCTTTACAGCTAGCAAGATATAATAATCTAAGGTGTTTCTTAGAAAAATAATACCACAAAATATAAAATGAGTGATGACGATTTTCCACTTTTTTCTGATTTTTTTTTTCAATTTATTTGAAAATCATGTTTGGCCATAAAAATTTCAAATACAAATTGACTTGGGAAAACAACCAAAATCTTGTTTTCACTTTTTAAAATTTTTCTTTCCAAATTTATTCTAAATGTTTTAATTTTTATAAAATAACATCATTTAAATTATATTTCATAGTTAAATGTTTCAATTTTTTTCTTAAGAAAAATACATTCAAATTCTAAAATCTATTAAAAGTATGGTCAAAACAATTTCAAAAGGGGATTAACGTAAAGAGTAAGTTATGATATTTAAATTCAATAATAATTGTTTACACGCACACACACTTTTTATTCTGTGTAATGTCTATTTTATCCTTAACATGTTTGATCTTCCATTATGTAATATGTGTGTGTGTGTGGTATTTTTATTTAAATTCATTAAAATTATTAGTAAAATACTATTTCAACAAATTAACCAAAAAGTCTAACACTATTTTTTATGATTGGTATTGTTATATTATATGTATAAATGTAATTATGTATATAGATTTATGTTTCAATTATCTCTTATTCTCCAATGTCTACATAGATAAACGAGTTTTCGTTGTCAATAATGAAATATTTTCTAACTTATAATTTAAAATTCATTAACAATAATCGTTTAATTTGTTAGAAATATACCTCTATTTATTAATTATTTTTGTATTTCCTACATTGGAATATATTTATAAAGTTAATTACCAACTATATTCTTTTGTATAAATAGATATTAGAGTTTTGATTATGTTTGATAAAATTGAATTTTTATTTTACCTATTTATTTCATTATAGAACGTCATTAACTTATAGAGTGAAAATCGTTTTCACCCCCCTCAACTTTGCTTTAAAAATCAAACTCCCCCCTCAACTTTGAACAATAATCAAACTCTCCCTTTATCCTAACTAAATCTTTACAGTGCCTATTGTACCCTTTCATTATCAACTTCTTCTTTTTTTTACTTCTTTAAAAGTCACGATATTTTCATTTTTTAAAATTCATCTAACAAATTTTTCATAAAAACATAAACATTATCTTTTGAGCGAAAAAAAATGAGAAATACTAATTAAGTATATAACTTAATGACGTTCTATAATGAAGTAAATTAGCATAATGAGAACATTAATTTTATTAATAATAATTAAAACTCTAGTATTTATTTATACAAGTGAAAATAGCAGATAGTAATAAGTATACAAATATATTTTGATGCAATAAATACAAAATAATTAATTAAATTAACGTCAAATTTTTAAAGATTGTATTTATTTAGATTTTAAATTATTTTAAACTATAATTTATGCAATACTCAATTAATGGCAATCAAACCTTGTTTATTTATATAGACAATAGAGAATACCCTGCCATTTCTTATTACTTGACCCTCATACTAAAAATAGTTGTTTTAATTTACTTGTCCAATTTATGAAATCAAGAGATTGTTTAATATTTTTTTATTTCTATCCTTGGTATTAAATAACTGCATAAAATAGTAGTAGTCAAATTTAAAGTTTCAAAGCATTATTAATAAGATTACTTTAGTAAAAAACACCTCTAATTAAATTTTTTTAGGAGTGTATCATATAAAGAAGGCCAAGTAATATGAAACGTATGGTGTAATAGAGTGGGAAAAGACAAAAATATACGCACATGCATGTACATACATATACACACGCTTAATACATATAATATTGAAATAACTATCATAAAAATAACATTAAATTTTGTGACAAATTAATAAAAGTATTATTCTACTTATAATGTTAATGAACTTAAATAAAAGTTATAAATACCTAGGTGTTAAAAAAATAAATTATATATAATATAAAAAAAGTATTACATAAATACATAAGATAAAGGAGGAGTTTGATTACTGTTCAAAGTTGAGGGGGAAGCTTAATTTTTAAAGCAAAGTTGAAGGGTTATTTTCACCCTTTACTTATATACTTAGTTAGTATTTCTCACTTTTCTTTTTTCATCTAAAAATAATATTTATTTTTTACATAGAAAATATGTTATATATATTAAAAAATAAAAATTGTGATTATAAGGAAGATGGCTTTTTAAAAAAAAGATATAAAAGTTGATAATACAGGGTAAAATAGGCATTTTGAAAATTCAATTAGGATAAAGGACGGAGAATGATTATTGTTCAAAATTGAGGGACTGATTGATTTTTAAAGTAAAATTCGGGAGTGTAAACGATTTTCACCCATTTTAATTTAGATCACATATGTGTGTTACGAATTTAACGAAATAAGTACAAAGAGATTATTATCCACAAAAAAGTTATTTTTCTATAATGGGTGATTTTCTTACTTATTTTTGGTGTTTGATAAATAAACAAAAAAAATATCTAAAATATTTAAATATAATTTACAAAAACTATCACGATTTTAGGGGATTTGGGGGGGGGGGGGGGGGGGGGCAATTAGCATTGAATAACTCTTATTTGAATGTATTCTTTTACTAAAGAAGATATATCTCTGATTTTGGCACCCAAAATATTTGTCAATATACCAAACACTTCCAAAATTTCAAACTCAAAAGTCATAAAATGTACATAACTTCTGAATCCTTTACCATATCAAATTGGCATATTATTCCATACCTATGGAGAAGAAATGATCTTTAATTTAGGCATATTCAGAAGAGAAATTTTGTCAGCATTTTTGGACAATAAATCAATTTCAGTTTGACTATCCTCTTGAGTGAAGGCGTGAAACCTGCCAAATTATATTAATTCAACTCTAACATGTCACCAAAATTACAATAGCAATATTGATATATTTACTATAATTTTATAAGTGAGCTCTAAATATATATATAGATATACATATATACAAAGTCTTTTTTCTATCTAATAAAGAAAAACAGGTTATTTCTGATAGAATCTTGACTCAAGTATAATATCTCAATAAAAAAGAAAATTTAATTATAAAAAGGTCATATAAAAGATAATGAAAAAAAAAAAATGTAACAACAACAAATGAGACGACAATCAAGGGGGGGGGGGGGGGGGGGGTAACAAGTACATCACAAAAATAACTTATAAAAGGCTTAATACATAATTAGTATCTTAAAAAAATATAATTAGTCTCTTAAATTTGTATATTATATTTTATTAAATTTGAATTAAGTTTTGTCTCAATTGAACACCTCAACTCATAATAAAGTATTCAGATTAAACATTTTCGATTCAAATTTGAAAAAAAAATTGCGCGTGTTTTTTGCTAAATGTTGATCGATGAAAATATCCCTCAAATATTGATAGACTTTTATACCTTTATTTATATTAATATTTTTTTAACATAAATCAATAGGCTACTATGGTAAAAGGCCTACTTAAATATAGGTGGAGTTTTATTTAAATTAGACCCCGACTCCACTTTGGGGTTTGGTTCTGCTCCATTAATTTTTGCCCAAATAATTATTAATTAATGCATCTTCTAATGGTTGACATGTAGACTAGTAAATATAAAAGATTGGAATTGTATTCTAGCTTATTTTTTATTTTTGGTGTATCCTTTATCTATATATATATAAAAGCAAAAGTAAAAGCACTACAAGAAGCCAAGTGGCAGCACAAGAATAAGCCACCTAGCAGTTTTAAGACAAAGCTTAATAATGTTGTAATAAAAGATTTGAATTAAAGGATTGAAAATTTTTAAATTTTAAAATATTAAGCTTTTAGAAAAAAAAAAATTTTAAAAAAAGTAAAGATAAGAAAGAATAACAAATTAATATTCTTTTAACAAATCAATAACAATAAATAAACAATAATAATAGCAGCAACAGTACATACGTAGTAGTTGTGGTAACA
Source organism: Capsicum rhomboideum (assembly GCA_031232105.1). Classification (NCBI taxonomy): domain Eukaryota; kingdom Viridiplantae; phylum Streptophyta; class Magnoliopsida; order Solanales; family Solanaceae; genus Capsicum; species Capsicum rhomboideum. The sequence continues at coordinate 121,834,380 of CP124712.1, read as the reverse complement.
ATAATAATAATAATAATTAAACAATAGTAGTAGTACATGCGTAATATTATTAGTAGGAGGTGGTAGTAGTAGTAGTAATAATAATAATAATAATAATAATAATAATAATAATAATAATAATAATAATAATAATAATAATAATAATAATAATAATAATAATAATAATAATAAATAATAATTAAATAAATAAAAATAATAATAAATAAATAAACAATAGTAATAGTAATAGTACATACGTAGTAGTAATAGTAGTGGTGGTAGTAGTAGTAGTAATAATAATAATAATAATAATAATAATAATAATAATATAATATTATAATAATAATAATAATATAATATTATAATAATAATAATAATATTTATTATTGATTTAAATATTTATCTAAATTTAAATATATAGATTATTAGATAAATATACATTATATTTGAAAAAGTAAGGATAAGAAAGAATAACAAACTAATCTTCTTTTTACAAACTAATATGATATTTGAATTTGAATTTAAATGAAATTTGAATTGGGATGAAGTTTTAGCTTCTTAGCCTCTCTTATAAGGTTAATAATAATATTGTAATAAAAATTTTGAAATAAAAAAGTAGTAATGATAGTAATAATGATAATAAATAAAAAAATATAAAGATAGTAATAGTAGTAATCTATATTTAAGCTAAGAATTTTTTAAAATAATCGATAATGTATTTTCAAATTCATATTAGAAATATTTGAATTTGAAAATACATTATCTATTATTTAAAAAAATTCTTAGCTTAAAAATAGAAATTCATGATTGAAGAGTTCTAAATAGACTTTTACTCTCTCATAAACTTTTCTCTTTTAAAATTTAAATATTTTAAATTATATCTGAATATAAATTATTTAACTATTAAATAAAAATAAAATAATAATAATAATAATAAATAATAGTAATAGTAGTAGTACGTAGTATGTGTAGTTATAGTAGTAATAGAAGTAATAATAATTAAAAAATAAATAATAATAGTGGCAGTACGTAATAGTGTAATAGCAGTAGTAATAGTGGTAGTAGTAACAATAATAATAATAATTTTAAAAATAATAGTGATATTAGTAATAGTTGTATAATAATAATAATAATAATAATAATAATAATAATCTCATTGATTCAGACCCCTATTCTATCAAAATTTTAACATAAAATTAGGAAAGTAGTTCTCTTGGTAGTTATCTATAATCAATCATGAATTAGGATTTTTTGTGTGTGTGGGTTTTGTGATCAAATTTAAAATTTAAGTTAAAAATCTTCAAAATAGAAATCTACATAGACTTATTATTTTTCAAAGTTATAATATATATTTAAATACATTTAATTAAATATTAAATAAAAATATTATAATAATAATAAATTAATAATAAACAGTACAATAGTAGTACGAAATAGTAATAGTAGTATTAGTAACAAGAAAAAGGTCTTGCCATAGAAGATATATTATATTTGAAAAAAATTAAGGATAAGGAAGAATAACAAATTAATCTTCTTAACAAATTAATATGATATTTGAATTTGAATTTGAATTGGAATGGAGTTCTAACTTCTTAGCCACTCTTATATATACTTAGCTTATTCATGAATTTATTCACTGTATTCTTTATGCTCTTTTTAATATTATTTTTTTATATATGCAGGAAGGATATGACGTCTTCATCTTTCTCCGTTAATATTCAAGGTCTGCAAAGTAAATCACTTTTCTTTCTTACTCCTTTTCTATAGCAACTGTATGGTCGTTCTTTGTCTTTTATGGTAGTTAAATATTTATTTCTTTAAATTACTTTTTTAGTGTTATTGTGGTTATTTTTTTAATTAAAGGAGTTATTTTTAAATTTTTGTAACTGAAGTTATCTTTTATAATTTTTTGTAACTGAAGTTATCTTTTACTTGAAAAAGACATGCAAAAGAATCCTGCGAGATTAGATACTAATAACCCGTCTATGCCATTCAACATCAAAAAATTTTAACGAAAAATCTTTTGAATTTGAAGAGAAGACATATAAAATGATGCTCAAGTCATGTGGGAGGATATGTGGAGAAGATCTCCAAGAAAAGGTGAGATTTCATATAAGCTCTTAAAAATAAAAAACAAGAGCAATTAGAATTTTTGATATTTGCCCCAAGATTTTTTACTGTCAAGGGATTATCTTTAGTTATTATTGATGTCTTTGCTGTTGAAATCAATGAGGGTCAGGTTAATTAATTAATCTCTTCTTTCATTTTCTCAAAATGTATTGGTATAATCCTAATTAATACTACGTATATATTATACTTTATTATTAAGTGTTGACATTAATAAATGACATTATTTTATGATTACAGATCAATGTGCTTAGATCTGCAAAAGAGGTGAGGGTTGTGGAGAAAAATCAAGAACTTACATATTGTCGGTCAATAACTTCCGAGCATGATAAGTTCACGTGTCAACGTTCACTTGCTAATTGAAAATTGAAATATTGTATCTATTGATAAATGAAGAATCATAAATAATATTTATTGCATGTGCCGTTTTGCTAATCAAAAGATAAAAAAATTATCCTTCTCTTGAAGTTTAAGGGTTATTTTATCGAGTTTCTTCAATATGATTTTCTCAAACGCATATCCCTAACCAAATTTATATAAATAAAGATAATCACGTAATTGTAAAAAAAAAATTATTTCATATTTTTCTTTATTATATTGTTCACAATTTAAACATGTTAGATTGTTAGTATTAATTTTTTGATTTTTAAATTTTTACTCTACGTTCATATTTATTTAGTTTAAAATTTATGAACAGTAATGTGTATTATCTAATTACTTCATTATATTCTCAAGATTCATTATTTTCAAACTAAAACAAAGACGAACTAAAAATAACAAAGATATATTAGATTTGACATTGTTTCTATTATCTATAATATAAAATGCTAGATGAATAAAAACTATATAAAATATTAGAGTAGAAAAAATCAATATATATATATATAAAGGAGAGTCATAGACAAGGTGATGTGGCACCTCTCTATGGCCTCCATTTATATTTGTCTTTTTTTCCTAATTTTTTTTCTATTAATGTGTTATATTAAAAAAGTTTAAAAACCAGTTTTAAATTCAATTTTCTTAATTATACCTCCCTCATTTATTCTTTTTCCTATATGTTATTTCATTTTTTGGAACCCAAAAGGCTATCATTCATTTTCTAAATAACTCCACTTAAGTGAATATTACTCTACAAAATAATGACTTTTTATCTTCCTTATCTCTATATAATATTTCCTGAGCTTCCTTTTTCCTTTTTAACTATCACAAATTTTTGCTACTGCTCATTAGTCGATTCCTTTTTTGTTTTGTTTCTATTGAATAGAGAAAAAATTAGGAAAAAATGTCAAATCAATCAATCAATATATATATATATATATATATATATATATATATATAAAGGAGAGTTATAAAAATGGTGACGTGGCATGCTATGAGACCTAGAATCCTATTTATCTTTTTTGTGGTTTTTTGGGAATTTTTCCTAATTTTAAAAGATTGAAAATTTCTTTTTTTCCTTTCTCTATAATTAATGTGATTAATTTGTATTAAATTGATTGGTAAATAAAAACTAAGAACTTTCCTCTCCCACGTTTGTCACTAACTCCCCTTTTCTCCTTCTTCTATAATTAATATGATTAAATTGTAGTAGTAAATTTGTTAGTAAAGGTAAAGAACTTTTACTCTCCCCCACGACTAATAACTAATTGCTATCATTTTCTTCTTTGTTATTTAAAGAGTTCATATATTACCATGTCCATATGTATTCCATTGAATTCTTTGCAACTTATAGAGTGGAAAGGTTACAGAGAAGAGTATACACAAAGCATTATAAAATGATGGCAAGGTGAGTTCACCCATTATGTTTTTGTTATGATTTCTTATTTATTCATTTTTTTGAAGGGTACAAGAAATGAGATGCTTGAATCTGCCATATTAAAATTTTAAATTACTTAACATTTTTTATGTTGTTTTTACGTTCATATAGATTTCATCACCACAAAGTATATTCAGGTAAATCTTTTTATGATATCCCCTATTTCTCAGTTTTTTAACCACATCATCTTTTTGTTATTTATTTTCTTTAAAATGTCCTTCACTTCTTCTGACCATGTAGGTGAACAATAGGAAGGATGAATAGGAGCAACAGTATAGGCTGAAGTTTGCCTACACTAACACCTTCTATTATAATCATATACTATAAAAGGTTGAAATTGGTGGATTAGCCTAATTTCATTCATTACTATTTGCCTCTTCACCTTTTTCTATAATTATTTATTTTCTTTATCTCAATTTGTGTATATGAATTTTAGTTTCCTGTTTTGATGTGTTACTTTATTCAAGTTCATATATGCTAATTTAATAGCTCATATATATTTAATCAGAATAAGTATTTCTCAACAATTCTTTCCGTTAAAGATCTTATGTAGGATATAATAGACTCAAGAAGAGATGGTTGTATAATGAAATTATATTTAATTATTAAAAAGTTAATTTTTCTTACAAAAAAGTATGATGTTAATATTATTGGGCATCCTTTCTCAAAATATTGTACATTTTTCTCTCATTCTTTTCATTTATTTATTTAAAAAAATATCTAAAGTCAACATTAAACATTACAGTAGTTATATAGTCCAAAAGTCACTTGTATTATGAAATGTTAATTTCATCTCTGTAAAAGGAGAAAAATGAACGTTGTAATTGATGATAACTCTCTATCGTCCACATATGTCATTTCTTCTCTTTATATAAGCAATTATATGGATGGAGAAAATTTTGAAATGCTAGAAAAAGAATTCAAAAATAGGTTTTAAAGTATCTAAATAAACAATTATGGGAAATTAAGGCAAAACGTTGGTCCATTGAGAGAGTTAAATATAGAATATATATTTCACATAATTAAGAGAGTTAAAGAATTAATTTTAACATAGCATATAAAAGAAAAAAATCTGAAAAAAGACAAAAAAAAAAAAAGATAAATAAAATTATTGGTCAAAGAGAGGTGTCACACCATCTTTTCTATGTCTAGCTTTATAATATGAAGTATATAAAAGATTATAGTACCAAAAAATTCTAGGCAATAAAATTTGTACTCTAACATGGAGAAATTTTTAAAAGTTAGTAGTGGTACTTCTTATCAAAAATCATATCATGTTCTTTGTTCGATAGTCCTTTGGGCCTAACACACGCTCCAAAAATCAAATCAAGGTGAGAAAGATTGCCTAAGCCTTGATTAAATATCATATCATTCTCATCAACAAAATGCCTCCCATCTTCGTGTATATAGGAGTTTTAATTTTCTATTTTGATGTTTTTCTTTACTTTAGTTCATATATGCTAATTTAATAGCTCACATATACTTAATCAAAATAAGTATTCTCAATTCTTTCTGTTAAAAGATTTTATGTAGGACATACTAGACTCAAGAAGAGATGGTTGTATAATGAAATTATATTAAATTATTAAACATTGATATTTTCTCACAAAAAAGTATGATGTTAATAGTATTGGGCGTCTTTTTCAAAGCATTATACATTTTTCTCTTTCTATTTATTTAGTTGTTTTTAAAAAAATTCAAAGTCAACATTAAACATTACAACCGTTATATAATTCAAAAATCACTTGTATTACGAAATGTTAATTTCATCCCCGTAAGAGATGAAAAATGAACCTTGTAATAGATGATAATTCTCTTTTGTCCACATATGTCATTTCTTCTCTTTATACTTGTGTTTTCATTTTTTGTTGGATGTTATTACCTATTACTGTTTGAAACGTGTTAAATGATAATATCCTCGATTATAAATTGTTGTAAGATTTTTAATATGAATGTTTTGGCGACAAGTAGTGAATATTTTAAATATAAATATTTCACTCTGTTATAAAATGAAAGCTAATAAGTAATTATAATATGAAAAAAGTTAAGTACATAAGAAATGTAGAGAGAAGATATAGCTTTTTTATATTTCTTTCATGATAGTTTTCAAGTTTTGTATACAATGTAATCTTCAATATCACTATTTATAGGATGATAGTGAGGAATACATGAATGAGGTGTACAAGTTATTCCATATAATGAAAATGAAAGTAAGAGTAGCCATAATTTATTTTTAGAATAGTAGACATCCACACTAATAGTTTCATAACATAATCACCTAATGTTTTCCATCTAATCATAATTTTGTGTTATTAATGAGGTGTTATTATCTTTTTATTAATCAAGGTTGAATTATTTTAAACATCTTTTAATTTTTATAAAAATATATTATTGTATTGTAAATTTAATAAGCTCTTTTAAGAACGTGCAAAGCGCGTTCAAGTTCCCTAGTATACACGAAAAGGGAGATAATCAAATACATAAGTTACAATTTTACTTTACATGAATTCAATTTCACAACTTTGAATAGAATATAACATTATTTGTATAATAGGTGAAATACTTTATGAGGTACAAATACAAATTCAAATATCATCATAAAAAGTGATGTATAAGAAAAAAGAATAAAATACTATAATAGTTCATGAGAAAGTGACATTTCAAAAGTCAAAAAAGTACGAGAGAGGAATTGCTAGACTATATAAGAAAGGATGTCCTTCTCCTCCTCCGCGGGGTGGGGGTGGGGTGGGGGGTGGGTGGGAGGATTTGAATTAATTTTAAGAATATAATGAAGTAATTAGATAATACCCGTTTATAAACTTTAAACGGAAGAAATGAAGGAACAATAGAATAAAAATTTAAATTATTTTTGACAATTTGAAATCTTTAAATTGTAAACAATATAATAAAGAAAAATATGAAACGTAAAATCTTTTTTACAATTACATATTATTTTTACTCATATAAGATTTGGTTAGAGGTGGGGGAAGGAGGGTGTGGGGAGGTGGGGGTGGAGTTGGATATTAACAATCTAATATCTTTAAATTGTAAATAATATAAAAAAAATATGAAACATAATTTTTTTTTACAATTACATAATTGTTTTTAGTATAGATTTGATTAAAGATGGGGGAGGGGGATTTGGGAGGGGGGAGAGGGGGTGGAGGGGTGTGTGTGTGTTGGGGGGGGGAGATGGAGGTGGGGGTAGGGGTAGGGGTATAATTTATTTTTTTCGTATTTCATTGAGCAATAATATGATAGTTGAATATTTTTAAGGTAATATGATTTAACATGCTTGAAGGAGACATTCCAATATGAAACGATTAAAAATAATATTTCAACATCATTCGCGCATCGCGCGGGTACGTATACTAGTTAATGATAATGTCAAAGATATGAAATCAAAAAAATTTCATTATTATTACAAATGTTAACGTTAAAAAAATATGGAGATATTTAATTAACTATGAAGAGAAAGAAAAGAACTCCGCCCTCACGGAGTTTCCCACCAAAAAGTTTGGTACCAATACTTATCCTTGTCAAAGGTAAACAATCATTATCCTAATTTAAGGAGGAGCAAATTTACTTTGCCATGTGATAAAGTAGAGCAAATTTACTTCGCTTCCGAAAGATCAGATTGACCTATCTGAGTGTGATCAAGCTCATTATTAAATTTGAATCAATTATCAGCTCTTTCATTCAATTTTCTTGCATGATTTTTAGTGTTTCCATTTTCCATTTTTCATTCGATTCACGATTCACGATTTGAAGAAATCAACATATTAATTTGATCCATACCAAAGACGCGACCTCCTTTTTCTCGCCGGCAGCTCTCCGGCAACTCGCCGGCAGCACTCTCTCCTTCTCTCTCTCTCTCCCTCTCGCCGGCAGCTCGTCGGCGATTTCAATTTCACCGGCGAAATCCCCTTCCGGTCAGTTTCCGGTGAAATAAGTGTTGACCAGCGAGCTCAACCCCCCGATTTGCTCCGATTTTGCTCTGATTTGCTCCGATCTAACGCCGAAAGGGGTTTTTCCGAGCCTATCCTTGCGGATCTGATCGGTAGGGCCCAGATCTGACTGGAAATTCAGTCGCCGACGTCTTTTCCGGCGGGCAGATTTTTCCTTTTCCTGCTTCTCTCTTCTCTCTTTTCTTCTTTTTTCTTTGTAACCCCTTTCAGGTACAACAAGCCACGCACATCATCGAAGGCAGCTCGGGCCATACATTCCGCCGGCGACCAACTTTAGGGGCGGAACCGGCAGCGGATTGAGGTTCACTCCACACTCTCGCCGGGCCAGGTGCACTCGTTGCATAATCGTATTTCTTTCATATCTCTGTGCATCCCTCTCTTAGTTTCTTTGTCTTGTGGACTCCCTGTTTTTCTCGGGTAGTTAGTTCTTGTTACTGACTGTTGTTGAATAAACTTGTGCATTAGTAATTTGGTTTAGTGTCGTTGGCTGTTTGGCATACGCTGTGGAATCGTGTTTTTTACTTGTATTTGGTACCTTTTATTTATTATTTTTATTTTTTGCACGTGGCGTCTTTAGCCTACTTGCCCTCCTTCTTTTCGGATTGAGTAGTGGCTGTGGTGGTCGATGGTAGACTAGGGTCATGTCATAGGTCGGGGTCCGGGTTGGGGTCGAGTTTAGGGCCTGGGTCTACAGTGAGGGTGGGTTCAGGGTCTGGCCTAGGGTTGAGTTCAGGGGCGGGGGGTACTAGGGGTAAGTGGGATAAGGGAACCTCTAAGTTGAGAGTTGGTTCTTGGAACATAGGGACTCTTCAAGGGAAGTCCATAGAGCTCGTGAAAATTCTTAGAAAAAAGAGGATTAGTATAGCGTGTGTCCAGGAGACTAAATGGGTAGGTTCTAAGGCGAGGGACGTGGACGGGTATAAGTTGTGGTACTCCGGTAGCGTGAGGCATAGAAATGGGGTAGGTATCTTAGTAGATGATGAGCTTAGGGGGCAGGTGGTGGAGGTTAAGCGGGTCAATGATAGGTTGATGTCGATTAAGTTAGTCATTAGAGGGTTTACGTGGAACATTATTAGTGCTTACGCGCCGCAAGCGGACTTGGATGAGGAGGAGAAGAAGATCTTTTGGGAGGTGTTGGAAGAGGTGGTGAGAGACATTTCGAGCACGGAGAAGCTGTTAGTAGGAGGGGACTTCAATGGGCATATTGGGTCTTTATCGAGAGGTTATGATGAGGTGCATGGAGGTTTTGGTTTCGGGGAAAGGAATGAAGGAGGAACTACACTTTTGGAGTTTGCTAGGGCCTTTGGGTTGTGGGTGGTGAATTCGAGCTTCCCAAAAAAGGAAGAGCACCTTATTACCTTTCGTACTTCGGTGGCCAAGACTCAGATAGACTTTTTGCTCCTTAGGAAGGGGGATAGAGCGGTATGTAAAGACTGTAAAGTCATACCTAGTGAGAACCTTTCAGCCCAGCATAAGTTGTTGGTGATGGATTTGGAAATCAAGAAAGGCAGAAAAAAAAGGGGCGTGGAGGATCGGCCCAGGATTAAGTGGGGTAGCTTGACTTTGACAAGTGCTTTGAAAATAGGGGAGAAGCTAACGAATATGGGAGCGTGGGAGAGTAGAGGAGATGTGGATAGTATGTGGGAGACGACTGCCAGTTGTATCAGGGAGAGCGCTAGAGAGGTATTGGGTGTTTCGAGAGGCCAATCTGGCAAACACCGGGGGAGCTGGTGGTGGAACGTAGAAGTGAAAAGGAAGGTGGAGACTAAGAAGGTGGCCTATGCTAAGTTGGTTGAGAGCAAAGATGACGAGGAGAGGCGGACGAGTAGGGAGGAGTATAAGGTAGCCAGAAAAGAGGCTAAGTTAGCGGTTACGGCGGCTAAGACAGCAGCTTTTGAGAGTTTATATGCTACCTTAGAGGAGAAAGGAGGGGATAAGAAGTTGTATAGGTTGGCCAAGGCTAGGGAGCGGAGGGCCCGCGATCTTGACCAAGTGAGATGCATCAAGGAAGAGGATGGCGAAGTGTTGATGGAGGATGCCTGCATTAGGAGGAGGTGGCAGTCCTATTTTCATAGACTTTTGAATGACGATTGGGACAAAAGTCTCGTGTTGGGAGACTTGGAACACTCAGAGAGGCGTCGCGACTACGGCTATTGTAGGCGTATCAAGGTGGAAGAGGTCAAGGGTGCTATTTGTAGGATGCGTAGGGGTAGGGCGACTGGGCCCGACGAGATTCCGGTGGATTTTTGGAAGTACACTGACTGGCCAGGTATAGAGTGGCTGACAAGGTTGTTTAACATCATTTTTGGGGCAGCGAAGATGCCCGAATCTTGGAGATGGAGCACGATGATTCCAATATATAAGAACAAGGGGGACATTCAGAGTTGCAACAACTATAGGGGTATCAAGTTGTTGAGCCATACTATGAAGGTTTGGGAGAGAGTGGTAGAATGGAGACTGAGGAGGGTAGTGACTATCTCAGAGAATCAGTTTGGTTTCATGCCAGGTCGCTCGACTACTGAGGCCATTCACCTGGTAAGGAGATTAGTCGAGCAGTTTAGGGAGAGGAAGAAGGATTTGCATATGGTGTCCATTGATCTTGAGAAGGCATATGACAAAGTCCCTAGGGAGATTCTGTGGAGGTGTTTGGAGGCTAAAGGTGTGCCCGTGGCGTACACTAGGTCGATCCAGGACATGTACGACGGGGCGAAGACAAGGGTGAGGACTGTAGGAGGGGATACAGAGCACTTTCCCGTGTTGACAGGGTTGCACCAGGGATCGACTCTCAGTCCGTTCTTATTTGCCTTGGTGATGGATGTTTTGACGTGGCGTATACAAGGGGAGGTGCCTTGGTGTATGCTGTTTGCTGAAGATGTGGTACTGCTTGACGAGACCCGGGGAGGAGTGAATGATAAGTTGGAGGTTTGGATACAGACCCTTGAGTCTAAAGGGTTTAGGTTGAGCAGGACTAAGACGGAGTACCTGGAGTGTAAGTTTAGCGATGCGAGGCATGAAGCTGATACGGTAGTGAAGCTGGACTCCCAGTCCATTCAGAAGAGGGAGAGTTTCAAGTATCTGGGGTCTATGATTCAGGAGAACGGTGAGATTGACGAGGATGTCGCGCAGCGTATTGGCGCAGAGTGGAGGAAATGGAGACTCGCTTCGGGAGTTTTGTGCGATAAGAAGGTGCCCCTGAAGCTTAAAGGTAAGTTTTACAGAGTGGCCGTCCGCCCGGCCATGTTATATGGAGCCGAGTGTTGGCCAATTAAGAACTCCCACACCCAAAAGTTGGAGGTAGCGGAGATGAGGATGTTGCGAGGGATGTGTGGACTTACCAGGAGTGATAGAGTTAGAAATGAGATTATTCAAGAGAAGTTGGGAGTGGCGTCGGTGGTAGATAAGATGCGGGAAATGAGGTTGCGATGGTTCGGACATGTGAACAGGAGGTGCACGGACGCCCCGGTACGGAGGTGTGAGAGGCTGGCTGAGGATGGTTTTAGGCGGGGTAGAGGTAGGCCGAAGAAATATTAGACGGAGGTGATTAGACACGACATGGAGCAATTACAGCTTACAGAGGACATGACCCTTGATAGGAAGGTGTGGAGGACGCGGATTAGGGTAGAGGGGTAGTGGGTAGGAAGGTGTTCGTTCTTAGCAGGGAAGCGTGTCTGCTTGTATCTTTGACTGTTGTTTCTTAGGCAGAGTCTTGTTCACGCTGTTTTGGTGTTATTTGTGATCTTGAATAATTAGTCTATAGTGTTGATCTGTGAGTTCCTTGCTTCGTCGAGTTGCTAGCGATTTGTGACCCCTTTTGCTGTTGGTTTTCATGATTTGTGTTGATGATTTTTACAATCTTAGGATTTGTATGATTCTTATGATTTTTATAATTGCTTTATGTTTTCTATGATTTTTGATTTATGATTTGGTATTGTTATCGGTTCTGAGTCGGGGGTCTATCAAAAACAGCCTCTCTACCTCATCTGAGGTAGTGGTATGGACTGCATACACTTTACCCCCCCGGACCCCACCTGATGGGAATACACTGGGTATGATGATGATGATGATGTGATAAAGTAGAGAGCTGCTAGATTTGTTCTATTATTATGTGTTTGGATATTTTGCTAACTATTTATTCGCATTAAACTTGATTTAACTGTAGTTCTTTATGTAATGCCAATAAAAACTTACTCAATATTTATTCATTCTAGAATCATTGGATGAGTGTTTATTTACTTAGTGTTTGATTTTTTTTCTTTAAGTTGGTTTTCATTATTTAATATTCTGTTACTATTTGTTTTTTCTTTCCTATACACTTAATTTAATTGATTATTTCTGTTACTATTATTTTTTCTTGTACCAAGATCTATTAGGAACGGTTTCTCTATCTTGACGTAGATGTAAGGTTTGTGTACACTCTACCCTCTCCAAATTTCACCGTATGGAAATATATTGGATAAAATGTTGTTATTGTTGTTCTATTGTTCAATATGTGTTTATATACACATTCTTTATTTATTATTTTAGTAAAGTATAAAATATTAATTTTTCTTATTCTTTTGAAGTATGATGGATAACTTTGAGAAAGGGGTGAATGATATTGTACCAGAAGTTATAGAAAATAAACATCAAGGTTATTTTGATCTTGAGCCTAATGTTGGGCTTGAATTTGATAGTGATGAGACGCAATCAATTTTTATAACGAGTATATCAGAAGAATTGAATTTAGTACTCATAAAGAATATGTGAACACGAATAAAAAATTAGATTATGTAAAGTCAAGAAAAAATACTTACTTGCTTCAGGGAAGAATTTCGTGTGACTGATAAACGAAGAACACAAGTTAAAAATAGTTGGAGAGAAACTCGAATAAGATGTCAAGCTCATGTTGTTACACGTCAACCATGCAGAAAGTATCATGTCACTAAGGTTGATGTAGAACATAATCATCAGCTTGTCCGATAAAAGTTATTAAATCGAAAAGAACAAAAACTTCACACCAAGTGCAAAGAAAGAGAAAGAAAATTAATAAGGGGGTGAAGTAGATCCACTACATTAAATTCAGATGAAGGGGCACAAGTGATAAATACTTTTAGCCGATGGGACATAATTAGAGTTAATATGAAAGGGAACGTTTGAGTGTAAATATTTTAGTTTTTTAATCTATTTAGTGTACTTTTTCATTTAATTTTCATGTGTAATCAATAGCAAATTACACCTTTTTTCTTTTTCTTTTCTATGGTACTCAATAAAGCCCGTTTAATGTATAAAATTGTTGGGATGGTTATTAGCTATGTGTCTTGTGGATACTTTAAATCTATTTTTTTTTTTATTTAGATTTTATTATATTGTTAAATTCGTTATTATATAACGATGCACAATTTTATTTTATATAATGATTGATTTGGCATGATTACATCGTTACTTTTTTCTTTTCATTTTTTTTATCTTTAATTATTATTTAATAATCATATTTCATTATTTTACCTTGTCTTTTTTATAATAACTCTACCCGTATCGTACCTATTTTTTTTTAAAATAATATTACAAATTTATTCTTTTGATTATTGATATGTGGCTTAATATAACGATAGATAACATAAAAATTAAATTTATCCAAATGTTATATTTGCCAAAATAATATAGTATAATACAATATACTAATATATTATGAAACGACATGTAACAATCATCCAAACAAGTAATACGATATTGATAAGCATTGAATATTACTAATTTTAAAAAATAAAATTACTTTTATATAAATAGTTAATAGCTTTGGTAAGAAAATACTTCTTACCATTTTATCTATTGAAATGTCTGTTTATGTTCATTTACATGAAAAATAAAACCATGTAATAAAATGAAAGAAATTGTCACGATTCAAAACGCTAAATCACGATGGCACTTACTCAACTTCATAGGCAAACAGATAAGAATTGGGCTATCTAAATAAACAAGAAAATAATGCGGAAGCGAAATTGCTAAGATTAAAAATAAGAAATTAAGAATAAGTAAAATTTGAGAATAAATTTTCAAATTCTGAAATCAAGTGCTGATTGATAAGAACCCTAATTGATCTTAGCATTCAAAATTAGCGGATTATGACAAATTTACGATACTAATAGAGTCAATTCAAGATCTTAGACCAAAAGTGACTTAGACCCCTATTTCGAAGAAATTAAAGATGACAATTAGTATAAGACTAATCACCTTCTTTAATTATAACTTTAATAGAAATTAAAGATATCAAGTTAAGAATTAATCTTACCTCCTAAAGAATCGTTCTTATAGGGTTGTAAGATAAATCCATTGTCACCACACACAGAGGTGTAAAGAAGAAGAACCTCTCAAATAATAATCATGGTTTTTTAAAAATAACAAAATAAATCTTTATATATAGGAAAAACCTATCCCAAATAGCATGAGATTTGAATTCTACTTTTATGAAAACAATAAGTTAAAAAAACTCAATCAGAAATCTTAGAAAAGCAAGTAAAGATAATGCCAAAATTCTTCCTAAGTAACTTAACCAAAAATAAGGAAAGAAGTGTTTGTTTTGCTCCAAAAAATGCACGTTTAAAGTAACACAATTTTGGTGTGAGATTTCAGCCATTATGTGCATGAATTGTACTCAATTATGGGCTGAATTTTCAGCTCTTTTGGGCACTATGGGTGAGAAATTCAGCTCTTTGTCAAAAATTTCAGCTCTTCTTTTGCGCCATTTCTTATGTAGGCCCCTTCTCTTGGGTGTTGATTCAATTTTTCCCTTTTTGTACTTAAATTTAGATCATGAAATATGTGTAGCACTTAATCAATCCTATAAAATTGGCACAATGTAACAACATAGAATTCAAATTGGCAAAGTTTAGCCAAATCTCCTAAACTTGACATCAAATAGCCAAATTAACCTTTTTGGTCAATTTTCAATAGCCAAAAACTATTTTCTCACCCTTCTATGAAAATAATTATTAAATATTTTCCCTCTCTTACTTTAACATATTTTACTTTTTATTTTCTAAAATCACTTTTAACAGTAATCGTGCTTTGCTCTTCTTTTTCTTTTTCCCCATTTTCGTTCCCCCATTTTCTTCTTACAATCTCTCCATTAACCATGATTCACTTCATCTCAAACCCAAATCTTCCATTTCCTTTTAAGTATATCTTAGTTGTCTTAGTTTAACAAAAAACTAATCTGCTTTTAAGTTTTTCACACAAATCAAGGTCGTGATTTTTGCACAATTTGATAAAAGATTGGTGTTGTGTTACTGTTTTTGTTGTTAAAAGTAATGGGTAAGAAAAGTTATTGAAAAACAATTGATAATAGTGTGTATAGTGATTCTGATTTTGAAGATTGCCTTTTAAAACTTTCAATTTTATCACATGCAATAATCTGAACGAATACTTTATAATCAATATATGTATGGATGACGATTCCTTCAATTTCATAATTCACAAATCTATTGTTACAATCCCATTCTCCGCTATAGTGAATTCTAATAGGTAGAGAAGTCATCTTCTCCAAATAAATTGTAATGACCTCCAGGTCATTTTTTTATTTTTCGTACATTCTCGGAGTTTCGAGCCTTTCCATAGTGGCCACAGGTCATTTATGACTTGCCAAAATTGTCGGTTCGGTTATCGGACAGTTCGTTTGGGTTTTAAGCTCATTTCCCTATTTTGGAGCTTTCGTTGTTAAGAAATTGGTCTCGGACCAAAACTCCTAATAAATAGCCTCGGATGAGAATTTCGACAGCGCCATTAGCTTTGGGACATTGATTTTAGGCTATGGGGACCCTTGGTTTAGGTCCCGAGGCTTCCGAACTCGTTTTGAATTATTGGGTAGATTTGGTGAAAATGAAACTATGGGTGTAGGGCCCACTTTTTATCGAAATAATCTCGGATGAAAGTTTGATGGTTTCGTTGAGTCCATAATGTCGAATTTGGTGTGGTAGCATAGTTCATTTGCTCACATGGGGTTCCGAATGAATCCCGAAGACTCGGTCAGAGTCCATTTGGACTTGGTAAAAATATGGTGTCTGGTACCTGGTGTGACCGCTAAAGCGGTCTAGGAGCTGCTTTAGCGACCTCGATCCGCTTACGCGGCCTTGGCTACTCAATTATGGGCCGCTTTAGCGGTCAAGGTCAGCTTAAGCGGGCGTCACTTTAGCGTCCAGAGTGCCGCTTTAGGGGCCACTTGCCTTTTTGCACCAGCCGCTTTAGCGGTTACTGCTGGGTCTTTATAAGTCACCTTTCTCACGAATTTTTAGCCATTTTCAAGTTTTTTCTCCTCCATATATGATCTTGTGAGCTTAAGGAACTTGTGGGAAGTGATCAATTGAAGCTGGGTTCGAGTTGGTAGTGTCTTAGTGATCCTTTTTCCATCGTTATTCCGTAAGTCTCCGCCCTATTTTCTTCCTTTGGTTCTTGATTTCCTCTTTCATTTTTCCTTAGCTTTTGGGGCTATTTTGAGCCCCAATTGAGACTCCATTCGTGTCAACTTTCGAGCATGCAGTCTTTGTCCTTCGAGTACCTCGTGACGGATTTAATTTTAGAATTCCACTTGCGGGCCCCACGGTCCCATTTTTTACCAGATTTTGGGTCCTGAGTTTTATATAGTAATATGGGTAACGTTTTACTCGTGTTAACGTGTAGTTTATGAATTTTATAGCACGACGATATTCCGAGATCGTGGAGCAAAAACGAGCAATTTGTGGACGATTCAGGATTGCGGTTCGGCAACGAGGTAGGCTTCGGTTTACTCTTCTCTATGAGGCTATTGTAATGTATTGATTGCATGCTAGGTGGGGGTTAAAAGATAGGATTAGGTCTAGTTGTATCAATATTTGGCCTGTTTAGGGGATTTAGTATAGAATTGTAAACTGTGCCTTAGCCTAGAATATCCACCATAGCTTTAGCATATTGTTAAGCCTGATTAGTCATGTATTCGACCTTAGGTTGCCACTGATAATCCTTAGTGTAGGGGTTGTAGTAGTACTTATCCTTTTTTATGTTATTCCTTGGCTAGGTTCACCTGGTAGAATGATATTTCCTGTTGGTCTAGCCTCTGACTTTCTACTTATACGTGTATACCCTTATTATTCGGTATATTATATTATTGGGCCCGAGGCCTTGGTTACAAGACCATGGACACCAGGTTAGTTATTTACGCTTTAAAGGAGTTGTGTCTTGGTTTATAGACGTTTCGGTGCTTGTATTTGCTTGTTTGGATACTGGTGATGGCATGCATTTATTATCCATATTCTCAAGCTTATTTTAGTCGGTTAAGGTCCCTTTTACTAGGATACATGCCCGTTTTCCCTTAGGCTATTATACCGGCTGCCTTTAGGACTAGACTTAGTTCTTTTAGTACCTCGGGACAGGATTGAGAAAACTTAGCTTAGATTCGGGTAGGCGTTTGCCTTAGGTTGAGTTTTCAAGGTTCGTTAGTAGGCCCCGCTGCCCTTTTTAAATAACATGCTTCGAGCGACTTTCCTTTAGGATTATACGGACTTATGACCATTTCCTTAGGCTATTACCTTGGGTCTGGGTTGACTTAGACTTGATAGCACACCTATTTAGCTTCATTACCTTCGGGGAGGACAATAACTAACCTTTGACCGCTCCTTGTTGATCTAGTAATTAAAACCCCCATGGACCTAGAAGACTTGACTGCCCGAGACTGGACTTTACTAAATAAATGGGTTGGTGATGGGCTTAGGACCCCTGGATTACCGCTAGTTATGCCACTGTTACGAGTTTCGATTCGAATCTGGCATCTGTTTATGGTTACGATTTGGGAGCCCTGGGGCTCGGTTATATATATTATCAGGCCTCTCATTATTACCCTATGGTTTTGGTTCAAGCCCGGCTATTGTTATCGTACGGTTATGGATCATCAGGCCTCTTGTTATTACCCTATGGTTTCGTTCGAACCCGAGTGTCATTATCATATAGTTATGAAGTATCTGGCCTCTTGTTATCAGCCATTGGTTTCGGTTTGATTTCGGTTCTTGTATTGCTATTGTTATGAATTTGGTTATGAAAGTTCTGCTTCGGGATCAGGCAGTGTATTTGGACATCCTGATTCCCCTATGGGCTTCTCCATCCGTAAGCCACAATGTCGGAGGAGGATGGTCGTCGTAGGTTCTGCCTTTGCAAGCTGTTAAGATGGAGGAGATGTATACATTTGTGTTGGATTTGGTACTGAGTTTATCTTGCATCATCTGGTTCTTTCATGATCTTCATTATCTCACATGCATCCCCTATCACTAGTATGAATGTTTGACACTTGTATCTATCAGTCTTATGGGGGGATACATAGGTATAGGTTTTATTTGTTGTAGCTGAGTAATTGATTGTACCTTCTCCGGGCTTATGGAGGCACCAGTTTAGGTTACTATTTGTCCAGACCAGCCGGTTACACTATTGTTTGGTTATTACTGTATAGCTCGTAGCAGGTTGGTTAGGGACTGTCACCGGAGGTTGTCGGTATACTTCTGATTCCTTCTCCCCTATTATGATGAGCTTTATGATTATTGTCATTTCTTTTAGAAACTCTGATTATGCTAGAGTTAGCTCCCCTAGTTGGTTATGATCCTCGAGATGTTAGGCCAGTTCTCCTTGGTTAGCACTTTCCGTTTAGCTATTCTTATGATACATATCCGGCTACCTTCATAATATTATCATTATATATATATATATACTCTTTCTTCATATTACTATTATGTATCTCTTGTATATCTCTTCCTTCATACCTCTATTGTATATCGTATATCCCTTTCTTCGTCATTCTATCATACATTGACTAGCTACTTTCTGGCATAGATCCGTCCCGGATTACTTGTAGGGTGTGATAGTGTATCCTTACTTTTCCTTTAGTATTATTATGTCTTATTCCTTAGATAGTTCTCTATAATGCTTATTCCTTCTTTACATGCTATTTTTACTTACATTGCCTTTGGAGCTCAGTCGGTTGATGCATACTGAGTACCTCGTGTTGGTACTCATACTACACTTCTGCACCCTGCATATCATAGTACGAGTTCTTGCCGCTGACGTGTGCATCGTGCGAAGCTGCCATGGAACGGAGATTTGCGGTGAGCTCCTGGCTTCTGGAGTTGTTCCTGCTCTCCCTATTTTACTGGACTGATCTTTACTTTGTACTTCAGAGATGGTTCTGTAATTATATATATTGTGTTCACCTTGTACTCGTGATTGATAGTGACTCTTGTACTAACCTCACCAGGTTTTGGAAAAAATGTTTACTTTCTTTTGATTTCCTCTTCATCTTATTAGTCTTGACTTCCGCTTTTCTTATTAGTCCGCTACTAGCTGTTCTGGACTAAGGGTTAGCTTACCTACTGGTGGGTTATAGTAGATGTCATCATGACCTGAGAAATTGGGTCGTGACATAAATTGACCCTGAATCAATAACAATTTTGATTAGATTTCTATCTTTCTTTTACTTTTCCTCTCAATTTTATGACTATTCGGAAGTTTGCAGTTGAATGAAACCAAGTAGGCGTTTGGCCATGAAAATTAAATTTTTTGGAGTTGGAATTGGAGTTATGTTTGGCCATGAAAATAAATTTGACTTTTTGTGAGAAAAGTAGAAGTGAAAAAAGTGAAAACAAGAAAAAGTTGTTCTCACTTTTCAGGAATTTTATTTCACTTTAGCGAAAAAAAATTCATGGCCAAACACCACCAAAATTCACTTTTTTCACTAAACTGAAATAAAATTCCAGAAAAAAGTGAAAAAAATTCATGGCCAAACGGGCCCTAATCTATACTATATTAAAAGTGTGAAGGTCCTTATAAATGTTATTTAAACTTTTTACCCTTTATTAAAAGTCTCCGCAATAGACAAAACTGTCTTTTACTATTTTTTAAAATTATTATTTAATTAAATAAATAAAAATTTTAATATTAGTAGGTTTTGTTTTTCCTTGTGTATGTGAAAAAGAAGTCCTAAACTAATTACCCTAATTAAAAAAAATTATCCCATAGAAACAACACAAACCTACCTAAACTAACCAATGGACGTTTTTTTTTCTCAAAGAAGATCACTATGCTCCTTCATAGAAAACTAATTGAAAGTTCATATTTTCAAATTTTGCTATTAGCTAGCAACGCAGGTAATTAATATAATTCGTTTTCCCTTATTCTTAAAGTTAACAAGTTTGGTCTAATTTATTATACTACTATTTTTTCTTGGCATGTATAATGTGGTTATATATGTTTAATATAATCCATTTTTCCTTATTTTCTTGTGTTTTATTTGCAAAGAAAAACTACACTGATCACAAATTAATTAATTCTCTATATCTCAGTTGTCTTTTGATTTTTGTCTCGATAGTTACGGATCAAAGATTTTATCTCGACGAAAAATCAAAGGTTTATCTCTTAGTGCCCGTTTGGATGGGCTTTTGGCCATAAGTTAGAAATCCTAACTTATGGCTTTTGGCTTATTTTTTAGCATTTTAAGTCAAAAGTCATAAGTTAGGAATCCTATGTTATGACTTTTGGCTTATTTTAAGTATTTTAGCCAAACGCTTCAAAAATGTTTAAAAGCTATTTTTAGCTTAAAAGCATTTAAAATAAGCCAATCCAAATGGGCCCTTATTCTTTTTTCAACTACTTTTTACGAAAATTATTTAGTGTAGGAATAAGCGAGGAATAAAAACTCTCAGGTTGTTGCTTTATTGTGTATATGTACGTTGTCAATATTTGAAAACTTTTCGTGGTGTTATGTGTGAATGTTATTCTCATACGATATTTTCTTTTTATTTCTCTTTAAATGTATTTGTGATGGATAAATTATTTCTACCTTTTAATACGTTATGTAGTTCGATTTTCCTTTACCTTATTGTTTAGAGTGTGTTTTCACGTATCGGTACCTCCAAGTGATCTCATGTAGTGCTTCTGCCACAAGGCGGGCTTTCAGATTTTCAAGGAGACTAAAGAGGTTAGTTTGACACTTAGACGTTAGCTAAGGTCACGCCGAACTTTGTGTAACTCTAATCAAATTCACTTTATATTATTAATTTATTATCTAATCTGTTGAAGAAGGTTATGCAATATGTAAAAAAAAAAAAAAATCTTCTCAGCTATGGTATTAATATTATTATTTATATATATATATTTATATATATATATATATATATATATATATATATATATATATATATTCGGTGTATAATTCTATAGACTAATATTATCTATAATCATACATTGGCTATTCTGTAGTTCTCTTATAATTTTTTTAATTTTTAACTGAATATTTGCTCTTTTATATATTGAACTTTGTTAACATTACTCTTAAGTTAAAATTTTAGTATGTAGGGCAAGGAAAGGAAAAAGATCCAATTATATTGTTCACTTTAACCATTAGAATATCCAAGTTTTGGCCCATGCTTTGATAATCGAGTTTCAGTGTGGATTTCGGGCACCGAATTTCGAATATTTATAATATTCAAGTTAATAATATTGACATGGCACACGTGCAACGCACGTAGATTAAATTAGTTATAGGAAAAGTGGAAAGCAATTGAATTTAGGGTAAATACGTGTATATTTTTATCCCTTAAAAAGAGGCATAGCTTTTTATTAGTTGGCTAGTTAATGCCAATTAGTTTAGGTCTCCTTTTTGCCAGTTTTTATTTGGCTATTTTTTTGCCAATTATATTAGAGAGTGGTATATATGTGTCAATTTCTTACTAATCCATTCTTCACCATTGTTCTTGGGCTCATTTTTGAGCATTTTATTCCAAGATAAACATTTTTTTGATTTTCCATTGAAATCCGTCAACTTTAATGAATGTACGCCACCATGGATGTTATCATTTTCCTCTTCTTGAAAATAATTCATCCTCAAATTTGAATCACGCAAAAATCAAGAAGCCATGCATTAGTAAACAACATCCATTACTTGTAAGCAACAACGATAGAAACAAAACAAGATAGTGACCATGTGTCCACTTAACTCAATTAATTCTAGCATGTATAAATACACCCTTATAAAGCATGTGAACATCATCATCCCAATAAAAAATTCTCTTCCTTGTATGAGCACAACAAAATTCACTTATAGATGACGTAGGAAATGATATGTGCCTCTCCAATTTAATTCTATCAATAGAGTGCTCCAATGGGCTTGACAAAGACAACATAAGATCTCTTGAATGTGTATTAAATTCAACACTTTTATGATATAGTCAAGCATCCTCAATTACTCTTCTCACAAATTCTTTCTTCATAAAATGAGGGATCTTCATTTTGCAAGATTTGTTTGCTCAAGCTAAATTGTCTATGCACTTCACAAATAAATAGTTAATATTCGTCCACCTAAATCTCATAGTTGGGTTGAAATTTCTAACACTTACAATAAGGATTCTGCCATTGACGGGGAAGAAGAGAAAGGAACTAGGAAAGAGAATTGGGTTCATTATTAGAGTTGGGTTTAGTTTTTGAGCTAAAAAATAAAAATGTCTCCTTAGTTTTAATGTTTTAATGTGATATTGAGGATATTTAAGTAAAGAAAAAATGGAGAAGATGCTAACATACTACCTTCATGTAGTATGTTAACAACATACTACATACATGCAAAATACATGTTGCGATTAGAAGTTGATATAATTTTTTTTTTTAAAAAAAACATCTCGATATATTTAATTATCATAACAAACTATTTATGGTATCAGTTTATTTCCTTTTAATTATTAATTAACATTTTAATATCATGATAATAGAGTTGAGACAAAATTTCTCGTTTCAATTGAAGATTTGGCCCTCTTCTATAGTACTTTTAATTTATGCATAACTGAAAAATTATAGCATTTTATTTGTATATCAAAAAATAATTAATATACGCAGAAATGATCAAACAACAATAATGATCAAATCTAGTTCGGATTCATCAAAAACTGACTAATAATTAAGTATGATAAAATAAAAATAAATTAATATAAAAAATATCTACAAGGGTTTAAAATGATCAATAGAAAAAAAAAGGAAAAAATAAGAAAAAAATTCTTCTTTATATTATTTTAAAAATAATATTATAAAAATATTTCTCACGTCAACTAATGAAATCACTTTCCCCTACATTGTTTTTTAAGTTGAATGCATCCCGAAAGTTATATTATTTTATCGTATAGTGAAGGTACAATTAATTTACTCAAAATGGGTCAAACAACAATATTGATTAAATTTAATTCAAATTTACTGTTCAAACGTTTACCAAATAACAAATAAAAGTAAATTAACTACAAAAATATCCTTTAGCACTACTAATAAAAAAAGAGAGAGAGAAAGAAAAAGGATATACTGAAGATACAATTAATATATTCAAAAATGACCAATAAGGAATATTCATTAAATCTAATTTGAATTCACTGCTCAAAAGTTGACAAATAATTAAATTTAAAAATAAAAATAAAATTATATTAAATACAAAAAATATCCTTTAACAAGACTAATAAAAAAAGAAAATAGAATTTCTCTTCCTAAAATAATAGGAAAATAGAAAAAAAAATTACATACAAAATACTATTCAAGAGCCCTTCTTCTTATATTTCACAAATTTGATATAGCTTTTTCAAAAATAAATTTTGGTATATTTAACTACAATAACAAACTCCTTATTACGTCAATTATTGTTTCCTTGTAATAATCAATTAACATTTGAATATCATGATAAAAGAGTTGAAACAAAATTTCTCATGTCAACTAAAGAATTCACCTTCTTTTACAATGATTTTATATTCAGTATATCTGAAAAATTAATCAAACAATTGTGATGTTATTGGGCCTGGGTTGGTTCAGGCTCACCTGGATATTTTGATATATACAATAAAGGCCTATATGGCCTATTTCGCTAAAAAAAAAAAAAAAAAGATCAAACAACAACAATGATCAACTCTCATTCAGATTCATCAAAAATTAACTACGACAACAACAACATACCCAGTGTAATCCCACAAAATAGAGTCTGGGGAGGATAAAGTGTATACAGTCCATACCACTACCTTAGATGAAGTAGAGACCCCCGGCTCAGGACAAATAACAATGTAACAAACAAAAAACATAAAAACAAACAACAAAATGAGATAACACAACATTATATAATAAAAGAAACAACACACCCACAAAGTAATACTATAAACTATCTATCTGAAATCACAAACATCACCAAAACACCACGAACAAGAAACTACAAGACACATACAAAGCACTCCTCCCTACTAGTAAGGACGCACTCCTACCCACTAATCCTCTAACCTAATTTGTGTCTTCTACACCTTCCTATCAAGGATCATGTCCTCTGTAAGCTGTAATTGCTTCATGTCATGCCTAATCATCTCCCTCCAATATTTCTTCGGCCTACCTCTACCCTACCTGAAACCATCCATGGCCAACCTCTCACACCTCCATACTGGGACATCCGTGCACCTCCTCATCACATGCCCGAACCATCTCAGCCTCACTTTTAGCATCTTGTCTTCTACCGAAGACACTCCCCGCCTTCTCTCGAATAATCTCATTTATTACCCTATATCTCCTAGTAAATCCACACATCAATCTCAACATTCCCATCTCCGCCACCTTCAACTTTTGGACGTGGGAGTTCTCAAATTGCCAACACTCCGCTCAATATAACATAGTATGTCGGACTGCCACTCTGTAGAACTTACCTTTAAGCTTAGAAGACACCTTCTTATCACACAAGACTACCGAAGCGAGCCTCCATTTCAACCACCCTGCACCAATACAGTGCGTGACATCCTCGTCAATCTCTC
This sequence comes from Capsicum rhomboideum, assembly GCA_031232105.1. Taxonomy (NCBI): domain Eukaryota; kingdom Viridiplantae; phylum Streptophyta; class Magnoliopsida; order Solanales; family Solanaceae; genus Capsicum; species Capsicum rhomboideum. The sequence continues at coordinate 121,809,694 of CP124712.1, read as the reverse complement.
CATTCCCCTGAATCATAGACCCAAGATACTTGAAACTATCTCTCTTTCGAATGTTCTGAGAATCCAGCTTCACTACCACATCAGCCTCATGCGTCAAATCACTGAACTTACATTTCAAGTACTCCATCTTGGTCCTGCTCAACCTAAACCCTTTAGACTCTAGGGTCTGTCTCCAAACCTCCAACTTATCATTAACTCCTCCCCGGATCTCGTCAATTAGCACTACATCATGAACAAATAACATACACCAAGGCACCTCCCCTTGAATGTGCCGCGTCAATACATCCATCACCAAGGCGAATAAAAAGGGACTAAGAGTCGATCCCTGATGCAACCCTGTCAAAACAAGAAAGTGCTCCGAATCTCCTCCTACCGTCCTCACACGAGTCTTCGCTCCGTCGTACATGTCCTGAATTAACCTAGTGTACGCCACGGGCATACTTCTAGCCTCCAAGCACCTCCACAGAACCTTCCTGGAGACTTTGTCGTACGCCTTCTCAAAATTAAATATATAAAAAATAATAATATTAATATAAAAAATATTTACGACTTCAACACGATCAATAGCAAAAAAAAAAAGAAAAAAAAAAGAAAACATTCTCCTTTATATTATAGTAATATTAATAAAATAAACGGAAAAGGATCAAAACTACCCCTGAACTATTCGAAATAGAGCAAAAATACCCTCTGTTTGTTTTTTGGCTAAAAAATATCCCTCCGTTTATTTTTTGGCTAAAAAATGCCCCTAATTTTAACGGAATGCCAAAAAGGGCCAAAACTACCCCTGAACTATCCGAAATGGAGCAAAAATACCCCTCAATTTGTTTTTTGGCTTAAAAATACCCCTCACATTAATGGAGTATCACCAAGCACACCACGTGAAAAAAATTGTCACATGGTTAGTCCACATCAGTGTCCCATTTAATATCCAACCAACCCACTTAACCATATTCCAACTTAACAACCATTTAATATCCGTATCCGACCCATCTTAAAAAAACCCCGACCCGTCCTCATAAGTAAATGATAAAGATAGATCCCCTCTTCATTTCACTTGAACTCTCCAAAAAAAAAAAAATCGATGCAGACTAGGGATTCTGAGGAAAAAGAAAGCCCTTCGAAAAAAAATCAACCCATGTACTAAGAGCTTTCTTTTCCCTCAGAATCCCTAGTCTGCATCGATTTTTTTTTTGGAGAGTTCAAGTGAAATGAAGGGTAGATCTATCTTTACTATTTACTTATGAGGACGGGTCGGTTTTATTTTAAGATGGGTCGGGTACGGATATTAAATGGCTTTTAAGTTGGAATATGGTTAAGTGGGCTGGTTGGGTATTAAATGGGACACTGACGTGAACTAACCATGTGATAATTTTTTTTCACGTGGTGTGCTTGGTGACACTCCATTAATGTGAGGAATATTTTTGAGCCAAAAAATAAATGGAGGGGTATTTTTGCTCCATTTCGGATAGTTCAGGAGTAGTTTTGGCCCCTTTTTGGCATTCCGTTAAAATGAGGGGCATTTTTGAGCCAAAAAATAAACGGAGGGGTATTTTTGAGCCAAAAAACAAATAAAGAATATTTTTGCTATATTTCGAATAGTTCAGGATAGTTTTGACCCTTTTCTGTAAAATAAAAAATATTTCTCACGTCAACTAATGAATTCACTCTTCATTATATTATTTTTAACTTGAATGCATCCTAGAATTTATATCATTTTACCGTATAGCAAGGATACAGTTAATATATTCCGAGTCGGCCAAACAACAATATTGATTAATCTAATTTAAATTTACTTCTCAAAAGTTTAACCAAATAAATGATGGATATCCCATCGATTTAATTGAGGTGCACAACAGCTAATTTGGACATCATAATTATTTAAAAAAAGAGTTGACCAAATAAATTTTTTTTTTTTTTTTTAAAAAATACCCTTAACATGACCAATTCCCCCCCCCCCCCAAAAAAAAATTCTCTCAATAAATAATACTCTAGTAAAATAGGAAAAAATAATATAAATATTGAAGAACCCTTGTTCTTTATAATTCACCAAATATATCACTCTCTCTTCCTCCTCCTCTCTAAACACTCCTATATATATAGATTCACTTGATATATATATATATATAGAGTGAGAGATAGGTAGGTATATACACTATATATACTAAGAATATTTGTGGGGTTGTAACCTAGGTGGTGTGGTGAAGATGAACAGCAGCAGCAGCAAGAGTGGTGGGGGTGTAGTAGCTAGGGTTTCAATCCCAGATAGTACGAGGAAGACGATCCAAAACATCAAAGAGATCACGGGAAATCATTGTGAGGATGACATATATGCAATGTTAAGGGAATGCTCTATGGATCCCAATGAAACTACTCAAAAGCTCCTCTCCCAAGGTGAGATTTTTATTTATGTTAATGCTCTCTCTGTGTTTGTTGTTTTGTGTGTGTGTGTAGTTAATAGTTGCTTTGTTTGTTTAGCTGTTATTTTTACTGTATGTGATGGGTTTGATTATGCTTTCTTTTTTGATCTGTTTTTGATGCTTTGATTACTCTATACAATCAGTTTTCCCTTTTTTGGAGATACCCTTTTCTTCAATTTTCAATTTTTCTTGATTCTTTTTTCTCTTATATCCTTTTGGTCTTCTGCATGTGTGCCCCTTACTCAATTGAGTCGGGGTCCCCCCTCATGGCCCTTTGTTTTCTTACTCTTTTTTTCCCTTCTCTTTCTGGTGTTCTAAATTTGGGGTTTGGGGTGGCAGGGTGGGAGGGGGTTGGGGGTTGGGGCAGAATTCAATTTTGGGTTCCCTGTGTAAAAGGGCTGCCTTTATGTTATGGTGTTTGAGAAAAAAAAAACTCCTGATAGATGCAATCACCTTTCTCCCTCCCCCCCAACCCCCCTTCCCTGCAAAAAAAAAAAGTGTGGTGGTGGTGGTGGGGGGGAGAGTTCAATTTTGGTTTGCCAATAATGCACTTGCATCTGTGTAAAAGGACTGCCTTTAATATGTTATGTGTTTGAGAAAAAAAACCTTATGATAAATTCAATCACCCTCCCCCCTCCCCCTCCCCTCAAAAGAAAAAGGGGGGGGGGGAAGGAGATTACAGTTTGCTTTTGGTTCAAGATCATATTTTTGCGGCAGATTACATATGATTTTGGGTTAAAATTACATTTTTGAAACTATGATTTATTGTACAATAGGTTGATGGTTAGTTCAATGCTTTTAAAAATAAATGTGCCCATTCACAGGTGTTTTGATAAGGGAAATGTGGTATTCACATTAGGAGCATACAGGGTCTCTTATTCTATCTTTCTTGGGTATCCTTGTGTAGTGACATTACTAAGTTTCTTTACTAACCTCTTTTATGCTTTGTTTGCAGATACATTCCATGAAGTTAAAAGGAAGCGTGATCGAAGAAAAGAGGTTTGGTTAGGAACTGATTTGCATACCTACAATCGCTCTCTATAATATGAAAAAAAAAATGAACTTACTAATTCGCCTGTAAATTTCTTGTGGGAGTGGCATAAGTATGAGTTGTCTTTTCTCCATTCTCGTTATCTATTTTGCGTACCTGAAGAGGTTATTGTAGTGCATACAGGTTCTAGAATCTCTGCAGAATCTAGGGTGAGCAAGTGATTTATTGCCTCAAATAGATAACAAATTCAATAGCATATATATAGACCTGTCGAAATCACGTAGTTGTTCAGCACATGCAAATGCCATCTTGTGTTAAACTCCTGTAATTATAGATTTATAGTTGCAGCTTATCTTGTTGTTCTGCTGAATAAAATCACATAGCAGTAATTAATGCTTTGGTTTATCAAAAAAAATCCTGATGTAAATACCATTATGCATTAGCACCTTAGCAGAATTCTTTTGAAGTTTTGGTTACCTAATGAATGTCGAAAGGGTCTCTTTTTCGGAGTACTTATGGAATTGCATTGTTTTTTTCCTTTTAAACACCTAATAAATGAAGAAGTGTGTTGGGTTACCATAGACCTTTCACCTGCTTTTTATGCACTCTTAGCCTCAGAATTCAGTCAAGGAGTCTGCTGAATCAAAGTGGAAAACAGGCATGCAGGGCAGGGGGAACAAAGGGATTCGTGTGAATTCGACTTCTCGTCATGCTTCACATGGTAAACAAATATTTTCTCATGTCTTCCTGCATTTTGGTAGTCTCTTGTGATGTTGCAGAGCCCTGGTTCCACATTTTGTTTCTTCTGAAACTTAATTTACAAGCCCATCTTTCTAACAGACTCAACCTACTTCCTTTTCCATCTATTCTAATGTGCCCTTCTTTCTAAATGACGAAAGGCTCTGATTTCTAAGATTTAAATGTCTAATCTACACTCTGTCACTTTGCTTACACATTTCACCTGTTATTTCATATACCAGTGTTCACATGATGCGAGCGCATCAGCGCATAATGTGCCGATGCGATGCGATGCGAACCCTTGACGCATCGAGTTATGGATGCGAGGCCATCTGTCTGAATCGGGCGCATTACCCTCTGTTGCGTGATGCGATGCGATGCGTGATGCGAGCGCATCAGCTCGCATCATGTTGTTTTTTTAATGGGTCTATTTTTTTAATGGGGCTATTTTTAAATAAAAAAAGAGCCGGGTTTATTTTTTTAAGTGAGAAAGAGACGCACATTGGTACTACAATATTTTAGGGTTAGCGACACCACTGCAGCTGCTGCGACTTCTCTTCTTCTTCACTGAAGCTGCGACATCACTGAGCTGCTGCGACATCACTGCAGCTGCTGCGACAACACTGCAGCTGCTGCGACATCACTGCAGCTGCTGCGACAACTCTGTTTTTCTGCTGCTCTGTTAAGGCAATATTTCTTCTTCTTCTTTCTTCTTTCTTCTTCCTTCTTCCTCCTCTGTTTTGCTGCTTTGTTTCTGTTCTTCCTTTTTTTTTTTTCACTTCTGTTCTTCTTCCTTCTTCTTTACTGTTCAACTCTATTTTTTTTTAACTGATGCTCTGTTTTCTTCCTTCTTCTTCCTCTTTCTTTTTCTCTGTTTTCCTCAATTTCTTCCCTCTGTTTTCTGCTGCTGTTTCTTTCTCTTTTCTTTTTGTTGAGACTTTTGTTTGATTTGTTTCTGATGCTTTATTTAAACTTTTGCTTATATATATTGTCTTTATTGTTGGTTATATAGTTATTGTGGTCTTTTCACTAATGTTTTACAGTTTGGATGCTCTATTAGGTCTTTTTTCTTTTTAAATTGCGCTTCACTTCAATGATGCGGTCGCATCGCTTCACGCATCGCTTAATGCGTGATGCGAACCCTTGTCGCTTTTTTCCGCATCACGCATCCCTGAACACTGTCATATACATCTTAACTGATTTTAAGCTTTTATTCAGGCTTTCTGACCATTATCAGGCTTTAAAGAATTGATTTCACACTTTTAAGGCCTTTTCATTCGCTCGTAGAAAAAAACTTCATATTTCTTTTAGATTGATCTTATGTTCCTCTCTTCCCTTATCCACTCATACTATCATGTGTATGTTTTGTCAGATGTAGGTGATGGAAAGAGTGGGAAAGATAACATTACCAATCAAATTCTTGACAAGAGTGTCAACCTACCTTCTGTACCTTATGTTGAGGCAAAGAATATTTCAAGGTGGTATCACTGTTTACGTTTTTTTCCTCCTGTATAGGCAATTGCTGCCTATGCATGATACCTTGGTTTGCCAGGGTAATACCTTTCATAATAGATTACAAAAAATCCTTCTTAGGTTTTTGGTTGCCTAGATTATCTGGTCTTATTTTGAAGTCCTAATTTTTTTAATTGTTTTTCAGCTCATTAAGTGCCACAGTAAATGGGCCTAGTGGTCTAGCTTCCGGGAGCAACAGTGTGGTACAAAATGCTCATGCATTTACAAGAAGAGGAGTTAAACATTTTGACGCAAATAAAGGTATGCAGACAGCTTCTGCTGATGCAAGCAAAAACCCAAAAGCGCCTACAGGAAACAGGGATGTGCATGGGCAGAGGATGCCAAACCCCGGCAATTCTTCAAGAATGCTATCTTCACCACCTTCATCAGGAGCTTATCTCTCAGCTGCAGATCCCGTGCTCTTGCCATCTCAAGATTCACGACCTGCTGGTGTAGTAGGCACAGTTAGAAGGGAAGTTGGGAGACAGCATTCTCCTGTTGAACGTGTTTCTTCTAACTCCGATGGGAGCAAAAAACCTACTGGTAAAGGATTTTAAGATTTAATAATCTGAAACTGTTATTGTTTGATAGAATATTTGTTATGATTAGTATAATTATATATATATATATATATATATATATAGAGAGAGAGAGAGAGAGAGAGAGAGAGAGAGATTTTTTTTGATAACCGTGGTGTCCGGGCTAGCTTGCGCGCACCTCGGCTAATTCCACGGGATACCTGCCACCTCCCACTAGCAACAGGTACAAGGTAACTCTGTCCACCAAGGCTAGAACAGATGGGAAGAAATCACCTAGTGTTTGTCTCTGTTGGGAATTGAACCTGAGACCTCATGGTGCTCAACCCAACTTCATTGAACCACTAGGCCACACCCTTGGGTTATATATTTTTATTATCCCCTTTTTGTTTTTTAAAGAAGATGGACTTGTTACTGCCCAATTTGTGCAGCTTATATGCTTCTTTCCTCCCACATCCTAGCAGCAATTTCTGATGCTGGAAGTTCAAATGTCCAAGTAAAGATGCCAAGCAAATTTCAGGGGCCTGGAAAGAATCAACTTCATGAGCACTCACAAACTGCTTCTTCAAACCATGGTGGTTCTTCCGTTAGTAGGCCGTCATCTAATTACAACAATCGATCACAAACAGTTGGTTCACAAAAAGGTATAGTAATTTAACGTGATTTGTATGTTATAATATTGTTTTTAATGCCCCAACTTATCAAATGATTTACTAAATTGATGTTGTTAGTGTTTTTGATACTATTGCTGTGTAGTTTGATAATTGAAGTTCTTGACTTTTGCCTCATAATTACCTGCATAATGTTCTTCTACCTTTTCCTTTTGTACTTGGGCAAGGGAAGTTTGAATATAATGTAAATAACTTTCACACGAAGAACCTAATCAAGAAATTTGCAGAGAAACCTTTTGTTGATCCATCTACACAGAACAAAATTTTGCAATTGCAGCCTATGTTTTCAGCTTCAGAAAAAACTGTAAATCTTGTGAAATTTGCAGTGATGGAAGTGGAATAGTGTACTTGGATAGAGTTTAGAGATTGTTTTTCATTAAGAAAAATACTAGAAATCTTCAAGACAATATTTATTCATGTGCACAACATCTAGTATCAGATAGAGTTGGCAGTTGGCATCTTCTTTTTTGGTAAAAGCAGACTGCCCTAAACCAAAAAAAGTTTATGGGTTAGTTATAGGTGTCATAATTATGAAGTTCAAAACTTGTCTCCGGGGCTTAGTTCAAGTGGCTGGAACTTGTGACTTAGGTCACAGGTTCGAGTCCAGTGCCATGCAAATTAAGCATAGTATTTAAGTGGAGAAGGTTAGAGGGGCCAGTCCATTGTCCCGGAGTTTCAATGGCTGCATCGGTCCTAATTTTTCGGTCATAGAAAAATTATGATGTTCAAAACTGTTGTGTTTGGATTATAGTTTTAAACCAATGAAGCAAAGTAGTTATTTGAATGCAAGTTACCAGTTGTTTCAAAAAAGTAGTTATTTTGAATGTTCGGACTTCGGGTGGTCTGTTATTGTTATATATGAAGGCAACGGTTGGTACTGATGCTCTAGAACCTTCCATGCCACCACCACCTTGCTGTTGCAGAGACAAATTAATTAATCTGCAAGTTCCTAGCAGGGTGGTCTGTTATAGAGATGAGAAAATGAATAATTTTTTTTTGAGACAGAGACGAGAGAATGAATATTTTTTGATCAGGTAAACAATTTCATTTCATAAATCAAAAGGCGAAAGTCGGCTGTATACAAGAAGGTATACTAAAAAGTAAATAACCTACAAAAAGATATGGTTCTCTACAAAGGACACTCAATCCTCTATACATCCCAAAACTACATGGCTGCACCAAAAATTATTAAGGGATCAAAGACTACTCCTCAACTGCCCAAAACTCATTTCTACCCCTTCAAATGCCCTCTTATTTCTCTCTCTAAATGATCCACATCAAAGCCATAGGAACAACATTCCATGGCCTGCTCTTTGCTCTTTCTCCTGCTTCTTCCAGCTTTCCAGCAAAGCAAAACAACAGGTCCTTCACAGATCTTGACATCACCCAAGACATACCAAACCAACTGAACATATCCTACCACAGTTTCATGGACAGGCTGCAGTGGAGTGAAAGATGATCTACAGCTTCGCCTGCCTCCTTGCGTAAGTAGCAACACCAGTTGATGCAAACTAGCAACACCAGTTGATGCAAACAACTTTCCTTTTTCTAAGAGTTTTCCGCCATCAAAATAACTCTTCTAGACACCTTCCTCGGTATCTTTGGACCCCAAATTGACCATGAAAGAAAGGCCTCCTCTTCCCTCACCAAGAGTTTCTCATAATAGGAATTGACAGAAAACACACACTTGTTCCCCAACTTCCATCTCATTGTATCGGGTCTTTCGATTGGCTCACAATGCTGATTGAGTAAAACTAGCTACCTTTGAAATTTATTCACCTCCCAATCCTGGAAATCCCTCCTGCACCTCAAATTCCAAATGCTTCTTCCCCTTGTGTTCCCTTAATTTGGTGGACTACCGCCTCCCTTTGACAAGATATCCTATAAATGCTCAGAAACTCATCTTTTAAGGCCATATCTCCACACCATATATGTCCCCAAAAACTAATTCTTCTCCCATCCCCTACCTTGAAAGAGATGTTTGTTGTAAAAATCTACCCATCCCTTTGTGATATTTCTCCACACTCCACATGCAATCGTGATATCATTAGTTCTCCATCCCCCTTCCATTACCCCATATTTATCTACTATCACTTCTCTCCATAAAGATTGTACCTCCATCCTGAATCTCCAAAACCATTTTCGCAGAAAAGCTTTGTTAAAGACCCTTAAATCTTTAACTCCCCGGTCCCCCCAACTTTTAGGAGTAGTCACTGGCTCCCCAACTTTGAAGTCTTTCCTGTAACACTGATTGTAACGCTGATAGGAGCCTGAACCAAGGACATAAAGTAAGTAGGGATGCTCGATAAAGTGCCCTTAATAGGCACTTCCTTCCAGGCTTTGGACAAACGAGAGAATGGATACAAAGCTATTATTCCAGTTACATGCCATCGTCCCATGGGAACTTTTCTTTGATAACATAGTGCAATTTATCAAGAAATAGTAAAACCATTTCCCATAAGAACACTTGCATGTGGGTAAGATCATAAATTATCAAAACATAAATTTATGATGAAGAACTTTGAAGAAGAACGAGTGTAACAACTCGTCTGAGATGCTTTGTGAAATTAAAAAGAAGCATTTGCATGCCAGAACAATAATAGAGAGCAAAAGCTTCTGGAACAGTAATGAAGCTATAACTTTGATTTTCTCTTCATAAAAAAACGCAGAAAGGGTGCTTTTCATGCCACAGGGAGAATTTTGAAGTTCAAACTCTTGTTGATTTGGTCATATGAGCTGAAGTTGAGCTCAACGTAGATTAAATTCCAATTCCATTCACAAAGTAAAATGGAATTGTTTAATATCTTTACTTTTTTGTTGTAAACAACTATGTATAGAGGATGTAGATCAAATTGTTGACTTGATAGGAAATCTGTAATTTTGCGATGAATATTTTGAAGGCGGCCAGCATATCCTAATGCTGAAGAATACAAACTTACCAATTTCAAAAAAAAAAAACAAAAAAACAAGTTGAACTAGTGGGAACTTAAGTTTTGTTTGCTTATTTTTGTTGACAATATATTATTATGTGTAGCATTTTAAAATATCTGTGTGAAGGTTTTCACCCTTTTGTATACTTCTTGCGTAGAGGATTCCCCCCCCCCCCCTCCCTCCCCGCGGAAAAAACCAAAAAAAAGAAAAGAAATCATAAAAGTGTATCCATATAAGACATCTAACTCTTGCTGGATATTTTCAGAGACACTGTATCAAATCAAAACACAAATTTTCCAGTATCGTTGTTTTAACTTCAAAATTTCTATATTACTCCTTTGTAATACTATAATATCTAATATACATAGATGGGTTCAATGAGTAATCAATAAAGGCCCATCTTAGGCTGGTGACCTTCATTGCACTTGGGAAGATGGGGGTCAGCCCTAGTCGTCGAGCCTATATCATAATGTACATACTAGGATTTTCTTTATTCTAAAATGCATATATACTATTTTTAGAATTGTTCACAAATAAAAAAGATAGTCCAATCTGGAACTTAACTCAATAGTCCAATCTGGAACTTAACTCAAGCTTGAGTTTCCAAAATCAAAATGTTGCACCAGAGATGTTTAAGTGCAAGATGTCCATGTTCTCAAAATAGAATGTTGGTTGTTGGCTTGTTACTAGTCATCTGGTCCCTTACATAAGTTAAGTTTGCTGGATACTGCCTTGTAAAGGTTTTAAAAAATATTGATCTCTGTTTAGATACTTGTCTATCGGAAACAACCTCTCTACTTCATCTGAGGTAGTGGTATGGACTGCGTGCACTTTACCCTCCCCAGACCCCACCTGGTGGGAATACACTGGGTATGTTGTTGTTGTTGTTTAGATACTTGTTTATAGTTACTTTTGAAATGTATAGTGTCTTCAGTTTTTGTGTTGTGCTTTTAAGTTTTAACTGTCTCTAGATGGCTAGAGTGTTCACAAAATTTGAACCTTGGTGCTGTAAGTCTCTTTGCTTGTTTTTTGGTTCGAGTTCACTTGCTAGATTGGAAAAGATAAAGAAAATGCATCTTAGCAAATAGAGTTGGTCTTTCCCCATCTGTTCAGTAATTCATGCTGGAAGCATAACACTGTCTTCTATGTTTTTATACAGCAGGTCCGTGTAAGGAATGGAAGCCAAAGCCTGTAAACAGTAATCTAGCTCGGTCTGCTCCTGCTGCTGTTGCTTCGTCTGGTGTTTCTACGGTTTCTATTGAAGTCAATACTCTGTCACAGACTCCTGCTTCTGTTCCTGAAACAAAAGAAGTTACTGAGGATCTGCAGAAAAAGTTGGAGGAATCACACATTTCAGATGTTGAACATGTTGTTATCCCTAACCACCTTCACGTTCCTGAGGTTGAAAAACTTGGGTTCTGTTTTGGAAGTTTCGAGGCTAGCTTTAGTTTGGGCACAACCACGAATAATGCTCCTGAGCATGACAGAAGTCAACCACTTCCTGAAGCTTCCGAGTGCATTGAAGAAGCTGCAGGTGCACAACTTCCAAGGTCTCTCTCTGTCTCTCTCTCTCTCTCTCTCTTTTCTCTATCTCCGCTGCTCCCACCTTTGCCCTATTGATATGGCAGAAGTTCTTTTGTAGCAATTTCTATTATATCTGTACTTATCGACCAAGAAATGTTACTTCTATTGAATCTTGAGGTAGTCTTTTGGTTTCAAAATACAGTTTCAACAGTAATATTAAAGGATTAACTCAAAACATGCTATCAGTAGATGGTTTAGATACGTCCTCTACTCCCTTTGTCCCACTTCCACTGTCACAGTTCAACTATCCTACTTTGGGTTGTGCTGGGTTGTTCCAAATTTGGGTCCACCTACTTAAGAAAAGAAAAAGGCATCTCCAGACACAATTTTTCCATAAAGATAAAATTCTTCAGAAGTTTATTCTTCTCCGCATTTTCTTGGCGACTGAGAAATCTGTCGGGGGTCAATTCTTAGGACCTACCGCAGCTTTCGAGACTCGGGATAATGGGCTTACCCCTCAACCCTTCTCCACTTAAATACCATGCTTAGTTGGCATGGGGCAAGGCTTGAACATATGACCTAAGTCACAAATCTCAACCTTTGCCACTTGAACTGAGCTCTTAGGGGCTTCTTTTCTCCATTTTGAACCTATATATATTGTGTATTGATAACCAAGAAATCCCAAGGGCCATAGTGCAAGTTGGTAACTTGGTGGATAATGGATTCGCCTGTCCACCTTCTCCACTTAAATATAAGGCTTTTCTCTATTGTAGGGTTCAAACCCTGACGTACGCCTAACTCACACATCATGCCCTGTGCTGTTACCACTAGACCAAATCCCGGGTGCGACCTACATATATATTTAAATACTAAAACTTCCAAGTCTCAACTTAAAACAATGTCTAGTAAAACTAGCACTTTTATTGGATAAAGGGAGTAAGTTGGACTTGACTTGACTACCTGAAGTTCAGTGCTCTAAAGTAACAAGCTTCAATTTTTTAGTTTTAGGGCTCAATCTTCAACCTTATAATACAACTTCTTAGTCAGTTTTTATCCTTGCACCAACTTGTTTTCTTATTTTCTGGTTCAATTCTTTGAAAAGATCTCCGTGGACATAGAGATCCAAAGGCTTGTGTGAATTTGTTTTGGTTTTGGGGGAGGGTGGGTAATTCTTGCTGTAGCTTTGAAAAAGATGCCCCCATTTTTTAGTTTTTTGGTGTAAGCATAAGATGTTTGCCTAGTTTTTTGTTTTGGACTTGCCGAAATCTTTTCTTCCCAAATCAAAATTGAATTCTGATGCATGAATAGATTTGCACCTCCTGCAGTTCTAGCATTTCACACCTGACATTTTTCTTCTGTATGAATTGTGCAGTAATCAAAATGCATCAGCAGCTGCGGAGGACACAGATAATCCTGATCAGCCTCCACCTTCACATGGACAGGAGAGTTTACCTGCGAAAGGAGATTATGATATCTCATCCTCCACTCCAGAGTGCATTGAACCGAAGCAAGAGACTCTGCAGGCAGGTCAACAGTATTCAGTTGTTCATACATCCCCCAACTATAATTTTGGCTTTGTGCCACCAATGTTGGGCAATCAGTTCCCACCCTTTGAAAGCTCTGAATCTCAACCTCGAGACGTTTCTCGTCTTCCAAATTTCCTTGTAGGTTTTCATTCTCTGATTTTTGGCATACGTATTTTGTCATCATAATACTTTCTGTAGCCTCAAGGTGTTATTTGTATAACGAACATACATATTGGTGCTTTGAACATCACAGCAGTTTGACTGAACTCTTTTCTCAGTGTATACTGGTTTTACCTCAATATGTGGCAGGGACCTAGGATATTCAAGTGCTTGTTCAGTTGTGCTCAGTTTCATATGATGACTGTAGGAACTATTTAACAACAATTGCTTCTTTGAAAATGATTCTACATGTTCTTAGAAATTGTGTCAATAATCAATACATTTTGAAGCATTTGTATGGTTTATCTCGGAAAATATGCTTGTTATACTCCAGAACTTTTACAGCTATTCATTTGTTCAGGTTCAGCAATCCATTGACCCAAACTACTATGCCCAATTCTACCGTTCGAGTGCTGATAGTGATGGCCGCATTTCACCCTTTCATTCAGCGGGTGTTTCTACTCAGTACAATGGCAATGTTGCAGTTGTGCCTCCACACACTTCTCAATCACCTCAAGAGGTTGGAATCCATCTCAACTTAGTTCTGGTTTATATTTTTGTCTCTAATTGTTTTATAATTTTGCGGGGAGAAAGATAAGCAGAAGGAGAAGGGAAGAGAGGTGTGTGCTAAGGTTTAGGGTTCTGGTGTTTACCTAAAGACCTAGAAAAGCTCTCTTGTCCCTGTATGCTTGAGTGATAATTAGTGTCTGGTTGATTCTTTAGCTAGGCACGGAAGGCAATTCTCTACAATCTGAAATGCAGCTATGGGTAGGCAGCGTACTGAAATTCAGTTATAGATGAATATATTTCTAGATTACGGTGAAAATTCTCTAACTTCTTGTAGACATAATTCCAGATGATAAACATGAATCATATTCAAGCAAATGCTTTCTGAATAACCATGGAAGAAGTATTAATCAGATTCCATGCTGTTTAAATTGTGAGCTCACCAAATCTTCTTTTGCTAGAACATGCTTTCCTGATTAATACTGTAGGAGTTCTCCCAGAAGGTAGTGGTATGGACTGCGTACACTTTACCCTCCCCAGACCCCACTTTGTGGGAATACACTGGGTATGTTGTTGTTGTTGTTGAGTTCTCCCAGGAGGTCTCATTAAGCCGCTTAGTGATGAGTAAATATGTTTTATTACTTCTTTATATGCACTAAAATCATTTGCTTGGATGCCCTTCTGTCCCTTATAATAGATCAGTCTTGATTTAATTTCTTATGGTGATGTCCAAGTAGTTTCTTGGGAAAATCTGCATAATAAATAATGCGCAGAGAACAATTATTTAGTTTTGGGATATCACTTTACGTGAGGCATCGATGTGCCGACTTCAGTTGACCCAGCCCTAAGATTGTGCTTGTATTTATTTATTTGATTGTTCTGCAGGGCGGGAACACTCTTGCATTATCTATAGCAGCTCCGACACCACTTGTGACTCAAGCTACTGGGCTTATGCAGAGTTCTATAGCTGTACCACAGCAACCTGTCCCCGTATTTCGACAGGCTACAGGGATGCATCTGCCTCATTATCCTCCGAATTATATTCCCTATGGTCACTATTTTTCACCACTTTATGTTCCACCAACAGCCATCCATCAATTATATAGCAATGGTGCATTTTCCCAGCAACCTCAGGCTGGTGGTATATATCCACCTCCACCATCAGCTGCTGCCAGATACTCTCTTTCGCAATATAGACCAGGAGCTAATGTGGGAAATTCAGCTCACATGGGAGTGCCTGGCACTTATGCGCCATATGGATCCTCTCCTGTCAACTATAACCCTAGTTCAGCTACAACTTCTGGAAACCCTGCTTCCAATGAGGATCTTTCTGCATCTCAGTTCCAGGAGAATAATGTCTATGTGAGTGGACAACAGGTTGGTCCTATTATCTGCTCTTAGCAATGTTGGTAATTCTTTATGCTCCATTGAAATATTTCCTGAGAATATGTGCACCATTATTTCTGAAAATAGTGAAATGTGGATATTGTTGTTGTTGTTGTTAGTGAAATGTGGATATTTAGAGCTTGAAATTCTTTGAGCAGTAGTGGTAAGGGCTGGTAAGAATCGAAGCAAAAAACTGATAAGTCTAAATCTAATTGGAGTACATTGTATCAGTTGGGCCTCTAGGGAAGTTGAGAATCCCATCCGGAAGATCTGGACTATGGTACCAGCTGCATTTTTTGGTGTATTTGGTGTGAAAGGAATAGGAGATGTTTCGATGGGGTATCAACTCAAATATGTTCACTCAAAGCTAGTTGTTTGGTTAGCCTATTTTGCTGGGCAACTTTTCTCCTGTAAATAGTTTTGACTCATTCATGGATTTTGTCAGTTCCTTGGTGCTTTAAGTTCTTGTATATTCTGGACTGATATTTCCTCTTTTGCTGTTACTATTGCATCCAATAGATGCTCTTTTTGATGAAATCCTACTTCATAAGAAAAAATGGAGTACGTTAACTTGTCAAACTGAGTTTGATGTTAGTTTTGTTTATAATTGTAATATATCCATTATACTATATGTAATTTAAGTTTTATCAGTTGTCCATTCCTAGCAAAGTGTCTGCTAATAGAGGGTTTGGTCGCGACCTGTGGAAGTTGAGGGGGGCAGCATGTGCAACAAGGGTGGCAGTACACAGTTATCTCAAGAACTTAATAAAGCTCTCTATTTTTTTAAGTTACTTCACAAGAAAATTAAACCTGCCATGGCCTGCCGGCAAACTTCTTGTCTGAGGAGCCATATGGGCAGTTGCAGCAATTCATGAATTTTTGTGTCTGACGTAGGGAAAGCTGCAGTATGAGTTTATATTGTTTCCTGACAGATGCAAAAATCTTAGAACAAGGTACTGCAGCCACTGTAATTGGTCCTTCACATTTATTGTTTTGACATTGAAAGGTTTGGAAGTGCTGCTAAGGACAAAAACAATTTTTTATTGACATCTATGATCATAGAGATGTCTTTGCTGTGTGGTGTTATCGTTCTCTAGTACTGCTGAACCATTCCACTACCTGCAAATTATCGTCTTCTTTTCTCATGGAAAATGCAAATTACTGTAATCTATTTCCTTATTTCCCGCTTTCATTTTATTTATTTATTTATTTATTTAACCGTGGTGTCCGGGCCAGCTTGCGCACACCTCGACTAATTCCACGGGATACCTGCCACCTCCCATCAGCAACAAGTACCAGATAACTATGTGAACAGCTATGATTCGTCTTGAACTGATTGCTTTGTTTGTAATTTGGTTTCAGATTTTGATATTTTAGCCAACAATATCAAGGATTTGGTTTTAAAATGAGGGTGAATTTTTTAGAAGTAAAATAAAAATTTGTTGCATCATTTCATTTGAGGAAGTTGCAATAACTCCTTGTGCTTGTTATGGAGACTTTAGTTTCCCGTAGGGCAGCATGGTAGTAGTGGGGATTGTATGCTGTCCAATTAAACACTGGTACATCTCTACAATCTAGTTGAGGGAGGAATTCTGTATTTCTGAAACACAGATGACAATTAGAATTTCTGAATGTAATCTGTTCTTGCCTAATTAACTTAGTCGCGCCCAGAATAAGTTGGCTTACTGGTTTGCTTAGACTTTATCCTTAACTTTCCTACTCTGTGATTGAATATCTTGTACGATGGACTCAATGCCCTCTTCCCCTAAAGGCATCTAAGCTTGTGAAATAGCATTGGCAAAGGGGGGGGGGGGGGGTCTGAGCCAAATTGATTTCCTTTCACCAATTCATCAAAAATATTTGTCATCTGTGCACATGTTTGAAGAATATGATTATAGATGCGACATCTCTTTTTTGCAGAGTGAAAGCTCAGGTGTGTGGATTAATGCGCACAACAGAGATTTATCTAGCTTGCAAGCAAGTTCCTTTTATAATCTTCCTCAGGGTCAAGTGGCTCTAACACCCACTCAACCTGGACATGGAGCTTTTACTGGTATTTATCACCCAGTTCAACCAGTTACAGCATCAACTGTTCATCCACTTATGCAGCAGTCTCAAACGATAGCTGGTCCTGTTGATATGGTTGGACCAACCGCCAATGTCTATCAACGGCCTCAGCATTCTCAGATGAACTGGCCAAATAGTTATTGAGGAGCTATTCTTTTGTTTGCAAAGCATAAAACGAGAAATGAAAATTGTTGTTGGAGTTTTTAGAGATGCAACATGTTTTGATGTGGAGGAGTGGTTCCAGCAAATGTTGGAAAGAAATGTGCAGGCTCACTGTAAATTAAGAAGGGTGCCAAACGTAGGAACTTCCCAAGGTATCTCTTCTTTGCTTGGACCGAGGATTTGAATGGTGAATCCTCCTGTAGTTGATAGTGACAAGATTTTAGTTGAGGCAGGTATATGCGGATTGGTTTTGTTTACAACTTAATAGCCTAAAATAGTTTTGAGCATTTTATTAGAATAACCTTGAGAGGTTAAACTTTTTTCTTCCCTATATATTTCTTCCTTTGGTAGGGATTTTAGGACTCTTGAAAGCAATGAGGTTTCTCGGGGTTTTTTCATACATCTTGCTTTCGTGCTTATCTTTGTACCTGTAAAGTTGATTTTGAGTGACTCTTGTAATTGGTGATTGGTGCAAAGAAAAATGTGGCATTATTCGCGGTAAACTGTGAGGTGAATTGATACTACTTGAAAGGCTCTTTTTGTGGTGTTGAAAATTTGAGATTATTGGTGGTCTCGCGTGCAATTCACTGTTAGAATTTTCTCGTACCTTTCCCATTTCTTGGCACTCCGGGGTTGCACTAGATGTTGCAGTGCCAAATTTGCCAGAAGGGACTGGAGAAAAAAATATGAATCACTTCCTCTTTGCAGTGTTTTCATTTTAATGGAATGTTTGTTTGTCATGTAAATATCCTACAATAAGTTTAGTGAAGATGATGAATGCCTGGATTTGTACAAGAGAAACAATGTGTTAGTTACTGCTGGTACTTCACATTGATCTGTACCGGTGGCTGAATACATCGGCAACCTCTTAAACTTAACAATAATTGAGCGGGCAACCTCTTAAACTTAACAATAATTGAGCGTTTGAACACTTGATAAAGTATTCCCCTATAATATATTTCCTTTCATATTTTGGAAAAGTTTGTTTGTGTATTCTCAAGCGTTTATTATATAGATAAGTTAATTACAAAATATGCCCTTCTTTAATTATGTTACATAACCTCAATTGGAACAAGCTCAAGATGTTATGGTTTATTGAGGTTAATGCGTATAATTGGAGGAGGTGGTATATTTTAAGTAGTTTACTTTAATATATACATAATGAGCACTTGAGAACATACGAAGAAACTTCTCAAGTTTGAGCTGATTAGTTTCTTACGAGAGTATTTTATTATGTATTTAGGTATTCAATCGAAAAATGTTTGTAATTTTGAGTGTTTAAAAGAAATTTACTGATAAGTTTAATGAATTGTCTGTTGTGCCAAAGAAGTATCTCTCCACCAAACAAACATGAGAAAGTGTCGATCCTCGTCAGAGAAAAATTAAACTGTATTCGGGGTCGTTTGGTTGGGAACACGTTATCCTGGGACTAGCTATCTCGGGATAAGTTATCCCACTATGTATATGAGATAACTTATTCCATCACTATGATATAAATGGTGGGATAAATAATTTTGGGACTAACTAATACTTGCAACTAAATGCATAATAAAATAATCTTATATTTTATTTTAAAATTATTATACCTTATACCTCCCACCAAACTACTACAGACATTTTGCTTGACATCCAAACAAGTGCAAGACCACAAACCGTGAGCCAAATTATTATCCCTCATCTTTGTAACCATAACACCTAAAAGCAAGTGCAAATTTATGCAACTCGCAAATGTGGGTCCTTTTTTTTTTTTTTGGCATGAGAGAGTTGAGCCACGTGCCACGATAGGAATTTTATTAAATGGAGTAAAAAAAGCCTCATGTTTAATAGATTTGATTACTTACTATATACACTTAAAAAGATTTTATTTTTTATCTATATACACAGTATAATTTTTTGATGAAAGAACTTATCCTCCTATAGTAAATATTGCCGCCACTGAGCAGAGGGGTTGATCAATTTAAAAAACGATTCTCAGTTGGTTGAGATTGACCAAATTAATAATAGTATATTACTAGGTATAATTGGTAGGTAACCAAACCATTTACCAATATTTGCAGTGTCCAAAGTCCCATATTTTGTACAAATATGACTATTCCCTGGATCATGTAACTTTAGGTTACAATAATTTAATCTACCAGCCATCTGGATATAGTTGGTTAAAGTTGGAAAAAAAGGATATGATAGTTGAAAATTTTGTGAGAAGTACCCAATTAATTACTATAATACTACTTATAAATATTTTACTAGTGCATGCACCCGTATTTCAAGTGCTAAAGTTCAGTATTTGCAAATACTAATTGGAAAACAAATAATATAGTAGTAAATACTGAAAAGAAAAGTATGATATTATCTTATGATCTTTGATTAATTAACAAGGATCTTTGTAATACAAAACCAAGGAAAAGAGTCTAGCTGTTAATGTATCTAATCCAATACTTTAGTTCAGAAGGGACTAATATTAAGGCTATATATTATTATTATTATTATTATTATTATTATTATTATTATAATAATAATAATAATAATAATAATAATAATAATAATAATAATATGAGGAGTCCACGCAGAAATCTAATATAAGCATATATTATTATACTTGTTGGAACTTGGGTTGCTGACTACTTTTCTTGTCATGTTAATATTGTCCTCTTAAATAATTTCATCCTAATCAAGTAAATGAAAAGACACTTTCTCGTTACTTTAATAAATCAATAATACATCACAAATGGAGTATAGAACAATTTATTTCCAGATTATGATCAACACTAAGCTTAGCCCATGTGTTACGTCCAGTTGGCCTCTTCTTGCTGCTGGTATTTTTTTGGTTTCCGTTTTGAAACACGACTAATTTAAATTCACATGCAAATATATTTTTTTTATATCTTAGAGTAACTTTGGTATCTTTCATACAAGAATTTAATGTATATGAGATGATAGGGTAATGAAAATTTTGTGTTATCGTTCTATTTGTCTGGCTATAGAAGGTTACTTTTAAAAAATACTTTCTTATTATACATACATGGGAGAGGGAGGGAGACGGGAAGGAAAAATGAGAAGGGAATTACAAGGCGGAAATTTTAAACCTTTAACATCAATTTGAAAGTTTAGATAGCTAATCAACTGGACCATTAAGATTCCCCCAGTGAATAGTATAGAAGATTATTTATCGCATTATTTGGATTACTCATTCTACTTATTATAGATAATTTTATGTGATTAGCATTTAAATGACTTAATAGTATTAAATTCTTTTACATTATCAATATGCAAAATTGTATATTTTTTCATAATTTAAGTTTACGTGAACTTCTTTATACACGTCTCAATATCTATCATTCAATAATTCATATCAATCAATCATGTTACCACCCTACTCACTAAGGCCTACCCCGTCTTCAAATTACACGATCCTAAATTAGACTAGTACAAAAATAAATCATAGTACTTGATTAACATTTTTGAACTGCTATGTGGAGATTAGGATCATTATTAAATCCAGAGTAGGCCACATCAAGAAGAACACCTTTAGCTTTCATACTTTTATTATTATTTTCTTCATTGATGAATCATTATCTTTATATCAAAATGATTAAAAGGATATTGCATGTTAATTAATGCATGCATTATTGAACAAAACTATGACGACAATATCGTGATTAATTGAAATTAGACTACGTTAATCACATGATCTCGTCAATCTTTATATATAGGAGACGATGCTTAAGTTATCCTAATTTTTCAAAATACACACTTTACTTAAAAAACTTGCTTACTACAAACATAATTGTTCTATAATTTTTAAGCAACACCACCTCCTTTTCTTCTTTTCATTTTTATTAGTTCAAGAAAATAATCAAAAATAAAAATAAAAATTAGATGCATCATTTAAATATTAAAAAAAATACTACTGTATATATTTTTTATTTAAAAGAACATTTGTTTTGTCTAGCCTGCTCTGGTCTCTAGTTTGGTAGTTGAATGTGCTAAAAATTCAGTACATTTCGTTTTATTGAATGATCACCGGTTACTTTATAGTTATTATTATTTTTCTTAAAATACACAGCTATGTTTACATATTTCCTCTAAATTATTCTCTATAAATAGTGGTTCTTCTGTATTTTTTTTTTTTTGGGCTTGATATTATCGTTATTTCCAAAGTAAAAGGTAGTTAAGGTATATTTTCTTAAACTTAAGAGGTGTGTATGTAAAATTAGTAAATTCACCGGGAGTCCCAAATAGGTACAACCTCCAAAGAGAAAAGTACAAGAGTTGAATCTTGAAAGATCTTCTTCTTTCTCTTCTTTACCTGTGCTGTAAGAAAATCAACAAAAATAATCTCGATTTTTGAAGCACACCGTTTGTAAGAGAAGTGAAAAGGGTGTCTGAAAAATGATAAAAGAGGAGCCTTTGATGGAAGAAGAAGAAGGACAACTCGGTGCACTAAAGCTTCCGCTATGTGTATGTGTGGGACCGAACTACAAGGGTGTATTGGAAGAAGAAGAAGAAGAAGGAGGAAAATGGAATGTTGAAGAGGAGAAGAAGAATAGAAAATGCAAGAATGTAATAGAAGAAATAGCGGATAAGTTGAAGAGTGAAGTGGTGGAAGAGATAGCAAAGATTGAAGCAGCTAAAGATATTAGGAAATTGGTGAGGAAATCTTCTTCTTCCAGCAAGACTCGTTCACGGTTTGCTGCTGCTGGGGTTATTCCGCCCTTGGTTCATATGCTTCACTCTTCTTCTTCTTCTTCTTCTTCTTCTTCTTCTCTTCTTGCTCGTGAAGCTGCTTTATTGGCCCTCCTTAATCTTGCCTCCCGTAATGAACGGTTAGTACTCTTCAAATCTTCCTTTTTACTATACTTCTTTTTGACAGTTACATATGTGTGGATGTTTGTTATATGAATGAAGAGTTTGTTCAACAACTTTATGTTGTAGTTGGTGTTTGAAATGGTAATTTCTTGCTCTAGATGATTTATTTAGATAGGAAAGATTGTGATTTTTTCCAGGTAAAATTGAAAATTTGGGAGGTTTGAGTTTAGAAATATTTATTACTAGAGAAATGGGAAGGAAGAAGGGGAGTCTTGGAGCAACTGTAAAGTTGTCTACCTATGACCTATATGCCACGGGTTTGAGCCATGGAAGCAGCCGCTAATGCTTGCATTAGGTTTGACTGTCTACATCACACCTCTTGGGGTGCGGCTCTTCCCCGGACCCTGCTGATGTGGGATGCTTTGTACACTGGATTGCCCTTTTTAGAAATGAGAAGGGGTGCTATTG
This sequence comes from Capsicum rhomboideum, assembly GCA_031232105.1. Taxonomy (NCBI): domain Eukaryota; kingdom Viridiplantae; phylum Streptophyta; class Magnoliopsida; order Solanales; family Solanaceae; genus Capsicum; species Capsicum rhomboideum. The sequence continues at coordinate 121,787,293 of CP124712.1, read as the reverse complement.
GCAGTTTCCTTTCTCCAATTTTCATTTAACAAGAAGCTAAATGATGAAAACGGTGTATTTAATGTAGAGTAATACAAATTCCACTTTGAAAAACAACAATCCTTTTAACTGTAGGAAGCTCTAAATTAAGGCTTTGATGTAATGGAATGGATCTTGTATACAAGATACAAGAAGCTCGTTAGATATAGCGACCATCTGTAAAGGTCTCCAGTCTAGTTGAAATGATGAATGTTTGTTGTGAGAGAACAACCAGAGCTACTATGTCAGAAATTTAATGTTAAGTATAATTTCCTAACTTAGGTATGAGTTATAGTCACCTAGATGTCATGATGACGTTGGCTATTTAATTAGTTTCACTTGCAAAATAGGGATAAAGAGTTGGCTACGAGACTGGGATGGGGGCATGGAGTTCTTTTTACTCTTTTTAGGCCAGAGAGGATATTCCATTTCCCTCAGAATGGGATGCACCATTGATTCATTGAGTTTTTAGCTTTAGACAAACATTTCAATGTTGCATCTTCTCATTGGTGTTTTAAAAGCTCTAAATGAAGTGTGGTGCAACTGTGAGATGCACTTGAAAGGTCTGGGGCAGCAATGAGGTGCACATGCCCAAGTGATTGGTCATGAGTCCAGAAAAGTCTTGCACCTCGCAAGCAAAACTTGGGTCCAGAAGATGGGGAGGTTGATGGGGGTTTCATAGTTGCTTCCTGATGGGAAGGGAGCTATGGGAATAAAAGGAACAAGACACTTGTACAGGGTTAGCACTTAGCAGATAACAAGAGCCATACCAGATGATTTTTAAAGCATATCAGTGACCTTGAGTTCCTGTGCCCACAGGGAAGCTGTGATAGGGAAGGAAAAAGTGGCTTTCGCTGCTGCTGCCACCTCCAGTTTATGCCTCAAGTCGCCATTCAATAGTAGTGTATCTCAATTGTGGGCTGTGAACCAAGGAACTTGTCTCTCTGGCAAAGCACCAATGTAAAATTGTAAAATACTCATGAAAAACTTAAACCTAGAAGCTTCTATGGCAAATGAGCTATTGGGCCTAGCTGAGACCCTAATTTACCCTTTAGAAGTCGTTTTCTGTGCACTGAAAAAGACTTCTAACAGAAAAAATTGCATTTAGAAGTTGTATTCAATGCTAAAATTTTGCTCGTCAATGCCTGTTTGGCTTTGAGGGATGTCTTCTCTTTCCCTTTATCAAGCAAGTCACACCTAATCACCCTTGATGCCATCTTGATAACTGGACTGAATGTCTCATCATAGTGTATACTCTATTGCTGGTTGTTGGTGTTTTTAAAAAAATTGGGGCAGCAAAAAGGGGTTAAAATGGCTCTTAATGGATTGAAATGACTTTCAATAACTATATTAAGCATTGGGGGACTTTAAATAGCCAACTTAAAACAAACATTTGCATAATTTAAAATTCAAACAAACCTAAGAAATCTCAACAACTCAAACAACCTAATTAAAATTCAAAATTCAAATTCATCCTAGTCTAAACAACTTATTAGGCTAAAAGTTACTGCAGTAACTAAATCAAATTTCAACACTGGTTGTAGCCTTTGGCTACCACACCAGCTTTGTATTGATCAATAGTCCGATCAGACTTGGACTTTCTCTTGTATGACCACTTGCTAGCTGATGCACATATTTCGAAATCAAAATTTAGCAGGAAAATGTGATGAAGCCCACCAGAAAGCTTTTTGACAAAATAAAGGAATTCCTCCATTCTACTGCCTGCAAGGTCAGGAAGCCTTTGTTACTATACCTGTTAGTCACTGAAACCACTGGCTTTATAGGCAGAAACAAAAGTTTTCACATTTAATGTGCAAGGACTACTATTTCAAGGTACTCATAAACTGTGTTCTGATTGATATTTGTCAAAAAGTCATGATCTTTGGGTTTCTTGCTGTGATAGTTAAGTTCTTGCACCTTTGCATCTCACTAGAATATGTCATCCTGTTTCTGTAATATCTTACTTTTGGTCAGGGCAGATTACATCTTCTTCCTATTTTTGTGGTTTTATGGAAAAAAAGAAAAAAACATCGTGTTTCCTGATGCAAGTATCTACCTTTCGCCCACGTTAGGCATGTAAATGAACTTCTCACAGGCTGTAACTTTACAATATGTACATGCCTCAATCATCTTTATACACATCGTCTCCTGAGCTATCTATTGAGACAAGGGAGGAAGCTTTTCTATCCCTCCAGGCTGTGGCATGGATAGATGATGGGATTGTTGTTTTGACATTTAATTCTCATTCTTAAGTCCTCCCCTAGATTATGTCTTTCCATTTTTTGTGTAAAGTTCTTTGTCTTGTTTTAATTATTTTGTGTTCTCCTTGTGTTTCCAATTTTTCCTTCACCCTGTTTGCTATGATAATTGGTGCCTTATTTTTCCTTTTAGAGTTTTTCTTGTTAGTGGTACAATTAAATTGTCATAGCTCCCCAAAGAATGATCAAACCTTGCCTCAATCTGAAGCTCGATCCTCTTGTTTAATTATTAATATACCTTTTCCCACATGTAAACCTGGTTAAATTGCTTGTTTTTCCGTGATTTTGGCTTAGGACCTCTACTTGAGTCTCCATAAGTTCTGGAGTAAAGATGGATGACTATACAGAATAGAGGATAGTTGGTGCGCTCACATGATCATATTTTATTCTCATATTTTTCTCTTTCTGTGCTCATGTAAGCAAAATTCCTTCATTTCACCTAAGCATGGTTTTCTGCCTACTTGCCAACAACAGCCTTGTTTAGGAATAGCTTCTTTAGCATCCTTGGACATATATGATACATCTTCATTTTTTGTGTTCCCCCTTTTTTGTAATAATTGATGATTCAAGGATAATCAACTTATCTCCTTATATTCCTTTTCAAACTTATCAGAAACAAAATAAGGATCGTTGCATCTGGTGCCATCCCTCCCCTTGTGGAGCTCCTCAAGTTCCAAAATGGCAATTTGAAAGAACTAGCAGCTGCTGCCATTTTGACATTGTCAGCTGCTGCAACCAACAAACCAACAATAGCTGCATCTGGAGTTGGACCTCTTCTGGTGCAGATCCTGAGTTCAGGAACTGTTCAAGGAAGAGTTGATTCCGTCACAGCCCTCCACAATCTTTCCACAAGCAAAGAAGATCCCAAGTTGGTTCTTGATGCTAGAGCGGTTTTTCCACTAATGAATCTCCTCAAAGACTGCAAGAAATATTCCAAGTTTGCTGAGAAAACCACAGCTCTATTGCAAATTCTCTCTAATTCTGAGGAGGGAAGAGATGCCATCACAAATGCAGATGGTGGAATATTCATTCTAGTGGAAACTGTTGAGGATGGATCACTCGTCAGCACAGAACACGCAGTTGGGGCTTTGCTATCATTGTGTCAAAGCAGCCGAGACAAGTACAGGGAACTCATTCTCAAAGAAGGCGCCATTCCTGGCCTTTTACGGTTAACTGCAGAGGGCACACCTCAAGCTCAGGAAAGAGCTAGAACACTTTTGGACTTGCTTCGAGAATCTCCTCCTGAAAATAGATTCTCATCCTCCACATTGGAAAGAATAGTGTACGACTTTGCTGCGCAAGTTGATGGAACGGATAAAGCTGCTGAAACAGCCAAGAGGTTGTTGCAAGACATGGTTCACAGAAGCATGGAGCTGAGCATGAGTCGTTTACAGTTGCGGGCTTCATCTTGTACCCCTTCAAAGGTGCAGTCTGTATGAATAGTTATGTAGTTTCAGGTTTTCACATAAACCAGTATACAGCTAAGAAAAAAGCAGCTATGTAAATGGACTATATTAGCTCTTCTTCCTCTGCCCGATTTTATGTGGGTAGCTAGTAGATAGTACTATATGTTGGTGGTAACACCAGTGGCCTTGTTAAGGTGATTTTCTTGACCTTAATTAGCATTGTACATTTCTAATTTAATCACTCATTTGTAAAGTTTGCAAGTACTTGCCCATTGCCATTTTCCATTTTCCATATGTTATATCTACCATTATTTTGGTCTTCAAATTTGTTTGATAAAATTGATTATAAAAAAATAGGAACTTTTGTTAGAAAAGATTCCCCTGCAGAAGAAAATTCACTGAATAAGGTCGTTTTGTCATTTGGCCATATACAGTTTCTTCCTATAATCTTGTCTTGACTTCTCTTTGTTACTCCATTTTCTACCAATTAAGACTTCATGGAATTATACTTAAAATCTTCTTGAAAAACCAATGAAAAATTGTACTGAAGATAATTTGCTTTTTACCCATTAATTGACCATTTTATTTTTGAAAAAAAAAAAAAAAAAGAAGTAGAAAAGAGGGTTAGGGGATTTGTAGGTGAATGTCTCGAGTCCTAAACCTGTTACATATTTGCTCCTTGAGCTGCCTCTACTTTTTTCTCCTCCACCCAAGTATAGGACTATACGTGCGGAGCTACTGTGAATTTTACAGATTTGGTAGAACTCAATAATTTGATATAAATATTATATTTGTAGTAAAACCAAACTCATAACTTAAGCTCAAACACTGCATTTGTCCTAATAAGATTTATTTAATACCATTATTCTCTTTTCAAGAACCATTTGTTATCAATCATCACGTGAAGAGCATTATCATTTTGCCAATGTTGTGTAAGAGAAAGAGAATTCTACACCGTGAGTCCGTCCATAACGGGTAAAACTAATAAATAACCACTTTTAAGATCGGTGATGAGAAATTAACCAACAATGACAATAATAACATATTCAGTATAGTTCTATAAGTTGAGTGTGAAGAGAATAGTGTATAGGTAGATTTTATTCCGATCTTGAAAGGTAAAGAGACTGTTTACGATCAGAAAAGAAATAATGGAAGTGACAAAACATTCTTTAAAAAAAGAACAATATCTACACATAATAAAACTGTAATCAAAGTACAACAAACAACTAATAGTACTAGAAATCGAAGAACAAGAAAGTACAAGAGTAAAAATACGACTACTAGTATGAAAAGATAAGTGAGACAATGCTACCTATTAGCCCTCTACTCAATTCATGTCCTCGGTAAACTAAAGATGTGTTATGTCCAATACTTCTTGGCTCACCTCTACCTCTCTTGAAGGTGTTCATAGCCAACCTCTCACACCTCTGCATTGCGGCATCCGTGCATCTCATCTTCACATGCCCAAACCATCTCAATCCCCTTCCCGCATCTTGCCTCTACCGAGGTCACTCCTACCTTATCCTAGATATCTCCATTTCTAATCCTATCTCTCCTAGTAAGCCCACAAATCCATCTCAACGCCTCCATTTCGCAACTTTAATCTTCTGAACTTGAAAGTGCTTGTCTGACCTAACACTCCGCACTAAATTAGTGTTTTAAAAGACATTTTTGAAATGAGCCACGGGGCGAAGCGTAGTAAAACACATTGGGACGGGCATACTAAAAACACATCGGGGCTATTTGTGGGTGCAAAAGTATTGTGAGGCATAAGCCCCTCAGCTTGGGCATACATTTAGGCGTTGGACGAGTTTTTGATTTGGGACGTACATCCAGAAAATTTCTCCTAATTAAAATTAAAATTGCTAAATAAGTTCTTTTAAAGTTAATACCAAAAAACCCAAAATTCAACTTGTTATTAAACTTTAGGAAGTTAAAAAAAAAAATTAAGAGTCAAAATATTTTTATTCTTAACCCTAATTTTTATTCTTTCTCTTTGTCTTTTACCGGATAAAGGAAAATAAATTGATCAATGTGTAAATTACAAAGTAAAAAAAAATCATCCTTCATCACTTGCTCTGATTTAATGCTTTTGATAGTAGGTTCCTTCTTCGTTTTGTTTTTTATTTTTTATTTTTAAGGTTAATTTATAAATTTTTGCTCATTTTTCTGAAGAATTTTGATTTTTTTTTTATGACCAGTTCTGATTATCTTTTTTTTTATATATATAATTCGATTACTGATTTTGATTAACATTTTAAGATGAAGAAGTTCTCTGTACATTTTCACTTATTTTATATTTTTCTTGAGATTTCTATAATTTTATGTAATTTGATTTAGATTAATTTAAAAAGTAAAATTCCACGAAGCTTACATCCAGTGCCTCGAGACTTACACCTCATCCCATGTTAAATAAAGCGCCTCTCCTTTAAAAATACTGTTTCAAAAAGAAAGTTGTAACGAGATCGCATAGGTCCAACTTAACCTCCTAACACGCAGTCAAAGATGGGCAAGGATCAACTAGTTAGCTAACAAAGTTGATGTTGAAGTAGAAAGAAGGCTAATAAATAGGAATGAAGTTGGGAAATTCTAATACTTAACTTGCTCCTGTGACTTCCTTTTCATTTGGTAGGGCATGCCAACGAGATCTCGTAAGAGCTTTTCAAGGTATTCAGTTAGACCCCCGGGTAAAAGAGATCTATCCATTTTAGCCACCATTTTCATTACTGATCTAGTTGCTCCTGCTATCTACCTGCCTTGTCCACACCCCTCAAACTTACTTGACGAGGAGTCCTTTCTTGCGAACAAACATAACCCTACATACACCTAGGAGTACCCTTTCCTGCATATTCATACAAGACTTGAGTAGGCAGATCGAGGTCCTACAAGGTACCCGCCAAGGACATAGAGCTTCAGTTCCCCTTCTTCCTAATGGACTACAAATATTTTCTGCGGTAAGATTTATCGCCTGGGGGTATTACATTTTCATGAGCGTGATTTAGCAAGGTCCAAACATAATTAAAAAGAGAACAAAAGGATTCCTTAGAGCGAATGAGCAATATTTAGAGCTTTATTTTTGAAGCCAGGGATAGTAGGAAGGAGTGCGTCCATACTAATAGGTAGGAATGCTTTATTTTGTGGTCCGTACTAGTAGTCGTAGTGCTACAGTTATAGTTTCTTGTTCTTGGAATTTTTGCGATGTTTGTTGTTTCGGTAGCTCGATTGTAACATTATTTTGTCATAGTCTTGTTTCTCTTACTATTTGTTAGTTTGTTACTACCTATTGTTTCTTGCTTTTACATTATATCTATCCTAGAGTGTTTTTGTTTTGAGCTGAAAGTCTATCAGAAACAACCTCTCTACCTTACATATGAGGTAGTGGTACATACAGATTACGGATTACGTATATTTTACCCTCCTCAAACCTCATTTTGCGAGAATACACTGACTATGTTATTGTTTATTTATGAAGCCAGGGGATAATTTGGTCAATAAGAAAACCTTGGGGGTTCACACTACAAAATTTCGAAGTACCCATAACGCTAATATTGTTCCATGATTTAAGGCCTCATTCTATTCGCTAATCACATTTCGAGCACCAATAGTTTTGTCGGTGTAGAATGATTACTTTATTAATTTAATGAAGCGGCAAATATCGTAAACATACAGGATCTTGACTCTCAAAATTAAGTGTAAATTAAATCAGCTTTACTTCACTGATTAGCATCGACAGAGAGTGAAAGACAAGTGCTCAAATCTCAATTACCAAGCTGAATGAGGTAAACAAATAATCATTTATACTATACTATAAGCATTCTTTCTTTCCCTTCTTAATAATTTCAGCTTTAACACAGTCAATTCTTGCTTGTAGTTACTCAGATCTATCAATTCTTGGGTTTTGTTTGTCAAATTTATGTTTCTTGCATATCCTTTTTGTCATTTGTAGTCTAATAATATATTTTGCCTATTTTATGAATTCTTGGTTTTACTTTGTCTAATTTCATGTATATTGAACACCCTTTTAGTCATTTTTTGGAGTGGTGGTAGTTGATAGTCTAATAATATATTTTTGCGCATTTTACAGATTTAGTTCTTGTTTGTAAAATGTTGGGTCGGCCGTCAATATTGCTGTCCCGGACTGGAAGTTTCAGGCCAGAAAATTTGGGTCAAAATGCTATGGCAATGATAGGGAATCTTTGTTTCACTATATTTGTACTTGGGGTTTTGATTTTCACTATAATTGCTGCAACTTATCAGCCTGAAGACCCTTTGTTCCATCCTTCGGAGAAAATCACTAATTTCCTTACTTCCAAATCGAATGCTACATTCAGAGCTGATGATACTGTTGTGAGGACTGGTGAGGACTTTCTTGGTGCGAATCAGACAGCGTTTTCAACCTTTATAAACCTCAATGATGTTGATGTTCCAGAAGTTGCTGATGGTGGAAGTGTCACTGAGAATAATTTGGATTGTCGCGGCAAGATTCATGATCCCATTGATTGTACTGACCCGGATGTGTTTCATTTGTTGATGAGGTCTGCCATTGAGAAGTTTAAGGACATACATTTTTACCGGTTTGGGAAGCCGGTCAGGGGGTTGAATGATAGTTCCTGCCACATGGCATGGCGGTTTAGGCCTAAGGAAGGGAAGACTGCTGCCTTTTATAAGGATTACCGGTCTTTTGTGCTTTCTAGGTCGGAGAACTGCACCCTTGATGTGGTCAGTATAGGTGATTATCATTCTGGTGGAAATGCTCGGAAGAGGAAGAGAAAGAACAGGGAAGGGTCTGACAGAACTCCTGGCAAGCTAGATGAGGGGTTTGAGAAGGCAACTCCTAAGACAGAGGGTGAACCTATTGCTTTGCCTGTAGTTGGGGAAGCTGTAAATGACTCACTTCCGGTGGTGGAATCGGAGAGAGCATTTGGTAATGGTAAGTATTTGATTTATTCTGGAGGAGGGGATAGGTGCAAGAGCATGAGCCATTACCTTTGGAGCTTCATGTGTGCATTGGGCGAGGCTCAATATTTGAACAGGACCTTGATAATGGACTTAAGTATTTGTTTATCCAATATTTACACTTCATCTGGTGTAGATGAGGAAGGAAAGGATTTCAGGTTTTACTTCGATTTTGAGCACTTAAAGGATTCAGCATCAGTCCTTGATCAGGTCCAGTTTTGGTCAGATTGGAAGCAATGGCATAAAAAAGACAGACTAAGTCTTCTTCTTGTGGAGGATTTTAGGATTACACCGATGAAGTTATCTGGAGTGCAGGATACTTTAATCATGAGGAAATTTGGTTCTGTAGAGCCAGATAATTACTGGTACAGGGTATGCGAGGGTGAGACAGAATCTGTCGTTCAAAGACCATGGCATCTGGTATGGAAATCAAGACGATTGATGGACATTGTTTCAGCTATTTCATCGAGGTTGAATTGGGATTATGACTCAGTTCATGTTGTAAGGGGGGAGAAAGCAAGGAATCGTGAAATGTGGCCACATTTGGCAGAAGATACTTCTCCCGAGGCTCTACTGTCTAGCTTGCAGGACAAGATCGATGAAGGGAGGAACCTGTACATTGCAACCAATGAACCAGATACATCCTCTTTTGACCCTTTAAAAGACAAGTATTCCACTCATTTCCTTCATGAATATAAAAATCTATGGGATGAAAAGAGTGAGTGGTATGCAGAGACAGCCAAACTTAATAACGGGAATCCAGTTGAATTTGATGGGTACATGAGGGCGTCAGTCGACACGGAAGTTTTCTTTAGGGGTAAAAAGCAGGTTGAGACATTTAATGATCTCACCAAAGACTGCAAGGATGGGATCAATACATGCACTTCGTCCAGCTAATTTCTGACTGGCATTTGAAGCTTTACTCCTGCAGGTTTTGGATAAATCTATACCATACTGTTGTTGTAGGTGAGTTTTTGTCTTAATTTGTAGAATGAATTCGTAAGTATCTATTTTGAAAAGCAATAACAGATTGTTTCTTTAGTTGGTACCACTTTATAGTGTAGTTGCATTGTACTCGGTGTGTCTGCTTCAAGCTTGTATCCTTTCATTTGGTAAGTTAATAAGAATGTCAGTTGTCTTCCTGACTTAAATTGCAGTTACATTAATCGTGAAATTGTTGTTTGATCTCATTTTGTGGTTATGCGAATCAAAATGCTTCTCTCAGGCCTTGATTCCAGAAAAAAAGTGAATAGTTTTTATGGCTAACCAAACGGGTAGTTGATGTGTCTTCTAGCATATTTCTGTATCCTCCACAAGACATATATGGAATAACTCGATGCATCCTTGAATACATACTGCTACTGCTACTTGTTGGCTGCTTGTTTAAGACAGAATCATGCTTTTCCAGTGTCATCGAAAATAGGTAGATTGACAATTCACTGCCGCATTCTCATTGACTCTGGATAAGTTATCCCCTGTCAAGCCCCGCCATTTAGTCTGCTTAAAGGTATGATCAAAACGAAAGGCCAATTACTTACCTGCTATGGTTGTTTCAAGAAAACAGCAAAAAGACTCTCATGGTTCTAGTGAAACTTACCTGAATGGTGTACATAGGGGAATACTTAGCTTTTGCCTAGGGGTGGCATATGGGTGGATTGAATTGACTATGGATTGAGCTCAAATGGATCGAATTGCAATTCATCCATATCATATGGGTAATTATGGATTGGGTAAAATGGTTCCAACCCACTTTAACTCCTAAAACCAAAAAACTTTAAAACTTCTATATGCATATCAACTTGATTTTTTTAATCCTACCACCCCACCCTAATACCCCTACCCTAAACCACCACCACCGCAAAAAAAATAATAAAAAATTCTTTACCCCTCCACCACACCCTCCTAACCCCCCTCCCCCAAACCAATGCACCCCGCCTTCCACAGCCTCCTACCTCGAACCCACTCCCCCCCCCCCCCCCCCCCTGGCCCCAAAAAAAAAAAAAGCACCCCACCAAACCCACCCACCCACCCCACAACCTCCAACCCGCCTCCCCTCATGCATCCCCCCCCCCCCCCCCTCCCAAAAAACCCAAATCCTCCTAACCTCCTCTCACACCTCACAATCCCCGCACCCCAAAAATAATTTTAAAAGAAAATTGAAAAAAATTCCAAAAAAAAATTTAATTTTTTTTCTAACCCCCATCCCTACCTACCCCAAGAAAATTAAAATCTTCTTTTTAAAGATAGATATAATTTATTAAAGACACATTTGAAATGGATTAGATAAATTTTATATAATTAATTGATATTTGATCTAAAAATATAGCTTAAAATACATATGAATAAAATTTCGTTAAAAATTTAACTTTTCCTTTAGTTCGCAATTGTATGCTCCTGGATTAAACATAAGAATCCAATTCTTTCTTTGGATTGATTCATTCGTTAGTGTCCACTTGTGATTTGACCTACGGCTGATTGTTGGATATATCACAGACAACTACTTGAATTTCATTAAGGGGTCCTACTCGAGTGCAGTCATTCATAGGTGCAAGGTACTTTACTTACTATTATAAGTGGATGACTACAGTAGATACATCTGGCTTTCTTTACTTAGAGAGAAGTCCGTTTTCACCTTGTTGGAAATATGTGCATAGTTCGATGACCATATTGTCTAAAAAAATTCAAAAGTTATTTTAGTGAGATGTTTCTACAAGTTAAGTGACAATATTGTCCAAAAAAATTCAATAGTTACTTTAATGAGATACTTTTACAAGTTGAGTGACAATTTAAGGAATTAACTCCTTGTATGGATACCCATTTATTACCCACTTTGTCCATAGTTATATGATTTTTTAAAGGGGAAAGTACATCCTTGCATCATAGGAGCAAACTATTTATAACTAAATACCCCATTACATAAAATGTTCCCCTAACTAATTACATAAAATGCCCCTTCCCTTGTACCTTTAGTTATTTATCTCCATTTTAATTCTTTTCCTTCTAATTTCTCTATTTCTCTAATTTTTTTTAATTTTTTTTCTCATTTCCTTTTTATTTTGTTCTTTTTATGCTTCTTTGTTCATTTATTTTTTCCGTAAAGTTATTTTATTTTTACACCATAATCTAGTTCATACTCAATTTTTATTTTATATACTCCTTTTCTTTTCTTTTTTCTCGTTTATTACTTTATTCATTTTTTTTTCTATTTTTTTTTTGCTTTTATTTTTTTTTTCTTTTTTTCCTTTATTGTTTCCTTTTATTTTTAATTTTTCAATTTCTTTATTTCTTGTTCCTTTTGCTACTCTTTTTCCTTTTTTTTTTTTATTTATTTCTTTAATTCTTTTTCTCTACTTCTTCTTTTTCTTGCTTTTATTTTTTCTCTTTTTTTATTTTTTATTTTCTCTTTATTTTTCAATTTTTTTAGTTCTTGTTCCTTTTTTTTTTTTTTTTTCCATTTATTTCCTTATTCTTTATTTTTTTTCCTCCTTTTTTCATTCCCTTTCCCCCCCCAAATCATAATATTCTTTATTTTTCACCATAAGCTAATTTCATATTTTCAGTCCTTTTTTATTTTTTTATTTTTTATCTTTTATTTCTTTTCTTTTGTAATTTTATTTGATTCTCTTTTCTTTTTTATCTCCATTTTTTTCATTTGCTTCAGTCCGTAATAATACCATCACAGTATATCTATATAATGTCATGTATCATTGATGTTTGTTTCAATCATCAGTCAGACGTCTATGATACAATCACAGTATATATATACTGACATGGTATCATTGGGTTTACTTCAGTCCGTAATGATACCATCACAATATATCTATATACTCTCATGACATCATTGATATGTACTTCATCATTTAGTGAGACCTCCATGGTATCATTGGGTTTGCTTCAATCCATAATGATACTATTACAGTATATCTATATACCGTCATGGTATTATTGACTTATGCTTCATCATTCAGTTAGACCTCTATGTTACCATGACATTATATCTCTATATACTGTCATGATATCATTGATGTTTGCTCCAATCCTTCAGTCAGACCTTCATGATACCATCACAGTGTATATATACTGACATGGTATCATTGGGTTTGCTTCAGTCTGTAATGATACCATCATAGTATATCTATCTATTGTCATGGTATCATTGATGTTTGCTTCAATCCTTCAGTTAGACCTTCATGATGCCATCATAGTATATATATACTATGATGGTATCATTGGGTTTGCTTCAGTCCGTAATGATACCATTATAGTATTTCTATATACCATCATGGTATCATTGATGTATGATCCATCATTCAGTGAGACCTCTATGATATCATCACAATATATCTATATGTTGTCATGATATCATTGATGTCTGCTTCAATCCTTCAGTCAGATCTTTATGATACCATCATAGTACATATATACTGACATGGTATCATTGGATTTACTTCAGTCCATAATGATACCATTACAATATATCTATATATTGTCATGACATCATTGATTTCTACTTCAATCCATCAGTCATACCTCCATGATACCATCATAGTGTATATATACTGACATGGTATCATTGATGTCTGTTTCAATCCTTCAGTCAGACCTCCATGATACCATCATAATATATATATACTGACATGGTATCATTGAATTTGCTTCAGTTCGTAGTGATACCATCACAGTATATCTATGTACTGTAATGGTATTATTGAGGTCTGCTTCAACCCTTCAGTGTAACCTCCATGATACCATCACAGTACATCTATATACTGTCATGGTATCATTGATGTCTGCTTCAATCAGACCTTCATGATACCATCACAATATATATATATATATACTCACATGGTATCATTGAGATTTGCTTCAATCCGTAGTGATACCATCACAGTATATCTATGTACTGTCATGGTATCATTGAGATCTGCTTCAACCCTTCAGTGAGATCTCCATGATACCATCACAGTATATCTATATATTGTCATGGTATCATTGATGTTCGCTTCAATCCTTCAGTTAAACCTCCGTGATACCACCACAGTATATATATACTCACATGGTAACATTGAGATTTGCTTTAGTCTATAATGATACCATCACAGTATATCTGTATACTGTAATGGTATCATTGATGTATGCTTCAATCCTTCATTTAGATATCCATGATACCATCACAGTATATATATATATATATATATATATATATATATATATACTCATATGATATTATTGAGATTTGCTTCAGTTCATAATGATACCATCACAATATATTTGTATATTGTCATGGTATCATTGATATCTGCTTCAATCCTTAAGTGAGACCTCAATGATACCATCACAATATATCTATATAATGTCACAGTATCATTGATGTTTGCTTCAGTCAATAATGATACCATCACAATATATTTATATAATGACATGATATCAATGAGGACTGCTTTAGTCATTCAATGTGACATTGTTCATTCCTACATGATATTATTATAGTATATCTATATATATTGTCATCTTATCACTGGTGTCTGCTTCAATTCTTTAGCGAGACCTCTATGATACGACTATAGTTTATGTATATACTATCTAGGTATCATTGAGATTTGCTTCAGTCCTCAATGATACCATCACAGTATATCCATATACTGTCATGATATCATTAATGCATGCTTCAGTGCTTAGTGAGACCTCCATGATACCATCACAGTATATCTATATGCTGACATGATATCATTGATGTATGTTTCAGTCCTTTAATAGACCATAAGTTCAAAAATTTTCTTTATTTTTTAAACTCCGTGTCTAGTTAAAACATGACAAACAAATTAAAATGGATGGAACATGTATTTTTTCATCTGCAAAAGTGAAAAAACTATAAAAATATGTATTCCAATAACTTAGATTTTAATAAATAAGCTAGTGCACTTTAATATTTTTTTTTATTTGTTTCTTATTGTAGTCTAGGTTTTAATTGTTTTAATTTTTATTAATCTAAAAGTAGTGAGTTGATATTTTTATCTTTGAAATTTTTTTTTAAATGCAACAATATAAAAAGAGAAAAAAAATAAAATAAACTAGTCAAAAAGAGAAAAAACAGGACAAAAATATAATGAAACAAATAATAAAAATGTTACCAAGTGATATTACTAATGATTTAATATTTTTATTAATTATTTGTTACTGTAGTTTAATTATTTAATTTTTTTTATTTTTATTAATCTAAAAATAATTAGTTACTATAAGCAAAATTAATCCATGGATATTTCAGATTACTAATTATTTTGTTCAACACAAAAGTTAAAATATTAGTCAAATTAAAAGTAAAAAAAAAAAAGGATGCCATAATGACTTGGTCAAATCGTAATATTTGACCAAATAGAGAAAAGGAAGGACTTGTAAGTGAATTGAAAAAGAGCCACTTTAAGCGCTGAAACATTTGGGGTACCGCGCGTAATTTCTTTATGCCGCACATATATTTTTGGATTTAAAATGGGAAGGAGCATTTGAGTGTAAATATTTTAATTTTATGGTCTATTTAGTGTACTTTTTACTTTTTTAAAATAGGTTGAAGCCCGTATATACCCATTTAAAATAGGGGAATGGACACTTCATATCCATTAGAACAAAGAAATTCCACTAAAATGGCCATTTTCAAAGTAATGTCATAGGGTAGCCACTCTCCTATTTTAATTCCACCAACTGGCCATTTTTAAAAACTGTATAAAATGTGTATAGAAACTGTATAGTTGTTATATAGAATACATATTTGTGTAAGATATATGTCACGCCCCGAATTCCATCGGAACGGATTGGCACTCGTAGCCGATAAGGCCCAAGAGAACCAAGCTTTTCTTACATTTGTTCATATGCACAATGAACACCACTATCACGTAAGAGCACAAAAAGGCTAACAACGGAATTTATGAAACATGTGATATATATATATATATATATATATATGCGAAACTTGGCCGTTGAGGCCATCAAGTCAAAAACGTCATATACCACCTTACATTCACACACCTACATATGTCTACAAAAGCCTCTAACATAGACATCTACCAAAACCAACTGAAAGTCGGGACAAGTCCCCGTTTTATACAACATATACAAAACCAAAACATATGTCAATCTGTGACTCGGAGAAGCCCCGAATTAACTGGAGCTCACCAATGATCCGCAACAACTGACAACCTACTGTGGAGGCCTACTAGTACCTGCGCCTGCAGCAAGTAAGGTAAATTCCCCAAGAGGGGTCAGTACGAAGAATGTACTGAGTATGTAAGGCCATATGAAACTTGTAAGATATGAAAATATGTCAAGAACTCAAGTTCAAATGCATAGCCAATATAGATAAGTCACAATGTAGATGAGTCACTATTCTGTACTTTGAAAACCATGTTTATTGCATTCATTCTTTCTCTTGCTTTACTTTACTTTACATATATGTTGTCTAGGCCCTCATCATGCAGGTGTTTTTTTCACCCCATGGATAACATATCATCGTCATGCAGGTATCCTTTTCACCCCATGGATAAGATCATATCATCATGCAGGTGTTCTTGCACCCCATGGATAATTTAACATCATCATGTGGGTGTTTGCACCCCATGGATAAATTAACATCATCATGCGGGTGTTTGCACCCCATGGATAACACCATGAACACAATCAATAGACATTACTTTATTCTTACTTTGAGATTGGTACAATGATAGTCATAATTTACTTGAAGCTTTGAATCATTAACCAATGAGTGAGAGACATGAGAATAAACATTGTGAGAAACATAACATTATTAGCACCATAACACCATTTGAACCATTGGACAATAATCCATGAACAAGAGACATGAGTATGACTACTATTGAAACATCGTAACATAACCTTAGTGGGCTTTTGGAACATTAACCATGAATATGAGGCATGTGGTTCGCAATTGATCAATGAGTAGAGAACATATGATAATGACCATCGCTAACCGGATATAGGATACCCTAGCACATTTTCGTAATAGGACAAGTGTAACGTCAATGTGAATACTATTTGCTGCAGAAAGATACGGACAGAGTAACCTTACATACCTTGTATTCACAATACGAATGTATAATCTTAGATGTGCATACAATGTCCCGCTCCTTCCTTATGTTTCACTCTACAACACAAATACATAATGGGATTTACATTAACCACCAACTATCTTACAAATACATGACGTCAATGAGTTACATGTTTGCCTTTAGACATGCCATTTTCCCTTGACAAAATCATTGATGCAATTATTATTCCAAAAATCCCCCAATATTCCCAACATTGACCAAAACATCATAAACCATTAGCATGTCACACCAAGTTCATACTTTCCACTCTTCATCACCACAATATCACCATTATTCCATTAAATCACTTCAATACACCTTACAACAACAAATCGACCAAAATCTCATAATTTATACTTCTAGAAAAATAACAAATTTAATAACAAAATCACACCATACATGTTCATATTTTATCCATACCATGTTCTTTCATCAAAGTCACAAGCCGTGTTTCAAGCTTAAATCCCATGGACCACAAATCCTTTACAAAAAAACACAAGGTACCATGTTCAATATTTCCAAGCATAACGAACATGATTCACATACTCTCCCATGCATATAATGTATTAATCTATAACAATAATCACTTACCTAAGCTTGAGAAATAACGATCTTGCTCCAATAGTTGGCTTAGGGTGCTTAGGGTTTTTGAGATAAGAAGATTGTTGAGAAATATCTAGGAAAGGGCATGTGTGTTTATGTGAATAAAATCAGCCTTATATGCCTTTATATAGTCCTCATGGTCATCCTTATCAATAATTGAGGTCTTTGACTTGGTCATATGGGGTCATATGGAAGAATGGATTATTTCCCTTTTGGGCCATGTGTTTTAATTCACTTTGGGCCTTCAATATACTATAAAAATCCAACCCAATACATTTCATGGGCAATCCACTCAACTATGTTAATCAGTCAAAAATAGATCAACAAAGCTGGTAAAATGTTACGGTATCGTGACTGGTGTCTACGACACCAGTCACGCCACGTAGGATGGATCGTGGAAATCAGACCATATTTTTCAAGTCTCTGAAATTGTTCCACGGCACCACTCATGCCACGTGAGTGTCAGTCACGCCACGTGACTGCTGCCATGGGTCACTTCTGTGACTTGGTTCAATTCTTCTTCGCATGCTCGTTTTCCACACAGGTTTCTTCACCTTTCCTTCACTTAGCCTTGTACCCCGACTATTGTATATGTTCATGTACTCGTAGCACCTGAGGTGTTACAATATCTATATCTATATCTATCTCTCTCTCTCTCTCTCTCTCTATATATATATATATATATATATATAGAAACTGTATAGGATATGTATAGAAACTGTATAATTATTGCATAGAATATGTATGTATATAAGATATATGTATAGAACAATGAATGTGGTATAGAGACTGACTGTATCAATATGGTATAAGAGTTGTATCAATATGGTAAAGGACTGTATTAGTATGATATAGGAGTTGTATCAATATGGTATAATGGTATAGCGATTGTATCAATATGATATAGGAACTATATATGCATAGGTTTTTCTGTATAAACTATATGAATGTGATATGAGGACTGTATCATTATGGTGTAGGAACTGTTTATACCATAATGATACAAATGTATGCAATAAAAAAATATTTATTTCAATTATCTAAATAATAATTGCAGCTAAAGATCATGTAGAATCTGTATAAAATTTGTGTAATTATTGTATAGAATGTGTATATGAACTGTATAATTATTGTATGAAATCTCTCTCTCTCTATATATATATATATACCATTGTTGTATAAAATATGTTATTTTTATATAATAAATAAAAATACACTCTTTTTGTGTTTGGTTGATATAAAAAAGTAGGAGCTACAATATTACAAATTTGTATATGATTGTTAAAAAAAATTACAAAATTTATGTAATTATTTTTTGGTAGAATTAAAAAAAATAGGAGAACAATTTTCTTAAAAAAAAAAAAACAAAGAAAAAAACAAAGCAACATCAACACAGCCGCGGAAAAAAAAAAAATACAAAAAGGAGCTCAAATGCCTTTTGAATGGCTAAAGATAGGAATTTGAATTCCTTAGATCATTTTATGACATTTATTTCACCCGAAGGGCTTTTTTTGTCTTTTTCCCTTAGGTCATTTTGTGACATTTGTTTCATCCATAGGACTTTTTTTGTCTTTTTTCCTTTAAAATATAAGTGATTCAATTAATTAAATATAAAATAAATGAACCCCTTTCACTTATATGGATTGAAATTGTTGTGATGGGCGGTTGTTTTTGTTATTGGAATAAAGAAACATCGGTTGCTTTTGCAGATTTAGCAATCTCAAACTCTTTTTCTTTCATTTCCACTTTTATTTATTCAAGGTGGAATTGGAAATTTCAGAACGTAGTTCTCAGTTCTTCTAAACTGTCATCTTTCTTCTTTTATTTCTATCTTTATTTATTTAAGTTGGACTTGGATATTTCAATTCCTGCATAATTTCTTGCTTCCAAGTAGCCAGACTTGGTCATTCTGACATTCTTATGTCCAATAAAGATTTGAGTCCTTTTGGAAATGGCCCAAAAATGAAGAGCACAGAAAGTTTCAAGTTGAAACTTACTGCTACTACTATCTTTGTTTTCTTTTTTTTGTCTTCCTTGAATTTTGCACGCCTCTTAATAAATAATGATTAATATAAGTATTTTATCACAGTTTAATTGATGTATAGTGATTTGGGGAATGAATAATTAATATTGAGGTAAAAGATGAAAAAAAATGTTTTTCTTTTGATAAGCTAAAAGTGACGAATAAAAGTAAAATAGTATTTTCAGTTTTTTTAAAATATTATCAGTCCAAAGAAAAGTGAAAAAAAAATATTTTTAATGTAGTGTATAAGTAAAAGTGAACAGAGGAATACTCCTTCCGCCTCAGTTTAATTGGGCATATTTCATTTTACACAGTGATTAAGAAATCATAAATGGAGTGATAGTTTTTACTATTTTACTTAGGGGTGTCAAATGGGCAGGTTGGGCTGAAATTGAAGATATTAAAATAAATTGAATTAGAAATTGAACTCAACACAAATTTACTTTGGGTTCAAATGGGTTGGGCTAAAATGGGCTAAAAATTGGGTTGGATTTTGATCCGTCCAATTTGACCCATTTAATTTTAAGAATATTAACATATTGATATTTACCTCTCGTAACTATAATTTGAATTCCAACTCAAAAAAATAAAAAAAACAAGTTCTTAATTTGAAAATGAAAGTCATAAAATATTATACCAATGAAATAAAATATACTATGAGTGTGTTCGGTATAGAGGAAAAATATTATCCATGAAATTTTTTTTAAAAAAATAAAAAAATTACTCTTTTTTTTTTTGGGTTGGGTTGGGTTGGGGGGGGGGGGGTAAGTGGATTCAGTGAGTTACGAGGTGTGTGTGTGTTTGGGGTGAGAAAAAATATTTTTAAAAAGCTTTTTAAAAAAAAAAAAAAAAATTTGGAGTGGGGTGGGTTAGGGGGGATAAGAATTTTTTTTAAAAAAAAGTTTTATAAAAAAAATTTAGATGTCACTTATTTTCTCATCTTTCATTAAGGAAATCATGTTCCTTATTAAATGGGTTGAACAGAAGATTGAATTGGGCTCAAGTGAGGATCTTTTAAAAATGGGTTTAGGTTTAATGGGTTGAAATTGAACCCAATTGTAAATTATCTTGAGCCTAACCCATAAATATTGGGTTGGGTTGGACGGGTTCACTTAATTTGGGCTCACTTTGACACCCTTAATTTTACTCTTTACCCATATTAGTGATATTTATTGAATGTAAGAATGGATATTGAAATTGTAATTAATGAATGAATATTGAAATTGTAATTAATTGTAGGGTAAAATGAAAAATAATTAATTAATTCTATCTTGATTTAGTAAGTTATCAACTAATATGAGATATTTATTTTCAGTAAGATGACCAATTAAAATGAGACGGAGAGAGTATTATTTATTCTTCTACTTCTGGAGTCGCTTTCTTATTGGATTTGTGAGTTTGTAGTGCCAGCATTTAATATGATTATGCAATTTACAGCTGAATTCTAATGATTTCTGAGAGCTTATCCACTGTCTTTACAACTCCCCAAACACCACATGGGGTTCCCATTTTCTCCAAAAATGAAAAGGGAAAAATATGCAAGGACTTCAAGCTTGCTTTTTTTGGTGCACCTAAGATTATGGGCTCCAGGTCAATGAAGTCGGGATATAATTTATGGAAATGTTGGAGGTAGGTGGAATAGTTGAGGCATTCACAAGCTGGTCCAGACACTAATGAAGTTAGGATACAATTTATAGAAATATCAGAGGTAACATGTATTTGATGAAATAACTAAGTTACATGCAAGTTGATTCAGACACTAATGTTATATAAAATCGGACTTCATTTTTTTGGTTTGGGTAGTACCTATCCATGCATCTTTTGGCATCAGATTAGTAGGATTGAATTGACTAATTTATAATAAAATTAAAAGATTGGTACATTACATGGACACATGGTAATTCATGTATAACAGGAGTATAAATTTTTTGTTTTCCTGGTATGTATATTTTTATATAATAATAAGAAAAATAAAATAGTGGTGTCAAAAACAGAAATGACAAGAGCCTCAGGAAAATGCAAAGCATAAACATGAGATCAGAAAGTAAGAATCATTTCTGGAGAGGAATTGTTTTTTCTTTGAATCCATTTCCTTCCTCTCTTTCTTTTCCTACTTTTTCCTCTGCTGTTATTCATTGGAAACCCATACGTCATACGTGCATCTCCAGGTATTATATGATCTTTTCTTACGATTCTTTTTTTTTTTTTTTAATAATAATCGTGTTATTCGGGTCAGCATTCCCGCATCCTAAGTAATTCCACAGAATACCCACCATCTCCCACCAGCAACATTATATGTTTTTTTTTCTACAGTGTGGTGATCCTTTAATTTCTTCATTTTAATTAATGTAAATGTTTTTTTTTGTCCTGACAATGTTCTTTTTTGGATCTTGATTATGGAAAATTGAATGCTAATTCGGATTATGCTAACATAGTGTTGCCATATGGTGAAAAGAGAAAAGCATAATGTTGACATATTACCATGTCTTAGGAAAAGAAAACATTTTCTGTTCTTGAAAAACTTATAATCCACAACTTGTGTTTCTGCCCAAAAACCAGAGAAAACATAATTTGAAAAAGTGAACAGATAAGTTTTAAAAAGAAATGGAAATGAACCTTTATAAATTTTCTGGATTATATCCTCCTTTTCTCTTTTTCTCCCTTTTTCTTTTTAACAAGGGAAATGCTTGGACAACTTGCATACACTTTTGACTATTGCACATGTTACTTATTCAACTTTCACCAGCACAAATACCAAATAATTGTGCTTATAAGGGACAGAGCTAGAGAGGTGGAAAGAGTTCATTCGATTCCTTTTTGTTAGAAAATCACATTGTATATATGAAGTTAATTGTGTTTTTTTTGAAGTATATATAATAGATGATAAATATAAATATTTAGTGTCCACATTGGTGCCTATCAAGGCTTAGGCAAACAGAAAGGAGTCATCTAGCTTTTTTTCCTATATGCTATAATATAAACCTTGATTTTTCATTGTTTTCACCAATTCTATAAATGTGCATAAAAATTTCTTTCAAAATATAAAATGCCGTCTAGTTCAACAATCAGGGTTCTCATACGACAAACAAGATATCAATCTACTCGTTACCACGTTACCAACTTTCTTGGCCTTCTAGTACTGGGCGGGTGTTAACCCCTATACATGATTTTACGACTTTGCAAGGACCATAAACGCATACACCATATTCAAAAGATTATTGTTTTAACGATGCTACGTACAAGATACCCTCTCTCTCTTGCAGGGTCTACTCAAGAAATGGCTGACCAACCACCAAGTGTGAGTGAACATTCAATTGAGATTAGACGACCAAAAAAGAAGTTGATTGTCCCAAACAGCGTGTTAGAGAACATGAAGCAGCAGCTTCCATCTTCAATGCCATCCTCACCTTCAGGCCAACCAAAGAGCGCCAAGTATAACTGCTTGTGCTCACCAACCACACACGCCGGTTCTTTCAGATGCAGATACCACAGGAGCTCTAGCATGACTCGAAGTAGCATGTCCGTTGGCACAAAACTCTCTGAGCTGGCTGCTGAAAAATAACCTGATGCATAGCATGGATGCTTGAACTTTACTCAAGTAATGTTCCATCTTTGGGATAATTCTCAACTGTCCTCTACCATTTCATCTGTAATTAAGCATGTGATAAGGACTCAACTTCTGTCTTTTCCCTTTTGATCCTTGATCTTTGTTTACTATAACTATGCTGATCTGATTCCTAATGCTTGGTTGTACATTATTTTATATATTGGTTAATTCTGAGTTCAATCATTGCACATGTTTTGCCTAACCTCCTCCACTCACCCAAAAGAAAATGAGGAAAGAAAAACACACAGATACCTTTAAAAAATGTTGTTTGGTGCATGTCGAATCGTCTAAAATAGTGCTTTATTGGAGCATCCAATATGAGTGGGTCAGCATTTTTTAAAGAACCGAAACAACATCGCTTCCCACACTGAAAATAACATCTCAGAAAACACCCAATTAAGCAGAAAGAGACCATTCACTTGATAGCTAAGCAAGAAGATGGAAAACATCATAAGAAAATCTTTCATATATTATGTACAAGAATGTATGAATTCTTGGTCACAGTAGAGAGACCCGTCACTCCGAGAGGACGCCAAACATTACAAATATGAAAAGCTACAGAACTACCCAATGTCAAAGATAACCATTGCATGTACTCAGCCGGTACACTACTAAGCTGTACACCAGAACATCCTCAGATGTATAGTAGTGTTATAGCCTCAATAAACTTCTAGCTCACATAGGACAAGTATCTTCTTCGCCTTCCTGAGACATCATGTAATTCCTACAAAGTGGACAAGTTACATTCCAGTACTTCAGCCACTTCTCTAGACAAAGCTTGTGGAAAACATGGCCACACGACAGATGGTTTATCTCTGCATCGGGTTCAAAATCTGTCAGGCAGACCGAGCACTCTTTCTCAGCATGGTTAGAGATACAGATTGAATCATAACGAATAGCAGGGGTATGGCTTCTGAATTCCTCCATATATGACTCTGACGGGCTTCCGCGACATTCAAACGGGTCCAAGGGACCTTCGAGGGAATATTCGTCCCATGATGCAATGCGGATGCCAATCACATGAAGGATTGATCGGACCATCTCCTTAACAATGGAGATGGATATGGCCGTGTTCACTAGAATCACACAGAGCACTCCTGCATCTGCTGGAGTTGGATACTGGGAGAGGCCCATAATGGATTGGAATCTAGTCACAGAATGAAACATCAACCATTAGTAAAGACATATTGAAGTCAAGGCAAAACTATAAACTGGCCAATGGAGAAAAGAGTATAATAGTTTTTCAAACAAGAAACAACACCACAAGCTTCATATTCTTTTAGCGAAACAGTCGGTCGAAATCCATCTCCCAGCCAAGTGAAATAAGTTCATATTTAGCTAAATATTACTTTCCAAACTAAAGATAGTAATGCAATACTCCTCTGTTTCAATGGCAGTACAAGACTGATAGTCAAGATATGCAATACTCATCTGTTTCGATTTGTTTGTCTGGTTTTGAGATGACATGGAGTTTTAGGAAGTAAAGAGAACTTTTGAATCTTGTGGTGTTAAACTAAAGATACGTAGAATGTATCAAAATGTCCTTTAATCTTGCAGTTTTAAACATGTCATGTGAAAAGTTGGAATTAAAGAGTTGCCAGAAATGGAAAGAATGCATGGAAAGAGGCATTCTTTTTGAAACGGATTAAAAAGGGAAGTAAGACAAACAAATTGAAACGCGGAGTGAGTATTAAGGTTCAACACTTTCTGTCCTTGCCCTTTTTTTCCCCCCATATTCTTGCCAGTCTAGAAAGCAAGATGATTCAAACAGAGATCATTGGAAAGATCAGAACTTGTGGAATAAGAGTTCAATGATCAGAACTTGTGGAATAAGAGTTTACCTAGGCTGAAACTAAGATTTTCTTCTAGCAACAACTTCTGGAATAGGTGAGTGCACTGGACCTGCATAGAAACAAGCAGCAACATATACAATCAGTCAATTATGAGGAAAAGTTAAGCAGACCACAGCAGTAAGCCAACTATAAAGGAAACATACTCCTCCTATAGAAGAAGCTTAAGAAAATATGCAAGAAAACAGAAACCCAATCAAGAAATGAAAATTGGAACTATGTTACATATGGAAACGCCATTCCCTTAACTTCTTTAAAAGTTTAGTTGTGGATTTAGTCGTGGTGCGCGAAAGCTGACCCAGAAAAACCACGGTTATCAAAAAAAAAAAAAGGTTCATTTTTGTGCCAATGAGAAAAAAAATCCATTTTTTTTATGAACATGGATCCAAGATTCTTCAAAACTTCTGCTAAAACTGCAATAATTTCATTTTCTTGATACTAAATGTAAATAGACATGGGAAAATCACACACCCTTTTTTCAGGATAATAAGGAAAAAAATTCTGAGGTTAAGACTTCTTGAAGATTTATCCTTGACAAGATATTAAATCTCAGACCACCAATTGCAAATTATACAATAAAACATCCAAAAAAACAGAATTTTACAATATTGACAAAATATTCAGCCTTTTCTAGTGCCAATTATCCATCATCAAGAAACATTAAAAAAAAAGGGGGAAAATCAAATCAAATGAAAATAAAAATAAAAATCATACAACACAATTCTTGAACACTATAAGATCTAATTACAGATCAAGACTCACTTAATACCATCAAGAACTACATAAAAATGATTCTATTTTTCTTTTCTCTTTTCATCAAGACTATATAAATGGTAAAGATGCTTGTGAACCAAATAAATAAAAGGATAAAAGATTCTACTCATTAGTACTTACTTTATACTATAGGTGTAGTAGGAGCTAGAAGAAGAAGTTGAAGATTTCTTTGAAGTTTGAAATTGCAAAAAAAATGGGAGAGATTTTATTGTTAGGGAATAAGGGTAGGTTGTAGATTCATAGGATACCAAGAGAGGAAAATGTTGATAATGGTTGATGATGGCCTCTTCCTATCAACCCTCTTAGACCCTTCTATTTCTAATAATAATTAATAATTAATAAAATAATTGATAAAATTATTGTCATGTGATTAGAAGGTCACAAGTTTATGCTGTGAAAATAGCCTCCACTGAATTGCAGGATAAATCTATATACAATAAATCCTTATCATATGGAGTAATTTTTTTTCTGAATTACGTGTACAACGTGAGTTTTAGTATATCGATTGTCCGTGTATTTATGATAATAATAATAATAATAATATCTTGGGTCCCATTATAAAATTTGTCCCTTTGCTTCACTCCATGTTCACATTATAGTGTAATTAATCACCTCCTTGACCATTGTGGTACTTCCCCAAACTCTCATTCAACTGTAGTTTATCTTTATTTATTTGTAGTCTTTATCAATATGATGAATTAATGTTTATTTTGAACTGTATGTTTATACTGGTAAATAGACAAAAAAAGTAGACTTCTAATGGAAGATATATTGCTGTATAAATGTTTTTTATTATATAATATCAGATTTAGGCGAATGTAAATAAAAGACATGAAAAGTGATGATTTATATTCGATCGAACTTACTTGAAATTGAGAAAAATTAAGAAAAAAAGAGTAATTAATAATGTCATAGAAAAGAATGCATGATACAATTGCTTTTTCCCTATCTAATTAAAAACTTGTCAATTTTAAAGAGAGAACCCTCTTCTCATTCTTTCAGTTTTATGTTTTTGGAATATTGAAGACAGTGAAACTAAATTAAAACTTCACCATTGAACATATGAAAAGCTTTTGAAAAGAGAAGTTTGTGATTGACAGAAACATAAACGTGGCCTTTAACTTGGCCTTAGCTGACATCTATACTCTCCAATTTTGAATGTGCACAAGTAGATACTTAAACTTATATAAAGTTGATCAAGTAGACATATGCGTCCTATGTAACATAATACACGTAGGACGCAAATTGTCATATAAGACGCGACGTAGGAGGTATGTGTCTACTTGTTTAACTTCATACAAGTTTAAGTGTTTACTTATGCATATTCAAAATTGGATATTCAACCACATGCAAAAAGAGCTAAAAGTGGAATAATAGGCTAATTTAACTATTTTTTCTGAAAAGTAAAAATATTAATAATAATTATATCTCAATCTCAATTTATTTAAGTTAGGATCAACTATATAAATCCTTACTTCTTCGTTTAAATGGATTTTACTTCTTCGTTTAGATTTATTTCATATCATCATCATAATATATAAAAGTAAAGGCAATACAAATATTTCTAATTTTGATTATTTGGGAAAAGACTTATGACCAATGTCTTCCTAATTTCCTTCTACGGAGTAATATTTATTAATATATAGAAGCAAATAAAAAAGTATAAATAATGCATAATATTTTTTTTCATTGAACTATATTTCTTTATTTTAGTTTTCTGTTGCTTCCTGTTATGTAAGTTGACCACATGATCCCTCACATGGACGGTTGATAATTAATTCTAATTATTGTACTTATGACTGATTAAAAGGTTTGGTTATTAACGGGTATATTTAATTAAGTATTTCCGATATTTTGGGGAAATCGATAAAATCAGTAAGCTATAAGAAACTCACTCTGTACATCTTTACTTGTCCACTATACTTATTCAGTTTGGAAAATCAATACATAATTTATCCTTTTTTTTCCCTATTTTACCCTTGATATTAAATACTATTCATCCCTTATTGCATTTTTCAAAGTAAAAAATTTATTATATTCAAAGGGTGATATAGTAAAATCACTCCTCTATTTATTATTTCTTAAGGTATGTGTCAAGTCAAAAGTGGACAAGTAAAGATGAACGGAGGAAGTAATAGTATTTCTCTCGATTTATTTTTACTTGTTCATAGTAAATTTTACACACTCCTTAAGAAATAACAAATGAAGTGCCTATTTTATCTTGATATTGATAGTATTAGTTGGTGCACAATCTTTAATGGATTTGAAAAAATGATTCGAAATGAATAGTTAAACACGTAAAAGGAAATGAATAGTCAAAAATTTGCAATTAGTGATAAACACGTAAAAGTAAACGAAGAGAGTATTAATTAACATCTACCATAATCAACGTATACAAAAAATAAGTACAACTTTCGAATTTACTATGAAGGCGTAAAGAAGTATGTAATTTGGATTTGATTTATTAATGTGTTGTCCTCTACTTTGCTTGTGCTTATTCAAATGAGACTAGCTAACCTGAACTTTGAGGACATAATTATTTTGTATTTAACTTCAACTAAAATCTTTGACCAAATTAAAGAGTTTATACCTAGTTAAGTATCTCTTTGACAATTTTTAAAAAGCGCAAACAACATAAATATCCGATGTTTGATCCCTAATTACAAGACATCTCCTAAGTTTCAATAATTACAAGAGATATCGGAGGAATTGCTCAGATACACAAGTCAAAATTTGCGTGTATCTGAGATACACATGCCAAAATCGCGACAACATAGTACTGCTACAATGTTGGGTGTTGCCGGAAAATTAAGGGAAAGCGGAATAGGGACGGTGGTGCAGTGATGCAAGTCGATCTTCATCAATATCATGGAATGACGAGTTGAGGCTCGAGAACATGCTAAAGTGGAAGTACGAGGAAGAAAGGCGAAAAAGAAAGAAAGAGGCTATGAACACAAAGTGGTTATTCTTGGCATTCAAGCCTTATGCTAAAGAAGACTCTTATTTCATTAAGGATATTTTTGTAATTATTAGTGTAGGCTATAAATAAAGGAGAATAGATCATTTTAGACCTAGACTATTTTGATATGTTGAATTGAAAGAGTGAAACTTTTGTGAGGCATGACTAAGGCCTTTGTTGCTATTGAATGTTGATGAGATTGCTTGCTTGAGGGTATCTCAATAGTATAGGTGTTTGTTCGAATTTCTTAATAGAAAGTCTTGGTTTTCGTATAGCCTCGGTTGCCTATTAAATTCTTACTTGTGTCTTACTTTTATAGATTTGATACTTTTTGAAACTTTGTATTTAAGGATATTGATTTTGATATAGTCATTGTTCTTATTACTTTTTCATTTTGTGTCTATCTCCTATCTTTAATTTTGTGTTCTTAGATTTAGGGTTTCTTTTCATCTTCCGCATATTCTTTCTTACATCATGCAGTGGCTAGTCCGTTGTGATTGTCAGAAAAATGGATCTGATCTCGCCGAAAAAGGAAAAGAGGGATGGTGGTTGTTGTTGGTTTCACCATGGTCTCGCCGAAAAATACAAATCTGGACAGATATGGCTTTGTCGGATAAGATAAGGATGAGAACAAGGTGAGGCCGCGTTAGAATTTGGGTGGTGTTCTGGTGGGTATAGTGGTGCAGTGGCTGATTTGTTGTGGTTGTCGAAAAACACGGATCTAGGTATGGTAGTGCAGTGGCCGGCTGTATTTCTGGTTTGTTGGGTGGTCGGAGGAATTATGGGGATAGGCCAGAGATGGTGGTAGAAGTGAAGGAGTTGGCTGGGGATGGTAGTGTTCTGTGGGGGTCGGCCGGAGATGGTGATAGAAGTGAGGGGGTTGGCCAGAGATGCTAGTGTATCTATCTCAGATATATGGGTACATGTATTTAGGCATGTATTCCAGATACATGCAAATCACTTTTTGGATATAGTGTATATGGGACAAATTACACCTAATTAGATGCGCATGTATTTCAGATACATGTACTGATTACCATAAAATATTTAAGATACATAGACCATACAATATTTAAAGCTTAAATTATTTTATATTTAAGATAAACAAACATTAGAATTATTTCAGATACACAGACCTAGATGCACAGTTTAAGATACACAATCATAAATACACAATCTCAGATACACAGTCCTAAATAC
Organism: Capsicum rhomboideum; assembly: GCA_031232105.1. Taxonomy (NCBI): domain Eukaryota; kingdom Viridiplantae; phylum Streptophyta; class Magnoliopsida; order Solanales; family Solanaceae; genus Capsicum; species Capsicum rhomboideum. The sequence goes on along the minus strand of CP124712.1, from coordinate 121,757,543 downwards.
ACTGTCTCATATACACGCGACTAACCTGTGTATCTGAGAAACACAGGCATAAGATACACGCGGGTTTTCAGAGCCTGAGATGTTTTGTAATTAATTTAAAGTTAAGGGGGCTTTTATAGATAGTCCTCTTATATTTGACTATTTTTGTTATTTGTCCTTTTAAAAATGAGATTATGTTATAAATTTACAATGTTTTTTTTATGGATGCTAGAGGCCCAAGGTATAGGTATAACTGGTAAACGAGAGTTTTTCTTTAAAAAAAAAAAATTGAGGGTAGGGGTAGGGGAAAGGGAAATGAGGAGGAGATTACAATGTGAGGCATCGAACTCTAACCAACAAGGTGAGAGTTGTTGGGTTCTAAGTGTATTGTGAATGGAAAATGGAGGGAAGAAAAAAAATTGGAGGGAAAGTGAAATGTGTAGTTCACTTTTTAAGATGTAAAGTTCTCCCACATTGGTGGGAGAAAGAAACATTCTTATGCATATATTGAGATTCACTCCTTCATGTGGATAATAAGGCAAGAACAAGACAAGCCTCACGCCGTCGTCGCCGTCGTCGTCGTCGTCGCTCGCTCGGCTTGGCTTCGGCTTCGGATTTGGATTTGGCAAATGATCGATCGAGAGATTATCTTTTTGGACAAAGTTCATTTAAAGCTTCAAAAATAGGGATATGTTAATCCAAAAATCCGATAAGAAATTGTAACACCCCGTACGTTCCTAACCCCACTTGACGACATTAAATAATATGTACTTACTTAGGTCTCGAGAGCTATAAGTATGCATTTGGTAATGTGATTGGCGAGATAATTGAATTTGGCTCTTGTTATGTGATTAAACTTGCATAGAAGGTGTTTTGCAATTTTCATTGCGCATTTGTGGGGTTCAAAATGAGGCTAAGAGGACCTCAAAACAAAGTGTATTAAGGTTAAGAAGTAAGTTAAAGGATAGGACTTGAAGTATCTAACCGAACCTGCGAAGAAACGTCGAAAAAATGAAATTTTTGAAAAAATTTAAGGAGGGGCGCGTTTGGGACCGTGCCACGCCGGTCTGGGCTAAAATTTTTAGCCCAGAGGCAGTAAGTTGGGCGTGCCACCTTGGATTTTCCACTTTTTCGAAAGTTGGAAATTTCTAAGTCCCAAGGGTATCCAGAGACGTACCGAGCCGATTTTTGCCACGTTTCTTCTACAACCACGAGTATATACATGAAATGAATGACATATTACATCGGTATGATAAAATTACTCGAGAACGAATTTGGGGTCAAAATGACAGTTTTGCCCTTAAGGTCAAGATAAGCCAAACGTGGCTAGAATCACTTGTTTTTGGGATTGAGGCTACGAATATGAATATCATGAGTGGGAATATTATTGTAATACGTATAAGATGAGAAATTATTGATTTTATTGGGTTAAGTGATTTGGGCTAAATAAAAGCCCAAAATGGGATAAAAGACATGGGTCACATGACCCAATCTTCTATTGACTTGGTCAATTGAAGCATTAACTATCAAGGATGACTAAGGATGGCCCCAAGGACTATAAATAGACCCAAAAATCATATTTTATTCACTTAAACTCTCATGTTCTTTTAGACATTTTCTCCAACCTTCTACAATATTCTCTTAGACCCTAAAGAACTCAAAGGCAATTTTGGAGCAAGATCCTCACTTTTCAAGCTTAGGTAAGTGAATATTGTTATGGATTAATATATTATATGCCTGACAGAGTATGTAAATCATATTGGTTGTGCTTGAAAATGTTGAACATGGTACTTTGTGCTTTTATAATAGATTTGTGATCCATGGGATTCAAGCTTGAATTAGGACTTGTGCCTTTGATGAAAGATCATGGTATGGATAAAATATGAACGTGTATGGTGTTATTTTGTTATGAGACTTTTTATTTTTCTATAAGTGCAAATTATGGGATTTTGACCGATTTGTGCTATAAAGTGTATTAAGGTGAATTGATTGAATATTTGTGATGTGGTGTGGATAAGAATATGTAAAGGGGAAGTGTTGTGGTGAAATGTATTGATTATCATGTATTGGTCAATGTTGGGAATATTGGAGGATTTTTGGAATAATGACTCTATCAATGGTTTTATCAAGGGGAAATGACATGTTTCAAGGCAAACATGTACCCTATTGATGTTATATGCATTTGTAAAGTAGTCGTTGGTTAATGTGAATTCCGTTATGTATTTGTGTTGTAGAGTGACACATAAAGAAGGAGTGGGACTATTGTATGCACATCTAGGATTGTATATCCATATTATCCACATTGAGAGTACAAGGTATGCAAGGTTACTCTGTCCGTATCTTTTTGCGGCAAATAGTATCCACATTGCTATTTCACTAGTCCTATCCCGAAATGTGCTAAGGTATCCTATATCCGTTTATCAATAGTCATTTTCATATATTTCCTACTCATGGATCATTTGTGAGTCTCATGTCTCATAATCATGGTTAATGTTCCAATGTTCCACTAGTGATATTACTTATGCCTCTTGTTCATAGATTATTGTCTCATGGTTCCCATAGTGTTATGTTTCTAATAAGGTTATGTTTCCAAGTTATTCACATGTCTCTCACTCATTGGTTAATGGTTCAAAGTTTCCAACAATGTTATGTTCCAAAGTTCAAAGTGATGTTATGACTATCAAATATCAATCTCAAAGTAAAGATCAAAGTAATGCAAATGTGGTCAATAATCAAGTATGGGTGGCAAGTCTAGGGGCGTAAGCCTAGCTCGACTCGATGCCGATGTATTGACTTATGGGTGGAAAGTCTAGGGGCGTAAGCCTAGCTCGACTCGATCCCGATGTATTGATTTATGGGTGGCAAGTCTAGGGGCACAAGCCTAGCTCGACTCGATCCCGATGCATTGATTTATGGGTGGCAGGTCTTAGGGGCATAAGCCTAGCTCGACCCGATCCCAACATGATGATATGTTATGAAAAGACCCACTGATCAGTTGGGGCCTGGGTACATTGTGGCAAGTGAGCATTGAATGTAAAGAAAGTAATGAAAGTAATCAAAGCAATTCACATGGCTTCCCAAAATGCAAAATGGTGACTTATCTACATTGATTATTCATATGTTGTGAGTTCATTGAAATATTCATGTATTGTACAGTTTCATCTGAGCCTTGCATACTCAGTACTTATTTCGTACTGACCCCTTTTTGGGAATTTACCTTACTTGCTGCAGGCGCAGGTACCAGTAGGCCTCCCCAGTAGATTGTCAGTGTTAGCGGTTCTTTGGTGAGCTCCAGCTAATTCGGGGATTCTCCGAGTCAGAGTGTATATATGTTTTGGTGATGTACATATTGTGTAAAGCGGGGACTTGTCCCGACTTATGGTTCAGTTTGGTCAATGCTCTTGTTAGAGGCTTTTGTAGACGAATGTGGGTGTATCAGTGTAAAAGACATATGTTGTTTTGACTGGATGGCCTCAACAGCCAAGTTTCATATGTATGTATAAATATGTCCCATGTTTTCCTTTATTCGTCTTTCATGTTCTTACGCAGTGGTGGTTATGATTATGATATGCATATGATTGAACATAGGCAAAGGTTGGTTCTCTCGGGCCTTATCGACTATGGGTGCCAATCATGTCTCAATGGGATTCGGGGCGTGACAGAAATGATTCTTCTCCATTTGCGGACGCATGTCACAATGCCCCTCGAAGGGACACGACCCTTTGAGGAAGAGACACACTGTTTCACGCAAAAACGGACAACCTGCGTGCGTAGGTCGTTCCGCAGGTGACCTTCGCAAAAAAAATAGTGAACTTTCTGAAAATTGATATTATTCGACCTGCGGCCGCAGATGGACCACTTACGGGCGCAGGTGGGTCCGCAGGTCGGCACCGGTTCAGAAAAGTTGTGTCTGTAAAGAACCTTTGCTTCTCTTCTGAAGCACCACTTTTTGGCTATAAATACCTGACTTATTCCTCAGGTATTGGTACAAAATTATTGAAAGAAAAACATCTTTTTCTTCTTCAAAAACTCAAGTGTGATCATCAAATCATTGAGTGCGTTCGAAGTTCGGTAGAATTTGAGGTACCATTATTCTACTGAAGTGAATCATTTTATCCTGGGAGGAAAGATTCCATAACCTCGGGTACTTGAGGGGAATAAATTCCTTAAGGACACACCGTGAATTCGGTGGACTTGATTCTAAATTTTCTGTTTCATCTTCTTTCTTACGGTTTTGCTATTTTTCAGAAAATAGTAGAAACTTCATTTTGATAGTTCATTATTGTTGAACTTGTGTTTGAAGTTGTTGAACTTCTTTATTGTTCTTGAACTTAAAGTTGAAGTTCTTGTTGATTAAAATACATATATTTGTACCCAGAAACAACAATCTTAAGGAATTTATATAATCTGTATTTTTGGTTTCTGGAGATTAAAACTATTTGATTTTCTACTCTGTCTGAACTTGATAGTGATTTGAAGATATAAAAACTTCATCACTAGTCAAAAGATCATTCGGTTAACGATTTGAAGAATATAAAAACTTCGTCGTTAAACTAGAAACAAGTTGTTTAAAGTTTTAAAACTTTGTTGTTAGTATTTAAAATACTAAATTGGTTGTCTCTTTGTGACAAAAAAATGGCTAGTGAAATTCAAGTCAATGATGGAACGACGAATGTTGCAGCAACAAACATTGCTACTTCAAGTCGTACGAATGCTGCTCATGCCATGGCACCGGCGAAAAAACCAGGAAAATTTTCTAGTGTTGATTTCAAACGTTAACAGCAGAAGATGTTCTTTTATCTGACTACCTTGAGTCTGCAAAAGTTCATCACAGAAAGTGTTCCTGTACTGCCGGAGGATACTCCGGAAAAGGATCGTTTTGTAGTAATTGAAGCTTGGAAGAACTCAAATTTTTTATGTAAGACATATTGAGTGTCCTACAAGATGACCTATACAATGTGTATAGCATGATGAAGACCTCAAAGGACCTCTGGGATGCTTTAGAAAAGAAGTACAAAACAGAGGATGCCGGAATGAAGAAATTCATTGTTGCGAAATTCTTGGACTTTAAGATGGTAGACAGTAAAGCTGTAGTTACCCATGTCAAAGAGTTGAAAGTCATTATTCACGACCTCCTTGCAGAAGGTATAATTTTAAATAATTCCTTTGTTAAAAATTTTAAGAATGTTATCAATGTTCACTTAACCTTCTTTATAGGTTTGATTGTGAACGATGCTTTTCAAGTAGCTGCTATAATCGAAAAGTTACCACCTTTGTGGAAGGACTTTAAAAACTACTTAAAGCATCAGAGAAAGGAGATGTCAGTTGAAGATCTCATTGTGAGGTTGAGGATTAAAGAAAACAATAAGGCAGTTGAGAAAAGGTCTCGTGGGAACTATATAATAAATGGAGCAAATATTATGGAAGAAGATCCCAACAAATCAAAAAAGAGAAAGAAAGGACAAGCACAACAAGGCAATCCTCCTAAGAAGAAATTCAAAGGAAATTGCTTTAACTGTGGCAAAGCTGGCCACAAGTCGGTTGATTGTCGGGCTCCAAAGAAGGGCAAGAAAAAGGACCAAGCAAACATGGCTGAATCCAAAGAGGAAATGGACAATCTGTGTGCTATACTCTCAAAATGCAATCTTATTGGAAATCCTAGAGAGTGGTGGATTGATTCAGGTGCCACCCGCCACGTGTGTGCCAACAAAGAATTATTTGCATCATATGCTCCGGCTTAAGATGATGAGAAGATATTTATGGCCAACTCCGCTATGGAAAAGATTGAAAGAACAAGCAAGGTTTGATTGAAGATAACATCAGGCAAGGTGGTGACACTAAACAATGTCCTTCATGTTCCGGAGTTGCGAAAGAACTTAGTTTCTACTTCTCTTCTGACTAAGAATGGATTCAAATGTGTATTTGTTTCCAACAAAGTTGTAATTAGTAAGAATGAAGTGTATGTAGGCAAAGGTTACCTCACCGAGGGCCTTTTTAAGATCAATGTAATGACTATTGATATGAATAAAAGTTCTGGTTCTTCTTACTTACTTGAGTCAAATGATTTATGGCATGAATGTTTAGGACATGTCAATTATAAAATCTTGCGAAAACTGATTAACTTGGAAGTTTTGCCTAACTTTGAGTGCAGTAAATCAAAGTGTCAAACATGTGTTGAATCTAAGTATGCTAAGCATCCTGTTGAAAGGAATTCCGATCCCTTAGACTTAATTCACACAGACATTTGTGATATGAAGTCGACACCATCTCGTGGTGGGAAAAAGTATTTCATAACTTTTATTGACGATTGCTCTAGATTTTGTTATGTCTATTGTTGAATAGTAAGGATTAGGCAATAGATGCATTTAGGCAATATAAAACTGAAGTTGAAAATCAGTTGGATAAAAAGATCAAAATGATAAGAAGTGATAGGGGTGGAGAATATGAATCTCCTTTTGCGGAGATATGTTTGGAAAATAAAATTGTCCATCAAACAACGGCCCCATATTCACCTCAATCAAATGGGATTGCAGAAAGGAAAAATCGAACATTGAAGGAAATGATGAATGCTTTACGAATAAGTTCAGGTTTACCGCAAAACTTGTGGGGGGAAGCTATCCTTACAGCAAATCGAATACTCAATCGAGTGCCCCATAGAAAGACACAATCTATTCCATATGAGAAATGGAAAGGAAGAAAACCCAACTTGAAATATTTCAAAGTGTGGGGGTGTCTAGCCAAAGTCCAAGTTCCTATACCTAAAAGGTTGAAAATAGGACCAAAGACTGTGGACTGTGTTTTCATCGGATATGCTACAAATAGTAAAGCATGTCGATTTTTGGTCCATAAATCCGAACATTCGGATATCCATGATAATACGATAATAGAATCAGATAATGCTGAGTTCTTTGAATACATTTATCCGTATAAGACAAGACAATAGTTGTCTAGTGGAGGGTCTAAACGACCCAGGGATGAACCAAGGGAGAATGAACATTATGAAGAGAATCCAAGGCGTAGTACACGTCAAAGAACGTCGACTTTCTTTGGATCAGATTTTGTAAAATTTCTTCTTGAAAATGATCCTCTAACGTTTAAAGAAGCGATGTCGTCTGCGGACTCATCCTTTTGGAAAGAGGCTGTCAATAGTGAGATTGATTCAATCTTGAGCAACCATACTTGGGAGTTGGTTGATCTTCCTCCAGGAAATAAACCTTTAGGGTCTAAATGGATCTTCAAAAGAAAAATGAAAGTTGATGGTACTATTGACAAATACAAGGCAAGACTTGTAGTGAAAGACTTTAGACAAAAAGAAGGCCTTGACTATTTTGACACATACTCACCAGTAACAAGGATAACGTCAATTCGGATGTTAGTTGCATTAGCCGCAGTATATGGTCTTGAAATCCATCAAATGGATGTGAAAACAGCATTCTTAAATGGAGAATTGGAGGAAGAAATTTACATGGAACAACCTGAGGGTTTTATGGTTCCTGGTAAAGAAAGAAAAGTGTGCAAACTTGTTAAGTCACTTTATGGACTAAAACAAACACCCAAACAGTGGCATGCAAAGTTTGACCAAATCATATTGGCAAATGGATTCAAAATAAATGAATGTGATAAATGTGTTTACATTAAAGACACTCCAAATCACCAAGTCATTGTTTGTTTGTATGTGGATGACATGTTTATCATCAGTAGAGACATTTCTGACATAAATGCTATGGAATAAATGTTTGAGAGCAAGTTTGATATGAAAGACCTTGGAGTTGCGGATGTGATATTAGGAATAAGAATTCATAGAACTCCACAAGGGTTGGCATTGTCACAGTCTCATTATATTTAAAAAGGTTCTTGACAAGTTCAAGTATTTGGATTTCAATATTGCCAAGACTCCAATAGATGTGAGTTTTGTACTTCAAAAGAATGAAGGTGAAAGTGATTCACAATTGGATTATGCAAGAGTGTTGGGAAGTTTGATGTATATCATGAATTGTACACGACCGGATATAGCATGCACTATTAGTAAATTAAGTCGGTACACGAGTAATCCCAATCAAACTCATTGGATGGCAATGAAAAGAGTTTTGGGGTATCTAAAACATAAAGCAAGAGTTTTGGGGTATCTAAAACATACTCAAGACTTTGCTTTCCATTACAGCAAATATCCAGCGGTAATTGAAAGATATAGTGATGCAAATTGGATCACCGGATCAAATGAAGTAAAATCCACGAGTGGATATGTGTTTACTTTAGGTGGAGGAGCAGTCTCTTGAAAATCATCCAAATAGACTGGTATTGCCCGTTCTACTATGGAATCTGAATTTATCACATTAGATAAAGCCGGTGAAGAAGTTAAATGGCTCCAGAATTTCTTGAAAGATATTCCTTATTAGCCCAAACCATTGGCACCAGTATGCATACACTGTGATAGTCAAACGACAATAGGTAGGGCAGGGAGCATGATGTATAATGGTAAATCTCGCCATATAAGACGGAGACATAATATTATTAGAGAACTTCTCTTTAGTGGAATTATCACGATTGACTATGTAAAGTCAAAGGATAATGTGTCAGATCCACTTACAAAAGTCCTATCTAGAGAGGGAGTTGAGAAATCATTGAAGGGAATGAGTTTACGGCCTAGGACAAGTCGTCACAGCGGTAACTCTACCTAGCAGACTGGAGATCCCAAGAGCTAGGTTCAAGGAGATCAACCAAAGTTGTGATTGATGGTTCAACATTGTCAATAAACTCAACTCGTTCTCATGATGAAGACAATGTTCAGGAAACAAGGATAAGACTTATGATTGGTAGTCTTTTAATGGTTTCTAAGTTTGGCAGATTTGACCAAACAGTTTGATCTATAGGATTGAAACGTTTAGGAATCACCTATGTGAGGGTGAAGTGGAAGTCGTTTCAAGGAGAATGATAGTAAAGGCCTATTCTCTATGCTCTCATGAAACCAGGTCGTGTTCATGGCTGAAATGAACAAAACCGTGAGAACCATAAATGGTAAAAGGCTGGTTTTGTGACTTGTGTTGTCTAGGTGTACATTAAAGTTCGACGGTTCAAAGATATCACATATACCGATTGACCGAGTGCATCCGATGCAAGTTCACTATGGAAAGTTCAAAGGGAAACCTACTTATCCAGATTTAATTAGTCTTTGCTTGTTGATCACACACTTGTCCGTATATTCTTTGTTGAAATAGTCATTCCCCATTCATGTAGGGGATTGTTGGGTTCTAAGTGTGTTGTGAATGGAAAATGGAGGGTAGAAAAAAATTGGAGGGAAAGTGAAATGTGTAGTTCACTTTTTAAGATGTAAAGTTCTCCCACATTGGTGGGAGAAAGAAACATTCTTATGCATATATTGAGATGCATTCCTTCATGTGGATAGTGAGGCAAGACCAAGACAAGCCTCACGTCGTCGTCGTCGTCGCTCGCTCGGCTCGGCTTCGGCTTTGGATTTGGATTTGGATTTGGCAAATGATCGATCGAGAGATTATCTTTTTTTGGACAAAGTTCATTTAATGCTTGAAAAATAGTGATATGTTAATCAAAAAATCCGAGTTAATCCAAAAATTCGATAAGAAATGATTCTTCTCCATTTGCGGACGCACATGTCATGTGCGGATGCATGTCACAACGCACCTCGAAAGGACGCGACCTTTCGAGGAAGAGACACACTGTTTCACGCGAAAACGGATGACCTGCGCGCGTAGGTCGTCACCTGTGGACGCAGGTGACTTTCGCAGAAAAACAGTGAACTTTCTGGAAATTGATATTATGCAACCTGCGGCCGCAGATGGACCACCTGCAGGCGCAGGTGGGTCCGCAGGTCGGCATCGGTTCAGAAAAGTTGTGTCTGTAAAGAACCTTTGCTTCTCTTCTGAAGCACCACCTTTTGGCTATAAATACCTGACTTATTCCTCAGGTATTGGGACAAAATTATTGAAAGAAAAACATCTTCTTCTTCTTCAAAAACTTAAGTGTGATCATCAAATCATTGAGTGCGTTCGAAGTTCGGTAGAATTTGAGGTACCACTATTCTGCTGAAGTGAATCATTTTATCCTGGGAGGAAAGATTCCATAACCTCGGGTACTTGAGGGGAATAAATTCCTAAAGGACACACCGTGAATTCGGTGGACTTGATTCTAAATTTCTTGTTTCATCTTCTTTCTTACGGTTTTGCTATTTTCCAGAAAATAGTAGAAACTTTATTTTGATAGTTCATTATTGTTGAACTTGTGTTTGAAGTTGTTGAACTTCTTTATTGTTCTTGAACTTGTTCTTGAACTTAAAGTTGAAGTTCTTGTTGATTAAAATACAGATATTTGTACCCGGAAACAACAAAAGTTCAGGTAGCCAACCAACTGATAAATGAAAGTGAAATGGTCGTAATCTCTTCATTTGCTATTAGAGATCTCGAATTTAAATTTTGTGAGTAATGAATTTCTTCATAAAAACTACTTTACCTCTTTTTATCATAATCAAAATTCTTATTATAAATTTTGTATTTAAGCGAAAAATTTATTGACGAAAGATATTTCCCCCCTTAACAAGTGTACTTGGCAAAAATGTAATTAGTCTGATTATTTCGATACCAAAAATCTACAACCAAGAAAAGGTTTTAATCAGAAAAAACTTGGCACAAAAAATATTTACAGTGAGTCGTCATTCAAATGTCTCCCTTTATTATGTGAAGGTATGTTTAGGTTGTTTAAAATCTTTTTTTTTCCACAAATTAATTTCTCCTCTTAGAATCAAGTCCCAACTATTTGCTATTTAAATAATGCATACTTATTCTCACTTTAGTGCCTCATAAGCGCTCGCAAATCCAAAAATTTTAAGTCATGAATATTCAACTATCTTTATTCCAATTTTTCGACCAGTGCACCTATTATTAATTTATTATATTATCCTGAGATTAGATGCGCAGTCTTTCTGTTTATTTTTTAGTAGAAATTTTGCAATATAAATATGCATGTTTGGTAAACAATAATGGAAGCTGAAGCGATATTAATTTAATGTAGGCCACACTTTTAATTATGTGATATGTCGGTTGAATTGAGTCACTTTTTTGCTATAAAAAAGAGTTCAGTAATTTTGGGTTAAATAATATTTTATTATAAAATAATTTAATAATATAATAAAATAAAAATTAAGTGATCATTGATAAATTAACCCAAAATAAATAATACTTTTTGACTGGAGTTTTAATAGGTAAATATATTTTTAACTTAACCAATAGGTAGACACATGCGTCCTATATGACAATTTGTGATTTAAGTGGAGTTCTACGTGCATTATGTCACAAAGGATACATGTGTCTACTTGTTTAACTTTATACAAGTTTAAGTGTCTACTTATGTACACTAAAAATTGGAGGACCGAACATAAATGTCAGCCGATGCCAAGTTAAATGCCATGTTTATGTATTTTGCACAAACTTTTTGTTAAAAGTTGGTCCAGCATGATGTGGCCGACCTGCGAAGAAAAGAAAATGAAAATGAGCTTCTTACAATACCACATAATATGGATAAGGAGATTTTGGCACCATTTAAATTCTATACATCATCGATGAGATCAATTGTTCTTGAGCTGAAAAAAATCTTTGAATATGCCATTACCCATATATATGAGGAATTATTTTGCCATGTGTGAAATTTCATTATATTTGAGGAGTCAAAAATTTATTGGAGATTTCAGATCGTATTTGAATGATACCAATTGAGATGACTTTTCAGGAATTGACCTCTTTCTTGAGGCAATTCCTGAGAAAATGAAATTTAGATCATGATGTGAACTTATTTATGAGTGAAAGTTCGTGGACAAGCAAATTTCCTAGAAAAAGCTCAGTTAAATTGGCGACTCATGAATAGTATCGGATAGAATAATCCAACGATACGTGTTCACTTCCTAAATAGAAAAAATCTAGTGCAAAAAAAAAAATCCAAGCGAAAACTTGATAATATATGGAAGATATGTTTATATTACAAGCTCACATACATTATTTTAAAGGAACAATAGGTGCTATATATTGACGTAAAAAAATCTTTGATTTGCCTCTAATAATCAAAATTAATTGTTGGGATTTTTCTCCGATTACTCCGAATGATATACATATCGTGTGCAGGTATGGTAAAATCATAAGAACATAAATATTAAACTCAAAAAATTTAAAATTTGAATTCGCCTTTTGTTTGCGCTCACCACTACTCCAATTAATAATGTGCATGTGTTTCTTCGTGTGAAAGTGTGAGGGTACAACATGTGTGTTACTTGGTGACAATACATTTACAAATTTGTTCTACATGTTATGTTTATGCACGTCCATTTAGTCACCAAGTTTCCTTAGCATTTAAGTCATGGGAACCCTTTTAATTTCCTCTTGTTCTATTCTTTCATGCAAAAGCAAAACACACTTCGTGTCTTGTTTGGAAAAGAACCTTCACATTCCATGTTTATGATAGGATGTCTTTTCACCAGGAGGACCCCCTTGATCACCATCATTTTGCCCAAGTGGTTACTAGAATATAATTACACATATTTGTTGCTTCTTCTTAATTCATTCAAAAACTTGTGGTTTTCATGTATACACACACGTACGTACATAGATATATCTCTATCACTTTTATTTGTGTTCATATGTATGTTGGTAATATGGGCTGGATGATTTGAAGTCGAACTATTAGCTAGGCCTAATTAAATCAAGTAGCTAGCACATGGATTGAAGTCCAACATCAAGAGAAAAAAGATGGACCAACTAGGAGAAATTAAAGTTAACGTCATATTCTTAGTGTTAAATTAAGCGCACGTACGATATTTGACAACTTACTCACAATTTTGCTAGGTTAAGCCAGTCTAGATAACTACACTCACGGTCGCTAAAGGAATAGTAAATAAGGAAAACAAGAGAAATTTACTGAAGGAAGCTTTTATATTAGAGAGAACATAATTAATTTTACTTGATGATTTACAAATGAGTGATCCCTATCTATACTAGTCACCCAAGAGCTAGCGTATAAATATTGTATTAGTTGTTACACAAGCCCCTCAATGTTCACAAGTAAGTCTCCTTTTTAGAATTCTCTATAGGGTTAGAAGGTTACAAGGAATTTTTAAAAATCCCATAAGACTCTAAGATCTTCCAAGAAAAATCTCCATAGTTTTCTAGAACCTCCCCACAAGTGCTAGCCTCCCTCTCATGTAAGCATCCCACAAGAGAAAATGTGTGTCAAATGAAACCTAAGTGGCATGATGATTTGACGGGTTACCACACTTTTCCCCACATGATATTGCAACGACATTTGTGAAGTGTTGCTGCATATATAAACTTTAGGATCTTATCTTTAAATTGCCACAAGTCTTTGTATCTCTCCTATGTGGCCTCCTCTAGCGATTGTCTCTTTCAGTGGATGAGAAAAATGACACTGACTTTTTTATCTTTATTTTTGCCTAGCCTGGTAATTAGTGATAGCTTCAATCTACCGATCAAGCGAGGTAGTGACAATAATAGGCGCGCGATTTGATTGTCCTCTATTTGGATCATCCTTGCCTTCCTGATACGACTTAAGCATGCTGGCATGAAAGACAAAAATAGATCTTAACATATAAAGGCATGCCAGGCTTGTATCAGATCTTTCCCACCTTGGTAAGGATTCTAAATGGCCCCTCCTACTTGCAAATCAAATTTTGTTGCATGCCTCACAGTGGCATGAACTGTCTTGGGTTAAAACTTCACCTCAACCAGTGGTCCATAGTTCAATTTCTCAGCTATCCGTGTATATGACGTCCATCTGATAAACCTGCTCCTACTATAAGTGATGATGAGCTTGAAACGAACAAGTTCGAAAAGTTACATTCTCATCCTTCTTTCAAGAGTGACGGAATGATGGTTGAGATACATAATCTTGGATCATTATGCGAAGATACTATTTTTGGTATTAATTGAGAGCCATGAGATTGAATTTCTAGTTTCTTAGTGGAGGTCCTTATACATAAGGACGCGTGAGATCAACCGACTTACTGAACTGAGTCACTTCAGTACTCAAGATCCTCGAGATTGAGGAAGTCAATAAAGAACATGCAAGACGAGAGAGAGGAAAATATTTCATTGATCACGAAGAGTGAAAAAAAATGATTCGTATTGATAACTGATTTGTGCACCTCACATATATTTATACTTAGCTGACTTAACTAACTAGCTTAAACTACACTTAGGAGCTTAAGATCGTATTAGCTTAACTAATGAGTTTCATCAGCTTATTGGGCCACATTTATATTGGGCCTTATCTTTCATCTAACACTTACCTCCTTTTTCTTGGCCATAGTTCGTGCAACTATTCTTGAAGAGATTTAATTTGGAATAATTACATAAAGGGAATAATATAAAGATATTATTACCCTACATGATACAACTTTTTTTTGCTACGGATTATAGCCTACTTTTATCCTTAATATCTTAAAACAGCTGACCTTTTATCCCTTTCCTTCTCAATCCAGTCAACTTTTCCTCCCTTTTCATCCTCCATCGAAGCCCTATCATCGTTTCCGTCCAACTCGTCGGAAATGAATTCTCCGACGTACAAAACAGCAAACAACAACTACCCCAACTCCTCATCATTTCAGTCCAACTTCGTCGGAGATGACTTCTCCGGCGACCAAAAAAACAAACAACAATCCCAACTCCCATTTTCCTTTGTTACCTCCACAACACCAACAACAAAAAACACAATAATTAAGTCGGAAAACCACCGAACTTCAACAAAAAACTATGAGTTCCGACGACCTCCTGAAATTGTGGTGGTGGCTCGCTCGTCCATTATAGGTGTAAAAAGAAATGGTAGAAGGGAAGGTAATGTTTTAATTGAAAAATGGAGGAGAAACAGTGAAGTTGTGTCGATTTGGTTGTTGGAAAGTCGTGGGTGTATTGATGGAAAGTTGTGGCTCGTCAGAAAAAATCGAAAAAATGAGGTGATGGGTCTGTTGGTGGTGGAGGTGTAGCTCTGACTGGAGTTTGGTGGAGGTGTAGCTCTGACTGGAGTTTGGTGGTGGTGGCTCGTCGGCAATGACAAATGAGAGAGGAGGTGAGTGGTTGGAGTTGTTGTTTGGTTGTGGTGTTTTTCTGGTTGTTTGCCGGATTTCGGTGACTTGAGGTGGTGTTTTTCCTATTGTTTAGTGGCTGGTTTGATTGGGGATGGGGGGTTCGACGGTGGCCTGGAGATGGTGATTTATCGGAGAAGAAGAGATGAAGTTTCTAGCTGTTGTATTAAAGTCGTATTAAAATTGTATTAAACGTAAAGGATTGTTGTAATACAATTCAAATTCAATAATATACATTTTTATGAATTAGAAAGTTGTTATTTTATAACAAATATAATACATTTGTAACAACATAAGCTGATTCAAATTATAATGGAATATTAGAAATTTACATATAATACTTAAAATACATTTGTATTAAAAATGTTTTAGTTATATATATATTCACCATGTATATTGAAATACGTCTATAATACGTATAATATATTGAATCCAAAATGTATTAAAATTGTTGTTTAGTTTTTCTCTTATGAATGATGTTAAAAATGTGTTTAAAAATACATTATATATGTATTTAGCTATTTTTGGTAAAAAAAAGTTAGACTATCAGGTATAAGAATAAAAATGCACTATAATTGATAAATAAGGTTATATATTTATACTATTTATATAAATGACCCATAATTACATAAAGGGAACAATATAAAGACATTATTACCCTAAATGATACAACTTTTAGTTTATTACGGATTATAGCCTACTTTTATCCTTAATATCTTAAAACAACCGACCTTTTATCCCTTTCCTTCTCAATCCAGCCGACTTTTCCTCCCTCTTCATCGTCCATCGGAGCTCCATCATCGTTTTCATTTAACTCGTCAGAAATGGCTTCTCCAACGAACAAAACATCAAACAACAACCACCCCACTCCTCATCGTTTCTATCCAACCTCGCCAGAGATGGCTTCTCTGGCGAACAAAACAACAAACAATCCCCCCAACTCCCATTTTCCTTTGTTACCTCCACAACACCAACAACAAACAACACAACAATTACATCAAAAAATCACCGAACTTCAACCAAAAATTACGAGTTTCGACGACCTCCATGAAATTGTGGTGGTGGCTCGCTCATCCGTTGTAGGTATAAAATGAAATGGTGGAAGGGAAGATAATGTTTCAATTGAAAAATGGAGGAGAAAAAAATGAAGTTGTGCCGATTTGGTTGTTAGGAAGTCGCGAGTGTTTTGATGGAAAGTTGTGGCTCGTCGGAAAAAATGAAAAAAAGGAGGTGATGGGTCTGTTGGTAGTGGTGGTGGAGCTCTGACTAGAGTTTGGTGGTGGTGGAGCTCTGACTGGAGTTTGATAGTGGTGGCTCGTTGGTAGTGACGAAGGAGAGAGGAGGTGAGTGGTTGGAGTTGTTGTTTGGTTGTTGTATTTTTTCGGTTGTTTGCCTAATTTCGGTGGCTTGAGGTGGTGTTTTTCCTATTGTTTGGTGGCTGGTTTGATCGGGGATGGTGGGTTCGACGGTGGCCTGGTGATGGTGATTCACCGGAGAAGAAGAGGTAAAGTTTCTAAATGTTGTATTAAAGTCGTATTAAAATTGTATTAAATGTAAAGGATTGTTGTAATACAATTCGAATTCAATATTATACATTTTTATGAATTCGAAAGTTGTTATTTCATAACAAATATAATACATTTCTAACAACCTAAATTGATTTAAATTATAATGGAATGTTTGAAAATCACATATAATACTTAGAATACATTTGTATTAAAAATATTTTAGTTATATATATATTCACCACGTATATTGAAATACGTCTATAATACGTATAATATATTGAATCCAAAATGTATTAAAATTGTTGTTTAGTTTTTCTCTTATTAATGATGTTAAAATTGTGTTTAAAAATGCATTATATATGTATTTAGCTATTTTTGGTTAAAAAAAAAAGTTAGACTATTAGGTATAAGAATAAAAATGTACTATAATTGATAAATTAAATTATATATTTATACTATTTATGTAAATGACCCATTTATTTCTGCTAACATGAGGGATGAGTTGGGCAAACAATTTGAATAGCTTTGTTAGTATACTAGCTATGAGATGAAGTTTACAAAATCATCCCGTTGTACAAATTATTAATACTTGAAGTCAATTTTTTAGAATTAAAAATTCATATCACCTTTTCGGAGAGGTCTCCCCACACACTAATTTAATTTGTTAGAGATTCCACATTTTAAGGGATCGTTTGGTAGGGGTACTGTATAAGAATTGTGGAATTAGTCGGTGTATTAGCAATATTAACATTAGTAATGTTGGTATTAATTATACTGAAATTATTTCTTATAAATATATTTTCTTGGTTTGGTGTATTAAAAATAACATGCATTACATAATTTCAAAAAAAAATATTTATAAAAATACCCTCTATAAAGATGATGGAAAGAATGTGAAAAGGAATTAGAGAGGAAATTTTGTCTTTAATCATGCAAATGCCAGCATGTATTAAAAGTCCTTGCATTTCTAATATCATAATTTTTTGTATATTAGTTACACATAACATAATACTATCCACATAACATAATACTAAATCAAGTATATAACTAATCATTGCATTAACTATACTTAAAATTTAAAACAAATGTACCAATCAAAGTATATTATAATGCACAAATTATTTTTTCTAATGCATCCTACCAAACCATTCCGATTGTAATCTGCACACAAAATTTAAGCTAACAACTGGTTATCCTTTTTATTTGTAAAGCATAAGCTGGCCGATAGAGACTGCCTTGTAAAACTGAGCCAAGTTTTGTTGGAAACTAGCTATTAGTTGATAAGTACATACATATGATATTCACGTGGCCAAAAGAATGGAATAAAAGCTAAAATCTCACATTCTTTTCATATGATATTCACGTGTATTTACCATAAAATTCTTGTCCAAAGGCCCCTAATATATCCAAAAAAGATGTGGTGAAAAAATAAAAGAAGGGATTGACCATCACATTCGCAAGATATTGATCGATATGCAACAAATTAAGTTGGTATTTTCTTCTCATTGATAACGAAACTTAATTCGAATTTGATGGAGGGAAGAACTAACTGAAGAATTAAATAGATTATAAGAAGAGAAAAATATTGATGCATACGATATAGTATAAATATATATTATATAATTTAACTAGTACAATAGATATCAACGATATATATGAGAGAATGAAACTCTTTGTTTTATTTGATTTCTACTTTACAGTATAATATAAAATTTCATAATGATCCCAAACAAAATGAGGGATATGCAATAATGCAAAGACCACAATTTTCTTAGACAATATGCCCCAAATATGAAAAACTACGTTTTGAGGACTTTTTATAAAATAACATGGGCAAAACTGTAGGTCCGCTCCTTACGTTTCAAACCTACCTTAATAAGTAGTAATATTTTTAAATGAAATGTGAAGTAATGACCTTTTCTTTATTTCATCATTCTAACATACATTCTATATGACAAGTTTAAGACCAAAAGATTAAAGAAAGACACATTTTTAATTTAAGACTATAAGATTTAAAATTCTCTTTTTTATTTCTTAAACTTCGTGCCAATTAAACTAAGACACTTAAATTAGAATTGAGATTTGATAGAGTATTATTTTAAACTTTAAGAAGAAGAAGGTTAAAGTGGGAAATGACTCGGGGAAAGTACATACATGCCCTATAGGAGTAAACTATTTACAACTAAATGCCCCTTTACATAAAATGTCCCCCTAACTAATTACATAAAATATCCCCTTTCTTTGTACCTTTAGTTATTTATCTCCATTTTAATTCTTTTCCTTTTTATTTCCTTATTTCTCTACTTCTTTTTTCTTTTTTTCTCATTTCCTTTTTTCTTTTTTTTTTCTTTGTTCATCTTTTCCATAAAATTATTTTATTCTTTATTTTTTTTTTACACCATAATCTAATCCACACTCATTTTTTATTTCATAGACTCTTTTTTTTCTTTTTTCTCGTTTATTTCTTTATTCATTTATTTTATTCTCTGCTTTTTTTTCCTTTATTGGTTCCTTTTATTTTTGCATTTTTATTTTTTGTTTATTTTTTATTTTTCAATTTCTTTATTTCTTGTTACTTTTATTTTATTATTTTATTTTTTTCGTTTATTTCTTTATTCTTTAATTTTTTTTCTCTACTTCTTCTTTTTTATGCTTTTATTTTTCTCTTTTTTTGTGTGGTTTTTATAAAAAAAAAATCAATTTTTTTAGTTGTTGTTCCTTTTCTTTTCTTTTCTTTTTTATTTTATTTCTTTATTCTTTATTTTTTTTCTCCTTTTTCATTTATTTTTTTCTCAAATCATAATATTCTTTATTTTCTCACCACAAACTAATTTCTTATTTTCGGTCCTTTTTATTTTGTAATTTTATTTGATTCTCTTTTCTTTTTTATTTCTACTTTTTTCATTTTCTTCAGTCTGTAATGATATCATCACAATATATCTATATTATGTCATGGTATCATTGATGTCTACTTCAATCATTCCGTCAGACCTTCATGATATCATTGGGTTTACTTCAGTTCTTAATGATACCATCACAGTATATCTATATACTGTCATGGCATCATTGATGTATGCTTCATCATTCAGTGAGACCTCCATGATACCATGACAGTATATCATGGTATCATTGGGTTTGCTTCAGTCCGTAATAATACTATCACAGTATATTTATATACCGTTATGGTATAATTGATGTATGCTTCATCATTCAGTGAGACCTGCATGATACTATCACAGTATATCTATTTACTGTTATGATATCATTGATGTCTACTTCAATTTTTCAGTCAGACCTTCATGATACCATCACACTATATACATACTGACATGGTATTATTGGGTTTGCTTCAGTCCGTATGATATCATCATGGTATATCTATATACTGTCATGGTATCATTGATGTCTGCTTCAATCCTTCAGTCAGACCTCCATGATACCATCATAGTATATATATATACTATGATGGTATCATTGGGTTTGCTTCAGTCCGTAATGATATTATCACAGTATTCTATATACCATCATAGTATATATATATATATATATATATATATATATATTGACATGGTATCATTGGGTTTGCTTCAGTCAGTAATAATACCATCACAATATATCTATATACTATCATGACATCATTGATGTCTGCTTTAATCCTTCAGTCAGACCTCTATGATACCATCACGGTATATATATACCGACATGATATCATTGGGTTTACTTCAGTTCGTAATGATACCATCACATTATATCTATATACTGTCATGGCATTATTGATGTATGCTTCATCATTCAGTGGGACCTCTATGATACCATGACAGTATATTATGGTATTATTGGATTTGCTTCAGTCCGTATGATACCATCACGGTATATCTATATAATGTCATGGTATCATTGATGTCTGCTTCAATCCTTCAGTTAGATCTTCATGATACCGTTACAATATATTTATATACTGTCATGGTATCATTGATGTCTGCTTCAACCTTTAGTAGAACCTCCATGATACCATCACAGTATATCTATATACTGTCTTGGTATCATTGATGTCTGCTTCAATTCTTCAGTCAAACCTCCATGATACCATCACAGTATTTATGTAATGACAAGTTATCATTGAGGTTTGCTTCAGTCTGTAATGATACCATAATAGTATATCTCTATACTGTCATGATATCACTGATGTCTACTCCAGTCCTTCAGTGAAACCTCCATGATACCATCACAATATATTTATCTATTGTCATGGTATCGTTGATGTGTGCTTCAATCCTTAATGGGACCTCCATGATACCATCACAGTATATCTGTAAACCGTGTTGGTATCATTGATGTCTGCTTCAATTCTTCAGTCAAACCTCCATGATACCATCACAGTATTTATATAATGACGTGGTATCATTGAGGTTTGCTTCAGTCTGTAATTATACCATAGTAGTATATCTCTATACTGTCATGATATCATTGATGTCTACTCCAGTCCTTAGTAGGGTAACCTCCATGATACTATCACAGTATATCTATATACCGCCATGGTATCATTGATGTCTACTTCATCTCTTCACTCAGACCTCCGAGATACCATAATATATATATACACACACACACACACACACACACTGATGACATGATATCATTGAGGTTTGCTTCAATATGTAATGATACCATAATAGTATATCTATACATTGTCATGATATCATTGATGTCTGCTTCAATCCTTAGTGGGACCTCCACGATACCATCATAGTATATCTATATACCGTCGTGGTATCATTGATGTTTGTTTCAATCCTTCAATCAGACCTCTATGATACCATCACAGTATATATATACTGACATGATATCATTGGAGTTTGATTCAGTCCGTAATGATACCATCACGGTATATCTACATATTGTCGTGGTATCATTGATGCATGCTTCAACCCTTCTATATGACCTCCGTGATACCATCACAATATATCTATATACTGACATGATATCATTGGGGTTTGTTGTAGTCCATAATGATACCATCACAGTATATCTATACACTGTCGTGGTATCATAAAGGACTGTTCTAGTCCTTCAATGAAAAAATTCTTTTCTTAATTATTTATTTTTGTGATTTATTTATTATTATTAGTGTAAAGTAGTTAAATAATATTTTCATTTTCTAGAGCAAAAAAACTATAAAAATATATTTTTATTTAGTACTTTAGTTTAAATAAGGAAAAAGTATATAAATGGGAAAAATATTTAAAAGAAAATAAATTAACAAAAAAATGAGAAAAAAGAATTAAGAGAAAAAAACGCAAAAAAGAAGAAGAAAAGAAGATAAAATACTTTCTCTGTCCATCTTTACTTGTCCATCCTCTATACTAAAAATAGATATCCAATAATACTTGTCCAGTTTGAAAAATCAATGAATAATTTATCCACTTTTATCTATTTTACCCTTAGTATTAAATATGATTCATTATCCAATGCATTTATCAAAGCACTAAATTTATTATATTCAAATTATAATATGATATAATTACCTCTCTCATTTACTATTTCTTAAGATATGTGTCAAGTCAATAGTGGACAACTATTGATGGATGGAGGAAGTAAAAAGAAGGAGATAAATAATAAAATTATTATCAAATGATATCTCTAATAAAATATAAAAAGAGAGAAAAATAAATATAATAAATGAGAAAATTAGAAAAATGAGTAAATGAAAAGGCAAAAAGAATTAAAGATAATAAAAAATGGATAAATTAATAAGTGAAAGTACAATATATATAAGGAAAGGAGTAATCACGTGCAAAGGGGGGTAATAAGTTTGAAGCGCAGGGATATAGCTTAAATTACTTTGGGGTTGGGTAGTATCGGGTAAATAGTTTATTTATTATTTGAGTCTATTTTATGTACTTTCCCCAAATGACTCTGCTAATGGATCTTGGCCCAACAATCGAATTTTTCTGTTAATGGGCCTCTTTTCTTCTTAAATTACAATCTTTATAGGATGGGCTAATCCATCAACGGACACCAATCATGCGTTTTGTAAGTTCTAAAATAATATCTGAAATCCATATATTGCTTGTATATATATAGTGTACCTACGCATCTGAATTTATTAGGACTTTGTGGATGTGGAATGGGAGGAAAAGCATCATTCTAGAATCATAATTGAATTTGGACATGGACCACTTAAAAACTTAATTAGGACAACTTCATTTTGCAACACTAGGGTATATTTGGAACCAACAGCCCAATACAACAAGGGTAGACATACCTATTTGAAATTTTAGTCCTGTAATTTCGATTTTTGGTTTTTAAAAATATTTTATTATTATCATAACAAACTAATTCGATATGGTTTGGTATTTTTAAGTTCGATTTTGAGATTTTACTGTATGGTAAATCTATAACCATAGTTTGATTGACTTTGACTAACATGTACTCATATAACAAAGAATTAATACTTTGATTTTTCAAGAAAATATATTAGACCAACACCTTACATATGTAGAAATATAAAAAAAGTATTTAGCGACATCGTTGAGTAGTTTAGCTCAATTTCCTAGTTAATCAATCACACAAAAAGGATATTTCAATCACAGTAGATTAGTCGTAGTGCGTTTCAAAGTCTAAGCAACATTGACCAAAATTAAGCAGTCCTATTATACAATTTTACACCAAAAATCCCATCACTGACATTCACAAACTAACTTGACATATATAGCTCCATTAGAACTCAAATTACAAGAATTAATAAAAGATACTACAAATTAGCATTAAATGAGATGTGATATATATAGGTTTGTACTAAGCTAATTTATATATTTAATAGTATTAGTATAATATATATGGATTGTACAGTCAGACTTCTCTATAACTTCACCTCATTATAACAACATTTCAGTATAACGGCCTGATTTTCTCCGAAATCGATTTTTCATGTTATAATTTACTTCTTTATAACAACATTTTAACTATAATAGCAATGACATTTATTATAGCGGTACATTCTTTGTAAAATTACCTCTCTATAACACATACTCAAATATTATTACATATTAATATTTTGTAAGAAATATATTATGCACAAAATAACGAATCAAAATATTTATAGTAATAACCATTAATATGATGCATACAGTAAATTACGTAGGAATATCTAATTTAAAGAAAAAAATTGTATTTAAATGTTGCACATCAATTATTTCATAACTTCACGAGGAAAAGGCTACTAATGTTTGCTTTTTTTATATTCATAATCTTTTTAATTTTGCACACTTTTGTTTCTAACAACTAAATGAGATCTGAACTTCAAATGTTAGTATACATATATAACACCACCTCTCTATAGCAGCCATGAAATTTGCGGACAAATGCTGCCACTATAGAAAGGTTTGCCTGTATACGTAATTATAAATTTCGATCTTTGGATATTTTCTTTATAAATACGGAATACGAAAAAACTTAAAACATTTCAATATTGTACCATATAAAAATATTCAATTTTGATATGATACTTCAGTTTCTACACCATGCCCCTAGCCAATACTCAATAGGGACGGAATATGAAGATCTTTGAAATGACTGGTAGATGTGGAGTTGTGATTAGATTACATCTACTTCTTTCCCCTTGTGCATTTCTTTGTTTCAGAGAGCATGAAATCTTAGATTCTTGAAAAAAAGAAACTTTTAACTCTTCAAAAAATTTCAATTGTAGTGAATAACTGAGAAACATGAGATTTTTAATTCACACCAACTGTGATTATCACATAATGATCAGAATAATGTTTTCCACATATGATAATACATTTTATAGGACAATGAATGAAAAAATTACAAAGCAACGTACACACTGGCCATAATATACATGATATTATTACATCAGAGACAAGGAATCTCAGTCCTTAAACCTACAGGACAGATGAATCTGTGGGGACTTGGAATGTGTTGCTGAATTTTATCTCTTAATCTTCTAAACACTGGCTATAATATACATGACAGCCAAAGGATCTCAAGTGCAGGTGAATTTGTGGGGACTTAAATTGTGTTGAATCCACCTAGCTAGAGTTGTAAGAACAGAAGCAAAGCTAGACAAAACCCAGTGTTGTCGACATGCAACATAAATACAATTGAGAAAGCAAATCTTGATTGGTTTCTGGAGAGAACGTCGATCATGTTGTCTACAAATGAACAAGCTCTTTCTCTGCAGCACTCTTAAATTGATTGACAAAAGGAGTGCATATCCATCTTTTGCCTTTTTTAGATGATGAAGTGGGACCTTAAGAGGAGGAGCTGCAGCGAACTCTGCTTACTAGATCCAGTTTTGACTGATTGGAAACTTTGTAATCCACGCTGACAAACAACTTTGTCACTGCAACAATAAATACAGCATCCAATTGTCCCGTCCTTAATTAAACTGGACTGTTTTTCTCCTTCTATGAAATGTTATACAATCAATAGCTTCTCGTCTGGCTCAGTGGATCATAGTCATAAGCATCACCAGCCTTGACAAACCGTCCCTTAACACGCCTCCTCACATCTGCTCTTGCCTTGCGGGAAACATATCTCACTCGCTTGTCAAATCTATAAAAAGGAAAGTTATTAAAAAAGGTGAAAAAAGAACTAGTAAAAAGCCTACAACTCAAGAAATTTTCTTGAGTCATGGTCTACATAACCTACATCGCCAATACATCCTAATCAATTTAAAATGCAGCACCTAATGGTGGGAAAAGTTTAATGAGATTGTGGGTGTGTTCGGTATGGAGGAAAACATTTGTTTTCCTATTTTCTTATTTTCTCATCCTCGACTGGTTTAAATTTTTGAAAAATATCTTATTTAGGAAAACAAGCTCTTTGAAAATAAGGAAAATTACTTCCTTAATGAAGTAGGAAAAACGAGTGGCATTGTCTCCTCCCACCCCCACAACCACCCACCCATCCCAACCCCCCCTCCCCCTCCCTCCCCCCCCCCCCCAACCTCTACCCAACCCACCCCTACAACCTTCTGCACACACACACCCCTCCACACCACAACACCCATCACACTACCCCACCCATCCAATAGTTTTTTCTTAAGATATATACAAATGCTTTTAGGATAATATGTTTTACTTGCATACCAAAAATAAGAAAATAAGTAAGAAACCATTTGTTTTTTTAGAAAATGTTTTCTTGGAAAATATTTTTCATGGAAATTCCCCCATACTGAACACACTCTGTGTATCAAACCAGGGAGTGCACAATCACTAACTAGCCTTTTGATATACTTATAAAAGAAAACTTACTGGCGTGTCTTCTTCTTTTCCTTGTAGCGCAATACAGCATCACTTCTAGTTGATGGCATTGAACTTTCAGGACACGGCGGACACCATGGTGGCTCTCCCATGCGCAGCATTGAGGAGGCTCCACAGTCTTGATAATCTCCAGCGCTGCTCTCTCCAGTGAGGTTTGAAAATGAGAAGCTGGACTGTTGCCTTGCAAAGCATAGGGTAGGAGGTTCTGTCTTGCAGCTCATCATGGATTCTGCCGATGCTGCATTGCTACAAGCTGGCTGAACTGCATTTACCCTTCCCACTGCTGACCCCTGGTAAACAAAGATAGATTAGGATATAGATTTATGTTCATCCATGTTTTGAAACAATTGCAGAGCTTTCACCATTATATCCTATAGATTCTCTACTTTTTTGTATACCATTCTTATGCAGGAGCTTTCCTATACTCTATGATAACGTAGACTTTCACCATAAAAGACCAAGTATAATCAGAAAAGAAAACAATCACACAGATACAAAACTCTCACAAGAAGAAAGATCATGCAGAGTTATAAAAGAAAGAACTGTTATTATGAAGTATATGAATCCCAAATATTCATTTTTTGGTATCTTTTATTAGACCTTACGAGCCGAACAAAGAAGGTTACACCATCGGCAAACAGAAAAGATTCATCCAGCAGCAAAGGAATGGAATAGCTATGTTTTAAAGGCACTTGTCACAATTAATCAGAATCACACACAAAACTTTCTACAGCACAGCAATCCAGACAACATTAGCACCATAGCAAAGCCACTTAATGAAGTCTAGATGAAAAATGCACTAGTGAATATTATCTGCCAAAAAGTTGATTTAGCTCTAAGAAAGCCCTAACAATCTATACCTCTGCCGATCTGAACATAAAGCTAGGAACTATTTCATACAAAAATGCACATATGGATATTTCTGTTTTGGAAGTTGATCCTTTTAACTTTTAAGGAACCCCTGACTAATTGATTATGTTCATGATGGATAACCCAATGTGAACCAAGAAGTAAGACTATTTGATACTCCGTGCAAATATCAATGTGAACCTAGAAGTTAACATTTTCATACTCCACGTAAGTATCAAAACATGAGCAGATCTAGACAAGCTTGCTGTGCCATAATTTATTGATACCAATTTTGGCATATATAGAAGCTTTTAGAAAACAAAGAAAAAACTAGGAATCATTTACAGACTCACATCAACCTCCAATCATGAAAGTGGGAACTATTACAATCATCGCAAGCAGACTATCTTATTAGACATCAGATTTGACACAAAGCAAAGACCCAAAGTTGACTGATTTAAGATGTTCCTCCTGTACATATGAATCCTTTAGAAAGTAGTGAATTTACTATTGCTTCCAACCCCGACCCACCCTACCCCAGCCAGTTTAAATTTTTATATATACAAGCATACATATACATACACATAATATACGGACATGTGTATGAACAAGGATATAAACAAGGAAAGATACTTCACAGTTCACAAGTTGTGATACAACAACAACAACATACCCAGTGAACTCCCACAAAGTGGGGTCTGGGGAGGATAGAGCGTACGCAGACCTTACCTTTATCTCTTGGAGGTAGAGAGGATGTTTCCGAAAGACCCTCGACTCAAGTGAAGCAAATCAAAGTACTAATGGAAAGGAAAAATGGCAGAGAAGAAAAAAATAAGAACTAATAGGAAAGCAGTGCAGAGCATACATGCAAGGAACTGTAACATCAACAACAAGGTGCGATCACCTAAACATAGTAAATGACAAATGATAACAGACACCAAAAGCCAAAGACTACATGAATAGGCTAATACTATGACAGACAACAGACACAGTGCTCTAGACTACCACCAAGCTAAAGACTACATGAATAGGCTATTACTAAGACAATGCTCACTACCTACTAACCTTCTCCCCTTATCCGCGACCTCCACACCCTCCTATCTAAGGCCATGTCCTTGGTAAGCTGAAGATGTGTCATATCCTGTCGAATCACCTCTCCCCAATACTTCTTCTGCCTACCTCTACCTCTCCTCATCCCCAATACATCCAACCTCTTACACCTCCTCACTAGGGCATCTGTACGTCTCCTTTTCACATGCCCAAACCATCTCAGCCTCCCATCCCTCATCCTCCCTCATCTTGTCCACCACGGAGGCCACTCCCACTTTGTCCCCAATATCCTCACTCCTAATTCTATCGCTCCTAGTATGCTCACACATCTATCTCAACATCCTCATTTCCGCCACTTGCATTTTCTGAACATGGGAGTTCTTGACTAGCCAACACTCCGCCCCATACAACAAAGTCGGTCTAATCACTACTTCCACAAGTTGTATGATGATCTTAAAAAATTTATGCAAGTGTATTCTATCAACTCTTATCCAAGATAAAAAAATTCCATCTTTGAAAGTGTTAGAATATGAGTAGGAGAAGGAATAGTCTACAAAATCCTACCTGGAAAAGGATTGTAATGTAGTGTCCTACTTGAAAAAGGATTGGAATGTAGTGTCTATAAATAGGGTCTCAGTGTAATAATGTAGTTACAACAATTCAATAATATTCTTCTTCTTATATTTCTCACATGGCATCAGAGCCTCTACGATCTTGGTAGAAAATCAAAGAACTTCTGCTGCCGGCGGGCGGCTATAACCCATATATGTCGCCCGTCTGGTCAATGATCATGTTAGCAAAAGTTAGGCCATCGTGCTTCTTTCCGATGGATTCTCATAGCTAATTTGTGTAGCACCGTGCATCTTTCCGGTGACTACTTTCTCATATCTGATTTCCGTAGCACCGTGCATCTTTTCGGACTACTTTCTCATATCTGAGTTGCGTAGTACCATGTATCTTTCCAAATAATTTTATGATCCGAAACAGTCTCCTCGAGCTTGGTTTGGAAAGTTCAGCAATTTCTCTTTTTCAGTAGGGTTGTGTCATCATTCTGACCCTACCCATATAATTTCTCTTTTCCAGTAGAGTCTTGCCATCATTCAGACCCTATCCATATAATATTTCTCAGATTTTGACCACCTTTCAGCTGTCAAATCTAATAATCTGACGCGTAAGCATGTTCCGGCCAATTTTTCGGTGACTTTCTTGTTCAAGATCTACTCATCTCTTGATTTCGAGATGACCCATATATTTTATACTAGTTTCCGGCAACATTTACTACTTTTCCGACCACTTCTTCAGTTTGTTCCTTTTCAATTGTGATAGTCCAAACGTCCCGAGCAGTCCTTACCAGTTTTCTTACAGATATCTTCACCAAGTCCCTCACTGATCCTCGTATTAATTACATCCATGACAAGCTTGGTACATATGACTTGTATGCACCAGCTTGAGGGGGAGTGTTAGAATATGAGTAGGAGAAGGAATAGTATACAAAATCCTACTTGGAAAAGGATTGTAATGTAGTGTCCTACTTGGAAAAGGATTGGAATGTAGTGTCTATAAATAGGGTCTCAGTGTAATAATGTAGTTACAACAATTCAATAATATTGTCTTTTATTTCTCGGAGAAAGGAGGTGGAATGCAGGAGTTCGTACAAACAACATAGAAGTGTGTCTTTGCATACAAAGTGTACCAGCCAAGACTAATTACAACGTTTAGAAGATTAACTGTTTAAAACAAGCTAATGACTTTGTTAACAAGAATTTCAAAAGATGGATCTGTACCCTGTATCCATCTTTGTGGGAGATGCAGGGGCTTAGCCTCCTCTCCGTTTCTCCTCATTAGTAATATTATTTAGGAATCACATAGTTTCTTTGTTCTTCAGTGTAGTTATTACTATTTGTTGCTCCATTTGCTTCATATCCTGGATTTTGGTGTCTTATTTTCTTATAGTCATGCTTTGAATTCTTCTTTTCTTTTGAGCCAAGGGTCTCTCGGAAACAGCCTCTCTACCCCACAAAGGTAGGGGTAAGGTCTGCGCACATCCTACCTTCCCTAGACTCAACTTGTGGGATTGCACTGAGTATGTTGTTGTTGTTGGATTTATACCCTGTATTTGATATCTTTAGTTTTACTAAGAAAAGTAGAAATGTGATACAAATTTACAAGATCAAAGCGCGGGAATCAAATTGTCTATGTGTCAACCTACAGTACTACTAACCTACAATAATTAAAGGTCCAACAGATTGGTATTATGTAAAAGTGCCCTGTCATAATACATGGTTACACTAGATAATGCATTTAACCCTCAAAACCTGAAATCAGCTACTGAACCATCAATCATCAAACTGTAGGAGGTAACATCACTGCTTATACAGAACAGTCTACTTGCGAGCATTTTAACCAGATGATCTATTAATTGGTAACAGTCTAGATCTGCAGTATTAATGCTTACAGAAACCATCCTGATGAGACACAGTATATGTTTTTCCGACAATGTTGTTCATCTGTTATACCATTGTCATACCTACTAGGTTTTCTGATGCAATAACCTCTCCACATGCATAGGTAATTCAACAATGGCTATGGAATTGAATAGATCCCTCCATCATTTGTAATAGTACTAGTGATCTCAGAAGAACACATGGGTCAAGTGGGATGATTCGTTTTATGTTGCAAATACCACATTAAGTAACAAGTGACAGCTGTTGGAGTAAGAAAAAAACTCAAAAGGATCTATCTAATTCTAATATTTATTTGTGCGTATGTCGTGTACTTTGCCAACTAAGATTTAGTATGACTAAGCCCACAAAACCACAAAATATCATTTACGTAAATACAGCGTTGCCTGTTCTGCTGTACTCCTTTAGAATTGTTAAAATCAGCTATTAGAAATTTTACTTGTTCGGCCTTTTTTCTTCTTTGTAATTTGTATCATGACTCAGCAAAATTTCCCGAGTTCTTCTAATTTGTAACTTCACCGAAATTGGAATATCGAATCAGAAACCTACTCTGAAATCTCTGCTAAGAATTCCTAAACATCAAATGTATCTCTTCTATTTCAAGTAACTAGACCCTGCTGTAAGAATATTGCAGCACTAAAAAGGACAGGAATTTTCTCACCAACCTATTTCTTGAAGCTGATAAAATTTTGATGCTTCTCCATAAAATGAATACAGTAACGAAAAATGCCAAGTTCTACCATATTAAATTTGCTCACATTATGCACAATATTAGTCAAGCAAACTGAGTCAAGACTCAGCTGGATATCCATATAAATGCAACTTAAAGGAGACTAAGCAATTTAGAGGAAGTAATAAACTTCAGAAATGAGGACCAAGGGCACTGGGCAGGCATCAAGAAATACCATAGAAGAACATTACATTCATTTGATAAGCATTTTTGCCTTATTAAAAAAAATAATAATAATAATAATGCTTCAACAAGTAAAATGGTCGATGCACTATCTAGTTCATAACTATAGATAAAGAAAACATAAAGAACATACAATTTTATTTGTATTGGGACAACCTAAGAGTAATAATGAAAGCATTCCTCACTCATCAAAAAACTAATAGTCTGCAAAAGTTTTTTTTAGGGTTGACGAATACACAGAAAGTAGATAATATTTGCAAAATTCAGTAATTCTATAAAGTATGAACCACCTCGATAGCATTGACACCCTGGAAGCTTGATTCAGCAACTGACATGTCCTTCCCAAATAAGCCATCAATGTCTTCATTCTTAAACAGCTGATCACGATTATCAAGTGAAACACCAAATAGCTCTTCATAATTTTCAATACTCAAGTCCACTTCATCCATATTGAAATCATCATAAAAAGGATCATCGTCAAATAAATTTGAGCCTTTTGTTCCAGCATTGCTCACCTGAACGTATATACAAATATGACGTAAAGGAAACTCTCAACAAGTGAAAAAAAAAAGAGAAACAATCCATACTTGAACCACGCCGGATAAAAGACATCTTTATGGTCTTGAGAAGAATTCAACCTCTATCAGACAAACCCCCACCCCCACCCCACCCCATTCGTGAAAAGTGGAAAAATAAGCAATATCTGCTAAAGTTGCTTGATCTGGAAAAATGATGCAGCAAGTGGACGGAAAAATTGTAAGAATCAATTCCTAGAAGCTATCATTAAGTACAAATATTCAAATAAAAGAAGTTATCATCAGCGGGAATAGTCCTAGATGACAAATAACAAACAATACAGAGAAAAACATGTCATAGAGGGAAGGAAAGAACTAATTTGAGGTGCAAATTGTTCGAAACTATAACCTTTCAGATAGTTAGGAAATCGACAAGCACTAGAGGGTTAAGAAATCAAGTGAATTTGTGGAAGAACGAAATCATCCTTCACCAATTTATAGGGACGCAACACGCAAGAGCATTTTAATGTTAAATTAAAATGTGGAATAATTGTCTCAAGACAGATGAAAATATCAAATACTACACCCTCCGTCTCATTTTACGTGATGTTGTTTGACTAGGTACGGAATTTAAGAAAGAAAAACATACTTTTGAAACTTATAGTCTAAACCAAGCTACAGATATTTGTGTGGCAACAAATCATCTCATTAAGGATAAAATGAAAGTTTAAAGTCAAACTCTTAATAGAACAAGGTAACAAGGAAAGTACAACAACAACAACAACAATACCCAGTGAAGTCCCACAAGTGGGGTCTAGGGAGGGTTGAGTGTACATAAAAAGGAAAGTGCATCACATAAATTGAGATAGAGGGAGTAAATTTTATTTATATGCTTTGGCATATAAACCTCTTAGAACTCTGTTAATTTCCTATTTAGTACGACAAAAAGGGATTTATGGCACTGGCAAACCCAAAATTGAGTCTGCTGGTACATCCTGAGGAACAACAAGGATCAAGACAGCCTTAGCTTCAACACCAACAGCAAAAGAGTAAAAAGAACACTGACTTACTCATTGGTAGTCAGTGCTATACATCAAAGAACAGGATAGTAATACATTTCAGTGAGCAAAAATTGGAAATGGAAGTTCCACGATATATCTAATTTCTTCAATTGTGAACAAAATGCATGTCTGAGAACTTAGATTACCTTAGACCAAGTTAAATTTGTGGATCCAACAGGCGGTTCCACATTGGGTAGCTCGTTATCAAGACTAGGCATCGATGATCCCACCAAAGGGCCAAACTTGACTAAATTATGCAAATCATTTGCTTCGTCAAGTGCAGAAGACATGTCTTGAGATTTGTCCTTTACTTGAGAATGTTGGCTATCCCCAGGTCGGCAATCAGTGATGCTCATTGAACCCATCCCCTGCTCACAAGTCAAATCACCAACTGAAGGGTCCTCTAGAAGAAATGACCAGATAGTAGAGAGCTCTGCCGCTGAAGGACAGCCTGTATAACAACTAAGTGCTTGTCTCTTATGAGTTGAACCTGTACTAGAACTAGCATGAGCCATCCAATCACAATTCTGGCATAGAGAGACCCTCTCCTCCACACATCTGAAAATAGCTGGTTGGGAATTACATCTTTCACATACAAGTGTCCTGGAATGACGCTGTGACAGGGCATTTGCAGAATGGACATTTCGATCACACGACAAACACAAGCAAGCTGCATCAGACCGGCAATAGACAATTGATCGTTGCTCCCCGCAAAATTCACATGTGTAACCCATCACCTTTTTCTCCTAGTTATTCCTAAGATGAAAAAAAGTGTACAAATCTTCAGGTCTCCGGTAGAAACTTATAACTTTTTGATAAAGTTAAAACTTCTGAGCAATAGAAATTGCTCTCCCCAAAGCAGAAATGAATTTGTGCTACTAACTGTTACAAGGAAAAGGAATCTGCATCATTAAAGGTGACACCAAAAAAGAGAAGCAAATTGAAACAGAATACAAGCCTATCCTTCATATCTCGAAATGCCTAATCTAAAAAGGAAAAAAGAAAAATTTCTCAAATACTTCAAGAGCTAAACTTAGATTTTAGAAAAAACAAAACTCTATTTGAATTAGTACACACAGCGGCACTGAAAAAAAAGAAAAGGCAAGGAATAAAAGATGCCAATCAGAAATGGAAAAAGGTGCTTCAAAAAAATAGGGAATCAAGAATCCAAAAAAAAGCTGACAATTTTTCATAGAGCCACATTGGTCTATTTTTAATCATCATTATTTACAACCAAAACCATTTTTACTTTGCCCTTCCCCGGACCCCGTGCATAGCGAGAGCTTTAGTGCACCGGGCTGCTCTTTTATTTTGAAATAATCCTAATTCCATCATTACTAAATAGTTTGGAAACTGAATAAAAGAAAGCATTAACCAAAACTACAAGAAACTCATTTAAAATTTTCTTTCAAGAACAGAACATTTTCAGCAAGCTAATAAAATAAGAGAGAATTTTAAACAAAAAAAAAAAAAAAAAAACAGAACCAAATCAATTATAGAATAGCTTATACAAAGAAATAGAGCTCAAGCTGGAGACAACAACAACACAAAGTGGGGGACTGGGAAGGGTACAGTTTTTGCAGACCTTACCACTACCTTAGAGGTAGAGAAGTTGTTTTTGATATACCCTCAGCTTAATTAAAACAATCAAAGTAGTATAGAGAAAGAAATAACGGAAACAAAGACACTGATGACAAAATAATATAAACTACCTGACAAATCATCTTAAATAGTAGTCATAACAAGATAAAATGATAATCCAAGTGTAAAAGACAGCAAAATTGCCAGATGAACAGTTAAAATTCAGAGGGAGCAATCAAGGAAGAGATGAATATTAAAGGAAATCAAGAAAGCAACTAACTTTTACCTAAAATAACTGTGGAAGTGGCAGAAAAGAATTTACACAGTACACAAGAATAACCAAAATAGAGATAGATAAACTCCTTTATTTTGCAGGTCCTATAAGCCCTAATACTTGAAAAAATTTAGACCTTTCCAGTCCTCCACTCTCTCTCTCTCTCTCTTTCTGGTGTTGGAAGTTTGTATTTCTGTGAGAATTGTGGAGTTGCTGATATAATAATTAAATATAGTGTGAGCTGTCAAAAAGTGCAGGAGAGATGGGGTCCACTGTGAAGGCTGTGGTGTGGGACCCTCTCACTTTCTTGAAACCAAATAGTAGGCCCTTTCCCTCTTCCCCTTTTTTCTCCTTGCTACTCCCTCTGTTCATTTTGTGCATCTTGGAGTTTGCACAAGAAACACAAATAATTAATACAAAAAAGACATAAAATCACTCTTAAATTTGTTTGCTAAATTTATTTTATTACTTTAACTATACAGACATTTATGTATCACCTAAATAACTTTTAAATGAACTAAATACCTCTTAGAGGTGACATAGTCAGAGGCGAATTCAGGATTTATAAGTTTCGGGTGCCGAACTGTCCAAATAAGATAAACGTGTCGGTTTCTTCAATTTTGGGTTACGATTAGAATTATTTAGCTTTTTTCAATTTTTATAGACAAATTAATCGAGTATAGATATTTAGTAATATTTTCTTTTAGATATTCTGATATTCAAGATACCTAATTAGTCCAATTTTTCTTTTTGTAGGAACAAGAGAGATCTTATTCTCAAACTTTGATGAGAAAAAAGATTTTTTATGTTAAAGATTTAAACTTGTATAAACCATCTAGTACTGTTACTTCAATATATTCATATTCTAATTCCATTGCCTTTATGTGTTGCAGATATATAGTTGAGAAATAATAAAAAAATTGTAGCTTCAACATAGATATCTTCACTTATCTCGAACAACGGTAAAAGATTAAATTGAACTTTAAATTTTAAAAACTCTAACATACTAATATTCATCATTTTAAAACTTTTTAAAATGTTAAATATATTTTTATTAATATTATTGTGACATTTAAAATTTAGTACTCATTAATATGGGATACTATACAATACTCGTATAAAGAGATTAATAATACTTAATAAAAGAGAAAGTAAACAATTAAAGAATTAATTAAAGCAAAAATTTGGATTAATAAAGCATAGAGCTAAAAAAGAAAAATTAATGATAAAAAAATTTTAAAAAGAGAGGGTTGAAATCCTTCCGCTGCAAACCCAAAAAGGAAAAAAAGCAAGAAAGCAACGGTACCACAAGGTTTCGAACCCGCATCAGATGGGTGGGATGCACTACCCTGTGCCACTGGCATAACTCGAGCCTTTGTTCTAAGGGGTGGCAAGCCTAGGATATATACCATTTCTTTTATACATATATACATATATACACAAAGTTTCAATCGAGGTGATCGGGTGCCGTGGCACCCTCACCCATACACATAGATCCGCCCCTGGACATAGCAATGAGAGTGAGACTAATCTCCTACACGGGCGTGGCAGATGAAAAATATAAAAAAAAAAAAATAGTTCAACTATACATGTGACATCTTTTTATTGGAGGTTACTAATTAATTAGCACAATATTTAGTGGGACCTTCTCTGTCATTTTCTTTCTTATTTTTCCTCATTCTCTTTCTTTTTTTCTTTTTATCCAAACTGTACCGCAGCACCAAAATTTCACTATGTACAGAGATACCGAAATATTTGTCGGATATTTTTTTCGGTGAACCCCTCAATTTTTTAATATGCTTTCTATTTCTTATATTTTTTTCATCCATAATTTCAAAAATAAATAAAAATGGAGGTTTTCTTCTTCTAAAAAACAAATCACCATTAATTTCATCTTAATCTCTCACCAACTTTACCCATCTTACAAAAAAAATTTCTGACCTCTTTCACCAAAAAAAAATTAATCTTTGACAGCAAATAAAAGGGTATGAAATTTGTGGAGAAGTTTGATTTTCTTGTCATCACTAGCAAAATCACTGGCAAATCAGAGATGAACACCCTTTACAAAAAAAAAATTCTCAATTTCTCTGATGTCTTATTCTTCAGAGCTGAAATTTCGAAGCAAACCCGTAATGGGTTCAAGTGTTGTACTTGAAGAAATAATGTAGAAAATAAACAATTAATATTAAGAGTAAATTATGGAAAAAAAGAAGTGTTTTTTAAATGTTTGCCCATAATAAAAATCAATTTCATTTTTGAAGTTGTGATTGGCTTATGATCCAGTATGCTGCTCAACACCACCGATATACTGAAATTGTTATCGATTGAAGACTGTGATGAGGGTGTTCATATTGATGTTGAGGCTTTTGCTTCATACCTCTCAACAACATTTATCCTTAAAATGGGCCTAGAACCATAAGCAACAACATGAAACATTATACAATCTCATCTGTCTGTTATTTTTTACGAATGATGGATGAGTTTTTCCGCTAACATTCATCAAATAACTAATGCTCAAGTTGGTACTCATAATTTAACTTTCCGCTTTTGTTATGCCCAACACCAAATCATTATACTTACCATTGCGACACACGACAATAGCCACTGTCATATTACTCACAAATTTTCACTTCCAGCATTTTTGGAGTCTCCTTCCTTTCACTCATGTAATCACCACCTACCACAACATACCCCTACAAATCGACATAATAAATCTACATTGATTAATAACACGTTTTATAGTAAAAAAAAATCAGGTTGACAAAGCGCATGAATGAATTTGTTATTGATAACGAGCTGAGCTAATGGAATAGGCAACGACTTTATAAGAGAATTTATACTCCCAAAATGACCTTTAATATCACTAATGAAGCTGAAATTCGCTCCAAAAAATGAATTTTTACAACAATAAGAAATTTAATTCGAGCTCTTTTCAAGAAATATTAAAAATAACAATGATTGAACTGAAGAAGATTTTTGTCATTGTGAAATGTTTCTAATGTAATATGATTTTTTTTCTAACTCGATAAATAAACTATAAGATATGGAAATTATTTTATATTTTCAAGACTTTGAAGCTATGATATAAATCTTTAAGACATTGAGGTAGAGATTTCAATATTTTCAAGACTTTAGGAATAGAGTTGACAACTTTTAAAGTATATTTGTTAATGTCATAAATGATGGAGTATTTCTTTTACCAATTAATTAAAACTTGTGACAAAATTTGTAAATTGAGTTTCAAAAATGGCTTTTTTTTTTAGCCACGTCACCCTTGTAACTACGTCAATTTGTTCTTTTTCCTTTCACGATACTTCAACAATTTAAAAGATTCAAGAGGAAAAGGCCAAAAATATGACTCCTCTACTATACTAATTATTTCCAATAAGTAATCATTTTTCTTTTGTTTTGTTTAATAATGTGTTCACTTTGTACACATTTTTGTGCTCTAGAGTAATACTCAAATATTAAGATTGTAGAAATGATAACAACATATCGGCCTAATTCTAGGAACACTAGATCTTTATCTATTAATTAGACTCAATTGTAAAAGTAATCATGTTTTTTGAATAACACTCACTCACAAAAAAACCCTTTAGCATATTTTTTTTTATTTATCAAACATCAACAAATAAATATAAAAATCGTCCTTCGGGATGGCTTAGTTGGTTTGGAGGGTGGTTAACCACACGGATGACCCGAGATCGATCCCCCCTCAATGTCTTTTGAGTCGAGTCTGTCGCACAGGGCTTGCCTAGTGCGGTTTACATTCTCCGTGTGTTTGCAGGCTATTACACAGTGGGGGGTTTACCCAATGCGCACAAAGTGCTCACCTGAAGGACAGAGAATGTGATGAAGGTTGTAGCGGCTACGGGTTATCCTGGGGTTCAAAAAAAATAATATAAAAATCATTCATTTTTCAAAAAATATTTTTAATATTTTTAATTTCAGGTGAATTTTTTTCTTAATATCAACACACCCTTTAACTTAAAAGAAAATGGATACAAATGGTCAGAGGCAAAGCTACAGTAGACAAAATATGTGGTTAGTTACGGTAAAAAAAAAAAAAAAAAAATCTGATGCACTAAAGTTCTTATTGTATGTGAAATTCACGAAAAGGTCAAACGATTAGTCACAGTAGTGAAGCCAATAATTATAATAAGGGGATTCAAGAAATGCTATGCTAAAAGTTTTTCTTTATTATATACTCTGTATGTGCAATACACTTTTACGGGGAAGGAACCCTTTCACCTTGGGGCGTTCATTGTTTGATTTGAGTTGGTTTTGCTCTAAAAAGAAATGAGCAAGTCGATTTATAGCCTGTTTGGCCAAATTTATTTTTTTTCAAAAGTATTTCTTTTTTTTTAAAAGTACTTATTTTAAAAAATTGAGGTGTTTGGCCAAGCTTATGGAAGAAAATAAGTGCTTTTGAGGAGTAAAAAAAACAGTTTTTCATACTCTAAAAAAAGTATCTTCTCTCCAAAAACACTTTTCAAAAAAGCATTTATGAGAAAAATACACTTAAAAATACTTTTAAAAGTTTGGTCAAACATTAATTGTTGCTCAAAAGTGTTTTTTTTAATTTTATTGGCCAAACACAAACTATTTTTCACCAAAAGTACTTTTTTGAAAAGCACTTTTAATTTGAAAAAAATACTTCTGTAAATAAGCCAATTTTAGAAGCTTGGCCAAATAGGTATTAGTTGATCTTTCAAATGTTAAAATCAAATTAATTCATCGCTTTGATGTTTATCGATTTATTTGATTTCTATCAGTTTTTAATAATCATATGACGATATTCTTTCAAGCGTACATATTAGATTGACTATATAAATTTTGAACCACCTTTAAATATTAAAATTCTTTACTTTACCAATCTACAACAATAAAATTAAATCTTTTACAACTCTCTTTTCCTCTCTGTCAAGCCTTGCTAAGCATGTGATTACTTCTAATTGGGTTTTTTTTTTTGGGGTGGGTGGGTGGGGTGGAGGGGGGGGATCAAAGAACATATACTGCATTTTATTAATTAGCAAATAAGTTATATTAATTAGGAGTTATGTATATATATATATATTAATTTAGACTTTTTTTAGTGGAGAATAGAAAGGTAGGTAAAAGTTGGATATTACTCACCCGTCTCATTTTAGTTGTCAACTTTACAAACAAGTGTTCACACTTTCAAACAGAATTAACTATAAAGATAATATGAGAAAATTTTGATAAATTTTCTCTTGATTTAGTAAGGTGGATAACTAATATAAGACAATATTTTTTTAGTAAGGTAGACAATTAAAATGATACAGAGAGGGAGTATGAGAGAGAGGTTTGAGGTGCATGAATAATCCCAAGTTATAGGAGTAGTTAAGTACACGGCAATTGTATCAGAAATCGTAAGATCCAACATGTGTAGCCTAAAGTACTTTGTTTACTTAACTCTAAGTGGTATTAGATACTTCCCCTCCTATTTGTTTGGTTTATTTGATTTTATATGTATATACACCAACACACTCACACACTAGTGACCGTGTACCTCTATTAATGGGTATACTATTAAAACATTATATAAATATTACTCATTCCGTTGATTTTACTTGTCCATTATACTAAAAATAAATATCCATTTTTACTTGTTCAGTTCTAAAAATTAAGAGATAATTTATAATTTTATACCTATTTTATCCTTATTATTAAATAATATTTATTTTCTAACATTTAGATGATTAATTAATCATATAAATAGGGGTGATACAGTAAACTTTCTCACTCTGTCTACTTTTATTTGTCCACTATACCAAAAACAGATGTCCGTTTTTTCTTGTCCAGTTAGAAAATTAAGAGATATTTATCACTTAATTTCTAATTTACCCTTGTTATTAACAATAGTTATTTCCAATGCATTTCTCAAAGCATGAATTTATAATTTTTAAAGGGTTGTATAGTAAATTAGTAAAATTGTCATGTAATTTAATATTCCTGTGTGTCAAGTCAATACTTGACAAGTAAAAATGAATGGATAGAGTACCATTTTATGTAATGCTTCTTAAGAGATGTGTCAAATCAAACATGAACAAGTAAGAAATATTTCTCTTTTTTAATATTTTCATTAGAACTTCTTTTAGATTGTATTTTTCAAATTTGTTTTGAAATAATTTTCTTGAGTTGAGGGTTTATTGAAAACAACATCCCTACCTCACAAGATAGATATAAGGTCTGCATACGCTTTATCCTTTTCATACCTCACTTGTAAAATCACACTGAAAATGTTATTGTTGTTTTAATAAATTTGGCTACTAAAAAAGTCAAGTCCTGACTAAAAATGATTACAGTTAATAATATTTAACTAACTCAACAAAGAAGAAATCGTACCTCATAAAAGTTGTCAAATGTTTTATTGAGTTTTACTGAAACAACAATGAGGGTGCGTTCGGTGTGAAGGAAAATATTTTTGTAATAAGTGATTTTCTTACTTATTTTTTGGTGCTCTGTTATAAAGGAGAAAATATTATCTCAAGAAAATCTAGCTATAATCTAGGAAAATACTATGACAGCATACCTATTCCGACCCAACGAAGGACTCGAACCCCGACCTTACTCTTACCTGGGAACTCGGCCCCGATATCGCCCCCCGACCTGACATCGACTTGGAATCTGAACCCAACCTCAAGACTCAACCTTGATCTTGACCATGAGATCCAACCCAACATTGAGAACCAACTCAACCTCAATACCCAACTCGACCTTAATCCTGACCCAGCCGACCCTAACCTCAAGACTTGACCTCGAGACCCGACCCTAAAACCTATACCTAACCCTCGATCCTAACCCTAAACTAGAGACATGACAGATCTGATCGGCCTTAAGACTTGACCCTGAGACCCAACCCCAACCTCATACCTCGAGACCCAACCTTGAAACTCAACTTCAACCCCAAGACCCAACCTCGATCCTTAACCCCGATACCTAAGGCATAGCTTGATCGAGTCTTGGGTTCAAGACGAAAGTTTAGTCCTATATCGATTCAGGGTCCAGTCCCGTGTCAGTTCAAGGTTGGGTGCACGATTCAGCGTCAGGTCCCTAATCAAAGCAGATCTCGAATCGGGCAATCTCAGGTTGAGTCCCAAGTCAGTCATGATGGGGTGGGTCGTGTTACGAGGTGCATTAGATTGAGGGCTAGGGGTCAAGGGTGTTTGGGTGGATTAGTTGGTGGGGTGAGGGTGGTGAGAATTTCATTTTTCTTAAATTGAAAGAAAATAAACTTACTTAGAAAATATTTTTTAAAATATTTAAGTCAATTGACCATGAAAAAATTAAAGAGCATTTTTTGAAAAATGTTTTCCTCCATACCAAACACACCCTGAATGCCACCTTTTCAATTATTTGAATTACAAGTTTATAAAAAAAAAAAAAATGAAAAAATATCTAAATAGTGAAAATAATAGACGAGAAAGAATTTACATCTTATTTGATTTTAAATTTGTAAAATCCTAAATGTGTCAGTCAATTTTGGCCAACAATAAGACCTTCACCAAATCAAAAAAGCATCTTTATTTTAGATTTGGTGAATGGCATCCCAAAAACCTTGTCACTTGTCGTCCACAACAAAGGATAAGAATAAAAAGTGGGAAAAAGTATCTTGTGTTTTAATTATAACAAATAATAACAATAATAAACAAAGTTAGTACATGAAATTAAAAATAGTTGAAGTAAGTATTCTTAAGGGATAAGGCAATTGGAGTAGAGTACTTTAATCAGCCACTTGAATGGACGTCCAATGATTAGAAAGGAAAGGTAAAAAGGTCATCTTCTTTATTTACCTTTTTGGGGGTCCTACTTTATATCACTCTCTTACCCATAGAGTAGTACGGTAAGCAAAAAGACAAGTACTCCCCACCATCACCAAATCTTTACATTAAAAAAAAATAAAATGAGTATGTACTTTGTTTTCTATACTTGTTACTCTCTTTGTCTTAATTTATATGACTTTTTTTTTTTCAATTAGTCTAAGAAAAATGAAATTTTTATATTTAATAATAATTTAATTTTAAAATACATATTTTATTATTAATGAAATGATTTACAACTATACAAACATTGTGACTTATTTTAGATCACAAGTTTTATTTTTTTTTCTTTCTTAAATTTCGTATCATGTCAAACTACATTATATAAATTAAAAAAAAAGGAGTAGTTCTTTTTAAATAAATAAAATAAAATAAAATAATATGATATCCGCAATTCATATTCTTAATTAATTGAGAATCACTTGGTATAATTGTATAAGACTTACTAAAAGGAGAGATACTCCATGTCTTTTCGATTTCAACATCTAAAATTGAATTTATTTAAACTTTTAAAGTGTCATAGCTAAACAAAGAAGTGTCAGGTATGTGATGGAATAAATTTTCCTCTCATTTTTAATTTAAAATTTGGCTTGTGTCTGGGCTGTTTCATTTTCGTTTTTAGTTGACAATTAGAAATGCATAAAACGTGTAACCTAATGCATGCAAAGTGTTGCCCAAATTATCAGTCTGCAGAATGAGCTTAATCTAATTATGCCATTTAATTTATATTTATATGTTAATACATCAATTTTAGGAGAGTTTTATAAATTTTCAGGTGAGACAGTCTTACGTGATATCGCTTCGA
Organism: Capsicum rhomboideum; assembly: GCA_031232105.1. Lineage (NCBI taxonomy): Eukaryota > Viridiplantae > Streptophyta > Magnoliopsida > Solanales > Solanaceae > Capsicum > Capsicum rhomboideum. The sequence goes on along the minus strand of CP124712.1, from coordinate 121,714,306 downwards.
TTAACGTAGTTTTGTCTTTGATGATGCTCCTATTATCTTTAAATTCTAGGTTTGCCTCTATTGACACTTTGAGAATAGTAAGCCCCTCTAGATAGGAAAAAAATAGTTTGATTCTAATTATCCGTTTGGCCATAAAAATCAAGAACATATTCACTTTATTTCGTATTTTTGAAGTTGAAAATAGAGTTGGAGTTGTGTTTGACTATAGTATTTTAGAAATGGGATATTTTTGAAGTTAAAAAATATAAAAAATGCAAATAAATTTTAAAATTTTTAGAGTTTTATGAAAATAAAAAACTTAGATTTTTAAAAAAAAATAAAATTAAAAAGTGCAAAGAGTGAATTCAAAAATAGTGAAAACGTATTCCGGAATATTTATGGCCAAACAAATATTCTGGAATAAAGTGAAAACGCATTCCAAAATATTGTGAATAATATTCATGGCCAAACGCCTACGTACTAAGAGTACGTTATTTTGTATCATTTTTACTGTGTGTATAAAAAATCTTACTTTCTTTTAAGTCTGTATCCAATCAATTGATATCAAATGGACAGATGAGTAAGTATTTCTTCTTCACTCTATATCGAGATTAATTGAATATGTCATATACATTAGTTAAAAAAAAAAAAAAAATTGGTAGAGAAAGGTATTATTTCAAAATTCAAATTTTGATCGTGACAAAAAGAATTTAGAAAATTATGCAAAACACCTGGTGCATCTTTATAGTCCAACGTCTCTCGATGATCTAGTCTGATTTACAATATAACCAACAACTATATAGCCTTTTCCAAAACTTCATGTATAACGAAAACTTTAATGCATCGAACTGCTCTTGTACATATCTATGCGAAAAGACAGATAAGTTTGGCCGAATGGTACATATTACTAATAAGTTTTCCTGATTTTTATGCTCTCCTATAGACCCATTGCTAATACTATGACACCTAGCATAAATTCGAGTTGTATGAACTTTATATCTTTTGCTAAGGTAGTGTCACATCCAGATTCTTTGACTGCTCTGTGCTTCATGATTCTCTAGTTACCCAACTTTATTATTTCCTCAACTTAATATGCCGTGTTAAGATGCCAATTTCTAATATATTTTTGTCCCTTTCCACCTGTTTAAATCACTTATTACATCTCCGGTTAGATCGAGTTATACGGTGAGAATCGAAATTAATCAAAAGTCACAAAACGAGTATCAAACAAATGAACTATTAAAATACCATCATAGGAACTAATTCATAGGCACTTTCCATTAGTTAGACTTTACACACTATATAAACAAATAGTTGAAGCGTGTGATAGAAAGCGGAAAAATGAATTGATTGACTATTGAGTGCAAGCCCATAAATAGACGACTATGGATAGTTCAGGCGCTTAAAGTCAACTACAACTAAAAGGCATGCTAATCTTGCCACCAACAAACCTTGGAACGGCATAGTAATCGACGAAATGCTTCAAAGAGTTGAAAATCAGTATACATCCGAAGATTCTCGAATAGAACAACCTTTCGAACTGCTGGTGAGATATAAATCTAATTAGTAAGGCTTCATAAAAAGTCATTGGACGTGGACAGTAAATTATTGTAAAGCATCAAATGTATTTAGTTGTTATTTTGTTTGAGGTATAAAATCATATTTTCTCACCGCCAATATATTTTAATTTCTAGTCTAGTCAAATATTCCCATAACGTCAGTAGGAGTGGTTATTTTATGTTCATTTGACAATCACACACCCCATCAAATACACAAGATTTTGTTTGGTAAGGCATAACAAATTCTTTGGTTGTTTACCAAAATCCAGATGTCATTATTTTTCTCTTCTTTTTTTTCATTCGGTATTCAGTAGAATCAGTACCCACAATATATTGAAGCCCAACTATTCCAGTTTCGTGCCGAAAAGTCTCACTATGAGGGTTAAAGCGCTCTCTTCCAAAGACGATTCCATATTCAGGACTCGAACACAAGATCTCTAGTTAAGGATAGAGGAGTACTTATCACTCCACCACAATCTTTAGTGGGTTTTTTCCCTTCTCTTTATGGTGGGGAAGCTGAAATGGGATCTTACATTCATATTGACCACTTTATTTTATCTACCTTTTCATTGGGAAAAAAGAGGGCATTTCAATGATCCTTGGGATTTGACAAATTTGTAACAATAATGAAAAAGTTACACAGAAAAAGGGAGGAATTGGGACCTTGACATTAATGGCTTGTTGAGACGAAATTATTATTATGTATAATAAGTCAATATCTATATGTTGGTTGAGGACCTTTGAGAATAGTTTGCTTCGTAATTAAGAAACCAGAAGTCCCACTTTTTTGGCGTGTGGTTCATGAAACATGTTACAAGCTTCATTATCGTGATTTTTCTGGGCTCTTTTAACTTCTTTTTTTCCCTACTTTGATAACTGAAAAGTTTCATGTATACTCTCTTACTTATCCATGTTTAACTTGACACATTCTTTAAGAAGCAATAAATAAAAAAATAATTTTACTAATATCACTCTTTAAATATTATAAATTTAATGTTTTAAACATGTATTAAATCATGACTATAGTTAATAACAATAGTAAAATAGACATAAATGAAAAATTATCACTTGATTTTTCAAACTAAACAAGTAAAATTGAGTAACTAATTTTAATATACTAGACAAGTAAAGATGATGAGAGGAAGTATTATGTTTTCCATCCTTCTTAAAGTAGCTTCTACAATCATCTCGACAGAAACATGAATTACATAATCCAACCACAACAGCAGACACTGATAGTGATGTGATTTCAATTGAGAGCCAAAAAGGTTTATTTAATTCCTATGTTTTACAAGAAACATGCCCACGTTGGTAAAAAGTTCCTTTTCTTTTGACTAGTCATGTCGTTTATTTTAAAGTACTTAATCATAATTACAGTTTAATTTCCCCTATTGCGATTGGACGTACACTGAATGATCAAATATAGATATCCTAATTACATCTTGTAAGCTTGGCCAATCAGTACAGTTAATTATTAGTTAGGACTCACTGTTTGTCACACTCTCCTCTCTTGTACAAAAAGAATTTTCCTGTTCAAAAGTTGAGGCTATTCAAATATCCTTTTTATGGCCTTGAACACTTCTCATCAAGTAATCCCATAGTAAACCCACAACAAACTTGCATGAAAGAACTCTCACTGCACTTCTCTTCAAGTTGAATACGCACACACACATAAACGACTTGCATCCGTTAAAACAAACGTATAATTTCTTCGTTTTAGTTATGTTATCAAATCTGCCTATGTGATTGCGAAGCATATATAGACGACCCCCAACCCAGAAAGTACAAAGATTACAATAAATTAACAGTCAAAATAATTGTCACTATGATAAATCCTTTGAATATCAAAAGATAAGATACATATAATCAAACCCAACTACAGAAGCACATGTAGTAACTATATATGAAGTTCCTTGAGGAAATGGTACGTGGTCTCCCACATCATCAGATCTCCAATACTTAGCGTATATTAACGTATACAGAGTGCAACTTGGTGGTATTCTAAGGGTAAAGGACAAATAGTAGAATATATGACCAAACAAGCCTGTGAAAGGTAACTGCAATAATGAACAGTTAATCCTTAACATCCCTAGTCAAATACACATTTCGAAATACTTAAGACACTTTTAGATACATTTTATCAAGTATGAAAACCCATACAGCTAAAATAGGCAAACTATAGAGTTCCTCGTCAGAGTTTTCACCCTTTCATTAGAAACACGTGTACATGAACAAAATGCAGCTAGACTAATAGCTTATGTTATTTCATTAAAGTACACACTGATTACTCTAGTTCTAAATTTTAGACCCCCCATGCTCCTCGTCCACAAAAAGGAAAACAAGAAAATAAGAGGGATTTGGAGAAAAAGAAAACCAGACCTGGGAGAATGCCCCGAAAGACATTACTTTTCAGCATCGATGGAAACAAGTTATACATTCAGCTACAATCTCACCCTATATACAACCATCATCATTCGATATATGACACGCAATTGTTGCCACGGTAGAGGATCTGTGACAATGGAGAGCCTGTGCAATTTGGCAACTATAGCAGCAACAATGGGACTGTTCCATGCAATGGAAACCCCAACAAGAGTCTATTCATCCAGGTTGTTTAATAGTTCCTTTCTGCTAAAGTTATCCACCCGAGGCTTGAACCACCTGCGAAATACAATCACATAGCCGTATAATCCTCATGTATCCAGCTCTAACGCTTTTGACAGCATCTCTAATTTCACCAAGTAGTGGATCATCTGAATGTTTTGCAGGAACAGCTAGAGCTGCAAACTGAGATGGAACAACTTCTGAAGGATAGACCCCTCTGTCAGAAAATCCTCAGAACGTCAGCAACTTGTGAGACACAATGAAGATGTTGGCACATATCAATTAGAAGTTGGTAGTAATCTCATGAAGAATTAATGAAAAGCAGAATCCACTACCAATCAACACAACCTATATGATGATTAAAAAAATACTTCCATTAGAGAAAACAGTTCTGACTAAATTACCAGTAAGGAGGTCTGAGGTTATAAAATGATATATATGCAGAACTTCAGACAAACTTTGGACATGGCAAGATAAGAAATATGGCCTAAAGTGATGTATTTGTCCTGCCACATGTGGTCACTAATGCACCTTAATTGCTTGATTTAATTGTATGCGCGCCTATCTGCTTAGAGCACAGTAGCCTGTGCCTCAAATGCATCACTCTATCCGATCTTGATAATCACTGATGGTTCCAACCATATGGCTTCCTACGTCTGAAATAAGCTACAACAACAACAACATACCCAGTGTATTCCCACAAAGTGGGGTCTGGGGAGGGTAAAGTGTATGCAGTCCATACCACTACCTCCGAAGAAGTAGAGAGGTTGTTTCCGATAGACCCTCGGCTCAGGACAGGAAAGCAGACATAAACGCGTAGCAAAACATGAATCAAGATGACATAACACACACATAAGGAAAACAGAAAACACAGAGTAGTACTATACCAGATCTAACCGAAAACACCCAGTACCGCACGAATAAGGAACTCCAAGGTGCGTGCCAAGCACTGCGACTACTAGCCTGGCTACAACCAGGCAACCCTATCCACTATCTAGGGCCCACTACAAAGAACTAGCCCTCTACCCTAATCCGCGTCCTCCACACCTTCCTATCTAGAGTCATGTCCTCTATAAGCTGTAACTGTTCCATGTCATGTCTAATCACCTCCCTCCAATACTTCTTCGGCCTACCTCTACCTCTCCTGAAACCATCCATAGCCAACCTCTCACACCTCCGAACTGGGGCATCCGTGCTCCTCCTCATCACATGCCCAAACCATCTCAACCTTCCTTCCCGCATCTTGTCTTCCACCGAAACCACTCCCACCTTCTCCCAAATAGCCTCATTTCTAACCCTATCCTTCCTTGTAAGTCCACACATCCAACGTCTGAAATAAGCTAGCAGTTTAAAAACCACCAGACTAAGGAGGGTGACGAGCTAATGTTTTTAAGCTTTTCTCTAAGAAGAGAAGACTGGAACTAGTGGAGCATTATTATGTTCAGATCATACATCAACTCTCCTGTTTCAAAAAAATGATACACAAACAACCCATGCTCTCAATGTTTCTAACTGGGACAGAGAAATCAGACAAGAAAAATTGAGACCAGATATATAGGTTTCCAAAACCAGCTTAAATGATTTCATTGAGCTTGTCTTATTACCTATGTGCAGCAACCTACTTATCAAACTATTTTAAACATTAGGTCCCTTTTTTCTTTCTGGTTTTGAGAACTAAATGGACACTTATAATGCACAGTATAGATAACTTATCCTGCAGGAAACTTGACAAATATGAACTAGCTCATATTTCATACACCATCTTGTAAGAAAGGTGACAGCAAAAAACAAGCTGTATAGACATAAGGACTGTACCTATTCAAGCATGACACGTCTAGTGTCAGTTTCACCTTCTTGCCAGTAGTAAAATTCATAAAATGAAGCTGCAACTCAAGTTTCTCAACTGCAAACGTGATGTCAAGTGTTAGTTATAAAGATGCACCATGCTTATACCACCAAATTAGTTTAAATTATATGCCAATAGCAAAGACTACTAAAAACTTACTCCACGACAACAACAAACCCAGTGTAATCCCACAAGTGGGGTCTGGGAAGGGTAAGATGTACACAGCCTTACCCCTACTTTTACGGAGTAGAGAGATTGTTTCTGATTGACCCTCGGTAAAACTTACTCCACAAGGCAAATTTTCTGTATATTACAGAAGACATTAATTTCTGATAAATTGTAGTAAAAGTAAAGGCATGTTGTGCCCATGTGTCATCTAGGCATGAAGTTTGTCCGTCTATCCATCCAAAAATATGAATTAATTGACAGTTCCCTCTTTTTTGTGATAAAAGCACTAAAAAATAAACAATGTAACCATGCTACCGAAGATAAGAATAAACAGTATTCATCCCCAGGGGACAACAAAGCTGTCTCTACCAGTCACTTATCTTCAATTTTCTTAGTACATTTCCATGCTAGAAACCTAATATATGAAATATAGTGTGTAAGAGGAGCTCAACAACTTGAGAATATGAAATATGACAACAATCATCAGAAAAACATAACTAACAACAACAACAACATACCCAGTATATTCCCACTAAGTGGGGTCTGGGGAGGGTAAGTGTACGCAGTCCATACTACTACCTCAGAAGGGGAAAAAAAACCCAACTAGAAATACAAAAAAGGATGTGCAACAAATAGACGGCACGCCTGATGTGAGACTTACAAAACAAGAGAAAGAAAACTTTTAAGGTGGGTGAAAAGAATAACAAATAGCCCCTTGAAAGGAAAGAGACAAAGGAAATGGCATAATAATAGACAACCCCTTAAACTTGCCAGTAAATTTCACTTAGACACTAGAACTATGACATGTCCAGATTGAGTACCTGAAAGTATGATAAACTGCTGTTATTAGACACTTCCAACTCAAAATTTTGAAAAAGCTTTTGCGCGTGTTCTCAAGCACCCAATGCGCAGATAAGTTAACCACTTAAAATATGTCGTCTCTTTTAATTATACGCATTAACCTCAAATAAGCCGTAAAACCTCATGCATGTTCCAAATGATGCTGATGTGTATAATTAAAGAAGGAGACGATTTTATATTATGATCTTATCTACGTAAGGGGGCTTGTGAACACGCGCAAAAAGCTTTTCCAGATTATGAGCTGGAAGTGTCTAATAGGAACACTTTATTATGTGTTCTGGTGCTTAATTGGAACATGGCATGGTTCGAGTATATAAATGAAATTTACTCGCAAGTATAAGGGGCTATCGATGTATTCAACCAAAGGAAATGTTAATCTAAAATTCAACTAAAACCTATGTTGCTCGGACTCTCCAATATGCTGCCGCACTCATGTCGGATCCTTCTCAAATGCACTACTTCTAGAGGACCCAACACACATCCGACATCATTTTTGACCAATGAGTCTTCCCATAACAGCAACTTTTTGTGACCAAACTTGCAAGACATGCAACAGTACAACAAAATAAAATAAGAACGCATACAAATTAGAACTTATACAAATTAGAACTTACAACCCCTAATCCAACCATATTAAAATTTGTATAACTGAACTAAAATACTTACACTGCTCTGTTTTACATGAGACTCTTTATTTTAGAAAATCCCAACATGTTAAACCATTTCATTAATGATATATTCTATGAAACTTCTGCAAATTTTAGTATTTTGCATTAATAAATCTATTCAAATGTTCTTTCGGACTAGCTTTACACAGATTATTTTAGTTTCACACCATCAATATAGCATAAAAGTCAAATTAGCATGTTAAAGTTCCATACCTAGTGAAATAATGTCAGATAACATAGGGCAGAAGAAGCAATTACACAACCTCAAACATTAACTCTATATTACTGAAATTACAGCAATAAATAACCCTAAAATAATTGTCAGCAAGCACCTGATGCTAGAGGCCTAACTGCAAACAGATATCATAAGCAGAAGTTAGCAGGTGGGGTGAGGGTGAGAAATGAAAGAAAGAATCCAACAACAATACCAGTTGGAGTGGAAAAGGTAATATCCGCCAAGTTACGAAACTTTGTTTGTGTCTTTTGCACCTCTGCGACCACATCAAGCGAGTTGCCAAAAAGAGAACGGGTAACCTGCACATATTATCAATATACTTGTATCAATCCCAAGAAGCTTGAAGTGTCTAGGCGGAATTCAAAAAGTAGCTCAGCAAGTTTCACTGTTATTGCTTTAAACCACAAGTTGTTAAAGTAGAAGTACTAAGACAGTTCCTGACATGAAAAACATCATTGTTTGAGAATCGTTTTACTGATAGTTCCTCATTTGCTTCCAAACAATTAATGGCCCAAAATAAGCCTTTCGGTGGATTTTTTAGTTATTTGTGGGGGAATTTATCAGTTGCTTCAGCATCTTCTTTCTAAGCTTCAAAAGCAGCAGATGTAATAGGCAAACATTAGTGATTCCAATGTTTGAACATTGATGTGGACGTTGACTTGGGTGTTAGAAATGAATTGGGGATGAGTTGGGTTGATATTATAGCAAAAAGGTAGAATTTTGAAGTTTAAAGGTTAAATAGACTACAGGTCGGTTGCACCATAACACGCCTATTGCATAGAGGCTAAGGGAGTTAAACCATGGCATGGATAATGCATGGACATGTTTTGGTGAGGAAGTTTCAGTGCGCACAGGGGCAGCACATTTCAGCCCCATTTTTGTGACTAACGCGTGAAGGTTGCATAGATGTTGAACAGGTCAGGCGTTAGTCTCGCTGACGCATTACCCAAGGAAGTTTGCTGCCAAGGCAGCTTAATGGGCAACCGTCAAAAACCTAAGGCGTGAAGCTTGTCTGGCAAGCCAAGCAACTAGTGCATTACCCATGCCGTGGCCCGAAGAAACACACCACAGCGTGAAAACTGCCCTAAGAGCTCAACCATTATAAAACGAGTTTCGAGATATTTGTCCCAAAACTCAACTCATGACTTGGACACTAGTTTTGGAGGGAAATTTCACCCTAAGACTTGATCAAACAACAAAGGTAGGATCATTAATGAGTATTTGGGTTATTTAATGCTCCTAAATACTAGCCCTTCAAAAACCTACTCTTTGTGCTTAGATTGCTAAACCCCACCAATTTCTTCAAAAGGACAAGAGTTGGATTTTGATCCTTTACGGTAATTTCTCCACCTTGACTTGATAAATTAGTATCAATGTGATATGGGTAGACTATGTATTATGTATGGTAGATACTAGTTATTTAATGGAGTGCTTACCTCAAGAGGTATTAATGGTGGTTAGTGAGTGGAGAAATTTGAAGCAACGGATGGTTGTAATGAATGACCATAAATGATCACAAAAGTTGTTAATGGACTAACTTTACCAGTTTCAAAAAAAAAAAAAGCTGTTAGTAGACTATCGGAATGGGGGAAATCGGATGGCTGAGTCAAGACCTCACCCTTAGTTATGTAAACATGGTTTGATGGCCTATGTCTTAAACCCAATAGTTGAAATGACCTAGATAAGCCTTGAATGACATGTTTAGGCCTTTATGTAAGTAGATTGAACTAAGTAATCCTTGAATGATATGTTGGCCTTATCACGTGCTTGCCTAATTCTTTTTCATAGGCCAAGCACATGGAAGGTTTTTCTAAAGGACAACGATGAGAATTGAACACAAGACCTTTATCACGTGCTTGCCTGGTTCTTTTTCATATGCCAAGCACATGGAAGGTTTTTCTAAAGGACAACGATGAGACTTGAACACAAGACCTTTGTCTGCTCTGATACCATATTGAAGTATGATCATCCATCTAATGGCTTAAATTGTTATAGAGAGCATATTTTAATTACTCAATTATGGGTTCAACATCTAGCACAATTATACATGAGTTTGGCATGATTTGAAGCGACGTTAATCACTGATCACTCTGTATTTTACCGACATTCAACTGCTAATCTATGCATCTATTTGGTAGTCTATGATAAGAATACAGTTTCCAATCATTGACAGTGATCAAGAGGGCATTGACAGCTTGAAGCAGTACCTCTTTCAGCAATTCCATATCAAGGACCTAAGCAAACTACGGTATTTCCTAGGTATTGAAGTAGCTTAATCTAGATCAAGTATTGTCATTTCACAATGAAGTATGCTTACGGCATACTTGAGGAAACAAGGATGACAAACTGTAGACCTATCAATACCCTATCGTTCTGAATGTTAAGTTTCTCCTAGGTCAAAGGGTGACTTCTCAGAGATGATGGGAGATACAAGAGATCAGTTGTGTTAAATATGGTATAATTCGATAGTGTAGATATGGGAATATCTCCAAATCCTTGTAATTAGGCAATTAGGAGATTGTGTAATATCCTTATTAGTTTCTTTCCTTATTTACCTTCTTTGTAACAACTATTTAATGCCATTAGCTTGAGGAAATAATCCAGACGTTAATTCCCAAATTCTCTTCTCTTCTCCTTCTAATTTCTCATGGTATCAGAGCCCTTCTTTCTCTGATTCTCCCTCTTTTTCTCCAAAAACAGATCTTTGCTAGGAGCCATATATTACTAGGTAATACAAGTTTGCATTTGATCCTCTACTTTTTTCTTAGTTCAACTATTTTCATCTTCCCTCTTGGAAGAGGCCCAAGAGGATTAGTTTTTACCTATTCCCTAAAGAAAATGGCACATGCAGCAACAACAGTGTGTCAGTGTGCTGTGCAGGATGACGCAAGCAGTGCGCTTTACCTTATTGAAACTGTTGCCAATGTGAGAGAGGTGGTAATTTACATAGATATACAAAGTCCTCTACCATTTCTTTGGAAATACATTAGTTTGTAATTTACCTGCATTTCTTGCGCTGGAGTCCTAGCACCAAGTTTCTTTGAAAACTCAGCCTTCAACACAAATCTCAATGCAGCAAAAGCATTGATGTTTGGGAAATTCTACAGAACCAAAATGTAGCACATCAAAATAAAACCAAGACTAGGAAAGGAAATACAAAACAACTTCAGCATAATCATGACTTTTACCTTTGTGATTAGTAGATCATTCAAATTGTTAGAGATGATGATGCTTGGATCTGGACCAACAGTCACCTTCAAACTGGAATTATCAAACAAATAAAAAATAAAAACATATCACGACATAGAGGTAGAACAGAACTCTCTTCCAAAACGTTAATTGTGAAAATAGTAGGAAAATTGTAAGAGAACCTTTGAACCAGCAAACCAAGATAGTTGAGGATGATATCATAATGGCCAGCCCCTTTCCTCACATTCTGAATGACACACATCTAAAAAAATAATAAATGGTATATGTTAGTGACAGAAAAAAATAGCTTGGAGCATTATAACTCGGGACAGAGGAGACCTGCATATCTTGACGTAGGAATCTACAACACGATCGCCTCATTAGATGTTCTTTAACAGAAATGATAGTATCGTCATAAGTTGGTTCTCCTTTAAGTTTCAGGGAAGAATGCAAAGATCTAGTCAAATATGCAACTTTTCTTTCTGAAATTTCCAAAGCCTCCTTGATAGTGACCACTTTATTCTGAGGCACCTGCATTACATAAACCATCTGTATAGTACTTGAATCATAAAAAGAACAAGTTGTCTAAGTCACTAGTAAACTGCATCCCAGAACTAGATTAAATTGATCAAAGCAAGTACGACAAGTTAGACAGAGCAGAGGAACATAGCATTATATTTTTTGCTAATATCAAGCATGTTATCTTTAATTTCTCAAACTTTTGAGTCCTCTGAAAAAGAGAGGGCAAAAACATTTAATACATGATATTACATCATGAGCACATATTAAAAAAACACATGTTTATCCTCATAGACATGTGCACAGAGGGTGATAAACTGTAAGACAATTGTTCTTAATATTTTCATCGTCCAAATACAAAGAACCTGGAATGTGAGAAAATTTCTTGAATATTAAAAGGTATGAAGTGCTAACTAGTTATTCTAGAAGCATGGTCACAAATAAAACAAGCTGTTGCATCTTGCCATCTTTCAGGTGTGCCACAATTTTTTTTGACAAAGGTAACATTTTGTATATCAATCTTCAGCATCAAAGCTGGAATCCAAAAATTTACATCACAGCTTACATCCAAATGTGTAGGACGTGAAACAAAAAGGAAAAAACAAAAACTATCACTAATCCTATTTCATCTTACAAGGATCCTAATATGTTGATCATAGCCACTGGGTCATCTATATACTCAGAACTACACCAATAGCAAAAAGTGGTAATGCAGTTCGTTTTAATCTTGTGCAATGGACTACTCTTGCTCTCATAACATCTAAAATTCCTTTCCTTCCATATTGCTATTGGTGTGCCACAATTAATTCTGATGAATAAACCTGAACTCCATTTTATACCAGATTAATCAGTAGATGATGAATTTATGATGATTAGGTACCTCATGCCCTCACAACATACAGAAGACAAACTTCAACTGGGAAGAAAAAGGAAGCCCTCATCATAACTGTAGAGTAACCACATATACTGATCAGGACAACTAAGAGCACTTGAACTGTCAATAAAATGGATGTCAAGCTACAACTACAGAAAGGATAATAACTGCCATACAAAGCCACAGACCAATGGCAATAGATCAATAAGTCAAAAAATCCAGTTACAAGTTTTAGTGATGGGAAAAATTCAGAAGTACAATTTACAGTTAATGACATATACATGCTCATAACATCAGCAAATATAACCTAGAAACACCACCAAGTTTCAGCTGAACAAGGAACCAAGGATGGAGAAATAAATAACTGTCCTGGCAAATAAAATGATAGATTGGGAAGGGAAGTTTTCCTTTACTTCATTCCTTATTGAAAATTTCCTAAACTTTTAGACAGCAAATATAACCAGCAACTCAAAGTGTCCTAGAAGTGATCGGCACACCAGACAACAGAGTGTAATCACAATTTGATTTCTATAAAGTACCTCCTGAGGAACCTTTTCACAGGCTGATGAGCTCTCACTGGAAATTGCATCACCCTGGGTACCACTTGATACAGTTATAGAATTATGAAGTGAATGATTGATCATAGACGGTTGAGACTTCTGAATTCCAGAGTTCAACAGTCGGCATTTTTCCTGTATGCATTAATGAATTATGTCAAAAAAATTGCAATATGATCATAAAAGAAGAGATTGAGCATAAATACTACCAGCAGTTTCTCCCTCTTCACATGCCTCAAGTGAAACTTTGCTTTCTCGTGCACAAGCTGACATAACAACATTATTGCTTCAACAGCTCTGTGTTATCATTACAAATTAGAGAGATGACACACTTTCCAAGCGCACACTAATCTGATGTCAAAATGAATGAACACTATTTCTTTTAGAAAAATAAAGGTGACATGAGAATATACCTTTTCTCCTGAAAATTGGAAACTGACGTTTTCTGAAAAAATGAGGAAATCAATGTCAATAGCTATTAAAACTTCCTGTGGTGTTAAGAAGAATGCATTTAACATTTGATCTATTATCATTTTGCATTTCATTATTTCTGAAACATGACTCAATGTATCCCCAATCAAAGCAACCTGAGTGAGAATTTGACTGTGCAAAATATCGTATGTCTTTGCCTTCTGCATCCGGGTGACAATGTCTTCCACCATTTCAATCTACAACAATTTATTAGCAAATTAATGCTGATAAGCCAACACGAATCAATATCTGGTTATTTTATATCTAGAAGCAAATTCCACCAACACAGACATTTCTAAAGCATATCTTGAAGTGAAAAGACTATACCGCTGGCATAGTAAGCCTTTCTTTAGGCAAAGATATCCACTCATCTGTATTGTCCATAAATTTGGAATTAATCTGCAAGGTAAAGAGGAAGCCTTTTCATTTCCCAGGCCCTTCTCTTCAGAAAAAGTGTCATCCAGGCAAGCAATATAGAAAGACCATAGGCAATCTTACATCTTTCCACTGTCTGATTTCATCATGAGCTCTGCGCATCTCTTTTCCACTGTCATCAGGATTTCCCAAAGTTCCTGGATAATTACCAACCCCTCGTTGGAGTTTTGGGCTCCTATGAGACATGATAATTTCATTTGTGTGTTCCATATCTCCAAAAGTCAACTCTTCACTGCTTCTTTTATGGGCAGAAGAGTTTCTAGATCTTCCAATAGATTGATTGGATGTAGGAGATTGCATCACTTCGCCTATAGAATTGGATTGTGCCAGCGAGGGAAGCCCCTTTGCTGTTGGACTTCGTGAAGACCATTTTACAGGAGTCTGAAGAATATGGTTATATAAGTACTAAGTGAATATTGTATGCAAGTCGCAAAGTTCCAATCTAAAAAGGTACTAGAAAAGGCATTCAGCAACAGTGTCCATAGAAGCCAAAATAAGGATTTAGAGTTATAAATTAAATGGAACACCAAATTCATAATTGAAAAGAAGATCCAGCCATGCCCATGTTCACATTAAGATCCAGACATGCCCATGTTCACATATCAGTTTCAATATTCTAAAATTAACAAAAAAGGAAGAGCAAATGCCAAAGACAGCAGCTTCTTTAAGGAATAAAGGACAATGCCACATTGATAGAAGAGAATAAAATAGAGGCAAAATAACCATAGGGAAGTAGTAAATAAGCAAATTATCATGGCTCATGTAGGACACAGGTTTAGCTGCATACTGACGCCAACATAGTTAAGATTAGCGTAAACATGTAAGGGAATAGAATGATGTACTAACCTTTTCAACTACCAAAGATTCTAGATTCTGTGAAGAGGAAGAAACAGCGCAAGCAAAAGAAGACTTATTTTGTTCTCGAGGATCCATTTCAAGAATAGGGAGGCCTGTTTCACGCTGAATATTCCCATCTAATATTGCCGACGATAGACGACAGCTCCCATCCCCGGAGATTCTCGAGTCCTCATTGCTTCCCAGTTCATTAGATTGATCAAGGAGCTTAGCTTCTATAATATGTGTCCTGTCTGGTTGCCTCAACACTTTGCTGCCTTTGACAACTGGTGAACCAGACTGTTCTTCAGTTAATGTGGATGAAGAATACCAGTTGCCAGCCGTTGCAGTCGCAGATGGTCCATCTGTCGCATTACTTATTGAAGACACATTTTTTACTGGGTCAAAGCTCTTTGGATGTTCATCATGCAGCTTTGATTCTTTAAAGGGGCTAGACTGATGTTCAGCCCACTTTGACTGCAAGGATTTTTCTGGAGAAAAAAACAATTTTTGAGCAATAGCAATCACTTCCTCCCGCCCTACATAATCAACCAATGGGGAATCAGTTCTAGAAATCAGAGATATCTTTTGCCTGAGTTCATTTGGCGTAAACGTGTCATTTTTCTTCCCTGACCAAGAAAACCTTGATGAAGACAAGGTGTCTGCAGGCTTCAACAGTTGATCCATGGGGAGAATACCAGCATCAAGCTGATTGAGAGAATTCCCCTGCTTTTCTGGACCAAAAGATTGTTCACATTGAATTACATCTTCACTACTTGAAAGAGCCTTACTCCTACTACCACCAGGGGTGAATGTTTTTCTTTGTCCCTCCTTCATAGAAGTACCTGAAATTTGCTCCTCTGTACAAGTCATAGAGGCATCCATACATTTGACACCTGTATCTAGGTTCTTTTTCTTCAATATAGAATCCAAAGGAGGTGTTTTTGGAAATTCTAAAGTTCTGACGCCCATATTGGGGAATTTGTCACCACGGGAAGAAGAGAGTGCAGAAGCCTTAAGCCTCTCAAGTTTGGAAATGCTCTTCTGGAGGGATGCTGAATTTGTCCAAGGTCTCCTCTTTTCATTGCTCAAAAAGGAAATAGGATCTTCGAGGAAAGACACTGCCATTGAATTATGTTTGACAGGTGAAGGACTACCCATAACTATTAGTCTTTGTGTAACTGGTGAAGAGGACACTAAATCCACCAACGGAGACTCTCCATCACATGGGAACCCACAAAATTCACCGAGCTCACCATTGTTACTACATAGGGTTTCACTATTTTCTACCACAGAAGTATCCTTGACAGACTTATTATTTTCACCAAAATCCTGCAATTTAAACAACGAAAAAACATGAAGTCAGTGCACTGGGAAAAAACACAGTAGCTTAAGCCTAACTTCCTAACCAGCAAAATCATTTACCATAACTATTTAACTGAAACACACTCAGGAACATGGATCAAGCATATCTGTTTGAAATTTAACAAGTAATTAGTCCCAATTGGCATGTGCAGGATAGTAAAACAATGCATCGCTAAACAAGACATCAGCTACAACAAGGACTTTAGCCTCAACATGAAATGTACAGGACTGTAGAGCACTGCATCGCTAAACAAGACACTAACTACCGATAGATTAAGTTAATTAAAGCCCCCTGGCAGAATCAAGAAACAATACAGAAGCACAATGACAAGGTACTGTAAATGCATTTGAAGATACATGGGATTCACCATATGTAAAATATGACTGATACAGGAATCACTCTAACCATGTTAATCTGTCATATTTTAGTCTATGCAATTAGAGAATGAGATTCAAGGTCCAACGCACCTTTTGTTCTAAAAGAATTGGTGATGTCAAGTAAATGATCATATCTTATAGTTGAAGTCATCTTCTATCACCTATCTTATTGTCAAATAACTCAGCATCTAGAACTTCAGAGCAGGAAACACTACAGACATGGACATTATGTCAAATGGAAAACGATGAAGTATTTACATAGATGTACACTAAAGAATGGATTTACTGACAAGCACCAACATGTGGTGTGCCAAGATGGTGTAAGCAAAAGAAAATAACACGTCGAGGCTATTGATTACGCATTTAAGCAACAGAATTAACAAACCATAACTTGGGTACTTACATTACTTAACTGCTTCGGTGACTGGTTTACTCTATCATCATAATTATCCGGGGCTGGAACAGTGGATCTAAGTGATGAATCGCCATCAACAACACTGGAAAGAAACTTATAAACATCAGCTGCGTCGATTTTCTGGCACAAAGGTTCAGGTTGCATATTAAGACTAACAACTGCATTTGCTTCTTGTTCTCCATTTCCACTTGCGTCTGTCATTGTACTTCCACCAACCTCCATCTTCTTGCTTGTTGGTGACTTTGAAACACTGGTATCTCCTGAAACGGATACCGTGTGCAATTTATCTTGGCCTTCTGCCAAAAGAGCTTCTAAATCAAGAGAGAGTCTCCCATAATCATATCTTCGTGAGTTTTCTCCAATCAGACTCATGTCACTCGAATCACTAATGCCACTAAAATTGGCAACGGGCATAGACGATTGAGAAATTGGCTTATTGGCCATTGTCAGTTCCATGGAACTATGCTGACTGGTCTGTGTTGGTGTTTTCTCTTCGAATGATACTTCTGTTGGGGTCTTCAAGTCTATCCCTGAATCTGATCTAACAAATCTACGGAACTGCATGGAGAAAGCTGTTGAATCCATAGTAATATCATGATTTTCGTCTGACGCTGCTGAATCTGATAGCCGGCCTGGCCTTATAAAATTGGGAGATACTGGGCCAAAAAAATTATCTTCTGTGCAAAAGAAAGGCCAAATAATACACCACTGTCAGAAACTCTGAAGGATTTAACGTTCCAATCAGATCAACATAGTTATGTGACTTATGTCTAATGGAAGAGAAAACTGAGAACTTTAAACCAATAGACAAAACAAAAATACTCTTTTTGCATTACCTATTCAATGACCTCGATGACCACAAATTCCTTCCGGATAACATATCTATTACCGTTCACACGCAAAAGCAGCTATCCTGATATGAGATATCACAGAAGTCCTTTCACAAAATGTGGCCCAATTCAAAAGGGCATTAAAGGATACAGATAACAGATAAAAATAGAAAGGAGCCAAAATCCTAATTATTTAGTCTCTCAACTAGCAACTATTCAAGCCATAAAGACAAAACATAAACTCTTCTTCTTTTTTTTTTAGAAAGACATACATAACCTCTTCCTATCTCTGGCGTGAAGATGATCAAAGCAAGGTACCCAAATGTTGTAGTTGTACACTGTGCACCAAATAGAGTATGTTCTACAAACAGGGGCGGACCCATATGGATGGGTGGGGGGTGCCATGGCACCTATAACCAAGGGTGGATCCATGATGTAACTTGTGGGTTCACATGAGCCCAATAGCTTTTGTCCAAACCCCGTATATGTATTAAGAAATCCATTAAATAGTTATATTGTTGTCAAAGACGTGCTTCAGCTCTGAATCGAGGCGCAAAACATGTTGAGCACTTCGCCTCACTTAATGTGCGCTTGAGTGTCGTCAAGGCTCTAAGACATACGTTTTCTTGCCAATGAAGCTCTACTAAAGAGGAGACACTAAGCAATTGATGTCAATTTATCATAAAAAATATTTCAATTTCTTTATCCTTATATTTGTTATATTCACGCTTATTACTATAACTCTTGGATTAAACATATATATAGATATATCTGTATTCATGCTTATATATATTTGTTTTTTTTCTACTTGCTTTTAATTTTAATGTTAACTTTCTCAACAAAAAAAAAGTATATATTTGTTTTTTTTCTCTACTTGTGCCTTTTTCCGTTAAAGTCCACACTTTATTTGCGCTTAAAGCCCCAATGCACCTTCATGTTCTTTTGTGCTTTTTGCGTTCGATAACACTAATAAATAATTGACTGTGAACCCAATTATTATTGTATGTTAACTTGAGGTCGCTATAGGAATCCATAAATTCAAATCCTAGATACATCTCTGCCCATGACTTGGCAAATAATAGAAAGACTATGTTTATATGTTTTCAAACTTCTCTTAAGGTGAAGTGGCTATGGAGATATCATCAGGATTATCAAGCTCTCTGGTGCAAGGTCATCAAGAGTAAGTATGAAGAGCTGAAAAAATGGGTAACAAAAGAGGTCTCTGGTGTTAGTCTTTGGAGGTCTATCAGAGCATTCTGGCCCTTCCTCAGCAGTCAATCAACTGTCAAGGTACAAAATGGGAGCAAAACTAGTTTCTAGGATGACAAATGGTTGGGTTCTATGAGCCTTAAAGACATTTTCCCCGATATCTTTGCTTTGGCTCAACATCAACAAGGAACAGTGGCAGAAATGTGGACAAAACAAGGATGGGACTTGGTACTCAGAAGACACTTAAATGACTGGGAAATCCCGAGAATGATTGAACTGTACAAGCTACTGGAAAGTTTTCAAGGTCTACAAAGGGGAGAGGATTACTTATGGTGGCATGGGCACAGTAAAGGCAAGTATAAGGTGAAGGACGGTAACAAGCAAACAAATCTAATTGGTAATCAAGACCTAAAATGGCCTTGGACGCATATCTGGAGAATCAAAGTACCAGACAAAGTGGCATGTTTCACTTGGTTTCTAGCAAATGAGGCAGTTTTGACATTGGACAATGTGGTAAAGAGGGGAATCTCTTTATGCAACAGGTGTTCTTTATGTGAAAAGGATACAGAGACAGTGAGACATCTCTTCTTACATTGCAAGTTCACTGACCAGCTGTGGCAGATTTTCCTTAATCTCAGAGGCATCTCCTGGATCATGCCTAATAAGATTGATGAGACTCTATTCAGTTGGGAGGAAGCTGGATTTGGAGCTAGAAACAGAGACAGATGGAGGATGATTCCTGCTTGTATCTGGTGGACTATATGGAGAGAAAGAAATGATAGATGTTTTGAGAATAGGAACAACAATTTACAGGAGGTTAAACTTAAATGTATATTGTTGTTCTGCTTTTGGTGTACAAATGTCTACTCCAATGAGACTGAGTCAATTCAAGATGTTTTAGGGTCCATCTAGAGTCAGGTTTAGCTCTGGGGAAGATTTATACTTCCTTTATATTTGTAAATATGTTTTTTCAGTACTACCTAAGTACTGATTTAAATGCAAATGTTACCAGTTTCAAAAAAACAACTTTGCTATATAGTTTGAGTTGGCAGCCGCGTTCAGATAAGAGGAAAGGTGCAGAGGTTGAGAGTGACCCTAAATGTTAATTCGGCAAGGAGCAAAATTTGAACCATGTCACACTCCTATTTTCCTTAATCCAGGATTTCAATTATTATTAAAAAAAAAAAAATTGAAACAGGTAACTCCGTATATATCTCAAAACAGTACATAGGCAGTACTAAGCCAAATTTACAATAAGTATATCAAATCCATCTATTTGATCCTAAATTGAGTCTAGTACATCAATTAGGGAGATAGTGTCATTTGAGTATAATTGATTACACCCAAAACACAGTAGCAAGAGGCAATTAAGCTTGACTTTTTGCATACTGTTTTCAATACTATCAAAACATCTGGAATTCCTCTCCTTCCATATTGCCCACCAAATTCTTGCAAGGACAATTCTCCATCTCTCTCTCTTCTCTTAAACTGCCTTCCAGCTTCTTCCCAACTCTGAATGGCTTCAGTGATCTTTCCAGGCATGACCCATGACATGCCTTTGAGATTGAGAAATAGTCTCCAGAGCTGGCTAGTTACTTTGCAGTGCAGAAAAAGATGGTTAACTGTCTCAGCAGGTTCCCCACAATGGGATCCCTCTCCTCATTAAGTTGTCTTGGGTCAGAACTGCTTCCTTAGCTAATAACCACACAAAACAAGACGCTTTATGTGGTATTTTGGGTTTCCAGATTCCTTTCCAAGGCCAGTTACTTGTCACCTGGTTGGGGTGGTTCAAACAGTTATAAGCACAATTCACCTTGAAAATACCCTTCTTGTTGCCCTTCCACAATAAAGTATCCTGACCCCCCATCCTCCTCTCCAAGCCATTGAGTATACCAATGGTCAATTCTTATAATTTTGCATACTTCCTTTTCTTTATTTATCATTTTGCTCCTTTTCTTATACTGTTTTAGGTACACAGAAAAGGACCTAAAACACTTGAAATCTCAGTCGTAAACCGAAGCCCCAACTACTACCCAAATTAGAATTTCCATCTTTCAAGTTGAAAACTGTTGGTTTCCTTGAAACTCTATTGATCAAATTAACGATTCATTCCTTTTGTTTATTAGATTCAAAATTTTGTGGATCGTTATGGTGTTCATTTGATTTTAAAGTTTTTGGCTTTTAAATCATGATGGAATGTTGTATGCATTAACAGATAATATGAATTTACTTAGATTTGTTTTTCAAGACTTCTATTTGAGTTTAATACTATTTCGTCCTAGAGAATCATTAGCGTTTGCATAGGTAACATTTTGATCATAACTCATTGTACCTTGTGTTGCTTTTCCAATTAATTGTTTAATTAGATGACCTCAAATTATGTGACGGGTTCAAGCAGTGGAAACAGCCTCTTGCGGAAATGCAGGGTAAGGCTGCATACAATAAATCCTTGTGGTTCGGTCCTTCCCCGAACCCAGCGCATAGCGCAAGCTTTAGTGCACCGGACTCCCCTTTTCTTACCTCAAATCATCATAGCTTAAATCTAGCTAAAACTGTACACATTGTTCTGAATGCACTGTTCTTCTTTTCATTGTAGATAATTTACGGTGGATGAAACTGCTATTAAGAAAATATAATGGAGATTATATTATTTTTATCTATGGATCAGAAACCTATTAAACGAATCCAAATTAACCCCTATCCTTACATTCATCAAATTCTGGGTCTATCTTTGTCTACAAATCTTTACTAACATCTTATATAAATACATTGGCGAATTTACATACGAAATAAGGGGCATGTAACCCGTGGTCTCTCTGAAAATCTAGATATTTTATGTATATATTTTTAGAAATTGGTATAATATTATATTCTGGCACCCAACATCCAAGGGTGTGGCCTAGGGTCAATGAAGTGGGTGAGAACCATGAGGTTTAAGGTTCAAATCCTTGTGGAGAAAAAAACACTAGGTGATTTCTTCCCATCTATCCTAGCCTTGGTAAATAGAGTTACCTGGTACTTGGTACTTGTTGCTGGTGGGAGGTAGCGGGTATCCCGTGGAATTAGTCGAGGTGTGCGAAAACTGGCCCGGATACCTCAGTTATCCAAAAGAATTATATTCTGGCACTCATGCTACAACAAGGCTAAGTGATGCACTTGGTTGAAGGTTCAGATATTTAACTTGAGTATTAGGGATCAATTACCACTTTAATACATTTTCTTCTTTCTTTTTTAGTGGTGCACTCATATTCTAAAACTCCTACATTCGCCTCAGTATACATAAATACACAAGTATAAAAGGACATAGAAAGAAAGCACTTGCCATCATTTGAAGCAGCAGAACCAAAATTGCTGCCAGGAGAAGGTGATTCCGCAGGTCTTAAAAACGACCTAGCCAAAGCCATCTCATCATCCTCATCTTCCTCCTCATCATTTTCATCCTCGCCATATTCTCTATCCTCGGACTCTTTCGACTCGTCCACCAATTGATCGAAACCTAGGTTCACCTCTTCACTTTCACTGTTACCTTCAGCTTTACCGGAGAGATTCGGAGGAGTTTCATACTCTTCATCGCGGTCGAAGAAGTGTACAGAAGTCATCTCAGCAAAGCTCACTCTTCGTGCTTTTTTCCTTTGCATTGCAATGGTGTTACCGCCGTCTGAGTTCTCTGCGGCGTTGTTGTTGTTGTGGATGTGCCGGCGGTCCTCACTGGTACCGGCGGCGGCGTCAGTCGGCGGCGCTGACATGGTGGAGAATTGGGATGTGGATTTTCAGAATTTGGGAATTACGGTGAAATTCATTGGAGATTAGGGCTCGTTCTGCTCACTCAGTGGAGGCAAATGAGTGATGTTTTTGTGCGGGAAAGGGGAAATGTATTCCGTTTAAAACACTCGCATTTTATTAACTTGTATATTTAGCATTTATCCTATTGACTTCTCCTAAATGCACTTGAGCTCTAATATTTTGGTGTATGTGTGTAGCATTATATTGTGAAAAATTCATTGCAGGGTGTGTTCGGTATGAAGGAAAATATTCTTCACGAAAAATATTTTCTACGAAAATTAGTTGTTTCTACTTATTGTCTTATTCAGTATGCAAGTAAAAATATTATCTTAAAGACATTTGTACATATCAAACACAAAACAATGATAATGACTAGAAATAGAGTAGTGCATATGCAGTGGGGGAGAGGGGAGAGGGGAGAGGGGAGAGGGGAGGGAGAGGGTGGGGGAGCTGTGGTGGATGGGGCGGGGTGGGGTAAGCAAGGTGGTGGATGTAGGTGGGATGGTGGGAGTGGGGTTGTGGTAGAAAAAAATTTCAAAACAAAATTGTGGGTGGGGGGGGGGGGGGTTGGGGTAAGGTCAGGGGTTGGGGTGGGGTGGGGTAAATTTTTTTTAAAACAAATTGGTGGGGTGGGGTGGGGTAGAACAAAAAAATGTAAGGGTGACGTGGGGGCGGTGATTTTGAGAGTGTTAAGAGAACTTGTCACTTGACTTCCTAGCAATTTTGGGTTATCTGTGTTTTCTTTTTGGAAAAAGTACACAAACTATGGATCAAAGGCGATATGATTATTCAAATTTGCTCACGTACCTATTTGTTACACCTCAGATCTGAATAAGGCGAACAAGTATCATATGAACATATACTATACATATGACCAGAGGCGGACCTACGTTAAGAGTAGGGGGTGTACGTGCACCCGGTAGCCTCGAGAAAAACTCTGTATATATAGTTTGTATATCTGTATATGTAGTTTGTATATCTGTATAAAAGTGCATTGAATTCAAGTACGATGGATAACATACTTTTGTCATATTAAATCAAATTAATGATATTCAATAATATTAGAATTTGGCTTATAAAATACCATAGTAATTAATAAGTTTTCAAAGAACTGTATATCGCACTTTGGCGCTACTAATTACTATATTTAAATATAGAGGTGCACCCGTCAAGCTCAAATCCTGGGTTCGCCTTTGCAGATGACATATGATAAACAAATGACGCAACATACAAATGGAACAACAATCCAAAATTGTGTTTGTGTTTGTGTTTTTGTGTGTGTATATAAACAAAACAGAACCAATTGGCCAAACAGATTCAAATGTCATATGCATCGGCTTCCCCTTGTTAGCAATTCTCTTTGGTTTCTTACATGACAGCTTTCGTATATGACATCTCCACGTCTATGAAGCCTCTAAAAAGTCTGTGAGTGTACGACTGTCAAGTGGTCGGGACAGGGCCACGACAAATCAAAACTATGAACATATGTACAAACAAAGGTGTACTAGGCACATGCATGCTAGTTCCAGACTCACCAAGTGCTCAACTAAATACGCAACAGATGCCTACTGCAGATGTATGTTGTCGCGTGTTCGACCTAAAACTGCATTTGTCGAAATGCAGCGCCCCCATCCATAGGGACGTGGGTACTTAAAAGCATGAACTCATATGTAAAGCAGACAAAATAATAAGTAGACAAGTGAGAGTGCTCAAATGAATAATTCATCAAAGATAACTATGAACAATGAATATCACTAATGCTAATCTGAAACTATAGTTCGTAGCTTAGCCTTATTAACACTTTGTACCATGTATTTAGATTGGTTGTTAACTCATGGGCAAGTAAAGGTTTGCATCTGTGGAATACTATATCTTTTATTAAGTACTAAGTCTTGACTCTTGAGGGCAATTTGTGACAACTGAGAAGCATATGTTACTAATTACATATGATTATTTGTGCAAATGAACTGGTCTCGCGGTCTATGACTATGAAGGTATGTCATAAAGACTCATTATGAAGGCTAGCCCGTATAGTAGGCTATACATGGCTCGTCAGTAGAACAAGTGCGTCATGTACGTTCCTACTGATCAAGTGTGCAATGGATATTGCCTCAATGGGTAGGTACGCCACCACACATGCTCACTATAAAGGCATGGTCTCAACCTTGTGCACATGATTAGCGTCTCATCGTCTATCAAGTGGACCTATGTATATCCTCTCATCGTCTAGAGTCGATTTTATCAAATGAAGCATATTAGCCATGTGATCAAGTGAATCAAATAACACATGAGCGTAGGAAAAACAAATCAAAATCCAAAAAAGGAAAAAGAGAAACATTCATCGGAAGAAAAGGAATCCCAGCGAAAGTGCTATTTCCTGGTTTAATCGATGCAAAAGGGATTAAAGGAGCTTCTTCAACCAAACTTTTAACATTTTTGGACTCAATGACGGGTTGCGTGTAGCACAACCATAGCGCAACTAAGCAGCGAAGTCCAAAATATCTCGTGAACTAGCTATGTGTTACATAGCACCTGTGAAAAATCCCAAGTAGACTAGGATAAATCCCAGATTTTCCTTCTGCGTTAGTGATGCGTCGCATAAGCCTAAGCATATACAAATATAAAAAAGTTGGCAAGCCTCCAATTTGATTGAGCCACCCCTGCCGTGATAGACGCAGGACAAATAAAGTTACTCCCTTCGTTTCAATTTGTTTGACCTACTTTTCTTTTTAGTCTGTTTCAAATAGAATGATACTTTCTATTTTTAGCAACTCTTTAATTCCAACTTTCCACAGGACATGTTTTAGACCACAAGATACATTTTGATACATTTGCATATCTTTAATTTAAGACAAGATTCAAAAGTTTCTTTATTTTTTTTTATAAATTAGTGTCAAGTCAAAACAGGTTAATCAATTTGAAACAGAGGGAGTACTTATTTTCTTTGAAAATTCCATGGATACTATTAAAACATAAAATGCTAAGTACTTATTTTATAACAGTTTGAGCATTTGTATTCTGCATGCTATAACATTCTAATTTGAATTTTGGCAGGTACAGAAGTATAGTAGTTTCTGAAAAAACAAGTATCTTTTTCTTTATGGTATATGTATATTATTAAGAATCACAAAATACACATCGTGTAAAACTCACCAAGCTGGTAATTCTCACACATTGAGATTACAGAAGTGTAGGATTCTCTCACCAAGCTGGTAATCCTCACATATTTGTTTTTCAGCGTAGTACTGTTACAAGGGACCATACATATATATATATGTATATGATGTTCAATTACTTAGCAAAGAATTTGTTTCTCCATCAAATTATCGTCTGTAGACGTGGAATCATCTGCTAACTGAGTAGGTGGTTCTTCCTCCTTGTTTGCTTTAATTGTATCTCTCGTTCTCAAGAAACTAGGTTGATTGGTTGAAGATAGAAGTCTCGCCCACATCCTGTCCGTAATCACAACCTTGTTTTGTTTCTCAATGATTCTCTGTTTTGCAGCCACCATGTAAAAGTTGATCATAATCAAGGTAAGAAGGATACCTGATTGTATGTAAAATAAGAAAAGATCGAGTGAGAGGAAATGTAACTCACATTAAAGGGTATGTAAGCGTGTCTGCCGTTGACAGGACCAACTGTAAAGCCTGTGTAGCCAGCCATTGCTCCATGCACAGCGCTTTGAGCAAGAAGAGTGCAATACACATTGTCAGACGCATTACTCGGAATAGCCCGAATCATGTATGTGGGATCTGCAGAGTGAACAGAGAAGCAAGTTGTTAGCTAGGTCCTTTCTAATTTCATCAAATTGGCATTCGTTTAAACAATAATTACCAACCTATATATTTAAGGTTAATGACCATGTGCTTTTGTTTAGAGAAATGCTCCTGCAAAAAGGTCCATAGTGTTTAGTACGCACGCTACAAATAAGTCTCTATGCATTCTCATTCAGGACTATCACTGCGTTCTAGAACATGCAGAATACATCTTGATTGAGTAAAATGCACACAATGTAGTGTTCAATGAACTTTGGAATAATATACAACACATTCGGAAAGGACCACATGCACTTAAGGGAGGACGTATATTAAGTAGATGCAACCATGAATTGTACCTTTATCCTTTCTGAGATCCATAGCCCAACATCTGGTAAAAGCTTATTCCCTGAAGGATCAGTGGATTTCAAACTCTCAGAAACTAGCCCTTGTCCGGCACCTTCAGCTATGACTATAACCATGTGTCCATTTTCTTTGAGCCTGTGTTCTATATACTCAAACAGTCCTCCGCGTCCTTCAAGATAGAAAGGGGATTCTGGAATCAAACAGCAGTCAACATCTCGACTAGCAAGAGTAGCATACATGGCTATGAACCCTGCACAATGAATACATGTTAGAGAAATGTAAACCCGATAGACAAGTTATACTACTTTAATTATGTGCAGTGGATCAGCTTTGTCACGTATATGTAGCAGTATCAACATGAAACTCCGGCGATCTGAAATTATGTTTGTATACAAACTTCTAAAAATGTTCCATAGCCAGGAACAAAAAAAAGTTTAAAACCTTAAAGAAGTCTAAGGTGCTTCTTAAAATTTCCTTCAGAGAAGATACGACATGTGGATCAATCTGCAATCAAAAAGTATAGCATGTGAAGATTACCACTATCTCGTCCCATTAACTTCACAAGGCCAATACCATTGTCAAAACTGGTAGCTTCAACATGAGCAGCACTAATAGCACGTTGGGCTTCCTCAACAGCCGAATCAAAACCGAAAGACTTGTCAATAACCTGTAGAGAAGCAGAAAAGATCACTAATTTAATTTAGTTACCCACTGAAATTGTGGTACTTGTTACCACATGCTAGATAATCTATATGACAAAGTAGTTACTGGTATATCATTATCGATTGTCTTGGGTATTCCAGCAACTGCAACATTGAGACCACGCCTTCTAATTTCCTGCAGGAGAAGAGGCAGAATAAACTTGAGTGACATAGTTTCATTATTTTCTCTATCAACACACTAAATATTACATCACATCAAAATTATTCTGGAATGATCAATGGCTAAGAAGGTCTACCTCAAATATCACTGCTGCCCCTCTCTGGGTTCCATCTCCTCCAATTATATAAACCTTGAAAACAAAAGGCAACATGAATATCACCACATGATGCACAGATTAGATGGAAAGAAAGTACCTTGAGTTGGTTCTCAAATGATTATTCTCTATTTTTTAGTTTTACCTGATTGATACCCCGGTCCTGAATGCTATCTACTATTTTCTTGGTAACATGACCTCCTCGAGATGTCCCAAGAATGGTTCCACCACGTTTATGGATATTATTCACAACCTTGGGTGTCAAGGGAACCGTATTTTTGGAATAGAAACCTCGATATCCTCCCTACACATCCACAAATTTCATTAGTTCTGATGAAGATATGCATAAAGCAAACTTTTGGAATTACGAATCAAGGTAGAATGTTTTGTTAAAACATAGCGGAAGAGCAAGATATTAAAAATTTGGCATTTCAACCTTTTTTGATTGTTAAGTTTGATTTCAACCTTACTCCTTGTGTTCCTAAAATTCCGAAAGTTATGCATTATAATTTGGATCGAGAGAACTGTTAATCTAGTTGCTGCAGTCCTCTTCAAGATGAGTCTTGATGTTACCGGTTCTACAACTATCTATCAAGCATTTTGATGAGTAAAATTTAAGAAAAGGGAAATGAAGTATGTACCATTGTCGTAAGTAAAGTTGCTTTATTTTTAGAAGAATACATGGTAAAATTGCGTAAATGTATTACTTTGTCATGGAATGAAATGTATACTCACATCTATCCCCATGACTCTGTTTACACCATACATATGGTATAGGCCACATACTATTTCCCTGATAACTGTGTTGAGACCAGGACATAAGCCTCCACATGTTACAATACATGCATAAACATCATCTGGCTCAAAATAAACCTGAAAAATCATCAGGAAGGTTCATATTTATTTGACAAAACCATAGAATCTGGATGCTGAATATGATGTGATGACATCAGATAATTACATACTTTTTGGCGAGGACCAGCTCGACGAAAATGTACCCCCCTTGGACTGTTCTTATGGACAACAACCTGTTAATTTGTAGGCAAACATGTAAGCTGGAGGAAACCTTGTCCAACCAGGATTCCGTTAAAGGATATATCATATACATACTATTCCCTCAAAATATCTAAGTTTGTTTCATCAGATCTTAGATGATCTTTGTCTATGTTCTTACAGGAATATGGAGTAGGCAGCAAACTCCGCCAACGATATAGGCATTGTAATTAAGACAAATTCCCATGAAATTTTGCCTCTGCATATTGGTTACTGTTGCACGAAACTACGAAAGTCTAGGCATCATATGCTTACCAGGCATACTATCCCGTGACCAAGACAACGTATTAGCACTAGAACTATCAAGTGCTTCTCCAAATGATTAGAAGTAATCACCAAATATTTTTCATTTCAAACAAAACTGACCTTTTGGGCAACTGCATCATCCACATCGACAAAATACTGCCTGGAAAAAATATTAACACTTGGTTGATCAGCCTGATCCTCTTGAACTTTATAACTAAGCAACCAGAAGTGAAAGAGAATATCAGGCGACTTACTTAACGACTGAATATGAAGGATTATCCTGCAATGGATTAGGATATGTCTGCAATGACGGGACGAGTTTTTAGTACTTCATCAAAATAGAGATTCTCTATCCCTCCTTTATCCCTTGAAGAGTATAAATGGAAAGCATTGGAAACACAAACACCTCTTATAGCAAAGATCATGTTCAAAAGAAGAATATATATGTATATAGCAATTTATTTTCCTCTTATGATCCACTAGACTAGACAAACAAAAAAGTTTTATTTTTGTATAGAAAGACGAAAAATCAACAACTAAGGAAAGAGTAGTTGAACTCTGTCGCTTAAAGTAATTGAAAAGTAAAATGATTTGCCACGTTAAATTAATTGAATTAAAAAAAAAAGTAGTGATAAGAACAAATCTTTACCTCCTTTCCACCAACTGCTTCTTTATAAATAAATAAAATAAATATAAAGGAAGTATCAACTTGATCATACACAAATATAATTCAATCATATGGCAAAAATACCAGTTTTGTCACATGGGCGAATCAAATGGAAGATTATGATCATTGATCAAGCAATAAATCATCATAGTGCAGCTATTAGTTAGTTGAATCTAAATGAGGATTCACAAATAAATATCCATTCATTTTGGAAAAAAAGAATAAACAAGTCCAGAAGACACAAAGCAGCCTTATTTTTTTTCTAAACCATCAAAACATAATTAAGAGTCTGAAAGTATTGACATGTTTCAAGTACTTTTAAGTGTAGTGTTTGAGTAAAATTGAGTAAGATAAAAAAAGTGTTTTTAAATATTTCTTATCAAGTCAAAGTAACAAAAAAAGTCAAAAATCAAAGTTATAAATCATAAGTTATAAGCTCGTTCAAACAGACTCTTAGTAGTGAATAGCTTAGAGGGCAAGAGAGTATACATGAAGATTAGGAATATAATCAGACAAATGAGGAACATCCTCTAGAACATAACCATCATCACCGATCACGATCTTGTTCTGCTTCTGCTGCAAATTAGGCATTGAACTTATATTCAAGCCAGTCTTGTTGTTGTAATTATGCTCAGACCCCACTGTTAAACTATGATCAACTGATCCCATTCAAGTCAAATCTAGTTAAAAATTAATCTCAAATGAACTAACTTGAACAATGAATTCACCAGGATGCTAAAACAAGTGCCCAAGTTGTGCAGCCTATGTGAACTTTCAAATAAAAATGGTCAACAACACATATATATAGATACAAATACTTGTGGTCTTTTCTAAAAAGATATAGGTACCAAGGTGGCAACCGTTTATTGAATTTTCTCGTGTGTATTTTGGACAAGAGTTCACGAAAAGTTGATAAATTAAAGAGGCAAAAAAATGAGAGGACTGAATTTTTTTTGAGTCTTCTGGAAAATAGAAGATTCTGTACTCATATTCCAGATTCTGTCAAATTTGGACTTCTGTTACTCCCGCCGTTCCTACTTACTTGTTATCTTTTTAAGTTACACATTTCTTAAAAAAATATTAATTCAAACATAATTTAATTATATTATTCTTCTTTATTTCTTATCTTTATTTAATAATTCTTTTTTTAATTATATTAATATTTTTTTATATTTATAATTAAAATAATAAATATTATGAAATATATATTTTTAGCAAAGACAACGTGTATTTAAAAATGGAGTAATAGAAAAAAGGGAGGGCATGAGGTGAATAATGACCTCATACTTTGAATAAATTACTAGTTTGATTGAATTAATTGTAACATCGTCAAGCCGCACGCCTTCTTTTATTTTTTTTTAATTCTTCTATTGAGCAATCAACTGCCACTTGTTATTTTGCCCTTGGCCAAATACACGCCACAATTTTTCATTTTTACAGCTTTATTATGTCAAATTATTTGTTGTTGTTTTTATTTTTTTAAGTGATTGTCTCAATCGTTTTTGAAGTTCAAGATGAGAAGAAATTAATTAATTTTTCTCATTTCATTCTAAGTATAGTTTTTTTGAAGACTACAAAATTCATAATTTTGTGGTGTTATTACTTTTGAAGTTGTTAATTTAATCTATTTAAAGATGTCTATTTAGATTTTTTACTCATTTTTGTTGAAACGAGGATAAGGTGATTTTAAATTATGGGATATAGCCACTCGACTGTATTATTTACAAAGAAATTAACTCAACTTTGTTAAAATTACAAGAAATGGCCGATCAACTATTAAATCTTCCATGGTCGGAGCTGAAGATTGTTGGTGGCCACCGAAGTTGTGACGGAATACTATTGTTGGAGCTCTAGTTCGTTGATTCCGACGGAGCAGTAATGTGGGTCTGTCCGTCTGGGTCTCGTTGTGGTCACTGGTTGCTCTCCAGTTCATTGGGAGCTTCGTCGGAGTTGGAAGGGACTGTTTGGTTGCTGTTTGGGTGGTGGTGTGGTGAAGCTTCGGCGTTTCTTTCCCCGGAAAAGGGAGGTGAAGGGTTGAGAAAAGGGAGAGCAGTGGTTGTTTGTTTGCCCAGAAAAAATGGAAGAAATGGGGGAAGTGGAGGCTGGCAGTGGTGTGGATTCTCACCAGATTCCGACAAGGGTAGTGGCTGGTAAAGATAAAGAGAAATCTGTATTTTTTAGGAGATAATTTTTTTTTTTTGATACATTGCATATACATTACATAATTATTTATACAATATCAATACACGTTTATATACCATTTATATAATATCGATACAAATTTATACATCATTTATACAAATTGATACATTACATAACTTTTATACAATATGATACATTATATATCCATGCAACTATTTTATTTTTTTTTTGTAATTTTATTTTTGTGGCTAGTTCATTTTTGGGTTATTTTTTTGTAAAGAAAACTTGACTATATTTATTGTAAACTAATTACTTTATTGTATATGTTGAAAATTATCCCTTTTATCAATTGTCTACTCATTAATAGAGATGACGCATAAATTAAAAAAAACATTTAATGGAGAGAAATTATAGCTTAAATATAAAGAAGAGTAAAATAATTAAAAATCCTTATTAGTTAATAATTCTTAAGAAAAACGACAGTTAATTTGAGACGGAGGAAGCACCTATTAGACACCTATATAGGGGTGTTCATGGTTTAGTTAAAAACCAAATCAAACCGCAAACCAAACCAAACCGACTAAAAAAATTGATATTTGATTTGATTTTAAAAATTGACAATACTTGGTTTGATTTTGGTTCTAGTAAAGAAACTGAAAAAATAATCAAATCGAACCGATAAATTATATAATTATCTGAATATATAATATTAGTTTTTCATAAATAATTATGAATATCTTATACCTTTTAATAATTAATTTGATTTTAGTTTACTTATTTCACATGCACTACAACACTTTTATATCTCGTTTTAAAAAAAAAATGTACAAATTGGACACTCTAAGTATAATGATCCAATTGTATATATGTGGTGTGGTACATTGCTAGTTTTTAATTTTATTTGTTAAGACATCCATCTACTCTTCAATGGCTTGCTCCATTGATTTTTTAAGAATTGACCATTCTATTTAAAGATGTATATTGATTCTATGGATGTTAGCCATGTCAAGTGGAGAAACCTCTACAATTATGTAACTTAAATATGCTAAAATTTTGAAATAGTGTTAAAAAATATTAAAAAATAATAGGAGATTCATATAATTCATCTTGTGATAGTATAGTGAAATTTATTGATTCCTAACGTTCATTTGAAATAGTTGTCTTTTACTAGTATCAATTTATCATTAGCTAGTCATAAACCAAAAAATCCAACCAAATTGACAAGAACTAAGCCAATGATTTTTATTTAATTTGATTTTAGAATTTTAAAAACCGACTAAATTGATTTGAGTTTGGTTTAATAAAAATCGACCCAAATCGAACTATGAACACCCCTACATCCAGGTATTGTTAAAAATAGAATTTTTATGGAAAAATTACATAATACTACATCTTAACTTGCTATTATTATCTAAAATTCCAACCCTTTAAAATAATTATAAAAATCTCGAATTTTACTTTATCTCTCCAAATCCTAGGATACATCACATTTTTTTTTTTCGGGTAACCAAAGATCAGTTCCAATTAACAAATCTCAATTGCCACTACAGCTCAAGGCTATTCTAGGTCATTAAGTTATACAATCGGAAGAACAAATTCAAGAAGAGATCAACATACAACCAGACTCCTTTTTGATATCAGCAATCCACAAGCAAGTGTTGCACAGAGGCTAATGTGCAAAGCTTCTATCTCTATATCCCAAATTCAATTCATCTTCATCATGAATTTTGCTGCTCTTCTCACAATCTGTAATGGGAAGTTTGTTTGACGGTTTTCGAAGACCCATTTGTGGCTTCATCAGAATCTGTGGATTCTCTGGACATTTTACTGTCTCTGCGATGCGTGTTAATGGCGGATGGAAGGTGTTGATTAAGGGTGGCAGCAGTACTGGTCCGGGCCTGCCGGAACGGACCGCCGGTGTTCCGCACCGTTCTAGTAGATGGTGACCGGTGGACAAACCGGAATCGGTCCAACTAGAACGGGCTGACCGGCACAGTCACGATCATCCGCACCGGTCTGTCGGCGGGCCGGACCGACCTGCCACCAGATTTTTTATTTTTATTTTTTTTGTTATATGTTATTCAAAATCAATTTTAAAAATTAGGTTTTTACAAATAAAGTCAGTTTTTTACTTATAAAAAGTTAAAAAGTTTAAAGTTTAATTTAAATTTTAAACTTTAAAGTTTCAATTTTCAACTTTAAAGATGAAAATCTAAATTTTTAAACTTTAAATTTTAAAGTTTAATTTTTCAACTTTAAAATTTAAAGTTTAAATTTTCAACTTTAAATTCAAATTTGCAATTTTAAAGTTTATTTTTTAAAAAAATTCTTTAAAGTATAAATAAAAGACAATATTAAAAAGAAGGTCAAGGCGAATAGCCTATAATTTTATTCCAATCAATAAAGAAGTACATGTATTACAAATATTAGAAAAACACCTAATCTACACAGCCACCTTCTAGGAAAAGTTCTGTTTCAGTTAGGTTTCGATAATCATACTAATATTTATAATTTGCAAAATATGTTTTTCTTAACTTATCTATCAATTCCTTGGAAACATGATCTGGAACTTGTATTTGTTTTTCTTCTTCCATTGCTTCCATGCCATCATCACTATTTTCTTCAAGTGTTTCATCAATTACAATTTCGACTTGATGCGATAATTTTAGTAGTCCAGCATTTCTTCGTTCGGCATTGATCCAATCTCTGAACAACACTGATATTTTCAAACTATCTTTCGCTAACGAATATCTATGATCTCCAATAATAAATCTCCCCGCGCTGAAAGCCTGCTCCGAAGCTACTGAAGATGCTTGCATAGCTAGCACATCTCGAACAAGTCTTGAAAGATTTGGAAATTGCACTACCCGATTCTTCCACCAAGCTAAAAGTTGAGGATCTCCATTTTCATTCCTAATATTTTCCCATGCCTGATTAATATATTGATCAAAATCATTATTGTTTGCAGAATCAAGACCAAGTTCTTCATTCATAATTTCATCAAAATCATTAAATCTAGCCTTACGAGATGGAGGTTGAGACGGTTCATCATTTTTTAGGTTGGCTATATAAAGGTCATACAAATGTCTAGCTTTGGTTAATATACTATCTTTACACGATTCAACAGATGGAACTTCATCACTTGTAATTTCTAAATTTTTATAAATCTTTTCAATCATTTTTTTCACACCATGTTCTTTGTAAGTTGGGTTGAACAAAGTGGAAGCAAAATAATTGAGGAATAGGAAAAAAATATTTTCTAAATTTTTCAATCATATGTGAAATAGCAACTTTAAAATGTTCACGACTTTTATATTTAACAAATTCAGATGAAATAACACAAATATTTACTAAAGCCGAAGAAATAGTAGGATAATATTGACCAGATATAATATTTGTAGCACTATAAAAAATTTTCAAAAAATTAACAAGTTCTTTGCATTCTTTCCAATCCTCGTCGGTGATTCTTGCTCTCCGATCCGAATTATGTTTATTATAAAGCATTTGTAAAGGCTGGCGATAATCAATAGCAACAACAAGCATCTCAAATAAAGAATTCCATCTAGTATTTATTTCCTTTGGAATTTTTCTATATGACATTTCAAATAAAGCACAAGTTTTTTCAAATTCTCTAATTCTAGACCTTATTTTAGCTTTAAAAATCCATGCACAAGCAACTCAAATTCTAACACAAGAATCACCAAATACACTAATTCCATCTTGCACTATTAAATTATAAATATGCGCATTACTCTTAACCTGAAAAAAATAATCATCAATTGGACAAAGTATAGGTTTTAAATAATCAACATCTTTCAAATTAGCAGAAACATTATCTAACGTGACACCCATTATCATATGACAAAGTCCAAAATATTTTAAAATATCTCCGGTCAAACAAGCTATATAACAACCAGTTTTACTATCTTCAACATATTTATAGCCTATAATTCTTTTTTGCATGTTCCAATCATGATCAATCCAATGAACAGTAACAGTAAAATAATCATTATGATTAGGACTAACACCCATATCAGAAGTGATAGATACTTTACCATCAAAATAATCAAAGTAGCAACGAAGAAAATGACAATGTTTACGTTGATATTAAAAAAATATCTGATATAACTGTATTTCTTGAAAAACCTCAAAAAACAGGATTATACACTTTTCGAATATAATGAATAAAAATGGGATGTTCACCAAAACTAAAAGGCAAATCACAAACCGCAATCGTTTTAGCTAATTCTTCACGATCTCTATCCTGACTATATGTGAGTGATGTGTTTGGGCCAGCCAGGTTACTATAATCTAAAATTTGTTGGACCATGTTATTAGAACCTCCTGCAGATTGATTAGTACCAAAATTCGTGGGCAAGGGGTTACCATTTTTTTTAGCCTTATTTATAGCATCTAAATGAGCAAATTCAGGAACACAAAGTCTCAAATGCCTAGTAAGTGCTCCAGTACCACCGTGCGCTCCCCCAGTCAAATGTTTCATCACAACCTTACATTTATTGCAAGTAGCAGTAGTTTTCTCCTTATTTTGGGTCATAAATTTCCAAACTAATGATCTCTTAGGACGTTCAGCCTTTTGTTCTCTAGTAAACGTAGGTAAATTTCCTACATCTTCTTGTTCCGGTAATTTCGTAGTCGAACTAGTAGGGGTAGGGGCCTCTTCTAATTCTTGTTCTTTTACATCTTCCTCTTCCTCTACATCTTCAAAATAGTTACCAAAACATCTATCTAATGCCTCATGGTCTACTACATTATCAGAACCAACATCAATAGTACAAAGACGTTCAAAAGAAGTATCATCAACATGAGTAAAATCGTCGGTATTAATAGTAACTAGTAAGTAAATAAATTAAGAGAGAAAGTTGGAACGACGTTACCGAACGTCTGCATAAAAGCAGACGTATAAAACCAAAATCCAAAATTGAGAGATGAAAATTGAAGCTTGCTTCAAAAAAATCCCCCCAATAGTCCAATACTCCAATTAATCAAATTACACAATATTGTTGAGACTTGAGAGTATTAGAAAATAAAGAGTAATTAGTAAATAGTAGACTAGTACTAGTAGTAGAGAGTTTTTGAGAATTTGTGAAAAAATAAGGGGAAAGAGTGGGTATTTATAGAGAAAAATAACGTGTGGGGTTGGGGTTGGGGCCCAGGGGGTTGGGGTAGCATGGGGGGGGGGGATGGTATGGGAACTAGCCGTTGGAGGGGCCCACTAACGGCTCCCAACCGG
Source organism: Capsicum rhomboideum (assembly GCA_031232105.1). Lineage (NCBI taxonomy): Eukaryota > Viridiplantae > Streptophyta > Magnoliopsida > Solanales > Solanaceae > Capsicum > Capsicum rhomboideum. The sequence continues at coordinate 121,677,071 of CP124712.1, read as the reverse complement.
AACCGGACCAGCCAACCGGTAAACCAACCCTATGTCCGTACCGGCCCCTTTTTTGGTCCCAACGGTACCAGCCGTCAATCGGGCAGAACGAACACGGGCTACCGGAACCGAAACCGATCCGGAATGGGCCAGCCCGATCTGTCTGCCACCCTTAGTGCAGATGGAGGAGATGAAAAATGGAGCGGTGAAGGACATGAAGATACATCACGAGACCGGAAAGATACATCACAGAACCGACTAAAAAAGTACAAATGCTATGTATCGTACTGATTTTTGTGTACAGATACATAAGAATGATTTATTTGGTTGAAAATATGACAAAAATATTTATCAGAATTCTTTTTTGTGTTACTGATACATAAGAATTTGATTAATTAGTTATGCATAGGAAATTGATGTATCCGAAAGGTGATGTATCGCGACCCTAAGTAAGGTATCTGGCAGTTCAAAATCTGAAATTTTATGTAATTTTGAAAAGAGTGGGAATACGGTACTAAACAGTTGGGACTTATAAAAATTACCCAATTCTTAGATCTCAAAACAATTATATTAGTCATATTGTTTATTCTTTTCTACCTATATATTAGGTATATTGTTTACTCTTATAGCTATATTAATGGTCTTTAAATTATTTGTATCACAATTTAAGACATTGCTTTAGTCAATAACTTTTTTCATCCGTTGAGACTTCGTTGGTCTGTCTTAATAATGATAAGCTGAATGTATTGCCACATATTTGTATATTTTGATGTGTTTTATTGACTTTTGAATGAGCCATTATTGACATTAAAATCAGTGTTTTAAAAGGCATTCGCGGGGCGAGGCGAAGCTAAAACGCACCTAGGCGTTGTGGGGGGGGGGGCGAAAGTACCTAAAAGCGTACGCCTCACCACTTGGGGCGTACGCCTAGGCGTGAGGCGTGCTCTTTTCTCAAGGCGTAAGCCCCGTGAACTACTAAAAATTAAAATATATTTTCCTATTTAATCTTTAATTTAAGCTTAAAGAGTAAAAAGACTAAAATATTTTACTTATTAAACACTTAAAGAGTATTTAAACTCTTTGATTTCTACAATACCCAAAGTGAAACAAATTAAAAGGGTTTTCAGATTGTTGATGAAGTTAGACATACTACAACAAATTCTGAAAATTTGATTGGCAATATGGATGATGATGAAGAGCTCTTCTTTGATAGTGACTGAATGTTGAATCAGAAATTCTTAATTATCTATTTTGTTCCCAAATAGGGGTGGGGGTTGATTAATTATGCACTTTTTTTTTGGACAAACTTGTATTTTTGAGGACATATAATGGTTTATTACTTTATTATATAAAAAAGTTGACGTTATATATTGAGTGTATTGTGTTGCTTTGATTAGTTTTTTTTTTACCTGAAATAGTTTGAGATACATACTCCATTTATTTTTTCTTTTTTTATAATTTGTGTATGTAGTTTTACTTATTTTTTTGGTGATTTATCCTTTTTTAAAATATTTTTTCTAATAATATTAATTTATAAAATATTTAAAATTAAAGTTCCATCAGGCTTACGCCCCATCGCCTCGGGGCTTACGCCTCGCCCCGTGATAGGTAAAATGCCTCGCCTTTTAAAACACTAATTAAAATTAGTGAACATATTGCTATTGATATGGCATGCTACTAGCTTTGCTATATATGTGTATATATATAGACTACCAACTTCAAAAAGTGAAAAATGCAGAATATGAAATATTTTTCCTCTCAAATATATATAAGTATATAGTGTGCTGGGTTTTCCTATTGAAGCTATCTTTGTTAACTTCTAGCTCCTAATTTATACTAGATGGGCTTGTTGAATCCTGAGGGGTGCACCTTAACCGGTAAAATATCCTTAAGGACAGTACCTATAGTACCATAGGCATGCCTCAAGCTACAAGAGTTTCTGTGATCTTTCAATCTTTTCCAAATATCTTAAGGATATTTCATATATATTATGAGAACAAAAAGAGGAATCATTGTCTATCCAACATGTTTTATCTTTCCATGGTATTTGGATCCTTTGTGTAGGCTATTGCAGCTTGACTATCACAATTGATTGTGACGGGTTCAACAACATTTTTATATACACCCAAATGGATTAGAAAATGTTTAAGCGAAACAACTTTTTGCACAACAGATGGAAGTACTACGAATTAAACTTCCATTGCAGATAAGATTATATATTACTGCTTCTTGCTACTCCATGATTGTCATGACCCAACTAACCGAATTGTGCGGGCACGTACTCCAATCCACCTAGATAGGAGAACTCTTACCACCCATTTAGAAATTATGCAAAAATCACAAAATAATATCATTAATCTCTTCAAGTATTGCAAAACTTATTAGAATTTCATAAATGAAAATACAGCAAGGAAATCTTTTACCCCGAAGATATCGTCTATAAAGGTACAACAGCTACTAAAAGACAAGAAAAATAAACAAGACTCATTTTTCAACATAAGAATAAGAAGATGGAAACTGCTGGAAATCTCTATCCACATCAAGCAATGAAACCTGAACTGATCCTATAACAGGCTATACCCCAAAAAAGGTATAGCAAGAGTAGCATCAGTACAACCATACGTACTGGTTAGCATCATTGGCCGACCCAAGTTAAATCACATAAACACAAGATAAATATCCGAAATTAAACATGTATTTATAAGACAATTGTCACGACCCAAACCCATTGTAAGGGGCCCCACACTAACTTCCCGGTGGGAGAACCAACTAACCCCAAAACATCAATCCAACACTTAGGTAAAAATAAGGCAACTAACTATTTTTTATTAATGAGCAATGTCGTTAAATTATCCAAAATAAAATTAAATACGGAAATAGAGAAACTTAATTAATCCCCTAGAACCTAAAAGTCATTGTACCAAAACTACTACATAGTCAATAATAGGATCAACCCAAAACTAATAAAATGTCGGAGTTGTGCGTCGTGGAGATGGTTGGATGGAGTGAGGGGCGCGGAATGGGGATGGTAGCTGAGAAATTACAGCATCTCAATCAAGCTAGAGGGGCGTTGCATGGCTGGGGTCTTGGCCCTGTCTGCGCGGCGCGGAGGGAACAATAACTGGGCACAATTTCTCCCATTTTTTTCTCTTATCGTTCTTCGAACTTGCTCCTTGTTCCATCATTCCTTGTAGCTCATTTGAAGCTTCAAATGTCACCCAAAGCACCTCCATTAAGCTACTGCACATGATCATAACAACCATTAGAGATTACAAAGGTATAAGCTCATCGAAATCACTCTAGAATAAGCACAAGCAAGCTTGGTTTGACTAGTTAACTCGTCTAGCCTTGCCTTTGTTGTTTTTACTCTTGAATTGATTCAAATGAACCTTAAACCACCTAAACATGAGGATTATCATAAAAATACACCAATATCACTAATTATTCACATAAGCATGCTAAGTTATCCTCAAAACTAAGTTAAACCTGCGTAGATAATGACACTTAGGTGTATAAATACGCCTAAGATCACCACCCCACACTTAGGTGTATAATAACCATCAATAAAGACTCTAACATCACTACTCAACGTAAGACACTCAAGTTAGAACTACAATTACTACATGAATAGCAAGTTCAACATTTGGCATGGCCTATTACAACTTAAATCACATGAATACTACTTTAAAACTTCCTAGCCTCAAGAATTGACTCTACCATGTTAGCAAACTCATGCACATTACTCAACAAAGAGATCATATAAGTCACCTATCTATCATCAAACATGTACCCTCACCACAAGAGAGTCACCCATATTCACTCACACATATGAAACTTATTACAAAAATGGGTGTAAGAATCAAATTTTGCTCACTCTCACAAAGAATTCACATATGACATGAGACGAACCATAAGCTTGCCCTTAGTGTAGTACTCCACTAATATCAGAATGTAAAATCTCAAGATCAAGTAGGACTTTAAGGGTTGTAATGTAGGCTAAGGTATGGGTAGGAACTATTTGGTTAAGAATAGTGACTAACTTTCCTAAGCACTTTAATACACTACACTTTATATCGAACTCATCTCCTACCAACCTATTTTTCACCACTTTTATCTTCACAACTCTCTTTTGTTATGCCCCATCTCTTTAACTTAAATTACATATATTTAGTAGGGAGTATTTGCTATCAACACATGATTCACTTCTTTTGATCAATTTTCTTCTCAGTACATTAATCCCTACCAACAACACATAAACTTTTTAACACACCAACAACTATTTCCTTGGGGTATCACTTTTACTTTTCCTTCTTCAATTTTACACTCCCTTACAAATTAATTTTTCAACTAAAGCGCTTAGGAGTTTTGGATCAAATTATGATCAATTGAAAGAAAAGGAATAAGCTACACATAAGGTTACCAAAGAATAGTCTAAAGGCTCAACGGATCTAACTAAGATCATGCAAAAAAGGGAGATAAAGTGGGTATAAAACATAGTTATCAAAGAAATGCCTATATCATCTCCCAAACTCAACACTCTTTATTTCGCTTTGCAAACACACCGGACAAGTTCTAGACATCAATATGCAACATGAAATATAACAAAAACCTCAACACATATGGTGCATGTTCAAATCAAGAAGGATCTCTATAGACTCTCAACCAAGTAATAGCGAAAATTCAAAATTAAGCCAATATCACATAAGAGTCATATAAAAGAGCCTAGGTGTCTCAAAGAAGTCATTCACTTTTTCACACCATGCCATAGAATTTAACACCAACTTGCATCAAGTAATCATGTGTAGCACCTAAAAAGAGCATCTCTATTTATTCCTAATGACAAAAATTTTAAAATTAATCTTAAAAATCAAAAAAGATATTGGGTTCAAACAGTTCCCCCTCAGAAAAGAACCAAAAAGAAAAATCGAGGGGTGGGTGAAGTGTGCTTCTACTAAACAAACCAAACAACAAAAAGTGAAAATAAACATAGATAAAATCTTTTTGTAATTTTTTAAATTTAATCAAAAACTCGCAAATAAATCAAAATGAAGACCCTATAATGCACTTCACCCTAAGCAAATCGAAAGATTTCCCACCCCACACTTAAAATCATACTTTGTACCTAAAGTATAACTCAAAGAATAAATAAAGAGAAATACTCCTTGAGGCCTAGCTAGTAGCATCATATCCATCAAGGAAGTCCGAGGGACCCCACACTTTATTTTTGCCATGATCCTTAGCTCAGATCTCAGGTACTCAGACTTTCCTTCAACCTGTTAACACAAAACCAAAAATAAAGACAAAGATGATACAAAACAAAAACAAAAAAAAACTACTTACTAAACGTTGGGTTGCCTCCCACAAGCACCTGATTTAACGTCGCGGCATGACCTATCAACTTTTTCCTCCACCTTGAGGATATGAATTTTACCCCCAACATCACATCCATCTTTTTGCTTCACTCATAGGGTGGAGGTACAAAGATGAAGAAACCAAGTAGCGGATGGTGCATGTAGAACCACTTGTCTTTGAAGTGAGGCATATTATTGTGTTGCTTTTCTAGTGAAAATTTAAGAATGTAGGATTCTTGTTCCTCATCTTCACACTCTTCCACTAGTTCAAATGACTCAAAAGACATATCATCATCTAAACATAATGTAGAAATTTGCTTTGAATGAGACCCAACACATCCCACTTTTAAACTTACACTATCCACAACATGCTCACTCTTATTCACCTTCTCAATGTCAGCATCAATCAAAGAATGGTAGTCTACTGGTTGGAATTCTTCTTTCCGCTCCACAGACTGGCTAGTATCCACAACTATAGGTGATTGGACATCAGACGTCATAATCTTTTTAGTCAATTGGTCATTCAAGTCATAGATATCTAGGCCAAATTTCTCTATCTCTTGTATGAGCTCATCTCTCCCCTTATTCCTCTGGGTCACCATGATTGTGAGACTATCTCAGAGACACACATGAAATTTGATTTGCTTCTCTTGTTCCATTAGCCAATCTTTGTTTGCTTCCCTGCCAAAATCACAAACAACAGACTGATCATAATAGGGGTTTAGGGGAGGGGAATTAAAGTTGGACAACCATTCCAATGACTATTCCGACCACCACATGTATTTCATACATCCAATTTAGCAGATTGAGTAGGTGCACACCACTCGCTCCCCTGAAAATTTTGACAAATACTTTCCCGGTAGGGTCCTTCACAAAAACAACAAGAATCATCACCATTCGACCACCATTTATCCTAGGCTAACATTTCAAAAAGTGTGATAGAAAAGTAAAAGAAACTAAAAAGATAAATATGTATAAAAAATAAACTATGTACAACTCAAATAAATGACTAAAAAAGTCTAATCTAGCTAAACAATTAACACCGAAGTCCCCGACAACAGCACCAAAAACTTGTCGCTCCCAAGTACACACGCAGATTTATATAGTCGTGCAAGTAATACAGTGGATCTTTATGAGCCGAATATCAATCCCACAATGACTTGGTGTTAACAAGCGATCTAATTAAGTGTTACTATTTAAGTTAAACAAATGCAATTTGTAACCAAGAAAGATTTAGTTTGTTTTTATACTAAAGAATAGAAATACCAACGATAAGTAAATTAGATTGTAAATAATATATGGAGAGTTCCAGGGTTGAGGCATTTACTTCACATTCATGCATAACTATGGTTTCTAGCCGGTGTTAGTGTCTATCGTGATTGTTGATCTACGAGGTTGATAATCAACTTGGGAATGGTCATCCTCTAAGTATTCTATCCAAATTAATTTCATAACTACGTCGTTGAGTGGTGATATGAATCTTTAATTCAGATGCATTAAACTATCTTCCTATTTTATTAACCAAGTGGGGCATTTAGGTATATTGTTATCCTAACTACAAATCATTCTTCAACAATCAATATATAACCATTAAAGACATGATCCATATTCCTTACGTTCTTCATTCCATTTCTCCACTCCTATGGTCAATTCTTTTCGAGACTAAGATTTATCCTAAAGTTCATGACGCTTTAGAACAGTAAAACAAGAACGCAAGAACAATCACATGACTTGATAAATGAATAAACCAACTATAAAACCGTAATTAAGCAAGCATGTTCGTAGCCTCAACCCTAGAATGAGAGTGTTTATCCACTCATAGTCATACAAACAATCTCCATAAAAGATTTCATAACTTTAAACTACAAGAACGAAAAGTAAAAGAAGAAAAACTAGTGTAGAGCCTTCCTTGCTTTCTTCTCCTCTCCAATTCGTATGTCTTCCAAGGGATTTCAAAAGATCTCAATAATTATAGCTAAGTACTCCTTTTATAGTTAGATAAGTACTCCTTTTATAGTGATTTAGGTCATCCATGAGGTTCCCCAAATGAATCACATGCATTTACAACTTTTCCCTCACTTAAAAATAAGTTAAAAACTAATTTTGAGTCGGATTTGGGGGTGGGTGAGGTGCATGGTTCATCGCACTCCCAAGTAGGCGCGGCGTGGACATCGCGCACACTATCCAGTAGCCTAGTGCACTACTTGGTGCAGTTTACACCCTGTCATACGCGATTGAGGGTGCGTTGCATGCCTTCCCACATGCCATGGAGGGTGCGGCGCATGCCCTCCTTCATTGTGTGAGGGGTTGCGTCCATCTTTCTCGTGCTCTCATCCCTTGATCCCTCACGGCTTGTGGCTTATTTATAGGCTTGATTTAGCTTCCATAGCTCCTCCATTAGTCTCCTACAACATCTCACAACAACCATGAGTCCATACAACATAATAGAACAAATCAAAGTACACTAGAACAAGCATAGCTCAAGCTAGCGACACTAGTTTCCTCATCTAAGTTCTATTTTATCTTTTTGACTCTAGACTTGTTTCGAATGCACCTTAAACATTATGAATATGTAATTTAGAACACAAATACACATATACACACTTAAAAACTGAATAAGCACATCAAGTTATCATCAAAACTAAGTTAAACGCGCATAGATAATGACACTTAGGAGTACAAATACGCCTAAGATCACACTTCCAAAAAATCCTATAGGTTCCTTATCATCTTAGCTAATATAAAATCATGATAAACTTTATTACATTTACTCAATTCATTATCGGATTGCCCTAGATCATACCCCGCTCGGATTTTGTCCAAGACTAGCCTAACCTGAAATTTTTAACTTTCAATTCGGAGAAAAACTTAACCTGAATTTTTTGTATGATTGATTTTCCCGTAACAACGAAAAGGGTCATTACAACAACGTCAGTTTATGATTATTGACTACTTTCCAGTCACCACTCTCCTCCTTACTTCCCACTTTTAACTACACATCCATTACCCATTCCATTTGTGATCCCAATGGCATATATTTATTCTGAAACACCAAGGTAATTAATAAATCAGTTCAATTCTTAACTCCCTCATAACGACACTTGTTCAAGTACAATATAAATCAGGGACATCACATGAGTTATTTTATGCACACTTATTACACAACCCAATATCACTTACTGTTACCTAACTCATAAGACCCATATAAGCACGTCACTTAATAACAACACTCAACCAATAATTTGTAAACAAGAACAACCCTATAACACTTAGAAATTATACCTTCACTTAGTCTTTCCTTAACCATTAATCAAGTAAACTAGAAAAGCACAGTACAAGTACAATATTCAACCAAGTCAAATACCATGACCCATAAACAGTTAGCTCAACCTTGCTACAATTACCTCTTTATTGAACTTCAACAATATCAACTAAGTTTAAGTATATCAATAGGTTAGACCACCCATGGATCCAAATAACAACAAAAATATAATCTGGTTTACTCAAGAAACAAAAATAACCACAACGACATAGCCCGGTTTACTCAAGGAACCAAAATAACCACAATAAAATAATCGGGTTTACTCATGAAATCGTCAAACTCCGCACTACCATGTACACATATGCTATGGATCTTATAAATGTCCACTATCCATGACCTATAGGGGACGAGCTCAGGCTATGTACCAATAACCATGGCAACTAGTGTCTACCACCCTTATCCCAAACTAGTGTTATATCACCCTTATTCCAATGTTCCTACCCTTATCCTCCCTAAAATCCATCAATGCAGTGACGATCAATCTTTACCAGTCATCTCACAATATCAACCCATATCATGACATGTAAAATCACATAATGAGATAATTCAACAATACTTGCGCTTAAAAATAAATCTTTTTACATAATCTCAGTTCAAGTGATCAAACAACTTATAAATCATCCAACAAGATAATCATTCAATAGAATGCATTATAACAAGTAGACAAATAGGCAGTTAACATGCACACATAAGCCAAATTGAGTCTTTAACTACATTCAACCATCACCTACCTCTTTCCACCAACAATAATACTCGGAGTCAAATAACGCATAGAAACAAGTAACATACATTTCTTTAGAATAACCTTCAGACTACAGATATTTGGGATGCACACACAACCCCTCTAATCTATACTTTGTAACTGCCCAACCTTCCATCTTAACTCTAAGTTGTCTCAGAATCACACAATCACCCCACTAATCAAGGATCAAGGTGTTCACATCCACCATACTAGTATCTATCAGTTTAACCACAACACACCACCATAATCAATCATTTTTACTCACTAACCGATTAGATATGCACAAGGAATAACATGGCATCATTAATAACTTTACAACACCTTATTCACGAATATCCATCACATTCACACAGTCCTAATCTACTAGTTTTATCCATCCAAACACCCTGTCCGCAGGCCTACATGGAATTTCCCATCAATATATGTTATGCATACGTTTTCTAACACAAGTCTTACTACTTAGTTAAGCCTAGCCTACCTGGGTGCCAAGCAGCTGCTATGGATTCATGAAATTGAAATTCTTGTCCCGCTCTAGTGATTTCTGTGGTGAAAACTGTAAGAAAACATCAGGCTTTGCCCTCCTTAAGCATACTCCTTCTTCTCCATTGCTCCAGAGCCTTGAGGCAACCCTAAGGGATTTTTAGGATAAAACCTCGTTCTGGTTTACAATTGAAAAGAATAAGGGGTTTTAAAACTAGGGTGAATTGTTTCTCGATGCTCCGCTATAGCAGCCTGTATGCCGCTACCATGGTGCCGCTATAGCAGGATGACGTCAGTCCACCCAAAAAAAATTCTACTTTAAATTTATTTAACTAAGTCTTTTACAAACCTTTTTCAAATATATTAAACAAATTCTTGTACCCCGTGTCATTTAGACGCGATGATTTTAGTAACAATGGAACATATCGTTACAATGATATGGTGCCATTGTTAAGAAAGAATACATATGCAGGGGTGAACTTTCCCTTTTTTAAATCTCCTCCCCAATTACTATAACCTTTGAGTTGCAAATCATTTCCTTGGTAACACAATGAATAGTCAAATGTGCCTTTAAGATACCTCAATATTCTTTTAACTACTTTCCAGTATTATTGTCCTTGTCAAACTGATATTTGTTAACTAACCCAAGGACGTAACATATATCTGGTCTAAACACATCACAACATACATTAGACTTCTGATTGCATTAGTATAAGGAATCTTTCTCATTTGTTCCTTCTCTTGTGGAGTCTGAGGACACACCCTTCGATTTAAATCTTCATTTTTAAAAATTGGAGTGCTTATGGGATTGTAATCTTGTATATTAGAACGTTCATGAACTTTCTTAATGTAAGGTTATTGTGAAAGAGATAATAATCTTTTCGAACAATCTCTTGAAATCTTAACTCCAAGAATGTATGATGCTTCACCCATGTCTTTCATCTCAAAAGTAGATGATAACAACAACAACTACTACAACATACCTAGTGTATTCCCACCAGATGGAGTTTGGGAAAGGTAAAGTGTACGCAGTCCATACCACTACCTCAGCTGAAGCAGAAAGGTTGTTTCCGATAGACCCCCAGCTTAGAACAGATAACAATAACAAACCAAAATCATAAAAACAAACAACAATAAAGAGATAACACATCGCTAGATAATAAAAGAAGCAAGACACCCACAAAGTAATACTATTGACTATTTATTCGAAATCACAAACATCACCAAAATAATACGAACAAGAATCTGCCAAAAAAATAATAGGCACAGATACAAACAAATACTCCTTCCTACTAATATGGATGCCTTCCTACCTGCTAACCCTCTATCCTAATCCGCGTCCTCCACACTTTCCTATCAAGGGTCATGTCCTCTGTAAGCTGTAACTGCTCCATGTCTTGCCTAATCATCTCCCTCCAATATTTCTTCGGCCTACCTCTACCCCTCCTAAAACCATCCACAACCAGCCTTTCACACCTCCGTACTGGAGCATCCGTACACCTCCTCATCATATGTCGGAACCATCGCAACCTCACTTCCCGCATCTTGTCTTCCACCGACGCCACTCCCAACTTCTCTTGAATAATCTCATTTCTAACCCTATCACTCCTGGTAAGTCCACACATCCATCGCAACATCCTCATCTCCTCTACCTTCAACTTTTGGATGTGAGAGTTTTTAACTGGCCAACACTCTGCTCCATGTAACATAGCCAGACGGACGGCCACTCTGTAGATGATAACCACTTTTTTATTTCTTTTATGATAATCTGACTCTGATACCAATAAAGAATATAATCAAATACATAGTTTACAGAATCAGTAAATTTTATTTTATTAATCAGACAGTGTAATCACATACAAAGACGAACTACACCGAAGAATCATAGTCTATGAATCGTACTTTGTTGTAGAGTTTTCCAATGCTTTTCAAAGAAAAAAATTCTTCACAGAAATTGGAGAAGAAAGGAGGAGAAATTTTATCCTTTTTTTGTTCTTAGGAAAAATACGGGAGAAGTTCTCTCTTTTATTCAATAGACGCAACTCGCTATTTTAGGAAGTTCTAATGATGGTGTCCTTTCATTCTTTAATTCAAATTAAGTACATATCAAATATTTATTTATTTATTATTTATTTATATGGATTTGAATGACCCACTTGAGTGACCCGGTCCAATTTTATTTACTGCGATCATTATTTCCTTCTTGAATTTATTTCAATGCCTGTGTTTGATATACCTCAATGTTGAAACTGACTCCTTTTGTGATATTTGAAGTCCCATCTATTGAATCATTTCTTTCCATACCTCCTTGACCAGCAATATTCAAATAGAAACTAAGGTTCTTTTAAGCCAGTCTGATCACACAACACACATTCAGCAGTAGAGCAACCTATCCCCATACCAACTTTCCTATCTTTGGTTAACAATTTCCTCACTGATCAAAAAATAAACATTGTGCTTTGGTTGAAGCACTTTACTCCATACCAAGTCACTAGCTCAAATACCACTCCTTCGATAATAATAGTTAGATAGCTACTAGTTACAGAGTATTTACCAAAAGAGAGTTTGTAAATACTTACCATTTTTATATTAATTCAACATCCCAAGCTTAATATTATTTAGCTTCTTTCAGTGCCAGCCAGCTATTGTCAATACATGACTCTGTAAATCTTCATTCTGCTTTACATATTGACACTATGTATTCATTTAAACCAAGGACCTTCCTTGATTGTTAATAACAATAAATCAACTTTCTCTTATCAACAAGGTTCTAATATCCGCAACCTCTTATATTTAGACTTCTCGTATTTTTGGTCTACAAACTCTATCCCATACTACAACCTATACAAGTGTCACCTTTCTAGCTTCCCAGTGCTCCTCCACTAACAGCTTCTACACTTCTGTCCACATCCTTTAAAATATCAATGCACCAAAATATGTAATGAGAAACAATTGCATCCATATTATTTTAGTTTTAAACTCTTAAATATTAGGACTTCTTACATAGTTGAAATAAGAAAAGATTCAATAACAAAATTCATATTGATTTTAAATTTCAAAATATTAGAAAAATAATAAATTACATTTTTTTGAATGTGAAATCGATTTTTGAAGGGTTAAAAAGGCTGTGAAATTTTGTTGAAGTACTTTATACTTTTTAATATACAAACAAAGCATACTTTAACCAAATATTCTTTTTTCCGGCTTGCTAATTTTCCTTAACCCCCGTTAATGTTTTAGGCTGTGCAATAAAACCTCATGTTGAAATCAAACCTTGATTTATATAAGATAGCTACTAATATGGAGTGTGGATTCGTAAGCAATAACTGTTGTTTTAATTGAGTTTGTAGAACTATTATTCATGACTCCAAATAAAGAAATTTATGAATTTGTTTCTCATATTTATAACATACTTTAAGATATTAATGCACCAAAATATGTTATTCCAATTTTCTTGTCCTTTCATATAATTTTCAAAATATTTATATACGGTGTGTTACATCATATCCATAATAATTTTCACTAAGTTTTATTTGCAAGAAGTAGATCTTACAAATTCTGACTAAAAGAAAAAATCCATACAAATTTTTTATGATGAGAAAGTAAATTAAAAATTAACTGTTTCATTTCTTGAATAATATGATATCTGAAATGAATAGACTTTGTTTCCTTCTTTAATTTGCGAAAGAGTCGTAAGACACATGAGACTAAATTACATGCCAGGGACCTAGCCAAATACGTATATACAACCACTCCACAAATATCAAAAAGGGACATTGTGTACAAAATTAGTTAATGTATAATATCTTATTGATTCCAATTTATATTGAGACTTAATAGAAAGTTTCCTTTGCCAGCACACAACGTTTTCATTCAACAGAAGGTTTCCTTTGCACACACAAATTCTTTCATCACGTTGGGTCCTAATTTTTTTAATTTTATTCAATATAAAGTTATTTATATGAAAGAATAATTTAGTTTCTAGATATAAAAGATGGTCAATATTTTCTGGATATTTTTATTGTTCAACTTTAGCTTTTTAAAGAGAAAAAGAGAGAGAGAGAGAGAGAGAGAGAGAGAAAAGTAAACAAACTTTCATTGTATGAATTAGTCAAAATTTTAAGAGAAAGAGAGAGAGAGAGTTAAAAGTGGAAAGATGGTCAATATTTTCTGGCTATTTTTATTGTTCAACTTTTGCTTTTTAAAGAGAGAGAGAGAGAGAGAGAAAAGTGAACAAACTTTCATAGTATGAATTAGTCAAAATTTTAAGAGAAAGAGAGAGAGAGAGTTAAAAGTGAACAAACTTTCATAGTATGAATTAGTCAAAATCTTACTCACAAATTAATACTCCAAATTAATACTCCTACATATATAGATCTCGTTGAAATCAAACATACTCTCCTACTAATAGGAATATATTAAATGACTATTCTAAATAGTAGGAAAGTTATTAATTAAATGACTACTCCTACTTACTGCTACATAAGTATTAGATAACTAATTCAATGACTAATTTTGTTCGGTGTAATGCTATTTTAAAAGGATAAAAAGACGAATTCAAAATATTCTTAATCATTTCAAATTAAAATAGAAAATAAATGAATAGATATTTAATAACAAGGTAAAATAGATTTTAAAAAATGATAATTTATCTCTTGATTTTTCAGAATTGGTCAATTATTTTTAGTAGTATACTGGACAAGTAAAGATGGACGGAGAGGGTAAAACCAATTTAGTAGAATTGACTATTTCTAGAATTTATCTCACTTTCAGCATACCAGTCTCTAGCTACCTATATATATAGGTGACAAGTACATTGTTAATCCACACTCCCTAATCCACTTACAAGGAACTAGTATTGAGAAAATTGAACAAAAGAAAAGAGAGATGTCATTGAACAATAAGGATATTAACGATTGGCTACCAATCACATCATCAAGGAATGCAAAATGGTACTACTCAGCTTTTCACAATGTTACTGCTATGGTTGGTGCTGGTGTTCTTGGCCTCCCTTATGCCATGTCTCAGTTGGGCTGGTATCTATTTTTTCAACCTCTTTTATTGGTTTTGATTTGGTGTGAGACTTCAAATAGAACATTAAACTTATATTTACCAGCTTATTTACTGATCAGATTCTTCCAAATGCATGCCAATAATTTTTTATTTTTTTTACTAAATTAGGTCATTACTACTACTACTACTACTGCTTCATAATTACTATTCCATCTGGTTACTTTTATTTGTCAGGTTTCGCTTTTCGAGAGTCAAACTATATAGATTTTGACAGATATTTTAAGATGTATTTTTTCGTCATATTAAAAATGAAGTTTATAGTATTTTTCGTATAGTTTCTGAATATCTAAATTTTAATTTTGAAATATTGGATTAATCTTAATTGAAGGGAAGCCTTGGAGTAAGGGTAAAGTTGATGCATTGCATGTGACCAAGAGGTCACGTATTCAAGCCGTGTAAACAACCTCTTGCAGAAATGCAGGGTAAGGTTGCTTACAATAGACTTTTGTCGTCTGGCCCTTCCTCGGACCCCATTCATAGCATGAAGCTTTAGTGCACTGGGCTGCCTTTTTCTTTTTTTTCTTTTTAGATTGATGTAATTCAGTTTAGCTCCGAAGATTGGTCAATTGACTCTCGAGAAGCAAAATGTGACAAGTAAAAGTTAACGGAATGAGTATTAAATACCTTCATAATTACTATGTAAATACCTTTTATAAGTGGAGTATTAATTAATTTCATATGTACTATAATTTTTATGACTAGGGGTCCTGGAGCAGCAGTAATGATTCTATCATGGATCATAACATTATACACCTTATGGCAAATGGTGGAGATGCATGAAATGGTACCAGGAAAAAGACTTGATAGGTACCATGAATTAGGCCAAGAGGCTTTTGGTGAAAAGCTTGGGCTATGGATTGTGGTTCCTCAGCAACTCATAGTGGAAGTTGGATCAGACATAGTTTACATGGTTGCTGGTGGCAAATCCCTCAAGAAGATTTATGATACTGCTTGTCCTAGTTGCAGGCCTTTGAAGCTCACCTATTTCATCTTGATGTTTAGTTCTGTTCAGTTCTTCCTTTCCCATTGCCCTAATTTCAATGCCATCACTTTTGTCTCCTTTCTTGCTGCCGTCATGTCTATTGGGTATTTTCACGATATTTTTTTATACTATAGGTTAAGGCTGCGTACAATAGATCGTTGTGGTCTCCGCGCATAGCGAGAGCTTAGTGCACCAGGCTATCCTTCTAATTGTTCTTAAAAAATTTGGAAACTAAGTATGACAGATTAAGTTAATACGGATAGCATAAAAACTCTTTTCACTTTCCATATATAGTATAAAATTATAAATATTCTTATTACAGGTTAATGTTTGTTCACTGACAATATAATAAAGGGAATAACAATTTAATTTGCTCCTACAAAAAGTCAAGTAGCGAAAGAGTTTTTACGCGTGTTCATAATGAGTAAGGTTAGTAATATGAAAAATAAGATAGATTACCAGTTACAATGTGGTAAACTAAAAGTAGTAGTATAATTTATTTTTTACATGGTCAAAAAATAACAGGATACTAGGAGTGTATAATTAAGTACACTATTGAAATAGATTAATGTATCTTTTTCATTGTGCAGTTATTCACTCATAGGTTGGGCAGCATCAGTACACAAGGGAATAGCCCCAGATGTTGATTATAGTCCAAGGGCTTCAACAGGTGTTGGTAGAATGTTTGGTTTTTTGGCTGCTTTAGGGGAAGTTGCTTTTGCATATGCTGGCCATAGTGTGGTCTTGGAAATTCAAGCAACTATGCCTTCTACTCCTGAAATCCCATCCAAGAAACCTATGTGGAAAGGAGTTATTCTTGCTTATATTGTTGTGGCTTTGTGTTACTTTCCAGTGGCTTTTATTGGCTATGCAACTTTTGGAAATAGTGTCAAGGATAACATCTTGATCTCTTTAGAGAAACCTGCTTGGCTTATTATCATAGCTAATGCTGGCGTCGTCATTCATGTTATTGGAAGCTATCAGGTCAAACTTCGTGATCAATTACCCTTACTTTTCCTTTTGACTAATCGGGACCTCTAAAAAGAGAAATGCTTATTGTAGTTGCCAAAAGTTTTTCTATTCATAGGGCTCGTACTTGAGAGTTCTGATCGGTAATAATGATTTTGAACTTGCTGGTGAATAATGAATTCGCCCCTCAATTAGTCATCACTTATATATTTCTGGTCCATGGTGGAGTTTGAACTTTGTGATGTCTAATTCACACGTCAAGATATACTGTCCAAAAGTTAAGCAATATGGAACCTTTCTAGGTTAATAAACTAATACTAATTGTTGGTTTTATTTGCTTGATGTTCTCAGATATTTGCAATGGGTGTGTTTGACATGCTCGAATCTTACTTGGTGAAGAAAAAGAAATTCCGTCCAAGTACCAAGCTACGGTTTGTTGTTCGGACTAGTTATGTTGGTATGTCACCATTCCACCATTTAAATTTTTCGGCCCTTCTTTGAATCCTACTATGATGCACCGGGTTGTTCATTTTTTGCTCAATCACTTATGGTTTTCTTTTAATTTTGTCTTCTTGCCCAGCCCTGACATTGCTCCTTGGAGTGACATTCCCATTCTTTGGTGGGCTACTCAGTTTCTTTGGAGGATTTGCATTTGCTCCAATAACCTACTTTGTGAGCCAAAAATCTCGTGTTATTTTTACAGATTTCATATGTTATTTTTTACGAGTCTCTTATAAAGAATATCATATAACTAAAGTAACATTTATGACGGACTGTATAAGCAAATCCTCAAATAGTAACACGCCTTTTCTCTGTTGTTGTAGATTCCTTGTATCATTTGGCTTGTCATCTACAAACCTAAAAGATTTGGGTTGTCTTGGTTCACAAATTGGGTACGTTACAGAAAATCGCCACACTTTTTTTTTGTGAAAAGAATGATAACTTTATTGGTCGTATAGCTAATACAAGTATTATTTTGTCTTTTTTTTTTTTTTTTGTTTTTTACGCAGATATGCATCATACTTGGTGTTCTTCTGACTGTTTTATCTCCCATTGGTGCCTTGAGGAATATCATACTGGAAGCCAAGCATTACCATTTCTATTCTTGATGGTAGGGTCATTCGAAAATTGATTTTTTTGAAGACAATTTGTCGAACAATGTTCTAAATGTATAGCTGTTTTAGTTTAATTGCATTAGGAGTAGGCCTCGGGGTTGAGCTGAGCCTCATCGCGGACGATGTTCTGAATGTACAACTATTTAGTTTACTTGCACTGGCAAGCATAAGACAAAGAAATAAAAGCATATTTGATCCTAGTGCATATAACTTTGTTCGTGAACCAAATTAGCACATGATATTTTTTTTCCAATAAAGATAAAGCCAACTTTTATGAACAATATTATTTAATGTTAAAACTTAAAAGTATTGCTTAATCACTAAATGTGACTGTTAGTTACATCTGCCAACTAGTTACATGCAATTAATCGTTAGTGAAACTAACCAATTAGGAGGTGGCAAAATAGCGAAGATTAATCCATCTCAATCTACACTAAGCATTGTCTCAGACAGGGAGACAATGTACAAAAAGATTGCCCACTTGCAGGTATTATGTACAAACTCTCAATTTGGATACGTACCAAGGTATCTTATATTATTGGATTGAACGAGCTTTTTCATAAGTCTGATCTCCTTTCATAATAGAAATTCTTCATTTTTAGCCTAGTTTCTCACTATTCTGTAATATACCAAAATAGATTGATCTGAAAAAGTACTTACTGATTCACTGAAGTGTTTTTACGGTTGGAATTTGAGATGTTGATAAATGTTTGTATATGTCATACTTAGAATGTGCCAATTTGTATGCTTCCAACATCACCAGCCAACATTCTCTGGAGAGTGGACATTTGGTGACTACCTGGTAAGAATTGCTGATATATGCACCATTCTTTTGGGGTACAAATTTCCTACATCAGCCCATAGATCATTGTGGAATAGATAAAAAGGATGCATTTCTTTTAATTGTACTTATTAGCTATGTCTGACATTAACCATGAAGAATCATAGCATAACAGTGGTCCAGTTGATAATGACAATATTAAGGGAACTGTGTAGATTCCCATCATTTGTGCATATGGTTCCGGACTGTTACACAAACATACACATTCGGAAAAGGAATAAGAAGAAGAATTCTATGACAGACTGAGCATGGCACTATCATATGTGGGAACACATGCCCCGCAATAAAGAAAATTGAGAATGGAATATCAGTACTAAATTGCAGTAGATCTCGGAAGAAAGAAGTCTTTACATTTTATTTTGAAACTAAAAGTGAATACAATCAAGTTCATCTGCCTCTAGGAATATAATTGTTCACCGGGCCGATACACCAGACACAATTGTGCTTACCCACAGATCTGTTAGGATCATACTGAAACCAACAACCCTCCATGTTACATGAATCAGTGTCAACGCTTAGCCGCTGATTGTAGCCAGCAAAAATATTCAACCATATAATGCATGCCAAGGCTCTTGAGTTTCTCTTGAAGACTTTGTTGTATCCCATGCTATCTTTTCTCCTGAGAAACTAAGAGCTGAGAAGCTAGCCAAATGCTGTCCTATCTCATGTATCACCTGGAAGTTAGAAAGTGAGATCTGTATTAGTATACTTTTTTTTTTTCAATCCTTTTTTTCTTTGCATAAGTAAGCTGAGAGGAGGGAGGAGAAGTAACTGCAAACTCTATTGAGCCCCTCTACTGAGATAAGATACAGAAATGATAATAGAGGATCCCCAAGAAAATGTTTGGACATAGATCCGAAAATAAACAAATTAAAAAAAAAAGGCAGGTAGACATAGATCTGTCATTCTGGTCAGAGAACTTCAGAGGATAAATGGCACAACATTCAAGTCGATAGCTCTATTTTAACTACATCAACCAAATCCCTAGAGCCACAATGTTGGTTGCTTAAGATACCTTCACAGCAATTACCAGTTTTCAAAATGTACAGCTGCATCCACAAGTCCGTTTATTTTCACAAGTGTCCATTCCTTAATCAACTTGATTTATTTTTCTGTTACTTGTCAGAGGAAAGGGGAATAATGGTGTTAATAAGACTTAAAATTCTATGTATGGCTTTAAATATCTTGATCTGCTTGAACACAAGCAACCAAGAGCTGGGTTTTTTTTGTCACTCAGGTTTGATTGCAGCTGTATTAACTTACTGCCTGGCATACATAAGCCATTCAGCTCGGCCAGCTGCAATAAGATATACCAAAGTTAACTGCACGAGAGCTAAATTATTCTTTTTTTTTTTTTTGAAACTGGTAACTTTGTATATTTTATATATGATCAAAAAACAAATCAGTACATAGGTTGTACTGAGCCCATATTTACAGCAAAAACATCTAAGAAAACTAAAGCTATTCTACTCTCCTAAATGGAATCTAGTGCATCTAGAATATCAATAGTTTCTCCTGAGTAAGACTGTTTACACCAAAAACTAAAGAGCAAAATACAATTCATTTTTATCCGCTGAACAGAGTTGCTCCTATTTTCAAAACATCTGAGATTTCTTTCTTTCCATGCTGTCCACCATATACAAGCTGGAACAATTCTCCAAGCTTCTCTGTCTCTAGCCTCCCATCCTGCTTCTTCCCAGCTAGCTAATGTTGTTGTAATGTTTCCAGGCATTGTCCAGGTTGTTCCTCTTAGAGCCAAGAACATTTTCCACAGTAGACCTGTTATCTTGCAATGAAGGAATAAATGTTTTACTGTTTCATCAATTTCCCCACATAGACCACATGTGGGGCTGATGTCCATCCCTCTTTTCAAAAGGTTGTCCTTTGTGAGGACTGCTTCTCTTGCCAGAAGCCAAACAAAACATGAAACCTTTAATGGTATCTTACATTTCCAGATTTGCTTCCATGGCCACTTTTCAATCTCATGGCTGGTTTGGTTTAGGTCTTTATAAGCTGAATTCACCTTATAAATACCGCTACTATGCCCGTTCCACCAGAGTCTATCCACCCCTTCCAATAAAACACCACAAGTCCCCAGTAAATTGTAAAAAGAAATCACCCTACCCAACTCCCAATCATTAGGCATCCTTCTAAGTGCAATGTCTCATCCTTGATTTATCCACTGCTCTGCTACTGTAATGCGTTTGCGGAGTGCTAGATTGTAGATGTCGGGAAATTTCTCTTTTAGGCTCTCAGTCCCAAGCCATGTATCCTCCCAAAAATCATTTTTTCTCCCATCTGCAATTCTAATGCAACATTTATTCTTCAACAATGGCCAAAGAGCTCTGATAGATTTCCATAAGCTGACCACATAAGGGGTGTTGATCTCCTTTGTCATCCATCTATCCTCTTCCTCATATTTTGCTTTGATGACCCTTCTCCATAGCATTTGGTCTTCTTTTGAGTATCTCCATAGCCATTTCATCTTTAAAGCAGTATTTTGGAATTTCAGGTCTTTGATTCCCAAACCCCCCTTCTTTTTGCTCACTGTAAGTGCCTTCCCTTTAACTAAATAGTAACCTTTCTTCTCCTTGTTACCTTGCCACAAAAAAGATCTTCTAATATTATCTAGTCATTTGATAACACTAGCTCGAATTGGAAATAAAGTCATCATATAAGAGGGTAGAGCATCTAGAACAGAATTAATAAGAGTGACTCTACCTCCCAGTGATAGGTATTGGGCCTTCCACCTGGATAGTTTCTTTTCACACTTCTATATGACCTCATTCCAAATTTCCTTGGACTTAGATTTTGCCCCTAAAGGCATGCCAAGATATACAGTTGGCAAAGACCCTACTTCACTTCCCAGAATTGAAGCTAATGACAACATATTGGTGACTTCATTTATTGGAAACAAAGAGCTCTTCCTCCAACTGATATGAAGACCTGACACACATTCAAACAGAACCAAGATCACCCTCAGATACTTCAATTGATCCACATTTGCATCACAGAAAATAAGAGTGTCATCTGCGTACTGCAGATGTGTTATCTCCATGCTATTGTTGTCCCTCCTGTCTGTTTCAAAGCCTTTAATCCAGCCAAAGTTCTTTGCATTCTCCACCATATTGTTTAGTCCTTCCATTGCCAAAATGAACAAAAAGGGGGACAAAGGATCACCTTGTCTTAGCCCCCTTTGAGCTTTGAAAAAACCAGCACTTGATCCATTGATGAGGACTGAAAAGCATACAGTAGAAATGCAATGTCTGATCCAGCTAATCCATTTGCATCCGAAACCCATCCTCTGCAATATATCCAAAAGGAAACCCCAATTAACATGATCATATGCTTTTTCTATATCGAGTTTGCATAGAATACCAGGTCTGTTCTGCTTGATTCTTGAGTCAACAGCTTCATTTGCCACCAAAACAGCATCCATTATTTGCCTCCCTTTGATAAAAGCCATTTGATGCGAGTTCACTAGCTTTGCCATCACCTTTTTTAGTCTCTCAGTCAGCACCTTTGATAACAATTTATAGATACTACCTGTCAAACTGATAGGTCTGAAATCTCTCAATTCCTTTGCTCCCTTCTTTTTTGGAATTAGAGCTATAAATGTTGCATTACAACTTCTTTCAAAAATCTCCTATTCATGAAAATTATGGAATGCAGTCATGATGTCTTGTTTCATTATTTCCCAACAGTAGAGAATGAAATCCATAGTAAAGCCATCAGGACCTGGGGCTTTGTCTTTTGCACACGACTTCAGACATCTCAGAACCTCCTGTTCTTCAAAGCTAGAATCTAGAGTCTACTTCTCTTGCTCTGTTATAGTTGGGCAATTTACAAAGTTGTAGACAAGTCTCCAATTCTCTGTTAACGTATACAGTTTCTGATAATAGTCAATAATCTCCTCTCTAATCCATGTTGGATCTTCATTAATTGCACCTTGAACCATCAGTTGATCTATGTTATTGTATCTCCTGTGAGCATTTGCCATTTTGTGAAAAAAACTTAGTATTCTTGTCTCCTTTTAGCCACTGTGTTCTTGATCTTTGCCTCCAAGAGATTTCTTCATTTTTTATGAAATCCTCATACTTCATATATAGTGCAGCTTTGCTCACTCGTTTAAAGGTCTGTTATTCGATATCTCTTCCCATGCTACCATTTGCCCAAGCAGGTTTCTTTTTTGGGCATTAAGATTTCCTTGGTAACTTTTGCTCCACTCTTTAAGCTTTGCTTTGAGGTTTTTGAGTTTGCAAGCCAACATGTAGTCTGGTTTCCTGAAGGATGGAATGAATTCCACCAGTTCCTGACTCTTTCAAAAAATCCTTCTGTACCCAACCACCATTTTTCTACTTTGAAATATGATCTATTTTGAGTCCATTTACCACATTGCAGAGCTATTGGATTGTGATCTGAAAACATTCTCTGCATTAAAATTTGCTTAATGTTGTTGAATTTGTCATCCCATTCCTCTGAAATAAGGATTCTATCAATCCTTGAAGCTGTGAGCTGTTTATCCCCTTTTGACCATGTGTATAATCCCCCTTCTAAGTTCAGATCCAACAACTTCATGTCTTCTATAAAATCTGAGAATTCCACCATATATCTGGATCTTTGTTTGCAATTTCTTTTCTCAGTAGGGTATCTAGTTGTATTAAAATCCCCACAAACAGCCCAAGCCCCTTCCATTAATCCCCTAACTGCACTAATTTCATCCCAAACCAGTCTTCTTTCAGTGCCACAATTAGGAGCATACACTCCTGTTATATGACAGGAGAACGCCTGCAGTAAAGCTTCAAATTTGCAAGTAATGGTATAAGCTACAATTTCTAAAACCTCCCCTTTCCATACTCTACTGTCCCACAAAAATATAATCCCTCCCCTTGAACCACTAGCCTCTAGGCAAGCGAACCTCACCCATCTACCTCCCCATATTTGACTGATCATGACCTTTATTTCCCCCTCCAATTTGGTTTCTTGGAAACAGATGATGTCTGCTTTCCAATCCACAACCAAACTCTTCACTAATCTTCTTTTTCCTTGGCATTCATTCCCCTCACATTCCATGACACTAGTTTGAAATTCATGGAACCTTTGGTATCAAACTCCTTCCCCTGCTTTTTTTACCACTATATTTGAATTTTACATCAAAAGATGCTAGGGCTTTTAGTTCCTGCGCACCTTTGAATCTATTTTTCTTAAAATCCTGCTCCATCATCCTTGCTTGTCTGCTACTATCTATTTGCCTCAAAAGCTCCAGTCCTTCCTCCTCATGGCCCTAGAAGTCCACCCCAATCAATTTGCTCAATTTGATAAGATTTTGATGAACCCATATGGTTGCATCCATTTCTTTATCAATAATCGCATTTTGTGTTAGCATGTGAAGTGGCGCCACATCTTCCACAAACCAACCCCCTTCCTCTGAGATGGTATTTAGGGACATTACTGAGTTTTCATCTGCTTTCAAAGCCAAACTGGCCTGCCCCTTGTTTGTGTCTTGTGTTTCCGATAACAATTCGATATCTGTGGTCACAGGCGTCGCCAAAGTTTCTTTACTCCAGACTGCAGCTGCGTATGAAATTGTCTCTGTAATCATCTGGTTTTTTGCGTGTACTTCTATCTGCTGAGAGGTACCGCAATGTTCCAGAACTCATGTGATAGCATCGTGCTTTTCTTCAGTCAAAAGCCTCTCCTGCAGATTATTGTAAATTAAATGAGCTGCTGGATCAGGCCCAAATAATTCCTTTTGTCCATACTGGTGGCCCACTTCATTTATAAGGCCCAGTCCAGCATTCAGATTTTGTGTTTTAAAAAAACTCTCTTTGACTCCCATGTGTCTCTCACGTGCACACTTATTATGTTGTGTTCCAGCTGTTGATGTACCCACGTGCCCGTCAGTCTGTGTTGGCGTGAAATCAGTTAGAATGGTACTAGGTATCTCGGAAACAGCTACACATCCTCTAATACCCAAAGGTCCTAGGGTTTCCTCTGCTACGGTCGTCTTTTTCCTTCTCACTGTTGTCGGAATCTCACAGCAGATCGGCAATTTGAAAATGTATCCGTCGCTTTCCATCTCCACCTCTCTAGGAACCTCTGAACCATCACCTCTAACTTTAATCCTAGCCCAACATAAATGATTTTTTAGCGAGGTTTCCTCCTCTGTTTCAATCCAACCCCCACACATCTCGCCGACCTGTTTGAAAGTGGCTTCCGACCACATGTTCAGAGGCAAGGAGTAGATGCGGATCCATACCCAGCTTCTTGGCACGTCTTCTGGCCAACATCCAGTCGTGGGTGACCACCATTCAAGTGTCAATTTTGATTTCTTCCATCTCCAATCTCCTATGATAACATGCTCTGCTTCCTTTCTCGATGGGAGTTCGAAAAGAAACTAGGAATCATTCATTACATACACATTGATCCCATGTGAGGAGTTCCACTCGCTACATACCCATCTCCGTAAGTCGTTTAGGCTCGGGGTTTCTTGATGAGAGACCAGAAATTTCCCCACAATACATCTGTCGAGCACATAGTCTTCTGAGATTGTACTACTTCCGGGAAATATGAGTCTGCCCCTGGTGATCTGTGGTGTCGATCCTTTTGAAGCCTTTGTAGACCATTTTTTGCTTCTGGTGGCTTCAGCAAAAGAGGGTTTTTCCTGATGTCTCCTGATAGCTTCCGTTTTCTCCCCTCTTTCCGGGACCCCAATGAACTTTTTAATTTTCTGTGCTATTGCTGTCCATCCAGCATTTAATGTAATCTCCGGAGTAATAATAACTGATCTATTTCCCCCTTGAACTGCAATAAAGCTAATGTATCTACCATGCTCATTGTATTTAAGAGTGCAAAAATAATCAGTGAAGTGGTCCCTTGTTTTCCATCTCCTAACTGACAATCTTTGCTCCTTCGAAGCTTCAATAAATACATGAACTAGCCATCTGATAGCTCTGAGACTTAAAGTTACCTTCCTCATTAAATTTCTGCTACGCTCAGTCCATTCAAACCAAGTTTCTGACCTAGAGCTTGATCTAGAGATGTCAAAAGACTTAAAACCGGCATGGAAATAAATTCTATCTTCCCCCATGGCAGTAATAAAGGAAAGAAAGAGAGAGAGAGAAAGAAAGAAAACAGTTTCCCGGCAATGGAAGATCGCCGGAGAAAGATTCTAGGGCCCAGAAGGGACCACTAAAAGTTTGCCTTGGTTAATGTGCCTGGGAGCATTTTTAATGGACACTGCCTTGGTTAATGTGATTCTAGCTAAATTATTCTATTTTAGTTGCTTCTTTCATTCTGTTTTAAGCAGTACATCCCTTAATCAATTTATTTTTTATGTAGTCATAGAAGAAACAATAACGTTAACATTATCTAAGACTTAATTTTGATTATATATAAACAAAGATAATATATGGCTTTGTCTATCTTGATCTGCTTGAACTAACGCAACCAAGAGCTGGTTTTTTGCCACTTCGGTTTGATTTTTGCAGTTGTATTAACTTACTGCCTGACATACATAAGCCATTCAGCTCGGCCAGCTGCAATAGGATATATCAAAGCTAACTGCACGAGAGCTAAATTATTCTATTTAAAGTGCCTTCTTTCATTCTATTTTTAGCAGTACATTCCTTAATGTTCACGTTATTTGCGACTTAAATTTTGATTATATTTAACCAAAGACAATATATGGCTTTGTCTATCTTGATCTGCTTGAACTCGAGCAACCAAGAGCTAGTTTTTCTGCCACTCTGGTTTGATTTTTGCAGCTGTATTAACTTACTGCCTGGTATACATAAGCCATTCAGCTCGGCCAGCTGCAATAGGATATATCAAAGCTAATTGCACGAGAGCTAAATTATTCTATTTAAAGTGCCTTCTTTCATTCTTTTTTTAGCAGTACATTCCTTAATGTTAACGTTATCTGCGACTTAAATTTTGATTATATTTAACCAAAGACAATATATGGCTTTGTCTATCTTGATCTGCTTGAACTCGAGCAACCAAGGGCTAGTTTTTCCGCCACTCTAGTTTGATTTTTTGCAGCTGTATTAACTTACTGCCTGGTATACATAAGCCATTCCGCTCGGCCAGCTGCAATATTATATATATAAGCTAACTGCGGGGAGAGCTAAATTACTCTATTTAAAGTGCATTCTTCCTTTCTGTTTTTAGGAGTAAATTCCTTCATCAAGTTGTTTTTTCCGCTACTACAACAAGAAGTCAACAACAACATACCCAGTGTAGTCCCACAAGGTGGGGTCTGGGAAGGATAGAGTGTACGCAGACCTTACCCCTACCTCACGGAGGTAGAGAGGTTGTTTCCGAAAGACCCGCGGATCAGGTAACGCAAATCAAAGAACATACAGAAGAAAAGAGATAACACAAATACTAGAGAAAGCATCACATAGCTTACAGGAAAGGAAATAATAACGCTAAAGTTATATGACTTAAAATTTTGATTATATTTAACCAAAGACAATATATGGCTTTGTCTATCTTGATCTGCTTGAACTAAAGCAACCAAGAGCTGGTTTTTTTGCCATTCCGGTTTGATTTTTGCAGCTGTATTAACTTACTGCCTGGCATACATAAGCCATTCAGCTCGGCCAGCTGCAATGTGATATATATCAAAGTTAATTGCACGAGAGCTATATTATTCTATTTGAAGTACTTTCTTTCAGTCTGTTTTCAGCAGTGCATTCCTTAAACAAGTTAATTTTTTCTGTTGTCACTGTAAATGCAACAATAATGTTATCAGACTTAAAGTTGATTATATTAAATCAAAGACAATGTATGGCTTTGTCTATCTTGATCTGCATGAATTTCAGTAATCAAGAGCTGGTTTTTTTGCCTCTTGGGTTTGATTTTTGCAGCTGTAATAACTTACTGCGTGGCAATACATAAGCCACTCAGCTCGGCCAGCTGCAATAGGATACAACAATAGAAACTGCACTGGAGCTAAATTTACTCTATGTAAGTGCTTTCTCCCTCTCCCCCTCCCAACTCATTTTTAAAACACATGTAGAAATACAAAAAAATACAGAATAAATTATTCAAAAGACCACATTTTGAACAAGGACTACATCTTAAGATTTAGATAAGAAACTAAGAAACAGCTCTAATGTTCAAAGCATGAAAATCAACCATTTAATGAACAAGCATATGAACATTTATAATGTACCTCAAATTCCTCTTCTGAAGCCTTACGATGCAAACTTTGACCTTTTTTACCAATTATAACAAAAGTAGGCATCTTCAGGACTCGAACCAATTGCAGTAAGCAGGCCAACTGTTCGTTGAAAATCTGCAACGACGGGGGTGGACTTTGCAACTTCATGCACAAAGCTTTAGTAAGCCCACTAGAGGCACCTACTTGCAACCCATAAACTGATATATTGTCAACTGCAACAGAAGATCTATTTTCCGTCTTAAGCTTAGTTGCAGCCACAACAAAAGGGGCTACAATTGTGGGCTTATTTGACAACCCATCTCCTACTAACAATGCCAGAACTTCATTGAGAGCACAAGCAAGTGTTGGAGGCTCATAGCTTTCCAGAAGCAACACAGACACCTAAGAAAAGGTAAAACATCAAACTGTAGTCTATAATCCCCAAAAGCAAAATGCCTAACCAATTCAGCACGACATATGGCAGTAATGTTGACCTTTAGTAAGTCGTTTGGTAGCAGTTTAATGTTATGTAGGTACTAGTTATACATGAAATAGTTATGAGGGAATTTATGTATTATTTTATTCAGAGTTTAGCTATTCATGCATGACTTATCCATGTATCAGTTATTCCATCTTCTATTATGCATAAAATTATACATAAATTAGCTCATAACTTAAACATATATTTAGTTATACGTGTATCTAAAGTGCAAATCAAACACTGTATTAATTTTATACATAATCCTAGCCAACTACTACAAACATGGTAGTATTACTTAGCCAATTATTTTGCTCTGCACGACTGCACCAAAAGGGAAAGGGTACCTCTGGATTTGGTCCATGAAGAAAATGAACGACTTGGAGGGAAACTTTTTGATCTTTGATGCCGTAAGATTGTAAGGATAAATCCAGGGATTCTTGTCTGCAATGAAATCGATTAAGTATGAAGATAATTCATACAAAGGGTGGGGAAGATAATTGTAAGCTTACCGGCTTTGAAGGTTGGAATTAGGGTTTGGCTGAAGGGCTTTGAAGATGGCGGTGCCGAAGCCGCTCGGATCTCTCAAGAGTAGCACTACTTTTGGGGCTACCTTCATTTCTTCTTATGCAAATGCAATGCAATGCCCTAGTTCCTCTGTTTAGACTTCTCGGTCGTTTCGTAATTTTGTTTCGGTTCAACAAAGATATAAGTGTTATAAAATAATTATATAATATATCAAGAATATAATAATTAATAACGCTAGAAAAGTAGAGAAGAAATGCTTGTGAGAGATATTATTTCTTCACTTCTTGTTATCTCAAATAAGAAGGCAAAACTTCTTATTTATAAAAGATTTTGTCACTCAATATATCTATATCTATCTATACTATATTAAAAGTGTAAAGGACCTTAGAAATAATGTTTAAACTTTTTGCCCTTTCTTGAAAGTCTCTGCAATAGACAAAATCGTCTTTTCACTATTTTCTCAAATTATTATTTAATTATGTTTATAATATTGAATCCTAAAATATATGAGATCAGGACTTTAAAATATATGTTAAGACTTTTTTTTTAAATTAGGAGTCCTAAAATATATGATAAGAGAGTACTTTTCTTTTATAATTTATGTAGGTATAATTTGTTCTACGTGTTAATTAATATCACAAATTTAATAGCTATAATATAAATTAATTTTGAAGTTCTACATGTTAATTATACTATTTTCCTAATACTTATGATTTAAATTTCTCATATACAATTATATGTTTGACTTTTTTTTTGGATAACATATGTTTGATTTTCAGGATGGATATATATCAACATTAGTTACAAAATATTTGATCATGAGAGATCATAAAAACGTACAAAGAAAATAAACATCAAAAATATCGATTATATCATCAATTATAAATATAAATGAGAAAATTAATATTGTTAATTATAGCATTTCCTATTTTATAACTCTACATTTAAATATATAAATTTTTATAATAATAATAAAGCATAAACATGCAACGCACGTTTCCATAGACTAGTAATATTTAATAGTGCAAGTTGATCAACTTGATACAACTTGTATACAGCTAGATACAACTAAATACAACTAAGATACAATTTGTAACTTGCAAGTTGTATTGTCACAAGTGGTACAATTTGCACTTTTAGTTACATAATTATTAATAATACATCTAACTTGACAAAATAGTTCATAACACTCCCCCTTGGATGTTTATTAATAGATAATGTATCTCATAAAACCTTACTAGGAAAAACCCAGTGGAAAAAGCCTAGTGAAGGAAAAAGAGTACACACATCTTGTAATACGCCCTTAGTGTTACATCTTGTAATACGCCCTTAGTGTTGCCTCATTAAAACCCTTACAAGGAAAATCCAGTGGAACAAAACCTTGTGAGGGAAAAAGAGTACAACGCGTATTAACTCCCCCTAACAAAAACATCAATTTAGTGACTTGAATCTCCGCATCCCAATTTTGTGCACCATCTTCTCGAAAGTTGCAGTTGGTAGAGACTTGGTGAATAAATCAGCAATATTGTCACTTGAACGAATCTGTCGCACGTCGATATCACCATTCTTTTGGAGCTCATGTGTGTAGAAAAGTTTTGGCGAAATGTGCTTCGTTCTATCTCCTTTTATGAATCCTCCCTTTAGTTGCGCTATGCTTGCTGCATTATCTTCATATAAAATCGTGGGTACTTTGTCACATTTCAAACCACATTTTTCTCGAATGAGATGTATCATGGACCTCAACCACACACACTCTCGGCTAGCTTCATGAATAGCTATTATCTCAGCATGGTTCGATGAAGTAGCTACGATAGACTGCTTAGTAGATTTCCAAGATATATCAGTACCCCCAAATATGAACACATAACCTGTTTGAGATCGAGCTTTGTGCGGGTCAGATAAATACCCTGCATCAGCATAACCAACAAGATCGGGACTGCTATTGTTAGAATAAAATAAGCCCAGATCGGTAGTCCTTTTAAGATACCGCAATATGTGTTTGATCCCATTCCAATGTCTACGAGAAGAACTATACCTTGCTAGCAAATTAACCGAAAAGACTATATCAGGCCTTGTAGTGTTAGCAAGATACATCAGTGCACCAATTGCACTAAGATATGGTACTTCAGGACCAAGAATTTCCTCGTTGTTTTCTTGAGGCCGAAATAGATCCTTATTCACATCAAGTGATCGAACAATCATCGGAGTGCTTAATGGATGTGCTTCATCCATATAAAATCTCTTCAACACTTTCTTTGTATAGGCAAATTGATGGACAAATATACCTTTTGTCAAATGTTCGATTTGCAAACCAAGACATAATTTTGTCCTTCCAAGATCTTTCATCTCAAATTCCTTCTTTAAATAAGTAATTGCCTTTTAAAGCTCTATTGGAGTTCCAATGAGATTTATGTCATCAAAATACACAGCAAGTACAACAAACTCCGATGTTGTTTTCTTTATAAAAACACATGGGCAAATTTCATCATTTGTATAACCTTCCTTAGATAAATACTCACTAAGACGATTATACCACATGCGTCTAGATTTCTTCAAACCATACAATGATCTTTGCAATCTAATGGAATACATTTCCCGAGGTTTTGAATTGTATGTTTCAGGCATCTTAAATCCTTCAAAAATTTTCATGTATATCTCATTATCAAGTGATCCATATAGATAGGTTGTAACCACATCCATTAAATGCATTTCAAGCCTCTCATGGACAGTGAAACTAATAAGACAACGCAATGTTATTGTATCCATAACTGGTGAATATGTCTCTTCATAATCGACACCAGGCCGTTGTGAAAACTCTTGTGAAACAAGGCGTGCCTTATACCTTTGTATTTCATTTTTCTCATTTCTATTTCGTACAAAGACCCATTTATAGCCAACAGGTTTAATACCATTAGGTGTTTGAGCTATAGGTCCAAAAACTTCACATTTGACAAGTGAATTCAATTCTGATTGAATTGCTTCTTGCCATTTTGGCCAATAATTTCTTTGTCGATATTCTGTGATAGATTGAGGTTCAAGATCCTCACTATCGTGCATGATTTTTGTTGCAACATTATATACAAAGACATAATCCACCACTATTTCAGATCGATTCAAATTAGTTCCAACATCACTTGAATTTATGGATAGTTCCTCATTCTTTTGAGTCTCAGGCTCATTGATTCCTTCAGGGATATCAAAATTGCTCAAATCTTGAACTTTCATATGAGGATCGTTTATAGTGTCATCTTGACCATTTGTTTTTCTTTTTCTAGGATTTCGATCCTTAGAACCTAATGGTCTACCACGCTTCAGGCGTGTTTTGGACTCATTTGCCATGACACTTGTTGACACCTAATTTTTGCCCTCCCCGACTAAATTTAATCCTGAGTTTCTTCGATCTTAAATAAAATTGAGATATTTGTTTTATCCGGATAAATATTTTCTAAAATATTTATTTGAGTTAAATTTGTCAGTTAAGTGATGAATTATACATTTTCGTACTCATGTATACGAGATCGTATAATTTTTGTTACTTAAATAATTATTTTATCAAAAAAAAAAAATTGATTTTTATCCAAACTATCTTGAAAGTTGGTTCAAGTAGTATAAATTTTAATTTCAATATAATTTATTCTAAAAAATAATTTATTTGAGAAATATTTATTTGATTTTATTAAACCAAGAAGCTCGGGATTAAATCGGCTATTAATTTGTTTTGAATTTTGATTCAATTTGGTCAATCTATTCAAATTGGCCATAATCGCAATGTAATTGGCCGATTGACTTTCAATTTGGTTGAAATTTAAAAGGGAATTGACTAAGTGTCAATCAATTGGCTATTGGATAAATAGCCAAATTCCTACCCTTTTTAATTCCTCTCAACCGACCCGTTCCCCCCTTTAACTTAACCCAGGCCAACAACAGCTTCAACCCGACCTGGCCTATTACACCTATCCCCTTCTTCAACACAACACCGAACAACAACCATCAACAAAGACTTGACTCCCTCTCTCTCAAGAACCCTAAGCCCCAAGTCAATTTCCTCCTCTTTCAATCGATTTCCCTCCTTCTCATCTTCTCCGTACTGGTCGTGTGATTAGCACGAGTCAAGTACCATGACTTATTCTAGAATAGTGACGTGGAACCTCTTTACTCATTTCCCATTCATACTCGTTTCAGAATTCAAATTCTCACTCGAATTTGTACTAATATAATACAAATCTAGCTCCTCAAACCTTATCTTGAAGTGAATTTCCAGAAAACACCATTGATATCTTCATTCCACATCGAAAAATTTCAATATTGCAACCCCAAAAACCCTCTATAAATACACTACTATTCCTAGTGTGAGAGAGAGAAGGACTGGATAGCCGAGATCCCCAATTCGTAAGGGATTTTAGCTATCGAAAAAGATTTCAGTGCCAAGGTTTCTGTGAGACTCAACTTTGAGCTTGAAACTCTAGGGCTAAGAAATCTGAGTGCCCTTTTCAGCGGTGGTGAGAAACGAGTCCCGACGAAGCTCGAAGTCCTTGGTTCCCTGCTCTAAAAAGGGTAAAGGCCTCACCACTTTGCACTTTTCTTCTTCAAAGTAGTAAAATTCGTTGATGGTGTGAACTTCGTCGCAACTGGATTGTTCTAAATTGTGTTTATTCTCGGTGAAGTTTTTGGTATTGATAGTTGCAGTTCATTTTGGCTAAAGCTATATCGCACTCTCCTATTATACAAACGCGGGGCTTGAAAATATTGGAATGATTGTTTCACTGATGTTTTGAATATTTGGATTCGTTCGGTGTTTATGTGTTTTGGTGGTCATGGGTGATCCTACTGTTTCAATATGTTATAGCAAAATTTGATGTCATTACATGATGTAGTTTAATTTACCAACATTCTAAGCGAATTTATAAATCTGTCTAGATAAAAATTTAGGTGATCCGTTCCTTTATGAAGTTTGATTCTACTGTTTCTCTCTCTCTTTTAAATAGCAATTGATATACTTTTAAATTTGTGTTTGTCCTCTCCTCCTTGAGATTAGTTTTATAACTACTTGTATTCAATGAAGTGTTGCATTGGCAGTATATCTCTCTAAAGTTATCAATGTTTTAATCCTTGTCTCTGTCTTACTTAAATCCGAAGTAACTTAGTTAAACATGGCCCAAAGAAAGTGACTTCCGCAGTTGTTCTATAGGAAAAATTCAAGAAATTATCTGTTTCACTCCTAAAGGATAAACTCCTCTCCCTTGGGTGGATTTACCTGTTGATTCAAAAGTCATTTTACTAGCATAAAGCCAAGACATATGATAAACATCATACACTCTGAATTTATTTGCTCCAATGTGCTGCTTCTTGTTTCTTTATTTCCTTAAAAGTGGAAGTTTGAATCATTTATTCTAAATCGAACAATGACCAAAATGCCTTGATTCGGATTGGATATTTATTGATGTTCGGGTTGGGATTAAAGATGTAATAGTGGACTGCATTGCTCTTTTACTTGCCTTAATTATGGATTGGTGCTATCTGAATATTGAATACTTGATGTTGGATCATTTTTTAGATGCCTGTTGTACTTTGAGTATGTTGTGTTGATACTAAATCACTACAAACCTGTTGTGGTAACATATTTTAGGCCTCTATTATGAACCTGTTTATGTATCCATTGATAGAGATTGAACTTCAAAATTTGTTACTGTGAGCTTGCCTTGTTTTAAATTATGAATCATGTTTATTTGATAATATGAAAGCTTGCCTTGATCGGGAATGGAATTCCTCTTGAACATGGTTTCTCTTAAACAATGTGTAATAGTTTAATCAAATTATGTTAAGTAGGTACTAATTTCTTTTTCTTTCTTTTGATACATGTGAAACTCGAGTTGAGTCCATTATTGGACTCTAATTCCCCTTACATATCCTCTGGAGGGCCAAGGAGGCCCAACCTCGAGACGAACCCTGAGACCAAGTTCAAACGAGATCGATTTGCCTTTGGTATACAGCTGTATACATGGGATATACAGCGGAGGAGGGTTTATGACCCGCCGACACCGCATCCAATTATGTGTTATTTGAAAAGACGTATGTGTTGTAATCAGACCATTGTCCTGGGGTGGGGCTTAGCTGTTTGTAGGATATCACGATTTTCGAGTTTTAGCATGGTGCTAAAGCAGCCAATACACTTGGGGAGATCCCGAAGAAATACAAGAGAAGGACAATGAGGAAAGGATTGTTTTCAAGATCACATTGGTTCTCGCCCCTGTGTGGGCTCACTTCTTATGTATTTTTCATGTTCCCAAAATACCCCTGTGTGGGTTAGCTTGTTTGCCACTGCGCGGGCTTTCTTTATGTTTATCCTCATTTCCTTTAAAATGTACCCCTTTATTAACGGGCTTTGTATCCCTTTCAGAATTTTTTTTATATACATATGTATACCTATTTTGGGGTAATGGAATGGTTCAAAAACAACACATACGTCTTTTCGAATAATTGTTAGGTCCACCTTTGGCTAAAAAAAAAGGTCCCTTAAATAGGGCGCGCATGTTATTATGCTTGTGTGATATAAACTGTCTTATGTGCTTATGTGTTATGTTGTTTGAATCAAAGGCAGATTGATCCACTCCTATTTTTTTTAGAGTCCTTTTTAAGCAAAATATACACCCACTATACAAAAGTCCGACCAAAATACTCCAAGTCTCCCAAGTCTCTCAGAAAAGTCCGTAATCATTCTTTAAAATTCCTAAAGTTATTCCTATCATTTCAGGAAGGTTGACTATGGGCTCAAAAGAAGTCATTGTAGGAAGGACTGAAAAGAGCGATAGGACAATTGCTCAAGGCAAAAGATGATTATTGGAGCTAGACCAAATAGATGAGATGCTGGTCAAAAAGTTTGTTGTGACCAAAAGAAGGATTACCAAAGTTAATACTTTGATTGCACAAGGAAAGGATGTTGCCATGGCAAAGAATAGGGACTTAGAGGAACAAACCGCCCTAACCAAAGTAAAAATTGTTATGTTCGACTAAATGCTGAGAAAAAGAGAGGAGATACCAAAAAGAGACCTCGCTAG
This sequence comes from Capsicum rhomboideum, assembly GCA_031232105.1. Classification (NCBI taxonomy): domain Eukaryota; kingdom Viridiplantae; phylum Streptophyta; class Magnoliopsida; order Solanales; family Solanaceae; genus Capsicum; species Capsicum rhomboideum. The sequence continues at coordinate 121,640,987 of CP124712.1, read as the reverse complement.
AGAGATCAAACAATTAGCTATGGAATTTAAGGCAGCTGCTGAGATAATCGAAAAGATGGTAGGGCAAGGTAAAAGAAAAGAACCAGAAGGTGGTATCCTCGTGCAAGAACAAACACCAATGACTCTCGAAGAACTCATAAGTGAAATGAAAGAATGGTTACAAGATGCAGACGAGACATTCTTTCCTTCAAGGTTCAGGCAAGGAGACAAACAGATCACACTCAAAGCAAGTGTGAGGAGCTACTTGAGAGAACCAGAGATTGTAAAAGTCTCAGAGATTTACCAAATGTTGTAGGCTACGGGAACTTTATGCCCAGTTAAGACTCAAGGTCCGCCATGTGACCCCAAGAATGGGCACAAAGGATGTGCATACCATTTACTTCAGAAAGGTCATACCATAGATGAATGTCATGTGTTGAAAGCCCAAATATGTGATTTGATCAATAGTGGGAAAATTTCTCACTTGTATGGACCCCATGCTATGCTGGCATGCGATAGGATTGAACCAGGGGCACCCATTGCTAGTGGTATCACATTTCGTCGTTTGGACTTCTCGGCTTTCAAGGATAACTATAAGGACATATATTCCAAATTGGTCCAGGCAAAAATCCTCCATCCAGTTGAGAGAAAGGAAAAGAAAGGATCTGCAAAATGGAGGGAGGGAGATGACATTTGTCATTATCACAATGGAACCAAAGGACATGACCTTAAGAGGTGTCGTACTTTCCTCTTCGATTTGGAACACTTAATCAGAATTGGAAAGATCTGCCTGGACTTCGTGACGGACTATCCATGAAGCAGGAAAAGGATAGAAAGAGCGGAAACACTTTTCGCTTCTCAAAATCAAGCTTTAAACTAGCATGTCTGCCCGTCTTTATTTTCCATGTATTTATGTTTCCCCCAATGTAATAAATGCTGGTGAATGAAATGAATTGAAACAAATTTATCTATTTTGAACTAAGAAGGGCCTGATTTCTCCTTCATGAGATACGTAGGCAGCCTTTTGGCCCGACCCCATTTTCAAAAACTCTATTATCCCCCACTTTGGTGAAAGAAGACATAAGGAGGAAAGAAAAAGCATCGAACCTTCTTGATAGAGTCCACTTAGCCAAATCAATGAGCAAAATCATGTTCATTGAAATTCTCGAGTCATCATTACTCTATGGATCAATTCGTCTGCGATAAAAAACAACTTTATGTGTTTCCTTCCTGCCTGATTATCTTGCCTTGTTTATTATTAACAAGATCTAACACATCTGCATTTGAGTTGTTTTTACTTTGCAGGTAATAGAAACTACTATGTGTTGACATAAAATGACGGAGCATCCCTACTTCAAAAAATCAAAAGTGAATAAAGATTCCTCTCTTGACCATTTCTTTATTACGGGAAAAGAAAAAATGGCTGGTACTGATGATGGAAACACTTTGACTGATATTGCTATGAAGGATCTTATAATAAAGACACAGGGTGAAAAGATTGTCGAATTGACTAAGAAATTGGAAAAACTCCAAGAAGAAGCGCAACGCGCAAAAGATATAGCCAGTTTGACCATTACAACTAACGTTCCAATCGTGGACGATCCTGGGTCACCCGCTTTACAAAACCCCTACCCCGTCTTTTATGTCTAAACTAAATATCCAATTCTTCCTCCAAAGTATCAAATACCTCTACCATACCAAAACCCCCAAACCAATCTTCATATTTCAAACCCTTTCTGTCCAAATCTCCAGACATATCCCCAAATGAATGTGTCGATCTCTCGTCCAAACCATGAGAGGAAACTTCCTCGAGTGTTTACCTCTTTGGCTGAAAGTCAAGAATAACTTTTTGAAAGGTTGCGAGCAGTTGGACTAATCCAAACGATCGACCCAAAAGTTATCAACCCCCGTGCAAAATGCTATAGATTCGACCGACGTTGTACTTATCATTCAGGAGGTATTGGACATACTACGAAAGACTGCATCAATTTGAAGCATAAAATTTAAGACTTAATTGACCAAAACGTCAACTTGCTTCAAAAAGCACCATCATCATCAACCTACTCTCCGGCTCTTCAAAATCCTCTATCTACTTTCTGTACCAAATCCAGTCCCCTAGCTCCACAGCCAAATTACCCAGTCAATCAACCAAATTACCAAGCTCCACTACCAAATTATCAACCCATTTATCAAGAACATCCCCAAAATTCCAAAGTCTGTCGAAGGGCTCCAGTTAATCGAAGGTTTCATCCAGTCCATCCTTGTGTCAACCAGAATCGTCCATGTCTGAAATTTGGAAAGGATATTCCCAGGAATTTCACCACCTTGACTAAAACTAGGACTCAATTGTTTGAAAGACTGATGTTGGCGAAACTCATCCAACCTATTCCACCTAAGTCGGGAAACCCCAACTCTTGGTCCTTCAAAGCCAATCGATATTGTGCTTATCATTCTGGAGGCGCCGGACATGATACCGAAGAATGTGTTAATCTGAAGCATAAGATACAAGACCTGGTCGACCAAAAGGTCATCTCACTTCAGATAGTGCCACCGAATGTTACTAATAACTCACCCTCGAATTATGGGGGAGTTACTATCGAGGTAACAAAAGCAAACAAAGAGTTGCTGGTAAAGAAGTATTTGACATCGGCGAGTCCCAAGGAAACAAATGAGGTGGAAAAAATTATGGTTGCTTTAAATGTCGGTGAGAAGACTCATTTCGCTGCACCACATCGAGCTTTGGCACTATCGCCTATGGAGAAGAAGTTTGTGATCTTTGATACACACGGAATGACTAGATTAGAAAAGGGTTACACTCCTGAAGAACTATCCACCGATACCTATAAGAGGAGTGTGCAAAAACAACTAATTACTAAAGACGAAGGTGAAGAATTTTGGAGAAGGATGTGTTATAAGGAGTATTCTGCTGAGAAAAACTTAGAAAATATCCCAACTCAAATCCCTATTTGGGCATTATTTATGAGCTCCCAGCATCACAAGCAGGCTCTAATAAAAATTCTTAATGAAACATACATGCCCGCGGAGAATCATCACATCATCTCCAACAATGACGAGTTACCCTTTGAGGGAATTATGCACAATAAGGCATTACACATCAATATCAGATGCCAGGATAAGATCATTAATAGGGCATTGATTGATGATGGATCAGGTCTAAATGTCTGTCCATTAACAAGAAAATACTTGAGCCAGCCAAATGGGTACGTTCCCGAGATTGAAGATGCCCCAAGAGGATGTAATTCTTACATAGGGGAGATAGAGAACACCGTTGAGAGAAGGCCAACCCTTCACAAACTAATGCCTTTGGTCTACAAGGCACTGGCCACCATTATGCTGAAAAGGTGCTTCACACTTAGACACTGCCTTGGAAAGAATTTCGACGAAATTATTCAGCCCGTTGTGATCCCAAAAGGGCTATTCAAGTATGAGTTGGAGTATGTCCCAACAGAAGAGTATGAAAGGAAAGCGAAGGAGAAGAATCAAGTGTCATCTCAGAAACTGCTTTAACTTTGCCAGTCATTTCCCAAATCTATAAGTGATGGCCTCGAGGATGGAATAGGGAATCGTTTGAAAGAGTGTGATGCTACCCTAGAAGAATTCCCAAAGATAGCCAGAATCAAGAAAGTTGAACCAGAAGAGAGTTTTAGAATTGGACATCCACTCCGCCCATGACTCCTCGCCCTCTATGGTAGATGAAGGGGCAAATTTTTGGTTTTTGAAAATCGATGATGATCCGGAGAAGGCCCCGCGATTCACCTTTTATCTTTTAAACTCTTTTGCATTTAACTATTTTCAAAAGGCATGGGCTCGTACTTATGCGAACCATGATCCATGGTTTATAAACATTTCCCAAATTCAATAAAAAGGCCTCCCTTTATCTAGGAAACTATTTTGAATTATGCTATTTTCCAAATTTTGAATTATCTTTGTTATTATCTGACTTGGTTTGTTTGTTTATTTCAGTAATAATAATTTAAAACCTGCTAATGTCATGTCATGTCAAGAGCTAAATGAACAAAGTGAGGTAAATAACAATTGATGGGAAAATTATGATTGAATGACTTCGAGAATCGAGAAAATCCACCCTTGAACAGATTATTGGTACCTACTTGTCAAAAAAAAGGATGAGAAAACTTATCAATTTGCTCAAGGAATACATTGACATATTCTCCTGCTCTCATGATGATGTACCAAAGCTGAGAGCAAGCATCATTTCCCCTGAATCACCAATTAATCCAAAATTCAAAGAAATGGATGATTGATCCTCTCTCTTTATCGAGATAAGCGCAATAGGAAATTTGCACCAAGTTGATGGAAGCATCATGGTTTTTCCCAAAATGGACAACCAAGAATAGCCGAGATCAATCGACTCTGATGCTGTGGAGAGATACTACGTCTGAAGATAGTCTCTTCTTTATGTCTCCTTTTTTTGTAATTGCACTTTTATGAATGTAATCGTTTAATGAAGTTGTAATAGATTAGAATCCCTTCCTTTTATGTACGAACTACGTTTGACCTGAATTCTCAAGAATGAGATACGTAGGCGACCTGTGTCGGCTTCGGTCAACCCCTTAGGAAAATTTATCCTTTCCCTTTATGTACGAACTACGTTTGACCTGAATTCTCAAGAACGAGATACGTAGGCGGCCTATGTCGGCTTCTGTCAACCCTTAGAAAAATTTATCCTTTCCCTTTATGTACGAACTATGTTTGACCTGAACTCTCAAGAATGAGATACGTAGGCGGCCTATGTCGGCTTCGGTCAACCCCTTAGGAAAATTTATCCTTTCTCTTTATGTACAAACTACGTTTGACCTGAATTCTCAAGAATGAGATACGTAGGCGGCCTATGTCGGCTTCAGTCAACCCCTTAGGAAAATTTATCCTTTCCCTTTATGTACGAACTACATTTGACCTGAATTCTCAAGAATGAGATACGTAGGCGACCTATGTCGGCTTCGGTCAACCCCTTAGGAAAATTTATCCTTTCCCTTTATGTACAAACTACGTTTGACCTGAATTCTCAAGAATGAGATACGCAGGCGGCCTATGTCGGCTTCGGTCAACCCCTTAGGAAAATTTATCCTTTCCCTTTATGTACGAACTACGTTTGACCTGAATTCTCAAGAATGAGATACGTAGGTGGCCTATGTCGGCTTCGGTCAACCCCTTAGGAAAATTTACCCTCCTTCTCCTTTATGTATGAACTATGTGATGACTTGAATTCTCAAGAATGAGATACGTAGGCGGCCTATGTCGGCTTCGATCAACCCTTTAGATTTTCCCATGTCTTTCTAGCATAGTCCTGAACTACGTTTGACCTGATTCCTGATTCAACGGGATACGTAGGCGCCCCAACAGCTCGATCATATCACCCCAAGAAATGGAAACTGGGGCAGAATTTTTGTGAAGGAATCTTGAAAATTCTGAAAGAGAAGATCATCTTCCGACAAAGAGAATGAAGATCAGCAGGGGCTTAGGGAGAAAGTCTCAAGACCCCCGCAAGTCGAGATCGGCTCAACTAAGTATCGAACTGGGGCAGAAATTTTGAGGAGGTCCTCAAAATTTCCACTAACATTTTGGAATGAATTCCAGATTCTCCAGCATCAAGAGTTTTACAAAACTTCAGAAATCACCAGCTGCGACATGGTGCAAATAGCTTAAATCCCCAGCTGTGGCAAGTTTCTGCAAATTGGTGCTATTAAATTTCCCCAGCAATAACAATGAGTTTCCAAGGATCCGTATTTGGATGCCAGACATAGACAGGCCTCGAGTGGAAAACATTTGTTGAGCTAGTACACGACATGACTAGCAGAGACTTTCTAAAAAGTTTTTGCACAAGTTTTTCGAAACTAAGTTTTTCAAAACCAAACTATTTTGAAAATCCATACATATTTTATTGACTAGTTTTGCCTTACATCTATTTAAGTAGGGAGTCTGGAAGGAAGCCCAAACATGACAAGAGCACCCGAGAGATAGCAAGAAGCAAACCAAAGATCGAAAGAGGTCAACGAGGAGTAGTTTCATCCAAAAACTAACAATTTTTCTATGGATGCAGGAATCACCACACAAAGGGAGGGTCTTCTTCAAAAAACCCTAAGCTAATCAGGTATACTCAAAAGAGTCGACATAACGGAACGATCAAAGAGATCACCTGACAAGGAGAGTAGGGACATCCTCCTCCAATCCATCATGGGGCCAAACGAACATATAACATTCAAAAGTGGTATTTGTAGTTGTCCTCAGAAATGGATTTAACTATTCACTTATCTCCAAAATGATTTTTGTTTAGCAATTAAAATTGTTTATATTGTAAATGCTCTCTTTAAAGCTTTCCTAGAATTTGACTATAGTCGCCAGCAAAAGCGATATTGTGTCTACTGATTGTTTACCTTAAGCGCTGGTACATTCAAAGGAGTCAGCACATCAACAGAATACCCTAGAGGCCTTCTTATTATGTCAAAGCTGAAAAAGTCTGACGCTTGTCAATGCCAAAGGAGAATGATGGGGATTGTCGAAAAAAGCTATCTTATTGCATCCCATTACATCCCGATGCATCCCATGGCATCCCAATGTATCCCAATGCATCTCATTGCATCTCAATGCGTCCCATGGCATCTCGATGTATCCCGATGTATCTTGATGCATCCCAATGTATCCCTATGCATCTCATTGCATCCCAATGTATCTCATTGCATCCCGATGCATCCCATGGTATCCCGATGTATCCTGATGCACCCCGATGCATCCCAACGTATCTTATTACATCCCGATGCATCCCATGGCATCCCGATATATCCCAATGCTTCCCATGGCATTCTGATGCATCCCGATGCATCCCATGGAAACTAGAAGTACCCCAAGGCATCCCGATGTATCTTGATGCGTCCCAACGCATCTCATTGCATCCCATGGTATCCTGATATATACCGATGAGTCCCATGGAATTCTGATGCATCTCGATGTATCCCATCACATCCTGATGTATCCTGATGTGCCCGACGTGTCCCAACACATCTCATTGCATTCCGATGCATCCCATGGCATCCCGATGTATCCCGATACGTCCCATGGCATCCCGATGTATCCCAATGCATCTCGATACATCCCATGGTATCCCGATGCATCCCATCGCATCCTGATACATCCTATGGCATCCCGGTGTATCCCAATACATCCCGTTATACCCAATACATTCTATTACATCCCGGTGCATCCCAAAGCATCCTGTTATATCCAATACATGCTATTGCATCCCAATGTATTCCATTGCATCATATTGCATTATATTACATCCCATCACATTCCATTGCATCATATTACATCCCATTGCACCATATTGCATCATGTTGCATCCCATCATAATTCATCACATACCATTTTATTATGTTTCATTAGATGTTATATGTTATTTCATCTCATTGCAGGACATTTCATTCCATGCCAAAAGGGCCATGCCGAGAGGGCCATTTCATTCCATGTCGAGAGGGCCATTTCATTTTATTGTCGAGAGGGCCATGTCGAGAGGACCATTTTATTCCATGCCGAGAGGGTCATTTTATTTCATTACCGAGAGGGCCATTCCATTCCATTGCCGAAACGGACATGCCAAGAGGGACATCATACCATTTAGATAAGTCTCCATAATCGCTCACCATACAGGACGATAAAGTCTGGCTTTGGAAGATGCTTTAGAGCACCTATATCCGTGGACCACGCAAGGATGGCACCATCTAGCGTCGAGGATATCTCATCATTTTATATCTATTGACCAAGCAAGAGGTGATGTAGCCCGACGTCAAGGATATTTCAATAACTCATATATTTATATCAACATATCAAAGTTGAAGAAGTACACGATCCAAAGAGACTTCCTTAAGGCATTATCCCAAAGCGGACGACAAACTAGACTTTTCAGAAATTTATAATCTGAGGGTCATCTGTAAGTCACAATATTCTAGACAGGATAGTGTGCAAGATTATCTGAGAGTGGATGGTCCATGGATCATTCGTAAGTCGCAAAAACATCCTGACCGGATAAAATGTGAGATTACCCAAAAAATCAATAGCTCAAAGGTTAGCCATAAGCCACAGCTAAATCCTTACCGGATGATGTATAAGATTACCAAAATTGATAGTCCGAGGGTTCTCTATAAGTCGTGCCATATCCAAGATTGATTATGTGCAGGATTACCCGAAGACCGGCAATTTAAAGAATATCCATAAGCCAAATCGCATTCAAGGTCGGATAATGTGCTGGATTACCCGAAAGACTGACGATTTGAGGGATATCTATAAGCCATCTCTTATCCAAGGTCGGATAATGTGCAGGATCACCCAGAAGACCGTCAACTCAAGAGATGTCTGTAAGTCATTTTGTATCTAACATCGGATAATATGCGTGATGACCTAAAGATTAAAAATTTGAGGGATATCTATAAGTCGTACCAGTACGAAAGATGTACAGGACTTACCTGAGATTGTATGCACAAAATCATCACTGATAGCTGAAAAAGTTATCATCTCAAATGCAAAAAGCATCATAGGTGACCAAGAGGGTTGCCACATCAACATAAAATTACGCGGTTGTAGGGACTGCTCTACACAAAGTGTCATCGTTGTCCAAGAGGGCCACTATACTTTAAAGATATTTTCAATTGCCAAAAAGTTGTCTTATCCAAAAATTATTGTCCTCCAAACTAGGTACGTGAGAGGAGGACTTCACTTTGTGGATAACAATTCACGTGGAGATATGGTAAGAGACTAAATACCCCTTCGTGAATTATATTTATCACTAACAATTTTTGTTTGAGATATTGTCGAGAGCATCCGAGAGGATGAAAATCTAAAACAAAAACCACAGGTGTGGACAACTACAAAAAGGACGCAACACAACGTGGAACTTTTTCTTAGCAGCAAACCGGGACGTAGTCCATAGAGGGACGTCAAACTCTTTGGACGCGAGCTAAAGGACTATTGCCACCACCATCAAACCACACCCCTATCAGAAGGCATGTAGGTATTTTGGGATATTTAGTTTCAGTTTCACCTCTGAGATATTTCTAAACTCATACTGGAGGTAACTTTCTCTTTCTGTAAAATTCGAGTGAAATCACACTCAGAGTTTTGGGAGTTATTTCTAGGTAAATTATTGCCTATTGATGTGAAGGATCCCACATTCATGGCTAAGAGGTTACAAGACTCTTTTCCATAACTCAAATGACTTGTCACTTGTGCCGAGCCAAAGATTGTCTAAAATAAAAGACTATCTTTTCTACCAATCGATTTGAACTACAAGCAGTCTGATTCCCTGAACCTCAGAGATATGTAGGCTGGGCTCTTTATTAAAAGCTCGACTGCATTCCAACCCCCCAATCTTATTCCCCAACTTTTCAAATTCTTTAAAAAATTCAAAGCCGGAATAGCCTGTGAATTCTTTGAAAGTCGTGCTCCCAAATCATGTGTTATGAACTACGAGTGACCTGAATTCTCATGAAACCTGAGATATGTAGGAAACCCAATATCGGGGTCCGGCCATAACTCCTTCAAATTTGTGCAAAAAACCAACCTTTTTCAAGAAATAAATTTGTGGTCGGACAAAATTAGAAACGTCAAACTCCCTTTGGGTAGGGTTGCTTGCATTTACCCTACCCAAAGGGAGGGGGCAGTTGTTGACACCTAATTTTTGCCCTCCCCAACTAAATTTAATCCTGAGTTTCTTCGGTTTTAAATAAAATTGAGTTATTTGTTTTATCCGGATAAATATTTTCTAAAATATTTATTTGAGTTAAATTTGTCAGTTAAGTGATGAATTATACATTTTTGTACTCATGTATACGAGATCCTATATTTTTTGTTACTTAAATAATTATTTTATCAAAATTTGTTTTTTGATTTTTATCCAAACTATCTTGAAAGTTGGTTCAAGTAGTATAAATTTTAATTTCAATATAATTTATTCTAAAAAATAATTTATTTGAGAAATATTTATTTGATTTTATTAAACCAAGAAGCTAGGTTTTAAATCGGCTATTAATTTGTTTTGAATTTTGATTCAATTTGGTCAATCTATTCAAATTGGCCATAATCGCAATGTAATTGGCCGATTGACTTTCAATTTGGTTGAAATTTAAAAGGGAATTGACTAAGTGTCAATCAATTGGCTATTGGATAAATAGCCAAATTCCTACCCTTTTTAATTCCCCTCAACCGACCCGTTCCCCCCTTTAACTTAACCCAGGCCAACAACAGCTTCAACCCGACCTGGCCTATTACACCTATCCCCTTCTTCAACACAACACCGAACAACAACCATCAACAAAGACTTGTCTCCCTCTCTCTCAAGAACCCTAAGTCCCAATTCAATTTCCTCCTCTTTCAATCGATTTCCCTCCTTCTCATCTTCTCCGTACTGGTCGTGTGATTAGCACGAGTCAAGTACCATGACTTATTCTAGAATAGTGACGTGGAACCTCTTTACTCGTTTCCCATTCATACTCGTTTCAGAATTCAAATTCTCACTCGAATTCGTACTAATATAGTACAAATCCAGCTCCTCAAACCTTATCTTGAAGTGAATTTCCAGAAAACACCTTTGATATCTTCATCCCACATCGAAAAATTTCAATATTTCTACCCCAAAAACCCTCTATAAATACACTACTATTCCTAGTGTGAGAGAGAGAAGGACTGGATAGCCGAGATCCCCAATTCGTAAGGGATTTTAGCTATCGAAAAAGATTTCAGTGCCAAGGTTTCTGTGAGACTCAACTTTGAGCTTGAAACTCTAGGGCTAAGAAATCTGAGTGCCCTTTTCAGCGGTGGTGAGAAGCGAGTCCCGACGAAGCTCGAAGTCCTTGGTTCCCTGCTCTAAAAAGGGTAAAGGCCTCACCACTTTGCACTTTTCTTCTTCAAAGTAGTAAAATTCGTTGATGGTGTGAACTTCGTCGCAACTGGATTGTTCTAAATTGTGTTTATTCTCGGTGAAGTTTTTGGTATTGATAGTTGCAGTTCATTTTGGCTAAAGCTATATCGCACTCTCCTGTTATACAAACACGGGGCTTGAAAATATTGGAATGATTGCTTCACTGATGTTTTGAATATTTGGATTCGTTCGGTGTTTATGTGTTTTGGTGGTCATGGGTGATCCTACTGTTTCAATGTGTTATAGCAAAATTTGATGTCATTACATGATGTAGTTTAATTTACCAACATTCTAAGCGAATTTATAAATCTGTCTAGATAAAAATTTAGGTGATCCGTTCCTTTATGAAGTTTGATTCTACTGTTTCTCTCTCTCTTTTAAATAGCAATTGATATACTTTTAAATTTGTGTTTGTCCTCTCCTCCTTGAGATCAGTTTTATAACTACTTGTATTCAATGAAGTGTTGCATTGGCAGTATATCTCTCTAAAGTTATCAATGTTTTAATCTTTGTCTGTGTCTTACTTAAATCCGAAGTAACTTAGTTAAACATGGCCCAAAGAAAGTGACTTCCGCAGTTGTTCTATAGGAAAAATTCAAGAAATTATCTGTTTCACTCCTAAAGGATAAACTCCTCTCCCTTGGGTGGATTTACCTGTTGATTCAAAAGTCATTTTACTAGCATAAAGCCAAGACATATGATAAACATCATACACTCTGATTTTATTTGCTCCAATGTGCTGCTTCTTGTTTCTTTATTTCCTTAAAAGTGGAAGTTTGAATCATCTATTCTAAATCGAACAATGACCAAAATGTCTTGATTCGGATTGGATATTTATTGATGTTCGGGTTGGGATTAAAGATGTAATAGTGGACTGCATTGCTCTTTTACTTGCCTTAATTATGGATTGGTGCTATCTGAATATTGAATACTTGATGTTGGATCATTTTTTAGATGCCTGTTGTACTTTGAGTATGTTGTGTTGATACTAAATCACTACAAACCTGTTGTGGTAACATATTTTAGGCCTCTATTATGAACCTGTTTATGTATCTATTGATAGAGATTGAACTTCAAAATTTGTTACTGTGAGCTTGCCTTGTTTTAAATTATGAATCATGTTTATTTGATAATATGAAAGCTTTCCTTGATCGGGAATGGAATTCCTCTTGAACATGGTTTCTCTTAAACAATGTGTAATAGTTTAATCAAATTATGTTAAGTAGGTACTAATTTCTTTTTCTTTCTTTTGATACATGTGAAACTCGAGTTGAGTCCATTATTGGACTCTAATTCCCCTTGCATATCCTCTAGAGGGCCAAGGAGGCCCAACCTCGAGACGAACCCTGAGACCAAGTTTAAACGAGATCGATTTGCCTTTGGTATACAGCAATATACAACAGTATATAGCTGTATACATGGGATATACAACGGAGGAGGGGAAAAGGTAGCATGTTTATAGGTCTTGGAAGCTATATGTGGGATTATACACTGGTATACAGTATGTATACAACAAAAATGTGAAAAAGGGGGGGTGGGGGTGGGGGTGGCTGATATACAACAGTATACAAAGTTGAAAATGGACCCAAAGTCCATGAAATTAATCTGGACAAGTTCTGACGGGCCAATGCAGGGGCCCAAACTCTCAACTTTTCTTTATTTAATACATAATTGATTATTTGTGCTAACTCTAATTTTATTTAGCTTAGTTGATTATCCTCTTTAGAGTACCATGTTGTTTTGGAAACACTTCATCTTTACTTATTTTAATTAATTATCCAATTTTAGAGTTTTAATTACTTCCTTAAAATCAACGCCTAAATTTGTTCACGAGATTTATTTCAAATCATTTTGTCTTTTCATGACAGAATGAATTTTCTTTAAAAACCAATTATTCCTTAATCAACTTCCCATTTTATTAAGTTAGTCAATCAAGTTATTCTCAAATAGCTCGGATAACCGCAAGTTTGTGGATACCCTGAATGCCTTAAAAACCTTCTTGGGGTATTAATAGGAACCGCTTACCCGAAATTTTCTAAAAAATCTCTAAGTCTTTTTCTGTTTTAAGATTTGAAAATTTTCAAAAGGTTTTCTTAATTTTCTTTAATTAATTAAGTGGCGACTCTGTTTTAAATTGAATTTGGAAACTTTCTTAGAGTTTTTTGAATTCAAACAAGTCTTGGTCATTTTCGCCGTAAAACAACACTAGTAGATGGTCTTGCAGGGACCTCAATCCGAATTGGAACATTCTCTACAGGTATATGTGATTTAGTAATCCTTTTCAAATTTGTAAATGCATCATGCATTTGATTTGCAATTTTCTGCAGATAAATAATCTTTTGAACTTCTTGCTCACAAACAGAAGCACGTGGATCAAGATGAGACAATGATGGATTTTTCCACAAAATTTCTCTATTGATTTCACTATTTTCTCCCCCTAATTTTGGGAAAAGTGTCTCATTAAATTGATAATCTGGGAATCGAGCAGTGAACATATCTTCCGTTAATGGTTCAAGGTAGCGAATAATGGAGGGTGATTCAAACCCAACATAAATCCCTAACCTTCTTTGGGGATCCATCTTTGTGCGATGTGGTGGTGCAATAGGCACATACACAGCACATCCAAAAATTCTCAGATGAGATATATTAGGCTCTTGACCCAGAACCAATTGTAGCGGAGAAAATTTATGATAATTTATCGGTCTGAGACGAACAAGTGTTGCAGCATGCAGAATTGCATGACCCCAAACAGAGGCGGGCAACTTAGTTTTCATAAACAATGGTCTTGCTATTAATTGCAAACGTTTAATTAATGACTCAGCAAGACCATTTTGAGTGTGATAATGAGCTACATGATGTTCAACTTTTATCCCAATCGATAAGCTATAATCATTAAATGATTGGGATGAAAATTCTGCAGCATTATCAAGGCGAATGGACTTAATCTGATTATCAGGGAACTGTGCCCGTAATCGTATTATTTTTGTCAATAATTTTGCAAACGCTAGATTGCGAGATGACAATAGGCACACATGAGACCATCTAGAAGAAGCATCTATTAGGACCATGAAATATCTAAACGACCCACTAGGTGGGTGAATAGGTCCACAAATATCCCCTTGTATATGTTCTAAGAACGCAGGGGACTCAATCTCAACCTTAGTTGGTGATGGCCTCACAATTAACTTGCCTTGATAACAAACAGTACAAGAAAATTCATTATTTGAAAGAACCTTCAAGTTCTTTAATGGATGCCTATTTGAATTTTCTATAATCCGTCTTATCATTATAGATCCTGGATGTCCCAATCGATCGTGCCAAAGTTCAAAAGTATTAGAATTAGTAAACTTTCGGTTTACTATAGAATGTGCCTCAATCGCACTAATCCTTGTCCAATACAAGCCAGAAGATAAAGCAGGGAATTTTTCTATAACACATGTCTGCCCAGAGACATTATTGGTAATACCAAGATTTTCAAGATTCAACTCATCCATTGTCTTGATATGATAACCATTTTCACGGATATCTTTAAAACTCAACAAGTTTCTCCGGGACTTAGGAGAAAATATAGCATTATTTATGATGAGTTTCACTCCCTTAGGCAAAATTATAATGGCTCTTCCGAAGCCTTCAATCAAATTAATACTACCAGAAATCGTAGTAACATTTATCTTGCCCATATGTAAATAAGAAAAATATTTTTCATTTTTAAATATTGTGTGTGTGGTGTCAGAATCAATCAAGCAAACGTCTTCATAATTTGATAAGTTGCTTTGAGAATTATCCATATCTTCAAGTAGAATAACATAAACAAAATAAAATACATAAATCAAATATTTGTATAAAATAAAATCTAAGTAATATAACAATTACTCATAGTTATATTTTGCTATGCAATTTCAAAAAAAAAATCTATCTAATCAAATCAAACATGTACGTTATTTTGTGAAATTGATTTTGATTAGATCATTCATATTTAGATAAAGGATTCTATTATTTATTTGATAACAAAATAATATTCATCATAACTAAAACAAATATTAAAATATTATTTAACCAAAACGAGACCAAAATGAGTTTATTTTACTAATGAACTTACAATAATGTGATTAATAATAATAAAATACTAATTAAAAGACTAGTACTAATGTAAACAACTACTATTACATGATCTTTAGTTTACTAATTACTACCATTAGCAAAAATAAAAACTTCTTTATTCTTCCATAGCCACAGAACCATCACCAATCAAGTGATCTATCTTTCCTTCAGGGTGCTCAAAGAAATCAGCCACATCCAAGTGTGCGATGTCAACATGATTTTCAGAGACAAAATTAGCTTCAGGATTTTTTTCTTTTTTCTTTAGTGATGCTTGGTAAAGATCAACCAAGTGTTTGGGAGTACGACAATCACGTGCATAGTATCCTTTTGCACCACATCGGAAACAAACACATGCTCTAACTGCTTCACTTTTCTCATCATTTCTTTGTTCCTTTTGATGGTGTCCTTTCTTTGTTGAATGATTAACACCAAGAACATGATTTCTTTTGTGGCCATAATCACGACCACGTCCACGTCCACGATCAGGTCCGTGACCCTTTCCACGCCTAGCATGATGGGCGTACACTTCATTCACTTCTGGAAATGGTGTAGATCCAGTAGGTCGATTTTCGTGATTTTTCATTAACAAATTATTATTTTGTTCAGCCACAAGAAGATGAGAACTCAGTTCAGAATATTTCTTGAAACCTTTCTCTCGATATTGCTGCTGCAGGAGCATATTCGACGCATGAAAGGTGGAGAGTGTTTTTTCCATCATATCAATATCATTAATCTTCTCTCCACATAGTTTCAACTGAGAAAAAATTCTGAACATGGCAGAGTTGTACTCATGAACAGACTTATAGTCTTGAAACCTCAGATGCATCCAATCATATCGTGCCTTTGGATGGATGACCATCTTTAGGTGGTCATACCTTTCTTTTAGGCTATTCCACAAAACAAGTGGATCCTTAACGGTAAAATATTCAATTTTCAGAATTTCATCAATATGATGACGCAAGAATATCATAGCCTTAGCACAATCTTGGTTTGATGCTTTATTTTCAATTTTAATGGCGTCTCCAAGACCCATAGCATCTAAATGGATTTCAGCATCCAATACCCATGAAAGATAGTTCTTGCCCGAACTTTGAAGGGCAACGAACTCAAGTTTTGTAAGATTTGACATATTAAATGGAAGAGAAAGTAATACCTTTGCCTTCAAATTTTGAGACGGTAGAGTCTCGTGCTGATAACGTGTTACAAAATAATTATACAATATATCAAGAACATAACAATTAATAAAGCTAGAAAAGTAGAGAAGAAATGCTTGTGAGAGATATTATTTCTTCACTTCTTGGTATCTCAAATAAGAAGGCAAAACTTCCTATTTATAGAAGATTTTACCACTCAATATATAATATTTAATAGTGCAAGTTGATCAACTTGATACAACTTGTATACATCTAGATATAACTAAATAGAACTAAGATACAATTTGCAACTTGCAAGTTGTATTGTCACAAGTGGTATAATTTGCACTTTTAGTTGTATAATTATTAATAATACATCCAACTTGACAAAATAGTTCATAACAATAAGTGCAAATTTTGGCTTAATCAAAAGGGAATCCAAAAATACTTGTTGAATTATCATATTTAGTTTTTGTTATAAACTAATAAAGAAAAGACAAGAATACTAAGGGAGAGAAGAGAGAACACTTCTTATTTCTCTAGAAAAAATAGACATTCTATATCTTGATAGATACTCCCTATATCTAGATAGATATCCGCTATATCATGATAGATATTCACTATATCTTGATAAATACTCAATATATCTTGATAAACATTCACAATAAAGTAAATATATTTATAACACTCCCCCTTGAATGTCTAATTGAAAGATAATGTGCCTCGTTAAAACCTTACTAGAAAAAACCCAGTGAAAAAAAATCTAGTGAAGGAAAAATAGTACACATCTCTAATAATATGCTTTTCGGCTGCCTCATTAAAAACTTGAATCTTCACATTTCAATCTTGTGCATCATCTTCTCGAAAGTTGCATTAGGTAGATACTTTGTGAATGAATCAATCATATTATCACTCGAACGAATATGTAACACGTTGATATCACCATTCTTTTGGAGTTCATGTCTGTAGAAAGCTTTTGGTGAAATGTGCCTCATTCTATTTCCTTTTATTAATCCTCCCTTTAGTTGGGTCATTCATGATTCTCGGCTTGCTTTATGAATAACTATTATCTCAACATGATTAGACTATCATGTAAAATAGCATGGTATGACAGTAACCCTTCATGACAATAGATAATATGTCTATATCGAATCCTTATATCGATCATATGAATATTCTGTATATTCAAAAGCTTAACAATATTCGTTAGGATAAACACATCCATATAGGGGCTTTCATTTGCAATATGCAAGTGATCTTACTTCACTATCCCCATGTAGGAGTAAAACTATATCATGCTCGTAGTTATAGCAAGATGTATAAATGCATCAATTGCACAAGATATGGTACTTCATGACCAATCCAATTTTGCATGTTTCTCGTTTCAACTTCTTTCATCAGATAATTTATCACTTTTGAAAACTCTCCAAGAGTTCCAATAATATTCAAATCATCAATTTACCCCTTACAAGATTATAAACAAGTTTCCCAGAAACTTTTATATGCTTCAGACATTTGAGATTTTCATATAGATTTTGTCAAGTGACAATATTCAATCTTTTTATGTGTGACATCTTCTAGTGTCCGGACAGCAAATCAAATAAGTTTTATGCTTACCAAGATGCATCCTTCCATGTCACTTGATAAATATTTCTACGTCAGCATGCTTAAATAAACGTAGAATTCAGATCCTCATAATCCCTTTACAATATTACGCCATATTGTATCAAAGATATCGTCGACAATATATCATTTTATATCGGTTCGTAATATGACATAACATTTTGAGATCTCATCACTTCATTATTTTCAGGCACCTGAACCTCTCATGAGGTTTCATGAAGTGTTATGTCATAGGCTCTTCAAGAGCACATTGCCTTCTTATTATGATCAATTGCTCCTAATCCTTTTAAAGAATTTGTTTCATTTGGAACCGATTATGGTCTACCACGCTTCATGCATGTTGTAGACTTTGTCCTTCAAGGACACACAATAGGAGTATCCATAGCTAACTATGAAATCAATTTGGGGTCAACAAATGCTCCTAGCATTTAAACTTGAATTATCTTTTGAATGAGGATCTGATGATAATTCCTAACATATTTCATAGTTGCTTGTTATCTCCCTCGTATGTTAACATACCTCCTCTATCTTCTTTGAGAAATCCATCTTTATGCATCATGGTATATTCATTACTCATACCGCACATAAAAAATTACTAGATGGAATATTTGATTCTTGACCTTGAACCAATTGAGAGGGGAAAATTAACCATAATTTATTGGTTTGATGCATATAAGTGCTATAATATGTGATTATCATATTTCAGACCAATCATATGAAGCTTTGTTCTCATTAGCAATGATTCAACTATTTATTGGAGGCATTCAATGCCAAACTAACATTATCAAGATGAATTGTCTTGATTACACAATCTGAAAATTATGCTCTTAACTCAATTTATATTGAGCAAGCAACTTTATGTATGTCAAACTACAGGTTGACAACAAACGTACATGTGATCATTTTATAGATGCATCTATTTAAGATATCACATGACAGGTGAACGGGCCCATATTCACCATTTATACTTTTCAAATTTTAAGGCATCCAATCCCAACATTAGTTGGTCCAACCAACTTATCATGAGAACAAGCAACATAAAAGAATTCTTTGAAGAATCTTTCGGTTCTTCAATATATACTCAATATGCACATCTTCGAAATAGTAAATTCGTTCATCTCAATAGATTAAATTATTTGTGTTAGTAACTCCAAATTACCATGACATGTGATATTCCTTTAGTAAACTTCAGGTTTACTATTGCATGAATTTTAGATTTACTACTTCGGGAATAAATTTCAGTTTTATTTCTTCTCAACTATTCAACCCCTTTTAGAGGTGAGTCATTATCCCATCACAACAAGTGCACGTCTGTATTGATAAGCTTTGTTGAATACTGTCATATTCACTTCAGAGAATGGATCTATGTTTATAGCATTTATCAAAAGTTCTCATTCTTCAGGAATGGAACATAATTATCAAAACGTGCCTTAAGTCTATCAAATTATGATAGGTTAGAACCTCTTTCAAGATATTGCTACTTCAGAAGAAAATCGAGGCATGCAAGCCTGTGAAGATATTATTATTTTTTCCCTTTTCCACATTCATGTGCATTCATTCAACCACTTGTCTTCTTTCAGACATATTATGCATTGCTGCCACATTCACTTTAGGGAATGGAGCATATTAGTGGGACAAGTTTCAAGACTTATCATCAAAAGTATATTATTTTGCCTTAGCCATCATTACATCATCAATATGGTGCATTGAGATGCAAACTCAATGTCTTATCCATATAAAAACGTCTTAGGCATAAATCGATGGAACTTGAACCCAACATCTTATCATGGTGCATTGGGGCTCTAACCCAATGTCTTTCAGAGTATACCAGGCTTCAAAACAATTATTACTTTAAGAAAGTAGGAAACACCAAAAAAATTTGTCACTTCAAGTAATTATAAGCACACATAAATCGATCTAATCATAAGTAGACTTAGAAAATATTGCCACCGTGCCACTAATAAAAATTTGTCTGCAAATCCACTACAGAAGAATCACTACTTTGTTAAAAGAAGTCAACACTTGTTCGTCGATTTTTCCCTGCCACTCGAAAGTAGTTGCTCTAAGAAGACAAAAATACAATTAGTACTCCTTTTATATATAAACTTGGAAATTAAAAAGGAACACCCAAAAGAATACAGTAAAATTGTTGGACAGTACATACACGTGTACTTATATTCTACAAGCTATATAAATTTGTCAAATTGTTGTTGCTGATAAGTAAGTAATAAACAAATCATACCTTAAAAAACTAAGTAGCGGACGAATAATAATGGGTTGCCCAGTTGATTAAAGCTTCGGGCTGATAACGTGTTATAAACTAATAAAAAAAAGACAAGAATAATAAGGGAGAGAAGAGAGAACACTTCTTATTTCTCTTGAGAATGATATTGAAGGATGAATTACACTGAAGAGAGCACCTCTATTTATAGGGGGGAAAACTCCTAACCTATCTCCAAAAGATAGACATTTCATATCTTGATAAATACTCCCTATATCTAGATAGATATTCGCTATATCATGATAGATATTCACTATATCCTGATAGATACTCAATATATCTTGATAGACATTCACAAT
Source organism: Capsicum rhomboideum (assembly GCA_031232105.1). Taxonomy (NCBI): domain Eukaryota; kingdom Viridiplantae; phylum Streptophyta; class Magnoliopsida; order Solanales; family Solanaceae; genus Capsicum; species Capsicum rhomboideum. The sequence goes on along the minus strand of CP124712.1, from coordinate 121,620,626 downwards.
ATATCTTGGTACCTATTGCTGGTGGGAGGTGGCAGGTAACCCGTGGAATTAGTCGAGGTACGCGCAAGCTGACCCGGACACCATGGTTATAAAAAATAATAATAATAAAGGCAAACATTAGTAGTCTTTTCCTCCTGAAGTTATGAAATAACTGTTGTGCACTATTTAGATATAATTTTTTCCTTTAAATTAGATATTCATTTGAAATTTAACTATGTGCATGACATTAATGATGATTGTCATAAATATTTTGATATTTTATTTTATACATAATATATTTCTTACAAAATATTATTACATAATATTTGAGTATGCTGTTACAGAGAGGTAATTTTAGAAAGAGTGTACTACTATAATAAACGTCATTATTGTTATAGATAGAATGTCGTTATAGAGAAATAAAATATAACACGAAAAATCGGTTCCAGAGAAAATCAGGTTACTATAGTGAAATGTCATTATAACGAGGTGACATATAGAGAGGTCTGTCTGTATTGGCTCACTTCTACCCTTCACTTTGATGGAATGCTACCAAGCAGACCACATGAAAAAAAACGCCATATGGTCTGTCCACATAAGCATCCAATGTGGACAATCAACTAATTTAATATCCAATAGCCCACTTAACTATCCAGCTTAACCATCAACCCATTTAGATACTCAAATCGTCTTCAAAAATTCAACCTGTCTTCAAAAGTAAAAGATAAAGATAGATCTACCCCTCATTTCACTTAAACTCTTTCAAAATAAATCGATACAGACTAAGGTTCATTACGGCGACTAGGGTTCTTTATTTGGATTTCAAAATTTTTTGGATGGTAACTACGAGCTTCATCTGTGAGTTCTTTCCGCTTTTGAAAAAATTGTTTTGTTTTGCTACCATTAGATTAATGATTTTTGAAGTTAGGGTTTACGATTTTTTTTATAATCATATTATCTTCTGTAATTTTTCATGATTATATGTTTATATCAATTTTGATCTTAAAGATTTGTCTTCAATATTGTGGTCCTATTTGGCGATGCTAAATTTAGTAATATTTATGTTGTTTTGGGTCATATTGATTCAGACATGAAAACGAGTTAGAGTTTTCTATTTTTTTAAGAATTTGTCTTGTATATTGTAGTCCTATTATATTATTTTGGCCCGTGTCTTATCATGTCTAGAAAGAGGATTTTGTTTATTCAAAATTTAATCTTGATTCTTGAAAATGGCAGATACATAGTTTCTTTCTAATTTCAAGCTATCATTTGTTACCCACCCAATCTTATAAAATTTAAAATTAAAAATCTTCGGTCATCATTTAGTCAGGGGCGGAGCTACTATGTAAGACAGGGGTTCAATCGAATCCAATAACTTTTGCGTAGATCCTGTATTTATATTGAAAAATTCAGTACATATAGATAAATACTCAAGTTGCAAGCCCCCCTTCAAAGATAGTTTGACGGCTTAGTGGTTAGGCGGTTAATTGGAAAAGTCTTTGCTGCTGGGATGTGGGTGTGAGTTCGAACCCTACTCGTACCAAATATTTTCCTCCTTTTTTAAGGAAACACATCTAGGGACTGTTTTTTTTTTTTAAAAAAAAAAACTTTATTTAAAAAAAAATAATAATTAGATAAAAAATATCATAGAAAAAAACATGAGAAGAAGAAGAGGAAGACGACTTTATATAAAGAGAGTTTCAAATGAAATAAAAAGGAATGAAATGATAACAAAACAATGAAGAATATAAGCGAAGAAAATGATGCCATGGAAATGGAGAAAGTTATGCAATGAAAAAGATGTGCTTTAGTATTTATAGTAATAAAAATAATAAATAACGTAACATGCATGAATAGAAAATTAATGTACATTTGAATAATTTGAATGAGCATTTAAATGTGTTAATTGTAGTAGAAGTTTTTTTAAATGGACAATTGGAGAAAAAGTAAAATGTTATAAAAAATGAAGATAAAGATAAATTAGAAGGGGAAAAGAAAAATTTAAGGAAACTTATTAAAACCTAACAAAAGGAGAAGGAAAAAGAAGGGACTAAGTAAAATTAATTACTAGTATTACCAAAAAGTTATTATAGCAAAGTTGAAAAGTTATTATAGGAAAAAAATAAATTGATACGTTATGTGTAATAATGGAAGAAGATCATGTTTAGAGAAATAACAAATCAAGAAAAAGTATGCAAGATGAGTATCACGGAAAATCTAAAGTACGCAGTAATTGAAAATTCTCGTATGGTTGACCAGATTTTGATGATTTGAGTGTGCAAATCCCAAAACAGTATAACATTAAAAGGGATTGTAAAATAGGACTACTGAGAAATAGACATATATTAATGAGGTTTAGCCGAATGGATGATTTTATGAATATCATGGCTAAAAATGTCTATTATATTGTAGAAAAGTGTCACGCCCCGTATCCCAACGGGGTGGGATGACACCCGAAGCCGATAAGGCCCGAGAGAATCAATCTTTATTCAAGTTCATTCATATGCATGCCATAAGAAACATCACCACCACGTAAGGACATAAAATGCTTAAAGCGGAAATCATGGAACATATGATACATACATACGTGAAACTTGGCCGTTAGGGCCATCAAGTCAAGAGGGACATACATCACTTACATTCAGATACCCACATATGTCTACAAAAGCCTCTAGCAGAAGTTCACACATAACCATCCTAAATTCGGGACAAGTCCCCATTTTACACAACATTTACAATACCAAAACCAATATACAACTATGACTCGAAAAGCCCCGAACCAACTGGAGCTCACCAAACGATCAGTAGATGACCCGCAACTTACTGTGGAGGTCTACTAGTACCTGTGTCTGCAGCAAGTAAGGTAAGTCCCATAAGGGACGTCAGTACGAAGAATGTACTGAGTATGTAAGGCCATAAGAAACTATATGATACATAAATACTTCAACGGAGTCAATATAAGTGAATAACCAATATGGATGAGTCACCATTCTATATGTATGGAAATATGTACATTACGTGGATTACTTTATTTACTTTTACGCTCATTCGTACGTTCATCGCTCGCTTCCTCATTCACTACTCATCCTTCCATGCTTACAAAGCCCGGGCCCCAAGCTGATCAGTGGGTAATCAACAGTTTTCGGGATCGACCCATGCTAGGCTTTTCTTCTGCCCCTGGGATACCACCCGTAGTAGCGGGATTGACCCATGCTAGGTGTCCTTTTCACCCCTAGGATACCACCCGTAGATATTGGAATTGACCCATGCTAGGTATTTAACCCCTGGGATACCACCCAAGAATAGAGATTTCATTAACTCACTTCGTCAATCTTAGAAATAGTTCTTTCGATGATTATGTCATTATTGGAACTTTTGAATGTAACATTATTGGAACTTGGAACCATGTTCATAATTATGTGACACATGAATAACAATAGATCAAGAATAAGGTATATCTGATTAACAATAGATGATAACCTGAAATGAGATGCCTTAGGACATTTCAGAAATGAGTAAGTATAATAACAAGGTGTATACTATATGCTGCAGAAGGATACGAAAAGAGTAACCTTACATACCTTCACTTCCAAGTATGGATATACAAGCCTAGATACGAATAAAATAGTCCAGCTCCTTCCTTACGTTTCACTCTACACCACAAGTACATAACGGAGCTTACATTAACAATCAACTACTTTCCAAGTGTACAAGACGACAATGAGTTACATGTTTGCCTAAAAATGTCATTTCCCCCTTTACAATATCAATTGCGGCATTGTCATACCAACAATACCACAACATGTCCAACATTGACCAAAATATCACAATCCAATAGCATTTCATACCAAGTTCATTCTTTACATTTCTTCATCAACACCATATCACAATTATTCCATCAAATCACCTCAATACACCTCATAACAACATATCGGCCAAAATCCCATAATTTACACTTATAGAAAAATAACAAGTTTCAAAACATAATCACACCATACATGTTGATATTTCATCCATACCATGCACTTTCATCAAAACCACAAGTCACCTTTCAAGTTTAATTCACAAAGATGGTACATGTTTTACCAAAAACCAAAAGTGTCATGTCCAACACTTCCAAGCATAACCAACATGATATACATAATCCCTCATGCATATGATATATTAAAACATAAGAATAAACACTTACTAAAGCTTGAGAAATGATGATCTTGCCCAAAAGATGACTTAGGGTTTGAAGAGCCAAAAGGAAATTGTCTTGAAAATTCTAGAAATGTTATGTGTGTATTTTGGAATAAAAATCTGATTTTGGGGCCTTTATATAGTACTCAAGTCATCCTTATCCATTTCCTTGCATTAAATGCAATATTTGCTTGGTCAAAGTGGAAGAATGGGTCATTTGCCCCATTGGGCCTTGTATTTTGGTCTCTCTTTGGGCTTTAAATTTAGCCCAATAACCCATGTCATCTTAACCCACCAAATATAACGTATAATCCACCATATATATCATGTTTAAATAATTCCATAACGTCACGACAATATTCACTTACGAGATTCCCGTTTGCAGCCTCAATTGCAAAAATAAAAATTCTAACCACCCATGGCTTAATTGAACATAATTTGATAAATTAATTATGACGACGACTTAACCCCAACTCGGATGCTCAACTTGCTCGAGAGTAGTCTTAATATGATGGAATAATGTTACCATAACCCAAGAGTCCTTTTTATAGACTTAAAATTGTAGAAGAAATCGGGCCAAAAGCACCCCGGCACGCTCCCGGGCGCCCTAGACACTTAGAGAAAATTTCAGCTTTTGAAAGGAGCACAGGGGCTGCCTGGCATGCCCTTGGGAACGCCCCCTTGCTGCCTGTGGCCTGAAAATTTCAGGCCAGAGCGGCCTGAGACGCCCCTGGGCGCGCCTGGCCCAAAAATTTTCAAAAAAATTCTTTCTTCGACTTTTCGTTGCGGATTTGGTTAGATACTTCAAGTTCTAATATTTAGCTTGCCTCTTGTCTTTAAGAACCTTTATTTAGGGGTCATTCAAGCTTCGTTTTTCCACTCCAAAGGTCATAAAATTTCCCACAAGGGTTTCATCACACTTACTAGCACAATATCAAATGTTTCATCGATAACACTACAAAATACATACTTATGGCTCTCGACACCTCAGTAAACATTGTTCAACGTTGTCAAGTAAGGTCGAAAATGTACGGGGTGTTACATTCTTCCCCCCTTAGGAACATTCGTCCTCGAATGTTAACAACATCTTCTCAATTACAACAAATGCATCTCTATATTAACATATATATACATATACACATAATGCTCATAGATACTTACTTGTTATTACTCCACTTGTACCCTCTGAACTTTTTCTTCCATTTGAAACAGATGGGGGTACTTGGATTTCATCATTTCTTCAGCTTCCCATGTGATCTCCTCTACTTGTTGATTTCTCCAAAGGACTTTCACGGACGCTACATCTTTATTTCTCAACCTCTTCACTTGTCTATCCAGAATAGCAATAGGCATCTCATCATAAGTGAGATCCTCCGTAACTTGTACATCTTCAGTGCGAGTAAAACGAGATGGATCTCCTATACACTTTTGAAGCATTGACACATGAAACACTAGATGGACTGAGGAGAGTTCTTGGGGTAATGCCAACTCATAGGCAAATTGCCCAAATCTTCTAATAATTTCATATGGTCCTATATAACGTGGACTCAATTTTCCTTTCTTTCCGAACCGCATTACTCCTTTCATCAGTGATACATTTTAAAATACCCAATCACCTATGGCAAATTCAAGCCCTCTTCTTCTAACATCAGCATAAGACATGTGTCGACTTTGGGCCGTTTGTAGCCGCTGTTGGATCACTTTAACTTTCTCCATCGCTTGATGAACAAGATCCGGCCCAAGTAAAGCAGTTTTGCCTGCTTCAAACTATCCGATTGGTGATCTACATTTCCTTCCATACAAAGCTTCATAAGGTGCCATTTTAATACTTGAATGATAGCTATTGTTGTAAGAAAATTCAATAAGAGGCAAATGGTCATCCCAACTGCCTTGAAAATCTAACGTGCAAGCTCGTAGCATATCTTCAAGTGTTTGGATAGTACATTCTTCTTGTCCATCAATCTGAGGATGGAAAGCCGTACTCAGATTTACCTGTGTCCCCAAACTCTGCTGAAAAGATCTCCAAAAATGCGCAGTAAACTAAGCTCCCCTGTCTGATATAATGGAGATCGGAATCCCATGTAACCGCACTATTTCTTTAACATACAATCTTGCATAATCCTCAGCTGTATAGGTGGTCTTGACTGGTAGGAAATGCGCTGACTTGGTAAGCCTGTCAACTATAACCCATATAGAATCAAATTTCCACAGTGTACGAGGCAAACCTGTGATAAAATCCATATTAATCATATCCCACTTCCAGACTGGAAGATTGATACATTGCATGTAACCTCCTGGTTTCTGATGCTTAACCTTTACTTGTTGACAATTTGTGCACTGAGCGACAAATTCTGCAATGTTCTTCTTCATATTTTCCCACCAATACACTTCTTTTAAATCATGGTACATTTTAGTAGCACCCGGGTGAATAGAGTAGCGTGAATGATGCACCTCGGTCATAATTCGTTTCCTCAATTCGTCTACACCCGATACACATAATCTACCTTGGCATTGAAGCACCCCTTCTTGTGTAAGATCAAATGCCTTTATCAAATTCTGTTGTACATTCTCTTTTAGTTGTAATAACATAGGATCTGCAAACTGCTTCTCTTTCACTTCAACTATTAAGGAGGATTCTGCTGCATTTTGTACAATAACCCCTTCATCTGAGGATTCAAGAAGACGAAACCCCAAGATGGCTAATTGATGTAGATCTTTAATTATCTCTTGCTTTTCAGTCCACTGGCCACTAGTGCTTTCTACTGCCTTGCGGCTCAATGCATCAGCTACCACATTTGCCTTCCCTGGGTGGTATAAGATATCGATATCATAGTCTTTTAAGAGCTCTAACCACCTTCGTTGCCTCAAAATTAAGTTTGTTTTGCTTAAAGATATAGTGCAAACTTTTGTGATCAGTATAAATATCAACATGAACTCCATACAAATAATGACGCCATATCTTTAAAGCAAATACCACCGCTGCTAATTCAAGATCATGTGTGGGATAGTTTCTCTCGTGTGGCTGCAACTGTCGTGAAACATACGCTATGACATTACCGTACTGCATCAATACACACCCTAGGCCAATTCCGGAAGCATCACAATATACTGCGTAACCCTTGGTGCCTTCCGGAAGTACTAACACCGGTGTAGAAGTCAATTTATCTTTCAGCTCTTGAAAACTTTTCTCGCATGCATCATTCCATTAAAATTTGACTGCCTTGTGTGTAAGCTTTGTTAAAGGTGCAGCAATGGAAGAAAACCCTTCAACAAATCTCCGATAATAACCTGCCAACCCCAGGAAGCTACGAATTTCCGTGGGCGTCGTAGGCCTTGGCCAATTCTTCACTGCCTCAATATTTTGTGTATCAACTCAAATCCCTTCATCTGACACAATGTGACCCAAGAATGCTACGAATTTCAACCAAAATTCACACTTAGAGAACTGCGCATACAACTTACGCTCTCGAAGAATTTGTAACACCTGTCGTAAGTGCTTAGCATGATCCTCTTGTGACTTTGAATAAACCAGGATGTCATCTATAAATACCATCACGAACACGTCTATAAATGGCTTAAACACCCTATTCATCAAATCCATGAACACAGCTGGTGCATTGTTAGTCCAAATGACATAACTAAAAATTCATAATGGCCATACCGTTTTCGGAATGCTGTCTTGGGTACATCTTTTTCTCTAACTCTGACTTAATGGTAACCCGACCTCAAGTGAATCTTTGAAAAATACTTGGCACCCTGTAACTGATCAAACAAATCGTCAATTCGAGGGAGGGGATATTTGTTCTTGATCGTTACCTTATTCAATTACCGATAGTCGATGCACATTCTCAATGTGACATCTTTCTTTCGCACAAATAATACCGGTGCACCTCACGGAGACATACTAGGCCTAATGAAGCCCTTGTCCAACAAATCTTTCAATTGCTCCTTCAATTCACGCAATTCTGCTGGAGCCATTCTATATGGGGGAATAGAGATAGGCTGAGTGCCTGGAATCACATCAATGCCGAACTCTACTTCCTGTTCTGGGGGTAAGCCTGGGAGATCCTCTGGAAATACATCAAGGAATTCATTGACCATGGGAACCGACTGAGGAGTTAGGGGTTCCACATCAATATCTTTCACTCTTACTAAGTGACATATGTACCCCTTGGCTATCATTTTCCTAGCCTTAAGATAGGAAATAAATTTGCCTCTTGGTGCCCCTACATCACCCTTCCATTCAAGAACAGTCATTTATGGAAAATGAAAATGTACTTTCTTAGCTCGACAAGCTATCGTGGCATAATAATAAGCCAACCAATCCATGCCCATTATCACATCAAAATCCACCATGTCTAGTTCAATGAGATCGACCAGTGTATCATAACCACACAATTACGATATACTCATTTTGCAACAATATAGTCACCAACTGGTGTAGATACTTCAATTGACTTAGTTAATAGTTCCGGTGTTCTTTTAAATTTCCCAGCAATCAATGGAGTAACATATGAAAATGTAAAACCCGGATCAATCAATGCATACACATTATATGAAAATATGGATAATGTACCTGTGACGACATCTGGAGAAGCCTCCGAATTCTGCCGGTCTACAAGTGCATACGTATGATTCTGAGTTCCACTGCTCCTCTGGCACCTCTACCATGACCTGCAGGCTGTACACCTCTGCCTAGGGGAGGAATCGATGATGATGATGCAACGGCTGATCCCGCAGGTCGCGCCACATTACCCGAGCCTCTTCGTGGGCAATCTCTCATCATATGCCCCATCCTATCGCACCAAAAGCAAACATTTGACCCAAGCCGATATTCACCTAAATGAAACCGTCCACATTGCTGACATGGCTGATGAGAAAACCCAGCGGTCTGCGAACCTCGAATCCCACTACTCAGCCCAACATTACTACCTCTAAACCCTCGGAATTGAGCTTGAGTTCCTGCTGTGGAATAAGAGAATGACGGTCTAGGCGGTCAAGGAAACATTCGAGGTCTAGATTCTCCGTGGGACACCATAGACTGTCCCATAGGTCTAGCTCCTTTGGACTGTCCTCGTTTAGATTCATGTACCCTTCTTCTCTGTCTTTGGTCCTCCATTTTCTGGGCGAAGGCCTGAATTCTAGCTATATCCATATCTTTTCTTTAAAGCAGCAATAATGCAGTCTCTTACCAGATATGGCTCCAATCTGTCCACATATCGATGTACTCTGTCTGTCATTGTGGCCACTACATTCGGAGCATATCGAGCCAAAGAATTAAATTACAGACTGTATTCTCTGACACTCAGATTCCCTTGACTAAGATTCAAGAATTGATCCGCACGAGCCTCTCAGATCTCATAAGGAAGGTAGTGATCAAGGAAAGCCGCTTTAAATTCTTCCCAATTAGGTGGATTTGCACCGACACCACGAGATTTCTTCCAGTTTTCATACCACAATATCGCCTCTCCTTTCAATCTATAAGCCGCAAGCTCCACCGTTTCTACACCCGATACATGCATAACCTCCAGAGCCCTTTGGATCAAATCTTGCGGGTCTTCATTTGGATCTGATCCAGTGAATGTGGGAGGATCTAATTTCAGAAAATCTTGCGTCCGTCGACTAGCTGCTCTAGCTGCACTATCATCACCTGTCATTGGACCATCTTGTCCCTGAACTTGTGCAACAACTATTCGGGTCAACATTTGCACTGCATTCTTTAAGTCCTGATCAGTAGTATTTACTGGTGGTTCTACAGGTACTTCTCTTCCTCTTGACTCTTCTGAAAATGAAAGAGTAGAAGAAGCCTGTGATGCCATTTCTGGTTCAGCGCCGCCTTGATTAACTAGTTCAGGCAGGTCTCTACTAGTTCCTTCTCCAGCAATTATGTCTATTCTCTTACTTTTACCTCGACCTCTTCTTGTCATCGGCATTTTGCTATAATAAACAAGAACAACGATTTTTGGTCAGAAACAAGTCCACCTATAACTTCGGCTCTAATGCACGATCTAGAAATGAAAGAATGAAACAACTCCTAAATGTCCCGTAGCCTCCTACTTATAAATGTGGTACACAACACATCGATAAGTAAGACTCTACTCAGACACGGCTTTGTAGACACCCTTAGAACAACCTGCTCTGATACCACTTTTGTCACGCCCCGTATCCCAACAGGGTGGACTGGCACCCGAAGCCGATAAGGCCCGAGAGAACCAATATTTATTCAATTTCATTCATATGCATGCCATAAGAAACATCACCACCACGTAAGGACATAAAATGCTTAAAGCGGAAATCATGGAACATATGATACATACATACGCGAAACTTGGCCGTTAGGGCCATCAAGTCAAGCGGGACATACATCAATTACATTCAGATACCCACATATGTCTACAAAAGCCTCTAGCAGTAGTTCACACATAACCATCCTAAATTCGGGACAAGTCCCCGCTTTACACAACATTTACAATACCAAAACCAATATACAACTGTGACTAGAAAAGCCCCGAACCAACTGGAGCTCACCAAACAATCAGTAAATGACCCGCAGCTTACTGTGGAGGTCTACTAGTACCTATGCTTGCAGCAAGTAAGGTAAGTCCCACAAGGGACGTCAGTACGAAGAATGTACTGAGTATATAAGGCCATAAGAAACTATATGATACATAAATACTTCAATGGAATCAATATAAGTGATTAACCAATATGGATGAGTCACCATTCTATATGTATGGAAATATGTACATTACGTGGATTACTTTATTTACTTTTACGCTCATTTGTACGTTCATCACTCGCTTCCTCATTCACTACTCATCCTTCCATGCTTACAAAGCCCGATCCCCAAGCTGATCAGTGGATAATCAACAGTTTTTGGGATCGACCCATGCTAGGCTTTACTTTTGCCCCTGGGATACCACCCGTAGTAGCGGGATTGACCCATGCTAGGTGTCCTTTTCACCCCTGGGATACCACCCGTAGATATTGGGATTGACCCATGCTAGGTATTTAACCCCTGGGATACCACCCAAGAATAGAGACTTCATTAACTCACTTCGTCAATCTTAGAAATAGTTCTTTCGATGATTATGTCATTATTGGAACTTTTGAATGTAACATTATTGAAACTTGGAACCATGTTCATAATTATGTGACACATGAATAACAATAGATCAAGAATAAGGTATATCTGATTAACAATAGATGATAACCTAAAATGAGATGCCTTAGGACATTTCGGAAATGAGTAAGTATAATAAAAAGGTGTATACTATATGCTGCAGAAGGATACGGAAAGAGTAACCTTACATACCTTCACTTCCAAGTATGGATATACAAGCCTAGATACGAATAAAATAGTCCAGCTCCTTCCTTACGTTTCACTCTACACCACAAGTACATAACGGAGCTTACATTAACAATCAACTACTTTCCAAGTGTACAAGACGACAATGAGTTACATGTTTGCCTAAAAATGTCATTTCCCCCTTTACAATATCAATTGCGGCATTGTCATACCAACAATACCACAACATGTCCAACATTGACCAAAATATCACAACCCAATAGCATTTCATACCAAGTTCATTCTTTACATTTCTTCATCAACACCACATCACAATTATTCCATCAAATCACCTCAATACACCTCATAACAACATATCGGCCAAAATCCCATAATTTACACTTATAGAAAAATAACAAGTTTCAAAACATAATCACACCATACATGTTGATATTTCATCCATACCATGCACTTTCATCAAAACCACAAGTCACCTTTCAAGTTTAATTCACAAAGATGACACATGTTTTACCAAAAACCAAAAGTGCCATGTCCAACACTTCCAAGCATAACCAACATGATATACATAATCTCTCATGCATATGATATATTAAAACATAAGAATAAATACTTACCAAAGCTTGAGAAATGATGATCTTGCCCAAAAGATGACTTAGGGTTTGAAGAGCCAAAAGGGAGTTGTCTTGAAAATTCTAAAAATGTTATGTGTGTATTTTGGAATAAAAATCTGATTTTGGGGCCTTTATATAGTACTCAAGTCATCCTTATCCATTTCCTTGCATTAAATGCAATATTTGCTTGGTCAAAGTGGAAGAATGGGTCATTTGCCCCATTGGGCCTTGCATTTTGGTCTCTCTTTGGGCTTTAAATTGAGCCCAATAACCCATGTCATCTTAACCCACCAAATGTAACGTATAATCCACCATATATATCATGTTTAAATAATTCCATAACGTCACGACAATATTCACTTACGAGATTCCCGTTTGCAGCCTCAATTGCAAAAATAAAAATTCTAACCACCCATGGCTTAATTGAACATAATTTGCTAAATTAATTATGACGACGACTTAACCCCAACTCGGATGCTCAAATTGATCGAGAGTAGTCTTACTATGATGGAATAATGTTACCATAACCCAAGAGTCCTTTTTATAGACTTAAAATTGTAGAAGAAATCGGGCCAAAAGTACCCTGGCACGCTCCCGGGCGCCCTAGGCACTTAGAGAAAATTTCAGCTTTTGAAAGGAGCACAGGGGAAGCCTGGCATGCCCTTGGGTACGCCCCCTTGCTGCCTGTGGCCTGAAAATTTCAGGCCAGAGCGGCCTGGCACGCCCTGGGCGTGCCTGGCCCAAAAATTTTCAAAAAAATTCTTTCTTCGACTTTTCGTTGCGGATTTGGTTAGATACTTCAAGTTCTAATCTTTAGCTTGCCTCTTGTCTTTAAGAACCTTTATTTAGGGGTCATTCAAGCTTCATTTTTCCACTCCAAAGGTCATAAACTTTTCCCACAAGGGTTTTATCACACTTACTAGCACAATATCAAATGTTCCATCGATAACACTACAAAATACATACTTATGGCCTCGACACCTAACTAAACATTGTTCAACATTGTCGAGTAAGGTCGGAAATGTACGGGGTGTTACAAAAAGGATGGTATAGCTTATCCGATGAGGCTGTTAATCTACGACGCAAAATTCAAACTAGATGCAGAAACAACACAAGCCATGGCCTGGATATCTTTCCCTAATTTGCTCCCTACTTTTTTTTGTAAAAGAATCAATCTTTTCAATTACTTCAGCTGTGGGAAAACCTCTTCATCTTGATATGGCTACAATAAACAAAACACGCCTGAGTTATGCCAGGGTGAAAGTACAAGTTGATTTAGCTGCATAGTTATCAGAGGTGGTTGAAATTGAAGTAGTCAACAACAAGACAAAGGAAGCTAGAGTTGAGAGTATCAAGATTCAGTATGATTTATTACATAAATACTGCTTGACTTGTAAATTACAAGGTCATAATGAGGAATAATATAGAAGCTTGCACCCAGAATTGAAAAAAGATGTAGAAAGAGGGCAAAAGGAGTTGACAAATGATACAGACAAAGCTACTATACAACAAGGGTGGAGGAATAGTTCAAGAGGGAGATTTGTCAGTAGATGGATTCCTAATAGTAGGAGATTCAAGTGGCAAAAGGATATTGGACTAAGTGAGGCAACAAATAATACATCACCTCAGGCCAATAAGCAAATCACCACATCAAATGCTTTTGATGTTCTAGATGATAGCAAGGATATTGATGGAACAAAGGAGGACTCAAATACAAACAAACAAGAGGTCAATGGCCAATAACAACAATAATACACAAGGGCAAACAGAGAAGGATATTACAGCAACAACAAAGTCAATAACAGCAACAGTACCAACAACAGAAATGACTACTTCGGCACAACAACAATAATTTTTGCAGAACCAGCAGTCGAGTGGCCTGCATAATGAGGAATTGGTAAGCAAAACAGAAAAGAAAGCAATTGGTAAAGCAGCAGAAATTCAGCTAGCAATTGTGAATACAACAGTAACAAGTTCAACAACAATAACAGTCCCAATAGCAGTAAAAACTACTGCAACATATAAGCAACAACTTTTATAAAATTAGCAGCAGAGGGATTCTGAAAAAGCAATTGAGGTGCAACAACAGTGTTTAAAGAAAGAGAAAAAGGAATGTAAAATAATTGAGGTGCAACAATTTCAACAGAATAGAGAATGGGGTTACGAAGAAGGGGAAGAGGTCCAAGAACTGTCATAAGCAACATATCATGAGCCATTACATGTGATGGTTCTTGATAGCATTAAAGAGGTGAATGATAAGGATGTATAAGTTTCAGAAGTCAGTTATTACCCAACAAAAATCTTGAAGCAGCAGAGATTAATAAAACTTTGACAGAATTACCTGATACTCAAGTAGTGGTACAACATATGTCCAAGTCCCCAATGCAAGCCCTGCATGATGTGGTATCTCGTCAGTTACACAATGAGCCTGTAAACAACAACAATATAGTGGAGAATAAAAAAAGGTTGAACATAGTGAGGAAATTGACAGTATACAGAACATGTCTCAGATTAAAAAAGAAGAAAGAATTTCCCCATAATCACTGTCAAAAGAAAGGAGGCAGAAGACTAAAAATGATACAAGTAGTAAGCCAACAAGGGGATTACCAGAAGAAGAGTTAAAGCAGTTTTTAAATGAGTTACAAAACCTTGGTGTGAAATATTAGGTCTGTGATAACTCAGAATACTTTTCATAGAGTTCAGATGCTTCACAGATATCATAATTTTTTTCTTATTACTTTGATGGAACCATTTCAAGAAGTCAATCAAATACAAAGATATAAGAGCAGGTTAGGGATGCATTATGCAAATTTCTATCAATGAGAAAATTTGGGTATTCATTCAGAAGCACATTCAAGTTGGAGTTATTTCTAATTTAGTATATTATTCAAAAAAATTTAGATCTAAGACCTATTAACCTGAGTAATTTCATTAATAAGGTAATTTCCAGGGTGCTTCATGACAGTCTAGAAGGTTTTTTGCCCAGGATCATCTCTCAGAATCAGTTTGGTTTTATAAAAGGGAGGAGTATCATAGAAAATGTTTTACTGGCTTAAGAAATAATTACTGCTATTAGAAAGAGAGAAAAGTCTGCTAATGCTGTGATAAAGCTTGATATGACAAAGGTTTATGATAGGGTGGACTGGGATTTCTTGCTGAAAGTGCTAAAAAGGATGAGTTTTGATGGAAAGGTGGTTGATAAGATATGGAGACTGGTGGCCAATAATTGATACTCAGTGCTCATTAATGGGCAAGCACATGATTTTTTCCATTCATCCATAAGGTTCAAACAAGGGAATCCACTATCTCCTGCTTTATGTATACTATCTGCGGAGGTTTTATCTAAGGCATTGAATAACTTATTTAACAAGGAGTTCAAGGGTTTGAATTACCCAAATGGAGTGATAATATTAACCATCTTTCTTATGCAGATGACACTATTATTTTTGTAGCTGCTGAGAAGAAGTCTCTGTAACTAGTCATGAATACTTTACAGGAATATGAGCAGTAGTCAGGACAACTGATTAATAAAGAAAAGAGTTTCTTTTACATGCACAACAAGGCTCCCCACTCTGCTAGACAAGAAGTTGAGTCCATTACTGATTTTCAGAAAGGTAAATTCCCTCTTACTTATTTGGGATGTCCAATTGAACATGCAAAGAAGAGAATGGTTGATGTTATGGAGATTATAAAAAAGGCGCAAAATAAGTTGAAAGCTTGAAAAGGTAGATTGTTATCTTTTGGTGGTAAAACAGTCTTGATCAATAATGTATTACAAAGTATGCCTATATATTTATTATCTGCTATGGTTCCTTCAAAATGTGTTATATTAAAACTTTATAAAATTTTTGCTAAATTTTTATGGTTTCTTAATGAGGAGAGGAGGAACAAAAACTGAGTTGCTTGGGAGGAGGTATGTCTACCCAAAGAGGAAGGAGGCTTGGGTTTCAGGTCTTTATTTGATATTTTCAAAGCTCTCTTTGCTAAGCTTTGGTAGATATTTAGAGCCAAAAAGTCTTTGTGGACTAATTTTATGTGGAACAAATACTGTAAAAGACACTGGCCTCAAGTTGATGAATGGAGATAGGGGTCTCAAGTATGAAAATATTTGTTAGAAACCAGAGACTATGTGGGTCAAGAGATTTGATGGGAGCCTAGATGTGGTCACTCAAGTATTTACTTTGATAATTGGACCAAATCAGGTGCTTTATATTATTATATGCATGTTGATAACATTAATCTCTCTAATATGGAAGATGTGCAACAACTCATGCTACAAGGAGGATGGAATGAACCACTGTTACAACAAATGTTTACTGAAGAGGTTTGTAATCAGATTTCTAAAGAATTATTTCTAATTGAAGAAACAAATGAATGAGACAGACCTTGGTGGATGTTGAACAATAATAATAAGTTGTAATGACCCTCATATTGAAATTTAGAAATTTCTGCATTTTGACTATTTTGTCCTTCTCCGTATTTATTTTATCTCGTTTATGAGTTTCGAAAATGGTTGGCACGGTCCCCGATGCATTCAGAAGTGTTTTATATGAGATTTTAGCTTTGAACATCCTTAAAGGGATTAGTTTGACTTCGGTCAACAGTTCGCGATCCGAGCATCAGATGGTGATTCTGACAGTTTCATTAGATCCTAAATATCAAATTTCGGTTCGTAGCAGGGTTGGTTCGGATTCAGAACTTTTATTTTGTATTTCGACCCTTCGTTCCGAAACTAGTTAAAATAGCATATAAGGGGTCCCGGGGGTTAATTTATTTTAGACGACCTTTTTTCATAAATTCAATAATTCCGTTGAGACTGGAATATCGTTTCCTAGCTATTAGCATATGTGGTTTGTGCTCGGGAGGTTCCAGATGAGTTTTGAATATTTTGGGTGCTTTGGTCCTGTTTAAGTAAAATCGGTCGACAAAAAGGTTCATTATTAGTTTTAAACATCGAAAAATTCTTCTGAAACTTCTGAAATGTCATGAATGAATTATAGTATTGATCTGAAGAGTTTGGTGTAATTTCAATAAGTCGGGATCCAATTTTTATTGCGGAACATGAAATAATTCTTTAACGACAAAAAATAATATCTGACTGGGAAAACGTATATGAAATTGAGTTTCGACTACACGATTAGATTTGTATCATTATTTAGAAATTATAGAAAAAAAATCGATGCATTTCACTATCGTATGAGGGATTTATGGCCTTTTTAGTGAATATAAAAGTTGTTGGTGCAAAAGATTTCTGGTGCACACCTTTAGCTATCGAAAAATGGAATTTTAGCTACAAAAAAAAGATTTAAGCTACGGACATCACATATGAACATATCTAAATTTCAGACTTTGTTCCATTTCATATTTTGACATTTCGGAAGCTAGGAAGCTCTGATTTAGACGATTCTCAATGCGTTTTTCTCGTAATATCATTGAGAATGTGATTCTACTTTTATTTTGCCCATTTTCCAAGAACTTCTATTTCTTTTTCATGATTTCTACCTAAAGTTGAGAATCAAAACCCCATTTTCACCATTTTTGGGGCTTAGGAGCTCGGATTTGGGGGATTCCAAAGGGGTTTTCGAGGTTTCTTGTGTGAGTAAGTTTCTAAATTTTGTATTTATCATTTTTCCACTGATTTCATTACAAATTCATCTTCAAATCTTTCATTTTAAATTTGATTTTGGGGTTTTTATCGGTAAAGCTTAAAAATGATTTTTCTTCGATTTGGACCCCATTTTAAACTCGTTTTTGCGTGGGTTTTCAGCTGTAGGTTCCTACTGTACTCTACTACCTCATTTTATTTTCAATCATAATTCTCTACAACCCCATTTCTTCATCAAATTTATCAAAAAATAGTAGAGAAGAATATCACACTATCATTTATTTCTCCACATCAATCAAGAAGAACCACCACAATCACTATTAATTTTACTATCTTCATCAAAATCATAATTTTATCACTTAATTTCACTATCTTCACCATATTTTCATCACCTAACCCATCACCATCAATTTCATCATCTAATCCATCACCATCAACTTCATCACATGCAAAAAATTTTAAACATAGTTGCCGAATCTTTGTCGGGCAGATTTTCCCCATCAATTTTATTTCTCTCTTTATCATTACCTCGATTCGTTCAATATCCCACTTGTTTTACTCTAAAAAAATTATTACCTCGCCGAAAAATAAATGAAGAATGGACAATAATACAGTAAAATTAAGTTTATGGGGGTAATAGGACCCCTGTAAAGTTAAGGTGTGTCGTAGCAACTTTGACTATAGTTCGGAGGGGGGGGGGGGAGTTAATAGTGCCTTGTCTCTGGTATAACACTGTACGAGGTGAAAATAAATTTACTTTTATATAGTTCAGGTGTATATCAGATCAACTCAATAGTTTAGTATGTCTTCAACTTTTCAGGAATAGTTTAGGTGATTTCGATGCCTTTGTTTTTTTCAACCTTCAGAACATTCAATTTACCCTTTCGCTCCAATATAATAGTTATCGCTCTTGATAGGAACTGTTGTTTGTCTTGCCATTCCCAACATTCACATGAAGTAACCCACATTTAATGTACAAATTTATCCATACATAAATACTTAATAATTTAACCAATAAAATTTAATATGTAAACAGTGGAGAACATAATTTGGAAGAAACTTTCTTTCAATTTTTTTTCAATTACTGTGTATGTTGTGAACCTATTTATCCAAATGAAAATTAATTTACAACTTACTTTGGGTCTTGGACATTTATAGAATCTTCTCCCAGACCAATTAGTCCAATCTGTTAAATTCAGAGAATTGAGTCCACAATTACATTTTCTACAATATCGAGTTTCAAATGAGTTGATAGAGCCTTCCGACATAGCTTTAGGATTTAGTGGGGAAGAAATCACAATGAACCCATAGGAAAGAATCCTAGCCGCCGCAATGAACCCAGATGAAAGAACCCTAGTCACTGCAATGTCTTCAGATGAAGAACAACAACCAACAAAATGAAGAACCTTAGTCAGTATTGATTTTTTTTTTTGGACGAGTTTATGTCAAATGAGGGGTAGGTATATTTTTAGTCTTTAATTTGAAGACAGATCAGGTTTATGAAAATGAGCCGACTGATGGTTAAATGGGCTGATTGTTCACGCTAGATGCTTATGTGGACAGGTCATGTGACATTTTTTTTTATGTGGTCTGCTTGGTTGCATTCCATTAAAGTGAAGGGTAAAAGTGAGTCAATAATTGAACTTGAAAGATATTTTTAAGACCAAAAACAAACGGAAGGTATATTTGCTCCATTTTAAATAGTTTGAGGATAGTTTTGACCCTTTTTCATATATTTAGTGATTCAATTGATAGTTAAATGGCTATAAATCATAATAGATAGCATGAAAGTTGGTTACCTAACAATGTTTTGTATTAATTATTTCTGATAGTAACACATGTTAATATAAAAGTTGAAATAGTTAATTTAGTTTAGAGGTTATGATTATTGAAGAAGATATATGTTAACAAATAGAAGCAAAAAGGGAAAGGAAAAGTATTAGAGGATGGTTGTTGGTTTCAAAGACGTCCTTTTATTAGTGAAAATTGAAAATTATTATAAATTAATAAATTAAATCGATAACATATAAAATTTATGGACAAGTAGCCCTAACTTATACAATATCGAGATATAAAATGTGCATTACTTAGAGCTAAAATTTACATCATTTGAAACTAGATGTGAAAGGAAATTTAAGCTCCTCCTTATCATCATTTGAGTTATTTGGATTACAAAATATCCTTAGTTTTTAGTTATTATTTTATTTAAAAACTTGCTCTCTTTTTTTCATGCTCTTTAGACTTTCGTTGCGCCTTTCAATCTCTCCTTGTCTTTTTTTTTTTTTTTTAAATCCAAGGGGAACATCAGACCATTTATTCCAAGAGAACAAAAAATATCTATACAAACAAAGCCCATTCCAACTCGGATTAGGCCCAAAAAGAAATCTCTCCTTGCCTTTGGCTCATGTACTCCAACTTATTTTTATTGCTTTTTGATCATTAATTAAATTATCTTATATGTACTTTTTAGATTGTTTATTACAAGTTATAACTGTATTTTTTTATAATTATTGAATTGTGTTTTAATTGCAAGTCACAGCAGATTTATTAAATTATATTAATAATTTTATTTTTTATTGTGTTAATTTTTTATCATAAATTGACGTGTAGATATTCATTAGAAGATTAAAAAGTGGGTATTTGATTTCTTTCAAATCAGATTTTTCTCCTCTTTTTATTTCTTCATTTACCTACTTCTCTCCGTATTTCATCTTTTTATTTCTCTCTACTCCTCTCCATCTTTCCTCTTTTCTAAAAATATACAAATCAAGTGTAATCTCCATCAGATTTTTGGATTTGTGATTTTAATTTATAGGTTTTTTTTTATCTTTATATCTTGTTTCATCTGGATTTGTGTTGAATTTCTCTCCCAATTTTATATACACAACTCTTTTACTTTCCGTTTTCGGCTGACGATGTTCTCTAGTCAACTATCTGATTTTTCACGTAGATAGCGGCGGTGTAATATTAAAATTTATTTTCTATGTATAAAAATGATAAACCATATAGAATTCACACACACTACTAAAAAAAGACCAAAAATCGACGGCCAAAAGCGACGGACCGCGTCATTTTTTTGGTCAAAATCGACGGAAAAGCAACGCAGTCACTTGCGTCGGAAAAAGGCCCGACGATTTTTAAAAACGACGGACAGCGTCGCTTTTTTTACGACGGACAGCGTCGTTTTTCGAAGATTTTTTTTTTTTTCAGGAAATGCGACGCTGTCCGTCGTTTTTTGTGCTTCATATGAAGAACAAATGATGAACAAAAAGCGACGGAAAGCGTCGTTTTTTAGAAAAAAAATTTAATTTTTTTTTCCAGAAATTGCGACGCTGTCCGTTGTTTTTTGTTCTTCATATGAAGAACAAATGTTGAACAAAAAGCGACGGACAACGTCGTTTTTTAAATTTTTTTTTTTTCCAGAAATTGCGACGCTGTCCGTCGTTTTTTGTTCTTCATGTGAAGAACAAATGTTGAACAAAAAGCGACGGACAGCGTCGTTTTTTAGAATTTTTTTTTAAAAAGAAATTCAAAAATTGTGACGTTGTCCGTCGCTTTTTGTTCTTCATATGAAGAACAATGAAGAAAAAAAGCGACGGAAAGCGTCGATATTTGTTTTTTTAAAAAAAATTAAAATTAAAAAAGCGACGGACAGCGTCGCATTTCTGGAATATTTTTTAAAAAAATTCCAGAAAAGTGACGAACAAAAGCGACACTGTCCGTCGCTTTTCTGCATATTTTTTGGATGTAGAAAATTGCATTTTCTGTATCCCTCCTGTCAAATGAAAATGCAATTCAGCCCCAAGCAACACACATTACGCATATAAGACATAATGCTAGTCAACAACACTTAAACAATTAATCCAACAACATTCAAAACACTAAACAGTCAATCCAACAACATCTAAAACACTTAAACAATCATAAAGGTTTTCAAAAAGTTAAAAGTTAAGTTAAAGAATGTCTAAAAAATGTCTAGAAGCATCGAATCCAATAACACTAAGGAGTAGCCCCAACTAACTCTTCGTCACTCTCTGTGTCTTCTTCGCTACTTGAATCGGGTGATGGAGAACGATGACGACGATGACGAGTCATGCTAGCCATTTGTTTTTAAAGTTCCTCGACGGTCTTGCACGTGATATCATTTTGAGCAACGGACTGTGCCAAGGCACGTGTAAGCTGTGTAATCTGCTGCGACATAGCAGTAAGTTGAACACCATTAATTGCCTTTGCCTGGCCTGAGGAACCAATACCTTCTAATCCTGAATGGATGCGTTCCAATTCATTCTGAGAGCCCATCCCATAAACTCTCCCCTTTTGTTTTCCCCCCGCCACTTTTTCAGTCCAAATTTGAATAGCTTCTTTTCGTGAAGGTGCGGTTGGACCGAACTCAAACAAGTAGCGTTTATAATCATTCTGCATATTAAGAAAGAAATGTTAGAAGATTTTACTATTACTAAGCAAGGTGGAGCATAACGTAGAAAAGAACAATTACTTTGTAAGTAAATTTTTAAAACTTACATTGGCATTTTCAGCCCTTGGCTCAACCCATACATCCGGGTCTGACTCTTTCATCTTTTTCCTTAAATGTGTTTGTTCGAAGACCTCAAGTTGAGTCGGTTCGCGACCCAAAGCTTTGTCTGCAAGGAAAAAACAAATAAACATAATCAAGTAGTATTTATTGAACTTTATACAAACATGTAAATTAGAATATAAGGTTATTACTTACCATTTCCCGAATTATGGTCCCGACACTCTTTGCACCCCCGATGTGTAATGAGCCACCTTTTAAACTAGCTCTGGCTTGCTTATTTTTCTCAGACACTGCCTTGTATTCAGGAGAATCCCAAATAACACGCATGTCATCATATACTTCTTTAAGAAGCCATTCTTTTACATTTCCATTACGCCTAATACATTCAAGCCAACCTTTTAGCCTCGATGCAGCATGATTTTCAAAAATAACAACCATGACTTTGTTGTGCTTTTGCAACCAAGTACACATAGTCTGAAAATCAATTGACTAGCATTAGATGGTATATATATATTAATATTAAAGTTAACTAAATAACAATTATATTCAATATACCTTAAATTCATTAAACATGGCCTGTCGATATCTCTCTGGAATCTCCCTCCAACTGACCCAAGGTTGCGAATAAAGCCTCCTAACGCTCTCCCTTACAGCTTTATTAACTTCTTTGGATGAGGGATACCACCTGTTAAAAAAAAAAATATGTCAATTCATAAATATTTAATTAATAAAGATAAAAAAATTTAAATAAACTTATCAATTAAGAAAATAAACTTACGATGATCCAGCAGGCTCCATGAACACTCTACCAAGCCTGTCTGTATCACCAGGTACTAGTCCGATCAGATCCGCATCAGTATCATCATCTACCGACGGAGGTGGAGGTACAGATCCAGATGTAGATGCTACTCTAGGGTGTACATAATGCTGAGTCAACGGGGGAGTAGATGTCTGTGCATCGGAGTCAGAGCTATCTCTAAGCCTCAATCCTGAGAGGTGGGGGGATGAATCGCGGGGGGATGGAGTAGCAGATGATAATCTCGAAGTCCTTATATCTGTAGACCTAATAGTATGTGAAGCAGAAATGTGTAGAGGTTGTGATTGTTTTCTGGGACCATGAAAATCTGCAGGATTTTCAGTGCCAAAAGGGACATAAGATCGCCCTGATGAAGAAGTGTGCATCCATGGCTGGGATGAAAGTCGACCAGGAGTATCATTTGGGTCTATAGGCGTCCTGGATTTCTTCTTAGCAATTGATTTCGAACTCTTATTAGTACGAGGTCGATCTCCATCACCACTGGATGTCATCTGTATGCAAGTTTACATTAAAACATATAAAAAAATCATTAGTAATAACAAATAATTAGTGGTAATAAAAAAAACTAACATGCTAGTCTATAGTCTCCCAATCTTCCTCTTCACTTGTTTCATTTCCATCATTCTCCCATTCTTCCTCTTCAGTTGTTTCATTTTCGTCGTTCCATTCTTCCTCCCAGAATGATTCATTTCCCTCATTTATTTCTTCATCAATATTATTCATTATGATCTCATCATCAGAAACTTCTTCAAAAAGGCGGTGAGGATGTTCTAAATTATTTTCCAACTCAACATCCACTGTTTGATCAACAACTGCGACTTCGTTCTGGTATGCCACAGCTAATACATTCTCAATCTCAAATCTCCCCACAGGCTTAGTCTTTATAACCACCCACCAATTGGTTTTATCTCTACGCAATGGATATGTTGCGTAATATACCTGCCTGGCATTTTGTGCAATGATAAAAGGATCATAGCGATTATATTGCCTCGTGTGCTTAACTTCAATTATATTATGTTGCTGATTTACCTTGGTACCTCTATGTGATGGATCAAACCACTTACACCGAAATAGTATTATCTTCTTTTTTGGCCAACCAGGGTACCTAACTTCAATAATCTCTTGTATGACACCAAAATATTCAACGATTTGGCCGTTACCATCAACATCACCTTGAACGCACACACCGCTGTTATTAGTTTTCTTATACTTAGAAACTTCTTCAGTTTGAAACTTGAAACTATTCACACAATATTTATTCATCGTATGAATTTGATTTCCAGGCCCAAATGCAACATCTCTCACCAATTGCAAATGTTCGATGGTACTATATTCATTCAAAACCTACATATCATTAATCCAAAATATAAAGTTTTATTAAATGACATATAATTTTAGTAAATGCACATATGAACTTTCATACTTACATATTCATTCAGCCAATCAGAAAACTTTGTATATATGGCATCGTTACCCCATGTCCTTATGAATAAACTGTTAAGTGTACATCATTGAGATTTTTCATGAGTTAAGTTTCCTTACCAAATTAATGTAATTCGATAAGACAATGAACACTTACTCAAGATATGGTTGAATCTCGGGACAATTAAGCAAGACATGAGTCATAGCAGATTTTCTTTCCATACCAGTGAAGGCTCGCGTATCATGATTTTTAGATCCTTTGCCCGATTGATTAAAAATTAAAACTGTTGGAAACATAGGATCACGATCACCTTCATCATTGCGATTGGGCCTATTTCTCTTGCATGGCACTTCATTCCCAAAGTAGTAAGAACAAAAATGAGCAGTTTCTTTTGCAAGATAAGCTTCACAAATCGATCCTTCAATCTTTCCCCTTTGTTTTATAGTTTGTTTGCACTCTCCAATTTTCCTGCATAATTGTATCTGAGGTAGTTAAATAATTTCTTTTTAAAAAATAAAGCATTATTCAAAATAAAATGTACCTCTCGCCTGGATACATCCACCTCATTTGAACTGGCCCCCCAAGACGTGCCTCTTCTACAAGGTGAATTGGAAGATGCTCCATCACATCAAAAAAGCCACATGGAAAGATCTTCTCCAACTTAGTGGTGATGACGGGAATATTCTCCTCCATTTTGTCCAAACTACTCTCCAACAACTTTCCCGAACATAAATCTTTGAAGAACAGACTTATCTCTGTGATTGGTTTCCATATCCTCTCGGGAAGGTGGCTAAATACGATAGGAATCAAGGTTTCCATGAAAACATGACAATCATGACTTTTCATACCAATCAATTTTCCTTCTTCCATATATGCTCGTTTTCCTAAATTCGAAGCATAGCCCTCGGGCATTCTCAAATTTTTAACCCACTCACATATTTCTCGTTTCTCATCCAATGTGAATGAAAAACTAGCCTTGGGCTTAAAGAACTTACCATTTTCTTTTTCTTTCAACCACAACTCTTTTCTCTTGCAATATTGCTTAATGTCCATTCTAGCTTTTGGATTGTCTTTTGTCTTGCCCTTAACATCCATGACTGTGTTGAGCAAATTATCAAAATAATTCTTTTCAATGTGCATCGGATCAAGATTATGTCGTAGTTTATTGTCCCCCCAATACGGCAACTCCCAAAATATGCTTTGTTTGGTCCAATTATGTTCAATACCATATCCGGGAAGTCTAGAAGGTGGACCATTTGTAACTTTAGGCAAATTACAAACTCTTTCCCAAATCTGATGCCCTGATAG
Organism: Capsicum rhomboideum; assembly: GCA_031232105.1. Classification (NCBI taxonomy): domain Eukaryota; kingdom Viridiplantae; phylum Streptophyta; class Magnoliopsida; order Solanales; family Solanaceae; genus Capsicum; species Capsicum rhomboideum. The sequence continues at coordinate 121,594,858 of CP124712.1, read as the reverse complement.
TGATGGAGGTGGCGAATCATTCTCAATCTTATTCTTTCTGAATGCATTTTTCATCTTTCTAAACTCATGGTCCATTGGCAAGAACTGACGGTGACAATCAAACCAACAATTTTTTCGACCATGCTTTAAAGTGAATGCTTTACTATTTTTCATACAATACGGGCAAGCTAATTTTTCGGCAGTCATCCAACCAGACAACATCCCATATGCAGGAAAATCGCTAATAGTCCACATTAAATTAGCATGCATAACAAAATTCTGCTTAGTTGATATATCATATGTCACTACACCTTCATACCATAATTGTAGTAACTCATCTATCAATGGCTGCAGATAAACATCAATCAAACTTTTTGGATTACGAGGACCAGGAATAATACAACTTAGGAATATGTAGGGACTTGTCATGCACATTTCAGGCGGAAGATTATATGGAGTAATAAATACAGGCCAACAAGAATAAGGTGCACCGGAATTAGAGAATGGTGTGAAACCATCTGCACACAAGCCCAATCTAACATTTCTTGGTTCTCTTGTAAAATCAGGATAAGTTCTATCGAAATACTTCCAAGCTTCTCCATCTGATGGATGAGACAAGACCCCTGGTGGCCTTCTATTTTCATCGTGCCATCTCATATGTGGGGCAGAACTCATTGAAGCATACAACCTCTTTAACCTAGGTATAAGAGGTAAATAATGCATTGCCTTAATCGGAACCATCTTTCCACTGGGAGTCCGCTTATAACGAGCATGTCCACAGAACTTACAATTATCTAATTCAGCATCATTCTTATAGAACAACATACAACCATTCATACAACAATGGATTCTATTATACGACAATCCCAACTTGGAAACCAATTTCTTTGCCTGATAAAAATTTTGAGGTATGTTCAACTCTGGGTTAACTAGTTCACCCAAAAGACCAACCATAGAGTCCATAGCAGATTGAGCAACATTCCAATCAGATTTGATACTCATTAGTCTAACTGCAACAGACAAAGCAGAATGACGACTCCCTTCACATAGTGGGCGACTAGCCTCTTCTAATTGTTGATAGAAGCGTGTTGCTTCTTCATTGGGAGTTTCTTCTAAATTCTGTTCTAGTTCCATCCCATCCCCAATCCCAAAGGCATCATTGACCATTTCATGAACTCTATCTTCATGTTGTACCCTATCGTGTTGAACCCTATGTTGAACCCTCGCATGTTGAATCCTAGCATGTCGACCATGTACAAGCATGTCATATTCATCCTCAGGCAACGAATTATAAAATATACCATTCAAATCATCTCTCTCTCCGTGATCGACCCACACAAAATATCTTGGCTTAAATCCATTACGATAGAGATGAGTCATAACTATATCTGGTTGAAAAAACTTCATGCACCTACATGAACTACAAGGACACCTAACCACCCCACTTTTTTGAAATAAGTCTAGTGACATTGCATGAACGATAAAACCTCTAACACCATTAAGATATTGAGGTTTTAAACCCCCACCAGTTTCATAATCCCTATCATACATCCACAAACGATGATCCATCTACAAAAATATAGATATTCAATTATAAATTTGCATTTCAAGTCACTACCATTTTCAAGTAACTAATACACATTTCAAGTTACTACACTTAACCATTTTCAAGTAACAAGTTCACATTTCAAGTCACGTGTTTACATTTCAAGTCACTACCATTTTCAAGTAACTAATACACATTTCAAGTTACTACACTTAACCATTTTCTAGTCACAAATACACATTTCAAGTTACTACACTTAACCATTTTTAAGTAACTAAAACACATTTCAAGTCTCTACACTTAACCATTTTCAAGTCACAACCATTTTCAAGTAACAAGTTCACATTTCAAGTCACATGTTTACATTTCAAGTCACTACCATTTTCAAGTAACTAATACACATTTCAAGTTACTACACTTAACCATTTTCTAGTCACAAATACACATTTCAAGTTACTACACTTAACCATTTTTAAGTAACTAAAACACATTTCAAGTCTCTACACTTAACCATTTTCAAGTAACAAATACACATTTTCAAGTCACAACCATTTTCAAGTAACAATTTCACATTTCAAGTCACATGTTTACATTTCAAGTCACTACCATTTTCAAGTAACTAATACACATTTCAAGTCACTACACTTAACCATTTTCTAGTCACAAATACACATTTGAAGTCACTACACTTAACTAATTTCAACTAACAAATACACATTTTCAAGTCACTACCGTTTTCAAGTACTACTTCACATTTCAAGTCACTACCATTTTCAAGTAACTAATACACATTTCAAGTTACTACACTTAACCATTTTCAAGTAACTAACACATATTTCAAGTCTCTACACTTAACCATTTTCAAGCAACTAATTCAAATGCCCAAGTCTCTACACTTAACCATTTTCAATTAACTAATTCACATTTTCAAGCCACTACCATTTTCAAGCAACTAATTCAAATGCCCAAGTCTCTACACTTAACCATTTTCAAAAAACAATTTCACATTTTCAAGCCACTACCATTTTCAAGCAACTAATTCAAATGCCCAAGTCTCTACACTTAACCATTTTCAAGTAACAAATACACATTTTCAAGCCATTACCATTTTCAAGCAACTAATTCAAATGCCCAAGTCTCTACACTTAACCATTTTCCAAAAAAAATTTCACATTTCAAGTCACTACACTTAACCATTTTCAAAAAATAATTTCACATTTCAAGTCACTACACTTAACCATTTCAAGAAACAAGTTCACAATTTCAAGTCACTACACTTAACCATTTTCAAAAAACAATTTCACATTTCAAGCCACTACCATTTTCAAGCAACTAATTCAAATGCCCAAATCTCTACACTTAACCATTTTCAAGTAACAAATACACATTTTCAAGCCATTACCATTTTCAAGCAACTAATTCAAATGCCCAAGTCTCTACACTTAACCATTTTCAAAAAATAATTTCACATTTCAAGTCACTACACTTAACCATTTTCAAAAAACAAGTTCATAATTTCAAGTCACTACACTTAACCATTTCAAGAAAAAAGTTCACAATTTCAAGTCACTACACTTAACCATTTCAAGAAAAAAGTTCACAATTTCAAGTCACTACACTTAACCATTTTCAAAAAACAATTTCACATTTCAAGCCACTACCATTTTCAAGCAACTAATTCAAATGCCCAAGTATCTACACTTAACCATTTTCAAGTAACAAATACACGTTTTCAAGCCATTATCATTTTCAAGCAACTAATTCAAATGCCCAAGTCTCTACACTTAACAATTTTCAAAAAATAATTTCACATTTCAAGTCACTACACTTAACCATTTCAAGAAACAAGTTCATAATTTCAAGTCACTACACTTAACCATTTCAAGAAAAAAGTTCACAATTTCAAGTCACTACACTTAACCATTTTCAAAAACAAGTTCACATTTCAAGTCACTACACTTAACCATTTTCAAAAAACAATTTCACATTTCAAGTCACTACACTTAACTATTTCAAGTAAATAATTCACATTTCAAGTCACTACACTTAACTATTTCAAGTAACTAATTCACATTTCAAGTCACTACACTTAACCATTTCAAGAAACAAGTTCATAATTTCAAGTCACTACACTTAACCATTTTCAAAAAACAATTTCACATTTCAAGTCACTATACTTAACCATTTCAAGAAACAAGTTCATAATTTCAAGTCACTACACTTAACCATTTCAAGAAAAAAGTTCACAATTTCAAGTCACTACACTTAACCATTTTCAAAAAACAATTTCACATTTCAAGCCACTACCATTTTCAAGCAACTAATTCAAATGCCCAAGTCTCTACACTTAACCATTTTCAAGTAACAAATACACGTTTTCAAGCCATTACCATTTTCAAGCAACTAATTCAAATGCCCAAATCTCTACACTTAACCATTTTCAAGTAACAAATACACGTTTTCAAGCCATTACCATTTTCAAGCAACTAATTCAAATGCCCAAGTCTCTACACTTAACATTTTTCAAAAAATAATTTCACATTTCAAGTCACTACACTTAACCATTTCAAGAAACAAGTTCATAATTTCAAGTCACTACACTTAACCATTTCAAGAAAAAAGTTCACAATTTCAAGTCACTACACTTAACCATTTTCAAAAACAAGTTCACATTTCAAGTCACTACACTTAACCATTTTCAAAAAACAATTTCACATTTCAAGTCACTACACTTAACTATTTCAAGTAACTAATTCACATTTCAAGTCACTACACTTAACTATTTCAAGTAACTAATTCACATTTCAAGTCACTACACTTAACCATTTCAAGAAACAAGTTCACAATTTTATGTCACTACACTTAACCATTTCAAGAAACAAGTTCATAATTTCAAGTCACTACACTTAACCATTTCAAGAAAAAAGTTCACAATTTCAAGTCACTACACTTAACCATTTCAAGAAACAAGTTCACAATTTTATGTCACTACACTTAACCATTTCAAGAAACAAGTTCATAATTTCAAGTCACTACACTTAACCATTTCAAGAAACAAGTTCACAATTTTATGTCACTACACTTAACCATTTCAAGAAACAAGTTCATAATTTCAAGTCACTACACTTAACCATTTTCAAAAAACAATTTCACAATTTTATGTCACTACACTTAACCATTTCAAGAAAAAAGTTCACAATTTCAAGTCACTACACTTAACCATTTCAAGAAACAAGTTCACAATTTTATGTTACTACACTTAACCATTTCAAGAAACAAGTTCATAATTTCAAGTCACTACACTTAACCATTTTCAAAAAACAATTTCACATTTCAAGTCACTACACTTAACCATTTCAAGAAACAAGTTCATAATTTCAAGTCACTACACTTAACCATTTCAAGAAACAAGTTCATAATTTCAAGTCACTACACTTAACCATTTTCAAAAAACAATTTCACATTTCAAGTCACTACACTTAACCATTTCAAGAAACAAGTTCATAATTTCAAGTCACTACACTTAACCATTTTCAAAAAATAATTTCACATTTCAAGTCACTACACTTAACCATTTTCAAAAAATAATTTCACATTTCAAGTCACTACACTTAACCATTTCAAGAAACAAGCTCACATTTCAAGTCACTACACCTAACCATTTTCAAAAAATAATTTCACATTTCAAGTCACTACACTTAACCATTTTAAAAAAATAATTTCACATTTCAAGTCACTACACTTAACCATTTCAAGAAACAAGTTCACAATTTCAAGTCACTACACTTAACCATTTTCAAAAAACAAGTTCACATTTCAAGTCACTACACTTAACCATTTCAAGAAACAAGTTCACAATTTCAAGTCACTACACTTAACCATTTTCAAAAACAAGTTCACATTTCAAGTCACTACACTTAACCATTTTCAAAAAATAATTTCACATTTCAAGTCACTACACTTAACCATTTTCAAAAAATAATTTCACATTTCAAGTCACTACACTTAACCATTTCAAGAAACAAGCTCACATTTCAAGTCACTACACTTAATCATTTTCAAAAAATAATTTCACATTTCAAGTCACTACACTTAACCATTTTCAAAAAATAATTTCACAATTTCACATTTCAACTCACTACTTCAAATTTTCAATTCTAGTATATAAACAATTCAATAAATTCAATAAAGCAAATAAGTAGAGGCGTCGCATGTCCCTCTCACACCATATAATCATCACAAAACCTATGGCTTTCAAAGCCTTCTACAACAAGTAATCCCACCATAACACTACATTTAGAGACTTCAATATAAAAAAATAGAGAGAAATCAACTTACCTTTAATTGGTTGTTGTTGTTGCCGTTGGTGAGAGAAGGAGTGGACAGAGATGAACGGAGAGAGATGCTGCTGCTGGTCGGAGGCGGCTCCGGTGGCTGCTCCGCGGCGGCTCCGGTGGCTGCTCTGCGCGGCTGCTGCTGCTGCTGCTGCTGTCAGTGGCGGCAGCTGCTGCTGTCCGTCGGTTGTGGTGGCTGCTGTTGTCCGTCGACGGCGTTACGGGAGTAGATTCGCGTGAAAGAGAGAGAGTTTTGATATTTGAGAAAATGAAAAATAAATGAAAGAGATAGAGAGGGGTGTGGGTCTTGCCCTAATTAGGCGAAGACTAAAAAGTTGACTAAAAAATCGACGGACAAAATCGACGCTGTCCGTCGATTTTATTTTATTTTTAAAAAAATTGAATTAATTTTTTAAAATATAAAAATTATTTATTTATTAATAAATTAAAAATATCAAAAATCGACGGACAGTGTCGTTTACATAAACTTATTTTTTATTTATTTTTAACGAAACCGACTCTGTCCGTCGCTTTTAGTAAAAAATAAAGAAAAATTAAAAATAAATTAAAAAAGCGACGGACAGGTTCTAAATACATACTATATATATACATCATATACACGAGTATATTACCCCGTAATATAACGTATTTCATATATACTCTGATGAATTATCGGTTAGTTTAGCTTACGTTATTACAAGTTCAACATTATATTATTACCTTGGTCGTATGATATCAACGTATTCAAAATACTTAACCATTTAGTTAGCTTTTGACTACTACATACATCACTAACCGAAATATACATATAGATCACATGCACGAGTATATTACCCCATAATACAACGTATTCCTTATACTCTAATTAATTATCGATTATTTACCTTACATTATTATAAATCCAACAATATATTATTACCTCGATCGTATAATATCAACGTATTCAGAGGCGGATACAGGATTTGGAGCTTCCGGGTGCCAACCAGACATATCAATTAGTTCATTACATCAACCTTGGGTTTCGATTCCTCACAAAGTACACAAAGTATAAAATTTTCAACAATATTGCTAATACTATAAATATACATCATTTATTTATAATTATCCTCGAATAGTTTTCATATTTTGAAAACGACCAATGAGGGCATCATTACTTAAATTTGTAAATACATCATGCTTTATGTAACAAATTAAACTATCATATAAATTTTGATCACCAATGCTATTTCGCATTTCATTTTCTATCGGTTTATAAATGAGAATGTTATCTCCACAGTTGCGGCAACGTAAAAATTTTCTTAATCAATTCCAAGAAATTAAAAAATAAGAATATTTTCAATTTTATTAGGAAAATAAATTTTATTGTTATCTAAATGAAAATTAATGATTGGGGTTACTATGATCTTATATATATGACATATATAATCAGTTAAAAAAGTGCATGAAGTTATTCTAATTTAATTTATAAAATGAGATTAAGAAGAAAAAAAACGTAACTTCCCACTTTTTTTTTTAGTTAACAGGATGTTGGAAGAATTGAAACAAGAAAGGAGGTTCTTTGAGAATAATAAATTTTACTAGGAAAAGAATGTGTATAATAGTAGGGACATTTATTTGGGTCAAACTCGTAGCTAATAACTATGAAAAAAATAAAAAAAGTTCAAAGATTAATAAATTAATTAAAACCAAGTGCACTAGAATTAGAAAGAAAATATAATCATTAAAACTTGCCCGAAACTGAATTTGCTCTCTATTTGAAGCTGCAAGTTAGATTTTATTAATAAATATGTTGCCAGAAAGATTCGATCCTGCATCCCTTGGGTGGTAGTTTCAGTCATCACCAATGGCATCACAACACCTCTTGATAGTTTTGGGTGCCACATTAATTATTTATCTACATCTTATATATATATATATACACCTATATACATAGGGTTTCACCCGAAGCTTGCGGGTGGCGTGGCACCCCCACGGGCCTATATAGATCCGCCCCTGAACGTATTCAATATACTTGTATACATTCAATTAGCTTTTGACTATTACGTAAATAACTACACGAGATATAAACGTATAAAAATATATACTCGATGGACAATATATTTATTTTATTGAAACGTAAGTATATACTCGTTTTCATAAACTTATTTTTTATTTTTTTTAACGAAATCGACACTGTCCGTCGCTTTTAGTAAAAAATAAATAAAAATTAAAAATAAATTAAAAAAGCGACGGACTGTGTCGTTTTCATAAACTTTTTTTTTTTTTTAACGAAACCGACTCTGTCCGTCGCTTTTAGTAAAAAATAAAGAAAAATTAAAAATAAATTAAAAAAGCGACGGACAGTGTCGTTTTCATAAATTTATTTTTTATTTTTTTTAACAAAACCGACTCTGTCCGTCGCTTTTAGTAAAAAATAAATAAAAATTAAAAATAAATTAAAAAAGCTACGGACAGTGTCGTTTTCATAAACTTTTTTTTTTTTTTAACGAAACCGACTCTGTCCGTCGCTTTTAGTAAAAAATAAAGAAAAATTAAAAATAAATTAAAAAAGCGACGGACAGTGTCGTTTTCATAAATTTATTTTTTATTTTTTTTAACAAAACCGACTCTGTCCGTCGCTTTTAGTAAAAAATAAATAAAAATTAAAAATAAATTAAAAAAGCGACGGACAGTGTCGTTTTCATAAACTTTTTTTTTTTACGAAACCGACTCGGTCCGTCGCTTTTAGTAAAAAATTAAAAATAAATTAAAAAAGCGACGGACAGTGTCATTTTCATAAACTTATTTTTTATTTTTTTTAACGAAACCGTCTCTGTCCGTCGCTTTTAGTAAAAAATAAATAAAAATTAAAAATAAATTAAAAAAGCGACGGACAGTGTCATTTTCATAAACTTTTTTTTTTTAACGAAACCGACTCGGTCCGTCGCTTTTATTAAAAAATAAAGAAAAATTAAAAATAAATTAAAAAAGCGACGGACAACGTCGTTTTTGCTAAAAAATAATTTTCTTTTTTTAAAAAATAATAGCGATGCTGTCCGTCGATGTTTGTAAAAATAAATAAAAATTTAATTAAAATTAAAAAACGACGGACAACGTCGCTTTTCTAATTTTATTTTTTTTAAAATAAAATTAATAGCGACGCTATCCGTCGCTTTTATTAAAAAAAAACTATAAATTATTTATTAATTGCTTCGCACAATAATCCGCGAAAAAAAGCGATGGACATTGAGACGCTTTCCGTCGATTTTAATAAAAAATAAATAAAAATTTAAAATAAATTAAAAAAATGACGGACAACGTCGCTTTTTCCGAGCGACGCAGTCCGTCGCTTTTTTGGAGCGACGCAGTCCGTCGTTTTTTTGCCTTTTTTTAGTAGTGACAGTAGGTGAACTTATCAGTATAAAATCAATTTGTATACACATTTCATACACAAAAAAAAAGTGTATGCAAAAGATAGATCAGTTTATATACACAAAAAAAGTGTATGAAAATGGTAAATCAATTTACAAAAGTGTATGAAATCAATTTGGGTTGCTTTCCGATCTTAATTTTGATATGCCCGACATAGATGAAGTAAAATTCTAATGGAGAAGTAGAAGAAGAAGAAAAATCTACTTTAATTGTGAAAGAGTAGAATAATGAAGTAACTGATTGAGAGAAATATGAGGTGATTGATATCATATTTTTTAAAAAAAAGATTTACCCTTTTTTAGTATTTAACTGTTTTGAGAGAAATATGGGGGCGATTGATATTCTATTTTTTATATTTTAAAATTGCTATTAGATTATTATTTTTTGTTTAAAAATTGTTATTAGTTGCAATCTAAGAAGTATTGCTATGACTTGCAATATATCATTTAATGATATATATTTCAATTTTTTTTCCCGACTGGAAAACTTCACCTCTTAGCGTATAACTAAAGATGACTTGGAAGTGATCCTAATGAATGTTCTTTTCTAGTCGGGTCAGGAAACAAATCAGTGATAGATTAGCGAATGTGTGCATCTACTTCATGTATCTGACTGGAGAAGGTAACTCACGACATGGTTCTAGACTAAAATGGTCTGATAGAGTTATATGATTGTGATATAGTTGTGGAAGACATGTCTAACCTAGTGAAGGTCTCACAGTAAAATACCTAAATGAAGAAGACATCAATCCTTTTTTTCTTTTGCTAATCATTGAACCCATTCTTGAGCAATGGGTGAGTAGATTTTTCTGAGTCCTTCTTAATATTGTTTGGGCGTTTTAATACCCCCAGCATCATAGAACAGTTGAGTAATCAATGATGAAAGAATAAACTCTACCATAGATTACCTCCTCAATCTCTCTAACAATGTGTTATCCCACGTTTATTTGTATGTCATTCATAATAGCAGTAATCATCAATTCTTTTCAAGTATCATAGCAGTCTCATGTTTAGACCATATAATTCTGGCACAAATAATGGATAGTCAAGTCTTAGCTTTAGCGGTAAATTCGAAGGATTCTATCCCTTTGAGCAATTTTTGCCAATTCAGAGTCACCCTAGCATGTAATCTTTTCACCACCTATTAATTTTCTTCTTTCATTACATTAACTTTTTATACCCTATTGTCAGCATCGGAGAGTCATACTGTGGATTTAGTATCTTAATAGCAAAGCTAACTCCCATGTCCCTGACAGATAACCAAATTGAAAGCCACTCTTCAAGGCATTTTCATAATTTTTTTTTATCAGTGTGTAGTTGGTTTTTAATTGGTTGAGGAGCGAAATAAATTTTCCTACTATTTTGAAAAAAAAAATAAAAAATGACACTTTGTCTTCAAGCTTATCCATTTATATATCCAGAGGCGAATCTAAAATGTTAAAAAAAAAAAAAAAAAAGAAGGATAATATACCATCAATATCAGATGAAGCAAGTTATGTAATTTCCGCAATTGCTAAGCAATAAATATAAAATAATTAGATTATTATTTAATCAAAATGCACCAAAACACTTTTATTTTGATGTGTTCTTCCAAGCAGATATTAAGGACCCGTTTAGCCATGAAAACCAAAAAAGTATTCACTTTATTTGGTATTTTTGAAGTTGAAAATAGAGTTGAAGTTGTGTTTGGCCATACTATTTTCAAAAATATTTTAGACTTTGGATGTACTTTTTTATAAAGTGATAGGAAAAATTGAGTTAAAAAAAAGTGAAAACACCTCAAGAGGTGTTTTTTAAAAAACCAAAAATTGTGAAAACATATTCCGGAATACATTTTTGATTTTCATGGCCAAATAAGTATTCCAGAATAAAGTGAAAACATATTCCGGAATATTGTGAATAATATTTATGACCAAACTCCTACTAAGTCAAATATTCAACATGTATACACTATAATTAGTTTGGAGGAGGAAGCATGGGTCAGTGAACGATAATTATATGCATGTCTTTTGCTTATTGTGTACTCCCTCCGTTTCAGTTTAGTTGGGCACATTTCATTTTACACGGTGATGACCAACTAAAATAGGACGGAGGGAGTATATCTTTTGTTTGACTATGTTCATTGACAAGAATCTTTCATAACTCTCCTCACATTCAACACCTAAAAGTTTGTTTTGGTCAAAATATTTTTCTTCCTTAATTTGGGGCTCTTGCATATTTTCAAAGTCACTTTACATTCAACATTTCAAAAAACATAGATAAAAAATGTTAAATGCTTACACTTTAAACTTAGAAAGTAAGAGTAAAAGAGTTCTAGGCAAGGCTGTGCGAGGCTACTATTTTGAAAACTGTGAGAAGCGATGCTCTACGCAGAATTGGGCATCGTGATTACAAATTGCAAATTCCTTTTTTATCCTGTTAACTTTTACAATTAATTAATTATCACTAATTAATCATAGGTCTAACAATTAGCCTTGAATTTTCACCCATTAGTGTCACTCGACTAGTTAACGATTTTACCTTAATTACTTTTCTCGAATCAAACAAGGTACTAAACTCATTTCAATTTTAAGCTACACTTAGATTTTTCTATCTTTGGTTGAATCTACTAAATGTGGTTTAAAACTAAACTTTCACTAATTAATTTAACTCAATCCCTAATTTTCTCCGTCATGTTTAATAAAAAACAAATAGGGATATCCTTGGATTGATATCACTCCCTTTGAAAAGCATATAATAACACAAGATTAATTAGATTAAAGACTTTGCATAAACTAGTACATATTCAATTAAATTAAACCCTAATCCAAGTCCTAATATCGTTTTGTCTGTGACACCATATCCAAATCTAAGATTGACAACACCACCACTAAAAAGCCAATGCAAAACAAGAATTTGAGCAGAGGAGCACGGAAATTCTCATTGAAGTGCTTTCAAGTTTCTGTTTCAATAGTGTGGTTGATGCAAGGCTTTGAAAAATAGTCAAAAATATTGAAATAATCATGTAAAGTTGTATTTATACTCTTACCATATTTTTAACTTGAAATTTCCATTCTATCCAGAAACACAACTTCACGATCGCGTTCAATACACCTGAATTCGCAATGGGTTACTTTTCTTTGCTCCGTGGTCGCAAAGTGTTGTTGATCGCGAAGGGTCTTCACTTGGGAGAATTTCTTTTCTTCTCATTTTATAGCTTCCTTCCTTTCTTACTTTCCTTTTCTTCATTCATTTTAGCTCTTTCTTAATTGCTTTCACTTGATATCTTTCCGATCACTTCTCAATCACATAAATCTGTAAAACTCAATAAATGCACTAGTTTCTATATCAAATATAATAAAAATATTAAGAGATAAATTAGTAAAATACTAACGTAAACATAAAAACTAAAAATCGCGGGATAGGCTATTGTCATTGCATATTGAGATGGCACAATGCATAGGGTTCCCCTCACCTCCATCAATCGCTCTTGCAGAAGTAAGCTCATATATTTGAATGTAGGTTAAGAGTTTAGTATGTATGTATTTGAATGTAAGTTAGATATTGTATTTATTTTAGTAAATTCCCATATTTCATCATTTCTATTGTTCTTGAGTTGAACGAGCTGTACATTCGGACCTTGGTGCCAGTTGATAGGGGTATACTGGACCAGTTAATCGACAAGCTTGATAAGATTATAATTGAGAAACATTGATTCCTGTGGGCTGTACTTACATTCCTCCTTCCATCTTTACTTATTCACTATATTAAAAATAAATATCCAACAATACTTGTCCAGTTTAAAAAACCAATGGATAATTTACCCATTTCTTCCCATGTTACCCTCAATTATTAATTATAGTCATTACTCAATAGGCCAATATATTTCTCAAAGCATTGAATTAATTATATTCAAATGGTGATATGGTAAAACTACCCCTATCATTTCCTGTTTCTGAACACGTGTGCCAAATCAATAGTGGACAACTATTGATGGACGGAGGGAGTATACTTTTTCAAGTAACAATGATGAGATACTCACGTTATTACATACCCGGCCAAATAACTAATGTTAGCAATGTCCATATCACATCTACACCAAGATCTGGTTGCTGCCCAATCCAATAAAATATACAAAAGCTGAAGCAGATAACCCCACAAAAGAACTTGCACGAAACGCAACACCATTTCAAGCTAATTCACAGATGCATGTTACCAAAATCTCGCTTCACGACTTTAGTCAATGACTATCCGTGAAATCAACTCCCTTTTTGCTAGGAACTTGCAAATCAGATAATGATCATAAACGGATATCCTGGTCGCATTTATATTCTCCTCTACACAATAGGAACAGTGGGAAAAGAAAACCTGCAAATAGCGATTAACTACTGCTTGTATTGCTGGGAAATACGCCAAGAAAATGTGTTCTCTCGCAACATATAGATACTAAAACATAATAGCCAAACTGCTTTTACTCTGGTTCCTACACCAGAAAATAGAAGCTAAAACAAAAGGAAGCTCATTCGACATCTGAAATGTACACAATTAAAGCTACTGGGTACATGCCTAAGTACTACAGATATTACATGGACCTACAACGAGGACATCTTACCTACAGTATGGTCAAACAATACTATCATCATCTTGGCTGCTTTGCTGGTTTTGCTCTCCCTCAACTGTATTTTTCCTATCCCCCTTTACATGTTGATGCCTATTTCTGTTTCCAGCTTTTGAGCTTCCACTATCAGTATCAGCAACAAGACCAATCTGGATTGCTTCCAGATACAACACCTTCACCAAATTCTTAAAGCGTCTTCTGAATGTCGGTACCCGAGATAACGAACCAACAATGCCCTGCAACCTGTTGGTTCGTAAAAACATAGTTCAGTTGTCGCTCTAAATTTCAATATAAATAAAATATGTAAAGTTTTCCAGCTAAAAGGACCAAGGACGGTGTGGATTTGCAATCAACACTCTGAAATACTGTAGTATTTATGGTCAAAAGGGTATATGAAGACCTGAAGGCCTACGCATGGACTTGCCTAACAACAATATAATAAGGAAAAGTTACAGACTCTGGCTGGAATGCACCATGGAAAAGCTGAAGTAAAAGTTACTATATTATGATTGCAAAATATTACAAGTTCGTAAAGCATTTCATAAATATAAACTTACCTCCTAATCACAGCTTGTAATTGTGCTCTCCTCACAGTATCAGTGGACGGAAATCCTGTGTTATCCCATTCCTCCGGTCTTTCATTTTTGTAACACATTACCAACTTCCTCAGGATAATTTCTTCATCTTCTCCCAATTGTAGTTTTTTTATTTGGTCCTTCATGACTAAGAGTGGCGCAAGGAACCACTCAAACACTTTATCCTTTGGCCAGTTAGACTTTGTCAATTCTACTTCATCAGCTGTATAGAGCATAAAAGACATCACTTCTACCTAAAGGTAATAAATAGACGGAAGATGGGGAAGAGAAAAAGCCAGCCTGAGAAAAGACATACAAATTAGCAGGCCCACAGAGTCGGATTTTGCAGATGCAAACAGACACTGTAGAATGGACCAAGCAGGCAATTTGATGCCTAGCTTTTTACAGTCCCCCTTGACAATACATTCCTCAATATCTTTGACATCTATCAAGCCTTCACGTAGGAGTATTCTGCCATTGACCTCACAGGATTTAAAGAGCCAACCCCAAACCTACCACAGAGTTGCATTTAGGTTCAAAACATCAAAGAACTTACGTTGCTGAAGTGATTACACATGGACTTTGATACCTACAACAACATATACCCAGTGTAGACCCAACACAGTTGTGGTCTGGGGAAGGTAGAGTGTTATGTAGACCTTACCCCTACCTGAGGCTGTTCCCAAAAGACCCTTGGCTCAAGTAACACATATCAAAGCTAGTAGAAAAGAAAAATACACAATCAAAGAGGACATAGTAAATCATAAGGAAAACATAACATAGCATCCAGAGAAAAGGAAGACTTCTATACCTGCATGGGCGTATATTGTTGGATTGCCTGTTTCAGGGTTCTTGATCCATGCGAAACAAGCTTCAAGCTGCGTGATCCTTCTTTTTCTTTTTCATTCCTCTGCTCAATTGGGTTCTTACTGTCAAGGCCTCCAGAGGAGCTCATATTTCTTCTATATTTAGGCCTGGCTGCCGGAAGAATCAGAGAATCAACATCATCATTGATGGCATCATCAAGTTATTCCATATCACTGATAAATGGGTCGGTTTCTTTCAGATCATAAAGTAATGAACTAAAGTTGGCTGACTATAATATACAGGCAATACCTCGTGAAGCATGACCCTTCCCTCATGTCAAGTAGGTCGTTTGTGTATTCGTCAAATATGGAAACTGCTGCTAGGATGTATGCAAGTCCCATCTGAAATGAGTCTTCCTAGCAAAACTCGTGTCACTTCAGTAAGAATCAGACAATGTGCTAAATGAGACATAGTGCCTCTCAAACTTCAAAGCTGGATCATATGATTACATAGTAAAACGGAGGAAGCAGAGGGAGGAGAGCAAATAGACCTGATGCACCACAACCCCACTGTAAAGTGCGAGAGCAAAACTTGAAAAGAAGGACGCTACCACAGATCCACCAACAGCTAAAGGCCACAAAAAGATAGCAAGGCCAGCAAACGGAACACAAACCGTCTCCAGAAATGGGCCTTCCCTTCCAATTAAGTCTTCTAGTAGCCTCTTCCAGCCCCTGAACAGCATGAATGGGCTCTTCCAAAGAGCAAGAGCTGTAATAAAGGGCACATCCACTGGAATTGCAATCAGAGAAACCAAAATGCAACTTGGCAGCTTTGACAACCTAGGACACAACACGATAATGAAAATAATGGTACGCTATAATCTACCATCTCTGTCCAATGCTTTTAAAAAACAGGTTCAGATATCACTCACTTCACTTCTATTGGTTTCTCATCTGGATACATTTCCTCAGAAAGCTCGTCCATATAAGAAAAGTAAGAGTGGAAGCAAAAGTCTGTAAAGTCCCGTACTACTGTGCAGCTTCCTTTAAGAGTGGAAATACAACCATCCTGATAATTTTATCAACTATAATCTTTGGCATGTAAAATACATGATTACACTTGAACAAACAGAAGAATTCAGATTACATGTGTGTAATCTATAAGCTACAGAGTATGGTAGTTTCACTGTGAAATTTATATATATAATATACACACACATATCTGTATATGTTCTTTTTAATCGGTAAATTTCATGTACATATTATTCTATTGAAGAGCTAGAAGTCTTTGGATCTTTTAATGAGCAATTAACTCTAAAACGATAAATAAGTGATCCATTGCAAAAACCTGCCAATATAAAGCATAAACAAACTTGACAGAAATTCATAAAGAAAAAGGAAATGACTCCAAAAGCAAGACAAATGAAGGATATAAGCAAGAATTTTTTCTCCCTTTCATTTTTAACAGAGAAGTACTTGATAAACTTGAACATTATAGTCGGCTAGAAAAGCTAGTGGCACTCAGAACACTTGGATGTTCTGGCTACTTGAGCAACGGCCAATATCCAGAAAACTAAATAAACAGATGAACAATGTCATTGATCATATAAAAAGGGAAGCCCGGTTCCGGGGAAGGGCACAACCACAAGGATCTATTGTACGCAGCCTTACCTTGCTTTTCTGCCAGAGGCTGTTTCCAAGGCTTGAACCAGTGACCTCCAGGTCACATGGCGGCAACTTTATCAGTTACTCATATGACCTAGAAATTTATATTTTCCAATCAAGTCCCCAGATAAAGCATGAATAATTATGAATAGGATGGATCCAGGATTTGAAGTTTATGGATTCCCTAAATCTCTAATTAAAGAAGAAAACTTCTTTATATGTGCCCAAGGGGAATCGAGCCCCCATACAAAAGGTCAGTTATGCTTAAGTGACCAAGTGACTGCTTTGTTACTGAGTTCCCAACAAATATTTCTTATATTTTTAATCAATTTCTCAATATAAATACAGGGTCTGCACAAAAGTTACTACATTCCTGAAGCCAGCAAACAAACACTCATGACAAAAATTCAGTATATCTAGAAAATGAAATGACCAATCCCTTAACAATAAGGATTGATGTCTCATCTGACAATGTCAGCTTAAAGCAATTCATCTACTAAACATTGTGTACACAGAAAACAGAATTCGCGTGGAGACTGGGACTCACCGCGAAGCAGTGGTAGATCTTGCAAGTTATATTCTCTCCAATAGCCTCAAAAGTTGCAATCAAAGGAGCGAAAAAACCGTACCCTATCCCACCAAGGAGGCTCCCAATAATGGCTATAATGGGCCAAAGAATCAGAGGAACTGGCAATGAAACCAGTAAGGCAATCTTCAAAACCCATCCAAGCCTTTTGCTTCTGACATGTGAAAACAAATAATACAAAAGCCAACAGCGTACTATATCAGATACACAATCAGTGCATTCTATACTATGATAAACCATACAATCAGTGCATTCTATAATATGATAAACCCTACAATCAGTGCATTCTATAATATGATAAACCATATAACCAGTGCATTCTGTACTATGATAAGCCATACAATCAGTGCATTCTATACTATGATAAACCATACTATTGGCAAGATAACACATACTTAGCCACACAGTAGTAGGTCCAGATAAAATGTGCTGGCCATAGCCCAATTACAACTGCTGAATTCCCAACTGCTATGATGACTGTGACAATTGGGCCAATTATTAATCCTGTCCAGACAAAGACCAACTTGTCAATAGCCACAACATGTATGTCTTAACAATTTAAATTGCTCTTACAAACATCATCGTCCATCTTGTCAATGTCAAACTTCAAAAATGTACCAAGATAAACAAAACAAACAAAGACAAGAGACTTGGAGTGAGTAAAGTGGTAGTTGGTCCCAAAAATTTTAAGACATTTGCTGCAATGTTGCATGTAGCCTTTAAAATTTAACCCAATATGCTCTACACCAAAACATATATATATGTCAATTAAACTTTCAACAAATATTAAATTCATTATTGCACAAGGTAATTTAGAACTAGAACCTTAGAGATTAAATCTTTAAGAGTTTAAAGCCTTGATTCGCCTATACAACACATACTACTAAAAAGGGCATCCCGGTGCACAAAAGATCCCGCTATGCGCAAAGTCGAGAAAGAGTCGAATCACAAAAATCTATTGTACACAACCTTACCCTGCATTTCTGCAAGAGATTGTTTCCATGGCTCAGCCTTACCTGCATTTCTGCAAGAGGTTATTCCCACGGCTTGAACCCAATCACATGACAACAACTTTACTAGTTACACTAAAGCTCCCCTTCAACAATGGACATACTACTATTTTCTGATATGTACAAATTTCAGTATACTGCAGTTACTTCTACCTTGTCATATGTACAAATATAGTGCAAAGTTCTTGATGCAGTTTTCAAAAGGGTGTTTGCTTTTACCAATCAAAAACAGAGACTATAAGGAAAAGGGTTGATAAAGAAATAGTAGCAGTATAGCATAGTGCACCTTTGAGAAGGCCAAGGAGGAAGAGCAAGAAGAAGAAAGGAAGAAATGAAATAAAGCTCCAAAGCTTGGCCAAGAACCCTATTGGTACTTCCATCAAATTATAAATTCAATGGTGTTCTAAAAAAACACCCTTCACTTTAAAGCTTCTGTAGTTGATGAGAACCAATGTCAAAATTAACACACAATAAAGATGCATATGGCGGCGGGGGGGGGGGGGGGAGAAAAGGAAAAAAAAAAAAGAATGAAATTGGGAAAGAGGAAACAAAGAAAATGAGAGAACAGAGCCGTTATTGGCCATAACGTGGCAGAAGAATGTGGCAGTTATGCCACGTGGCGGGAGTTAGGCACCTCGATTCCCATGTCAAGGAGCTTGGATATTGTGTCTAAGCCGTGACACTTCATAAAGAATCACGCACTCACGCTCATCATCAAGCGCCCCTAGTTGTCCTTTTTTTTTTTTTTTTTTCTCAGGTGTATTTGGTGCGGAAGAAATTCTTTTGGCATGATATATAAATATGCATTTTAATTTGGCCTCAATTTATATTTATGATACTTAATTTTGAATATGTATAAATAGTCATTTAAATTTATATAAAATTAAATAAATAAACACATGCATTTTATGTAGCATAAATATATGTATGACGTCATGTAAGATACGAATTGGCTACGTAGGGCGCTATATAAGACGCATGTGCATACTTGTTCAATTTTATACAAGTTTAAATATCTACTTGTACATACCAAAAGTTGAAAAGCATAGATGCAAGTTGAAGCCAAGTTAAAAAGTACATTCATATATATTATGCCAATTATTTTTTCATGTTTGATTGTACAAAATTTTTGAAAAATATTTTTATTAGGAAAATAATTTTTTTTAAATGAGAAAAATAACCTATTTAATGAAAGTAGAGAAAACACATTCAATAAGTAATATTTTTTGTTTATTGTATCTTCCCACCTACCCAACTCTCTCAGTCTCTGTCTCTTTATCATCCCACCTCCACCAACCTCGAGACTCCACACTCACTCCCTTCCCTCCTCCATAATTTTTTGCTAAATTACAAATAAATATTTTAAAATAGTATTTTTTTGGCTTACTTTTACAAACATTAAAAAATAAGTAAAAGACCAACTCATTTTTCAAGCAAATATTTAATTTTCTAGAAAAAAAATATTTTTCCATAATTTTTTTTTTCTCTTATCACACTCATCCATAATGTTTAGAAATAAACTCCTACCTCATGTATAAGGTTGGAAGAAAATTTTTTTTATATATCATCATTTTTATTTTCCAACTATGCAAGGACGGGAAAACTCCGGTAAGAATATGAGATCTGAGGTGTGACTAGACACACCGGAGGACGGGATGAACACTCGATTACAGTCCCTTACGTTTGGGAGCTTCAATCCAGCTCTATTTAGGGCGATTGCTAAGGATAAGGAGATTGATTCGGAACTGGCTTCAACAGTCCAGGTGAAGCCATTTGGGGGCAAACTTACTGGTACGCAGCCAGCTGCTCGGAGGCTTCAATTTTTTGAAGTTAGCTCCTCCAAACAGTCGACACCGGAGGAACATAAAGTGCATGATAACAACAGGGAGCCTACATTAGGTAAATCCCTAGATTATGTACCTCCTAGCTCTAAAGAAGGAAAGCTTTATGTGAGTATTGAGAAGGAAGATCTCAAGGAACTGGAAGTTTACTGGGAAACAACTCTAATTGGATACGTAATTGGCGATAACCTATATGCTAAGACTCTGGAGACCTTCATTGCGAATGCTTGGTGGATGGTCAATAAACCCAAAATTTTGATGCATGATGAGGATATTACATCTTTCGTTTTGACAAGGGATAAGGTTATGCAAGGGGACCTTATACGTTCTTTAATAAACCATTTGTACTTTAACATTGGGAAGTAGATTTCGATTTTAATCTGGATTGTCTAACTACTATTCCATTGTGGGTAACTTTTCCAGGGTTACTAGTGAGTTATTGGTCTGGGAATGTTTTGAGCAGAATTGCAAGTGCCATAGGAAAACCCCTGTACACGGATAGCTTCACTACATCTATGAAGAGAATTTCATATGCTAGGGTGTTGATTGAAACTGATGTATCACAACCCCTCTTAGATTCTATAGAAATGGTAACTCCTATCGGTGTCTACCAGTAGCCTATAGAGTGCGATTGACGGCCCAAGTTTTGTACTGAATGTATGAAGTTTTGGGCATATAGCCGAGGTTTGTTGGTTAGTACAACAGAGAGGAGAGAAGGAGGAAACTTAACCTCAATTCCAACCTATAAAAAAAAAGTGAAGAAGGAATAGAAGGCCTATGCAAAACAGAGTTGATTGGCAAGCAAAGAATGTTACTTGTAAGGAAGGAAACGAGAGAGCAGTTCCTCCTAGTACTAATCAGTAGGCCAAAGCTGACCCTTCTATGCCTAGTACATCACAGAGACCTGATGATTATCCTCAGAAATTTCCAGCAGGTATTGTAGTAAGGGTTGCTAATAGTTACACTGTTTTAGATGAGCATGTTGACACAGGTGATCCGGGGGGAACCCCTAAACACTAATGATTGTCTCAACATGGAATATTATAAGGCTTAATCAGCCCCTAAAACAGAAAGATATGAAGCTCTTTTTGCAGAAGAATAAGATTGATATTATTGGAATAGTTGAAACCAGAGTTAAGGAAAATAAAGCACTGAATATTCTCAAGAAGATAGTTCCAGATTGGAAGTATTGCATGAATTATCCTTTAGCTTAAAATGGAAGGGTATGGCTGCTATGGAAAGATCATATACAACTTCAGGTGTTAACTGTCCATGAGCAATTTATTCATTGTATTGTACAGGATGATACCTTTAAGTTCTCTGCATACCTCACTATTGTCTATGCCAAAAATGATAGTCAACAAAGAGAAGTTTTATGGAAAAAGTTAGAACAACTTGGAGGTGGGATTCAAAAGGCTTGGCTATTGTGTGGTGATTTTAACAATGTACTAGCTACAGAGGATAGAATTGGTTCCCCTGTTTTGCCAAGTGAACCCAAGCTCTAAGAGATTATCTGGATACACAACTTACAACACTAAAGCAAATAGGATGGACATTCACTTTCTGTAATAAGCATCAGGATGAGAGTAGAGTGTATTCTAAGATAGATTGGGCAATTGGGAATTATCAATGGCTTGTGGATTATGGGCATGTAGAGGCTAAATTTTTGAATCCTGGTGTCTCTGATCATTCACCAATTCTGCTCCAAGTTAATACTAGACCTCCCTCCAGACCAAAACCTTTCAGGCTATTCAAAACAATATTAAACCATCCTGATTTTGATAGAATTCTGATGGAAGTATGGAGTAGAAGATATGTAGGTACTAGAATGAATTAGTTATGTTCTAAACTCAAAGCACTGAAGCTGGAGTTGAAGGGGCTAAATGCATATATGGCATCATATAATCAGAAACTACAAGATGCTGGACAAAGGCTAGAATTATTCAATCACAGATAGTATCTCAACCTCTAAACCAGATATTGGTGCAACAGGAAAAAGACCAAATGGCTGAAATAAGGAAATTGAGTGATGTAGAGGAGCAATTTTTGAAACAAAAATCAAGGGTAAATTGGATTGATAGTGGGGATGCAAATACTAAATATTTTCATGCTCGGATGAAGATCAGAAGCAATAGGAACACTATTACATCTATCCATTAGGAAAATGGGACTAAGTTACAGGATCCAGCTCAAGTAGAGGAAGAATTTCTATCCTTCTTCAGAAGCCTTATGGGGTCAGCAACTGAGAATATACGATGTCCTAATGTAGAGGTTATTAGGAATGGTCCCTACTTGTCTTACCAACAGAGGTGCTCTCTGTAGTCCATATCATTGACCAAGAGATAGTTGATGCAATGAAAGGAATGACAAAGGATAAAATTCCAGGTATTGATGGCTTTCCAATGGAATTTTATCTTAAACACTGGGGTATTGTCAAGTCTGATGTTTTGCCTGCTATTAAAGAATTCTTTGCTACTGGAAACATGCTCAAAGAATTTAGTTGTACAACTGTTACTCTTGTACCTAAAACTAGTAATCCTACACATGTGAAAGATTAAAGACCAATTGCTTATTGCTCCACAATTTATAAGGTTATTACTAAGGTGTTGACTAACAGAATTAAGTCTGTTATAGGGGAAATTGTTAGTCCATCACAGTCTACATTCATTGGTGGTAGGAGTATAATTGATAATATTTTATTTAGTCATGAAATCCTGAAGTGATGCTCAAGGAAAGGGCTTTCAGCTAGATGTACTATGAAAGTTTACTTGAGGAAAGCATATGATTCTATCGAATGGAGTTTTCTGCACAAAATGTTAGCTGAATTGGGGTTTCCCTTCAAATTTATAACTTGGATCATGGAATGCATCACTTCTGTCTCTTACTCATTGGTTATCAATATAGGTTTATCCAAGCAGTTTCAAGGGAAGAGGGGTATAAGACAAGGGGATCCAATGTCCCCATATCTCTTTGTGTTGGCTATGGAGTATCTACAGAGGGAGTTGAATATCCCTAAGACCAAAAATCAATTTCAATTTCACCGTAGATGTAAGCAACTAGGTGTGGTTCGTATTTGTTTTACTGATGACTTATTGATGTTTTGTAAAGCTGATCTAACCTCTATTCAGTTACTTTAAGAAGCATTCCACAGGTTTTCAGCAGTCACAGGTTTTACAGGCTAATAATGAGAAAAGTTTTATTTTCTTGTCTGGAGTTAAACCAGATTTGAAACAATCTATTCTCACAACATTGGGATATGTAGAAGGGGAGCTACCATTCAAATACTTGGGGGTTCCAATATCCTCAAAAAAGCTCACTACAGCTCAGTGTTTGCCTCTGGTGGAGAAGATTATAGAAAGGGTTAGATGTTGGTCTTCCAAGCTGCTCTCTTATGCTGGAAGAATCTAGTTGATCAAGTCAGTTTTTTGTGGCATGCAGACATACTGGTCACAGATATTTGTTCTACCAAAGAAACTATTGAAGATGATTGAAGGTATCTGCAGAACTTATTTGTGGACTGGTTCAACTGTGAACTCAAAAAAGCACTAGTGTCTTGGGAAAAGCTCTACCTTCCAAAGGTTGCAGGTGGACAGGCTATTATCAATATGAAGATGTGGAATAATGCTGCTATATTGAAGTTACTATGGGCAGTGAATGAGAAAAAAAATTGCTTATGGATTAGATGGGTGCATATCTTCGACATAAAGGATGATCCAGTAGAGAATTGTTCAATACCAGTCAATGCAACATGGGTAGTGAGGAAGATTCTGGAAGCAAGGACACATCTAGGTTCATTGAATATCTATGGAAAACTAGCAGAAAAATTGAATGCAGTTGTGGAAGCAGGACAGTTCTCAATCTCAAAGATGTATCATAGTCTTATGCCTTCCCACCAAAAGGTTTCCTGGAAAAATATATCCCTACAACCTAACATCCATTCTAGACATAAATTTGTATTATGGCTGGCTGCTTGGAGGAGATTGGCAAATGTGGAGAGGTTATTGAAGTTTGGTATTCAGGTGCCACCTGAGTGTGCTTTTTGTGATAGCCCTGTTGAAACATTTGATCATCTTTTCTTTGAGTGCAACGCTACAAGGTTTTTATGGCAAAGGTTGTTAGTGTGGTTAGGCTTCAACAGACTTATTGGAAGCTGGCAAGATGAAATGGAATGGACAAACAGATGGGCTAGGAAAAACTCAGGCAGGGGAGCAGTTATTAGTTGTACCTTTGCGATGATGGTATATGTTATTTAGAGGAAAAGAAATGCAAAGAGGTTTCCATCTCAGCCCTTCCAGTGTGATTGAGTTAGCAAGGAAATTGTTTTACATATCCATATTTGAGAGAGGAGCCTAAGCAAATGGAAGTCCATGTTGCAGCAGCTAGATAAAATGCCTTAGCTTGGACCTGAGTAGCCTATAGATTGCTATAGAGAAGATGTATAGATTATGATAGATATTGTTTTGTTTTCTTTCAGTATGTTTAGATAGTTTGTGATGGTAGTAACTGAGAACTTGAGAAGTAAGTGGTCAGCACTTACTTGGCTCTGTAATTTTCACTTTCTGGTTATTAATAAAAGATCAGATTCGACCAAAAAAAAGAGAGTAGTGTTTATACTACTTATTTCTTGATTGTTATTCTATGTCTCATACATTCAAGTCCTCATCCTTATCTCACCTCCTCCTCCCACCCTAAAAGGTAAAATTAAACGAATGTTGACTCATTTTTCTTGTTTTGATGTAATTGTTAGAAAGAATAATATTTTAAACTATTTTACTAGTTGAAAAGATTTTTGAGCCAAAAATATAATGACAATGACATTTTAAAGCCAAAAATATGACAAAGAGTAAAAGTAACCTATTTTAAATAGTTCGATGATATATTTAATTCTCTTTCTTTAAAGAATTGATTAAACAGTCATTTATCTAACTATGTATATAATTATATATAATTAAAATTTATATATATCGAGGAAAAGTAAACTTTGTTGCCTAAAGGTCCCTAAAGAATTTCACCCCCTCTTGAAAATGCATATGTACTGATTATATATATTACTAATTTAGT
Source organism: Capsicum rhomboideum (assembly GCA_031232105.1). NCBI lineage: Eukaryota > Viridiplantae > Streptophyta > Magnoliopsida > Solanales > Solanaceae > Capsicum > Capsicum rhomboideum. Next base: position 121,569,448 of record CP124712.1, on the reverse strand, counting down.
ATACGTGTTTTACAAGTGTACGTCACATCAATCAATAAAATTATATCTTAGAAGCACAACATTATAGAAAATAGCAATTGACTTCAAAATAAATGGTGTATCTATTTGAATAATATAGTTTGAAAGAAACAAAGATTTAGGATATCATTACCTTCTTTCTTAGTCTCACAAGCCTCAAAGAAACTTCAACAACTTTATTAGCGGCTGCAATGAGATCAACAACTCTACCAATAACTAGTTCTTCATGAAGAACATGTGTATATTACTGCAATAAATCCTTCAATGGGACATCCCATATCACTGCATCAAATAAGAACTACATGTACAAACAGTTTATCTAGTATCAAAAAATAAAAAGGGTTCAAGCAAATCTTTCGAATGCATAAATTAATACAAAAAAAGATAAATATTATAAATTTTGCATACTTGAAAAACATTAAATTGTGATCCCACGTATATGTTTTGCGTTGATTTAGTCAACCTGTTTTAAAACTCCTTTCCTCTGGAATCAAGAATAATGATAGTAACAATTCTCACTTTCACCTATTAAAGGAGTTGATTTTTTGTTCTTTCTCACACATAGTAGAGAAATAGATATTGAACACGAATAGATACAAAAATATTTACGACGGCATCAAAAAAGGAGGACCTTTGTTCGTACTTCTTGTTCGCAAACAAAATATATACAATCAACTAAACATGACAAACTGCTACACAAGCAAAGCACAAAATAGATGTATATAGTTAAATTAATATTCGTTCAATCATCAAAGACTATTGACTGAAAAAGTAGAAGACGAAGAAGGAGCAACCGTAGGTTTCTAATAAAGTTTGGTCAAAATATTATTTAAATAGAATTGTAGAAATTCTTTTTTTATATAAGGTAAAATTCTAATTGATTTAAAAGTATTAAATATTATAATTTTTTACTTAGATTATACAATCAAATCTGTCAGGACCCGATTTTTGAGTCATGATGGCGCCTATCGTAACCCACCAATAGGCGAGCCAAACCCTAGTCCGGAGCAACAAGCGACGGGCTAACGGGCGGAATCTCATAAAACAGAGAAGAAGTGGAAGTAACCATAACCATATTTATAAACATGCTAAGACTGAGAAGGAAGAGGACAACGTATATAAAGTCCAGAACCCCTCCCAAGACCTGGTGGGGTCAGTACATGAGCCACTACTAACATACCCAAAATACAAGACAGAAACCAAACATGTATAATAAGTACAATAGTCTTGAGAGCAAAAGACTATACAGTAGAGGATGGAGTAGGATCTGCCTCGGACGTCAGTAAGCTCACCCTGCTCCAGAATCAGTGCTGAGAAAAGAGTCACGTTAAAACCGTCGACTGGTGCCTGGATCTGCATCGGGAAAAAGATGCAGAAGTGCAGTATGAGTACCAGGGCAACGGGTACTCAGTAGGCATCATCGGCCGACTGAGCTTAATATAATATAAGCAAGCTAAAGTGCAGGGGGCATGCTAAGTCCGGGGTACAAGTAATAGATACATAAGTAACGGCCGAGGCGTATAAATATGCTCAGGGAAAATATAAGTGCGATACATAATAACGAGTAAATAAATGCGTAAGTAAACACACAAGTCAAACATAACCTATCTGGGCCCCCATAAGCCCGATAGGCACACGGAAGAAAACAATAACCCAGTCTGGCCCCCATAAACCAGCGGGACACACAAGAAAAGTAAATGCATAGTCACCAGTGTCTCGAAGCTGTATCAGTATCCAGTAACCACAATAACCAACAGGAGTGCACCGGGCTTGAACCGGCACCAATGGGTAATAACAAGAGGCCAGACGCCGGAGTCGAACCGGAAGCAGTGGGTAATAACAAGAGGCCACATATATATATCATATCTGCCGGACTCGAATCGGAACTCATAGAACAACAACATCATAATCACGGTACCCAGTACCAAAACTCTCCAATCATATCATAACCAGATGCCGGACTCGAACCGGAACTCATAATAATCAGTGGCCGGACTCGAACCGGAACTCATAGTGTACCACAATCCGGGGCCGGACTCGAACCGGAACACCCAATAGTCAATAACCAAAATCATCATACCTGAATCAGTAGCCGGACTCGAACCGGAACTCATCATAGCCAGTAACCAAAACAGAATCAAAGGTCATATCATATCAAATAAACGGGGAACGCCTTAGTGCCAAGTCATTACTATTATATAGGTACAGAAGCTAACTCTACAACATGCTACAAGTCAATCTCGGGGTCCTTCTAGGTCAACTACCTACTGTAAATAATATGTATATAAAAGTCTGGGTATACATTACAAGTCATGGAAAGGCGGTTCAGCGTTCTAAGTCAAACTAGCCGACCCCAATCAATTACGGTGCTATCAGAGACAAACAAAGCTAGACAGTCCAACCGGGTATAATCGGGGTGACTCAATCCCGTCATAACCCTAATAGTCATATAGGGCTTATCTAAGCCCAAATATGTCAAAGTTTCGACAAGCCGACAAAAAAGGGTAACGGGGCCAGCTACCGGGTCCCGAAAACCGAGTCTGGTTATACTTGTCTAAGTCTGGGCTAAGTCTGTCTAAGACTGGACTAAGGTCCAACAATAACATTCCCAGACTAGCAACAACAACAACAATACTATCCGACCCCAAATAGGTCATCTGTGGGGTACCACGAGGATAACGGGGCCTGGAATAATATCCGAATAGCCCTATCCGGCCTAGAAGGCCTAAATCACAGCAAACCACCACCACCAAGTCTATAATACCAGCCCACAATACCCGCACAATAGCATACATATATCACACATAAGCCCAGTCTAAGTGTAAAGGAAGGTAAACCTAGCCTACCTGGACGCCGCCGAACGCCTGCTAAAGCCAGTTAAATTAGAGCCTTCCCCTTTCGAGAGACCTCTGACTGCTGCCAAGCTATCAAAATAATAAACTACATGTCAAAACATGACTATTGATACCCATATTTCATTAGTTCGGAAAATGTCCGAACAGTCCACGTGGGGCCCGCTTGCGGAACCACAAAACTAAAATCGTCACAGTGTCCCAAATAACTCTGTGACCAATAGTCACAACAGATGCCATCCAATCAGAGCTCATATTAAGCTCTAAATAAGCACCAACAGCCACTAAATAACAATTCAAATACGCGATTTTAAGCTAGAATTGACTGAAAACTTACAATATAAAGATGCTATACTAGCAACCACGCGATCCCCGAGCTTGAATAACTTGGTGTAGATAATTAATTTCCTTTAAAATCCTTTTTAAAAGAAATAACGTGCACATATGTAACAGTACTAGACTACTGTTTTAAAATGAAAGACCATTAAGTGAAACAAATCCTAAGATTTGTAAGTAGTACGTATATCTATATATATAGTAATAACTTCCTTCTTCCTTGTCACTATATGCTTTATCCAATAGACACCACGTGTAATGTGGTGTCACTTTATTAGTCCATGCCCTTTTTTTTTGTCCCGTTACTTATATATTCGGGTATTGCATAGGTTCGTGGTAAAATAAATATAATATTTTGAATATATCATAATTAATAGAAAATTATTTTGAATACAACCTCTATAAAATAAAAATATTATTTTAACATATTTAAATTCACTATCTCCGCTTTAATTATCAATAAATTATAAAACTATTATAAAGTAGTATAGATATATCGTAACTAAAGAATTTTATAAATTTCAAAAATATTTTCAAAAGGTAATTACCTATGTCATTTTACCAAATTTTAATTTAATTTAATATTTTACAATGTGTTCGGTCTAAATAATATTCTCAAACGAACTGCCCGGGAGCCGAACTGTCGGTCCCAGCAAGTCATAAATAACTTGGGGCAGTTATAGAAAAGCTCTAAGCGCTGACAACACACAAAAACGAAGGAAATGACCGGGAAGGTCATTACAATATCCACTACTAAAAGGACTTTCGTCCGCGAAAGTCAAGAATAAGCACGTACCTGAAGATGTGAACAAGTAGGGATACTGGGCTCGCATGTCACGTTCAAGCTCCCAAGTTGCCTCCTCAATCGGACGGTGACGCCACTGTACCTTAACCACTGGAATGTCCCGGGAGCGTAACCGTCTGACATCTCTGGCTAAAATGGACACAGGCTCCTCCACAAATGTTAGTTTCTCGTCTAACTGAACCGAGTCCCACTGAAGCACATGCGACTCATCTGGAATATATTGTCGTAGCATAGAAACATGAAATACTGGGTGGATAGCTGAAAATGCCGGAGGTAAAGCTAACACATAAGCCACCTCTCCAACTGTCCGCAAAATCTCAAAGGGTCCAATATACCTGGGGCTAAGCTTACCCTTCCTACCAAACCGCATCACGCCCTTCATGGGCGATATTCGTAAGAAGACCCTATCACCCACCCTGAACTTCAATGGACGACGTCTACGGTCAGCATAACTCCTCTGTCTACTTTGAGTTGTCCGCAGCCTGTCCTGAATTACTCGAACTCGGTCCAAAGATTCTCGGAGTACATCTGTGCCACGAGGACTGACTTCTGAAGTCTCGAACCAGCCGACTGGAGATCGACACCGTCCGCCATATAAAGCCTCAAACGGAGCCATTTGAATACTGGAATGAAAGCTATTATTATATGCGAACTCGGCTAAAGGTAAGAATTGATCCCACTGACCCCCAAAGTCAAGTACACAAGCGCGGAGCATATCCTCTAATACTTGAATAGTCCGCTCTGATTGCCCGTCGGTTTGAGGATGAAATGCAGTACTAAGGTCCACCTGAGTACCCAACTCTTCCTGGAAAGTCTGCCAGAAATTGGAGGTAAACTGAGATCCTCGGTCTGAAATAATAGATATTGGCACTCCATGTAGGCGAACCACCTCCTGAATATATATACGAGCTAATCTCTCAGCACTGTAGGAAACTCGAACAGGGATAAAGTGTGCAGACTTAGTCAACCGATCTATAATAACCCAAATACTATCAAAACCATGGAAGGTGCGAGGCAATCCAACAATGAAATCCATAGTGACCCGCTCCCATTTCCACTCGGGGATGGGTAATTGCTGAAGTAAACCACCGGGTCTCTGATGCTTGTCCTTTACCTGCTGACAACAAAGGCATCGGGCTACAAACCCTACGATATCTCTCCGCATACCGCTCCACCAATAGTGTTGTCTCAGATTTCTATACATCTTAGCTGTCCCGGGGTGAATAGAATATCTAGAACTGTGAGCCTGACGCAAAATCAACTGAATTAAATCTTCAACCCTCGGAACACAAATACGACCGTCAAACCTCAAAACACCGTCAGAACCCAAGGTAGCTCTCTCAGACTTACCCTTCAATACCTGATCTCGAATGCTACGGAGACCGCTATCCTCAAACTGACGACTCTGAATCTGCTCCAGCAAAGTAGATCTCGCACCAACACAAGCGATAACCCTCCTGGGGTCAGAAATATCCAAACGCAACATCGAGTTAGCTAAGGACTGAATATCCAAAGCCAACGGCCGCTGAGAGACTGGAATGAAGGCTAAGCTACCCATACTCACTGCCTTCCGGCTCAAGGCATCTGCTACCACATTCGCCTTGCCCGGATGATAGAGAATAGAGATATCATAGTCCTTCAGCAACTCAATCCACCTGCGCTGCCTCGGTAGGTGACGTGGGCTTAGCCCAACCTCGAATAGCCTCAATCCTCGCTGGGTCTACCATGATACCATTTCTGGACACAACATGGCCCAAGAAAGCTACAGACTCAAGCCAGAACTCACATTTTGAGAACTTGGCATAAAGCCGATGATCTCTCAAAGTGTGGAGCACAATCCTCAAATGCAGCTCATGCTCCTCGTTACTCCTCAAATAAATCAAGATGTCGTCAATAAACACAATCACAAAGGAATCTAAGTATGGCCTGAATACACGATTCATCAAATCCATGAAAGTTGCTGGGGCATTAGTCAACCCAAAAGACATCACCAGGAACCCATAATGGCCGTACTGAGTCCTGAAGGTTGTCTTTGGGATGTCCTTAGCCCTAACTCTCAACTGATGGTATCCAGATCTCAAATCTATTTTTGAGAATACCGCTGCACCCTGAAGTTGATCAAACAAATCATCGATACGAGGCATATGATACTTATTCTTCACAGATACCTTATTCAACTGCCTGTAATCAATACACATGCGCATAGATCCATCCTTCTTCTTTACAACAGAACTGGAACACCCCACAGAGACACACTTGGCCTGATAAAACCCTTCTCCAGAAGGTCCTGGAGCTGACTACTCAACTCTCTCAACTCAGCAGGAGTCATAAGATAAGGAGCCATCGAAATAGGTCGGGTGCCTGGCTCGAGGTCAATAATGAACTCTATATCACGCTCAGGAGGAAGGCCAGGTAGGTCAGTCGAGAATACATTAGAAAACTCATGAACAACAGGGACGGAGTCAAGCGATGGACTCTCAATACTAGCATCCCGAACATAAGCAAGGAATGAATCACATCCCCTCGACATCAATCTATGAGCCCAAACATATGAAATAATCCCTGTCGGTGTGCGGCTAACAGAACCCTGCCACACCACCGGGGGTACGCCAGGCATGGCTAAGGTCATGGTCTTAGCAAAGCAATCCAAGACTACATGATGAAAAGACAACCAGTCCATGCCCAGAATCGCATCAAAGTCTACCATGGCCAATACAATAAAATCAACCTGAGTCTCAAACTCCTGAATAGTCACTAGACAAGATCTATATACCCGATCCACTACTAAGGAATCACCAACGGGGGTAGATACACTTAAGGGCACAGATAATAACTCAGAACACAAACCCAACCGTGGTGCATAATAAGTAGATACATAAGAAAATGTGGATCCGGGATTAAATAACGCAGAAGCTGGCTGATGGCATACGAAAATTGTACCTGTAATCACTGCATCCGAAGCCTCAGCCTGCGGCCTAGCCGGCACAGCATACAACTGACGCTGACTACTACTAGCCTGAGCACCAACCTGACTACCAGTCCGACCTCCCTGCGCTCTACCTCGAGAACCCTGGGGACCACCCCGACGACTCTGTGCACCACCTCTACCTGCTGGCGGTATAGATCTGAGGGGCTGTGCTGTCTGAACTGAAGGCTCAATCGCCATGCACTGAGGACACTCACGTGCAAAATGACCGACAACCCCACAAGTGTAGCATGCTCTTGGCTCCCTACTCGGCCTAGAAGGTCTGGCTGAGCTGGTATGACCACCTCTAGTCGATGAACTGGACTGACCATGTCCTTGAGGCTAGCTAACAGAACCACTATAGGTGGGCTGACCCCTATCAGATATTTACAAAGCTGACTGTACGGGCCTATTGGGATGACCTTGTCGCTGAAAAGACTGCTGCTGCTGCTGAGGGTACCTACCCTAAAACTGGAACCCACGACCTCTGAACTGCGAACCACTATGGCTCCCACTGAAACTACCCTGAATACGAGGTCTCTTATCGCTGCCCCCTTGGGCCTCGCGATCCATCTCCTCAATAGAGTATACATGCTCGGTAATCTCTGCGAATGACTTCCCTGAAGTCACTAAACTCTTGGTAGCTCTGCGGAGTAGCAATCTCAGTCCCCTGACAAAACATCTAACTCTCTCATACTCATCAGGCAAAATAGAAGTAGCATGCCTAGCAAGATCATGAAACCTCGCCTCATACTCGGCGACAGATAACGAACCCTGAGTCAATCTGGAGAACTCATCTCTAAGTCGCTCCCGCATAGTACGGGGCATATACTTTCCCAAGAAAATCTCAGAGAACTGGGTCCAAGTAACCGGCGGAGATCCTGCTGGCCTGGAATCAAGATATCCCTTCCACCATCTCCTCGCTGCAGTATCAAACTGATATGCCACAAAATCAACACCACGAGACTGTACCAATCCCAAATTCCGCAATCTATCCTCGCAGCTGGACAAGAACTCATATGCATCCTCACCCGGAGTACCAGCAAATCTCGGTGGAGTCAACCTCAAGAAATGCCCCAACATCTTCTGCTCATTGTCAGACATAGCAGGCTGATCTATAACTGGATGTGGAGCTACCGGTGCTGGCGGAATCTCAACTCTGGGTGCTGCAGTTGCAGGCTGCCCCCCAACACCAACTCCCTGTACTGCTGGTTGGGCTCCCTCGGCTGACGGACCTCCAACTATCCCCAACAACTGAAGTAATGTACCTCGAAGCAAAGAAGCATCTATAAATCCAGGTGGAGCCTGGGCTACTCCCTGGCCCACCGGCTGCTGTGGCGGCGAAGCATCTGGAGCTATAACAGGATCGGGTAACTGATCCCTAGCATGATCTCGGCCTGGGGCTGCTGCTCTACCCTGCCCCCGACCTCTGGGTCGACCTCGGCCCCTAACTGGAGCCCTTGTTGCAGGCTCGGGGTCCTGACCCTCGGGTCTCGCACCATGCATCCTAACCATCTGCGTAAAGAGTGAACCAAATGAAGATCAGAAACCAACACAGACCCAATGCACGAACATGAGTCAAGAAAATGAGAGACTCCCCTAAAAATGCTCCGTAGCCTCCCGAGGATAGGATACAGGCGTCCCTGCACCGATCCACAGGACTCTACTAAACATTGGCTCATGTACCGACACTACCTATACAACCTAGGCTCTGATACCAAGCTGTCAGGACCCGATTTTTGAGTCATGATGGCGCCTATCGTAACCCACCAATAGGCGAGCCAAACCCTAGTCCGGAGCAACAAGCGACGGGCTAACGGGCGGAATCTCATAAAACAGAAAAGAAGTGGAAGTAACCATAACCATATTTATAAACATGCTAAGACTGAGAAGGAAGAGGACAACGTATATAAAGTCCAGAACCCCTCCCAAGACCTGGTGGGGTCAGTACATGAGCCACTACTAACATACCCAAAATACAAGACAGAAACCAAACATGTATAATAAGTACAATAGTCTTGAGAGCAAAAGACTATACAGTAGAGGATGGAGTAGGATCTGCCTCGGACGTCAGTAAGCTCACCCTGCTCCAGAATCAGTGCTGAGAAAAGAGTCACGTTAAAACCGTCGACTAGTGCCTGGATCTGCATCGGGAAAAAGATGCAGAAGTGCAGTATGAGTACCAGGGCAACGGGTACTCAGTAGGCATCATCGGCTGACTGAGCTTAATATAATATAAGCAAGCTAAAGTGCAGGGGGCATGCTAAATCCGGGGTACAAGTAATAGATACATAAGTAACGGCCGAGGCGTATAGATATGCTCAGGGAAAATATAAGTGCGATACATAATAACGAGTAAATAAATGCGTAAGTAAACACACAAGTCAAACATAACCTATCTGGGCCCCCATAAGCCCGATAGGCACACGGAAGAAAACAATAACCCAGTCTGGCCCCCATAAACCAGCGGGACACACAAGAAAAGTAAATGCATAGTCACCAGTGTCTCAAAGCTGTATCAGTATCCAGTAACCACAATAACCAACAGGAGTGCACCGGGCTTGAACCGGCACCAATGGGTAATAACAAGAGGCCAGACGCCGGAGTCGAACCGGAAGCAGTGGGTAATAACAAGAGGCCACATATATATATCATATCTGCCGGACTCGAACCGGAACTCATAGAACAACAACATCATAATCACGGTACCCAGTACCAAAACTCTCCAATCATATCATAACCAGATGCCAGACTCGAACCGGAACTCATAATAATCAGTGGCCGGACTCGAACCGGAACTCATAGTGTACCACAATCCGGGGCCGGACTCGAACCGGAACACCCAATAGTCAATAACCAAAATCATCATACCTGAATCAGTAGCCGGACTCGAACCGGAACTCATCATAGCCAGTAACCAAAACAGAATCAAAGGTCATATCATATCAAATAAACGGGGAACGCCTTAGTGCCAAGTCATTACTATTATATAGGTACAGAAGCTAACTCTACAACATGCTACAAGTCAATCTCGGGGTCCTTCTAGGTCAACTACCTACTGTAAATAATATGTATATAAAAGTCTGGGTATACATTACAAGTCATGGAAAGGCGGTTCAGCGTTCTAAGTCAAACTAGCCGACCCCAATCAATTACGGTGCTATCAGAGACGAACAAAGCTAGACAGTCCAACCGGGTATAATCGGGGTGACTCAATCCCGTCATAACCCTAATAGTCATATAGGGCTTATCTAAGCCCAAATATGTCAAAGTTTCGACAAGCCGACAAAAAAGGGTAACGGGGCCAGCTACCGAGTCCCGAAAACCGAGTCTGGTTATACTTGTCTAAGTCTGGGCTAAGTCTGTCTAAGACTGGACTAAGGTCCAACAATAACATTCCCAGACTAGCAACAACAACAACAATACTATCCGACCCCAAATAGGTCATCTGTGGGGTAGCACGAGGATAACGGGCCTGGAATAATATCCGAATAGCCCTATCCGGCCTAGAAGGCCTAAATCACAGCAAACCACCACCACCAAGTCTATAATACCAGCCCACAATACCCGCACAATAGCATACATATATCACACATAAGCCCAGTCTAAGTGTAAAGGAAGGTAAACCTAGCCTACCTGGACGCCGCCGAACGCCTGCTAAAGCCAGTTAAATTAGAGCCTTCCCCTTTCGAGAGACCTCTGACTGCTGCCAAGCTATCAAAATAATAAACTACATGTCAAAACATGACTATTGATACCCATATTTCATTAGTTCGGAAAATGTCCGAACAGTCCACGTGGGGCCCGCTTGCGGAACCACAAAACTAAAACCGTCACAGTGTCCCAAATAACTCTGTGACCAATAGTCACAACAGATGCCATCCAATCAGAGCTCATATTAAGCTCTAAATAAGCACCAACAGCCACTAAATAACAATTCAAATACGCGATTTTAAGCTAGAATTGACTGAAAACTTACAATATAAAGATGCTATACTAGCAACCACGCGATCCCCGAGCTTGAATAACTTGGTGTAGATAATTAATTTCCTTTAAAATCCTTTTTAAAAGAAATAACGTGCACATATGTAACAGTACTAGACTACTGTTTTAAAATGAAAGACCATTAAGTGAAACAAATCCTAAGATTTGTAAGTAGTACGTATATCTATATATATAGTAATAACTTCCTTCTTCCTTGTCACTATATGCTTTATCCAATAGACACCACGTGTAATGTGGTGTCACTTTATTAGTCCATGCCCTTTTTTTTTGTCCCGTTACTTATATATTCGGGTATTGCATAGGTTCGTGGTAAAATAAATATAATATTTTGAATATATCATAATTAATAGAAAATTATTTTGAATACAACCTCTATAAAATAAAAATATTATTTTAACATATTTAAATTCACTATCTCCGCTTTAATTATCAATAAATTATAAAACTATTATAAAGTAGTATAGATATATCGTAACTAAAGAATTTTATAAATTTCAAAAATATTTTCAAAAGGTAATTACCTATGTCATTTTACCAAATTTTAATTTAATTTAATATTTTACAATGTGTTCGGTCTAAATAATATTCTCAAACGAACTGCCCGGGAGCCGAACTGTCGGTCCCAGCAAGTCATAAATAACTTGGGGCAGTTATAGAAAAGCTCTAAGCGCTGACAACACACAAAAACGAAGGAAATGACCGGGAAGGTCATTACAAAATCAAAAACAATTATAAATTAAATTAAATGCAAAATTATTTCACCCAAAATCCAAAGGACTCGTTTTTACTTTTTTAACACAATTTTTTTAACAATGCCAAAATCATAAACAAACAAAAACAACATTTTTACTTCTTTAACACGGATTTTTTCAACAATGCCAAAAATATAAACAAACAAAAACAACCCCTTTTTTTAACCAAAAATAAACAGCCGAATTACCAAAAAAAAAAAAAAAGAAGTATCGTACCCAAATACTAAAAAAAACAGCCTTGTCTTTTTCTAATTCTTCTTCTCATATATTTTAGCAGTCTTTTTTACTATAGACATTAATTCTCCTAATACCTCTTACCATATAGTTTCTTCTTACCATATATTTTAGGACTCTTATTTTATTATTAATTAAAAAATAATTTGAGAAAAAAGAAAATGACTATTTTGTCTATTACGAAGACTTTTAATGAAGGGCAAAAAGATCAAATCATTTTTCTAAGGGTCTGTCCACTTTTAATATATTGTAGAAGTAGATGTAGATTGTAGATGTAGATGTAAATGTCGATACTAATTAATTACAGTGTACGCGTTTACACATGTTAACCCCAATTAGTATATGGCTAAAAATTATGACGGAACATGATGAAAGTGTCTAGCTAATTTTTACATACACTTCAGTCATGTATGATTTGAACATGATTGAGGTGCAGCGATACATGAAAAATTTAAATACACATGATTGAAATTTTAGTCAATTTTTATATGTACTTCAATAAAAAAAATGTCTAAACTTAGTCTTTGCAAATTAAGTATAATAATATATGAAAATTTAACATTGTCTAGTCCATAGTTTCAGTAAAAAAATGACCGAATTTAACATTGGCAATCCATATCAAATTTCTATCTAGTATTTAGCTTTCACAAAGTCACACTCAAATAATCATGTCTAAAATCAAGTGCGAATTTTCAATTTTAATCATGTACGTCTAAAGTTACTCCCATAACAAATATACTTTTTTAAAAAAAATAGAAAACAAAACTATATTACAAGATTTTGTCATTTGACATTATTTTAATGGTAACTTATAGAAATGTAGGAGGTTTAGACCCTAATTACTTGGAGACACCAATATTTTAAAAATTATCTGTCACGACTCAAACGTTGAGGTCATGATGGCATCTACCCAGACCCAATCTTGGTAGATAAGCCAAACACCCCAAGAAGAAAGGAAATTCGAAATTAATAAGAAGTAAGACAAGATGAGACTTCTAGAACGAAGTCAGTCACACGTATGCAAAACATTTGGCGGAAGTCTGAACAAAATACATAAAACCCCAACATCTGGTGTCATAAGTACAAGAGCATCTAACAGAAACCATAACCGAAACTGAAATATACATAAGTCTGTCTCTGAAGTAAAATAAAGACATCAAAAGATAAGAGGAGGTCTGGAGTCAACTCTAAATATCCTAGAGCATGCCAGTACCTCAAAATATCTGACTCTGTAAGTACGAACTCAACCACCGCATGTAGTGCTCGTACTAGGATCTGCACCGAAAAGGCACATTAGGGGTGAGTACGGTCCACTAGTACTCAGTAGGTATCTTAGACCAACTGAGCAAAGCATAAAATAATACAAGTAAAGAAATACTATAAGCACGTCACCTGCTACTAGAAAAGTCCCCAAACGGTAGCTCACACTGTCTCCACTAACAACTCTTATATATATAATATCGATAAAGAACGAGTAGTAATAGATATAATCAAGTAAGTACAGAAACTAAATATACGCCAAGAATATGAAAGCAACACAAGAATGCGTATGTAATACAATGGAGTGAAGATGGGATAGTGATGAATGATTTGAAAGCCATTGTATGACTTTCTGTATACACCTACCGAGCCTCAGCGCTCCTAAGATAGGACCCATGGGGGGTTCGCAACCTATATACCTGTCTCATAATCTCAATCCACTTCTCCGGCTAATGTTCAGGGATCATAAAGTGTTTATCATATCTCAATCAACCCGACCGACACATCCCTTAGTCTAGGCATTTTTAAAAGTGTCTCATTTTCTTTCAAAATCAGTGTCTCTCAGTGGTACCAATGTCTCATGAGTATGTATGAAATGAGAATGTAATGCTCACAACTAATTAGTATGAAGATGATAATCCTTTCAATACACGTAAAAGTGAGCTCAGAATTGACTCAATGTGTCAACAATTGAAATCTCAATATCTCATTTGGCACCATCCGAAAATTAGTTATGTAGGACATCATTAATATCATATCAACCCACAATTCAGGTATTTTCATCATGATAAAGGCAAACAAAACTCAATAAGACCAGTGTGGACTCCATTTAATCTCCTTCTAACTCGAGCTCTATGTGTTTACTGATATAGCCTCCTAGAAGAGCTAACAGAATGAGAAATGGAAACTGAAATAGAAATAGAAACCAACAAGCACCACTAGCTCTGGCATACCCTCTGAATGAACAAGTCTCTCATGCTGATTTCAGGGCTGCTTTCCAGGTGCTAGCTCAGGCAATGACTACTTAGGTTAACCAGTAAGATATTGCTCAGGTCAACCCGAATGACAATACGGTAGCATCTAGAGTTTGGGATTTCACTCGGATAAATCCTCATGAGTTCCATGGTTCTAAGATTGAGGAGGATCTACACGAGTTTATTGATGACATTCATAAGGTCACTCAGATCATAGGCATCGCTCTAGTTAAGAGTGTAGATTTAGCCGCATATTAGTTGAAAGAAGTGGCTCAGACTTTGTGTAAGCAATGGAAGGAAGATAGAGGTATGGATGCAAGTCCAGTGGATTGGGATGAGTTTGTAGCTACATTTTTGGATAGGTTCTTCCCACTTAAGTTAAGGTAAGACAAGGTTCAGGAGTTTATAAATCTAAAATAGGGTAACATGACTTTGAGGGAGTATTCTCTTAAGTTTACTCAACTCTCTAAGTATGCTCTGGCAATGGTGGATGATTCTGGGGCCTGTTTGAGTAAGTTCGTGTTCGGTGTTTCCAAGATCGTGGTGTTAGAGAGTGTAGAACTGCCATGTTGGTTAAGGAGATGGACATCTCCAGGTTGATAACTCATGCTCAACAGATAGATAAGGAAAAAATCAAGAAAAGTTAAAGAGAGAATAATAGGGCTAGAATAAGAAGTTTTAACTATTCTTAGCAGAGGTTAGGTGGTGTTAATCGTTCTCAGTTTCGTCAGAAGTCTTCAACTCCAGCCCCATCCTATACTAGTTCCCCAGTACCCAAGTTCAAATAGGATCACCAGGATAGGGTACCAGGCTCTAAGTCCTAGAGCAGTGTCACTAGTGGACGTACTAATCCAATTTGTAATAAATGTGGTAAGAACCACTAAGAAGAGTGTATGGCCAGCATTGGTAGTTGTTTTGGATGTGGCAGGCTAGGTCATTGATTGAGGGAGTGCCCAGTGGCCTCACAGAGGGGCGGAGATACTCACCAGCAGAATCAGTCTAACTCTTTAGTAGCTCCAACAGGTCACCCGACTCAGCAGGGTGCCTTATTTAGTGCAGGTGGCAAATAATGTTAGAATAGGTTTTATTCCCTACAGACTCCATAGGATCAGGAGGGTTCCCCTGATGTGGTCACTAGTACGTTACAAGTCTATCATATTAATATTCATGCCTTGTTAGATCCCGAAGCCACACTTTCCTTCATGACTTCCTATATAGCAGTAGACTTTAGTGTCAATCCTCTTAGAACCTTTCTCAATCTCTGGTCCAGTTAGGATTCAGTGACAGCCAGAAGGGTATACAAAAATTTCCCAATCATAATTTATCAGAAAGTCACTTCAGTTGATCTTGTAGAGTAAGGTATGAATGATTTTGATGTCATTCTTGGCATGGATTGGCAATATTTTTGTTATGCCTCAGTTGAATGCTGAACTAGAGTGGTCCAGTTTCATTTTCCAAATGAGCCTGTCTTAGAATGAAAGGGTGGAACTTCAGTGCATATAGGTCATTTTGTCTCTTACCTTAAGCTAGAAAAATGATTTTCAATGGGTGTATCTATCATCTTGTTCGGGTTAAGGATTCAAAGTTTGAGACCCTAACTCTTCAGTTAGTTCCAGTGGTTAATAAATCCCCAGAACTGTTTCTAGAAGATTTTCCTAGAGTTTATCCTGAGCAGTAAATTTATTTTGAAATAGATCTCCTTCTAAATATCCAACCTATTTAAATTCCACCCTACAGGATGGCTCCATCTGAGCTTAAGGAATTGAAGGAACAGTTAAAAGATCTTTTAGATAGAGGTTTTATTAGGCCCAACATCTTTCCATGGTGTGCTCTAGTTCTTTTTGTGCATAAAAAATGGTTCCCTCAGAATGCGCATCGATTACTATTAGTTAAACAAAGTCACAATCAAGAATAAGTATCCATTCCTAGGATTGATAACTTGTTTGACCATCTTCAGGGTGCCAGTTGTTTTTTTCAAAAATAGACCTCAGATATGACTATTAGCAGCTTAGAGTCAGAGAACATGACATTCTGAAGACTACCTTTAGAACTCGGTATGGTCACTTCAAATTTATTGTTATGTCTTTTGGACTAACAAATGCTCCTATAGCTTTTATGGACTTGATAAATAGAGTGTTCAAGTAGTACTTGGACATGTTTTCCATTGTCTTCATAGATGACATCCTCATTTATTCTCAGAGTGAGGATGAACATCCAAACCATTTGAGAATTGTCTTACAGACTCTCAAAGATTTCTAGTTATTCGCTAAGTTCATCAAGTGTGAATTTTTGTTGAAATTAGTAGCATTCCTTGGTCATATCATTTTCGGTGAGGGCATTTAGGTTTATCCTCAAAAGACTGAAGCAGTTAGAAATTGGCCTAGACCCATCTCTCTATCAGATATTAGAAGTTTCTTGGCTTTAGCCGATTACTATAGATGGTTTGTTGAAGGTTTTTCCTCTATTGCTTCTTCTATCTCTAGATTGACTCGAAAGAAATTCAAATTTTAGTGGTCTGATGCATGTGAGAAGAGTTTTTAGGAGTTGAAGACTCGACTCACCTCCGCTCCAATTTTGACTCTACCATAGGGTCCAGATAGGTTTGTAGTTTATTGTGATGCTTTAGGAGTTAGCCTTGGTTGTATGTTGATGTGGTATAGTAAATTTATAGAATATATCTTTAGATAGCTCAAGCCTCATAAGAAGAATTACCCAACTCATGATATTGAGTTGGAAGCAGTGTTTTTGCCTTAAAGATTCCGCGGCATTATCTTTATGGGGTTCATATAGATGTGTTCATGGAACACAAGAGCCTTCAGTATGTGTTCTGTCAGAAAGATCTAAATCTTTGTCAAAGGAGATAGCTAGAGTTGTTAAAGGATTATGATATGAGTATCTTGTACCATCCGGGTAAAGCTAATGTAGTGGTTGATTCTCTTAGCAGGTCTTCTATGGGAAGTGTTGAGCATGTAGAAGATGAGAAGAAAGAGTTGGCTTGCAAGGTTCACAAATTTGCTAGACTGGGAGTTCGATTAGATGATTCAGCCGAAGGTAGTGTTATAGTTCAGAATGGTTCAGAAGCCTCTTTAGTAGTCGAGGTGAAAGCAAAGCAAGATAGAGATCCTATTTTACTTAAGTTGAAAGAAGTCATCCAAAGTAAAAAAGTTGAGGTTTTCTCCCGATGGGAGAAGGTGTTCTTTGATATCAGGGCAGACTGTGTATTCCAGATGTGGATGACTTGAGATAGTGAATGCTGACAGAAGCTCACACTTCTCGGTATTCAATTCACCCAGGAGCCATTAAGATGTACCATGATCTGTGGAAAGTCTATTGGTGGAATGACATGAAGAAGGATATCGTAGAATTTCTGGCTAAGTGTCCAAATTACCAGCAGGTTAAGATTAAACACTAGAGACCTGTTGGTATGACTCAAGACATTATTATTCCTACTTGGAAGTGGGAAGTGGTGACTATTAACTTTATTACAGGGTTGCCTCTTACTAGACGACGACATGATTCTATTTGGGTTATTGTAGACCGAATGACTAAGTAAGCACATTTCATGTCAGTTAACACTTCAGATTCAGCTGAGGATTATGCTAGAATTTACTTAGAGAGTTAGTTAAATTGCATAGAGTCCCTTTGACTATCATCTCAGCTAGGGGTACTTAATTTACTTCTCAGTTCTGGAAAACATTTTAGAAGGGTCTTGGTACCCAAGTTCATCTCAGTACAACTTTTCATCCGCAGACAAATGGTCAACCAGAGTGGACCATTTAAACCTTGAAGGACATGTGAAGAGCTTGCGTGATAGATTTCAAAAGTAATTGGGATGATCACTTGCCTTTGATTGAGTTTGCCTATAATAATAGAATTTATACGGCCCCATTTGAAGCATTTTATGGTTGGAGGTGTAGATCTCCTATTGGTTGGTTTGAGGTTTGTGAAGCTACCTTGATAGGGCCTGATTCAGTCCATGAGGTTATGGAAAAAGTTTAGCTGATTAGAGAAAGGCTGAAAATAGCTCAGAGTCATCAAAAGTCCTATGCATATGTAAGGAAAAGATAAATTGAGTTTGCGATTGGTGATTTGGTTTACTTACCCATGAAAGGGGTGAAGATATTTGGCTAGAAAGGGAATCTCAGTCCCCGCTATGTTGGTCCTTATAGGATTTTGAGGTGCATTGGCAACATGGCCTATGAGTTAGACTTTCCTGCAGACTTAACATTAGTGCATCTAGTTTTTCATGTGTCTTTGTTTAAGAAATTCATTGGTGATCCAGCTTTAGTTATGCCTTTAGATAGTGTGGGCGTGAAAGATAGTCTCTCTTATGAAGATGTCCCAATTGAGATTCTGGACCGTCAGGTTTGTAAGTTGTAAGTTGAGAAACAAGGAAGTCACTTCAGTGAAGGTTCTTTGGATAAATCATCTAGTTGAGGGAGATACTTGGGAATCAGAAGCAGATATAACGACCAATTATCCTCAATTTTCCTTTTTGAATTCAGTTCCCGCTTGAGGTATCAATTTCCTCCTTATTACTTCTCTCAGTCACATGTCACTCAGTTGCACAAATGTCTTAGTATGAATGCATAAGTTTAGTTAAGTCTAATTGTCATGTCAGTATTCAGATCTTAGAATTCGGTGTTGGGATTGCAGCTCTTTCTCTATCCTTTCAGCCTAGTTAGTCTTTATTCGAGGACGAATGATCCCAAGGGGGAGAAATTGTGACACCCTAAAAATTAAAGCTAAGATTAGAACCTTTCTTCAAGTGCGTATAGAACCAAGCATTATTGTATGAGAAGTTCTTTATAATTGCATTAAGGCCATAAGTAACTCTTAGCTCATAGTTAAGTTGCAAGCTTCCTTATCGATCGAATTCTCGTATAGAATATTGCAAGGGTCAACTTTAAACAAGTATAAATACTTGAATATGAATATTTTTGAATCTCAAGAGCCACCAAATTAAAGTTCTTTGAGTCTTCTTTCCAACGTTGATTGCTCGTTAATTTGATTCCGAAACTAGAAGTTATGGCCATTTTAGTGAAACACTGTCAAGTTTTTAGATAAAACAATCCTTCAGACAAACCGTTGGTTCCTAGGATGACCGTTCCATGTACTGATCTGTAGAAACAGTCCCAAAAGTTTCAAAGGTTGACAAAGTGCCTCCTTGGCAATGAGAGGGACTAACGACTATTGGAAGAATCAATGAGTTGTTGGTTGTGACCGTGATCACTAGTTGGCCTGGCTTGACTTCTAACGACCAACCAAGGGACGATCTATTGGAGGAACCAATGAGTAATCCCTTGGAACATCTGAGGAAGTCTAGAGAGTCATCAAGACTTCCTAAAAACCAATGATCATAACCAACGATCGTTGGTTGGTTCGTCCGTCACGATGGTCATATTTTTCAGTTACGTTTTAAAGGGGTACTTTAGTATTTTCCCATCATTTAACCTCCTACACTATGTTGTTTTGGCTATTCCAAAGGTGAAAATTAAGCCTAAACTACTCCAAATCCCTCATTCCCTCATAGTATGTCTATACCTAGCAGAAAATCAGAGAAACAAATGACTCTTCCTCTTCAAAGCAAGAAACTAGGGTTCATCATCTTCAAGCTCCAAGTTCAAGGTTAATAGAAAGGTTTTCACCTTCAAGAATGTGGAATTTCATCAATGGGTATCCTTTCACCCATTGAGTCCCTAAATGAACCTAAGTATTCAGTTAATTCATTCTTCAGAGCTTAGGATTTTCATGAAAAGTATGAGTTTCTTTATATTTCAGTTCCTTATCATGAATAGCCCATGAATACATGTTTTCCATGAAATTCAATACCTTTATATAATTATATTTATGAACCCTCAGTATATAGATAATTCATGTTTTTTGACTTATGTTGTATAAATTCATAATTGATTCAAAGTATAGAAATTGTCATGAAAAGTTGTATTTTTTAGAGATGGCAAATTAGAAACACCCGATGACTTAGTATTTCATGAATTGATAATTCAAAATTTAGCATTTCAGTTCCATATGTTTTAGGATGCTTTCAGATAAAGTTTCTATCATTCAGTCTCAAATGTCAGTAGTATTGAGCTACTCAGTTTATCAATATAATTCAGTTGGGAGTAGTACTTATACCGAGCGGACGCAGGGATGGAGGCGCACCCATCAGTTAGGCTGAGCTCTTAATAGAAGTCCCTAAGTCCCAGAACTACGTTACCAGCATAGGTTCTAAAGGGTTACCCATTAGATCAGGCTGACACCTTAGTCCTTTTGGGCATCAGTTTAGTAGATCTATGTCAGTTAGTGCTCGTACCCTTAGCAAGATACTGAGCGGCCTCCCAGCTAGGGTACAAGTTGGACTCCGTTTAGCTCAAATGGAGTATGTCGGTTAATAGTATCTCCCACAGTTCAGACTCAGATATTGCATGACCTTGTATTTATTTCATTCAGTATATTATTGGTTAGTCACGTGCTTATTTACTTGGTCATCACATCATTTTACATTCCTCAGTATCATGTTCAGTTTAGCCTCTTATTTTCAGCATGCTCAGTTTTATATAACATAGTGCATATCTCACATACTCGTGGTTAGCACGAACCTGTAGCTAACTCAGCATCAGAGTGTGGTGAGTCCTCATCTTTCGAGGACAGGACTTATGTTTACTTTCTTATTTCAGTCATTTGAGTTTTGAAATAGTTAGAGTTAGATGGGTGTTTGTCCCAGCAACTCATCTTATTTATAGACTTTCAGACAGATAGTAGACTTTTAGCTATATGGCTATGATTAGATGATTTCTATTTTAACTTCAGTATTGAGTTTGTTTTGAATATTATTGTTATATCATTCATATTTATAGCTTTTGCTTAGTGTTCATCAGATATATATACAGTTTTCTTAGTGTCATGTCAGGCAATGGGTTAGCTTGGGGTCACTTGTGACTCTAAGTACCGTGTTATGACTAGTGGGTAGTCTCAGGTCGTGATAGCAATGCAATGGGATGATGATGGGATAATGATAATGTAAGCCATCACATGGCAGCCATTGTATGGCCTTGTATACGCCTTTCAAGCTAAAGCTTCCAGGATAGGACTCATGGAGTGGAGCGACCCATATACCACATACATCTTCCGAGCGAATGCTGCCAGGATAGGACACCATGGGGGAGTGACCCATATACTAACACAATCTCATATCTTAATCAATCTTGCCGGTAGCAACCTTCGTCAAAGGTTTTATAAGGTGTTTTCATAAACCTTGCCAGCAAAGACCTCGATCAAGGGTTTTCAAAGTGTTTCCTTTTCTTTCAAAATCAGAGTTTCTCAGTGGTACCAATCTCATGGGTATAAATGAATGAAATGAGGATATATGCTCATAACCAAATTAATATGAAGATAATGAATCAATTATGGTATAAATGAGCTCAAAATCTACTCAATTTGTCAATATTGCATGATATAATTCATCATATGGTACCACTAGAATAATAAGTCATATAAGACATTAATAATATCAATCCAAGCCCCTCTCTTAGGCATCATGATAATGATAATGACAATTAATGCTCAAATAAGGCCTATAATATCAATTCAAGCCCCCACTTGGGCATCACAATATTAATAAGGCAAATAAATGCACTAATAAGGACAATAATATCAATCTAAACCCCCACTCAGGCATCACAATAATAATAATAATAATAATCTCTCGAGTCAATAATAATATTAACATAAGCCCCCACACGGGCAACACAAAAATAGTAAACAATCCAAACAACGAGAATGTATAGGGAAACTTACCCAAAACCTAGCTTGTTTCATATAATAAGTCTCATCTTTCCCAAAGATGACACCATTAGACTAAATTACTAAAAGGAGAACCATGCTAGATGACAATACACCCCATGGTTCATCTTCATTTGCTTACCTAATAACTAAGCAAAGATTCCCTTTCTTAACTAGTTAACTGTGTTATCATCCATTAAATCTTAAGAGATAGTAAACCCCAATAATTACATCAACTATTACTAGTTTATTTATACTCTAAGTATTTATTAAGTCCCAATTATTCCATCAATTAACACTAATAACATTATTATCCCCTAAATGGTTTCTAAACCCAGATCGTCACATCAAAATCCACTAAACACGATTCAAGATCTTTAATAGGTACCCGCTATCAATTTACTTAAGATTGATAAGCCATCAATCTACCATCTCTTCTAGGCATATTCGCAAGTAGAAAGAAAAAGCAAGATAAACAATTATATAACTACCACCCATAAATAGACTCCGGTACCCACAGAGATACTCGCTATTTTATTTAAGCGAGACCCCCAAGCCCTAAGCGATTCACAAAAATAAGCAAATAAGCATACAACACATAAACACCTTAGAAAAGAGTCAAGGTACATCTCAACTTGCCTTAAAGATCTGCAAGTCAAAACACATTCCAAAGCATCAAATGGAAGCTCTACTCTCACGAATAATCACCAAATACATCTAATATAATCAATTGTGACATGTAAAAGTCAAAAGGAGTCCAACAATATCCATATAGAAGCATTTTGGTTTCGGGTCTAAAATCTCTTAGAAAGTCAGATCCAAAAATAAATGGGTAAAATTGGAATTTTATTTAAGAATCATGTTCCCCATACTTTTAGAATTCTAAATCTGAAAATACAAAAAAAATCGAGTAGAAATCGGACTTGAAATCAAAGAAAAATCCATTTTATACTCTACCGGGTAAAATCTCAAAAATCATGTTTAAAATCAATGATTTGAAGATTAATTTGTAATGAAATCAGTGGAAGATGATAAATACAAGATTTAGAAATATACCCACAAAAGAAATCTCAAAAAACTCCTTTGAAATTGCCCAAATCCGAGCTCCCAAACTCTAAAAATGAAGAAAATAGGGTTTGTGGCAGAAAGGGTTTAAATTTTGTCCGGGGGTCAAATGCCCTTTGCGAACACGACCCCCTCATTGAAAACATGGGTCTGCCCAGACCTGAACCTTCGCAAATGCAAGCTCTTGGTCACAAACGCAAAGAATAAAATACTCAAAACTTCGCGAACGCAAGCCCTTGGTCACCAACATGAAGGGGAAATTGACTCGGACCCCTACCCGACCTTATCCTTCATCGCGAACGCATTCGACCACCCGTGAATGCTATGCTTAAGTAATTCCTTCATCATTAACACTAGGCTAAGGTTGCAATGCAATTAAAGTTGCAATGCAATGAAGGAAAAACACATGCACTAGAAACAACAACATCAGCTATACTCTAAGTCCAAAAACTCTCCGAACTGATCCTCGGGATTCATTCTGGACCAACAGAAATAAATCATTAATGTTACTAGGCTAAGTTTGTCATTATGGACTCAACGGAACCATCAGATCTACCAAACAAGGTCATTATCACCAAATTACATACAAAACCAACTTTAGGCAATTAAAACTAGAATTTCGACCAAACACTCAAAAATCACAAAAGGGCCTCGAGACCCAAGCCAACTATGCTACTAACCTAAAATGGATGTTCGGAATCTAATAGAACTATAAGAATCTCCATCCGACGCTCGGATCACAAAATTTTAACCGAAGTCAAACTAATAGCTTTAAATGTTATTCAAAATCACAAACTCATATAAATCACTTCCGAAAGCTTCGGGGATCGTGCAAACCATTTCCTAAACTCATAGATGAAATAAAGCAACAACGGGGAAGAGCAAAATGGTCAAAAGAAAATAAATTCTAAAAATCAAAATGGTCAAAACAAAATAAATTCTAAAAATCACAATGAGAATTATTACATGTTTGAACATGTGATTTAACGTTGATTTCATCTCTTGATTTCATATCATGAGATAAAATTTCAAATTCTCCAAAAATCTTGATTTCGGATTTCATATCATGATTTGAGATTTTTCAAATACAAAAATTGACCCACAAGTTTATAATTTATAATAAAAAAACACCACTTATATCTATCAACCAGTTATTTCATATGTAAATAAAATTTATAGTTCATATTATTACTCTTTAAACCATTTATATCTCATATAACCATTACTCTCACCAACATAAATTTACTATTTCTTCAAACCAATGCCTACTTCACCATTTATTATTCACCAAATTCATTATTAAAACAAGACATGAACCATTATGATATTGACACACAAGTGACAATTGTCATAGCTTGTGCAGTGTTACATAATTTTTTGTGAAAATACCAAAGGAGTGATGAACTATTCACGGTATATGAACATGAAGGTATAGTTACTAATGATATTGACCAACAAACGGCTCAAAGTAACAATGTTGGTTCATCTTCTCGGTCATTTGATCGGGAAGCAAGCTCAACATGAGGAGATTGTTTGTACTATGTTGGGGGGGGGGGGGGGTATATTAATGAGTAGTACACTACAACTCAAGTTGAATTTTACTTTTTTATTGAACTAAAGTTCGATCAATAAATGTTGTGTTTTTTAGAATATCTTGGTGATAATATATTATACTTTTGTTATATACTTTTGCTTATTTGGTAAAATTGTATAAACAATTGGGGCAATTTTGATAGATTTTACAACTTATAGAGTTTTTATATTTATGAGAAAATATACAACATAAAAAGTCCAAATTACATGTCCAAACAAAACTTCAAGGTAGAATACATACGCAACCCCTTAAACTTGTTTGATTTTTCCACTTAGACACTTACACTTAGCCCTACACCTATTGAACACTTTATCTATATAAAAAGTGTGCCTATTAAACACTTGAAAATAGCTAACTAGAAATGTAAAATGTGTGTATTATATGCGGATGATATAAAAACATATCCAATCAACAAAACACACATCAATAGGAAAAAATAAAAGAGAAAAGATGGAGACCATCGTCTTCTCAATTTCACCGGCTGCCATTTCCTTCACCATATTCCTCCAATAAATCATTCAACATAAGGATTATACCTTCAAATTATAGATGGAATCAATGAAGTTTTTGATCACAACAAAACCAAAAACAAATTTCAGATCCAAAGTTAACTCAAAGTTGAATCCATCAAGTTTTCCAACAATGGCTTCCTTAATGTAAATTTCAATTCGAATACCATAAATACCAATGAACACCACGGAAAAAAATATCCAACACCACCCACTTCCTAGACCCACCTGCCAAGCATTCTCCTTCATGGTTCTCTCTCTAATCACTACTCAAACTCCAGCCAAGACATAATTCGAGAAGTTCAGGTAGCCCCTTTGGAGTCTCCAAAGTTTTTACTCCATCATTATTAGTAATATGGTGAAAGGCCCTTTGTTATGAAAAAAAGGAGATGGTAGTGGAAAGATGAGAGAATATTGATGGCGGTATTAGAGTGGAGGATAAAGAGGTTTAAGCAGAAAAAAAATTTAAAAAGTTTTGACATCTCAAGCTCCCAAATTTAGTGTGGTGCACACACAATTTTTGTCACGGCCCAAAAAGAGTATGTGATGGAACTTGTTACACCTGTTGACACCTAATTTTTGGCCTTCCCGATTAAATTTAATCCTGAGTTACTTCGATTTTAAATAAAATCAAAATATTTGTTTGTTCGGATAAATGCTTTCTAAAATATTTATTTAGGTTAATTTTGTCATTTAAGTAACGAATTATATATTTCCGTATTCAGGTATACGAGATCATATAATTTTGGTTGCTTAAATGATTATTTTTATCAAAATCAACTCTATTCAAAAACTCTCTTGAAAATTAATTCAAATGAGTGAATTTTGATTTAACATATAATTTGTTTTAAAAGTGAATTATCCGGAAGATACTTATTTTATTTTATTAAACCAAGAAGTTTAGGGTTAAATTGGTTATTAATTTGTTTCCAATTCTGTTTCAATTTAGCCGATTTGGTGAGTTTGGCCATAATTGAAATTAATTGGATTACAATTGCAATGCAATGGACCAATTGATCTTTTAATTTGGTTAAAATTTAACTAAATTGACTAAATCCTAATCTATTGGCTATTTAATAAATGTCCTAATCTTAATTCTTAAACCAAATCTACCCCTACTACCAGCCCAATCCCTTAATAACAATTTCAGCCGGCCCATTTCCCTTTTCCCATTTAACCACCGCCCCAGCCCAACAACAAATCACCGACCCAGCCCAAAGTCCACCTTATAATTCCCTTCTCCAACATCAATGAACAACAATACTCAGCAGCCAAAAAACACAACAACAACGGCAAAACTCAATACCGAACAACAATTTCAACCCACCACCGACCCGAAACCAAGATCCAAATCCTTTTCCCGCTTAATTTCTCTCCATCTCCCTTTTCGATTCGTACACACCGTGTGATAGGCACGCGTTCGGTACCAGCAAACAATCGAGAATGTTCCAAAATGCTGAGGTGTCCATTCCAGCTTTCAATTTCTGCAATTTCAGGAACGATTTGTACTATTTTGTACCAGTGGTGTGCGATTTTCATTGGAGGAAGAAGAATTCATCGTTTCCCCCCAAAACCCCCAAACGAATTTGGCCCTCTTTTGGTCCAAATTCATCAATCCGAAGCTAAAACCCCCAATCCTTATCCAATTTTGAATTTAAAAACTTTCAATTCGAAGTCCCCAAACTACCCCTACGTTTTCCCCCCATTTTCATCCCAAATTCCCCTATAAATAGGTAGTGTGGGTTGAGGGTTAAGGGTGGATTTTTTGGGGAAAAATTGGGGATTTGGGAGGCACATGCTTCTAATCCCACGTAACCAAAAAAATCCGGGGAGAAACAAGACTCGAAAACTCAATTCCGGTGAAAAAGATAAACTCCGACAAATTGGAATCAAGTTCTAACAGTGGTGAAAGTCCATTGTCGAAGCTCGTAGTCCCAATTCGCTACTCCAAAAAAGGTAAAAATTTCATCTTTGACTTTTCTTCCTTTTCGTGTGTGAAAGCTGTAGTGTGAAATTTTAGTGGTATTTTGATTCTTGTTATTGTAATGAGACTGGTTTGGTAATGAAATTTGTGTAAAGCCTTACCTTTCATATCTATTTCTGAGAATAGGATGCTTTACTGTTGGTTTGAGGTTGAGCTTGTTTAGGTTTTATATGCTTTAGATCACTGAGAGCTGGAATTCGAAGTTATCGAAATATGGTTTGTTGAAAAGTTTCAAACTTGGAGGAGTTTATGCAATGATTGTCATTATTCTGAATTTGTGCCACTGTCTCAGGATCATAAGAGGTCTAAAGATGATTTTTTTTTTGTGTTTTGGGGTGTTTCTAGTGTATGGAAGTTAAAAATCAAGTTGCATGCTTGCATTATTCCTGTTTGATGATTTGAGATTGCAAATTTTGTGATTGGAATGGGCTTTCAAGCTGAGGATTTCCCAAGGAATTTCTTGACCAAATAAGTCAAGTAAAGAGGGAATGAAGCTAAGTTACCTCCTCTGCAAAAAGAAGAAAAAGCTAGGGGGGAGATACATTTTCACCGTATCCTGTTTTGGTCTTTGAAAGTGCTTGGTTTAAAATTCCAAAATGTGCGCTAATTTCTCCGTTTCTTCGGTGATTGTGATTTTCATTTTAATGGTTAATTTCAAATGTTTTGTCTTCACCCCCACTGGCTGGTCCTATCTTAAATACGGGAATTTGGCGTCGTTTTGAGAGTTTAAGTTTAATTTTCGGTATTTGATATTGAAAAGTTTTAAGCTTTGGAAGTTCATTTTTGTTGAAAATAAGTATGCTTCATATACCTTCCGCAATGATAACAGGTAGCTTTATGGAGGTCTATGCGTTCATG
The DNA here is from genome assembly GCA_031232105.1 of Capsicum rhomboideum. Taxonomy (NCBI): domain Eukaryota; kingdom Viridiplantae; phylum Streptophyta; class Magnoliopsida; order Solanales; family Solanaceae; genus Capsicum; species Capsicum rhomboideum. The sequence goes on along the minus strand of CP124712.1, from coordinate 121,541,452 downwards.
TGTCGAATCTAATAGAAAATGTGTTCAAATAGAAATTTTGTTCAAGTCCTTTCTTTCCATGATTAAAGTGTTGTGATGATCCTTGTTGGAATGAAACATTGGACCTGTGTAAAGTTAAAAATATTTCATCTCTGTTGTTTTAGTTTTGTCCCTGCATGCCTAAGTATAGCTTAGTAATAAGATGAATCGTGCATGGACAATTTCCAACATTTCTTTTCTTTCTTCCTTTCTTTATACATTACATATAGAAGTCATGGTATGAGAAGATGCCATATTCCTTCCCAATAATCCCCTGTAGTTAGAGCATTTATCCACTTGTCTTGGTTTCGGAATATGTTACATACAGTGAATTATTTAGTGTTTGATACATAATCATGTTGTGTTTTCTCACTGGTTGTTTTGTGGATAGTTGTTGATTTTGCTCTTGTTAGATTATTGTCAGAATACGCGCTAATCCTTATACTTTTCTCGATGCATGTGACACCATGACGAGTCCATGAGACTCTCTCTTCCTGCATATCTTTGAAGGGCCAAAGAGGCCCAATTCATCGAGTCAAACTTCGAGGCCCAAAAAATTGCTAAAATCGGATGAGAAAGGGAAGGTAGTATACAGGGTCGAAGATGAAGGCGGAAAAAATCAAAATAGGCCAAAAAGCCTATAAAAAATTGAGGATTAAAGCCGGGAAGGTCCAAATGGGTTCAAAAACCCATTTTTTCTCAACTTCTCTCTTTTATTCATTTGTAAATTCATGTTTGAATATTTATGTGTATATAAATTCTCAAATTTGGTTAATCTTAATAAATCCCGTTTGAATTGTTTTTTTTTTATCTCTATATTTTCCTTTGATTATTGCTTGTCACATAGTATAATGTTTGAAATCAATGAAAAAAAAAAGAAAGAGTTTTCTTTATACTTCCTCGAACCTTTGAAAAATCAAAATGGCATGTACTTTTATTTCACGTGACAAGTGGTTTATTTAGGTTAAAGTGACCTTTTCTAACTTCAAAAATTAATTCTCTTGAAAAATCCAAGTGTCTACAATTAATCGGATACTTGTCTCAATTTGACACTTTTCATAAATAGGCTTATATTGCAAAATATTGTTTTCTCCTTTGGTAAAAATTGACTCTTTCCTAATTTATTTTTTCTAAAATAATATATTTTTCTCTTAAGTTCGGTAAAAATTCAAACTTAGGTTAAGTAGACTTTTCTTTAGTTTAAATGAACTACTTTCCACTTGAATAGAATGAATGTCATATTTGCAAATGAATTCAAGATTTTACAAAAATTAGCAATGGTTTTTCAAAGATGGTCATTTTTTACAAATCAGTCAAATTGTCTTTTGGTCAACCGCTTTCGCGGATGCTTCTTGAGTGCCTTAAAAACCTTCTCAAGGCGTTACCAGAATCCATACCAATTTTCTCTAATTTTAAGGATTTGTTTCAGTTTTCGAGTCTTTAAAATTCTTTATGTTTTTCTTGATATTTTCTATAAAAAATCAAGTGGCGACTCTGTATTTTCTTAAATTATTTTGAAATTTTCTTTTAAGTTTTGAAATAGTTTGAAAAGTCAAAACTAATGTTTTTTTAAACCTTCGAGCCTAGAAAGGGATAAAACAACACCCTCCAGTACAGGTAAGTCTATCCCAACCCAAAACACAAGAATTAAATAAAGAAGAAGAAGAAGAAGAAGAAGAAGAAGAAGAAGAAGAAGAAGAAGAAGAAAAAGAAGAAGAAGAAGAGGAAGAATTAGAAGAAGAAGAAACCCTCCGGGACAGGTAAGTCTATCCCAACCCAAAACACAATAATTAAATAAATCATAAGAAGAAGAAGAAGAAGAAGAAGAAGAAGAAGAAGAAGAAGAAGAAGAAGAAGAATCAGAAAAAGAAAAAGAAGAATCAGAAGAAGAAGAAGAAGAAGAAGAAGAATCAGAAGAGGAAGAATCAGAATCAGAAGAAGAAGAAGAAGAAGAATCCCAAAATATTTAAAGATGAATTAATAACTCAAGCTACATCCCAGATCTGGTTGTCAATAGTACAAGCCTCTAAATACAGAATGATATCAATAACTAAAGTATCTTAAATGTGGGTAAACATACGATAAATAAAGAGAGATCCAGTAAGCTTGAAGTCTGTTAGCCACTACCTCGATCCCAACAACTTCAACTCTGGAGGAAAACAATCTACGATCTACAACTCGAACCAATACCTACATGGGGTGCAGCAAATAAGAAAAAAAGGAAAGAAAAGCAAGGGTGAGTACGGAACACGTGTACTCAACAAGCATCATCGATAACCGACCTTAATCCAAAGAAATGGTGAGAACCACCACCCCAACTACCCAAGTTTTCCCCAATAGACCTATAAGCCATAAATATGCAACTTGGTCCTATCAGGGTAACCTAACACAACAGTCATAAGATTCTCAATATACAGGGTAGGCACATAGGTCTAGGTGAGTCAACACTACTCATTTTATGATCAATAGTTAAGGGAAAGTCATTTATGAAGGAGACTCACTAACACAGTATATCAGGCTTAAGATAACATGTTCAACCAATAATCTGGGATAAAAATAGTGAGAGTGTATATAAATGTGTATATCATGCTACCAAAAGGTACGATACAACAGTCTCTCAGGCCAGGCCATAGCCATACCCCACGTCTCATAATATCTCAACCTCCAAGTCAACAAAGATGGTATAAGATAATGTAATGTAGTAAAATGAATGCTCAATACACAATATCACAAACAAGGTTCAATCGCGGTAAATACAATACGAAGGTAAATACTCAAACACAAATCAAACCATACCAAGGAATGCAATGTAATGTAGTTATGATGGTGGAACATTTTGTATATACCTTCCAAGCCTCAGCGCTTTGGACAGGACCCATGGGGGGTTCGCAATACAAATACTTTCATAATTTCAATCCACCTCTCGGCCTAATGTTCACGGATCAAGGTTCATAATGTGTCTGCTTCACCTCTCCAGCTATTGTTCACAGATCAAGGGTTTCATAAATTGTCAAACAACCTTGTCGGTAAATGACCTTGGCCAAGGGTTTTTATAAAAATATCATTTTCTTTCAAAATCAATGTATCTCAGTGGTATAAATCTCATAATCATGTATAGATGATATGAGGATGTAATGCTCACGACCAATTAGTATGAAGATATAAATCAATTCAATGCAGATCTAAATGAGCTCAGAATCTACTCCGTATGACAATGATTCATGATATAAGCTATCGTAGGGAACCACTGGTATAAATAGTCAGGTAAGACATCATTGGTATTATTTCCAACCCCTCACTAGGGCATTTCTAGAATGATAATGCAATTCAATGCTCAAATATGGCCTATAATAACAAGTCAAGCCCACACTCGGCAGAACAATAATAATAAGGCAATTTAATGCACAGATAAGGCCAACAATATCAATTCAAGCCTCCACTCGGGCATCACAATAACAATAATCTCTCAAGTCAATAATGTTTACATAATCCCACACTTGGCAACACAGAAAAAAAATAATCAATCCAAACAATGTTATATCGCAAACTTACCCAAACCTAGCTTGTCCCTTACAATAGGTCCATCTTTTCCAAAGATGACATCATTAACCTAATTTACAAAAAGTAAAAACTATGCTAGATAGCAACATGATCTAATAAGAGGTTCTAAACCCCGATAGTTACATTATCTATCACAAGTCCATTCATACCCTAAGTATTTACTAAACCTCTATCATTACATAAGAAGGTAAGAAAAACATAATTATCCCCTGGAAGGTCACTAAGTTCGATACAAGCTCCTAAATAGGTACTCACTATTGATTCATTCAAGATCACTAAGTTATCTATCTACAATCTACTCTAAGGATATTTACAAGTAGCAAGACTAACAAAAATAAGCAATTATCTAACTACAATCCATCAAAAGACTCTGGTACCCACGGAGATATGCTCCATTTCACCTAAGCAGGACCCATAATCCTAAATGATTCACAAAATAAGAAAACAAACATACAATACATAAACACTTTAGAAAAAGTCAAGGTACATCTTAACATGCCTCTAAAGAAAATCCCCAAGCCAAAACACAGCCTAAAGCATCAACCAGAATCTCTACCCCCTCGAATCATCTCTAAACAAGACCAATCTAATCAAATGTGACATCTATAAGTCAAAAGGAATCCAATGATACCCATATCGACTATATTTGTTCCGAGTCTAAAATCCACTTTGAAAATCATTTCTAAAGATACAAGGGTAAAACTGAGATTTTATTTTAGCAACATGTTCTCCATATCAATAGGAGTCAATATTTGATTACCCATGCAAAAACGAGGTGAAAATCGGACATCGAAGAAAATTAATTTTATAATTTACCGGACAAAACCCCAAAAATCATGTTTAAAAGCAAGGATTTGATGAAGAATTTGTAAGGAAATCAATGGGAATTGATGGAATAAAGGTTTAGAAACATACCCACAAAAGGAATCTCAAAAATCATTATGAAATCACCCAATTCTGAGGTCCTAAGCTCAAAAAATGGAGGAAACACGATTTGGGGCCAAAATAGGGATTTTTAATCTATCCAGGTCAATGGCCTTAGCGAACGCTGGCCCTCTAGTCTCGAATGCGAGGATGCTTGACCCAAACCTTTTTCAACCCTTTGCAAACACGAGCCTCTAGGCGCAAACGCGAAGAGTAAACGTGACTCGACCCCGACCTAGGCTCATCCTTCATCGCGAACACGCCCTACCACTCGCGATTTCAATGCACAAGGAATTCCTTCATTGTGAACGTAAGGCTAGGGCTACGAACACGGTGAAGGGAGGAGATCTGCACCAGAAAATAGTAACTTCCGCAACTCTGTCTAAAATCTCTCTGAACGGATCCCACAGAAATAAACCAATAATGATACTAGGCTATTTTCGATGTTCCAGACTCAATGGAACCATCGGATTTTTAAAAATAGATCATTTACAATGAATTAGCTCCTGGGACCCTTTTAGCCAATTTTAATAAGTTTCTCGTCTAAGAGGTCAAAATATAAAACAAATGCTCAGGGCCCAAACTAACCCTGCTACTAACCCAAAATCGACGTTCCGAATCTAATAAAGTTGTCAGAATCATCATCCAAAGTTTGGATCACAAAATGTTGACCGAGGTCAAACTAATTCCTTTAAGGATGCTCAAAATCACAAACTCATATAAATCACTCCCGAACACAGCGGGGACCGTGCCAACCATTCCTGCAACTCATAAATGAGATAAAGCAACAACGAGGAATGGAAAAATGGTCAGAAAATAGAAATTTCCAAAATTCACTGCGTGGGTTGTTACACTATCCACCACTAAGATTCACATTTGTCCTCGAACGTACAAATAGGGAAAGCATCAAAATAGACAATGGATAGAAAAATACCCTCGAGAACCTCAAGAAAGCACTCCAAAGCGGAGTCATAACAATAGAACTACTGGTGTCACTATAGAACCAAAAATCTATCACACAATGATGCACCAGGTCATAACACTAGTATCTAAGGCCAAATTTTCTCAATGAAGTTGAATTCCTTTATTATCGTACTTCCTGTATACTCAAAACTGAGTCGAACATAATAGAGGTACCGAACATACCCGGCTAACCTAAACCTGACTAAGACACCAGAAGACACTAACTGCACCACAAAACCAAAAATCATCATTGGACCCACAACAAGCCAAGGAACTCATGATATCACATAACTACTCACCAAAATACTAAATCAATCTATCTAAGGCCGATACTATAACTATCTACTCGGATAACACTATATCCTCAAACTAGAGTAACTGGCCGAAAATTTCTACCAATGTCATACCAAACCTCAAAAGTCACACTTATCATACTAGGATCACTAATCCACAATCACATCCTTTTGACACCGAAAAACTATATATATACTAAAGACATAAACACTATAAATGACACCAAAACTCTTATGCAACCCATCAAAAAAACCCATGCAGCCTCAAAACCCAAGTGACATCAATCAACTCAAAGTCCTCAATAATCCAATAGAACGAAAAATCTCTCCGATTATACGCCCACATGTAACCCGTCATATCAAAGATAATAAACCCATAGAAGAAATACAACAGTTGCTATATCTTACTGACGGATGCCCAAAACACAAATCAAAACTTGGGAAAGTCACCGCTAAACTCGTTCTAAACCACTAATAAACCACACTGTCGGGACTTTAAATTTCCAAATTGAGCCCATAGCTAAACTCTAAATATATCAAAATTCTATATGTACAATTTCTTTAACCTCTTCTCAACTCAATTCATATTCAGTATTCTTTAACATAAGAGTCATGGAATAATAATAATGCTTGTACATATATCAAAATTCCATTAGGTTGCTTAGCTACAAAAGTAATAATGCTACAAACCAGTTCATTTCCATTCAAAATTCCTTATATATCAAAGCAAGGACCCTTACAAGCTAAAATATTTCAAGTCTAATCGAGGAGTGTCCTAATACCAAAAGTCTTTTCACGCAAGCAGAGCTGATCACTAAGGAAATAACAACTCACAAGGCATGAATGCCAGAAAATCATCCCTTATCTGACTAGAACTCTTTACTTGTAATCCTTTTTAAATAGTCATACCACAAACCTAGGCTACCTCAAAGTCTTCCGCTGATAAGCACCACTAGACATCCTATAATCAAAAAAGATTACCAAAACCTAGAATCGATCCACCACTATCCCACAACATAGCCATAAAAAAAATCATATCCAAAATACACCACATTTAACAATACTCATATAATTGTATCAAATTCAGTGATACACTATAAATGAGTCATAACGTAAGATCGGTACATCCGATCCACCACTAAAGAATCATCTACAGGGTAGCAATACCAATAGGCCTTACAAAACTCACGAATCATATTAAGACTCAATATTGAATAAATAAACACATAGGAGAGTGTATACCCATAATCAAACACTACCAAGACAAACCAAAGGCATACCAAAACCATACCTATGGCTACTATGCCAGAAGATCCTATCTCGAGCCCATCTTGTGGAACATGATCCTCAAAACCCATTACCTCCTAGAGTAACTGATGAAGCATATCTCTGTCTATGTTGTGGGCAATCCCTTATATGGTGCCTAAAATCTCCACAAAAAAAGAAACCTGAAGGAGTAGGATCCCGTTGAGATAGGTCCGAGGGACCTGAACAACCACCATGATCTATCCCTCTTCAAGAATAACCACGATGATCCTAACCTCCACCATGCATATCACTATCATCATCAAATCCATGACGCCTCTAGCTCGTAAGCCTCTCATATCTCTACATGAAATTCTCTAAAAACTCTTGAGCAAACTGATCCCATGAAAGAGGAGGTGATCCAACTGGTCTACTCTCTACAAAAGTCCTCCACCACTGCCTGGAAGGCCTATGGAACTGAAGGCAGTGAAATCTACTCCATTAGAGTCTACCAAACCCAACATGTTCAACCTCTTGCGGCAAATACGCAAGAATATATAAGCATCATACCTAGGGTCTCCATTGAACTGAGGAGGATCTGTCTTCACGAACTCTACATACCTGATCTTTCCTTCCAAGGACATAAAGGAAAAGTGTAACAACCTGTTATGTGAAATTTTCCATTTTATGTGTTTTGATCACTTTACCCTTTCTCATAGTTGTTACAATGGTTATGAGGTATGATGATGGTTGGTACGGTCCTTGATTCATTCGAGAATGATTTGGGAGACTTTGAGACTCTTAGAGGCTTTAAAAGCTATTAGTTTGACTTCGGTCAACATTCTGTGTTTTGAGTGCTAGATGGTGATTTGGATAGTTCCATTAGATCTAGAATGTTGATTTTAGGTTAGTAGCTGGGTTGGTATGGGTTTGGAACCTTTATTTTGCATTTCGACCCATATTTTGAAAATGAGTGAAAAATGTCAAAATAGGGTCCCAGGGGATAATTTGTTGAAAACGACTTCTTTATGAAAATCTGATATTTCCATTGAGTCTGGAAAGTTGAAAAAATCCTAGTAACATATATGGTTTAGTTTAGTGGGTACCCAAACAAATCTCGAGGGTTAGTTTAAATAAATTAAAAACATGCAAGTTCAGCAAATTACTGATATCTGGTGCATGGCCCTTCTTTGTGAATGCGAAGAAGGAGATCCTCCTTCATCATGATAATGTGGTAGGGGCCATGAACGCGAAGAGTTATTTGAGTCTGGGTTGGGTGTTTCCTTTTCAGCAAATGTGACCGAACTATCGCGAACGCGATGGGTTTGGGTTACCAGCCTTCACGAATGCAAAAGCCAAATTAATGGCCTGGTCAATGTTGACCCTCGCGAATACTAAGGGTTGACCACATTTGTGGGGTACTATTCACAGAACAATATAAATACCTCTTTTTCACGATTTTCTTCCATTTTTGGACCTTGGAGCTTCGTGTTAAGGTGATTTTTAGGGTTTTCTCCACCATTCTTGCTTGGGTAAGCTCCTAACTCATCTTTTCATTATTTTCTATTGATTATATCTTCTAAAAGGCCTTTTAATCATGGTTTCGAAATAGAATTTGGGTGGTTTTGCCGGTAAACTCTTAAATGGTTTTTCTTCAATTGGAACATTGATTTTAGCTCATTTTCAAGTGGGTTTTCAGCTGTAGGTTCCTATTGTTATGAAGAACATGTTTTTTGAAATAAAATTCTACTTTTACCCCTTTTATTTTTAAACCCATTTTTCGAACCCGTTTTGGACCCGTCTTAAATATAATCGATATAGGTACCATTAGCTTTTTTTTAATGCATCGACCATATATTTGATAGATTTAGCTCATTCCAAAACCGTTCAAAAAAGGGAAAGGCCTTGCGTTGAAGGTTCTAGGCTCGGATTTTGACACTTCGAGGTAGGTTACGGCTTAACTTTCTTTAGACTGAGTTGGGTAGTTAACATACATGTAATGCATGCTATGGGTTGGGAAATTAACCTTGGAAAATCATATGTCTAGATTATTATTGTTATCGTGTGCCTATGTGGGGGCTTATATGCATATTATTGTTTACTTGAGATATCATATATTGTGTGTTGCCCGTGTGGGGGCTTTATTTGACATCATAGGCCTTATTTGTGCATTAAATGCCATAATTGTTGTTGTGATGCCCGTGCGGGAGCTTAAATAGATATTTTCATGCCTTGTTTGAGCATTATTTTCCTCTATCACTATTTATATACCCGAGTGGGTGGTTTGAAATGATATTATTTATGTCTTACACGACTATTCTTTCTAGTGGTGCCGAACGAGGGCTGATATCATGAATTATTGACATATTGAGTTGATTCTAAGCTCATTCATACCTATATTGAATTGATTATTATCTTTATACTAATTGATTGTGAGCATTACATCCTCATTTTATTTATTTTTATTCATGAGATTGGTGCTATTGAGAAACACTTATTTTAATAGAAAATGAGACATTTTATAAACCACCTATACCGAGGGATGTACCGGCAAGGTTGGATGAGAAACATTGATTTGTAAGAAAATGAGACACTTTATGAAACACCTATACTGAAGGATGTGTCGGTAACATTATCTGAGACCCGAGACTGAGATTATAATAAGTATATGGGTTGTGAACCCCCCATGGGTCCTGTATTAAAGTGCTGAGGCTTGAAAGGTGTATGCATAAGTCCTACTATCATCACATCATTGCATGTGCGTCTTTTGTGTACCCTTTTAAGTACCTTGACGTGTATTAGTTTCCTTATATATTTCAAGTGTAAATGTTCCTTTTATTAAATATTATAGAATTGTTAGTGGAGATGGTGTGAGCTACCATTTAGGAACTTTTTTGTTTGCAGGTTACGTGCTCATAGTGTCTTTTACTTGTATTTATTTTTCTACTTTACTCAATCGGCCTATGATACCTACTGAGTACAAGTAGACCGTACTCACCTCTACTATGCCCTTTCGGTATAGATCCTATCTCGAGTACGAGATGCGGTAGCTAAGTTTGTGAAGAGATTGTTAGATCATCAAGGTATTGGTACGCTCCAGAGATCGGGCTTGATTCTGGATCTATTCTTATCCTTGTTGTCTTTATTTTCCTTTTGGAGACAGACTTATGTATTTTCAATATTTTGAGTTGTTGTATTATATGCTCTTACACTTGTGACACTTATATCTTAGGGATTTTATATATTTCGTTAGAGTACTTGTTATTACATATTATGGCCTGACTTTGTTCTAGAAGCCTCACATTTTGGGGGTTTACTTTCTTATTATCGATTCTCATTTATCGTGTGGGATTTGGCTTACCTACTAAGGCTGGGCCAAAGTAGGTGCCACCATGACCTCAATTTTAGGGTCGTGACAAAGTAGTATCAGAGCACTAGGTTCACCAGTCTCACAAGTGAAAAAGCAGGATGTCTAATAGAGTCTCGCAGATTGATATATTGACGTTCGTATCTATACTCAAAAGTCTATAGGATATATTTAGTAAAAACATCTCCAATTTGATTCCTAATCGTGCGGGTTGTTCATACTCATAATTCTAAATTTGTATTCTATTTTTTTCTGCGCAGATGGTGAGGACTAGGTCCATATATTCTAGGGATGCTGAACCAGCACCCAATGTTGGATCCCCAGTCAAGGGGTGAGGCAGGGGTCCTGGCCGACCCAGAGGTAGAGGACAGACATGAGGAGCTGCCCCAGTCAAAGGACATGCTAGGGAGGCCTCTCCTGAGCCTGAGGTTGAGTATACTGAGGATGACTATAATACAGGGGGTACAGGGCCATCTCAGGTCCCATAGGGTTCAGTCAACACCCAGTGCTATAGGATCTATTGGTTCGTCTCTTGAGTTACATGAATTATTCCTTTGAGTGTACCGGGTATTCCTCAGACTTCAGGAGGTGCTCAATCGTCAGTACCATTTTCTGCTTATAATATTCTGACTTCAGGGTACAACCATCTTCTGTGGCAACCCTACGTGTAGATTCACTACCTACTAGACTTACTATTCCTCCAATTACTTCGAGTCCTGTGATGTTTTCTGATGATCAGTAGAGGTTCTAGAGGTTTATTCGCTTGGCTCCTCCCAATTTTTGTGGTGCTATTGGAGAGGACGCCTATGAGTTTTTGATTAACTTCCAGGAGAGGTTACATAACCTCGGATCCCTTGAGTCTTACGGTGTTGCTTATACAACTCATTTGTTGATTGATTTTGGCCAAACAGTGGTGGAGGTATCTTTCTAGTTATAGACCATTGGGTTCGCCTTCTATGACATGGACCCAATATTTTGAGGCTTTTCTGGCGATGTTTATGCCTTATAGTTTGAGGGATCAGATGAGAGATGAGTTTGATCACCTGGAGCAGGGCTCTATGTCTATTGAAGAGTATGAGGCACGCTTTAATGCTTTATCCAGATATTCCACTGCTAGTATCTCCATTGAGTCAGAGAGGATTGGGAAGTTTGTCAAGGGATTGGAGGGTCCTTATTAGTTGGCTACAACTTAGATGGTAGTTTTAGGGGCTTCTTTCCCGAGTATTGTTGAGCATGATAAGTTGATTGAGTCGATTAGACAGGCTACGTAGTGTGATGCCAAGAAGGTGCACCGATATGATGAGTTTAGTGGACATGCATCTCGATGTAGGTATTTCTTCGGTAGAGGTTCCCGCAGTTATCATGGTAGGCCTATTCAGGCAGCTTTGTAGGGATCAGGTGGTAAGCCTTCAGTTTCTATGGCTCTAAGTAGTCAGTGTTTAGGTCATGGGAGTAGAGGCTCCAATTTTTGTTCTTCAGGACAGGGAGGTCATTATGGCTCTTCTAAGCCTTCTCAGCGCGAGTCGGATAGCATATGGTGCTTTGTTTGTGATGAGACTAGTCATATTATGAGGGATTACCCTCAGCATGCATTGGGTCCTGCCCAATAGGGTTCTCAGCTTCAGATTTGCCCTACATTTATATTTGTGGTTTTAGGTGGTTCACAGAGTGGCCGGGGTGATACTAAAGGTTCTCAGGGAGGAGCTCGAGGAGCTCGTGGTAGTGGTCATAGGGTTACTCAGTCTGAGAGCGGATGTGGACAGTGTCATGCCATACCTGGGAGACCCAAGGCATAGTCTTCCGATACAGTTATTACAGGTATCATCCTAGTTTGCTACTGAACTGCTACATTCTCCTATGTGTCTACATATTTTGCTACTGGTTTTGATGCGACATATGAGTCCCTTGATATGCCTCTTTATGTTTCTACCTCTGTGGGAGATTATTTAGCGGTGGATTGGGTGCATCGATCTTTTGTAGTGACCTTTGCGGGGCGTGAGACCTGGGTAGACTTGATTATCCTAGATATGAATGATTCTAATGTTATCGTAGGTATGGATTGGTTAGCTCCCTATCATGCTATGTTGGATTGCTATTGTCACGGCTCTATTTATCAGGTCATGATGGCACCTACTCTAACCCACCAGTAGGTAAGCCAACCCATAGTCCAGAACAACTAGTAAAGGACTACCAAGAGAAAGGAAAGAAAATGCAGAATAAACATGATAAAAAGACTAATATAATCCCAAAACCTGGTGGAGCCAGTACAAGAGCTTCTAATACAACAGGAATATAAGTGAAATATAGGAAAAGTATATATATAGTCCGTCTCTGATACAACATAGAGAATAGTCTAACAACAAGAGGGAGAGTAGGGATACTCCAAAACGCCAGGAGCTCCCACCGAATCTCCAATCCATAGATTCTCCGCATGATACACACTTCAATAGTGATAACTCATACAATAACCTGCAGGTTGTAGAAGTGTAGTATGAGTACCAAACACGTGGTACACAGTACGTATCGGCCAACTGAGCTCTAGAAATAATGTAAGCATAAAATGACATGTAAGGCATGAATGCAACTACAGGCAACTATCAAAGGAACTAGGCATAACAGTGCTAATAGAGAAACAAGGATAACTACCCTATCCTGACAGTACTCAGGAACTAAAGTGCAATACCGTATATCCCTGGCCAATACACGAATAAATAGAGAAAGAAATATACATAGTAATATACAAGGCCGAAGGATACATAGATAATATAAATAGATCAGGGGAGAGAGGGATATACGGTAATAACATAATTATATGTATACATATAGGACTAACTCAGAGAAAAATACCTAAGGGAATCAACCTAGCATCTCGAGGATCATAACCAAGTAAGGGAGCTAACACTAGCATAATCAAGCCTCTAATCCAAAGGGTGATTAATCATGAGGTAATCTAGCCATATTATAATTCACCGAAAGAGAGAAAGGAAATCAGGGACATACCTCCAATTTCGGGTACCAGTACATACTCATCGTACCACGATCTAACCATAATAACTAATAATAAAGTAATCGGCTAGTCCAGACACACAAATACCTAATTGAATCCTCATAAGCCCTAAAGGTTCACGGAAGCACTCAGCAAACAACAACCATAACCTGTACCTATACAGCCCCCCATAAGACCGATAGATACAGGCGCCAAACAATCATACTGGTGATAGACGATGCATATAAATTAATGAATGAAACATATCCATAAATACCATATCCAATCCAAGTTCCTTAAAGTACCAAGTGTATACACTTCCTCCAGCTTCGAAGCTCGCAAAGGCAGGACCTACTGAGACCATCCTTTTCTGGCGCTGCGGCTCGCTGACAAAGGGGCCCCTTAGGGGATTCAGGATATCCGTATACACTGCCTGGTATCGAGCCAGGACTTCCAATAATCATCATAATCCATCTGCTCTAACCAGTATCGGAGAGAGAAATAAGTATAATATGGGCACGGGCTCGAACTGTGACTAAAATTGTATGCATCGTATTATAAGTGCACGGACTCGAACCGTGACTAAAAGTGTATGCATCTGTAAGCCATTGACCGAGATCAAGTTCGGGACTAAATCATCATAATAATGTAGAAAGGGTCGGAATCTTCGTCGACCGAAGTAAATAGTAGTGGTAAAATGAGTAGATTATAATGGATCAAAATCAACCTCGATCTACTTTCCAAAATATCATTTTGAGTTCCAAAAGGTCACAAATCATCAAATAAGGAGGTATGATTCCCATTATAAAAGAATCCATTTTAAAAGTGAAAAGTGGGAATAATTTTCTTTTTAGAAAACAGTAGTAAAGTCAAAGTTTTAGCCGGAATAGTACCACAAAATGAGCATGAATGCGCCTAACAGTATGCATGCCATCACCAGTGTCCAAACAATATAACCATAAGTGCCTAAGCATCTTTAAAAAAAATCATGCCCTCTTTAAGGGTAAAATACTCACCTAGAGTGCAACTGGTATCGTAACCACGGCCTCGAGGCCAAAATGCATAAGTAACATCATAAATCCTAATAACCCGAGAAACTACAGTGATCAAGTGCATAAAGCCACTAGAAGGATCTAATCGGGGATATACCATCCGAATCACTAGGTCAAAAAGTGAACCTTGCACTAAAGGATCCTTAACATCAATCTAAGGTTTGCATGTTTGGAATTAAGGGTTATAGGATTCTAAGGCCATAACAAATATTCGATACTAAGGTTCAGGTCACATTTCTACCCCAAATTCCCTAAATAGGATAAATCATGATATTCTAGTCATAAACACATCCTATAATCCCTTCCTATCATGCAATCTATACGTAACACTATCTCGTAGAGAAAAGTAGTTCGAAGCCTACCTCGATGCCAAATCGCAAGTCTTGAGTCGTCCACAAATTGTTCGACTTTGCTTCACGATCCCAAAATACTTCCACGCTATCAAAAAAATCATCTACACATTAATACGAGTAAAATTAGACCCATATTGCTACACAAAAAGTCGAGTCAAAATTCAGGTCAACGACAAGGAATGTGCGATCAAAAGTTGAGCACAAATCGGACACAAATCGGGGTCCAACACAGTCCCCAAGGTTAAGGAATTCAAAGACCTAATTTCTAAGAATATACAATGAAATGGGATGGAATTCAATTGGAAAAACAATGGAAAATGACCAAGGAGCGTAGAGTTAACCTACCGTAGCTTCAATGGTTGATTCCCTACATTTTCCCATGTCCCATGCTCTCAAAAATAGGAGAAAAGGGTTGAGAAAATGAATGGAAAATTGGGTGAAGAAGGGGATATAAAATCCCCAGGTACAGCTAAAGTGATCACTTGGCCGCTTAAGCGGCTACCGCTAAAGTGGTACATGACCGCTAAAGCGGTCGGGCAAGGAAAGGAGGAGGCCGCTAAAGCGGAACTTGGCCGCTAAAGCGACGTCCGCTTAAGCAGACCTTGACCACTAAAGCGGACCTCAGCCTAGTAGCTAGGGCCACTAAAGTGGCACAAGGTAACTAAAGCGACTACCGCTTAAGCGGTTGCACCAGAAACATTGAGGCATCAAATTTTTCTAAGTCAAAATAGACTCCGATGGGGTGCTCGGGATTCGTTCCAAACCCCATGCACCCAAATGAACTCTGCTACCATACAACATTCGACATTCCAGACTCAATGGAACCATCGAAACTTCCATCTGAGGTCATTTCGATTAAATGTGGGGCCCAAACATATAGTTTTATTTTTCATCAAATCTACCCAATAGCCAAAAATGAGTCCGGAAGCCTTAGGACCTGAATCAAAGGTCCCCCTAGCCTAAAATCAATGTTTTGGAGCTGATGGCGCTGTTATAATTTCCATCAGAGATCGTTTACTAGCTGTTTTGGTCTAAGCCCAATTCTGGAAGAGCGAAAGCTCCAAAAAAGGGAAATGAGCCTTAAATCCAAATGAACTGTCTGATGACCGAACGACAGTTCTGGCAAGTCATAAATGATATGTAGCCGCTGTGGATGGCTCGAAATGGCAGAATGCATGGAAATCTATAAAATGACCTGGAGGGTCATTACAATATCCACTACTAAAAGGACTTTCGTCCACAAAAGTCAATGGATAGAAAGAGCCTAAAAGTTCAAAAGGATGAGGCACTGGGCCCGCATACCCCGAGCATGACTCCCCAGACAATCTCAGAGAAGAGACAATGCTTCCAAGGGATTTTTCCAAAGGTATTCCTTTTTCAACCAACTTCCTTACTTTATTTCTCAAATAACCAAAACTCATCCTTAACAACCAACTAGCCTCTAACTTAATCGAGAATAGCTGATGCACGCAAATCCAAACCACAACATGCTGACAACACAACAATACAAGCCTAACCAGGCAGTAACTCAACCAATCCAATAGGCAAACCAAGACATGAATCATGCAACCAACTCCAATTCCAAATCTAACCTTATTTTGCCATGTCCAAACCTACTACCTACTCCAAACCATACAAAATATCATCCGAGTTTTTTCCATGCATTCACATCATACTGGCCTCGAAAGACTAAAGATGATATACTGAAAATCCCTAATGGCAGGCATATGAATAAGTCCATAAGGTGCTACCTGGATACACAAATGGAGATGACCAACGCCTGCAATCTCTAGCCAAAGATACAACTGGCCCAAATGATCCTCAAAACTGATAGTCAGGAGTCCGAAGCACCAACTCATAAAACTGAACGATCCGCTCCAAGACACCCCACCAACTATGGCTGAAACCATGCTAGATCAAAGTCGAGTACACTTCTTCCACTGAGTAGGCATTCAAAATTTTTGGCAAAAATTGAGAATCTAGACCAACTGTGGTATCAACTAATACCATGTGCCGACTGACCAATCTTCGCTATCAAGTATAATCCATCCGAACTAAAGGAGACTGGGCTGGTAGAAAAAGATTAGGCTTAGCCATCCTATACATAAATGCTCAACTAAAGTGAATTTAGAAATGGGGATGGAACCAAGTTATGCAATCCAAAGCTATAATCTCAGCACCGAAGCCGAAATACTAAAACTCAACCATCCAAACTGATCCTGGTGACGAGTAAGCATTTATATGCCAAAATCTATCATAACTCTCAAGCAGTGATCCGAAGGCATCAAACTCCAAAACTGGAGTCAACGAGCCTTTACTAGGGTTAAATACCCAAATTAATCTCACTATCAGAAATCGAGCATATACTCAATTGTCCTTGCAACGGCTGAAACTGTAATGTCGTCGAGGACATAGTCATGACGAAGGAAGACCACAAGCTGAAGATACAAGGAGCCAACTCCATATCGGCTGAAAGGCATAATCAAGCACTCACCAAGGGTGGAAAAATCACTGAAGGCACCCAAATGTCAAACAAGCTCGAAAATATGAACTTAGCTTGAATCTGGTCAAACCAGTACCCAAAACATGGCAACGAATACTCATTCTCAATAGACATCTGCTTTAATTACCAATAACTGATGCCCAAGCACATACTCACAAAGTCATATAAGGCCGAACAAGTACCGAGATGAAATTTTTTCTGAAATCTCTCGATTTATACCAACTTTAACTCGGCTAAGCCGTGAACCATATCTAAAAACGAACAGAGTATCCAACTCCACATCTATACTCAAATCAAAATGATCATCATGAGACAAACTCAACAAATCAGAAAGTAAGCCTTAGACTTTCCAACATCCAAAACGGGCAATAGGACCAAATTACCAACTCCAACTAAACATTAATATCAAGATCAAGACCACTACCGGGTGATGAACTATCCCAATCCAAAGAACTAATCTCAAATGCATCATCAATAAGAATGAGCTATGGAGGAAGACCGCCCATGCTAAAATCACAACAAAGCCATGAAAGGCTAAACTTACCTTCACTTCCTCTTCACAACTGATCTAACCTCACTAATAAGAGGAAAAAGCAAATAATCTAGGTTCTAAGCCAAACGGGCAAGAATGGCAAGGAGAGAAAAATGCTAACTAGATAACACTAGTCTAGCCATCTATCAAATCAGAGTCAATAAATGTCAAAACAATGACTATTATATCAAAAATATAAGATGCAGGTGATTGCAAAAATGAAAATCAACAACAAGTACCACTCTAAGGCCATAACAAGGCCATTATGCCAAAGAAAATGGAACTTTAACCCAAATGCTACACCCCAAGGAAAATATCACACCAATACACCTAATTCGCTACTAAAATAAATCATCTACGGGGGTAGTCAAATAAGCATAAATCTACACCAAGACATACAACAATCAATATAGAAATGTCTAGGCATGTAAACACCGATGGGTATGAAAACCCCCAACTCAACTCAAATAGAAAGTAAAGGATAGTAAGTCAAATCACACCTATACGATGGAAATCCAAAGTCATAGTTCTAACATGCCCGAAGAAGTGTGAATCTGAATGTGTCCGAACCCAAACAGAATGTCTGAACGACCAACTGAAGCACTAAGTACACTACCTCTAACTGAAGGTCTCACATCTCTATGAGACTAATCTGGGTGAGCTGAAAGAATAATAATCTCAAGTTGGGAACACTCTCTGGACCAGTGATCGGTCTCTCTACAGTCGTAACAAACCCCTGAAGCTCTAACCCAACAAGAAACACGAGTGGACCCCAACTGGCTGACTGACTCGCACCTGGGGCACTCTCTAAACCAATGACCAATCTTGCCACAGTCAAAAAATACCCCTGGGATTCTCTGATGTACCATATCTGCTGACCCAAAATGGCCGCTATAGCTTGAAAACTTAGGCCGAATGATCCATACTGCCTGGCCAGAACTCCATCCACTGACACCACCAAGATCTACCTGAGAGCTACTCATACTCTGAGGTGCTACCTATATGGGCCTAATAGGTTGCATATGATGTTAACCTGCTGGGAAGATCCTGACCTCCAGATGAAATACCACTAACTACAACTATGGCCTCTTACTGCCACCTCCATATGTCTCAAAGTAAGCCCTCTCTGCAGCCCTCGTATGATCAACAACCTCAGAGAAAGAAGAGCCAACTGCTATCAAATGCTTCAATGCCAAATGGAGTGGTAAAGCCAATCCTCTAATAAATCTCTGCACTATATCATGCTCAGTATCATATATCACAGATGTTTAACTGGCCCACTCGAGAAACCCAATCTTATACTCTGAAATAGACAAAAAACCTTGATGAACACCAACAAATCCAACTCTGGCCTGAGAAGCACTCGATGTACCGGGCAATACCCCTGACTGTGAAACATCCATGAAAAGACTCAAAATCCCTAACACTGAATCCTGAAAAAATGAGGCGATTGCAAACTCTGCTGGAGCCTGGGATGGCCCCACAATCTTTGTCTGATGCTGAGAATCCTCTATATCAATCTCTAACTCCCTAGTCCATCGTTGGACTAAATTTTGGTAAACACGCTAAGAAGTACCGTCCACATCTATCGATAACCTCGTGACATCCATATAGGAAGGAATGGAGTAAAAAAAAGTACTAAAGGATCATAGAAATACAGGCACACGACAAAGAGTCAAGAATAAAATTTCCAAAGAATTCTCTGTAGCCTCCCGAAGATAGGAAACAGACGTCTCCATACCAATCCGCAGGACTCTACTAGACAGTAATCCCTAGTACCACCAACACCGGTAAACCTAGGCTCTGATACCAATTTGTCACAACCCAATTTCTCAGGTCATGAAGGTACCTACTCTAACCCAGCAGTAGGGAAGCCAACTTATAGTCTGAAATAGCTAGTAACGGACTACCAAGAGAAAGGAAGGAAACTGTGGAATAAACATGATAAAAAGATTAATATAATCCCAAAACCTGGTAGAGAAAGTACAAGAGCTTCTAATACAATAGGATTATAAGTGAGAACAGTCTAACAATAAGAGAGAGTAGGGATACTTCAAATCACCAGGAGCTCCCCCCGAATCTCCAATCCATAGCTGCTCCACACAATACACACATCAAAGGCGCTAACTCGTACTATAACCTATAGGCTGCAGAAGTATAGTATGAGTACCAAACACGTGGTACTCAAGAGGCATCGACCTACCGAGCTCCAAAAATAATGTAAGCATAAAATGACATGTAAGGCATGAATGCAACTACAGGCAACTATCTAAGGAACTAGGCATAACAGTGCTAATGGAGCAATAAGGATAACTACCCTATCCTAACAGTACTCAGGAACTAAAGTGCAATACTGCTTATCATTGGCCAATACACGAATAGATAGAGAAAGAAATATGCATAATAATATACAAGCCCAAAGGATACATATACAATATAAATAGATCAAGAAAGAGAGGGATATACGATAATAACAAACATATATGTATACATATAGTACTAACTCAGAGGTAAATACCTGAGCGAGTCAACCTAACATCTCGAGGATCGTAACCAAGTAATGGAGCTAACACTAGCATAATCAAGCGTCTAATCCAAAGGGTGACTAATCATGAGGTAATATAGCCATAATATAATTCACCAAAAGAGAGAAAGGAAATCAGGTACGTACCTCCAATCCCGGGTACCAGTCCATACTCATCCTACCACAAACTAACCATAATAACCAATAATAAAGTAACCAGCTAGTTCGAACACACAAATACCTAATCGAATCCCCATAAGCCCGAAAGGTTCATGGAAGCACTCATCAAAGAGCAACCATAACCTGTACCTATACAGCCCCCATAAGATCGATAGATACAGGCGCCAAACAATCATACTGGTGACAGGCGATGCATATAAATGAATGTATGAAGCATATCCATAAATACCATATCCAATCCAAGTTCCATAAAGTACCAAGTGTATACACCTCCTCTAGCTCTGGAGCTCGCAAAGGCAGGACCTACTGAGACCATCCTTCTCCGGCACTGCGGCTCGCTGATAAAGGGGTCCTTAGGGGATTCAGGATATCCATATACACTGCCTGGTACCGAACTAGGTCTTTTAATAATAATCATAATCCATCTACTCCATCCTGTATCAGAGAGAGATATAAGTATAATATGGGCACGGGTTTGAACTGTGACTAAAATTATATGCATCGTATAATAAGTGCACGAACTCGAACCGTGACTAAAACTGTATACATCTGTAAGCCATTGCCCGAGATCAAGTTCGGGACTAAATCATCATAATAATGTAGAAAGGGTCGGAATCATCATCGACCAAAGTAAATAGTAGTGGTAAAATGAGTAGATTAATAACGAATCAAAATCAACCTCGATCTACTTTCCAAAATATCATTTTGAGTTCCAAAAGCTCACAAATCATCAAATAAGGTGGTACGATTCCCATTATAAAAGAATCCATTTTAAAAGTGAAAAGTGGGAATAATTTCCTTTTTAGAAAATAGTAGTAAAGTCTAGGTTTTAGCCGAAATCGTACCACAAAATGAGCATGAATGTGCCTAACAGTATGCATGCCATCACCAGTATCCAAACAATACAACCATAAGTGCCTAATCATCTATAAACTAAAATCATGCCCTCTTAAGGGTAAAATACTCACCTAGAGTCCAACTTGTATCGTAACCACGGCCTCGGGCCCAAAATACATAAGTAACATCATAAAGCCTAATAACCAGGGAAACTATATTGATCAAGGGCATAAAACCACTACAAGAATCTAATCGGGGAAATACCATCCAAATCACTAGGTCAAAAAGTGAATCATACACTAAAGGATCCTTAACATCAATCTAAGGTTTGCATGCTTGCAATTAAGGGAAATAGGATTCTGAGGCCATAACAAACATTTGATACTAAGGTTCGGGTCACATTTCTTCCCCAAATACCCTAAATAGGCTAAGTCATGGTATTCTAGTCATAAAAACATCCTATAATCCCTACCTAGCATACAATCTATACATAACACTATCTCGTAGAGAAAAGTAGATCAAAGCCTACCTCGATGCCGAACTGCAAGTCTTGAGTCATCCACAAATCGCTCGACTTTATTCCACAATCCTAAAATGCCAAAAATCTATCAAAATAATTATCTACACGTCAATATGAGTAAAACGAGACCCATATTGCTATACAAAAAGTCGGGTCCAAAGTCAGGTCAAAATTGCGGGTCAAGAACGGGCCCACAAAAAATTAAAAAATCAAATATTTCACGAGGCCCCTCGAAGGACAAGGAATGTGTGCTCAAAATTTGAGCATAAACAGGACACAAATCGGGGCCCAAATCAGTCCCCAAGATTAAGGAATTCAAAGACCTAATTTCTAAGAATTTACAATGAAATAGGATAGAATTTAATGGGAAAAATGATGGGAAATAGCCAAGAAGCATAAAGTTAACCTACCTTAGCTTCAATGGTTGATTCCCCACATTTTTCCATGTCCCATGCTCTCAAAAATGGGAGAAAATAAATGGAAAATCAGGTGAAGAAGGGGATATAAAATTCCCAAGTACCGCTAAAGCATTCACTTGGCCGCTTAAGCGGTACATGATCGCAAAAGAGGTATGGCAAGGAAAGGCGAAAGTCGCTAAAGCGTAACTTGGCCGCTAAAGCGACATCTGCTTAAGCAGACCTTGACCGCTAAAGTGGACCTCATCCATGTAGCTAAGGCCGTTAAAGCAGCTCAAGGTAGCTAAAGCAACTACCGCTTAAGTGGTCCTTCAGCTGCTTAAGCTGTTGCACCAGAAAGTTTGAGGCATCAGATTTTTCTAAGTCCAAATGGACTCCGATCGGGTTCTCGAGATTGGTTCGGAACCCTATGTGCACAAACGAACTATGCTATCATACCAAATTCAACATTCTGGACTTAACAAAACCATCTAAACTTCCATCTGAGGTCTTTTCGATTAAATATGCGGCCCATACCTATAGTTCCATTTTTCATCAAATCTACCTAATAGCCCAAAATGAGTCTGAAAGCCTCAGGACTTGAACCAAGGGTCCCCCTAGCCTAAAATAAATGTTCTGGAACTAATGTCTCTATTAGAGTTTCTATCAAATATCATTTACTAGCAGTTTTGGTCCAAGACCAATTTCTTAACAACTAAAGCTCCAAAATAGGGAAATGAGCCTAAAATCCAAATGACCTGTCCGATGAACAAACCGATAGTTCCAGTAAGTCATAAATGACATGTAGCCATTGTGGGAAGGCTTGAAATATTGGAATACATGAAAATCAAGAAAATAACCTGGAGGGTCATTACAGTTATGCCAAGACCGTGAATTTAGCTACTCTGGGTCTGCTAAGGTTAGTTTGGAGGGGCACTTTTAATTTGGGTCTGAAGGGAGTTATAATTTTTCTATGTACTTATTGCATGATAGAAAAGGGATGCTTTTCTTATTTGGATTTTGTTGGGATACTAGTGTTGCCTCACCACCTTCTTTGGATTCTGTTCAGGTAGTTTGTGAGTTCATGGATGTGTTCCCTACGGACTTTCTTGGTATGCTTCCAAATCAAGATGGTGTCTTTGTCATTATGTTGAGCTGGGAACCAAGCCCATTTCTATTCCTCTTTATAGGATGGCCCCATCTGAGTTGAAGAAATTAAAGGAGCAATTGCAGGATATGTTGAGTAAGGGTTTTATTAGACCTAGTGTGTCTCATTGGGATGCTCCTATCTTGTTTTAAAGAAGAAGGATGGATCTATGAGCATGTGTATTAATTTTCAGCAATTGAACAAGGTGACGGTCAAGAACAAGTAACTATTTCCTCGCATTAGGGATCTATTTGACCAGCTTCATGGTGCTTTGGTGCTTTCCAAGATTGAATTAAGGTCGGGGTATCACCAGTTGAAGATTAAAGATTTAGATATTCTGAAGACAGCTTTTCAAACTCAATAAGGTCATTATGAGTTCTTGGTCATGTCATTTGGACTGACCAATGCCCCTGCAACATTCATAGAGTTGATGAACAAAGTATTTTGACTATATCTTGACTCTTTTATGATTGTATTTATAGGTGATATCTTGGTTTATCCCAAGAATGAGGCCAACCATGTGAGACATTTGAGGGTTGTACTTCAGAGATTCTGGGATGAGAAGTTATATGCCAAGTTCTCCAAGTGCAAGTTTTGGTTGGATTCTATTTCTTTCTTGGGTCATATGGTGACCAAGGATGGCATTGTGGTTGATCCATCAAAGATAGCGGTGATTCATGATTGGGCTAGACCTACTTGTCCTACCAATATTTGGAGTTTTATTGGCTTAGCGGGTTGTTATCGGTGTTTTGTAGAGGTTTTCTCTTCTATTGAAGCTTTTTTGACTAAGTTGACTCAGAAAAATATTGTTTTTCAGTGGTCGGATGCTTGTGAGGTGACCTTTCAAAAGCTCAAGGAGTTGTTAACTTCAGCTCCTATCTTGACCTTGCTTAAGGAGGGCATGGGATTTATCATATTTTGTGATGCTTTTGGAGTTGGTTTGGGCGCGGTATTGATGTAGGAGGGTAAGGTGATTTCTTATGCTTCTCTTCAGTTGAATCCTTATGATAAGAATTACCCTACCCATGACTTAGAGTTGGTTGTGGTTGTCTTCGTGTTGAAGTTATGGCGGCATTACTTGTATGAAGTCTATTGTGTGATTTTCTCAAATCATTGTAGCCTTGCATACTTCTTCAGTCAGTAAGATCTTAGTATGAGATAGCGACATTGGCTTGAATAGATTAAGGACTATGATCTCACTATTCATTATCATCCGAGCAATGCAAATGTGGTTGCGGATGCCTTGAGTTGGAAGGCAACTAGTATGGAGAGTCTAGCTCATCTCTTAACTCAGGAGTAACCTTTGGCGTTGGAGGTTCAGCCCTTAGCTAACCAGTTGGTTAGGCTTGATATTTCGACACCCAAGCATATGTTAGCATTTGTTGAAGCTAGATCCTCTTTGATGGAGCAAATTCGAGCTCATCAATTTAATGATGATAGATTGAGGGTGATTAGTGATAAAGTGTTGAATGGCAAGGCAAAAGAGGCATCTCTTGATTCTGATGGTGTTTTGAGGATTAGTGGTTAAGTCTGTGTGATGAGAGTTGGTGGATGGGTGAGATTGATCTTGGAGGAGGCTCATTGTTCTAGATATTCCATTTACCCAGGGGCAGCCAAAATGTACCATGATCTAAAGCAGCATTATTGGTGGGGTGGTATGAAGAAGGATATTATGGTATTCGTGGATAAGTGTTTAAATTTCCAACAGGTGAAGTAGGAGCATCAACGATCAGGTTGTATAATGCAGAGGACGCCTATTCCTGAGTGGAAGTGGGAGCTAATCACCATGAACTTCATAGTTGACCTACCCCCGACCTTGAGGAAGTTTTACTCTGTTTGGGTGATTATGGATCAATTGACCATATCAGTGGATTTCATACCTATGAAGGCGAATTACTATGCGGAGAAGTTGGCTAAGATCTACATTAGAGAGATCGTTCTATTGCATGGTGTCATTGTTTCCATTGTATCCGATAGAGGTACTCAGCTTGATTTGAGCACAAGTTTTCATCCCCAGACCGATGGTCAGTCCGAGAGGACTATTTAGGTGCTAGAGGACATGCTTCGAGCATGTGTCATGGACTTTGGTGGTCATTGAGATAAGTACTTTTCCTTAGCAGAGTTCGCCTACAACAATAGTGACCATTCTAGTATTCAAATGGTGCCTTTTGAGGATTTATATAGGCGGAGGTATAGGTCCCCCTGGGATGGTTTGACTCGTTTGAGGTGAGACATTGGAGTGCAGATTTGTTGAGGGATTTGATGGATCAAGTGAGACTGATTCAGCAGAGACTATTGGCTGCCCAGAGTAGGCAGAAGAGTTATGCTGAACATCGAGCCCATGATGTATCATACATGATTGGAGATTGAGTTCTATTGAAAGTTTCACCCATGAAAGATGTGATGAGATTCGGGAAGAAAGTGAAGCTTAGTCTGAGGTTCATTGGCCTTTTTGAGATCCTTGAGAAGTATGGTGATGTAGAGTATAAGCTAGCTTTACCTCCACATCAATCAGTTGCTTATCATGTTTTTCACGTTTCCATGATGAAGAGACACCATCTAGATGATGCCCATATGATTAGATGGGATTCCGTTCTGTTGGACCTTGTTTTATCTTTTGAGGAGGAGCCTATTGCTATCCTAGACAGGCTAACTAGGAGGTTGAGGTCTAAGAGTATTGATTTAGTGAAATTCCAGTGGAGACATCACCTTATTAAGGAGGCTACTTATGAGGTAGAGTCTGACATGCATCGTAGATACCTCCAACTATTTACCATTTCAGGTACTTTATTTATTTTTTAGTTTGAGGACGAACTAGTGTTGTAGTGGTGGATAATGTAACAAACTGTTAAGTAAAATTTTCCTTCTAATGTGTTTTGACCATTTTGCCCTTCCCCGTAGTTGTTACATTCTAGTTATGAGGTATGGGGATGGTTAGCACGCTCCCCGATGCATTCGGGAATGATCTGGGAGAGTTTGAGACTCTTAGAGGTTCTAAAAACCATTAGTTTAGCTTCAGTCAACATTCCCTTTTTTGAGTGTCAGATGATGATTTGGACAATTCTATTAGATCCTTAATATCGATTTTGGGTTAGTAGCGGGGTTGGTTCAGGTTCGAAACCTTTATTTTGCATTTTGACCCTTCTTTCAAAAATTAGTGAAAATGCCTAAATAGGGTCCGGGGGAAAATTTGTTGAAAACAATTTCTTTTCAAAAATCTGACATCGTCATTGAGTCCAGAACGTCGAAAATAGCCTAGTAGTATATATGATTTAGTTTGTGGGGTCCCAAATGAATCCCGAGGATCCGTTCGGAGAATTTGAAAACATGCAAATTCAGCAAATTGCTGATATCAGGTGCATGTTCCTTCTTCGCAAACGTAAACCTCTGGCTGCGAACGCGAAGAAGGATATCTTCCTTTATTACGATCCGTGAGGCGGGGTCCGTGAACGCAAAGAGTTATTTGAGTCTGGGTCGGGTGTTTCCTTCTCAACAAATGCGATTGGACCATTGTGAACGTGATGGATCTGGGTCACCAACCTTCGCGAATGCAAAGGTGTGGTCACGAATGCGAAGGCCAAATCAATGGTCTGGTCAATGTTGACCCTCGCGAACGTGAAGGGTTGACCGTGTTTGTGAAGTACTATTCATAGAACAGTATAAATACCTCTTTTTCTCAATTTTCTTCCAATTTTGGACCTTGGAGCTTCGGGTTAAGGCGATTTTTAAGGTTTTCTCCACTATTCTTGCTTGGGTAAGCTCCTAACTCATCTTTCCATTATTTCCTATTGATTATATCTTCTAAAACACCTTTTAATCATGGTTTAGATATAGAATTTGGGTGGTTCTGCCGGTAAACTCTTAAATTGTTTTTCTTCGATTTGAACATTGAATTAAACTCATTTTCAAGTGGGTTTTTAGCTGTAGGTTCCTATTGTTATGAAGAACATGTTTTTTGAAATAAAATTCTGGTTTTACCCCTTTTATTTTTGAACCCATTTTTCGAACCCGTTTTGGACCCGTCTTAAATATAGTCGATATAGGTATCATTAGCTTTTTTTAATGCATAGATCATATATTTTGATAGATTTAGCTCATTCCAAAACCATTCAAAAAGGGAAAGTCCTTGCGTTGAAGGTTCTAGGCTCGGATTTTGACACTTCGAGGTAGGTTACGGCTTAACTTTCTTTAGACTGAGTTAAGTAGTTAACATACATGTAATGCATGCTATGGGTTGGGAAATTAACCTTGGAAAATCATATTTTGAGATTATTATTGTTATCGTGTGCCCATGTGGGGGCTTATATGCATATTATTGTTGACTTGAGATATCATATATTGCGTGTTGCTCGTGTGGGGGCTATATTTGACATCATAGGCCTTATTTGTGCATTAAATTCCATAATTGTTGTTGTGATGCTTGTGCGGGGGCTTAAATAGATATTTCCATGCCTTGTTTGAGCATTATTTTCCTCTATCACAATTTATATACCCGAGTAGGTGGTTCAAAATGATATTATTAATGTCTTACATGACTATTCTTTCTAGTGGTGCCGAACGAGGGATGATATCATGAATTATTGACATATTGAGTTGATTCCAAGCTCATTCATACCTGTATTGAATTGATTATTATTTTTATACTGATTGGTTTTTAACATTACATCCTCATTTTATTCATTTTTATTCATGAGATTGGTGCCACTGAGAAAAACTTATTTTAATAGAAAATAAGACATTTTATAAACTACCTATACCGAGGGATGTGCCAGTAAGGTTGGATGAGAAACATTGATTTGTAAGAAAATGAGACACTTTATGAAACACCTATACCAAAGGATGTGCCGGTAAAGTTATTTGAGACACGAGACTGAGATTATAATAAGTATATGGGTTATGAACCCCCCATGGATCCTATCCTGAAGTGCTAAGGCTTAGAAGGTGTATATGTAATTCCCACTATCATCACATCATTGCATTGCATATGATCTTCTGTGTTCCCTTTTAAGTAACTTGACGTGTATTAGTTTCCTTTTATATTCTTTATGTAGATTTTCTTTTTATTGTATATTATAGCTGTTAGTGGAGACAGTGTGAGCTACCGTTTGGGAACTTTTCTGTTTGCATGTGACATTCTCATAGTGTCTTTTACTTGTATTTGTTTTTCTACGTTACTCAGTCAACCTATGATACCTATTGAGTATAAGTAGACTGTACTCACCCTTACTGTTCCCTTTCGATGTCGATCCTAGCTCGAGTATGAGATGCGGTAGCTGAGTTCATGCGGAGATTGTTTGATCATCGAGGTACTGCCCAGAGTCTGGGGCTGATTTCGGATCTCTTCTTATTCTAGTTTTCTTTATTTGCCTTTAGGAGACAGACTTATATATTTTCAATATTCTGAGTTGTATTAGATGCTCTTATACTTGTGAAACTTATATCTTGGGTATTTTATATATTTCATTCGAGTACTTGTTATTACATGTTATGGTCTGACTTCGTTCTAGAAGTCTTGCATTTTGTCAGTTTACTTTCTTATTATCAATTCTCCTTTATTGTGTGAGACTTGGCTTACCTACTAAGGCTGGGCCGAAGTAGGTGCTATTGTGACCTCAATTTTAGGATCGTGACAAATTGGATCAGAGCACTAGGTTCACCGGTCTCACAAGTGAAAGATCAGGATATTTGCACTGACCTCAACCCCTCCAACTCAATAGACCCACCACTAGCAACTCTAGAACCTGAAGAGGCAATCCTAACCTGACCTCTATCTGATCCAGATACTCCAATCCAACCTTTGCCTCGACCTCTGCCCCTGCCATGCACCGAAGGCACGTACTCTGAATCTCTAGCTAAGAAAGAACTTATGCTCACCATCTGTGAGAGAGTGAATAAGAGATTTTAAGTTATACAAAGATATGAACACACGAAACAGAATGAAGAAATGGATTTCTCCTAAAGTCATGTAGCCTCTAGAAGATAGATAACGAACGTCTCCACATAGATCCGTAAGACTCTACTAGAACTGGCATGTACTAATGAGACCAATGAACCTGGGGCTCTAATACCAAATTGTCATGACCCAAAAAGAGTACGTGATGGCAGTTGCTACACCCTCTGATACAGGTAAGCCTATCCCAACCCAAAACCTCAATAATTAAATAAATCAGAAGCTGAAAAAGAAGAAGAAAAATCCCAAAATATTTAAAGATGAATTAACAACTCAAGATACATCCCAGGTCTGGTTGTCAATAGTACAAGCCTCTAAATACAGAATGATATCAATAACTAAAGTATCTTAAATGCGGGTAAGCATAAGATAAATAAAGAGAGATCCGGTAAGCTTGAAGTCTGTCAGCCACTACCTCAATCCTAGCAACTTCAACTCTGGAGGAAAACAATCTACGATCTACAACTCAAACCAATACCTACATGGGGTGCAGCAAATAAGAAAAAAAGGAAAGAAAAGCAAGGGTGAGTACGGAACACGTGTACTCAATAAGCATCATCGATAACCGACCTTAATCCAAAGAAATGGTGAGAACCACCACCCCAACTACCCAAGTTTTCCCCAATAGACCTATAAGCCATAAATATGCAACTTGGTCCTATCAGGGTAACCTAACACAACAGTCATAAGATTCTCAATATACAGGGTAGGCACATAGGTCTAGGTGAGTCAACACTACTCATTTTATGATCAATAGTTAAGGGAAAGTCATTTATGAAGGAGACTCACTAACACAGTATATCAGGCTTAAGATAACATGTTCAACCAATAATCTGGGATAAAAATAGTGAGAGTGTATATAAAAGTGTATGCTACCAAAAGGTGTGATATAATAGTCTTTCAAATCAAGCCATAGCCATACCCCACAACTCATAATATCTCAACCTCCAAGTCAAAAGAGATTGTATAAAATGATGTAATGAAGCGAAATGAATGCTCAATACACAATATCACAAACAAAGTTCAATCGCGGCAAATTCAATAAATACTCAAACACAGTATTAAACTATACCAAGGAATGCAATGCAATGCAAGTGAGGCAATGCAATATAGTGATGATGGTGGAACATTTCATATACACAGCGCTTCAGAAGAGACTCATGGGGGCTTCGTAACCCATATACTTTCATAATTCCAGTCTACCTCTCCAGTAATGTTCATGGATCAAGGATCATAATATGTATCCTTTACCTCTCTGGCTATTGTTCACGGATCAAGGATTTTATAAAGTTCCTCATTCACCTCTCCGGATATTGTTCACGGATCAAAGTTTTTATAAACTTTGTCAGGTTTTATAAATTGTGTCAATCAACCTTGCCAGCAAATGACCTCGGCTAAGGGTTTTTATAAAAATATTATTTTCTTTCAAAATCAATGTATCTCAGTGGTATCAATCTCATGAACATGTATAGATGATATGAGGAGGTAATCCTCACGATCAATCAGTATGAAGATATAAATCAATTCAATACAGGTATAAATGAGCTCAAAATCTACTCCATATGACAATGATTCTTGATATAAGTCATCGTAGGGCACCAGTTGTATAAATAGTCATGTAAGACATCATTAGTATCATTTCCAACCCCTCAATAGAGCATCT
Organism: Capsicum rhomboideum; assembly: GCA_031232105.1. Taxonomy (NCBI): domain Eukaryota; kingdom Viridiplantae; phylum Streptophyta; class Magnoliopsida; order Solanales; family Solanaceae; genus Capsicum; species Capsicum rhomboideum. Next base: position 121,510,439 of record CP124712.1, on the reverse strand, counting down.
CTATAATGATAATGCAATTTAATACTCAAATATAGACTATAATAACAAGCCAAGCCCCCACTCAGGCGACACAATAATAATAAGGCAATTTAATGCACAGATAAGGCCAATACTATCAATTCAATCCCCCATTCGAGAATCACAATAACAATAATCTCTCAAGTCAATAATGTTTACATAAGCCCACAATTAGCAACACAAAAAGGTAATCAATCTAAACAACAATATATCGTGAACTTACCCAAACCTAGTTTGTCCCTTACAATAGGTTCATCTTTTCCAAAGATGACATCATTAACCTAATTGACAAAAAGGAAAACTATGCTAGATAGCAACATGCCCTAATAAGAGGTTCTAAACCCTGATAATTACATCATCTATTACAAGCCCATTCATAGCCTAAGTATTTACTAAACCTCAATTATTCCATAAGAAGGTAAGAATAACATAATTATCCTCTAGAAGGTCACTAAGTCCGATACAAGCTCCTAAATAGGTACTCACTATTGATTCATTCAAGATCACTAAGTTATCTATCTACAATCTACTCTAAGGACATTTACAAGTAAAAAGACTAACTAAGATAAGCAATTATCTAACTACAATCCATCAAAAGACTCTGGTACCCATGGAGATGCTCGCCATTTCACTTAAGCGTGACCCCCAATCCTAAATGATTCACAAAAATACAAGCAAGCAAACATACAACACATAAACACTTCAAATAAAGTCAAGGTAGATCTCAACTTGACTTTAAAGAAGATTTGCAAGTCAAAGCACAGTCCAAAGCATCAACCGAAAGCTCTACTCCCTCGAATAATCTCCAAAAACAACCAATCTAATCAAATATAACATCTACAAGTCAAAAGGAGTCCAACAATACCTATATTGACTATATTTGTTCTAGGTCTAAAATCTGCTTCGAAAATCATTTCCAAAAATACAAGGGTAAAATTAGGAATTTATTTTTAAAATATGTTCTCCATATCAATAGAAGTCAATATCTGAAAACCCATGCAAAAATGAGGTGAAATTGGACTTCAAATCGAAGAAAACTAATTTTACAATTTACCTGGTAAAACCCCAAAAATCATGTTTAAAAGCAAGGATTTGATGAAGAATTTGTAAGGAAATCAATGATAATTGATGGAATAAAGATTTAGAAACATACCTATACAAGAAACCTCGAAAACCCCTATGAAATCACCCAATTCTGAGGTCCTAAGATCCAAAAATGGAGGAAATAGGATTTGGGGTCGAAATAGGTATTTTCAATCTATCCAGGTCAATGGCCTTCGCAAACGCGAGCCCCCTGGTCGTGAATGCGAGGATACCTAAACTGAAACTTCGTAAATGTGGTCCTAGGTCTGCGAATGTGAAGAGGAAACAACTCAACCCTTCGTGAATGCGAACCTCTGGCCACAAATGCGAAGAGTAAATGTGACCCGACCCCAACCCAGGTTCATCCTTCATCGGCGAACGCTCCTTACCACCCTCGATCGCGATGCACAAGGAATTCCTTCATCATGAACACAAGGCTAGGTCTGCCAACACGATGAAGGGAGGAGACTTGCACCAGAAAACAACAACTTCAGCAACTCTAAGTCTAAAAACTCTCCGAACGGATCCTCGGGATTCGTTTGGGACCCCACAAAAATAAACCAATAATGCTACTAGGCTAGTTTCAACATTCCTGACTCAATGGAACCATCAGATTTTCAAAAAGAGATCGTTTACAATGAATTATCCCCCAGGAACCCTTTTAGGAAATTTTAACAAGTTTCTTGTCTAAGAGGTCAAAATGCAAAACAAAAGCTCAGGGACCAAACTAACCATGCTAATAACCCAAAATCGACATTTTGGATCTAATGAAACTGTCAGAATCATCATCCGAAGTTCGGATCGCAAAATTTGACCAAGGTCAAACTAATTCGTTTAAGGATGATCAAAACCACAAACTCATATAAATCACTAACGAACGCATCGAGGACCGTTCTAACCATTCCCGCAACACATAAACGATATAAAGCAACAATGGAAAAGGTCAAAATCGTCAAAACATAGAAATTTCTAAAATTCACTATGAGGGTTGTTATAATTCTCCACTTCAGCACATTGTGTCTAATAGACACACTTTTTTATGGAGATAAAGTGTTAAATAGGTGCAGGGCTAAGTATAAGTGTCCAAGTGAAAAAATCGAACAAGTTTGAGGGGCTGCATATGTATTCCGCCAAACTTCAACTTTATCTCATGATTTTATCTCACATGGCCAAACGGCCCCTTAAATTATGTATATATAGTAATATATATATATATATATTACAAGAGTCATAAAGGAGGCAGGAGACGGGTGTCCTGTCAACCTAGATAAAGGGTATTTTTGTCATTCCACAACTATTTCAACCATCACAAAACCCCTTCTAAAGGGCATTTTTTTTATGTTGGTTGGGCTCGATGATGAAAACTCGACTGCATTCCAACCTTCCCTCAATCCTTTTATTCCCCGGCTTTCTGGTTTCACCAAAGTTCAAAACTGGGATAGCTTGTGAATTCTTTGAAAATCATGCTTAAAATCAAGCTTAATGAACTACAAGTGGCCTGAATTCTCATGCAACCTGAGATATGTAAGAAAACCAACACCAGGGCTCATCCATAATTCTTTGAAAGTTCGTACGAAAACCAACCGCTTCCAAGAGATGAATTTGTGGTCGGACAAAATTAGGAACGTCAAACTCCCTTTGCCCAAGGTTACTTCCATCCACCCTACCCAAAAGGAGGGGGCAGATGTTGACACCTAATTTTTGCCTCCACATTCTAAATTAGTTTTCGAGTTTCTTAATTTCAAATAATTTTAAAATATTTATTTTAAGTTATTTTGAAAATAAATTTCAAGCTTACCTTTTGAATTTTAGGTGAAATTAATATGTTATGTGTTTAATTATATAGAACCATATAATTCTCACTTAAAGAAATTTTGTAAAATTTATTTTGAGTGAAAAGTTTGGTTAAATTGCAAATACTCTATTTTTTGTCAAAATCAACTGAAAATAAGAAATTGATGACATAATTAGTTCCTTAATTTTTAAAACAAAATAATTGTGCTTTATTAAATATTTATTTTGAAATTATTGAATTTGAAAAGCTCATTAAATTAATTAGAAATTAATTTCATCTCAATTCGGTCCAATTAATTTAATTTGTCCATTGTATTAACTTGAATTGACTAGAAGTGTAATTGGACCTTCCCCCATTTATTTTTTGGAAAAATAACATAAACATACACCTTAACTTACCATATTTACACAAATCTCCATCCTTACAAAGTAATTACAAAAATCCCAACTAATTATGTATCTTCGTTGGATGTATCGAGAGCTAATTATGTATCTCGACAGACCCAAAATCGAAAAAAATATATCGGAAGCTAATTGTGTATCTTTACAAAGGAAAAAATATATCTTCGTTGGATATATTATATATCTCAACAGACCCAAAATAGGAAAAAAATATTTCGGGAGCTAATTATGTATCTTCGTTGGATGATCGGGAGCTAATTATGTATCTCGACAGACCCAAAATTGAGATTTTCAGTAATTATGTAAAATGTCGGGATTTTCTGTAATTAAGTTCCAAACTGTCGGGATTTATGTTTTTTGCCCTTATTTATTATTTTCCTCCATTTTCAAACCCCCAGGCCCAATTTCCTTCGCCTGACCCAAGCCTAATCTAAAAAAAAACCCAAATCAGATAAATATTGGGAAAACTTCAGAAATAGCAAAATTGAATGATTAATTGAGCGACTCGTAGCAACAAGTTGATAATTACCCTAAATAGCAACTTGTATTTTGTATTTGAGAACTATTTATGTTGACAAATACATATACAAATCTATGGACTTCACTTTCTTTGGCCATACTGTTTGAGATAAAAAAGGAATTGAACATTCTAACCACTCAAATCACTCATCCATTTGAAAATGAAGATTTCATTTCCATAAAGGATGCTTATTAAACGGAAAACATGAAAACGAGTACGCTCAATTCAAATTCAAAAAGGATTTTATCAAGTCAATTTTTTTCCCTTTCATCAGCTTCAAAATCAATCATAATTTCATCTATCAAATTATGTATTATGTATTTGTGGAATTTTTACCAGTGAATATATGTATTTTGAATATAGTTGACTTTGATTTCGTAATTCTATTAGTTAATCTATGAGAATAGTTTGTTTATGTATTTTGTGTGAAAGTTAGCTTGTCATCTTTAGAAAAATTCAAATCTGAGTGAAAGTGAATATATGTATTTTGAATGTATTTTGAACAATATGCAGATTTTGTTCGAAAAACAGTTTGTTATGTTAAAAAAAAACTCAGATCTGATCGGAATTGAAAATATGTATTTGAATGTAGTTGAATATGTTAACTGATTAAATATATTTAATGTGAAATTTTGAATTTTGGTAACGATATTGATGAACTGGAGATTGACAATGACAAGCATCTCTGTTCTTGTGAACCACTCTGAAATATGGACACTTGAAAAAACTATGATGAATACATCACAGATGTTATATTGTCGAGCATAAATGCATCATACAACCACCTATACGATGTATTGGCATCTCATATTAATGTAGATTTGAGCCGCAAAAGTACCAAAATTGAATATAAAATCACCGACAATACAGGGCAAATACATATACATAATGACATGGGTGTGAAGGTGTATATTTTGCAAAAGAAGGAGATCAGGGAGATGAATTTTGGGGAAGATAAAATAAAGAGAAAATATACAAAATACAATTTAGTTGAATTTAGGGGAAGATAAAAGATGCAATAACTGAAAATAATGGTTACCTGATTTTGTGGAACACGATTTTGTACAGAAAACGTGAGAAACATGAGAGAATTTAATCAAAAAAATTGGACAATAATTAAAAAAATAGAAAAACATGTAAAATAAAGAAGGAAATAAGACAGGTGAATTTGTAAAAAAAAATACATATACACATACACAAGTCTGCAAATATGCACAATCACTCAAAAATACATATGCAATGATAAATGTATTTGAAAATATATTTGTAAAAAAAAACATACACTACTGTATAAACCTAGACAATCACTTAAAAATACATATGCAGTTACATATGTATTTGCAAGAAAATACATATACATACCCAACTAGAGAAAACCTGCACAATCACTTAAAAATACATATGCATTTATATATACGTATTTGCAGCTCTATTTGCAAAAGATATGTATACATATCCAACTATATAGACCTGCACAATCACTTAAAAAGTACATATTCAAAATTAAAAACAACACCACTATTCAACACTTCCTCCTCTTCTCTTTTTCTTCTTCGAAAGATTCTTATTCTTCTTCGGAAGATTCTTCTTCTTCTTCTTCGGAAGATTTCTCAACTTCTGGACTTGAAATTTTGATAGTTCCTTCAATTTCTTTTCCTTTCTTTTTTTTTTTTTTTTACTGATTTTTGAATTTTTGAGGGGTTTTGGAGAAGAAAAAGTGATTCAATGAGGAAGATAAAACATGCAATAACTGAAATTAATGGTTATCTGATTTTGCAAAATACGATTTTGTGTATAAAATGTGAGAAATATAGTAGAATTTGAAATAAAAAAAAAATAGGATAATAATTGAGAAAAATAAAAAAGAGGTAAAATAAAAAAAAGAAGGGGATAACTACAAAGCGTCAGAAGGGGAGGAGTTAACTGTATTAAGGGTAGTGGCTTGGCCCCATTGAAAATATTGCTATTTTTGCTATAAAATATAATTATCTCAATCTGATTTTGCAAAACACGATTTTGTGTATAAAACGTGAGAAACATAGTAGAATTTGAAATTTGAAATCGAAAAAATAGGATAATAATTGAGAAAAATAAAAAAGAGGTAAAATCAAAAAAAGAAGGGGATAACTACAAAGCGTGAAAAGGGGAGAAGTTAACTATATTAAGGGTAGTGGCTTGGCCCCACTGAAAATATTGTTATTTTTGCTATAAAATATCTTTTCCCATAAATATTCCCTTCCAATATATACACACACCTATACATACAATATACACACGAACATACTCTTCTCTCTCCCACTATTCCTCCTCTCTCCCTGATTATACTTCACCAGACATACCCAAATCACCGCAACTCAACCTCTGTCAACTCTCAAACCCAAATCATCCAAACGACACCCTTAATCACCAAACGATCTCCAATTCCGTCCCAAAACTCCATTATGTCCCCTTGGATTCTGTCAAATCCAAAAAAGCATACCCTTGTGAGTATTCTAGAAGCTCGACACCTAATCACCCCCAACGTTCGAATTTCGGCATTCCTCTAATCCCACATAACCAAAAATTTGAGAAGAAATACATTTGAAAAATCAAAATTCAAAAACTCATTTGAATTCCCGCAAATTCAAATCGAGTTTTGGTGGTGGAAACTCCATCATGATAAGCTCGTTGTACCAAGTTCCTACTCTAAAATAGGTGTGAAATTCATCTTTTTACATTGTTTTCTTTTTCGTTGGAAATGGTGGATTGTAACTGGTCTTGTCTGAAGTATGTGGTATGTTCTTTTCATTGGTGTGTAATTTTTTAAAGAAATTTAAGCTTTTTATGGTCTTGTATGATTGTCGTTGTTGGTGTTCTGAAGTTTTAATATTTTCTAGTGCTCTCACACCTTAAAATGACCTGAAAATAATTTTATCCTGCTTCTTTTGATGCCAAGTAGTAATTTTAGAGCAGATTTGAGATTGAAAGTGGCGTAATGTTCTTTTGATTTTGTTGGTGTGGTTTATTTCAAAAAAAAAAAACTAAGCTAAGGACAAGATATATCCCATTGTAATATGCTTTCATCCTTGAAAGTTCATGGTTTGAGATCATGGAGAGTACTGATGCATCATGCCATCCCTATGTTAGAATGTGAATAAATCTTTTATGAACCTTGACTTGTTCTTTAACTCGAGTTATCAGTTAAGTGTGTGAAAGCCCTCAGAGCTCCCCCATGATTCTTTATATCGATGAGGGACTCTAAAATGGTTGCATAATTTCCTTCCCTGTTTGATCTGTTACACATTAAATTTCAAGGTTGAGTTTTCTCGTTGATTCACTGTCCACATCCGAAATAAGCCGTTGCTTTGATTTATTTCTTTGTGTGATTTCCATTTAAAATATGTTTTCTCCTCTGTTTTTTTTTTTTTTTGAGAATCTGGTTAACTAAAGATTAATTGCACTTGTTGGTTCTTGTCCTTGATTGAATGGATGTAGAGCCAAGTTAAAAGTTTTATTTTTAGATGTAAATTATTTCCAACAAATGCTGGTTTATCTTTGCATTATAAGTTAATTTAGGCGAGTTTCTCATTCGGTATTGAGTTGGAATAGTTGGTTCATATTGATGTTCTTTTGTTGTGACCCCTTCATCATTAATCCCCCCTCTGTTAAATGAATATTTGGGAACAAGATAATGTATCTCAGGTCCGCGCTTGATTGTTTCTTTTCTATCAAATACATCCTTAGTTATGAAAATAATAAGCCGATATGATTGTTAAAATGTGGAAACTTTACTGGTGTCTCTATTTGAATCCCCTTGTTCTATTTTAATCCTCGATAATATGTCAAATCCTTTCCTTTTAGTCAAAACATATGTCAATGGTTTGTATTGGATTAAAGTTGATCTATGCTATTGGTTTCCACGAGTTGGCTTGCTTGTTTTATTTTCTTTTTCTTCTATTCTTCTTGGCATTCCCATGAATTCAGAATGTAAGGTTCGCTCATGTGCAACACCCCTGCTACCACTCAATTTCGTGATAAATTTGCATAATTCATTGGGCAATTTTTTGGCCAGTTGATGAATATGTTATCCTGAGTGTACTATTCTCGTATTGGAGAAATGTTAAACTTTCATGTATTCTTGTCTATTAACTCTATTTTGAATGGGTAAACAACATAAATCCCGATAGTTTGGTGCCTAATTACAGAAAATCTCGACAATAGATAAAAGTGCAGGATTACCCCAAAGCTACCAATTCAAGGGATATCTGTAAGTCGCCTCTTATCTAAGATAGGATGATGTGCAAGATTGCCTGAAAGCTGAAATTTTGAGGGACATCTATAAGCCGACTTTTATCCAAAGTCGGATGATGTGCACCATTATCCAAAGGCTGACAATTCAAGGGATATCTATAAGTTGTTTCAATACGGATGATACGCAAGACTTACCCGAAGCCATATGATCAGCAAACGTTTGTAGGGACCGTTCTACTCAAAATGTCATCGGTGGCCGAGAGAGCTACCCCATTTTGAAAAAATTATTGAACAGAAGATCGCACGGTTTCAGGGACTATTCTACCCAATATGTCGTCAGTAGCTAAAAAGGGCCGCCCCATTTTGGAAATATTTAATCACCAAAAGGGCCGTCTTACCCAACAACCAAGATGGTCATTGTGTCCTTTGTTGCGAAAAGGTTTTGTCCTCCAAAATAGGTATAGGACAGGATGACATCACTTTTCGGATAACAACCCAGGCAGAGATATGGTAAAAGACTATCTATCTTTCATGAATTATGTTTTCTACTAACATTCTTGTTCTAGATTTTGCCGAGAGCATCCTAGAGGATGAAATTCTCAAATAAAAAACACAGGTTTATCCCAAGGAAAATCGTCTAAAGAATACGAAGGTAATCCACAATGTTATAGAAAAATATTTCATACGTATGATGAAGGTTGCGCCAAGAGGGATGTAGTACAATGCAAAGTTGAGGTGAAGACACTATCTCTCCGCATGAATTACTTTTAATACTAAAAATCTTGTTTGAGATGTTTTTCGAGAGCATCCGAGAGGATGAAAATCTCAAACCAAAACCATAGGTGCGGACGACTCCAAAAAGGACGCAAGATAACGTGGAACTTTTTCTTAGCAGCGAACTGGGATATAGTCCAAAGAGGAATATCAAACTCTTTGGACGCGAGCTAAAGGAAGACTTCCGCCGCCATCAAACCACACCCCTATCAGAAGGCATGTGGGTAATTTGAGATTTTTTGTTTCAGTTCACTTTCGGAGTACTTCTAAACTCGCACCGGAAGTAACTTTCCTTTTCCTTCAAATTCGAGTTACAATACACCTCAAGCTTTGGAAACTATGTCCGAATAAAATCTTACCTATAGATGTGAAGGATTCCACATTCATGGTTAAGAGGTTACAAGCCTCTTTTCCATATCGCACTTACTTGTCACTCATCCTGAACCAAAGGTCGTTCTTAAATAAAAGACTACATTTTCTATCGATCGAGTCGAACTACAAGCAGTCTGATTTACAGAGTTTCAGGGATACATAGACTGGGCTCTATGTTGAAAATTCGATTGCATTCCAACCTCCCCCCAATCCTTTTATTCCCCAGCTTTTCGATTTCACCAAAGTTCAAAACTGGGATAGCTTGTGAATTATTTGAAAATCATGCTTAAAAATCAAGCTTTATGAACTACAAGTGGCCTGAATTCTCATGCAATCCGATATATATAGGAACCCAATACCAGGGCTCGTCCATAATTCTTTGAAAGTTCGTGCGAAAACCAACCGCTTTTGAGAGATGAATTTGTGGTCGGACAAAATTAGGAACGTCAAACTCCCTTTGCCCAGGGTTACTTCCATCCATCCTACCCAAAGGGGGGGGGGCAGTTGTTGACACCTAATTTTTTCCCTCCCCATTCTAAATTAGTTTTCGAGTTTCTTCATTTCAAATAATTTTAAAATATTTTTTTAAAGTTATTTTGAAAATAAATTCCAAGCTTACCTTACGAATTTTAGGTGAAATTAATATGTTCTGTGTTTAATTATATAGAATCATATAATTCTCACTTAAAGAAATGTTTTAAAATTTATTTTTGAAAAGTTTGGTTAAATTGCAAATACTCTACTTTTCTCAAAATTGATTGAAAATTTGCAAATACTCTACTTTTCTGAAAATCGATTGAAAATAAGGAATTGATGACATAATTAGTTCCTTAATTTTTTAAATAAAATAATTATTTGGAAATTATTGAATTTGAGAAGCTCGTTAAATTAATTGGAAATTAATTTCATCTCAATTCGGCCAATTAATTCAATTTGGCCATTGTATTAACTTGAATTGGCTAGAAGTGTAATTGGACCTTCGCCCATTTATTTTCCTCCATTTTCAAACCGCAGGCCCGATTTCCTTTCGCTTGACTCGAGCCCAATCTAAAAAAAATTCCAAATCAGATAAATATTCCCTTGTAATATATACACACACACACGCACATACTCTTCTCTATTCCACTTCTCTCTCCACGATATACTTCACCAAACATACCCAGTTCACCACAACTCAACCTCCGTCAACTCTCAAACCCAAATCGTCTAAACAACACCCTTAATCACCAAACGACCTCCAATTCCATCCCAAAACTCCATTATGTCCCTTTGGATTATGTCAAATCCAAAATGCATACCCTTGGTGAGTATTCTAGATGCTCAACACATAGTCACCCCCAATGTTTGAATTTCGAGAAACTCGGCGGAATTTCATCTCAAATCGTACAATAGAGGTACAATGTTGTGCCATTTCTATTGGTGATGAAGGTATTTTGGATTTCCCTCCAAAATCACCTACGAATTTGACCCTCTTTTTGGTCCAAATTCATCCAATTCAAAGCTGAAAAAACCCAATTCTTGCCCACAATTCGAATTTCAATAAATTCCTAACGTTAATTCCTAAATTACCCCTCCAGTTTCCTCCAAAAACCATTCTCAAATCCTCTATAAATATCCGTTGAAGAACAAGGGTGAGTGGTTGGATTTTTGGAGAAAAATTTGGGGATTCTGGAGGAGCATTCCTCTAATCCCACGTAACCAAAAATTCATAAAGAAATACATTTGAAAAATCAAAATTCAAAAACTCATTTGAATTCCGGCAAATCCGAATTGAGTTTTGGTGGTGGAAACTCTGTCATGATAAGCTCGTTGTCCCAAGCTCCTGCTCCAAAATAGGTGTGAAATTCATCCTTTTACATTGTTTTCTTTTTCGTTGGAAATGGTGGATTGTAACTGGTCTTGTCTGAAATATGTGTTTTGATGTCGATTGAGGGTATGTTCTTTTCGTTGGTGTGTAATGTTGTAAAAAAAATTTAAGCTTTTTGTGGTCTTGTATGATTGTCGTTATTGTTGTTTTGAAGTTTTAATATTTTCCAGCGCTCTCGCACCTTAAAATGACCTGAAAAGAGTTTTATTCTGGTTCTTTTGATGCCTAGCAGTAATTTTAGAGAAGATTTGAGATTAAAAGTGGCATAATGTTCTTTTGATTTTGTTGGTGTGGTTTATTTTTAAAAAAAACTGAACTAAGGATGAGATATATCCCATCGTGATATGCTTTCATCCTTGAAAGTTCATGGTTTGAGATCATGGAGAGTACTGATGCATCATGCCATCCCTACGTTAGAAAGTGAATAAATCTTTTATGAACCTTGACTTGTTCTTTAACTCGCATTATCAGTTAAGTGTGTGAAACCCCTCAGGGCTCCCCCTTGATTCTTTATATCGATGAGGGACTCTAAAATGGTTGCATAATTCCCTTCCCTGTTTGATCTGTTACACATTAAATTTCAAGGTTGAGTTTGCTAGTTGATTCACTGTCAACATCCGAAATAAGTCGTTGCTTTGCTTTCTTTCTTTGTGCGATTTCCATTTAAAATATGTTTTCTTTTCTATTTTTTTTAGAATCTGGTTTACTAAAGATTAATTGCACTTGTTGGTTCTTTTCCTTGGTTGAAATGGATGTAGAGCCAAGTTAAAAGTGTTATTTTTAGACGTAAATTATTTCCAACAAAGGTTGGTTCATCTTTGCATTAGAAGTTAATTTAGGCGAGTTTCTCATTCAGTATTGAGTTAATGTTCTTTTGTTATGACCCCTTCATCATTGTTCTCCCCTATGTTAAATGAATATTTGGGGACAAGACAATGTATCTCAGGTCCGCACTAGATTGTTTCTTTTCTATCAAATATATCCTTAGTTATGAAAATAATAAGCCGATATGATTGTTAAAAGGGATAACTACATGGCTTAGCAAACATAAGCTCCTAATTACCCTATTTAGTCTAAGTTTCAATTAATTACAATCCATAGCATCTCTTTCCAATTAAATACAATCTATAGCCTCTCTCTTTTATTTTCTCCATTAATTTTCTCTTTCTTTTCTTTTTTTCTTTTCCGGTTTTTTTTCTTTTTTCTTTTATTTTTTTCTTTTCATTTTTTTCTCGTTTTTTATTTTTTCTTTTTTTTCCCTTTTTTGTTTTTTCATCTTTTTTTTTTTCTTTTTTCTTTGCGGTCTTTTTTTTTCGTTCTTGTTTCGTTTTTCCTTTTTGTCATTTCCCCCCCTTTTTTGTATTCTTTTTTCTCTCTTTTTGTTGTTGTATTTTATATTTTATATATATATTGTAACAACCCGTACCTTTCCAACCCTATGTGATGACGTTGAACAATGGTTACTTAGATGTCGAGATGCCATGAGTATGTATTTGGTAATGTTAATGATGAGAAAATTGAAATTTGGCTTCGTACAGGTGATTAGCCCTTCATAAGAGGTGTTTTGGGATTTTCGTGAAGCATTTGTGGGGTTCAAAATGAGGCTAAGAGGACCTCCAAACAAAGGATATTAAGGGTAAGAAGTAAGTTAAAGAATAGGACTTGAAGTATCTAACCAAAGCCGCGAAGAAAAGTCGAAAAATGAAATTTTCAAAAATTTAATGATGGGGGGCGCCAGAGGGTGTGCCATGCCGCTCTGGGCCAAATTTTTTAGCCCAGAGGCAGCAAGTTGGCGCGCCCAAGGGCGTGCCAGGCTGGTTTTTCCACTTTTCGGAAGTTGGAAATTTTCTTAAGTCCCAAGGGTGCCCGGGGACGTACCGAGCCGATTTTTGCCACGTTTATTCTACAACCATGAGAATATACATGAAATGAGTAAAGTATTGTATTGGTATGATGAAATTACTCGAGAATGAATTTGGCATCGAAATGACGATTTTACCCTTGTAGTCAAAATAAGCCATACGTGGCTAGAATTGCTTGTTTTTGAAATTGAGGCTACGAGTATGAATTGCGTGAGTGGGAATATTGTCGTAATGCGTATGAAATGAATTAAGAATGAGAAGTTATTAATTTTATTAGGTTAAGTGAATTGGGCTTAAAAAGGGCCCAAAATGAAGAAGAAAACATGGGCCAAGAATGGGTCAAATGACCCATTCTTCCATTGACTAAGCCACACTTAGCATTAAATGCCAAGAGTGGATAAGTATGACTTCAAGGGTCAATAAAAGGATGCCAAAAAAATCAAATTTTTAACACACAACAACACACATGCTTTTCTATCTTTTTCTAGAATTTTCAAGAAAGCTCCCTTTGAGCTCTTCAAACCCTAAGTCATCTTTGGAGAAAGATCATCATTTTACAAGATTAGGTAAGTGATTATTATTATGGATTAACATATTATACGCATGTGAGAGTATGTAAATCATGTTGTTTATGCTTGGAAGTGTTGAATATGGCACTTTGTGTTTTTGGTAAAAGATGTGATATCCATGGAATTGTAACTTGAAATATGACTTGTGGTTTTGATGAAAGTGCATGGTATGGATGAAATAACAACATGTATGGTGTGATTATGTTATTAAACTTGTTATTTTCATATAAGTGTAAATTATGGGATTTTGGCCGATTTGTTGTTGTGAGGTATATTGAAGTAAATTGATGGAATAATTGTGATGTTATGATGATGGAGAGTGGAAAGTATGAACTTGGTGTGACATGCTATTGGTTATCATGTATTGGTCAAAGTATGGAATATTGTGGGATTATTAGTATAATAATTTCATAAATGGTATTATTGATGTGATGGTTTCACACATGGTATTGTCAAGAGGGAAATGACATGTTAAAGCCAAACATGTGACTTATTGTTATTATATGCCCTTGTAAGATAATTTGTGATTAATGTTGGTTCCATTATGTACTTGTGTTGTAGAGTGAAAACATAAGGACGGAGAGGGACTATTGTATGCACATTTAAGATTGTATATTGATATTGAGAATACAAGGTATGTAAGGTTACTCTTTCCGTATGCTTCCGCAACATATTGTTCCTATTGACATTGGGCTTGTTCCAATTCCGAGAGGCTTGAAGTATATCAATTCAGGTTGACGTATATTGTTATTCCTATGTGTCCTATTCTTAGATGAATGATGAATCACTTATCTCTTATTCATTGACTGAAGTTCCAAAGCAGTCATAATGTTGTAGATTCTAAGAGAACTATCTCGAGGGAGTAAGATGTAAGAAGAATCTATTTATTCTTGTAAAGCATTTCCCAATCATGTCATGTTCCAAAGTCTAGTAATATTATGGTTATGTAGTACCAATCCTATAAGAGTACTAAGAGATGTGATGTGCAGGCTTATATGTCTATTCCTTATAAGTGAAGATGTTAATCCCATGAGGTAAAGAAGTGAAGTAATATATATAAGTGTGTGCTTTAGTTAGTGTCATGATCTCTAATGTGTCACTTTCTTATCTATTTAAAGGGTATAAGATGGTAAAGAAGTAGTGCACGCATGGTTGCTAGATGTTTCATTAAGTGTGGATCGCAATCTAAAGGGTATAAGTTCAAGATGGTATAATCCCAATATTATGCTATGTTACATATTAAAACCCACCAAGGGTGGAGGTCCGGTATTATATACTTACTTAATTAAGATCTCATAAGAATAAGGAAGGGGTAATGTGTGAGTTAATGTATCTATCCCTCACTACTTAAGATGTCAATCTCTTGAAAAGGGTGAGAAAAATGAGGTAAAGCATATTTGTGTGTTCAAATAGTGTCATGATCCTCAATATATTAATCTCTCATAAGTGAATGAATCAATCTCTCCCAAATAAGAAATGAAGAAAGATGTGTTTATGTAGTAATTCACCCACCAATAGAGTGGATGTATGTTGCCCCACCAATAGAGTGGATGTATGTTGCCCCACCACGAGAGTGGATGTATGTTGCCCCACCAATAGAGTGGATGTATGTTGCCCCACCACGAGAGTGGATGTATGTTGCCCCACCATGAGAGTGGATGTAGGTTAAACCACCAATAGGGTGGATGTACGTTAATAGAGGGAATGTATGTTATATTACTAGCCCAATTTCCCTGAATAGTAGAATCTCTCGAGTAGAAGGATTTCTTGAATAGAAGAATCTATTAGGAACAAGTTTCTTGAGTGAAGGCAATTTTTCCCTTGAAGGAAAGTACTTATAAAAGATATTATATAAAATAATGGTTTATCCACATTGACTATTCTCTCATATTTCATTCGATTGACATTTTCATGTATAATGCTATTTCTTATGAGCCTTACATACTCAGTACATTCCTCGTACTGACCCCCTCGGGGGACTTACCTTACATGTTGCAGGTGCAGGCATTAGTAGACCTCCTCGGTAAGCTGTGGATTCACTTGCAGAGTTTTGGTGAGCTCCAGTTGGTTCGGAGCTTTCTGGGGTATAGTTGTATATTGGTTTTGATATTGTAAATATGGTATAAAGCGGGGACTTGTCCCGACTTTAAGTTGGTCTTGTAAATGCATCTGTTAGAGGCTTTTGTAGACATATGTGTGGGTTATAAATGTAAGAGACAAATGTCCGTTTTGACTTGACGGCCCCAACGGCCAAGTTTCATAAATATATATATATATATATATATATAGCATAAGTGCCATGTTCATGTTTTTTGCATAGTTGCATAAGGCTTAATAAGATTCGTACGAGGATATGCATGTGAAGGTTCATGAGCAAGGATTGGTTCTCTCGGGCCATATCGGCTTTGGGTGCCAGTCCGGCTCGAATGGGATTTTGGGTCGAGACAAAAGTGGTATCAGAGCAGGTCGTCCTAAGGGTGTCTACAAAGCCGTGTCTGAGTAGAGTCTTACTTATCAATGTATTGTGCACCACATTTATAAGTAGGAGGCTACGGGACATTTAGGATGTTGTTTCCTTTCTTCACTTTTAGATCGTGCAATAGAGCCAGTGTTGTAAGTTGAATTGTATCTGACCATGGTAATTGTTTTTCTTTGGTACAGTAAAATGCCAGTTACAAGACGAGGTAGAGTAAGGTAAACAGGTAGGTATGCCTGCCAGAGAGGAAATGTTTGTGGTTATGATACACTGGTTGATCTTATCGAGCTGGCAATGGTGAATTTTGATAGTTATAATGGGAATGGATTGGGTGGATTTTGGTTATACCACGGTAAAGAGCCAAGCTAAGGAGTTATATTTTCATTTTTTTTTCACAAAAGAATGTTCTTGAATAGAAGAGTAATGTTGGAACACCGAGAGGTTAAGTTATTTCCTATCTTGAGGCAAGGACAATGATGTCCAAATGGTACATATGTCACTTAGTACTAATGTGAAAGATACTAATATGTCCCCGTAAGGTGCACCAGTGTTAATCATACAGACGAAAGATGGCATGTTGAGAATGTGTACTAATTATTGGCAACAGAATAAGGTGCCAGTTATGAATAAATGTCCCCTCCCTAGAATTGGTGAATTGGTTGACCAATTACAGGGTACCAAATGTTCCTTAAAAGATTAACCTAAGATTGGGTTATCATCAAGGAGGAAAGGATATACCCAAGACAGTTTTACGAAACGGTATGGGCATTATACAGTTTTCAGCTTATGTCATTGGGCTAATAAATGCACTAGCAGTTTTATGATTTGAGGAATAGAATGCACAAGTTATTCTTAGACATGTTCGTGACAACGTTTACAGATGTTATTGTGGTTTACTCAAGATCACAAGGGAACCATGCTAACTAGTTATGGCAAATGTTACAGATCCTTCGTGATCGTAAATGATATGCAAAGTTCTCTAAGTGAGAATTTTAGTTAAAAATCTGTAGCATTCTTGGGTCACATGGTATCATATAAAAGAATAAGGGTTGATATACCAAAGATAGAAGCCGTGAAGAATTGGCTAAAATCTATTATACCTACAGAGATTTGTATGTTTCTTGGGTTGGCCGGTTATTATAGTTGTGTGTTGATGCAACACAGTAATATGATAGCTTATGCGTCACGACATTTGGGCCCATGTGAATACCATATGAATAAAGAACTAGCCCACACATGCTCTTGAGTTAGCAATCGTGATATATGGCAGAGTCTTCATTGGTAACTGAGAGAAGGAAGGTAAAATGCGAATCCTATGTTATTTCAGTTGAAGAAAAAAAAAACATGTTGTAGTTCGACAAAGGTATTTGGGTTTACATAAGGGGAAACTACTTCAAGGCCAAGGGGGATGTTATGGGATATATAGATGAACTAGGGAAATGAATCACGACAAAAGTACATCGTTCACGGTATTCTAATTATCAAGGAGCAACAAAAATGTAACATGGTTTGGAAGAAACGTATTGGGAAGGTTATATGAAAAGAGCATGGTAGAATTTGTAGTTTAATGTTCAAGCTGCCAATAAGTAAAAGTAGGGCGTCAGAAACCGAGAGGTCACATGAAATATATATGGATTTTTCCAGTTGGAAAAAGGACATGATTCACATGGATTTTATCACCAGTTTGCCTCATACATTTTGCAATTTGATTCCATACGGGTAATAGTTGATAGACTTATCAAGTTCACACATTTGTGGAAATCTTTTCCTAAAAGTTTGGGAACCCAAGTGCTTTTGTGTACGACTTTTCATCCGCAGATAGATGGATAAGTAGAATGTATTAACCAAACACTTGAAGATATGCTACGAGATATATGAAGTTGAAATACCCTAAGACCTCTCCATAGTTCAAACAGTGTTCCATGTTGCAATGCTTCACAAGTGCCTAGGAGATCCATCTCGTATCGCTCTCATTGAAAATGTACAAGTTACGTAGGATTTCACCTATGAAGAGATACCTATTGCTATTCCGGGTAGGTAAGTGAAGAAGTTAAGAAATAAAGACGTAATTTCTGTAAAAGTTCCTTGGAGAAATCAACAAGTCAAAGAGATCGTATGGGAAGCTGAAAAAAAAATGAATGATGAAATCGACGTACCCATATTTGTTTCAAATGGAATAAAAGGTTCAAAATGTGTAAGTAGACCAATACTAAGTAAGTACCTATGAGCTTTAAGTGTCTATATGTGTATAGTCTAATATAGAGATGCATTTGTTGTAATTGAAGCGACACCGTTAACATTCGAGGACTAATGTTTCTAAGGGGGGGAGAATGTAACACCCCGTACCTTTCCAACCCTACGTGATGACGTTGAACAATGGTTACTTAGATGTCGAGATGCCATGAGTATGTATTTGGTAATGTCAATGATGAGAAAATTGAAATTTGGCTTTGTACATGTGATTAGCCCTTCATAAGAGGTGTGTTGGGATTTTTGTGAAGCATTTGCGGGGTTCAAAATGAGGCTAAGAGGACCTCCAAACAAAGGATATTAAGGGTAAGAAGTAAGTTAAGGAATAGGACTTGAATTATCTAACCAAAGCCGCGAAGAAAATTCGAAAAATAAAATTTTCAAAAATTTAAGGATGGGGCGCGCCAGAGGGTGTGCCATGCCGCTCTGGGACAAATATTTTAGCCCAGATTCAGCAACTTGGCGCGCCCAAGGGCGTGCCAGGCTGGTTTTTCCACTTTTCGGAAGTTGGAAATTTTCTTAAGTCCCAAGGGTGCCCGGGGACGTACCGAGCTGATTTTTGCCATATTTCTTCTACAACCATCAGAATATACATGAAATGAGTAAAGTATTGTATTGGTATGATGAAATTACTCGAGAACGAATTTGACATTGAAATGACGATTTTACCCTTGTAGTCAAAATAAGCCATACGTGGCTAGAATTGCTTGTTTTTGAAATTGAGGCTACGAGTATGAATTGCGTGAGTGGGAATATTGACGTAATGCGTATGAAATGAATTAAGCATGAGAAATTATTGATTTTATTGGGTTAAGTGAATTGGGCTCAAAAAGGGCCCAAAATGAAGAAGAAAGCATGGGCCAAGAATGGGTCAAATGACCCATTCTTCCATTGACTAAGCCACACTTAGCATTAAATGCCAAGAGTGGCTAAGTATGACTTCAAGTGTCTATAAAAGGAGGCCAAAACAATCAGATTTTTAATACACAACAACACACATGCTTTTCTATCTTTTTCTAGAATTTTCAAGAAAGCTCCCTTTGGGCTCTTCAAACCCTAAGTCATCTTTGGAGAAAGATCATCATTTTACAAGATTAGGTAAGTGATTATTATTATGGATTAACATTATACGCATGAGAAAGTATGTAAATCATGTTGGTTATGCTTGGAAGTGTTGAATATGGCACTTTGTGTTTTTGGTAAAAGATGTGATATCCATGGAATTGTAACTTGAAATATGACTTGTGGTTTTGATGAAAGTGCATGGTATGGATGAAATAACAACATGTATGGTGTGATTATGTTATTAAACTTGTTATTTTCATATAAGTGTAAATTATGGGATTTTGGCCGATTTGTTGTTGTGAGGTGTATTGAAGTAAATTGATGGAATAATTGTGATGTTGTGATGATGGAGAGTGGAAAGTATGAACTTGGTGTGACATGCTATTGATTATCATGTATTGGTCAAAGTATGGAATATTGTGGGATTATTAGTATAATAATTTCATAAATGGTATTATTGATGTGATGGGTTCACACATGGTATTGTCAAGAGGGAAATGACATGTTAAAGCCAAACATGTGACTTATTGTTATTATATGCCCTTGTAAGATAATTTGTGATTAATGTTGGTTCCATTATGTAATTGTGTTGTAGAGTGAAAACATAAGGACGGAGAGGGACTATTGTATGCACATTTAAGATTGTATATTGGTATTGAGAATACAAGGTATGTAAGGTTACTCTTTCCGTATGCTTCCGCAACATATTGTTCCTATTGACATTGGGCTTGTTCCAATTCCGAGAGGCTTGAAGTATATCAATTCAGGTTGACGTATATTGTTATTCCTATGTGTCCTATTCTTAGATGAATGATGAATCACTTATCTCTTATTCATTGACTGAAGTTCCAAAGCAGTCATAATGTTGTAGATTCTAAGAGAACTATCTCGAGGGAGTAAGATGTAAGAAGAATCTATTTATTCTTGTAAAGCATTTCCCAATCATGTCATGTTCCAAAGTCTAGTAATATTATGGTTATGTAGTACCAATCCTATAAGAGTACTAAGAGATGTGATGTGCAGGCTTATATTTCTATTCCTTATAAGTGAAGATGTTAATCCCATGAGGTAAAGAAGTGAAGTAATATATATAAGTGTGTGCTTTAGTTAGTGTCATGATCTCTAATGTGTCACTTTCTTATCTATTTAAAGGGTATAAGATGGTAAAGAAGTAGTGCACGCATGGTTGCTAGATGTTTCATTAAGTGTGGATCGCAATCTAAAGGGTATAAGTTCAAGATGGTATAATCCCAATATTATGCTATGTTACATATTATAACCCACCAAGGGTGGAGGTCCGGTATTATATACTTACTTAATTAAGATCTCATAAGAATAAGGAAGGGGTAATGTGTGAGTTAATGTATCTATCCCTTACTACTTAAGATGTCAATCTCTTGAAAAGGGTGAGAAAATGAGGTAAAGCATATTTGTGTGTTCAAATAGTGTCATGATCCTCAATATATTAATCTCTCATAAGTGAATGAATCAATCTCTCCTAAATAAGAAATGAAGAAAGATGTGTTTATGTAGTAATTCACCCACCAAAGAGTGGATGTAGTAATTCACCCACCAATAGAGTGGATGTATGTTGCCCCACCAATAGAGTTCACCCACCAATAGAGTGGATGTATGTTGCCCCACCATGAGAGTGGATGTATGTTGCCCCACAACGAGAGTGGATGTATGTTGCCCCACCAATAGAGTGGATGTATGTTGCCCCACCACGAGAGTGGATGTATGTTGCCCCACCACGAGAGTGGATGTATGTTGCCCCACCATGAGAGTGGATGTAGGTTAAACCACCAATAGGGTGGATGCACGTTAATAGAGGGAATGTATGTTATATTATTAACCCAATTTCCCTGAATAGTAGAATCTCTCAAGTAGAAGGATTTCTTGAATAGAAGAATCTATTAGGAACAAGTCTCTTGAGTGAAGGCAATTTTTCCCTTGAAGGAAAGTACTTATAAAAGATATTATATAAAATAATGGTTTATCCACATTGACTATTCTCTCATATTTCATTCGATTGACATTTTCATGTATAATGCTATTTCTTATGAGCCTTACATACTCAGTACATTCCTCGTACTGACCCCTTCGGGGGACTTACCTTACATGTTGCAGGTGCAGGCATTAGTAGACCTCCTCGGTAGGCTGTGGATTCACTTGCAGAGTTTTGGTGAGCTCCAGTTGGTTCGGAGCTTTCTGGGGTATAGTTGTATATTGGTTTTGATATTGTAAATATGGTATAAAGCGGGGACTTGTCCCGACTTTAAGTTGGTCTTGTAAATGTATCTGTTAGAGACTTTTGTAGACATATGTGTGGGTTATGAATGTAAGAGACAAATGTCCGTTTTGACTTGACGGCCCCAACGACCAAGTTTCATAAATATATATATATATATATATACATATATATATATATATACATATATATATATATATATATATATATATATATATATATAGCATAAGTTCCATGTTCATGTTTTTTGCATAGTTGCATAAGGCTTAATAAGATTCATACGAGGATATGCATGCGAAGGTTCATGAGCAAAGATTGGTTCTCTCGGGCCATATCGGCTTCGGGTGCCAGTCCGGCTCGAATTGGATTTCGGGTCATGACATATATTTTATTTTATATTTATTTGTATCGTACTATATATTTTCAAATAAATTTATAATTTGTATTTGAATAGTTTAGCCGTGAATATGTACAATTTATCATTTATATTTGTATACAAACAAGTATATGGTTTAATTGTATTTGCCTGAGTCTAAAATATACAAATATGCAATGTGTCATTCAATGCAAATGTATCGTTAGTAGTTGTATGTCAAATTTATCATTTGTATTTGTATATAAACAAGTATCATTTGTATGCTTATAGTTCAAGTTGTATAAACATGTATCATTTGATACAAATGTTACTTGTGTATTTGTATGATTTAACATTTGTATTGTTTAATTTGTATCAATAAAATACAATTCGTATCAATGAATATTAATACAAGTGTTCGTAGAAAGAAAAATAACAATTCTTTTTCAATTGTTTAAAAATACAAATGATGTTGTCAACTACAAATTCAAATACAAATAAATGAAACAAATGAAATTACAAATACAAATACAATATGCGGTCAACTTACAAATACAAATACAAATACAAAATAGTTCTTTAAAAATACAAGTGCATCGACGAAAACAGAATACAAATACAAATACAAAAAAAATGAAATCACAAAATACAAATACAATATGCAGTCAACTATAAAATACAAATACAAAATAGTTCTTTAAAATACAAATACAAAATAGTTCTTTAAAATACAAGTGTGAATTGTATAAAATATAAATAATGGTGTCACGACCCAATTTCAGAGTCATGATGGCACCTACCATGTCCCACCAGTAGGTAAGCCAA
Organism: Capsicum rhomboideum; assembly: GCA_031232105.1. Lineage (NCBI taxonomy): Eukaryota > Viridiplantae > Streptophyta > Magnoliopsida > Solanales > Solanaceae > Capsicum > Capsicum rhomboideum. The sequence goes on along the minus strand of CP124712.1, from coordinate 121,487,726 downwards.
GTCTGAGCCCGGAACGATGAGTAACAGGCTTAATGGCGGAAGGATACCCAAAACACAACAATTCATACCCATAGTACATGTACAAAGACATAGGGCTACATAAACGAGAGAGAAGAAAACAAAATGAATCCTACGACCTAGTAAGGCCGGTACAAGAGCCTCTAACAAAAGAATAAGAGTACTAAAGTAGCAATATACATGTAGTCTTGAAATGAAAGACTGTCCAAAAGTGGGGGAAGGAGGGGGGATCAGCTCCGACTCTGAAAGCTCACCCTATCTCCGAGACCTGAGGATAGCTGGCTAGAATATCAACGACCGCGGCTAGTACTCGGATCTGCACCAGGAAAGATGCAGAAGTGTAGTATGAGTACCAAAACAATGGGTACTCAGTAGGCATCATCGGCCGACTGTGATAAATCATAATACAAGTAAAATAAAATGCGGGGATGTAAAGTATGTCAAGGAAAGGGGCAAACCTGAATCATGCTCTGACATAAGTAAATAGTACGAAAAACATGGAATATCAAAATTAACGTAACTAACTACAAACCAACTAGGCCCCCATAAGCCTAGAGGGTACAAACAATAGTAAACTAATCCAAACGGACCCCCATAAGCCCGATGGAAGAAATCAAGAATTGAACTGTTACCACACTATGAATTCCATCCCAAAACACCACTCGCCCGACTCGAACCGGTCTTTCAACCTAATAATCATTCCACAAACCTCATAACCCCATTAAATATGCCGGACTCAAACCGGTCTTTAAATATCATGTGCCAAACTCTAACCGGTCTTTAAATATAATGTGCCGGACTCGAACCGGTCTTTCAACCTCATAATCACTCCATAAACCTCATAACCCCATAGAATATGCCGAACTCGAACCGGACTTTAAATATCATATGCCGGACTCGAACCGGTCTTTAAATATAATGTGCCGGACTCGAACCGGTCTTTAAATATAATGTGCCGGACTCGAATCGATCTTTAAATATAATGCTAAACCTAGCCCCGATCTAGGTATAAGCCAAGTAGTCTAAAGTGTAAGATTTAGGGGCAATACTATGGAAAAAGGACTCCTAGGTCTACAGGGAGCTAGTTGCGATATCCCAATCCCAGAGCATCAATTTACTTAAGGGAAGGGTAAATGGATCGATTCTACCTCCGAACGGCCCTTAAATCGGCCAAATACCCCAATTCTTGTTAACTAAGTAACCAACCGTAAATTCCAACCCCAAAACCAGCACAATATAATACTAATACCATAATTAAGCTCAATCTATAAGTAGGGTAAGCCTAACCTACCTGGACGCCGAAGAAAACTCGATAAAGTCTGCTAAAGTGGAGGTTTTCCTTTTCGAGAAGCCTTTGCACGATGCCACACTATCAAAATAATAATCTACTCATCAATACAAGAACGACAATACCCACATTGCATATAAATGCATCGGGTCCAAAATCAAATCAAAAATCTCATGCGCGGCCCGCTTACGGAATCGCAAATTTGAAACCGTCAAAACGTCCCTCAAAGCTCAAGGATCATTTACCCTCACAAATGGGTGAATTCCAAGCATCATTGCACCCAACAATCAAATCATAAATCTAGTTAGGGTTTTGGGCCTAAACGGAGAATTTACCAAGAACTTGAACGAAACTTACCAAGATTTAGACGAGGAAAAGATGATGTTAACGAACTCTCCAAGCCTCCTTGAACACCCAAGGATTTCCTCTTCTCTCCCACTATCTCTCTAGGGATCCTATGCTCTCAACCCTTTGGAAATAATAAGAGAAAAATGAACTGAAAGGGATTTAAATGAGGCTGCAGGTACCGCTTAACTAAAGCGGACCAGCGTCCCATGGCTGCAGCCGTTAAAACGGTGCCCAAGCTGCTAAAGTGGCTTCTGCTTAAGCGGTTGCACCAGCTGAAGCAACATCAGCATTTGGCCATGTTTTTCCAAGTCTCCGACGGGTCCTCTGGATATGTTCGGAACCCCGTGAACGCAAACGAACTATGCTACCCAATCAAATTTGGCACTCCGGACTCAGTGAAGCAATCAAAATTTCCATCCGAGGTCGTTTTGTTGAAAAGTGGGTCCCACACCCAAATGATCATTTTTCTCACTTTCCACCCAATAGCCTAAAACGAGTCCAGAAGCCTCGGGACCCGGACCAAGGGTCCTCCTAGACTAAAGTCGACGTTCCGGAGCTGATGGAGTTGTCAGAATTGGAATACGAGGCCTTCTGCCTGATGTTTAGGCTTGGTAGCCAAATTTGAAAAGCGTTGATTTCAAAACAGGGAAAAGGCTTAAAAATCCAAACGAACTGCCCGGTAACTGAACTTTCAGCTCCAGCAAGTCATAAATGACTTAGGGAAGCTATGGAAAAGCTCTAAACGTCAAGCTAATGTGGAAATGCAGAAAATGACCTGGAGGGTCATTACAATATCCACTACTAAAGGGACTTTCGTCCGCCAAAGTAAAAGGGTAAAGGTGTACCTGAAGGCTCAAACAGGCAGGGATACTGGGTCCGCATCTCTCTCTCGATCTCCAAAGTAGCCTCCTCAACTGAACAATGTCTCCGCTGGATCTTAACCACTGGAATTTCCCTAGAGCGCAATCGCTTAACATCCCTGGCTAAAATGAGGACTGGCTCCTCTACAAACGCCAACCTCTCGTCCAACTGAATCGAATCCCACCGAAGTATGTGAGACTCATCCAGAATGTAACACCGCAACATAGAGACATGGAAAACTGGATGAACCGCTGATAAGTATGGTGGTAAAGCCAACTCGTAAGCCACCTCCCCAACTGTCTGTAGTATCTCGAATGTTCCAATATATCTGGGGCTGAGCTTACCTTTACTCCCAAACTTCATTACGCCCTTTATGGGCAATAAGCAGAGAAAAACCTAATCACCCACTTCAAACTTCAAGGCACGAAGCCTACGATCGGCGTAACTCTTCTGCCTACTCTGAGCTGCCCTCAATCTATCTTGAATCACCCGCACCCTATCCAAGGACTCATGAAGCATGTCAGTACCCTAGGGAATAATCTCTGAAGTCTCAAACCAACTTATCAGAGATCGAAAATGCCTACCATACAATGCCTCAAATGGTGCCATCCCAATACTCGAATGGTAGCTATTATTATAAGCAAACTCGGCCAGAGCTAAGTGTTGTTCCCACTGACCTCCGAAGTCCATCACGCGCGCATGAAGCATATCCTTAAGAACCTAAATGGTCCGCTTTGACTGACCGTCGGTCTGAGGATGGAATGCGGTGCTAAGATCGACCTGAGTACCCAACTCTTCCTTACAGGTCCTCCAGAAGCTAGAAATAAACACTGAGCCTCTATCAGAAATAATGGATACAGGTACTCCATGAAGGCGAACTATCTCCAGGATGTAGATACGGGCTAACCTATCGTCACTGAAGGAGGTCTGAATCGAAATAAAGTGAGCTGACTTGGTCAACCGATCTATGATGACCCAAATACTGTCAGAACCACGTGGAGAACGAGGTAAACCAGTCACAAAGTCCATAGTAATCCGCTCCCACTTCCACTTAGGAATGGGTAGCCTTTGAAGCAATCCCCCTGGCCGCTGATGCTCAGCCTTTACCTGCTGGCAACAAAGGCAACGAGCCACAAAATCCACAATATCTCTCTTCATACCACTCCACCAGTAGTGCTGCCTCAAGTCTCTATACATCTTTGTTGTCCCAAGGTGAATGGAATATCTAGAGCTATGAGCCTCCCGCAGTATCAACTGAATCAAGTCTCTAACCCTTGGAACACAGATGCGACCATCGAACCTCAGAATGCCCTTTAAATCTAGGGTAGCTCGACTGGACTCACCCTTCGCCACCTGGTCACGTATATCACACAGTCTACTATCTTCAAACTGGCGACTCTGAATCTGCTCAAATAAGGTAGACTTAGCCTCTATACTCGCAAGGATCCTCCTAGAGTCTGAAATATCGAGCCTAACCAACAGGTTGGCTATGAATTGAACATCCAAAGCTAAAGGCCGCTCTGACACTGAAATAGAAGCCAAACTACCCATGCTCACTGCCTTCTGGCTCAAGGCATCCGCTACCACGTTCGCCTTGCCCGGATGGTATAGGATAGAGATATCATAGTCCTTCAGCAACTCCATCCACCTACGTTGCCTTGAATTTAGTTCCTTCTGAGTCATAAGGTGCTGAAGACTACGGTGGTCAGTGTATATCTCACAATGAACACCATACAAATAGTGCCTCCAAATCTTAAGTACAAAAACCACCGCTGCCAGCTCTAAATTATGGGTGGGGTAGTTGCGTTCGTGAACCTTAAGCTGCCTCGATGTATAAGCAATAACTCGGCCCTGCTGCATCAGGACACAACCCAAACCGACACCCGAAGCATCACAATAAATTGTAAATCCCTGGCCCTCAACAGGAAGGGTCAAAATCGGAGCTGAAGTAAGTAACCCTTTGAGCTTCAGAAAGCTCACCTCGCAATCCTCGGACCACTGAAACCGAACTTCCTTCCTAGTCAGTCTGGTCATAGGAGATGCAATAGAAGAAAAACCCTCAACAAATCGCTGATAGTAACCTGCCAAACCAATGAAGCTACGAACCTCGGTCGGAGATGTAGGTCTGGCCCAATCACGAATAGCTTCAATCTTTGCTGGATCCACCATAATCCCATCCTTAGACACCACGTGCCCTAGGAATGTAACAGAATCGAGCCAAAACTCACACTTTGAGAATTTGGCATAAAGCCTGTGATCTCTCAAAGTCTGGAGCACAATCCTCAAGTGTTGCTCATGCTCCCGCCCGCTCCTCAAATATACAAGAATGTCATCGATGAAAACAATAACGAAGGAGTCTAAATAAGGCCTGAATACTCGATTCATCAAATCCATAAACGCAACTGGAGCATTAGTCAACCCAAAAGACATCACCAGAAACTCATATTGGCCATACCGAGTCCTGAAGGCTATTTTGGGGATATCCTCAGCCCGGACCCTTAACTGATGGTAACCTGACCGCAAGTCAATCTTTGAGAACACTGCCGCACCCTGAAGCTGATCAAATAAATCATCGATACGAAGCATATGATACTTATTTTTTACCGTAACCTTATTCAGCTTCCTATAGTCAATACACATACGCATAGAGCCATCCTTCTTTTTCACAAATAAGACAAGAGCACCCCAAGGCGATACACTAGGCCGAATGAAACCCTTACCCAAAAGATCCTGGAGTTGAGAATTTAGCTCCTTAAGCTCCGCAGGAGCCATGCGGTAAGGTGCTATAGAGATAGGTCGGGTGCCCATCTCAAGATCAATAGCAAACTCAACATCACACTCAGGAGGAAGGCCAGGCAGGTCAGTAGGGAAAACATCGGCGAACTTACGGACAATAGGAACAGAATCAAGCAAGGGACTCCCAATACTAACATCATGAACACAAGCAAGATAAGACTCGCAACCCCTCGACAACAATCTCCTAGCCCGAACATAAGAAATGATCCCCATTGGTATACGGCTAAAAGAACCCTGCCATACAACCGGGGGTATGCCAGGCATGGCAAAGGTAACCGTCTTGGCAAAACAATCCAAGACCGCATGATAAGGGGATAACCAGGCCATGCCCAGAATTACATAGAAGTCCACCATGTCCAATACAATAAGATCAGCCCGAGTATCAAACTCTCGAATGATCACCATACATGATCTAAAAATCCAATCCACTACTAAATAATCACCCACGGGAGTGGATACACGCAATGGCACAGATAAAGGCTCCCAAGACAACTCTAGTCGGGGTGCATAATAAGCAGAAATATATGAATAAGTGGATCCCGGATCAAATAGAGCGATAGACGGCTAACGGCACACTGAAGTCATACCTGTAATAACTGCATCCGAAGACTCTGCCTCCGGTCTACTCGGTACAACATCTAAATGACCTCGCCCTCCGCCTGGTAGGGCGTCTGGCCTACCACCTGTCCTACCTGCCTGAGGACCTCCTCGAGAACCATGGGGACCACCCCTGCGACCCTGAACACTACCTCTAACTGGAGGCGGCACTGATCTGAGGGGCTGAACACCCTGCGCTGCAGGCTAGATCGCCCTACGCTGGGGACACTCTCTGGCAAAATGGTCGAACACTCTACAAGTATAACAAGGACCTGGAATGCCACTCAATCCAGAAGATCTGGCTAATTCGAAATAACTATCACGGCTAGAAGACCCAGAATGTGCACCACTAGGAGACTGGCCACTGCTCTGGCTGTAAGATCCACTGAAACTGGACTGGTCTCCGTCAGAAATCTGAAGTGCTGCCTGAACAGGCCCACTAGACTGACCTTGGTGCCGATAGGGATGACGTGGAGGGTACCTACCTCGAGAATCTCTACCTCTGAACTGTGAGCCTCTATGGCTCCCACTGAAACTGCCCTGAAGACGTGGTCTCTTATCGCTTCCCCCTTGGGCCTCGCGATGCATCCCCTTCATAGTCTGGGCATAATAAAAAATCTCCACAAACGATCTACCAACGGAAACCAAGCTCTGAGTAGCCATGCGAAGAGGAAGTCTCAGTCCCCTAAAATAACACTGAATCCTCTCATACTCGGTAGGAAAGATCGCGGTAGCATGTCTGGCCAACTAGTAAAATCGCGCCTCATACTCAAGAACTGTGATCGAACCCTGCTGTAACCCTGTGAACTCATCGCTCAAGCACCCACGGAGACTATGGGGCATATACTTCTCCAAGAAGACCTCAGAGAACTGAGTCCATGTCAAAGGGGGGAGTCCAGCTGGTCTGGAGTCAAGAAAACCTCTCCACCAATGTCTAGCAGCGAAATCCAATTGAAAAGTAGTGTAATCAACTCCACAAGCCTCAACTAGGCCCAAATTATGAAGCCTAACTTCGCAAGCAGCTAGGAACTCAAAGGCATCCTCTCCTGGAGCCCCTGTAAATCTCAGAGGAGTCAATCTCAGAAATCTACCCAACATCTTTTGCTCCTCAACTGACATAGCACGCTGGGCAACAACCGGCTGAGCAACTACCGGCGCTGGGGGAATCTGTACTCTGGGTGCCGCAGCTACAAGCTGCGCCCCTACATCCGTACCACTCTGATCCGTAGACTGTGCGCCCTCAGACGGTGCACCACCAACTAATCCCAATAACTGGACCAAAGCATCTCTGAGCAAGGACGAAGAAATAAACCCTAGTGGAGCCTGGGCTGGCCCGTGGCCCATCAGTGGCTGAGGTGGCTGAGGCTGTGGAGCAACCTCTGGAGCAATAACCGGGTCTGGCAAAGGCTCTCTATCCAGCCCTCTATCTGGGGCTGTAGCTCTACCCTGGCCTCAACCTCTAGGTCGGCCACGACCTCTAACAGGTGCCCTAGTAGCAGGTTCAGGGTCACCATCACCCGTCGTCGTAGTTAGCGTCCTAGCCATCTGTGAAAGAGTGAAACAATAAGAACCATAGAAACCAACACAGACTCGACGAAATGAATGAATAAAGTGAAGTCGTCCTAAGAATGTTCAATAGCCTCCTGAAGATAAGACACAGACGTCATCACTCCGATTCACGGGACTCTACTAGACACTTGCTCTTATACCAACAATACTAGTGAACCTAGACGTTCTGATACCAATTTGTCACAACCCAATTTCAGAGTCATCATGTCCCACCAGTAGGTAAGCCAAGCCTGAGCTAGGAACGACGAGTAACGGGCTTAATAGCGGAAGGATACCCAAAACACAACAATTCATACCCATAGTACATGTACAAAGACATAGGGCTACATAAACGAGAGAGAAGAAAACAAAATGAATCCCAAGACCTAGTAAGGCCTATACAAGAGCCTCTAACAAAAGAATAAGAGTACTAAAGTAGCAATAAACATGTAGTCTCGAAATAAAAGACTGTCAAAAAGTGGGGGAAGGAGGGGGAATCAGCTCCGGCTCTGAAAGCTCATCCTATCTTCGAGACCTGAGGATAGCTGGCTAGAATATCAACGACCGCGGCTAGTACTCGGATCTGCACCAGGAAAGATGTAGAAGTGTAGTATGAGTACCAAAACAACAGGTACTCAGTAGGCATCATTGGCCGACTGAGCTAAATCATAATACAAGTAAAATAAAATGCGGGGATGTAAAGTATGTCAAGGAAAGAGGCAAACCTGAATCATGCTCTGACATAAGTAAATGATACGAAAAAGATGGAATATCAAAATTAACGTAACTAACTACAACCCAACTAGGCCCCCATAAGCCTAGAGGGTACAAACAATAGTAAACTAATCCAAACGGACCCCCATAAGCCCGATGGAAGAAATCAAGAAATGAACCTTTACCATACTATGAATTCCATCCCAAAACACCACTCGCTGGACTCGAACTGGTCTTTCAACCTCATAATCACTCAACAAACCTCATAACCCCATAGAATATGCCGGACTCAAATCGGTCTTTAAATATAATGTGCCGGACTCGAACCGGTCTTTAAATATAATGCTAAACCTAGCCCCGGTCTAGGTATAAGCCAAGTAGTCTAAAGTGTAAGATTTAGGGGAAATACTATGGTAAAAGGACTCCTAGGTCTACAGGGATCTAGTTGCGATATCCCAATCCCAGAGCATCAATTTACTTAAGGGAAGGGTAAATGGATCGATTCTACCTCCGAACGGCCCTTAAATCGGCCAAATACCCCAATTCTTGTTAACTAAGTAACCAACCGTAAATTCCAACCCCAAAACCAGCACAATATAATACTAATACCATAATTAAGCTCAATCTATAAGTAGGGTAAGCCTAACCTACCTGGACGCCGAAGAAAACTCGATAAAGTCTGCTAAAGTGAAGCTTTTCCTTTTCGAGAAGCCTCCGCACGATGCCACACTATCAAAATAATAATCTACTTATCAATACAAGAACAAAAATACCCACATTGCATATAAATGCATCGGGTCCAAAATCAAATCAAAAATCTCATGCGGGGCCCGCTTACGGAATCACAAATTTGAAACCGTCAAAACGTCCCTCAAAGCTCAAGGATCATTTACCCTCACAAATGGGTGAATTTCGAGCATCATAGCACCCAACAATCAAATCATAAATCTAGTTAGGGTTTTGGGCCCAAACGGAGAATTTACCAAGAACTTGAACGGAGCTTACCAAGATTTAGACGAGGAAAAGATGATGTTAACGAACTCTCCAAGCCTCTTTGAACACCCAAGGATTTACTCTTATCTCCCACTATCTCTCTAGGGCTCCTATGCTCTATACCCTTTGGAAATAATGAGAGAAAAACGGACTGAAAGGGATTTAAATGAGGCTGCAGGTACCGCTTAACTAAAGCGGACTGCCTCCGCTTAAGCGGACCGGTGCCCCATGGATGTAGCCGCTAAACCGGTGCCCAAGTCGCTAAAGCGGCTTCTGCTTAAGCGGTTGCACCAGCTGAAGCAACATCAGCATTTGGCCATGTTTTGCCAAGTCTCCGACGGGTCCTCGAGATTCGTTCGGAACCCCGTGAATGCAAACGAACTATGCTACCCAATCAAATTTGGCGCTCCAGACTCAGTGAAGCAATCAAAATTTCCATCCAGGGTCATTTTTTCAAAAAGTGGGTCCCACACCCAAATGATCATTTTTCTCACTTTCCACCCAATAGCCTAAAACGAGTCCGAAAGCCTCGGGACCCAGACTAAGGGTCCCCCTAGCCTAAAGTCGAAGTTACAGAGCTGATGGAGTTGTTGGGATTGGCATATGAGGCCGTCTTCCTGATGTTTAGGACCGGTAGCCAAATTTGAAAAACGTTGATTTCAAAACAGGGAAAAGGGTCAAAAGTCCAAACGGATTGCCCGGTAACTGAACTGTCAGCTCCAGCAAGTCATAAATGACTTGGGCCAGCTATGGAAAAACTCTAAACGTCAAGATAATGTGGAAATGCAGAAAATGACCTGGAGGGTCATTACAAATGGTGCGAACTATAAAATACAAATACAAATGCGAATTATAAAATACAAATACAAGGACGAACTATAAAATTTTCACAACCTAATCTATCAGGTCATGATGGCATCTACTATAACATACCAGTAGGTAAGCCAACCCATAATCCGGAACAACTAGTAATAGACTATCAAGATAATCGGAAGCAAAACTAAATAAAGAGAAATAAGACCTGAAGAAAGTAAATATATCCCCAACACCTAGTGAAGTCAGTACAACAGCTTCTAATACAACAGAAGTACAAGGTGAAATACAAAATAAATACAAGTACAAGCCATCTCTGAAATGCAAATAGAGACCAAACTTGCAATATGAGGGAGAATAGGAATACTCCAAACGTCAGGAGCTCACCCTAAAACTCCGGTCCAAAGCTGCTCCGCACGATGCACACGTCAACAACGAGAACTCGTATTATGATCTGCAGGTTGCAGAAGTGTAGTATGAGTACCAAACACATGGTACTCAGTAGGCATCGGCTGACTGAGCTCCAAAGATAATGCAAGTATAAGTAACATATAAGGCATGAATATAATTACAGGCAACTATCCAAGAAAACTAAGCATAATGAGGCTAATGGAGCAATAAGGCTAAACTATCATATTCTAACAGTATATAGGGACTGAAGTACAATACCGTATATCACTAGCCAATATATCAATGAAGAGTGAAAGAAGTATATATAGTAGTATACAAGGCCAAAGAATACATATATAATATGAATGGACAAGAAAGAGAGAGATATACACTAATGTCATATTTCTATATATTAGGAGTGGTTTTGATATGTTAGTTATTGGACAATAAATAAAAAGTTTGAGGGTAATATAGTCTTTGAAACTTTTTGCAAGATAAGCTTGGTGAGAAAGATTGTACCTTTTGCTTTTCTTTGGACTTTAGCAACAAGTTCAATAAATGTACATCCTTCCCGCTAAATTGAAAAGCATACCCTATATTGAAAAGTCAATTGTGGTGGGGCCATTGAACTTTTTTTGTTTGAGAAGTATAATATAAAATTTGTGCTCATTATTTTATTTTTATATAAGTAATTAAGTACTTTTAAAAAATAATAATTCATATTAATTAATTATAATTAAATATTAAAATTAATAACTGTTAGAGATTTATTTATTTGGCTCTTTTTACTTATTTATTTTAGCAAATTAAGAAAGATTTATTATTTTCTTCAAATATCATTCTTATGATTAAGTAACTTCATAAATACTAATAATCAAATTTAGATTTTCAAAGCATATTAAAAAAATTTCATTTAATAAAATAAATTTCTAATAAATATTTTCTTAAGACCTATGTTAAGTCAACATGAATCAAGTAAAAATAATTGAGAAAAATATTTATTGAGTCGATGTAAACACCTAATAAGATTTTACCTCCGTGAGGAGTAAACATAATTTATTATTAAATAACTTGTAATAATTCATTATACTTTAATATGCAAAAGAAATCATCTAGTATTTTGTTAAGTATTTTTCTTTATTATTATTTTTATTATAAAACTATATTATTTTTATTATAAAACTATATTAATAATTTCACTTTTCATAACGTTGGGCCCGTGTTGGCACAGGGTCTTCCCCTCTAATGTGTGTATATATATATATATATATATATATATATATATATACACACACACACACACATATAGGACTAACTCAAAGGTAATAACCTGAGGGAGTCAACCTAACATCTCGAGGTCCATAACCAAGTAAGGGAGCTAATACTAGCATGATCAGGGCCTCTAACCAAAGGGAGACCAAACATGAGACAACCTACCAATAACTTATTTTATCATGATAAAGAAAAGGAAATAAAATACGTACCGACAACCTCGTGTACCAGTCCATAACCATCCTGCCACGAACTAACCATAATAACCAACAATAAAGTAACCGGCTAGTTCGGACAATTAATAACCTAATCGGGCCCCCATAAGCCCGGAAGGTTCACGAAAGCACTCAGAAAACAACAACCATAACATGTACCTATACAACCCCTCATAAGATCGATAGATACATGTGCCAAATAAATATATTGGTGATAGGCGATACATATGAATGAATGAATGCAACATAAATCGATAATACCATAACTAATCGATTGCCATAAAGTACCAAGTGTATACACCTCCTCCAGCTCAGTAGCTCGCAAAGGCAGAACCTACGGCGATCATCCTTCTCTGACACTATGGCTCATGGATGAAGGGGCCCATAGGGGACTCGGGATATCTGTATACACTGTCTGATCCCAAATCAGGACTTCCAATAACCATCATAACTCATCTACTCCCCGTCCAGTACCAGATATATATATAATAAGTACTTGAACTCTAACTGAGACTAAAAGAATATAAATCTCTAAATCTATTGCCCGAGATCAAGTTCGGGACTAAATCAGCATAATAATGTAGAAAGGGTCGACATTTCCCTCAACCGAAGTAAATAGTAGTAGTAAAAGAGTGGATTAATAAAGGACCAGAATCAACCTCGGTCTAATATCTAAAACATCACTTTTAGTTCCAAAAACTTATAATCCATTAAATAAGGTGGTACGATTCCCGTTTCTAAAGGGATCCATTTTAAAAGTGAGAATAAATCTCTTTTTAGAAAGCAGTAGTAAAATCAAGGATTTGGTTGTAATCGTACCACTAAGTGAGCATAAATTCGCCTAGAAGTATGCATGCCATCACCAGTATCCAAATAACACAACCGTAAGCGCCTAAGCGTCTACAAACTAGAATCATGTCCTTTTTAAGGGTAGAATACTCACCTGGAGTCCAACTGGTATCGTAACCACAGCCTCGCCGACAGAGGAAAGGGATGTAGGTGATGGTGCGTTCTGCTTCTTATCTAGAGAGGGGCGTTCAGCCCAACAATATTTAACCAATATGATAAAGCCTTATAACTCGAGCAACTATGGTAATCTAGGGCATAAAATCACTACAAGGATCTAATCAGGGAAATTCTGCCCAATTCACTAAATCAAATGGTAAGTCTTATATTAAAGGATCTGTCTTGTCAATCTATGACTAACCAAGTCTATAATTAAGTGTAGTAGGATTCTATGGCCATAACAGGTATTCTGTACTAAGGTTCGGGTCACATTTCTATTCTAAGTCTCCTAAATAGGTCAAGTCATCATATAATTGTCATAAACCCATCCTATAATCCCTACCTAGCATGCAATCTATACAATACGCAATCTCATAGAGAAAAGTAGACTGAAGCCTACCTCTATGCCAAACAGCAAATCTTGAATCATCCACAAATCGTCTTTCCTTGCTCCACGATCCCGAAAATGATGTCGCGCTATCAAAATAATAATCTACACGTTATTACGAGTAAAACGACACCCCTATTGCAATATAAAATTCTGGGCATAAAATCGGGTCAAAAAAGGGCCCATGGGGCCCGCTAATGGAATCTCAAAATTGAATCCTTCACGAGGTCCCTCGAAGGAGAAGGAATGCATGCTCAAAAGTTGAGCACAAGCTGGACACAAATCGGGGCTCAAATCAGCCCCGAGAGATAATGAAAATAAAGGGAAGATCAAGAATTTGTGGATGATTATAGCGGAAACTTACTAAGAAATTAGCGGGGGAAGATCACCTCAATACCCTGTACTCACCCCCAACTCCAATTTATGATTCCCCATGAGTTCTTGAGCTCCTAGGGCTAAAATGGCAAAAAATAGCGAGAAAATGAGTGAGAAATCGGGAGAGAGAAATATATATACTGCCAGGGCAATGCCCTTCGCGAACGTGGCTCATGAGTTGCGAACGCGATGCCCGACAGGACTAGGCCTTCGCGAGTTGTCTAGTGGCACTCCCATTTTGCTGAAACATAAGCTATTTTCTGTAAGTGCCCTTTGTTAAAACGTGGAAACTGAACTGGTGTCTTTATTTGAATCCCCTTGTTCTGTTTTAATCCTCGATAATATATCAAATCTTTTTCTTTTAGTCAAAACATATGAATGGTATTGGATTGAAGTTGATCTATGCTATTGATTTCCACGAGTTGGCTTGCTTTTTTTATTTTCTTTTTCTTCTATTCTTCTTAGCATTCCCATGTAGTGAGAATGTAAAGTTTGCTCATGTGCAACACCCCTGCTACCACTCAATTTCATGATAAATTTGCATAATTCATTGGGGAATTTTCCTGCCAGTTGATGAATCTGTTATCCTGAGTGTACTATTCTCGTATTGGAGAAAAGTTAAACTTTCATGTATTCTTGTCTATTAACTCTATTTTGAATAGCACGACACTAATCTTTCTCCCTTTTTCTTTGCACACACGCACCTTCGCCAAGTCCAATGGACTCCCTCCCCGGCATATCCTTGATGGGCCAAAGAGGCCCAAACCATAGTGTCAGCCTCAAGGAAGACCCAAAACAGGTTCAAAATTGCAAAAACCAGATGAGAAAGGGAAGCTAATACCGGATCAAAGACTAAGGCGGTGAAAAGATCAAAATGGGCTAAAAAGCCCATAAAAATTGAGGATTAAAGCCGGGAGGTCCAAACATGTTCAAAATCCATTTTCTCAACTTTTCTCCGTTAGTACAAATTCATGTTTGATTACTTGATTGTATTAAACTCTTAAATTTGGTTAAATCTAAATAAATTCCCCTTCGAATTGTTATTTTTGCTTTATCTCTGTATTTTTTCTTTCATTATCACTTATCACATAGTTATAATATTTGGAATCAATAAAGAATGAGCTTTCTCTATCACGAATGGCATTTTATTTTGTTCATGTGCTAAATTGGTTTATTTAAGTTAAAGAGAATTCTTCTCAACATAAAAATCAATTTTCCTTGTAAAGATTGAAACCTTTCATAATTAGTCAAAAATTTCATAACTTGTAATTGGTGTTTCTTTTAAAAGTTTCCATTGTTCAAAAACTGATGTTTGAAATAAAAATCACGTTCTTTTTCCATTGTTGGAAATATTTTGATCTCTCTTAGTAAAATAATCGAATTTAGTTCAACCTTCTTGTCAAGAGAATTTTTTTCTTCAAGTTAAATAAACTACTTTTCACTTGAATAGAATAAATGTCATATTTGTAAATGAATGTAAGATCTTACAAAGTTAGCCATGTTTTTAAAATTAGTCATTTTTACAAATCAGTCAAATTGTCTTTTGGTCATTCGTTTTAAAGGACACTTCTTGTGTGCCTTAAAAATCTTCTCAAAGCGTTATCAGAATCCTTACCCATTTTCTCTATTTTCAAAGAGTTGTTTCTGTTTTTAAGTCTTTGAAAATTACCTTCTTTTAAGGAAACAATTCTCTTGAAATTTCTATAAAAATCAAGTGGCGACTCTGTGTTTTATCAAGTTATTTCAAATTTTCATTAAGTTTGAAATAAGGCAAAAGTTGAAAATTGTGTTTTTTTCTAAAAGCTTCCTTTTAAAAATGAAAAAGTTTTTAGACTCAGAAAAAAGGGAGATAAAACAGCCAGTATCATAACTCTGAAGTGGAAAATGCTAATTAGATTTAATTATCGAGAAAAGATATATTTTGATTCATCAAATATCCAAAATCGTATATGCATTATTTCTCTTTTCAAACATGCATGTGCAAATCAGATACAATCGCTAATATGCAAACCCAAAAATTAAAGAAAAATGAATTTTCCAGAATTGGACATAGTAAAAAAGAGAGTCAAGAAAAAAATTAGAAGTGCAATAAGCAAGGAGAGGCTTAAAAATACCCAAATTTTGAATACCCAGATTCTGATTATCAACAAATTAGAAGTGTAATAAGAAAGGAGATGCAATAGAAGAATGGAAGAACAAATTAGGAAACGAAAAAGAAACTCCGCCATGACTTGTAAGGCTGATAATTCAAGGATGTAAAAGTTGAAAGAAGAGTAAATTTGACAGCCAAATATAAGGTGAAAATTGTTTTCATCCCCAAACTTTGCTTTAAAAATCAACCCCTCCCCCCTCAACTTTGAACAATAATCATACTCCCCCCCTTTATCCTATGCAATGTCCATTTTGTCCCTGTAATTTTAATCCTATACCTCTTTATATTATATATAATATATATTTTTAACTTAGGTATTTATCGCATTTTATTTAAGTTGATTAACATTATAAGTAAAATAATACCTTTTATGAATTTGTAACAAATTTTAATGTTATTTTTTAAGACCGTTATTTCAATATGTATTAAGGAGTCGTTTGGTGTGAGGTATAAGGTATAATAATCCAGAATAAAATTCAGGATTATTTTATCTTACGTTTGGTTGGAGGTATTAGTTAGTCCCGAAACTATTTATCCATCATTTATACCACAATGATGGTATAAATTATCTCATATACATGCTGGTATAACTTATCCCGGGATAACTAATCTCGAGATAATTCGTTCCCTACCAAACGATCCCTAAGTGTGTATATATGTATGTACAATCATGTGCGTATATTTTTGTGTTTCAACACTCTCTTACTACATATGTTTCATATTACTTGACTTTTGTTGACATGACCCTGTAAGCGACTGAGTTTCTTTTCTGAAAAATAGCAATCAAGAAAAGGAAAATAGCGACAAACAAGAGTATTTTATTTCAAAATATGCGCGGGGTTACAATCTTTATAAAATCTTTAAATAAAAAGATGTAATCCTCTGATTCTTCTCTTCATGTTCTTCACCTTGTTCTTGAATCGACGGGGTATTTGTTTGGACTTCACCACGGATCGTGGAGCACAACTTTATCACAGTCGTGGAGGTATGGAAACTAGTGGCTCACCACTTGGAGACGAAGACTTCTTGAAATGCGGAAGACTTCTAGATCACCAATGAAGAGCAGAGCTTCTCTCTATGTATATGTATTTTTGTATGTCTTCTTCTTTGGTCAAGACCCCTTTATATAGGCGTGAGCTAGGGCTTGGGTGTATTTTGGTCTCCAAGTAAACCTAGTGGACCTTGGGCTTGAAGAGCATGAGTTGGGCTCGTCTTGTCAACTTAACATGCTGGCCCAAATGTAATTGGACTTCATTTAAACTATATAATTTTAATTTAAATATTAATCCAATAATTTGACTCGGTCGACATGTCATAAATTTAAGATTTGATCCAAATTTTAATACGGATTTATCTGATAAAATTTCATTGTCTACAAATGCCCCCATGCTTCAAGTCTTGTTGAGGTGCACGACTTGTGGAGCCTTTAGAGACGAGACTTGAAGTATTCGTCAAATGAATATTTTTTTTCATGTAATTGACTTCTTGCGAAATATTTGGAACTCCACAAGGATTGACTATGCTGACACGTTGAAGCTCTCTAAGTCAACACATGTCAGAGTCTTTTTGGTAGCATTCTCGAATTTACAAGAGATTCGCATGACTTCTGATCATTTACCAACTTAATATATACATACATACATATATATATATATATATATATATATATATATATAACCAGCTCACGGAGGATTATTACATAATATCCCTTTTACATTTGGTGGCTGAGAAAATCAAGTCTTGTATCAAAAGATATTATCAAGACTATAATTTTTTTTTGTGGGTCACTAACTTATGAACGCGACATTCCGAGAGAGAGAATTGTGAAAAGCCACTTCCTAATTGAGGCACTCTATATGTATATGGCGAATTTTTCATATGGTGGTCTTGAGATTTATGGAAAGCCATGGGTATTGGGACAGTTTGTACGTATTTAGTGAACTCCTCAAATGAGATACTACAAATTATGGAATATCATGTGTAGTGTTCATGCGTATGTAGTGAATTTGACTTCAAAGGAAACTTTCTATTATTTAGTTCAATGGAAATTTTTCATAATTTGGCTCCAATGGAAACTTTTCATAACTATAATTTTTCATAATTTGTAGGAACCAAACTTATGTCACCGTCTTTTGACATCTATAAATACCCGCATTCCTACAGTTGTTGGTTGTCAGTTTACGACACCGTCCAGCTCAATTAAGTCCATATCCGTAAGGTAATTCCTTCTCTTACATATGATTTCCGTCACTTTTTCATAGCTCTGCGCGATTGTGGTAGAAAATTCATATCTTCTCGTATAAATGTTGAAATTTTGATCCATTTGATGTTTCAGAAACTAGACTAGAAGAGCTACAACATAGTCGAAATTCACAATCAGATAGCTCCTAAATCATCCCAGGTAATTTTTTGAATTCGTGCTAAACTTCTGATGAGCTGAATGCGCCAGCTTCATGTGGCTTTACGAAAAAAAATACTTTATATTGACTTAGGAGCAACAAAACCATGAGCGGTTTGAGGCATTGGAAATAAGGTTCATAAAGTTACATCATATACAAAAGCCACAATCAGATTGCAACTATATTTTTTCAGGTAGTTTTCTGAACTCCGCCTAGAGTTTTGATGAACTGATCGTGTTAGTTCCCTGCGGCCTCACAAAAAATCTCATATCTACACTTAAGAATAACGAGTTCTTAAACAGTTCGTTGTGTTGGAAAGAAGATCCATAAATCTACCTCGTCTACAAAAGCACAAACAAATTACATCTAAATTCATTCAAGTATTTGTTAAAAGTCATCCCTCAAATAGCTGCCAAATTAAAGTTATGATCTTACGAACCTAACCTTTTCCTTTTAATTTCTTTTGCATATTTTCGGGTGAAGTTATACAGCTCTAGCCTCCAGCAACATGATGCACTTCCGTGACCGTAATATGCCACATCCTCATCTAGAGATAGCGAGTGACCAGCGAAATCTGAATGCCAAAATCCTTACCATGAAGGTTCTTCCTCCATCGATTGGTAGCCTTTCACTTGACAAAGGGTTGTTTGTCAAATCTCTTCACCTTAAGGAATGGTCGCAAGTTGTCACGACCCAAAAACTAGGTCATGATGGCACTTGTCACGGCCAAGCCTTGACAAGTAAGCCAATCAACCAAAAAGGAATGAAATTTTCAACAAGCAACAATAATAATAAAATGAGACTTCTAGAATGAAGTCAGGCCAATACAGAATATAAATAAGCTGAACTCTGAAAGAAATGGCATAACCACCCAAAATCTGGTGTCATAATGTAAGAGAATCTAAGTACAATATCTGAAACTGAAACACAAAATTTGTCTCTAATCTAAAATAAAGACAAGGTAAAAGATAGGATGAGATCTGGAGTCCGCCCTAAACACTAGAACGATCCAGTATCTCGAATCTAAACAACTCTACCCGAAACCTCAACCGCTAAGCATAGTACTCAAACCAGGATCTGCACCAAAAGGGCAAAGTAGGGCTGAGTACGATCCACATGTACTCAGTAGGAATCATAGGCCGAATGAGCAAAGTAGACAGTAATTTAAGTAAAGAAAACTATGAGCACGTCACCTGCAAACAAAAAAGTTCCCAGATGGTAGCTCACACCGTTTCCACTAACAGTTCTAATAAAATACTGAATCAAAACATGGATATACACGAAGAATACGAAAACTAAATGCAAGTCAAGAAAAACTAAAGGAATCATACAAGATGCACATGCAATGTAATGATGATAATGGGATGAATGGTGAAAGTCATTGCATGACTTTCTGTATACACCTACTGAGCTCGCAGCTCCACAATAGGACCTATGGGGGGTTCGCAACCCATATACTATAACTCATATCTCAATCTCAACCCATTTCTCCGGCTCGTGTTCGCGGAGAGGGTTTTATAAAAATGCCTCATTTTCTTTCAAAAACCATGTTCCTTAACGGTACCAGCATCTCATGAATGTATATATATGGAATGAGGATGTAATGCTCACAATTAAATCAGTATGAATATATCCGATCAATTCAATACGTATATAAGTGAGCCCAAAATCAACTCAATATGTCCCCAATTCATGATTATCAACTCTAATTAGGCACCATCGGAATTAATATTCATGTAAGACATTATTAATATCATATCAACCCCTAACTCGAGTTTTCTATCATGATAAAGGCAACCAATGCTCAATAAAGCCTATGAATAACAATTTAATCCCCCACACGGGCATCATATCTAGAACGGAAAAGGGCCTAAAATGCCCATCACCTATTGAAAATGGTACAAAAATGCCCTCCATCCACCTTTAGGCTCTATAATACCCTTCACATCTACCTTTGGGCTCTAAAATGCCCTTCACATCCACCCTTGAGCTCAAAAATGCCCTTTATTTAATATCCCCAATATTAAATTGAAAAAAAAAGTTTCATTAATGACGTGTCAACTACCCATTGGTTCCCATTTAATTAATAAAAAAATTTAAAAACCCCACCCAAAAACTAATAGACCCGATTCACATTGTTACCCGCCCTACCCGGCCCCATGCTTTTACCTATTATCCGACCCCTTCATCCACTTCAGTTTCGATATTCCGCTCAAAAAATGAGAAAAATTCATTCACGGTCGCTTAGTTTTGTGTCTATTACACAAAAGTCATTTTTCTTTCTTTCATTACACAAAAGTCATTTTACTTTGCTCCGGTCACCACAAAAGTCACTTTTGCCGGATTTTATAATAATCTCACCTAGAAAATGATGTGGCAACCTTAATTAATGCATTTGCTTGATTAAATAAGGATAATATACTAAACTAATATTATGTACATAATTTAAATAACTATTTAATTTGTACAATACATTAATTTTTATAAATATCACAAAATATTTGTATAGTTTTTCATGAAAATTTTAATTATATTTAATAGGCTAATTAACTTTACACCTTAAGCTCATTATTTAAAGAAAGTCATGAATCCAAATTTATTATTCAAAATAAAAACCATGAGATTTACCTATATATTTATTTTATTTTTTTATTAACTTTATTCACTTGATTAAATTAAGCTTATAAATTTTTTTAAGACATTTCCTTCACAATTCAAGAAAATTATAGCCACCATAGTAATAGGTTAATAACATATTATAAGTTGAAAAATGATGAAATACTTTTTTCTACTTGTACGGAAAAAATAAGAGAGGAAAATACTATTATTTTCTTAAAAATAAAAAATTGCGAACCAAACCGATATTAGTCAAATTGATGGATATGAATTATATTTGATTTTAATAATTAAAAAATTAAATAAATTGATTTGATTTTAGTTTTAACCAAGAAAGGACCTAAACCAAACTATGAACGCCCCTAATAAAAAATATTGTGTGTGAGTTTTAATATTGATTAATTTAAATAATTGTATAATTATAGTGCATTGCTAAATTAGCAAACTTAATCATTGTTGCTAAATATTTTACTTATTTTTTATAATATCTTTTCATATATTGAACTATGTAATACTTGACAATTATCTTTTAGAACATTATTTTTTCTTGAAAAGAGTTACTTTGTCCTATTCTGTTAAATGTAATACGTATATCTTTAGAATTGAACAATGAGAAGTTGACACGTCATTAATGAAACTTTTTTAAAAAAATTAATACTGAGGATGTTAATAAAGGGCATTTTTGAGCCCAAAGGTGGATGTGGAGGGCATTTTGGAGCCCAAAGGTGGATGTGAAGGGCATTATAAAGCCTAAAGGTGGATGAGGGACATTTTTGTACCATTTTCAATAGGTGAAGGGCATTTTAGGCCCTTTTCCGTATCTAGAATAAAGGCATTTAATGCATATATAAGGCCAATAATGTCAAATAAAGCCCCCACTCGGGCAACACGCAATATCAAATATCACAAGTCAACAACCACAGATTATAAGCCCTCACTCGGGCACACAACAACAATAATAATCTCAAAACATTAACCCATAGTTATTTTCCCAACCTATAGCATGATTTACCTATTTATTAACTACCCAACTCAATATGAAAGAAGTTAAGCTATAACCTACCTCGAAACGACAAAATCCGAGCCTAAAGTCCTTCAACACGATGCTTTCCCCTTTCGAACGGCCTCGAAATCAACTAAAACATACAAATATGGCATCTACGCGTTAAAAGAAAGCCAACAATGCCCATATTACCCATATTTAAATCGGGTTCAAAACGGACTTGAAAAACGAGTTAAAAAATAAGAGGGGTAAAAATGGAATTTTCTTTAGAAACACATTACCCAAGGTTATAGGAATTTACAGTTGAAAACCCACGTGAAAACAAGTTAAAAACGACATCCAAATTGAAGAAAAATCATTTTCAAACTTTATTGGCAAACCCCCCCCAAAATTCCATTTTGAAATCATGATTAAAAGGTGTTTTCAAAGATGTAATCAATGAAAAATAGTGGGATTATGAGTTTAGAAATTACCCACATGAAAATCGATGATGAAACCCTCAAAAATTGCCTTTTCCGAAGCTTGGAGGTCCAAAAATGGAGAAAATCACGAAAATGAGGTATTTATACTATTCTGTATATAGTACCTCGCGATCGCGGACCCTACCTCATTATCGCGAGGGTCAACGTTTGACCAGCCAAATTATTAGCCTTTGTGTTTGCGGCCAGGGCTTCGTGTTCGCGAAGGTCCATGCCCCGGATAATCGTGTTCGCGACAGCCCTGTCGCGTTCACGAAAAAGAAGAAAAACCCGACCCGACCCCGAATAACCTTCGCGATCGCAGCTAGGGGCCCGCATTCGTGAGAAGGATCCGGCTTGCACCAAATATCAGCAAACCAGCTGATTTTGCATGCTTTTTCGAATTCTCCGAACGGACCCTCGGGATTCATTCGGGACCCGACAAAAGTAAACCATATATGCTACAAGGATAATTTCGATGATCCGAACTCAATGGCGATGTTAGAATTTCGAAAAAGGATTGTTTTCAATAAATTAACCCCCGAAACTCCTTTTAGGCAATTTTCTAAATAAAGGATTGAAATACAAAATAAAAGTCCCGAACCCAAACCAACCTCTCTACTAACCCAAATTCGACATTCCGGATCTGATGGCGCAGTCCAAATTCTCATCCGAGACTCAAAACATGAAATGTTATCGAAGTCAACTGTTGGCTCATAAAGCCTCAAAACAACCTCAAACTCGCTCAAATCACTCTCGATCGCATCAGGAACCGTGTCAACCATCCCCACACCCCAAAACCAACATGTAGCAACTACGGGGAAGGGCAAGATGGTCAAAACATGTAAAAAGATAGTTTTTCATGAAATAGGCAAGGAAATACCTGAATTGGTGACAAGCAGGGGGTAACTACTATGCACATCCGACTCGACCTCCCAAGTAGTCTCGTCAACGGAACAGTGTATCCATTTAATCTTAACTACAAAAATATCTCTAGAACTCAACCGTCTAATATCCCTGGCTAAATAGACATTGGTTCCTCAACGAAGGTCAACCTCTCATCCAACTGAACCGAATCCCAACTAAGCACATGAGACTCATCCAAAATTTAGCGTCGGAGCATGGTTACATGAAAAACTGGATGAACGGCTGAAAAATCTGGAGGTAAGGCCAACTCATAAGCAACCTCTTCAACTGTCCGAAGTACCTCAGGTTAATCTTTCCCCTCTTCCCGAACCTCATCACGCCATTCATGGGCGACATACGAAGGAAAACCCGATCTTCACTATCAAAATTCAAGGCACAAAGTTTGCAATCGACATAACTCTTTTGCCTGCTCTGGGCTGCCCAAAGCCTATCCTGAATCACCCGAACTCTATCCAAAGACTCGCGAAGCAAGTCGGTACCATGAGGTCTAGCCTTAGAAGTCTCAAACCAACCAATTGGAGATTGACAACGTCTACCATACAATGCCTCAAAAGGTGCCATCTCAATACTCGAATGATAGCTATTATTATAAGAAAACTCCGCTAGGGCTAAATGTTGCTCCCACTGACCTCCAAAGTTCATAACGCACGCGCGGAGCATATCCTCCAAAGTCCATAACACACGCATAGAGCATATCCTCTAAAACCTGAATATTCCACTCCGAATAACCATTTGTCTTAGGGCAAAAAGTTGTGCTAAGGTCAACCGGAGTACCCAACTCCTCCTAAAATGTCCACCAAAAGCTAGAAGTAAACACTGAACCTCTATCTGAAATAATAGACACGGGCACTCCATGAAGACGAACTACATCTTGAACATAGATACAAGCCAACCTCTTGGTACTAGATGAAATCTGAATAGGGATGAAATAGGTTGATTTGGTCAATCAATCCACGATAACCTAAATACTGTCAGAACCACGAGAAGTACGAGGCAATCCACTCATGAAATCCATTGTGATCCATTCCCACTTCCACTCTAGAATGGGTAATCTCTGAAGCAAACCAGCCGGTCTCTAATGCTCGGCCTTCACCTGCTGACAACACAAGCAATGAGCTATAAAATCTCCTACATCCTTCTTCATACCACACCACTAGTAAATCTGTTTCAAATCACAGTACATCTTAGTCACCCCATGATGAATGGAATATCTGGAACAATGTGCCTCCTCCCAAATCAATCTCACCCATCCACCAACTCTCAGCATATAAACTCGGCCTCCAATCCTCAAAACACCCTCAGGATCAAGTGAAGCCTCCTTGGTCTCACTACTCAACACCTTATCTCGAATAGCCCTCAAACCATCATCATCAAACTGGTGAACTAAGATCTGCTCCATCAAGGAAGATCTAACATCAACAAAGGCTAAAACACGTCCAGGTGTCAAAATATCAAGACTAACCATTCGGTTAGCTAAAGACTGAACCTCAAAGGCTAAAGGTCGCTCTTGAGTCAAGAGATGAGCTAAACTCCCCATACTATTCGACTCTGACTCAAAGCATCCGCAACCATATTAGCCTTACCCGGATGATACAGAATAGTAAGGTCATAATCCTTAAGCAACTCAAGCCAACGCCGTTGTCTCATATTAATCTCTCGTTGGGTGAAGAAGTAATGAAGACTACCGTGATCCAAGAAGATCTCACAATGGACTCCATACAAGTAATGCCTTCACAACTTCAACACAAACACAATCGTGACCAACTCCAAGTCATGGGTAGGGTAATTCTTCTCATGAGGCTTCAACTGATGAGAAGCATAAGCAATCACCTTACCCTCCTGCATCAAAACTGCACCCAATCCAACACCAGAAGCATCACAAGACACGCTAAAACCCACACCCTCCTTGGGTAAAGTAAAGATAGGAGCCAAAGTCAACAACTTCTTGAGCTTTTGGAAGCTCTTCTCACACGCTTCCAACCACTGAAAGGTAATTTTTTTCTTAGTCAACTTGGTCAAAGAAGCTGCAATAGAAGAGAAATCTTCAACAAAACACCTATAATAACCCGCTAAGCCAATAAAACTCTAAATCTCAATAGGACTAGTGGGCTTAGACCAATAACGAATCACAGTAATCTTGGCCAGATCGACCATAATACCATCCTTGGTCACCACATAACTTAAGAAAGGGATAGAATCCAACCAAAACTCACACTTGGATAACTCAGAATACAACTTCTCATCACACAATCTCTGAACTACAGTCCTCAAGTGTCTCACATGATCAACCTCATTCTTGGAATAAACCAAGATGTCATCTATAAATACAATCACAAAGGAGTTGATATATGGTCGAAACACCCGATTCATCAACTCCATAAATGCTAAAGTGGCATTGGTCAACCCAAATGACATGACTAAGAACTCATAATGACCGTATTGTGTCCGAAAAGTTGTCTTCAAAACATCCAAAGCTTTAATCTTCAACTGGTGATACTCAGACCTTAAATCAGTCTTAGAAAACACGGAAGCACCCTAAAGCTGGTCAAACAAATCATCAATACGAGGAAGAGGATACTTGTTCTTAACTATCACCTCGTTTAATTTTCGATAATTAATACACATGCGCATAGAACCATCTTTCTTCTTTATAAACAAGATAGGCACACCCCAAGGAGATACACTAGGTCTAATGAAACCCTTACTCAACAAACTTTGCAATTACTCCTTCAATTCCTTCAACTCAGCCAGAGCCATCCTATAAGGAGAAATAGAAATAGGCTTGGTGCCCGGCCCCACATTAATAGCAAAATCAATATCACAATCCAGAGGCATACCAGACAAATAGTAGAAAACACATCCATGAACTCGCGAACAATCCAAATAGAATCTATAAGAGGCCGTGAGGCAGCACTAGTATCACGAACATGATCCAGATAAGACAAATAACCCCTTTCTACAATACGACAAGCACGTACAAAAAAAATAACTCCCTTCGAACCCAAATTAAGCGTACCCTTCCAAGCTAACCTTGTCACGGTCTTGGCATAACAGTCCAAAATAGCATGATAGAGAGCTAACCAGTTCATACCCAAGATAATATCAAAGTCAACCATATCTAGAAAGATCGGGTCTACCCAAGTCTCACAACCTGTAAAGGTAACCACACAAGATCAGTACACCCAATCCACCACTAAAGAATCTCCTACGGAAGTAGATACATGAAGAGGCATATCAAGGGGCTCACATGCAATATCAAAGCCACAAGCAAAATATGCAGACACATAGAATAATGTAGATCTAAGGTCAAATAACACGGAAGCAGATCTGTAGCAAATCAGGATGATACCTATAATGACTGCATCAGAGACATCTACCTCAGGTCTTCTAGGTATAGCATAACACTGTCCACATCCACTCCCAAACTGAGCAACACCACGACCACTACCACGAGCTCCCTTACCTCTACCTCAAGCACCTCTAGCACTATCCCTACCACTCTATGAACCACCTCTAACTGCAGAAATTAGAGTAGGGTAAAGCTGAAGCTGAGATCACTACTGAGTAGGTCCAAACACACGTCGAGGTCAATCCTTGGCCACATGCGAGGTGGTGGTTGCAATCGCAATGAAGGGAAATTTTCTTTTCCGTGATCCCAGCCAAGGGCTAGCATTCACAAAGAAGGATCTGACATGCACCAGATATCAGTAAACTAGTTGATTTTGCATGCTTTTAAATTCTTTGAACGGACCCTTGGGATCCTTTCGAGACCCAGCAGAAGTAAACCATAGATGATAATAGGCTAATTTCGACGTTCCTGACTCAATGGCAACTTCAGATTTTTGAAAAAGGATTATTTTCAATAAATTAACCCCCAGAACCCCTTTTAGGTAATTTTTCAAATAAAGGGATGAAATGCAAAATAAAGGTCTCGAACCCAAACCAACCTTTCTACTAACCCACATTCGACATTTTAGATCTGCTGACACAGTCTAAATTGTTATCCGAGACTCAAAACATGAAATATTGGCTGATGTACTGACTAGCAATGACACATTTTGCACTTTTAACTAAGGATAATTGTGATTTTTCAAGCAACTATTGGTATTTTTAATGTGTTTTATGTTTATTTTTAGGAAATATGTCCAACGACAGAAAAGAGAAGTATTGTGCTAAAAATAGGGGTGACGGCTCTTCTGAAGAACCGTCAGAGTCCTAACGAGCCGCCACACCTCATGTAGAGACAATCCAGAATTAGGGTAAACTTGAAGTCAGGTGACGGCTTAGCTGACGGCCTGTAAGGGCCTTGGCGAACCATCACCCTATTCTTCATTGCCTAAATAGAATGAGTTAGAAATTGAAGTTAGGTGATGGCTCAGCTGACGGGCCGTCAGGGCCATGGCAAACTGTCACCCAACCCGCCAGGCTTAAACAAAATATGAGATCAAGTAGAGTCAAGTGACGATTTAGGCGATGAACCATCACCTTTGTTGGCGAACCGCCAGACGACCCGTCAAGGGTGAAGTGGCAACCCAGATTCAAAATTTGAATTCCCACTTTATTGGAGCCTATAAATACCTAGCCTAGGATTTAAAATAAACATATTTAAAATAAACATCTTCCATACTTTTAATATTTTATAATGTATTTTCTTTGGAGACTCGACATTCTTAGGGTGAAAAACACATCTTCTTGGCTTTTGTCAAAGATTGGATTGGAGAACTAAATTTCTTCCTTGTAAGGTTTTCTCTTTACATTATAAATTATATTTCTTTCATCTCTTTCATTACCATGAGTGGCTAAAAACCCTAAAACTAGGGTAGTGGAATCCTTGGTGGAAAATCACTCCTAGGGTTAATGATTTTATGAATTTGAATTACTCGTGTAATTATATTGCTAATTCATTCTGTTTAACAGTTTTCTAATGGTTGCAAATATTAGAACAGGCCCTAAGTTTAACTTGCTTGAATAAAGAGGTTGAAACCGGGAAAAGGAATTGGTAACAATAATTTGGAGTTTCTAACCTCTGTCTAAAGGTTAATACTTTAACAAGATTAATCACTTGAGGCTAAAATAGGGTTATAATTCCATCACTTTAAGTTCGAAAGAATTAAAGTGAAAATCATCTATTTAGGTTGAAGAACACTTAGTTGAACATATGAGTTCGATTGCTTTATAATTACATGCGTTGATACAAATTTATTGTTTATGTAATTCAGAAGTTGTTGGAAGCCAAAATGAACACAATCCTAGTTTATTTTCTCCCTATTCATCAAACCTTGCAATTTAACTATAATCACTTGACATAAGTGAAACTACTTTATAAACTTTATATACAAAATCCCCCCATTTCATGGAAATTGTTGACTAATTGTCATTTAAACTACATATAACTTAGTTCACACCTTATTCCTTATGGGATTTGACCCCAACCTTTGTTGCGTTCTATATTTGACAACGACCGCTTATGCTTCCTTAAGGGAGTTGTAGTTTGGGTGTATCAATTTTTGATGCCGTTGCTGGGGAATACGGTTGTCAATTGAGTTTGTGTGTTTTATTTGAATTTTAGTCCCACTTCCTAATTTAAATTTTATTTATTGTTTTTGTATTTGTTGGATATTAGTTGTACATGCCAATTACTCGTCGTTCGGGTGAACCATTATTGCCCTACAGTCTCGAACTCAATAGAATGTTGAGAAGAAATATGGATGCACAAAAAGAAGAAGAGAGACCAGCTGCGCTAGCTGCTATCCAACTAAATCAATAGAATACAGATGCACCCGACAATGTACAAATAATGATAATGAAGATCTGGGGGATGATGAGTTGGGTGACGTTGTTAATGGGTGATGTGTTGATAATGTTGCTCCAGTTAACCAAAATCAGCAACCAAGAGGCAGAGGGTGCCAACAGCCTGCATTGAACTTTACTTTCGAAGATGAAGATGATGTTGATTTGGATGGGGTAGGTGCTACTGGAGCAATTGTACTACCACTACTGGCTCCTGGGACAAAGTTCAATATCACCAGCACGATGATTTAGTTGTTAAACCTAAAGGATATCTTTGGAGGGTTGCCTGGTCATGATCCTAATATGCATTTGGTGAATTTCATCAATATATCCAAATATTTTGATTACCTGAGAGTTACTCAAAATGTAATTTGGCTGAGGTTGTTTTCGTTGTCTCTGTCTGGGAAGAAAACTTTGTGGTTAATTGAGTTGGCGCCCAATTCTATAACAAACTAGAGGCAATTGAAAGGAGCTTTCCTAAAAAGGTTCTTTCTGGCCTCCAGGATGTTATAGTTGAGGGACGAGATAAGCAACTTCAGGCAGCTATTGAATAAGGCATTACATGAAGCACTTAATGGAAACATTTTATAGGTCTCTGAACTCGAACATGAAGCCAACGATTGACAATGCAGCTGGAGGAGCTTTCATGGCACACACTTTCACGGATGCAACCGTGATTCTTGATAGATTGACCAAAACTAGTAGAGCTTGGCATACCAGGGATTCTAAGGTAGCAAGCAATACTTATGCAGTTTGTATGTTGGCTAAACAATACCATCGAGAAGAAGAGCGTGACCAAGACATGACACACATGAATACTCAGATGGATTTGCTAACAAAGCATTTATTATCCGGTGGTATTAAGAAGGTTAAGGTAGTTGGTTAATATAGTAGAGTATCCAAATTTGATTCTAAGAAAGAAGCAAACTACTTGAATAACCAGGGGGTTTCTAGGCTAATGGCCAAAGAAACCAAGGTCGAAACTATCAATGAGATAACTATTATAAAAAGGCCAGTTGTAGAGATCCTAAGAGAGGGAATTGGAAGAATAAGAATAAAAAAAGTGGGTTATATGTACCACTAGGGAGTCATGATAATATTGCTAATAATTTAGGGAAGCTTTTCATGGAAGCTATGATGGCTAAGTTGCTTAAATGGGTGGAATCTACTCATGCGGGTGTCAAGGAAATGAAAAGTGACCTATCTACTATGAGTCAACTAGTTGATTCTCATTCCACTTCTATCAAGTAGTTGGAGCACTAAATGGGTCAACTTTCTGCAGCCTTTAATTAGCAGAAGAGTGGGACTTTGCCAAGCGACATGGTGTAGAACCCAAGGAATGATGAAAGTTGTTTAGCCATCACCACAAGAAGTGGTAGAGTTATACTAGGAACATAGCCAGAGGTGAAAACACAAGTGGAAGATGTAGCCGATGAGTATGAAATGGTGGATGAGGAGGTTGAAATAGATGAAATTTTGGGTGAAGCTAAAAATCTGGAAAATATTCATGATGGAAAGGTGGATGTGAAAGATCTTCAGAAGGTGATAGAGGCCAGTGTGGCAAACAAGGAGAAGGGAAAAGAGGTTTCAAAACCTCTTACCTAGCTTCCTAGACCTCCACCTCCATTTCTACATAGAGTTAAGAAGAAGGCGAAAGATGGCAAATTCAACTTTTTATCCATGCTTAAGCAACTATCGGTGAACATTCCATTGGTGGAAGCTCTTGAAAAAAAGTCGAGATACACCAAGTTTATGAAGGACTTGGTCACTAAAAAAAAGTCAGTGAGTTTTGAGCCAACAGATAATATCCATCATTGCAGTGCGATTGCTTCGCAATAGTTGGTTCAAAAGAAAGCAGATCCAGGAGCATTCACAATTCCTTGCACAATTAGTGTAATCAATTTTGCTAAGGTGCTATGTGATCTTGGTGCAAGTATCAATTTAATTCCTTTATCCATCTATCAGTAATTAGGCTTAGGAGCCTCCAAACTGATGTCTATGCAGTTATTGATGGCCGATCGTTTGGTCAAGTGGCCGGTGGGGATATTATATGATGTACTCATAAAGATGGCAAACGTCATATTCCCAGCTGACTTATTAATTCTTGATTGTGAGGTGGATTTTGAGGTACCTATAATCTTGGGTAGACCTTTCTTAGCTACGTGAAGAGTAACATTTGCCAGTCAATGAAGCAACCGAGAGATATGAGTGTTGTTTCGGTTATTGATGTTATTGGTGAGAATAAGAATGAGTTGCCTATTGAGGAAGATTTACCGTTGAAACTCTAGCTGTTGTGTTGATGAATTTTGATGGGGATGCAATTAAAGAGTATGATGAGATAGTTTGTGCATTGACAGAAATGGGCTCAGATTTGTATGCTCCGAAAAAGTTAGACCTGG
The DNA here is from genome assembly GCA_031232105.1 of Capsicum rhomboideum. NCBI lineage: Eukaryota > Viridiplantae > Streptophyta > Magnoliopsida > Solanales > Solanaceae > Capsicum > Capsicum rhomboideum. Next base: position 121,456,361 of record CP124712.1, on the reverse strand, counting down.
ATTTGAAAAAAAATTACAACTCCTCCTGTAAAAGAGTCTATTAAGGAACCACCAGTGCTAGAGTTGAAAGAATTGCCAGGAAATTTGAGGTGTGTGTTTCTATGTGAGAAGAATACTTTGCCAGTGATTATTACTGCTGATTTGGGGGAGTGGCAAGTAGAGACTCTTGTCTCAGTGTTGCGAAAGTACAAAAGGGCCATTGGGTGGACTATCGCTGACATTATTGGAATTCCATCGGGCATTTGTACTCATAAAATCTAGTTAGAAGAAGATTGTGTTCCTACTATTGAGCATCAGTGGAGACTCAACCCACCAATGAAAGAGCTGGTTAATAAGGAAACAATAAAGTGGCTTGACGCAGGGGTGGTTTACCCAATTTCTAACAGCAAGTGGGTAAACCCAGTTCAGTGTGTCCTAAAGAAGGGAGGTATGACAGTAGTTGCAAATGAGAAAAATGAATTAATTCCACTTAGACCCATCACGGGCTGGAGAGTGTGCATGGACTACAGAAAGTTGAACTCTTGGACCTTTTGGGATCATTTTCCAATGCTTTTTATAGACCAAATGCTTAATCAGTTAGCAGGAAGGAGTTGGTACTACTTCTTGGATGGGTATTTAGGCTATACTCAAATATCCATTGCACCCAAAGACCAAGAAAATACTATATTTACATGCCCCTATGAGACATTCGCCTTCATGCGGATGCCCTTTGGGTTGTGTAATGATCCCGCTACTTTTCAAAGGTGTATGATGTCAATTTTCTCGGATATGGTGGAGGATACTTTGGAAGTGTTTATGGATAATTTTTCTGTAGTAAGAGATTCTTTTGATGATTAATTAGTAAATCTTAGTAATGTCTTACAAGGATGTGAAGAGTTCAACCTTGTGGTTAACTGGGAGAAATCATTTTATGGTTAAAGAGGGCATTGTGTTGGGACACAAGATCTCAGCTAAAGGAATTGAAGTCGACCTGTCCAAAATAGAAGTGATCAAAAAGGTACCTCCACCAATCTTGGTGAAGGGTGTTCATAGTCTCCTTGGCCATGCAGGTTTTTACGAGAGGTTCATAAAAGACTTCTCCAAGATTGTAAATCCATTTTGTAAGTTACTGGAAAAGGAAACCAAATTTTTATTTGATGAAGATTGTTTGAAGGAATTTGAGTTCCTCAAGGAGAAATTGGCAGTTGCACCCATTATTATTGCTCCAGATTGGTCCAAACCATTCGAAATGATGTGTGATATAAGTGGAGTTGCATTTGGAGCTGTTCTGGGACAGAAAAGGGAGAATATCTTTCACCCTATTTATTATGCGAGCAAAGCATCGAATAAGGCTCAAAAGAACTATATAGTTACTAAGTAAGAGCTTTTTGTTGTTGTCTACGCCTTTGAGCAGTTTAGGGAGTATTTGCTTGGTACTAAAGTTGTTGTTCACACTAATAACTCAATGTTGAGATACTTGATGGAAAAGAAAGATGCCTAACCCAGACTGATTAGATGGGTGTTGTTGCTACAGGAATTTGACTTTGAAGTCAAAGACAGAAAATCGTGTGAAAATTAGGTGGCAGATCATTTTTCTCGAATAGAGAATGAGGGAAAGAGGCCAGATGAACTAGAGATTGATGACTCATTCCTGGATGAACATGTACTTGTGGCTACCCTTGATCTTGTACCATAGTACACAGACTTTGCTAACTACTTGGTTAGTGACATGATACCAGAAGACTTGAGTTTTCATCAAATAAAAAAGTTCTTACATGATGTGAACAACTACTTCTGGGATGAACCTTATTTATTTAGGTTGTGTGCTGACAATATCATTGGGAGATGTGTGCCAGAGGTAGAAATGCTAAGTATTTTGTAGGCTTTCCATTCGTCCCTAGTAGGAGGACATCATGCGGGTGATCGCACAGCAAGGAAAATTTTACAAAGTGGGTACTACTGGCCTACTATTTGTAAGGATTCATATGATTTTGCAAAAGCTTGTGATCAGTGCCAGCGATAGGGGTCGATCTCTAGACATCAAGAGATGCCCATGTCCAAAATTTTGGAGGTTGAATTGTTTGATATGTGGGGCATTAATTTCATGGGCCCTTTTGTGAGTTCCTATGGGCACAAATACATCTTGGTTGCTGTGGACTATGTGTCCAAATAGGGGGAAGTTGTGGCCTTAGTAGATAATGAAGACAAAACTGTGGTGGCATTCTTGAAAAAGAACATCTTCTCTCATTTTGGTACTCCTTGCACAATAATAAGTTACGGGGGCTCTCACCTCTGCAATAAGGTATTTCGGGATGCTTTAGCTAAATATGGTGTGAAACAACATAAAGTGGCAACTGCATATTACCCTCAAACTAGTGGTCAAGTGGAGGTGTCAAATTGAGAAATAAAGATGATATTGTCTAAGTCTGTTAATGCTAATCGAAGCGATTGGTAACGGAAGCTTGATGATGCTCTTTGGGCATATCGTAGTGCTTTCAAGACTCCAATAGGTATGTCACCCTACCAACAAGTCTTTGGTAAAACTTGTCACTTACCAGTAGATCTTGAGCACAAAGCTTTATGGGCGTTCAAAAAGCTTAATTTGAGTTGGAAGAAGGCTATTGATTTGACGTTGGATCAATTGAACGAGATGGATGATTTCCGACTTTTTGACTATGAGATAGTTTCTTTTTATAAAGAGAAAATGAAATTGTACCATGACAAAAGGATTGAAGAGAGAGAGTTCCAAGTGGGTGACTTTGTACTATTGTTCAACTAAGGTTTAAACTTTTTTCGGGTAAATTGTAATCTAAGTGGTCAGGACCTTTCAAGATGACTCGAGTTTTTCCATCCGGAGTGGTGGAATTGGAAAACAAAAAAGGGAATTTATTCAAGGTGAATGGCCAGCTAGTCAAATAATATGTTGATCCAATAGAGGAGGTAAAATTTGTAACATTGGTGTATCTTGAGGAAGTCTGAGTAGTCAAGATGCCCAAGTCATGCTGCAACGTTAAATCAGGCGCTAGTGGGAGGCAACCGACAATATGTTACCTTCATTATTGAGTATAGCTAATGTGTGTGCTAAGTGTACAGGCAATTATAGAACAGGTGAATTTTGAAACTGTTTGAAGTTGACGGCTTCTCCGATGAACCGTCAGAGGACTGACGAATCGTCCAATAGAGTCGTCACAATGAGCACAAATTTCATCCATTCTGGTTAAGGCCTGATGAGTCAAGTTATGAGCCATCAAAGCTCTGATGGATCGTCAACCTATCTGCCAAAGCCAACTCGGCTAGGGTCTATCCTGTGTACATTTGATGGCTTCTCCGATGAACCATCGACTCACTGACGAACCGTCAAGAGGACTATCCCAGGTAAGTTTTTGAATCTTCTTATTTCCTTCAAGACGACCCAACCCAACCAAAATAAAGCCCAATTTTCTGAACCTTACCCGATCCGAACCCTATGGCATTTAAATGAACTCATTTCAAACGGATTGCCCATGCTCTTGTTTCCTCTCCTCAAACCCACATTCTAAATTCCCATAACTCCCACGACCCATGTCCATAGTCCATAAATCCACTATAAATCCTTCTCACTATTTAATAACTCATCTCAATTACAAATATTCATCACAAATTCCCAACAAACAAACTTTCATCCATCTTTACAATACCCGTGTACATTGCACATTGAATTAACACTGATTTAGAAGTATTCTCATTCCACTACTTAGGTATGTTCACTTTTTAGTTTAATTTTGATTTATTTCTTTAGCTTATGAAATAAAATCAACACAACTACCAATCGATGTAAATGGGTGAAATGGTAGTTGGGTTGTGTTGATTTTTCATTTTCTTGGTGCGGTGTGGCAACCCCATGGTGAATTCTGAGTAACCCCATGGGTAAAAATGTGGTATGATCGAGTTCAACATAAAGGGAATCCCATAAAATGATCAATTAATCTTGAAGTAAATCAGGTTGCCCACCAAGTGTTTGATGAAATACCAAAGAAAAGCTTGAACAAACTATTAAGCTTGACGGCTTAAGTGACTGACCATCAAGCTAGTGAAGGTTCGCCAAGCTAACCATCACCAAGAAGATCAAAGTGATCAATTCTGATTAAGGTCTGACGGTTTCACTAACGAACCTTCAAGCTTGTGACGAACCAACAGATCAACCGTCACAAGGCTCAAATTCTCAGGTGAAAACTATTTAAGCCTGACGGTTGAAGTGATGAACAGTCAACCTAATCCGCCAAGGACAAACAGTTTCAAAAGTCTACATTTTTTCATGATACTTTCTTTTGTACTATATCTAATCTTGTCCCTCCACAGGTACCATACCTCCAAAGCTACAAACTACAAGGGGTGGAACACTTAAAAGGCAAGCAAGAGATACCTCAACCTTAAAACTTCAAGATGAACCAAATAATAAGGTTGAGGAAACTGAGGCCCCCTAACCAATAATACCATACAAAGTGAGAAAAAACATATTCATGCCTCCCAATCTGAAGAAAAGAATGGGTCGACGAGTGAGGATTCGAGTAGTGATGGGGAGAGCAATGATAGTTCCAGCTCTAGCCCTAATGTTGAGGGTAAGAAAGAGGCTACTACTAGTCCGAAAATGAAACCCAAGGAAGAAAAGGGTGATGTAATTCACAGCATAGCTCTGAGGGTGAATCAATTCAATTGCAGATTGAAGGGACCAAGAAACACTACTTTGATGGTCTTGAACCAACTAAGTCAAGAGGTATGAAGAAACTAATTGAGAAAGATAGTGACCACAGAACTACCAGAGTACCCGGAGATTGAGTAGAGGTTTAATGAGTATATGCTGGTCTGTTTGAGCAAACCTCCAGGTTCATACTATCCCATTATTATCCTCAAGTTTTTCGCAAATTATTTGGCTATTCTTGAGAAGGATTCCCTGAAGGGCCAAAAAGTGTCTGACATGAGAAACAGGGTGAGAATTCCAGTTCAGGGGTTTTTAATGGATATCTCAGACCACACAATCAACTGAATCCTATTCGGCTAGCTTTATATAGATCTAGCCATTACTCTAGAGCTCGAGCATCGGATGACCGCTGCCTCAACTCAGCATCCATGGTTGGCCTGAGTTCTGACAGAAAATGGAGAACCTTCTTGGTTAAATAACAAGGAGCGTATAACTAAATACTCACTGAGTTTCAAAGCTAAATTTTAGTGGGCTGTGGTTAGGCTAAGATTGATGCCTACCGGTGGGGATACTAACTTGGACCCACAGAGAGCTATTTTGGTAGCCAGTTTGATGGAAGGGCTAAAGGTTAACTTTGGCTGAGTGATTGTAGATGAGTTATTTGTAAGGGATTACAAGATTGCTAGTGCACTGTCTTTCCCGTGTCTCATTACAAAATTGTGTAAGCTAGCAAAGGTGACGATTATCAGTGGAGTTGATAATGAGGTAAAGACGACCAAGAGGCAAGACATTGAAAAGATGCGGGATGACACCAAGTTTGAGTTGAGGGTTCACAAGCCGCCATCATTTGGACCTCAATCTCAAACTACTCCAGAGACATTTGATATCCCCACAGGTATGCCATTACCACCTATCGTTGTTGATCCATAGGGTACTTCTGTAGTATCTGGGGCTGCTCCAATGTCCACAAATGCTGAAACTGCCTCTAGGCCACCTACTCACTTGGAGTATTGGTTCATCCTAAAAAACTTTGTGAAAGTAGTTAAGGCCCAAAAAAAGTTCGACAAGTAACTGAATGCCTGGGATAAACAATTCAAGCCCTTTATGGATCAAATTATTGTGGAGGCTTTGAAGTCGTAAGCCAATCTATATGCCCATATGGACGACATGGAGGAGAGGGTGAATAACCAGTTACGAGAGTTGTCCATTCTAGATTTGGCCAAGTTTACTGCAGAATTGAAGCAGGCCCAGGATGACATTGCCTACTTTAAGAAGGTCCCAACCACTGGATTTTTGAATCCTGTGATCATGGAATCAGACAATGATGACCAAATTATTTATTTAATGGGGTGATTTCTAAAAGATAAGGGCAAAGCAGTAAGTGAATGTGGAGAAAAAAAGAGATAAAATAAGAGAAAGCAAAAAAATAAGAAAAAAGAGGAGAGAGATATGAGAAAAACAGCGAAAGCCTCTAAGAAGAATGAAGAAGCACGGATCAAGAGGGTCCAAGATAAGGTAGCTGGAGTATCTTCTAGTTCAGTACCTACAGGAAGGTTCACACCACCTGTGTTGCCTATTTCCACTCCGGTGCACGCAGCTGTTGTTAATGAGTTGAGCACTCCGGTTTAGACTAGGGTCACTGTTGTTGATTCTGAGGCCACTAACGCCTCCAAAGACTTGCCAGACTCCCAAGCCTAAGGGCTTCACACATATCCCATCCCTTGAGCTTGTACTTTTACTGTTTATACTTTGGGGATAACATATTTTTATTTTGGTGGGGTGGGGTACTTGTGAGTCTGTCACCATGAGGGTTTTTATTGCCTGTGTTCTTTTCCCTCGTGTTCTATCTAGTAGAACCGGCATGTTTAGGATTTGTGTTTCTATTTTTTTCATTGTGTTGTTTTATTCATATATTGTGTATGCAAAAGGATGATAATGAATGGCAGTTATTGTTTCTGAAATTGGAAAAATGAGGACCCACCAAAAATTTTCAAAATTTTATGGCTATGTGTTAGTTCTATTTAAGAATTGACTGTTGCGGATCTGTACTTGGCATTAGCAATCTATAGATGAGTGAAACATGCTTAATCTTGAGTGTGAGTTTGATAGTTGGTAGCGATGGTGATGTTCCGTGCCATGAGTTTGTAAGGTCTTTGTATTATTTCTTACTTTGTGCATGCAGCTAGAACTTGCCTAGTCTATTTTGTTAGGTGATAAGTTGGTTGTCTAGGAGAGGATCACAGGCCTTGTTTGAACTTAGTCCATTTTACTTAAAAGAACTGTCCAAATGATGTAAATAAATCCCTTGATCCCTGATTTGAGCTTCTCTGACTTCTTTTTTTAACAATTGTTAGCCTTCTATTATCTATCATTAAACCACTATTTTGGCCCTGGTCCCTCCTTGGACATCGTGCACCTCAACTCAGGCAAATTGTCTAAGTTAAGGGTAGCTACTGTAGAAAGGTTTGATAAGTGAAGAAGGGTATGAAAAGAGCGGAAGTGAATTAAAGAAGATCCTAGGAGTGCGCACAAATAAGGAATAATGAAAAAGAATGAAAATGATAGAAAAAGAATGAAAAAGAAAGAAAAGAAAGAAGAATAAAAAAGAATGAACTATTCAAGAATTTTGGCGCATTCAGTGAAGGGATTTGTTAAATGAATGAGGTGAATAAGGGTGGAATCGTAAATTAAGTGGAGTTGTGTAATAATGCATGTCAAGGAGGGCTGAGTCACTAATTCTAAATATATCCTACCTGCACCCAAGCCTTCGTTACAAGCCGAATCAAGTCCTATAGTGATCCTAGTCAACCGGCTGAAAAATCGAGTAGACTGGTAAGGGCAAACTTATGATTCTGCATGTGCATTGTTTGAAGTTTGTTGTGAGAGTGAGAGATTTGAATTCCAGTCCCTGAATAATATATATACTTGGTGTAAGGGATTTATTTGTTGTGAGGGCATGTGGATAGTACTTGAACGTAGTTATTAGATTGGGTATCTTGAGTGTATGTACTGTTGCTCATTTATATTGTAATGCCAAGCATGGATCCCTGCTAGGTTGGTTGATGAATAGCTCATGCATATGATTCTAACCAAGTTAGTGAGGTCCATTTTTTTCACAACTGTTGTTTACTCTTTTGAAATCTGGATGCTAGCATGATATGGTGTTGTTTAAGTTGCTTGAGGACAAGCAAACGTTCTAAGTTGAGGGTGTTGATGCGCCGACTAGTGACGGGACATTTTGCTCTTTTACCTAAGGATAATTGTGAGTTTTCAAGCAACTGTTGGTATTTTTAATGTGTTTTGTGTTTATTTTCAGGAAATAAGTCCAACGATAGAAAAGAGGAATACTGTGCTAAAAATAGGGGTGACGCCTCTTCTGACGAATTGTCAGAGTCCTGACAAGCTTCCACACTGTAACACCCCATACTTTGTGACCCTACTTGTTTGGTGATCTATGGTGTATTTATATGTCGCGTTTGAACTATATTTACCTTGATTTTGAGAGCACTAAGTGCATATTTTGTATTGGTTTTGATGGACTATTGATAGTATATTAACGTCCGCAAAGAAAAGTCGAAGAAGGAATTTTTTTCAAAGAAATGGGCCAGGCGTGCCCAGGGGCGTGCTTGGCCGTTCTGGGCTGAAATTTTCAGCCCAGAGGCAGCAAGGGGGCGCGCCAGGCAACGTGCCAGGCTGCCTCTGCCAACCTTTCTAAAGCTGAAATTTTTTCTAAGTGTCTAGGGCGTCCAGGGGCGTGCCGGGGTGCTTTTCGCCCGATTTATTTTGCGATTATTAGTCTCTAAAGACGACTCTTGGGTTATTATATAATTATTCTGTCTTGGTAGGACTACGCTTGGGCGTTGATGGCATCCAAATTACGTTTTTACCTTTTTATGTTAAAGTAAGCCATGAGTGGCTAGAATTTCTTATTTGGAGATTGAGGCTACGAATATGAGTCACGTGAGTTAAATATGATCGTGACATTTATGGAATTATGTAAACATGAGATAGATGATGGATTACCCATTGAAATTGGTGGGCTAAGTACACAAGTGTAATTGGGCTCAATTTGAGGCCCAAAACTAAGTCAAAATGCAAGGCCCAAGAGGGCAAAATGACCCATTCTTCCATAATTGACCAAGAAACATGGCATTTAATGCCAAGGAGGGGGTAGGTATGAATTGAGGGCTTATATAAAGGCCAAAAATCAGATTTTAATTCATTATAACTCTCATACCTTTTTGGATATTTCTCAAGCCTTCTCTTATACACAAACCCTAGGGCAACTATTCTCTTTGGCCAAGATCATCACTTTGCAAGCATTGGTAAGTATCTATTCTCATGGATTAATATATTATATGCTTAAGATGGTGTGTATATCATGATGGTCATGTTGGCAAGGTGGTGAATAGTGTACTTTTGCTCTTTCTAAAAGATGTGCCATCCTTGTGATTTAAAAATTAAAAGGAGACTTGAGAGTTCAATGAAAGTGCATGGTATGGATGAAATATCAACATGTATGGTGTGGTTATGTTCCTTCACTTGTTATTTTTCCATAATTATGATTTATGGGATTGTTGTCGATATGTTGTTATGAAGTGTATTGAGGTGACTTGGTGGAGTAATTGTGACGTCGTGTTGATGGAGAAATGTAAAGTATGAACTCAGTGTGACATGCGATTGGTTTGTGATGTTGTGGTCAATGTGTGTAGAATGTTGTGGTATTGTTGGTATGATAATTCCATGAATGGTATTGTAAAGGGTGAAATAACGTTTAGGGAAATCATATGATTCATTGTTGTCGTTATGCACTTGTAAGGTAGTTAGTTCTTAACATAAGCTCCGTTATGTACTTGTGTTGTAGAGTAACCCGTAAGGAAGGAGCTGAATTATTATAATCACATATTGGATTGTGTATTAGTCTTGAGGAGATAAGGTATGTAAGGTTACTCTTTTCGTATCCTTCTGCAGCATATAGTGTCACATTGTCATTATACTTGTTCCATTCCGAAATGTTCAAAGGCATCCCATTTCCGATTATTAATCATTGTTACTCACATGTTCCTTATTCATTGATCAATTGTGATTCACCTGACTCATGTTCATTAGTGAAGGTTCCAATAATGTTCCAAGGTTCCAATAATGTTACAATCACCAATGTACCAATCTCATAACAAAAGAATTGAAGTAATGCATACTTGTTGAGTACGGGTGGCAACTCGAAGGGGCGTAAGCCTAGCTAGAGGCGATCCCAAATGGATATTGAGTACAGGTGGAAACTCGAAGGGGTGTAAGCCTAGCTAGAGGCGATCCCTAAAGTTCATTGGGAACGGGTGGCAACTCAAAGGGGTGAAAGCCTAGCTAGAGGCGATCCCGATTATTATGTTATTTCCCACTGATCAGTTGGGCCCCGGCATTATATGATTGATGATTATCTAATGATGATAGATGATGAAGTAAAGTAAAGTAAAGAAAGCAATGTACATGATCCCACACGTATACCTTATGGTAGTTTATCTATATGATGCATTCACTTGTACTTGATTCTGTTAAAGTTCTTATATCTCATACAGTTATTTATGGCCTTACATACGCAGTACATTCTTCGTACTGACCCCCTTGGGGGAACTTACCTTACTTGCTGCAGGCATAGGTACTGGTAGGCCTCCTCAGTAGACTGCGGGTGTTTTGCCGACTTTTGGTGAGCTCCATCTTGTTCGAGGCTTTACGAGTCTCATATGTACATGTGTTTTGGTATTGTATCACAGTTGTATAAAGCGGGGAATTGTCCCAACTTTAGGGTGGTTATGTATATTCATCTGCTAGAGGTTTTGTAGACGGATGTGGTGATATGAATGTAAGGGATGGATGTCCACTTTGACTTAATGTGACTTGATGGCCCTAACGGCCAAGTTTCGTATATGTATATATCACATGTTTCCATGACTTCCGCTATTAACATCTTGTATCTATAAGTGATGGTGATATTTCTTGACTGGCATGCATATGAATGTACTCAGACAAGATTGGTTCTCTCGGGCCTTATCGGCTTCGGGTGCCAGTCTGTCCCGAATGGGGTTCGGGTCGTGACAAAAAGTGGTATCAGAGCAGGCCGTTCTAAGGGTGTCTACAAAGCCGTGTCTGAGTAGAGTCTTACTTATCGATGTGTTGTGCACCACATTTATAAGTAGGAGGCTACGGGACATTTAGGAGTTGTTTCTTTTCTTCATTTCTAGATCATGCAATAGAGTCAATGTTGTAAGTGGAATCGTATCTAACCATTTGGAATTGGGTTTTTTTTATAGTGCAATGCCGATTACAAGACGAGGTAGGGGTAAAGGTAAGCAGGTAGATATGCTTGCCAGAGAAGGAACGAGTAAATCACCACCTAAGTAAGCTAATCCAGGTAGGGCTGACACTGAGTTTGCATCACAGGCTTCGTCTACTCTCCCAGTTCCAGAACCTACGGAACCTCTTGTAAATGCTACAGATCAGGATTTGAGAAATGCAGTGTATATGTTGACTCAGATTGTTGCTGCACAAAGCCAGGGATGAGTTGGTCCAATGACAGGTGATGATGACACGACTAGGGCAGCTAGTCGGTGGACACAGGATTTCTTGAAATTAGATCCTCCTACATTCACTAGGTCGAATCTTAATGAAGATCCACAGGATTTCGTGGATCAAATTCAAAGGGCTTTAAAGGTTATGCACGTGACTGGTGTAGAAACAGTTGAACTAGCAGCCTATAGAATGAAAGGAGAAGCTATACTGTGGTATGAAGATTGGAAGAAATCTCGTGGTATTGGTGTAACTCCACCTAATTGGGAAGAATTTAAAACGGCATTCCTTGATCACTATCTTCCCTATGAGATCTGGGAGGCTCGCGTGGATCAATTTTTAAATCTCCGTCAAGGGAATATGAGTGTTAGAGAATACAGTTTGCAGTTTAATTCCTTAGCTCGATATGCTCCAAGTATAGTGGCCACAATGACAGATAGAGTTCATCGATATGTGGACAGATTGGAGCCATACTTGATGAGGGACTGCACTATTGCTGCTTTGAACAAAGACATGGATATAGCAAGAATTCAGGCCTTTGCGCAGAAAATGGAGGATCAAAGGCAACGAGAAGAACACAAGGGTTTGAAGAAGGGTCGTCGAAGAGGGCTTGATCTACGGGACAGTCTGTGGCGTCCCAAGGAGATTTTAGGCCTAGGAGTTTTAATAGGCCGCCTAGACCTTCATTTTCTTATTCCACGGCAAGTACTCCACCTCAGTTTTGAGGGTCTAGAGGTAGTTATGTTGGGCAAAGCAGGGTGGTTCGAGGTTCACAGACAACAGGATTTTCTCACCAGCCGTGTCAGCATTGTGGGAAGTCTCATTTGGGTGAATGCCGGATTGGAATGAATGATTGCTTTTTTTGCGGTGAGCCAGGGCACATGGTGAGAGAGTTCCCACAAAGGGGCATGGGTAGTATAGCACGACCTGCGGGATCGACCATTGTATCGTCATCATAGGTTCCTTCCCTAGGGAGAGGAGTGCAGCCTATTAGACGTGGTCGAGGTGCTAGAGGAGCAGCCAGTTACAGTGGAACCCTGAATCGCACCTATGCTCTAGTGGACCGGCAGAATTTGAAGGCTTCTTCTAATGTCGTCACATGTACATTATCCATATTTTCGTACAATGTATATGCATTGATTGACCCGGGTTCTACATTGTCATATGTTACTCCGTTGATTGCTGCAAAATTTGAAAGAACACCAGAATTATTAATTGAGTCAATTGAAATATCTACACCAGTTGGTAACTATATTGTTGCAAACAGAGTATATCGTAATTGTGTGGTAACTGTGTGCGGTCATGAAACACTGGCTGATCTTATTGAACTGAACATGGTGGATTTTGATGTCATAATGGGTATGGATTGGTTGGCTTCTTGTTATGCCACGGTGGATTGCCGGGCTAAGAAAGTACATTTTCATTTTCCACAAACGAATATACTGGAATGGACTGGTAATGTGGGGGCACCGAGAGGTAAATTTATTTCCTACCTTAAGGCAAGGAAAATGATAGCCAAGGGGTACCTATGTCATCTAGTACGGGTGAAAGATACTGATGTGGAATCACTAATTCCTCAGTCAGTACCAGTGGTCAATGAATTTCTCGATGTGTTTCCTGATGATCTTCCAGGTTTACCTCCAGAATGGGAAGTGGAGTTTGGCATTGATGTGATTCCAGGCACTCAGCCTATCTCTATCCCTCCGTATAGAATGGCTCCAGCAGAATTATGTGAATTGAAGGAGCAATTGAAAGATTTGCTGGACAAGGGCTTCATCAGGTCTAGTATGTCCCCGTGGGGTGCACCAGTATTATTCGTACGGAAGAAAGATGGCACATTGAGGATGTGTATTGACTATCGACAGTTGAATAAAGTAACAATCAAGAACAAATATCTCCACCCTAGAATTGACGATTTGTTTGATCAGTTACAGGGTGCCAAGTGTTTTTCAAAGATTGACTTGAGGTCGGGATACCATCAAGTCAGAGTTAGAGAAAAGGATATACCCAAGACAGCTTTCCGAACACGGTATGGCCATTATGAATTCTTAGTTATATCATTTGGACTAACAAATGCACCAGCTGTTTTCATGGATTTGATGAATAGGGTGTTTAAGCCATTTCTAGACGTGTTCGTAATGGTTTTATAGATGACATCTTGGTTTATTCAAAGTCGCAAGAGGACCATGCAAATCACTTACGACAGGTGTTACAGGTTCTTCATGAACGTAAGTTGTATGCAAAGTTCTCTAAATGTGAATTTCGGTTGAAATCTGTAGCATTCTTGGGTCACATTATGTCAGATGAAGGAATTCAGGTTGACATACAAAAGATTGAAGCGGTGAAAATTGGCCAAGGCCTACGATGCCTACGAAAATTCATAGTTTCCTTGGGTTGGCAGGTTATTATCGAAGGTTTGTTAAAGGGTTTTCCTCTATTGCTGCACCTTTAATGAAGCTTACACACAAGGCAATCAAGTTTCAGTGGAATGAGGCATGTGAGAAAAGTCTCCAAGAGTTGAAAAATAAATTAACTTCCACACCTGTATTAGTCCTTTCGGACGGTACCGAAGGGTATGCAGTCTATTGTGATGCGTTCGGAGTTGGCCTAGGATGTGTATTGATGCAGCACGGTAATGTAATAACATATGCTTTACAACAGTTGCAGCCACATGAGAGAAACTACCCCACACATGATCTTGAGTTAGTAGCGGTGGTATTTGCTTTAAAGATATGGCGTCATTATTTGTACGGAGTTCATGTTGACATCTACACTGATCACAAAAGTTTACAATATCTCTTTAAGCAGAAGGATTTAAATCTGAGGCAGCGGAGGTGGCTTGAACTATTGAATGACTATGACATCGATATTTTATATCACCCAGGAAAAGCGAATGTGGTGGCTGATGCGTTAAGTCGCAAAGCAGTAGGAAGCACTAGTGGCCAGTTGACGGAAAAGCAAGATCTAGTCAAAGATTTACATCAACTAGACAGTTTGGGAGTTCGACTTCTCGAATCTCCAGATGAGAGGGTTATTGTGCAAAATGCAGCAGAATCGTTCTTAGTAATTGAGGTGAAATAAAAGCAGCATGCGGATCCTATGTTATTACAATTGAAAGAAAATGTACAGCAGGGTCTGACTAAGGCCTTTGATCTTACACAAGAAGGAGTACTTCAATGCCAGGGTAGATTATGTGTACCGGATGTAGATGAGCTGAGGAGCCAAATTATGACAGAGGCGCATCATTCACGATATTCTATTCATATGGGAGCTACCAAAATGTACCATGAATTGAAGGAAATGTATTGGTGGGGAAACATGAAGAAGAACATTGCAGAATTTGTAGCTCAATGCCCGAAGTGTCAACAAGTAAAGGTCGAGCATCAGAAACCGAGAGGTTTCCTGCAATGTATCACTCTTTCAGTTTGGAAATGGGACATGATTAATATGGATTTCATCACAGGTTTGCCTCGTACACTGCAGAAAGTTGATTCTATATGGGTCATAGTTGACAAGCTTACCAAATCAGCGCATTTCCTACCGGTTAAGACCACCTACACAGCTGAAGATTATGCAAGGTTGTATGTTAAAGAGATAGTGCGCTTGCATGGGATTCCAATTTCCATTATATCAGACAGAGGAGCACAATTTACAGCACATTTTTGGAGGTCATTTCAGAAGAGTTTGGGTACACAAGTGAATCTGAGTACGGCTTTTCATCCTCAGACAGTTGGACAAGCAAAACGTACTATTCAAACACCTGAGGATATGTTACGGGCGTGCGTATTAGACTTTAAAGGCAATTGGGATGATCATTTACCTCTTGTTGAATTTGCTTACAACAATATCTATCATTCAAGTATCAAAATGGCACCTTATGAAGCTCTATATGGAAGAAAGTGTAGATCGCCAATCGGATGGTTTGAAGCGAGTGAAACTGCGTTACTTGGGCCAGATCTTGTTTATCAAGCTATGGAGAAAGTTAAAGTGATCCAACAGCGGCTACAAATGGCCCAAAGCCGACACAATTCCTATGCTGATGTTAGGAGAAGAGGGCTCGAATTTGCCATAGGTGATTGGGTGTTCTTGAAGGTGTCACAGATGAAAGGGGTAATGCGATTTGGAAAGAAAGGGAAGTTAAGTCCCCGATATATAGAGCCATATGAAATCGTCCGAAGATTTGGGCAAGTTGCGTATGAATTGGAACTACCCCAAAAACTCTCCACAGTTCATCTCGTATTTCATGTTTCGATACTTCGAAAGTGTACAGGAGATCCATCTCGTATTGCACCCATTGAAAATGTACAAGTTACGGAGGATCTCACCTATGAAGAGATACCTATTGCTATTCTGGATAGGCAAGTGAATAGGTTAAGAAATAAAGACGTAGCTTCCGTAAAGGTACTTTGGAGAAATCAACAAGTAGAGGAGATCACGTGGGGAGCGGAAGAAATGATGAAGTCAAAGTACCCGTATTTGTTTCACACGAAAGAAAAAGTTCAAAGTACAGAAAAAGAGCAATAACAAGTAAGTAACTATAAGTTTCATGTGTATATGTGTATGCGTATATATGTTAACACAAAGTGGCATTTATTGCACTTGAACGGATATTTTTAACATTCGAGGACGAATGTTTCTAAGGGGGGAAGAATGTAAAACCCCGTACCTTTATGACCCTACTTGTTTGGTGATATATGGTGTATTTATATGTCGCGTTTGAACCATATTTACCTCGGTTTTGAGAGCAATAAGTGCATATTTTGTATTGGTTTTGATGGACTATTGATAGTATACAAACGTACGCAAAGGAAAGTCGAAGAAGGAATTTTTTTCAAAAGAATGGGCCAGGCGCGCCCAGGGGCGTGCCAGGCTGCCTCTGCCAACCTTTCTAAAGTTGAAATTTTTTCTAAGTGTCTAGGGCATCCAGGGGCGTGCCGGGGTGCTTTTCGCCCGATTTATTTTGCGATTATTAGTCTCTAAAGACGACTCTTGGGTTATTATATAATTATTCTGTCTTGGTAGGACTACGCTTGGGCGTTGATGGCATCCAAATTACGTTTTTACCCTTTTATGTTAAAGTAAGCCATGAGTGGCTAGAATTTCTTATTTGGAGATTGAGGCTACGAATATGAGTCACGTGAGTTAAATATGATCGTGACATTTATGGAATTATGTAAACATGAGATAGATGATGGATTACCCATTGAAATTGGTGGGCTAAGTACACAAGTGTAATTGGGCTCAATTTGAGGCCCAAAACTAAGTCAAAATGCAAGGCCCAAGAGGGCAAAATGACCCATTCTTCCATAATTGACCAAGAAACATGGCATTTAATGCCAAGGAGGGGGTAGGTATGAATTGAGGGCTTATATAAAGGCCAAAAATCAGATTTTAATTCATTATAACTCTCATACCTTTTTGGATATTTCTCAAGCCTTCTCTTATACACAAACCCTAGGGCAACTATTCTCTTTGGCCAAGATCATCACTTTGCAAGCATTGGTAAGTATCTATTCTCATGGATTAATATATTATATGCTTAAGATGGTGTGTATATCATGATGGTCATGTTGGCAAGGTGGTGAATAGTGTACTTTTGCTCTTTCTAAAAGATGTGCCATCCTTGTGATTTAAAAATTAAAAGGAGACTTGAGAGTTCAATGAAAGTGCATGGTATGGATGAAATATCAACATGTATGGTGTGGTTATGTTCCTTCACTTGTTATTTTTCCATAAGTATGATTTATGGGATTGTTGTCGATATGTTGTTATGAAGTGTAGTGAGGTGACTTGGTGGAGTAATTGTGACGTCGTGTTGATGGAGAAATGTAAAGTATGAACTCGGTGTGACATGCGATTGGTTTGTGATGTTGTGGTCAATGTGTAGAATGTTGTGGTATTGCTGGTATGATAATTCCTTGAATGGTATTGTAAAAGGTGAAATGACGTTCTAGGGCAATCATGTGATTCATTGTTGTCGTTATGCACATGTAAGGTAGTTAGTTCTTAACATAAGCTCCGTTATGTACTTGTGTTGTAGAGTAACCTGTAAGGAAGGAGCTGAATTGTTATAATCACATATTGGATTGTGTATTAGTCTTGATATGCATGCCAGTCAATCCCGAACGAGGTAAGGTTCTCTCAGGCCTTATCAGCTTCGGGTGCCAGTCCATCCCGAACGGGGTTCGGGTGGTGACAAACACCTTCCGTCGGGACAATCTAGAATCATGGTGAACTTGAAGTCAGGTGACAGCTCAGCTGATGGCTTGTCGGGGCCTTGGCGAACCAACACCATATTCATCATTGCCTAAACAGAATGAGCTAGAAATTGAAGCCAGGTGAAGGCTCAGCTGACGGGTCGTCAGGGCCTTGGCGAACCATCACCCAACCCACCACACTTAAATAGAATCTAAGCTCCAGTAGAGTCAAGTGACAGTTCAGGCGATGAACCGTCACCTTATTGGCGAACCACCAGACGACCCGTCAAGGGTGAAGTGGCAGCCCAGATTCAAATTTTAAATTTCCACTTTATTGGAGCCTATAAATACCTAGCCTAGAGTTTAGAATAGACATCTTCCATACTTTGAATATTTTGTAACTTATTTTCTCTGGAGACTCGACATTCTTAGGGTGAAAAACACATCTTCCTGGTTTTTGTCAAAGGTTGGATTGGAGAACTGAATTTCTTCTTTGTAAGGTTTTTTCTTTACATTATGAAATATATTTCTTTCATCTATTTCATTACCATGAGTGGATAAAAACCCTATAACTAGGGTTGTGGAATCCTTGGTGGAATCACTTCTAGGGTTAATGATTCTATGAATTTGAATTACTCGTGTAATTATATTGCTAATTCCTTCACTTTAACAGTTTTCTAATGGTTGCAAACATTAGAACAGGTCCTAAGTTTAACTTGCTTGAATAAAGGGGTTGAAACCGGGAAAAGGAATTGGTAACAAGAATTCGGAGTTTCTAACCTCCGTTTAAAGGTTAATGCTTTAACAAGATTAATCATTTGAGGCTAAAATCGTGTTATAATTCCATCACTTTAAGTTAGAAAGAATTAAAGTGAAAATCATCTATTTAGGTCAAAGACCACTTAGATGAACATTTGAGTTCGATTGCTTTATAATTACATACGTTGATACAAATTTATTGTTTATGTAATCCAGAAGTGGTTGGAAGCCAAGGTGAACGCAATCCTAGTTTGTTTTCTCTCTATTGATCAAACCTTTCAATTTAATTATAATCACTTGACATAAGTGAAACTACTTTACAAACTTTTAATACAAAATCCCCCCATTTTAAGGGAATTGTTGACTAATCGTCATTTAAACTACATATAACTTAGTTCGCACCTTATTCCCTGTGGGATTCGACCCCAAACTTTGTTGGGTTCTATATTTGACAACGACCGCTTACGCTTTCTTAAGGGAGTTGTAGTTTGGGCGAATCATTGACCGAAGTCAACTATTGGCTCATAAAGCCTCAAAACAACCACAAACTCGCTCAAATCACTCCTGATCACATCGAAAATTGTGTCAACCATCCCCACACCCCCAAAACCAATATGTAGCAACTGCAAGGAAGGACAAAATGGTCAAAACACATAAAAAGCTAGTTTTCACAAAACAGGTCCTTACAATATCCATCACTAAGACTCTAGTTCATGCTCGAACTAAAAGGCAAGAAAATACCTGAATCGGTGAAAAGCTGGGGGTAACTACTACGTATATCGGACTCGACCTCCCATGTAGCCTCCTCAATGGAACGGTGTCTCCACTGAACCTTAACTACAAGAATGTCTATGGAATGCAACCGTTTAATATCCCTGGCTAGAATGGAAATTGGCTCCTCAACAAAGGTCAACCTCTCATCCAACTAGACAGAATCCCAACAAAGCACATGAGACTCATCCGAAATATAGCGTCGGAGCATAGATACATGAAAAACTGGATGAATGGCAGAAAATCTAAAGGTAAGGCCAACTAATAAGCAACCTCCCTCACTGTTTGAAGAATTCTGAAAGGTCCAATGTACCTCGGGCTAAGCTTGCCCCTCTTCCCAAACCTCATCACACCCTTCATGGGTGATACATGAAGGAAAACCTAATCTCCAATACCAAACTTCAAGGCATGAAGTTTGTGATCGGTATAACTCTTTTACCTATTCGGGGCTGCCCGAAGCCTATCCGAAATCACCCAAACTCTATCCAAAGACTCGCGAAGCAAGCCGGTACCACATGGTCTAGCCTTGAAAGTCTCAAGCCAACCAATCGAAGATATACAATGTCTACCATACAACGCCTTTAAAGGTTCCATCTCAATACTTGAATGGTACCATTATTATAAGCAAACTCCGCAAAGGCTAATTGTTGCTCCCACTGACCTCCAAAGTTCATAACACACGCGTGGAGCATATCCTCCAAAACCTGAATAGTCCGCTCTGACTGACAGTTGGTCTGGGGGTGAAAAGTTGTACTAAGGTCAACCTGAGTACCCAACTCCTCCTGAAACGTCCTCCAAAAGCTAGAAGTGAACACTGAACCTCTGTCTAAAATGATAGACACGGGTACTCCATGAAGATGAACTACCTCTCGAACATAGATACGAGCCAACCTTTTGGAATTGGATGAGATCTAAATAGGGATGAAATAGGCTAATTTGGTCAATCGATCCACGATGACCCAGATACTGTCAGAACCACGAGGAGCACGAGGTAACCCACTCATGAAATCCATAGTGATTTGCTCCCACTTCCACTCTGGAACAGGTAATCTTTGAAGCAAACCACCTAGTCTCTGATGTTCGGCCTTCACCTGCTGACAACATAAGTAACGAGCTAAAAAATCCGCTACATCCTTCTTCAGACCACACCACTGGTAAAGCTATTTCAAATCATGGTACATCTTTGTCACCCTAGGATAAATGGAATATCAGGAACAATGCACATCCTTAAAAATCAATCTCACTCATCCATCAACTCTCGGCATACAAACTCGGCCACCAATCCTCAAAACACCATCAGGATCAAGAGAAGACTCCTTGGCCTCGCCACTCAACACCTTATCTCGAATCACTCTCAAACCATCATCATCAAACTGGTGAGCTGTAATTTGCTCCATTAAAGAAGATCTAGCATTAACAAAGGCTAAAACATGTCTAGGTGTTGAAATATCAAGCCTAACCATTTGGTTAACTAAAGATTGAACCTCTAAGGCTAAAGGCCGCTCCATAGTCAAGAGATGAGCTAAACTCCCCATACTAGTCTACTTACAACTCAAGGAATCCGTAATCATGTTAGCCTTACCCGGATGATACAGAATAGTGATGTCATAATCCTTAAGCAACTCAAGCCAATGCCGCTGTCTCATATTAAGCTCTCGCTGGGTGAAGAAGTACTGAAGACTACGATGATCCGAGAAGATCTCATAAAAGACTCCATACAAGTAGTGCCTCCACAACTTCAACACAAACACAATCGTGGCCAACTCCAAGTCATGGGTAGGATAATTCTTCTCATGAGGCTTCAACTAACGAAAAGCATAAGCAATCACCTTACTCTCCTGCATCAAAATTGCACCCAATCCAACAGCAAAAGAATCACAAAACATAGTAAATCCACACCTCCTTGGGCAAAGTCAAGATAGAAGTCTAAGTCAACAACTCCTTGAGCTTTTGAAAGCTCTTCTCACACACTTCCAACCACTGAAAAGTAATCTTCTTCTGAGTCAACTTGGTCAAGCCGCAATAGAAGAGAAACCCTCAACAAAATGCTGATACTAACCTGCCAAGCCAACAAAACATAGAATCTCAGTAGGACTAGTGGGCCTAGCTCAATAACGAATCGCCTCAATCTTGGTCGGATTGACCATAATACCATCTTTGGTCACCATATGACCCAAGAAAGAGATAGAATCCAACCAAAACTCACACTTGGAGAACTTAGCATACAAATTCCATCACACAATCTCTGAAGTACAGTCCTCAAGTGTCTCACATAATCGACCTCATTCTTAGAATAAATTAAGATGTCATTTATAAATACAATCACAAAAAAAGTTGAAATACAGCCGAAACACCAGGTTTCTCAACTCCATAAACGCTGCTGGGGAATCAGTCAACCCAAATGACATGACCAAGAACTCATAATGATCATATCGAGTCTGAAAATATGTCTTCAGAACATCCGAAGCTCTAATCCTCTACTGGTGATTCCCAGATCTCAAATTAATCTTAGAAAACACGGAAGCACCCTAAAGTTGGTCAAACAAATCATCAATGCAAGGAAGAGGATACTTGTTCTTAACTGTCACCTTGTTCAACTACCGATAATCAATACACATGCCCATAAAACCATTCTTCTTTATCACAAACAAGACAGGCGCACCCAAAAGAAAAATATATGGAAGCAAATCTAAAGAAAACTGGGATAAAACCTGTAATAACTATATCAGAAAACTCTGCCTCGGGTCTTTTAGGTATAGCATAATAATGTCCACGACTGCTCTCGGACTGAGCAACCCTACGACCACTACCACGAGCTCCCTTACCTCTATCTCAACACCTCTAGCACCACCCCTTACCACTCTGTGAACCACCTCTGACAACAGAAATAGGAATAGGGCAAAGCTGAAGCTGAGATCCCTGCTGAGTAGGTCTAAACACATGTTGAGGGAAATATTTGGCCACATGGCTAAACTCATCAAATACAAAACATCCTCTATGATCCGACTCATTCTGAGGAGGTGATAATGAACCAGAACGACCACCCTGGCCAGAAGAACCGAACCTAAAACCTCCACTCACATGACTTGATACCTAGTTACTAGAAGTTGCAGAACTTGAAGGTATACCACTTGATCCCTATATCGCGGCCTGAACTGGCCTACCATGATGACCATGAGAACCTCGACTAAAGAAGTCTCTACCTTGGGAAGCATATCCACTAAACACACCATGACGACGCACCTTCTTGGTGCCTTCCTGAGTAGCCTGGATAATAGACTCTATCATCTTGGCATGCTCAATAATACTCTGCAAGGAAGCCCCTAAAACTATCATATGTGCCGTAGCTAACCGATATGAACCATCTAACCCCTTCACAAACTTCTAAATCCTCTCAGACTCGGTGGAGATAATAGCGGCTGAATATCAAAATAGAGCAAGAAAACGTGCCTCATACTCGGTAATGGACATGGAGCCCTGCTCTAAATGATCAAACTCATCCCTCATCTGATCTCTCGAGATATAAGGAACAAACCTCTCCAAGAATGCCTCAAAAAACTGAGTCCAAGTCATAGCAGGCAAACCCAAAGGCCTAAAACTAGCAAGCGACCTCCATTAATCCCTAGCCATATCCGTCAACTGATAGGTAGTATAAGCAACTCCGTAAGACTCAAGGGATACAAGATTATGTATAATCTCCTGGAAATCAGTCAGAAACTCATAGGAATTATTGCCAATAGCACCACTAAACTTAGGTGGAACCAACCCAAAAAATCTCGAACCTCTTCTGATCATCAGAAGACATCACTATATCCGAAGCAACTAGAGGAATAGTAAGTTTGGTAGGCAAAGAGTCCGTACGTGGGGGTACCATAGATGATGGTTGCACCTCATAAGCAGAAATACCATAAGCAGATACCTGTAAAAAAGGCATAACACCATTCGAAGTCTGACGGACACTCGGTACACTCAAAGGA
Organism: Capsicum rhomboideum; assembly: GCA_031232105.1. Classification (NCBI taxonomy): domain Eukaryota; kingdom Viridiplantae; phylum Streptophyta; class Magnoliopsida; order Solanales; family Solanaceae; genus Capsicum; species Capsicum rhomboideum. Next base: position 121,433,439 of record CP124712.1, on the reverse strand, counting down.
ACACCATCCAATCGACTCAAAAGGTGAAACAACAATTCCTGAAGTACTGGGGTGTCAACTGAACCCTGTGGAACCTGAGCTGGTCTCGCACCCCCTGCCTGATAATCATCTCTACTATACTCAACCTCGAGCTAGGGAGAGGCCTCCCTAGTACGTCCTCTGACTAGGGCAGCTCCTCGGGCCCGTCCTCTACCTCTGGGCCGTCCATGACCCTTGCCTCGTCCTTAAACCAGGGTTCCCATATGGTGTGTCAGCTCAGCATCCCTAGAATCTCTAGATCTAGTCCTCACCATCAGCATAAAAAGAATGGAATACAAGTTTAAACCATTGGGTATGAACAACCCACACGATAAGGAATAAAATTAGAGAAGTTTTTCCTAAAGGCATCTTATAGCCTCTTGACAATAGATACGAATGTCTATGCACAGATCTGGGAGACTTTACTAGACATCCTGCTCTTATACTTATGAAATCGGTGAACCTAATGCTTTGATACCAATTTGTCACGATCGAAAAAGCAAGGTCATGATGGCACTTATCACGGCCCATCCTTGATAAGTAAGCCAATCACCCAACAATGAAAGAAATTTAAAATATTATACAAAGTAAGACAAAAACAAGAGTTTTAGAACAAAGTCAAGTCAACACAGGTATAATATAGCGAAAGTCTAAAAAAATACCATAAAAACAAAACCCCAAAATAGTGTCACAAGTGTAAGATCATCTAATACAACTCAGAATACCGAATAATACATAGTCTGTCTCCAAAATAGTAATAAGACAATTAATAGATAGAGGAGGTCTGGAGTCGACTCTAAAAGGCCTAGAGCGGGCTAGTACCTCAAAAATCTCAAACTCTACCGCACAAATAAACCTCTGCGTGTTATACTTGATCTAGGATCTGCACCGAAAGGGCACAGTAGGGGTGAGTACGGTCCATATATACTCAGTAGGAATCATAGGCCATCTAAGGAAAGCAGACAATAATATAAGTAAGGAAAACTATGAGTACGTCACCTGCAAACAGAAAAGTTTCCTAATGGTAGCTCACACCGTCTCCACTGACAGTTCTAATATAACACAGAATTGAAACAACATATATATACATGAAAAGTAAACAAAAACTAAACACACATCACGAAAAAAACTAAAAGAAATCACGAATGATGCATATGCAATGCAATGCAATGATGATGGGATGGAATAGTGAAAGTCATCGCATAACTTTCTGTATATACCTACCGAGCTCGCAGCTTCATAGTAGGACCCATGGGGGGTTCGCAACCCGTATACTATAACTCATATCTCAATCTCAATCCACCTTTCTGGCACGTGTTCAAGGAGAGGGTTTTTAAAAAAATGTCTCATTTTTTTCCAAAAACAATGTTCCTCAATGGTACCAGCATCTCATGAATGTATGTATGTATATATATATATATGGAATGAGGATGTAATGCTTACAATCAAATCAGTATGAAGATATCCAATCAATTCAATACATATATATAAGTGAACCCAGAATCAACTCAATATGTCCACAATTCATGATTATCAACTCTAATTTAGGCACCGTCAGAATAAATATGCATGTAAGATATTGTTAATATCATATCAACCGCTAACTCGGGTTTTTCTATCATGATAAAGGCAATTAATGCTCAACAAGGCCTATAATAACAATTTAAGCCCCTGCACGGGCATCATATCTAGAATAAGGCATATATATGTACAAATAAGGCCATTGATGTCAAATAAGGCCCTCACTCGGGCAACACGCAATATCAGATATCACAAGTCAACAACCACCGAATACTTGCCCCCACTCGGGCACACAACAGTAATAATAATCTCCAAATATAAACCTATAGTTATTTTCCCCAACCCATAGCATGTTTTACTTATTTACTAACTACCTAGCTCAATCTAAAAGAAATTAAGCCATAACCTACATCTAAATAATGGAATATGAGCCTAAAGTCCTTCAACATGGCACTTTCCACTTTCAAACGACCTCAGAATCAACTAAAACATACAAATATGGTATCTACACGTTAAAAAAAATCAACAATACTCATATTGCTCATATTTAAATGGTCCAAAATGGACTTGAAAAAAGAGTTAGAAAACAAAAGGGGTAAAACCAAAATTTTTCTTTAGAAACACATTTCCCAAGGTTATAGGAATCTACAGTTGAAAACCCACGCAAAAACGAGTTAAAAATGAGGTCCAAATCGAAGAAAAACCATTTTCAAGCTTTACCGACAAAAACCCCAAAAATCCATTTTGAAATAAAGATTTAAAGGTGTTTTCGAAAATATAATCAATGGAAATTAGTGGGATTATGAGTTTAGAAGCTACCCACACAAAAATCAGTGATGAAACCCTCAAAAATTGCCTTTCCCAAAGCTTGGAGGTCCAAAAATGGAGTAAAATTGCAAATGTGGGGCTTTTATATTGTTCAGTGAACAGTGCCTCACGAACGTGGTCAACCCTTCGCATTCGCGAGGGTCAATGCTGACCGGACAATAAAATGGCCTTCGCATTCGAGGCCAAGGCTTCACATTCATGAAGGATGATGACTCAGGCCTTCGCATTCGCGGCAGCCTCGTTGCGTTCATGAAGAAGGACGGACACAACCCCACCCAAATGCCCTTCGCGATCGCGGACACCATCTCGTGATCACGATGAAGGGAGATTTCCTTCTCTACATTTACGGCTAGGGGTCCATGATGTCGCCCAAAATATACCTCCAGAAAAGTATAATGCGGTCGCTGTATCAAATATAGAACCCAACTAGGTTGGGGTCGATCCCACGAGGAAATAGGACGTAAGTTTGTCGAATACTAGTTTGAGTAATTGGCAAGTAAGTAAAACTGGGGGATTATTGGTAAACAAATAGTAACAGTAACTATTGTTGATTATTGGAGTTGTTATAAATATGAGAAATATACTAGGACTGTGATCCCCAATGATTCCTTAACTCTACCGGTTACTTGTGCTGACAAAGTGTCCCGTTGTATTGCATGCAAAATCTAACAAGTTATGTTCGTCTAAACGTCTCTCGGCCTTGGTAAAATGAATTTCACTCTTCTTCTCTCGGTCTCCAAGTGTCGCACTACTAACCCTTGTCCTGGATCTCAGATAACTATCCATGTTACCGCTCAAGTTATTAGATGAAGGTGATAGCTTCAAATCTCTGTTGTTATTTCCTTTTCCTAATCTCTACCTCTCTCTCAAGCAAGTTTAGAATACAGGCGAGTTTCTAACGTTTTCAACCGTTAGAGGATCAATTATAACGAAGGTAATAGTAATACATGCAGTCACACCGGTTCAGAATTGCTTTGCACGTAACATGTTTCGTTAATTCCTCATGGTTCATACAACCCTAGTTAATGGGTTTAGCTGCTCATTATTGCAAGAACAAAATAAGAATTTGAAGATGAAAACATAATTGTAAACTCACGATAATGAAGAAAACTCTAAAATTTCAATATTAATAAAAACCCTAGAATCGATGTTCCAAGATTACAAAATCAATAATGTGTTTATGAACTCAAAAATAATGGAAATATGTCTCAAAACAATGTACTGACTTCTTCCTGAACATAGGACAATACAGGGGTATTTATATATACAAGATGAATCCTATCCTAAAAAAAATAGAAAAACAGAGTCGGCAACTTTCCACAGTACCGTGACTTAGTATCGTGGAACCAAGGTACACCTCGTAGGTCAGTTCCGTGGAAATCAGGCAACATTGGACATCTTCAGAAGTTCACTCATGGTACCCACTCACGCCACGTGGGTGGACTCACGGTTTGTGAGTCCTGTCGTGGAAAGCAGGCATCTTCAACTACCTGCAGGAGTCAACCTACGGCAAAGACCCACGCCACTTAGGTTGACTCACATGACGTGGGTCCTGCCGTGAGTTATTCCTCTGGTGCATGACATGGTTCTTTCATCTTCAGATACTCCATTTTCAAGCATGATTCTTCCTTATTAATCATTTTGCCTCCAAAAACCTATTCTACTACAATATAGAACAGAAAAAACATCATACCTACCAAACATACCCAAGTTGTTGCATATTTTCCTTGTTTTAAGCATCAAAAATGCCATGAAACCATGGAGCATCAACACTCTCAACTTAGAACATTTGCATGTCCTCAGGCAAACAAAATAAAATGAACACGATGATGCTTAACTAAGAGAAACCTAAGAGACCTAAGGCAGTCGACTCATTGCTTTTGGCAAAACTTTTCTGACCCCTCCTACTTGTAAATCAAAACCACAATGTGTATCCATTTAGCATATTATCATGATATAGAAGGGATCAAGTGATGGCATCAGATTATAAACAAATAACTTAGCATATATGCAAATGACATTATCCGAACAAATAGCAGCTAACAATGCAACCCATGTACTCTCACAACAAAGAAGTCCCATACAATCACAGTATACTAATGAATATCAAAGCAGGGACTGGGTCAAAACACTCTCTCTCACAAAGAAGTTCAAACAATGTGCGTGAAATACCATAGGCTTGCCCTTATTTTCTATGCCTTAGTTATTCAGACAGTTGGACTAGGATCACTATAGGACTTTCATCGGCTTGTAATGTAGGCTTGGGGACAGGTATGGTACATATGGATATGGTGACTCAACCCTCCTTGACTCTACACTATTTTTGGCTCCACTTTCCAACCATTCTCATTTTATTCTCCTTCATTTATTTTCATATATTGGGTGTGATTTTCTTCATAATTTCACAACACATTTTTTTTCTTTCTTTCTTTTTTTCTTTCCACACCCAATTTTGTTCGCTTTATCTTCTTCTAACCCCTTCTTCATACCCAAGTCAAATTACCACCACTATAATAGCCACCCTCAACTTAGGCTATTTGCCTGAGTTGAGGTACACGATGTCCAAGGAGGGACCAGGGCCAAGAAAGGTTCATTGTAAATCAAAATGGGAAGGTGAATAGGCTAATGAACGAAATAGGTCACTTAAGGCTCAAAGTCGGGATCAAGGGGAATTTATTTCATTTGGTCGGGCATTTAGGCTAGAAGTGGACTTATTCAAAAATGGCCTATGATCCTTTCCTAACCACTATCCTCTAACCTAGGCAAGACTAATCGAGAAAGTTCTGGATCGCACACATAAAGTGAACTCGGTAATAACCTCACACACACATAGCACAGGGTTACACCATCGACTACTAACTATCCAATTCATGTAATGTTAGCTACAGTTATTCTGCCTATACTACTAATTCCATAACAAGATCCAACAGCTGTCACAAACTAATATGCTACACACATACTTTAAAACAAAACTTTCAGGAGGGGTGTCCTTTAAACGATCAAAAAGCACAACTTGTTCAAAACTGGACTGCACTAAGGTTCCCCTAATTTTTTCCTAATTAGTCATGAAAACGCATAAATACTATAAATAACAACCTAAAAACCTAAACATGTCGGTTCTACTATGATAGCACACTTGGGGGAAAAGAAACACGGCAACAAAAACCCCTAAGTAGTGGCATACCCCCACCCCCAACTAAAAAATAGTGCACTGCCCCTAGTGCACAGCTATAAATAGAATAAGTGTAAGGGAGTGAAGACATACCTGTGGTGCCCTAGATGCCAGATGTGGGCTCGCCCATAACGGGATCATCAACATGCTCTCTGGGCTCTCTGTTAGGTGCGTCCGGGGAAGGGGGTACCTGACTAGAGAATACACCCCATGCCCTCTGCTTCTGAGCAATCTGACTGGCATGGTACTCTACCATAGAGGCCTTAACCGCTCTCCGAAATCACCCTCGAACTCATAACCAATGTCAACCTGATCCTTCGGACTACGTGGTCTCTTGCCTCTATCAATAGGAGGCTCCTCGTCAGCAAACAAATCCACCTCAAAAATTGGCCTCATAGGGTCTAGAACTGGCATAGGTGGAATAACTGGAGTGCTGCTCAGTGCCAAAGTTCTAACCTCCTTCCTCAATGCAGATACCTCATGTGTCAATCCTGCCATATCAGGAAGCTATGGCAAACTCATCCGGGTGGCCATCCGCTCCTCAAAACTATCAATCCTCCCATGCAGCTCTCGCATAAACCTATCCATAGTCGCAGTCATACGGGCCTCCACTCTAGCTTCTGCAACCTCTACCGTGGTCCTAACCCATGGCTTAAGCTGAGATACCACTTAGACATTTGGGCCTCTGTGTGGCCCTGCCTCTCAAATAGTTGCATCTGCCTATCAACCAACTGCTGTAGGAAGTCCATCAAAACTGAAACCATACCAGAGGGGGGAGGTGGTGCTGTAGTGCCTGTAACCTTATCGTCAATCACTGGGCCTGTTCCCTCAGCAGGTGTACACACTATCTCAGGTATACTCACCGGTACTAAGGTACTCACCGACTCCTCTCTATCTCCTGGCCCTTCAAAAAGGGCTGCTCCTAATGACACGGGAGGTTGAGACCTCCGCGGAAAGACTAGGTGAGATCCCTGCTGCTGCATCAACCCAATATCTATAATGTGGGTCACCTCGATATAATGATCTACTGCAGGCATCTTAACCACACCAGCACTATCACATAGACCCTGAATAAGACAAGGGAAAGAGATGTTGGTAAAATCTCTAAAGGCGCGCTCATGGATCTCCCTAATAATGTAACTGGCGATGTTGATGTCATATCCGGTGACGATGCTCACTACCAAAATAGCACGGTCCAAAGTGAGTGAATTATTAGCATTAGTGGGACCCAAACGGTGCCTAACAATCGACCACCAAAATCGGCCCGCAAAGTGGAGCGTGGACTTCTTGATGTCCAGCTTCCCAGTTACCCAAGTAGCATCAACACCATCCTCCACTATATATCCTGCAATCCACCGTAGTACCTCCAACCGTTGATCAGCTTCCTTCATTTTAGTCCTATTTCTGACAGTCTCCATACGGTGATCAAACTAAACAGTCATGGCTGGAAATGGACGTTCAGCACCAAACAAGAATCTGTGGATGGTCTGCTCAGAGATATCTACTCTGGTCTCCCAAACCAAAGTGTAAGTCAATGGTGGTTAGTCCCGAAGCCGCTGCTCAATAAGTGTGATCAACTAAACAGACACGGCATAGGAAGCATAAAACTCGTGGACCAACTCTGGGCTATAGTGACCAGGAGGCTCCGTCATCCACCCAAATCCATAATGATCAAACACTGCCTTAATGTCGGGCAGTGTTTTTAACTCCTCTAGCCGATACTGGGCCTCCTCAGTAATGCTTCATCTACACACACCCTGCTCGGTAAGTTAGACATCCCTGTCATAAAAGTCCCTCATACCCTAAACACACCATCGCTTGTTTTCCCTTCTCTGGGAGTAGTGGAATTTTACCCCCCAGTGCCAGAAATAAATGTTGTCACCTCAACCGTAGAATCATCAGGTCCCTCAGCATTCTCTTCAGACCCAGATACATCATCCTCCTGTTCATCACCGGTTTTCGAAGCATCCTTCCCTTCTTCAGACTGGGGGGGTGGAATCAGAAGCCTGATCAGGAGTAGCTGGCTTGACAGGTTGTGGAATAGGCTGAAGTGCGGCCCGGGCAGCAGCTTGTGCCCTAGTTTGTAACCTCGTGGTACGAGGTACCAGTGCAGCATCATCGGTAGCCAAATTGTATACTTTTTCTGATCCACTCTTATCTGACACCAAAGGTTCATCACGCAACCTAGTTGTAAATTTGAGATTTTTGGTTCAGATTCTCGAGGAAGAACCCATGTCTCCATGTTTGGTGTTAAATTTGGGTGGTATATTGGACACTTTGGGTCAGGTCTGGGTCGGGTTTGGGTTAGTTTGAGTCAGGTCGGAGTCGGGTTGGGTTGGTTTGAGTCGGGTTGGAGTCGGGTTGGGTTCTATGGTCTCAAAAATTTGGGATTGTGGTTGTTGGGATTTTATGAATTTTGGATTTGGTATGTGCGATTTAGGATTTGGTATGTGGAATTGGATGAATTTGAAGTATTTTGATAATAGGGTTTATGTTAGGATTTGGATTTGTGAAGGTTGAAGTTAGATTTGAGTTGGGTTTATATTAGACCAAAATAAATCGGAGTTGGGTCGGGTCGGATCTCGGGTTTCAATGGATCTTTGAGTTCCACGGCACAGACCCATGTCACGTAGGTCAAACTACGCCACGTAGGTACCTGATGTGGGTCGGGTTCTGCAGGTGATATATTTTCTATGATTCTAACGGCACGAACCCACGTGACGTAGGTTGACCTACGCCACGTAGGTCCCTGTCGTGGGTCGGGTTCTGCAGGTGTTAAATTTTTGTTGACTTCTACGGTACCAACCCACGTTACATGGATGAACATACGTCACGTAAATCAATGTCGTGGGTAGTACTGAACATATTCAATTTAATGTTCTGAATTTTAGCTAACGTATCCTCTAATGCTCAGATCATAACATAATAAGACCTTGGGTAGCCTCCCAAGCAGCGCCTGATTTAACGTCGCGGCACGACATGGCTAGCTTGACTACTCAAACTTCACCAACCATCCCATGGTTCGCCTCCCATGAAGCGCCTGATTTAACGTCGCGGTACCACATGGCTAGCTTGACTACTCAGACTTCATCAAGACTAAGCTCTTCACTCCTTTTTACTTCTTCCGCAGTTCCCAAATAAAGCTTCACACGCTGACCATTGACCTTAAAATATCATTATCACCTTTTAGCTCAATTGCCCCGTGCGAGAACACTCTTACAACATTAAATGGTCTAGACCATTTGGACAGCAGTTTACCAGGAAAAAGGAGAAGCCTAGAGTTATAGAGCAGCACCAAATCTCCCGGGTGAAATTCTCGTCGTTAGATTTTTCGGTCATGATACAATTTTATCTTTTCTTTATAAAGTGTTGAACTTTCATAAGCCCATAGATGAAATTCATCTATCTCATTCATCTGATCTAACCACAATTTAGCTGCGTCACTCCATTCCAGATTCAACCTCTTCAATGCTCATAATGCTTTATGTTCAAGTTAAACCGGCAAATGGCATGATTTACCAAAAACCAACTGATATGGAGATGCACCAATAGGTGTCTTGAATGTAGTTCGATAAGCCCATAAAGTATCATCCAATCTTCTCGCCTAATCAGTTCTATTGGCATTCACCGTTTTTGCCAAAATAGACTTAATCTCGCAGTTTGACACCTCCACTTGCCTGTTTGTCTGAGGGTGGTAAGGTGTGGCCACCCTATGTTTGACACCATATTTTTCAAGCAGAGTTTTGAACAACCGATTGCAGAAGTGGGATCCTCCATCACTAATGATTACTCGGGGTGTACCAAATCATGAAAATATGTTCTTTTTCAAGAATGTCGTAACACTTCTTCCTTCATTATTGGGAAGCTCAGTTGCCTCCACCCATTTAGAAACATAGTCGACAGCTACCAATGTATTTCAACCCATGTGATCTCACAAATGGGCCCATAAAATCAATTCCCCAAACATCAAACAATTCAATCTCAAGGATAGGTTTCATAGGAAGTTCGTGTCTACGTGAGATATTCCCTTATCTTTGGCATTGGTCACAAGCTCGAGCATAGTCATGAGCGGATTTATAGATGGTAGGCCAATAATACCCGCATTGTAAGACCTTATGACCAGTCCTCGCACCTCCATGATGACCCCCAACTGGAGATGAATAACATGCCTCCAAAATACTCATCATTTCAACCTCCAAAATACATCTTCGAATTATACCGTCTGCACACACCCTAAACAAATAAGGTTCATCCCAGAAGAACTTTCTGACCTCATCCATGAATCTCTTTCTCTGTTGATACGACATTCCTTCCGGGACTTGGTCACTTGCCAAAAAGTTGGTAAAATTTGCAAACCAAGGGATTAAGTCTTGTGATGCTGCCAGCACTTGCTTATCTGGAAAAGTATCATCAATATCAAGATCATCCCTTAGTTTAAGCATGGCCTCCTCCTCAAGGCGTGATAGATGGTCAGCGACCTGATTCTCGATTCCCTTTTGGTCCTTAACTTCAAAATCAAATTCTTGCAGTAGAAGCACCCACTGAATCAATCTTGGCTTAGCATACTTCTTTGATATAAGATACCGCAGTGCTGCATGGTCTGTATGTACAATTACCTTTGTGCCAATCAAGTAAGAATAAAATTTCTCGAAAGTGAAGAATACTGCCAACAACTCTTGTTCAGTCACAGTATAGTTCTTTTGAGCTGGATTAAGTGCTTTGCTAGCGTAGTAAATCGGATGTAAAATCTTCTCTTGTCTTTGGCCAAGAACAGCACCCAAGGCTATTCCACTAGCATCACACATAACTTCAAATGGCATCGTCCAATATGGTGAGACAATAATGGGGGCTGAAGTCAATTTCCCTTTTAGACACTCCAAAGCTTTTAAGCATGCCTTATCAAACACGAACTTCACCTTTTTCTCCATAAGTTTACATAACGGATGTGCAATCTTAGAGAAATCCTTGATGAATCTTCTATAAAAGCCAGCATGTCCTAAAAAACTTCGAATCCCTTTCACAGAAATAGGAGGGGTTAATTTTTCAATCACCTCAATATTTGTTTTGTCTACTTCGATACCCTTCTTCGAGATTCGATGACCCAATACAATACCTTCTTTGACCATAAAGTGACATTTCTCCCAATTTAGCACCAAATTGTACTCCTCGTATCTTTGCAATACCTTATCAAGGTGAGCCAAGCAATCGTTAAAAAAGTCTCCTACAACCAAAAAATCATCCATAAATACCTCAATAGTGTCTTCCACTATGTCAGAAAAAATGGACATCATGCAATATTGAAAAGTTGCCGGTGCATTACATAATCCAAAAGGAATCCTCTTGAACGTAAACGTCCCATATGGACAAGTGAAAGTGGTCTTCTCTTGGTCTTCGAGAGCAATGAAAATCTGATTATAACCCGAATAACCGTCGAGGAAACAATACCATCCTCTACCAGCAAGGCGGTCTAACATCTGGTCCATGAAAGGCATAGGAAAATGGTCCTTCTCGGTCCAAGAATTCAGCTTCCGATAATCCATGCAAACTCTCCATCTGGTTACTGGCCTCATTGGGATCAATTCATTTTTATCATTTGGAACTACAGTGATTCCTCCCTTCTTTGGCACACGCTGAACTGGGCTCACCCACTTGATATCTGCAATAGGGTAAACCACACCTGCATCTAACCATTTGATGATTTCTTTCTTCACAACTTCCTACATAGGTGGGTTCAGACGACGCTGGTGCTCAATGCTTGGTATACACTCAGGAACAAGTTGAATCTTATGAGTGCAAATGCCGGGTAGAATCCCTATAATATCAGCAATGGACCAACCAATGGCCCTCTTAAATTTCTTCAATACCGAAAATAGAGCTTCTTCCTGCCACCTTGCTAACTCAACAGAAATGATTATGGGCAGGGTGTTATTGGCTCCCAAAAATGTGTAGTGAAGGTGAGACGGAAGAGCCTTAAGCTCCAAGACTGGACGCTCTTCAACAGAAGGGCGAGCCGGCGAGGTCACCCTATTCTTCAAGTCGAGATCAAGTTTCTTTGGAGTGTAAGTGTATAATCCTCTACCAGCAAGCGCTCCGACCATCTCATCGTAGGTTGACTCACCTGAAGTGGGTCCTACCGTGAGTTACTCCTCTGGTGCAGGACCTGGTTCTTTCATCTTCAGATACTCCATTTTCAAGCATGATTCTTCCTTATTGATCATTTTGCCTCCAAAAACCTATTCTCTTGTAATATAGAACAGAAAACACATCATACCTACTAAACATACCCAAGTTGTTGTAGATTTTCCTTATTTTAAGCATTGAAAATGCCATGAAACCATGGCGCATCAGCCCATGTTCGTAAAGAAGGACCTGTCATGCACCAGATATCAGCAAATATATTAATTTTGCTTGCCTTTGACTTCTTCGAACAGACCCTCGAGATTCATTCATGGCCCGATAAAAGTAAACCATATATGCTACTAGGCTAATTTCAACATTCCTAACTCAATGGGAATGTCTGATAATCGAAAAAGGATTTATTTTAATAAATTAATCCCCGGGACCCTATTTTGGATATTTTCCAAATGAATTAAATACAAAATAAAGGTTCCGAACCCAAACCAACCTCGCTACTAACTCAAATTCGACATTCTGGATCTGTTGGCGCAATTCAAATCACCATCCGAGACTTGAAACATCAAATGTTGACCGAAGTTAACTATATGGCTTTTAAAGCCTAAAAACAACCTCAAACTCGCTTAAATCACTCTCGATCGCATTGGAACTGTGCTAACTATCCCCATACCCCAAAACCAACATGTAGCAACTATGAGGAAGGTCAAAATGATTAAAACACGTAAAAATCTAGTTTTCACAAAATAGGTCCTGACACTAAGTCCAAAACTTCAAAAGTTGAGGATGAACAAAATAAAAAAAATAAGGCATCTTGTATTGGCCTCCAAGGAGACTACTACTACTCCCAAAGTGATTAATAAACCTTGCAACCAAAAGAAGCCTCTAGCTTCATCAGACAAGGGTGTTGACAAAACATTGAACCATGAGACTATTTGTGACAAAAATAATCATATGCCTGTATTGCCGAAGGGTGTTGGGCAGACCAATGCGCCATATAGTTCAACAGAGAGTAAGGATCATCACTAGAATCATCAAAAAAGAAATGCAAAGGAGATAGATCATCGATATTGAGGCATCAATGTTTTGGACTCCATTGGCATTGATGACGAGGTCCCAAATTCAGAGTCGTCTGAATTAGCAAAACGAGTACAACCCCTTTTTTTCTTTTCTTAAAAAAATAGATTGGTTTTATTTCTCGTTAGATAACATGGTTACAATGACTTCTTCCCCCTTTTTTTTTACATCAGACAGGAAGTTTTCCCTTATTTTAAAAAAAATCTGATGGTTCTGTTTTTTTTTGTTCTCTATTTTATTTTGCAGTTGGATCTTCAAGATTTAAGCGGTGATGACTTAGGTGATGATATGATGGCAGGCTACACTACAAGCCTTCATGATTTTGATGTGGCTGCGAAGAGCTCCTGCTCTTCCCTTAATAATGAAGTACCTTCACTAGAATTGATTTCACCTGGATAGTTATCTTTTGTTCCTCTGGATAATAGGATGTTCTCTCAGCTAACTATCACTAATGTTGCTGAAGTTGTTACTAATCAGCGTACACACTTGAAATCATTCAAGCCTTCTTCATGGACATTGCAGCCTAGTGTTTCAACTTTTGATCCATAAGGAACTATTTATCATTTTAAATTAACCTTTATTTTTGAGATGTGGGGTGCCTTATGCGGATGGATCACAGAATTTTTTGTGGGTTCTTTGGACAGCCTTGTGAAATTGGAGACAAGCATTGCTTTGACTTTTGAGAAGATTAGAAAAGTCAACATTATTAATATTTCTACTATGGAGGATCTCGTCAACAACTTCATCAAGGCATACACAGAATATGATGTCTTAAGATCGTCGAAGATGACTAAGGAATCATATCAAGAGTCCCTTTCTAATATAAAATATCGCCTCAACAATGCGAAGCTGGAGCATGAAAAGTTGGATGGATCTATAGGGAAGCTTAAGGAAACTTTTGCCACAATTGGTATCAGAGCTATGAATAGTAAAAAGTCAACTATGAATAGTAAAAAGTCAACTATGAATAGTAAAAAGTCAACAATGAATAGTAAAAAGTCAACTATGAATAGTAAAAATGCAGCTATGTACAAAATAATGAAATTATAAAGAATTACTTAAAATAATATGGAACAGATAAACAATAAACTAAAAAATTACGAAGAATACGGTATCACATTAGAAAAACATATTAAGAATCAACATACATATATAAATGACATACTATATAATACAGACACTGAGGAACAAACTAAAGAAAAATTAGTTACACAAGAAATGCATAATCAAAAAGCTAGGAAAGATAAAAATCTACGAAAAATCAGAAAGAAACTAAAAACCTTATACCCAGAATACAAATCCCTAAGTATTAGCAGATTAAATAATAATAGACTAAACTATAATATATTTGCAGGAGTTAACCATGAATCTATAGCAATACAACGAAAGGTTATATTCGACCTAGAATTACAAATATACCATTTAGAATATAAATATCAACACGGATTATAAATGAATAAAGACGAGTTTGCAGTAGAAGAAAAAATATATACCAATATAGCAGGACTAAATATAACTATAATAACTTCAAATTTAGGAAGACGATACAAAAAAATTGAAAACAATCTAAATTTAATGATAGAAAAAGAAACAGCTAAATTAGAAGATGCACTAACAGCAATGGTACGAATAGCAAGAGAAAATAAAGACATAGACAGAAAAAATGGAATTGACAAAATAAAACAACAAGCTAAAATAGAAATACAACAGATCGAAGTAACAAAAAATACTAAAATAATGGAATTAGAAAAGGAATTAGCAATGCTAAAACAGTTATATGAAAATAGACAAAGAGAAAAAGAAAAAAGAAAGGAACAAGAACAAGAATTACAGTTAGCAAAAGAAATTGAACAATTCAAGGAAAAATTGCAAATGGACACTGAACAAGAAAAGCTACCTACACTAAGTATAGATGAAATAAATGAAGAAAGTGAAAGTGACAACATAACAGAAAATAATTCAGAAATGAGCGAACTTATACGGAAATTATAACAAGCCTAAATGAAGCTACTATCAATCCAGAAGTAAACACAGGAGAAATAAAAGGTGAGACAAGTACATCAGGAATAAAAAACCCAAAATATTTAGACACACCTTACCGAAGAACAACCTATGAATCATATAATAGAAATAAAACTTTATGGGAAAAAAGATTAAATACAAAATGGATACCTAGACAAATGACAGAACAATACAATTTCTTAGACCTAGATTGTGTAACAGATGTAAATAAAACAATCCAACTTTGGATAGGATATATATCAAAACAATTAGTAGATAATAAAATATCAATGGCAGAAACACCAGGATATATAGAAAGAACACTAATAGGAATAACAAAACTATGGCTACAAAATATATCACCAGAAAGTTTAGCAGTATTACGAAATAATAAAAAAAGTGATGATACAGAGGCAACTATATCTATAGATATATTAGCTAAATACGAATTAGCAATACAAAATGAATTTGGAAGCATGACGACAGAAGTAGAAGAACAAAACAAAGAAAAAACTATAAATAGAAATTTAATGTCAAAACTAGCAATATGTAATATGTGCTATTTAGACGAATATACTTGTGCTTTTAAAGACTACTACTATAAAGGAACATATACGACAACTGAAGGTATAGAAATACGAAAGTTATACTTTACAAAATTACCAGAACCTTTTAGTTCAAAAATAATAAAAAATTGGAATGAAGCAGAATTAGAAGATACATTAGGAGTTAGGATAAAATTCTTACAAAATTGGTTCATAGAATTATGCGAAAAATATAAAGAAAATCAGACAATGGATAAAATACTAATTAAAAATCTTGCATGTTGTAAAAACATAACCACACCTCAGTTTGAATGCACAGATAAATATAACAAAAAGAACAAGAAAACACAAAAATATAACACCTTTAAACCATATAAATTAAAATATAAGTACAGAAAACCTAGACGTAGATATTATATAAAAAATTATAAACGTAAGACGCCTTGTAAGAAAAAGAAAAAACTAGCAGAATGTACCTGTTACAATTGTGGAAAACTAGGACATCTAGCTAAAGATTGTAAAATACCTAAGGATCCAAAGAAAAAACAAATAACAGAAATATTAATACAAGAAGATAAATACACACAAATAGAATACATAGATTATGAATTAGATAGTAACGATAGTGTTTATGAAATATCCGATGATGAGAATGAAATATCAAATAATATAATGAAAGAATCAGATGAAGAAAATTATGACTGAAAAAGATATAAGAATTATACAACATGAAGAACATCAAGATGAACAATCTTCAGAACAAAAAATAATATTTGATAGTACTATATTTGAACAAATACGAAGAAAAGACTTAGACCTAAGAATAGATACAATCTTAGAAGTCCAACCATAAAAAATTGGTTCAAAAGACAAAAAGAAGAATACTATGTAATTAGCCAAAGAGAACATATAATAGACTGTAAATATACAAAAGGAAAAGCCCAAATCCCAATACTAAACAAAAAAGAACTCAATAAAGAAATACAAAATCTCAAGGCAAAATCACTCATAAAATATGTACATTTAGGAGGAATAGAAATATTAATAAAAGCATGTTTCAGAGAAGGAATAGATACCCCTATAGAACTATACTTAGCAGATGACAGGATTGTCCAACCTATAGAAAAAAGCATAATTAGTGCTATAAAAGGAAACTTAATATATCAAAAATTTAAATTTATAATAAGTCCAAATTACTCAGTAGCAATAAATGATAGAAATATAGACAAATCATTAGTTTTATATTGGAAAATGTCAGGAATAGAGTTAGCACCAGGAAGCAAAATATTTACAGCAAAATGTAAAAATCTATATGTTTTAACCACAACACATGATATAAGAGCTAAAAATAAAATAGATAAAATAAAAATAGAAAATCCATTCGAAAGAATAATATCAATAATAGACAACAATGATTATAGCTATATCGACATAGACATAGAAGAAGATTTAACAATAGTAAGAGATAGATTAAATACATCTAAAAGAATAAGTAATGATACACCAGAAATATCATCAAGAAACAGTACATCTAGAAAATTAGATTATATAACCCCAAGATTACTAGAACATAAAATAGAAGAAACTAAACAATGCCATTATTATATAATGGAAATAATGAACCAAAGAAAATACTTAATACTCATAAATACAGGACAAGAAGAAAACTATATAACAAGAGAACTTGTACAAGAAACAGAAATAATAAGAAATGAACAAATATGCCCCGAATTACCTAAAGCATTAAGAAGTGTTGAGGAAACTACTGAAAAAGAACTAATTATTGGAGGAATACCCATAACTATAAAATTCAAAATATATCAAGGAAATACAAATATTACAATAGGAATAAAATGGTTAGCAACAGTGAAACCATATAACTTAGAAGATAAACAATTAACTGTCACCTATGAAAACAAAAAGATTATTATCCACAGAACGTTAATATAAAATGACCAAATTATATATTCTCGCAAAAATAATCGTAGAAGGATATAATAATAGATACTATACACCTATGATAGATATAGGAGCAGAAGCTAATTTATGTAGACATAACTATTTACCAGAGGATAAATGGGAAAAATTCAAAACACCTATAGTAGTCACGGGATTTAACAATGAAGGAAGTATGATCAATTACAGAGCCAAAAATATAAAGATGCAGATATGGGATAAGATATTAACCATAAAAGAAATGTATAGTTATGAATTTACAAATAAAGATATATTATTAGGCATGCCATTCTTAGATAACCTATACCCACACGTACTGACAAAAACATATTGGTGGTTTACAACACCATGTAAACACAAAGTAGGAGCTAAAAGAGTAAGCAATAAATTACGAAAAATAACACCATGGATCAAAGGAAATGAAAATATAACTCAAAAGCTAGAAAATGAACAACCACGTGATCAGCAAATAGAAATAATAATATTTACAATAAACACGATACAACTAATTCAAGACAAATTGGAACTTTTATATAATGATAACCCCTTACAAGGATGGGATAAACATAAAACAAAAGTAAAAATTGAGCTAATAGATGAAAATAGTATCATAACACAAAAACCACTAAAATACAATTTTGATGATTTAACTGAATTTAAACTACACATCAAGGAATTATTAGATAATAATTATATACAAGAAAGTAATAGCAAACACACTAGTCCAGCATTTATTGTTAATAAACATAGTGAACAAAAAAGAGGGAAAAGTAGGATGGTTATTGATTATAGAAACCTAAATGCAAAAATAAAAACATATAATTATCCGATACCAAACAAAATACTAAAATTAAGACAAATACAAGGATATAACTATTTTAGTAAATTTGATTGTAAATCAGGATTTTACCACTTAAAGTTAGAAGAAGAATCTAAAAACCTAACAGCATTCACTGTATTACCTTTTGGATATAAAAATGCACCAGGTAGATATCAACATTTTATGGACAATTATTTCAACCAATTGGAAAATTACATTGTCTACATAGATGATATACTTATATACTCAAGGACACAGGAAGAGCATATAAAATTATTAGAAAAATTCATACATATAATAGATACGGCAGGAATTAGCCTAAGTAAAAAGAAGGCAGAAATAATGAAACCACAAATAGAATTTCTAGGAATACAGATAGATAAAAATGGAATAAAAATGCAAACCCATATAATACAAAAAATAATTACTCTAAATGAGACACTCGATACAAAAAAGAAACTACAATCCTTTTTAGGATTAGTTAATCAAGTCAGGGAATATATACCTAAACTAGCAGAAAATCTAAAACCATTACAGAAAAAGCTAAAAAAGGATGTCGAATATCATTTTGATGATAAAGATAAACTACATATACAAAAAATTAAAACTATGTGTAAAAATTTACCAAAACTATATTTTCCATATGAAAAGAAGCAATTCACATATATAGTAGAAACGGATTCTAGCAACCATAGCTACGGAGGAGTCTTAAAATATAAATATGACAATGAAAAAATTGAACACCACTGTAGATATTATTCAGGATCTTATACTGAACCACAAATAAAATGGGAAATAAATAGGAAGGAACTATTTGCATTATATAAATGTTTATTAGCATTTGAACCATATATTGTATATAACAAATTTCTTGTAAGAACAGATAATACCCAGGTAAAATGGTGGTTAACACGCAAGCTACAAGATTCAGTAACAACAAAAGAAATACGGAGATTGGTCCTAAATATACAAAATTTTACATTCACAATTGAAGTGATTAAGACTGACAAAAATGTTATTGCAGACTACCTACCAAGAGAAAGGTACACAAACGGATGACCTACAGGAAACAAAAGATATATTTACACTCCTTACAACCATATCTTCACAAGTCGAAAATATGGGAAAAAGGATACAACAGCTAGAACTGAGCAAGCTAAGTCAGTTGCATGACTATAAATATGCTGAACTAAGTCGATCGGAAGACTTTAAAAATCCAGAGGTAGAAGGAGACGATGGGAAACTCCATAAAACCCATAACAAGTTTGTTAATATTGCAGGAACAAGTGGACAAGCTACAAGGAAGCCTTATACAAATACCAATTTAAATAGCGTATTTGCAAGACCATTTACACCAAAGATACAACAAACCACTGTACAACCCCAAACTTCCACATATGCAGACAACCTAAACCAAGATAAGAAAATATACAATCATATCTCCCAAGCTTACATACAAAATATTCACAAAATCCAGACATATTTAAACCTTCATCTAAGATCCACTATAACAATCGAAAAAACCCAAGACTATCTAACCCAAAAACTCCAAGGTTACAATAAATTAATTGCACAACCAAAAACCAATCCAAACCTAGTTAAAACTTGCTACTACTATGGATTACTAAATACTGTATATACAACCGATGGAAATGAATTAAGTAAAATACCAGAACTATATAAAGCTTTTCTGACCTACCAAAGGATTACCAAAGGAACCCTATTTTATATAAAATGTTACACAGCACCCGCAGAAATATTGCACAATGAAGTTAAACCCATTATACAATTAGTAAAGATAGGATTAACAAGGGAAATGATAATTCCAGAAGAAATAATACAACAACCCGAGATACCGAAAATCGAGATACCAGATTTTTATGCTAACAAGCGAATTATTGGCCTATTAACTATCATTCAAGAATTAGCAAACAACTATCTAAATGGCAAAGCCATGTGGAGCTATTATACACGAGATCAACAGATGATTTATGCCAACTCAAGAGAAATAAGGGAAGCAGATATGGAAGAAGCAAGAAAATGGATACTATCCCTGCTGCACCCAGAAGAATTACCTACTACGAGAGCATTGAAGAAAAATTTTATTTCAAAAAAATTGTTAACCAGATACTGCAAAATAATTGGACAAAAATACCCAGACCACCAATGTAGTAAGTGTAACGGAGAAGACAAAATAGATATCCCAGATGTAGAAATTGAATAATTCAAACAACAAAGAAGATAAGGACGGACAGCTACGAGAATGACATAAAGAAGATTCCCCGACAAGGACAAGATATATGAATAGTATTACTTTTTAAATTATTATGTAAAAGTCGTAAAGTGCACAGTTGTGCATAGTGTAAAGTAAATAGTATTAGCTTTACCTTTTTTGAAAGGCCAACTGACCTTTCTTTATTGAAAGGCCAAAGGTCGTTTATGTATGTTTCTGTTTTCTATTTAAAGAAATGAAAGAAGAACCTTCAACTCAGGTTGAAAGTTCCAAGTTATAAAATTCTCTCTCTCTCTAAAAATTGCTCATGTGCTGAGCCCCTTCCAAAAAATAAAACCCTTAAAATAAAAAAGATAGAAAATTGCAGAAACTATGGAGAAATCCGACAAGCTAGCAAAACAGGTATACTTATCTAAATACATGTCTAGCTAAATCCTTATATTCCTTATAATCTCTAGAATATCATAATTATTTAGCATGTTATAGTATTGTTATATTGAACATCTTTAGCAAGTTTTCCATGTGAAGGTAATGTTGAGAGTAGTTAAGCCCGAACTATGCCATCCTAAGGTCGAAACCAAGTAGGCAAGGAATGCCGTTGTAGGGGAGTAGACAAAGTTGAGGCGCTGACTAGGGAAAACGATTGAGGCATAAAAAGCATGGTAGTGACCAGACGAGATTGTTCAAAAATAACTTTAAGATAAAATGCTAAATACTATGATAAACATAGAGGTTAAAGGGAATATGTTTAGCAAAGCATGATAAAATTAACATACTTGTAAAAATCAATTAACATTTAATGGATAGACCTACATACTTAATCGATGATAATGAAGCATATAAGGTACTTATAATATATACCCTACGACATCTTAATAATGATATAAAGAGAAAAATATATGATATTTTAATGACCTACGAAATAATAGAAATTGGACACAATTTGACATATATGACAATGAAACATACGAATATGATTTAGACTATTATTATTCAGATTAATGATCAATCACGAAAGTTACGAATACTGGTTACAAACTATAGATGAAATAACCTTACAAGAACAATTACTGAGAACAAATACAGAAACGTATCTAAGAACCCAAGATATACAATATCTAGAATTAATACTGGAAAATGTGAACGAAATCTTAAGATTAATACCACTAAGAAATCAATATTATGAAGAATCATTCACCCCATAAAAGAAAAATAAATTCCAAACTTCTGCAATTACCCAAAAAGATAAATATAAAAGCCTCTATCCTTAAGGCCCAAGATGAAGATTCAAAGGACCCCACCCCAGGTTTTATGGAGTTTCCCATCGTCTCCTTCTACCTCTGAATTTTTAAAGTCTTCCGATCGACTTAGTTCAGCATATTTATAGTCATGCGGCTGACTTAGCTTGCTCTGGGGTGGGGTCCTTTGATTCTTCATCTTGGGCCTTAAGGATAGATGCTTTTATATTTATCTTTTTGGGTAATTGCGGAAGTTTGGAATTTATTTTTCTTTTATGGGGTGAATGATTCTTCATAATATTGATTTCTTAGTGGTATTAATCTTAAGATTTCGTTCACATTTTCCAATATTAATTCTAGATATTGTATATCTTGGGTTCTTAGATACGTTTCTGTATTTGTTCTCAGTAATTGTTCTTGTAAGGTTATTTCATCTATAGTTTGTAACCAGTATTCGTAACTTTCGTGATTGATCATTAATCTGAATAATAATAGTCTAAATCATATCCGTATGTTTCATTGTCATATATGTCAAATTGTGTCCAATTTCTATTAATTATTTCTATTATTTCGTAGGTCATTAAAATATCATATATTTTTCTCTTTATATCATTATTAAGATGTCGTAGGGTATATATTATAAGTACCTTATATGCTTCATTATCATCGATTAAGTATGTAGGTCTATCCATTAAATGTTAATTGATTTTTACAAGTATGTTAATTTTATCATGCTTTGCTAAACATATTCCCTTTAACCTCTATGTTTATCATAGTATTTAGCATTTTATCTTAAAGTTATTTTTGAACAATCTCGTCTGGTCACTACCATGCTGAACAATCTCGTCTGGTCACTACCATGCTTTTTATGCCTCAATCGTTTTCCCTAATCAGCGCCTCAACTTTGTCTACTCCCCTACAACGGCATTCCTCGCCTACTTGGTTTCAACCTTAGGATGGCATAGTTCGGTCTTAACTACTCTCAACATTACCTTCACATGGAAAACTTGCTAAAGATGTTCAATATAACAATACTATAACATGCTAAATAATTATGATATTCTAGAGATTATAAGGAATATAAGGATTTAGCTAGACATGTATTTAGATAAGCATACCTGTTTTGCTAGCTTGTCGGATTTCTCCATAGTTTCTGCAATTTTCTATCTTTTTTATTTTAAGGGTTTTATTTTTTGGAAGGGGCTCAGCACATGAGCAATTTTTAGAGAGAGAGAGAATTTTATAACTTGGAACTTTCAACCTGAGTTGAAGGTTCTTCTTTCATTTCTTTAAATAGAAAACAGAAGCATACATAAACGACCTTTGGCCTTTCAATAAAGAAAGGTCAGTTGGCCTTTCAAAAAAGGTAAAGCTAATACTATTTACTTTACACTATGCACTACTGTGCACTTTACGACTTTTACATAATAATTTAAAAAGTAATACTATTCATATATCTTGTCCTTGTCGGGGAATCTTCTTTATGTCATTCTCGTAGCTGTCCGTCCTTATCTTCTTTGCTGTTTGAATTATTCAATTTCTACATCTGGGATATCTATTTTGTCTTCTCCGTTACACTTACTACATTGGTGGTCTGGGTATTTTTGTCCAATTATTTTGCAGTATCTGGTTAACAATTTTTCTGAAATAAAATTTTTCTTTAATGCTCTCGTAGTAGATAATTCTTCTGGGTGCAACAGGGATAGTATCCATTTTCTTGCTTCTTCCATATCTGCTTCCCTTATTTCTCTTGAGTTGGCATAAATCATCTGTTGATCTCGTGTATAATAGCTCCACATGGCTTTGCCCTTTAGATAGTTGTTTGCTAATTCTTGAATGATAGTTAATAGGCCAATAATTCGCTTGTTAGCATAAAAATCTGGTATCTCGATTTCCGGTATCTCAGGTTGTTGCATTATTTCTTCTGGAATTATCATTTCCCTTGTTAATCCTATCTTTACTAATTGTATAATGGGTTTAACTTCATTGTGCAATATTTCTGCGGGTGCTGTGTAACATTTTATATAAAATAGGGTTCCTTTGGTAATCCTTTGGTAGGTCAGAAAAGCTTTATATAGTTCTGGTATTTTACTTAATTCATTTCCATCGGTTGTATATACAGTATTTAGTAATCCATAGTAGTAGCAAGTTTTAACTAGGTTTGGATTGGTTTTTGGTTGTGCAATTAATTTATTGTAACCTTGGAGTTTTGGGGTTAGGTAGTCTTGGGTTTTTTCGATTATTATAGTGGATCTTGGATGAAGGTTTAAATATGTCTGGATTTTGTGAATATTTTGTATGTAAGCTTGGGAGATATGATTGTATATTTTCTTATCTTGGTTTAGGTTGTCTGCATATGTGGAAGTTTGGGGTTGTACAGTGGTTTGTTGTATCTTTGGTGTAAATGGTCTTGCAAATACGCTATTTAAATTGGTATTTGTATAAGGCTTCCTTGTAGCTTGTCCACTTGTTCCTGCAATATTAACAAACTTGTTATGGGTTTTATGGAGTTTCCCATCATGTCCTTCTACCTCTGGATTTTTAAAGTCTTCCGATCGACTTAGTTCAGCATATTTATAGTCATGCGGCTGACTTAGCTTGCTCAGTTCTAGCTGTTGTATCCTTTTTCCCATATTTTCGACTTGTGAAGATATGGTTGTAAGGAGTGTAAATATATCTTTTGTTTCCTGTAGGTCATCCGTTTGTGTACCTTTCTCTTGATAGGTAGTCTGCAATAACATTTTTGTCAGTCTTAATCACTTCAATTGTGAATGTAAAATTTTGTATATTTAGGACCAATCTCCGTATTTCTTTTGTTGTTACTGAATCTTGTAGCTTGCGTGTTAACCACCATTTTACCTGGGTATTATCTGTTCTTACAAGAAATTTGTTATATACAATATATGGTTCAAATGCTAATAAACATTTATATAATGCAAATAGTTCCTTCCTATTTATTTCCCATTTTATTTGTGGTTCAGTATAAGATCCTGAATAATATCTACAGTGGTGTTCAATTTTATCATTGTCATATTTATATTTTAAGACTCCTCCGTAGCTATGGTTGCTAGAATCCGTTTCTACTATATATGTGAATTGCTTCTTTTCATATGGAAAATATAGTTTTGGTAAATTTTTACACATAGTTTTAATTTTTTGTATATGTAGTTTATCTTTATCATCAAAATGATATTCGACATCCTTTTTTAGCTTTTTCTGTAATGGTTTTAGATTTTCTGCTAGTTTAGGTATATATTCCCTGACTTGATTAACTAATCCTAAAAAGGATTGTAGTTTCTTTTTTGTATTGAGTGTCTCATTTAGAGTAATTATTTTTTGTATTATATGGGTTTGCATTTTTATTCCATTTTTATCTATCTGTATTCCTAGAAATTCTATTTGTGGTTTCATTATTTCTGCCTTCTTTTTACTTAGGCTAATTCCTGCCGTATCTATTATATGTATGAATTTTTCTAATAATTTTATATGCTCTTCCTGTGTCCTTGAGTATATAAGTATATCATCTATGTAGACAATGTAATTTTCCAATTGGTTGAAATAATTGTCCATAAAATGTTGATATCTACCTGGTGCATTTTTACATCCAAAAGGTAATACAGTGAATGCTGTTAGGTTTTTAGATTCTTCTTCTAACTTTAAGTGGTAAAATCCTGATTTACAATCAAATTTACTAAAATAGTTATATCCTTGTATTTGTCTTAATTTTAGTATTTTGTTTGGTATCGGATAATTATATGTTTTTATTTTTGCATTTAGGTTTCTATAATCAATAACCATCCTACTTTTCCCTCTTTTTTGTTCACTATGTTTATTAACAATAAATGCTGGACTAGTGTGTTTGCTATTACTTTCTTGTATATAATTATTATCTAATAATTCCTTGATGTGTAGTTTAAATTCAGTTAAATCATCAAAATTGTATTTTAGTGGTTTTTGTGTTATGATACTATTTTCATCTATTAGCTCAATTTTTACTTTTGTTTTATGTTTATCCCATCCTTGTAAGGGGTTATCATTATATAAAAGTTCCAATTTGTCTTGAATTAGTTGTATCGTGTTTATTGTAAATATTATTATTTCTATTTGCTGATCACGTGGTTGTTCATTTTCTAGCTTTTGAGTTATATTTTCATTTCCTTTGATCCATGGTGTTATTTTTCGTAATTTATTGCTTACTCTTTTAGCTCCTACTTTGTGTTTACATGGTGTTGTAAACCACCAATATGTTTTTGTCAGTACGTGTGGGTATAGGTTATCTAAGAATGGTATGCCTAATAATATATCTTTATTTGTAAATTCATAACTATACATTTCTTTTATGGTTAATATCTTATCCCATATCTGCATCTTTATATTTTTGGCTCTGTAATTGATCATACTTCCTTCATTGTTAAATCCCGTGACTACTATAGGTGTTTTGAATTTTTCCCATTTATCCTCTGGTAAATAGTTATGTCTACATAAATTAGCTTCTGCTCCTGTATCTATCATAGGTGTATAGTATCTATTATTATATCCTTCTACGATTATTTTTGCGAGAATATATAATTTGGTCATTTTATATTAACGTTCTGTGGATAATAATCTTTTTGTTTTCATAGGTGATAGTTAATTGTTTATCTTCTAAGTTATATGGTTTCACTGTTGCTAACCATTTTATTCCTATTGTAATATTTGTATTTCCTTGATATATTTTGAATTTTATAGTTATGGGTATTCCTCCAATAATTAGTTCTTTTTCAGCAGTTTCCTCAACACTTCTTAATGCTTTAGGTAATTCGGGGCATATTTGTTCATTTCTTATTATTTCTGTTTCTTGTACAAGTTCTCTTGTTATATAGTTTTCTTCTTGTCCTGTATTTATGAGTATTAAGTATTTTCTTTGGTTCATTATTTCCATTATATAATAATGGCATTGTTTAGTTTCTTCTATTTTATGTTCTAGTAATCTTGGGGTTATATAATCTAATTTTCTAGATGTACTGTTTCTTGATGATATTTCTGGTGTATCATTACTTATTCTTTTAGATGTATTTAATCTATCTCTTACTATTGTTAAATCTTCTTCTATGTCTATGTCGATATAGCTATAATCATTGTTGTCTATTACTGATATTATTCTTTGGAATGGATTTTCTATTTTTATTTTATCTATTTTATTTTTAGCTCTTATATCATGTGTTGTGGTTAAAACATATAGATTTTTACATTTTGCTGTAAATATTTTGCTTCCTGGTGCTAATTCTATTCCCGACATTTTCCAATATAAAACTAATGATTTGTCTATATTTCTATCATTTATTGCTACTGAGTAATTTGGACTTATTATAAATTTAAATTTTTGATATATTAAGTTTCCTTTTATAGCACTAATTATGCTTTTTTCTATAGGTTGGACAATCCTGTCATCTGCTAAGTATAGTTCTATAGGGGTATCTATTCCTTTTCTGAAACATGTTTTTATTAATATTTCTATTCCTCCTAAATGTACATATTTTATGAGTGATTTTGCCTTGAGATTTTGTATTTCTTTATTGAGTTCTTTTTTGTTTAGTATTGGGATTTGGGCTTTTCCTTTTGTATATTTACAGTCTATTATATGTTCTCTTTGGCTAATTACATAGTATTCTTCTTTTTGTCTTTTGAACCAATTTTTTATGGTTGGGACTTCTAAGATTTTATCTATTCTTAGGTCTAAGTCTTTTCTTCGTATTTATTCAAATATAGTACTATCAAATATTATTTTTTGTTCTGAAGATTGTTCTTCGTGTTGTATAATTCTTATATCTTTTTCAGTCATAATTTTCTTCATCTGATTCCTTCATTATATTATTTGATATTTCGTTCTCATCATCGGATATTTCATAAACACTATCGTTACTATCTAATTCATAATCTATGTATTCTATTTGTGTGTATTTATCTTCTTGTATTAATATTTCTGTTATTTGTTTTTTCTTTGGATCCTTAGGTATTTTACAATCTTTAGCTAGATGTCCTAGTTTTCCACAATTGTAACAGGTACATTCTGCTAGTTTTTTCTTTTTCTTATAAGGCGTCTTACGTTTATAATTTTTTATATAATATCTACGTCTAGGTTTTTTGTACTTATATTTTAATTTATATGGCTTAAAGGTGTTATATTTTTGTGTTTTCTTGTTCTTTTTGTAATATTTATCTGTGCATCCAAACTGAGGTGCGGTTATGTTTTTACAACATGCAAAATTTTTAATTAGTATTTTATCCATTGTCTGATTTTCTTTATATTTTTCGCATAATTCTATGAACCAATTTTGTAAGAATTTTATCCTAACTCCTAATGTATCTTCTAATTCTGCTTCATTCCAATTTTTTATTATTTTTGAACTAAAAGGTTCTGGTAATTTTGTAAAGTATAACTTTCGTATTTCTATACTTCAGTTGTCGTATATGTTCCTTTATAGTAGTAGTCTTTAAAATCACAAGTATATTCATCTAAATAGCACATATTACATATTGCTAGTTTCGACATTAAATTTCTATTTATAGTTTTTTCTTTGTTTTGTTCTTCTACTTCTGTCGTCATGCTTCCAAATTCATTTCGTATTGCTAATTCGTATTTAGCTAATATATCTATAGATCTAGTTGCCGCTGTATCATCACTTTTTTATTATTTCGTAATACTGCTAAACTTTCTGGTGATATATTTTGTAGCCATAGTTTTGTTATTCCTATTAGTGTTCTTTCTATATATCCTGGTGTTTCTGCCATTGATATTTTATTATCTACTAATTGTTTTGATATATATCCTATCCAAAGTTGGATTGTTTTATTTACATCTGTTGCACAATCTAGGTCTAAGAAATTGTATTGTTCTGTCATTTGTCTAGGTGTCCATTTTGTATTTAATCTTTTTTCCCATAAAGTTTTATTTCTATTATATGATTCATAGGTTGTTCTTCGGTAAGGTGTGTCTAAATGTTTTGGGTTTTTTATTCCTGATGTACTTGTCTCACCTTTTACTTCTCCTGTGTTTACTTCTGGATTGATAGTAGTTTCATTTAGGCTTGTTATAATTTCCGTATAAGTTTCGCTCATTTCTAAATTATTTTCTGTTATGTTGTCATTTTCACTTTCTTCATTTATTTCATCTATACTTAGTGTAGGTAGCTTTTCTTGTTCAGTGTCCATTTGCAATTTTTCCTTGAATTGTTCAATTTCTTTTGCTAACTGTAATTCTTGTTCTTGTTCCTTTCTTTTTTCTTTTTCTCTTTGTCTATTTTCATATAACTGTTTTAGCATTGCTAATTCCTTTTCTAATTCCATTATTTTAGTATTTTTTGTTACTTCGATCTGTTGTATTTCTATTTTATCTTGTTGTTTTATTTTGTCAATTTCATTTTTTTTGTCTATGTCTTCATTTTCTCTTGCTATTCGTACCATTGTTGTTAGTGCATCTTCTAATTTAGCTGTTTCTTTTTCTATCATTAAATTTAGATTGTTTCTGATTTTTTTGTATCGTCTTCCTAAATTTGAAGTTATTATAGTTATATTTAGTCCTGCTATATTGGTATATATTTTTTCTTCTACTGCAAACTCGTCTTTATTCATTTATAGTCCGTGTTGATATTTATAGTCTAAATGGTATATTTGTAATTCTAGGTCGAATATAACCTTTCGTTGTATTGCTATAGATTCATGGTTAACTCCTGCAAATATATTATAGTTTAGTCTATTTCGTCTATATTTTAATTCTTGTCTTAATTCTGTAATTTTTTCTAACAGTTGTTGTCTGTATTCATTGTTAGTATTCATACTTTATTTTTAAGGTGTTGGATATATTTATATTCTGTTTTAGATATTTTATCTATTAGGTAAGATAGTCTATTATTATTTAATCTGCTAATACTTAGGGATTTGTATTCTGGGTATAAGGTTTTTAGTTTCTTTCTGATTTTCCGTAGATTTTTATCTTTCCTAGCTTTTTGATTATGCATTTCTTGTGCAACTAATTTTTCTTTAGTTTGTTCCTCAGTGTCTGTATTATATAGTATGTCATTTATATATGTATGTTGATTCTTAATATGTTGTTCTAATGTGATACCGTATTCTTCGTAATTTTTTAGTTTATCGTTTATCTGTTCCATATTATTTTAAGTAATTCTTA
This sequence comes from Capsicum rhomboideum, assembly GCA_031232105.1. Classification (NCBI taxonomy): domain Eukaryota; kingdom Viridiplantae; phylum Streptophyta; class Magnoliopsida; order Solanales; family Solanaceae; genus Capsicum; species Capsicum rhomboideum. The sequence continues at coordinate 121,403,731 of CP124712.1, read as the reverse complement.
GTAATTTCATTATTTTGTACATAGCTGCATTTTTACTATTCATAGTTGACTTTTTACTATTCATAGTTGACTTTTTACTATTCTGAATAATAATAGTCTAAATCAGCTTTGGCCACCAAGAAAGAGAAGATCACCATGCTCCTTGACAAATATCAAGAGAAATTGTCCAAAAATCAAGAGAACATCAGCATAACAGAGGGCGAGATTTATACCCTTGAGGAAAATCATACATTGTCTGATGATGAAACCGAGAAATTGTCCAAACTTTCAGAGGCGGTTGAGACGAGGCGCCAACAAATCCTCGACTTCATACCTTTCCCATAGTTTAGATTCTTGCTTAGGATTTTTCCTTCTTCATTTTCTTTTATTTCGCTTATCATAATGTAATATTTTTTTAAGCAATAAAAGTGGTGACTTATATTTCAACATGAATCATCCAAAAAAAAATTTGGATTATGATCTCTTTTTACGCATCATTATGAATCTTCCCTGTTTTTCTAACAAGTTTGTGCAGCCTCACTAAAACGTGCTAGTATTGACGTAGAAGTGTCCAAATGATGAGAGACCTGATTCTTTAGAAACTATACATCAAAGGGTACATCATATCCAAAAATCAAGTCAAAACTCCATTTGTGTGGGTGGAAATTGAATTTTGAAGTTGGCGATACAATCTTGTCCATTTTCTGACAGATTTGTGTAGTATCACCAAAACATCCTCGTATTGATGTATGAGCATTAAAATAATGAAATACTTGATTATTTGGAAACTAGACTTACAAGAATACAACATATCCAAAAATTAGGTCAAAAATCTATCCGTATTTACGGTAACTGATTTTTGAAGTTGGCGATACAATCTTATCTATTTTCTGACAGATTTGTGTTGTTTCACCAAAATATTTTTGTCTTGATGTAGGAGTGTCCAAATGACCAGAGACTTAATTTTGTGGAAAATATACTTCCAAGTCTACGATATATCAAAAAATAAAGTTGAAACTCCAGCTGGGTGAACGGAAACCAATTTTTGAAGTTGACAATACAATCTTGTCTATTTTCTTAAAGATTAGTGTTGTTTCACCAAAACGTTCTCATCTTGATGTAGGAGAGTCCAAGTGATGAGAGACTTTATTATTTGGAAACTATCCTCAAAGTATAAAATATATCCAAAAATTAGTTCAAAACTCCAATCGTATTGATGGAAACTAATTTTTGAAGTTGGAAATACAATCTTATCCATTTTCTGACAGATTTTTGTTGTTTCACCAAAACGTTCTCGTCTTAACGTAGGAGTATCTAAATGATGAGATAATTGATACTTTCAAAACTAGACTTCAAAGGATACAACATCTCCAAAAATCAGGTCAAAACTTCATCTGGATTGACAGGAACTGATTTTCGAAGTTGGCTACAAATCTGGAATTTTGATCTCATCATTTTGTGCAGTCATCTAGTCAAAACAAAAGTCATAACTCAGAGTAGGAGTGATGAAATCATGCACTTATTATTTTGTTGGAAAGAGGATGTCAATAAATATGACATATACAAAAATTATGGCCAACAGATTCACTGATTTGTACAAATTTTCCTTTGAAATTGGCTCAAATCATGTCGAACTTGTCTTCCTCAAATCTGCGTGTTTGTGGTATAAAATTCATAACTCGAAGTACGAGTGACTAAATTATGCGCTTCTTATCTTGTTGGAAAGAGGACTTCAAGAACTACAGTGAGTGTAAAAATTACAGCCAAAGTCTTCACAGATTTGTACAGAATTTTGTTTGAAATTGGCTAAAATTATGCCACACCCGATCTCGTCAGTTTTGCACGCTCTCACAGATGAAATCCTTAACTTGAGCTCGGAGTGTTCGATTGTTCTTACAGAAATCATCCTACAGTGCCACAAATATGATGATGACAAAGGCATAATTCTTGTTGGATTCACTAGCGTAAACTTTTCCTTCTTTCATTTTGCTGCAAATTGTTTTCTTTTCAGCTACATATGCTCCTCATTTGAGAGAATTAATGTGACGATCATGTGATACCATAATTTTTTTTTTACTCATGTGACTAAACTTAGAATGAAACTCTAAGCACTTTCATACCTCGATGAAGAGGATCAAGTCATAGCGTAGTTCTAAAAGAGTGAGTTTTTTTTAATTTTTTTTTGTGTCCTAACTTTTGCCTAGGCCGCCTCTTTCGAGGATTTCAACCAAGTGGAATTTTTTTAGTCCTAACTTTTTCCCAGGCCATCTTTTTTGAGGCATTCAAACTAGTGGACCTTTTTTGGGGGGGCTGTACACAGTTTATACTCTTGCGGGCAAGGAGTGACATGCAGTTTATGCTCGTGCCTTAAGGAGCGACGTCTTGGTTTATGGATAGTACTTCTTCAAGAATTTCCCGTTGATAAGACCAATTCCTCAGGCCATCCATATCTACAAGCTTGTAAGGACTTGATCACCAACTTGTAAGGACCTTAGGCGAACCTTTTTATTGAAAGCACGGGAAAGAAGAGCTTGATAACACTCAAGACTTTGCAGAGCTTCCAACCTTTTCTCATCGAGAGACTCCAACTCTTCAAGGTGTAGACGAGCATTTTCTTCTTCAGTGAGTCCTTCTTGGATAGCCATCTGCAACTATGGTATTTGGAACTCAAGTGGAAGGACTAATTCAGTTCTATATGCTAGAGAATAAGGAGTTGCTTGAGTCGGTGTGCGATGAGTCGTCCGGTAGACCCAAAGGGCTTCTTCTGTTCTATCATGCCAATCCCTCTTAGATTTAGAGACGACTTTCTTTAACAAGTTGCATAAGGTCTTGTTAAATGCTTTGGCTAGTCCATTTGTAGCAGCATAATACATTAAAGAATTATGTTGCTTAAAGCCAAAATGGTCACAGATATTATCCATCAAATTGTTGGAGAATGGCTTGCCATTATCCATTATTATATAGCTGGGAATGCCAAAACGAAAGATGATATTCACTATAATTAAGTTGGAAATGTTCTTCTTCTTTAGTTCTTTAAGGGTTATCGCCTTAGCCTATTTTGAGAAGTAATCTGTTATGGCTAAGATGTACAAGTGGCTACCAAAAGATTTCAATAGTGGTCCTACCACGTCTAGCCCCCAAGCGTCAAATGGACAAGATACAACAGTCGAATGTAAACTTCTGGAGAATGGTGCATAAAATTTATGTGGAATTGGCATGCTTTGCACCTTCGGGCGTAATCCAAACAATCTTTCACCAGTGTTGGCCAGTAATACCACATCTTCTTTATGTGAAAGTGCAACTTCGACCCAGATTGGTGCGATCCACAAACACCAGAGTGCGCTTCTTCTATTGCTTGGGTTGACTATGTTTCCCCTAAACAACGCAAGATAACTCCCTCGAACGATCTTCGGTATAAAGTATCGTTGTAATAAAGAAAGCAAGGGGCACCACGATGAATTTCAATCTTTATTTTTGGGTCCTCTGGAAGTATATTGTAACACAAATAATCAATCAAGGTTTGTCGCCAATCGATCTTTTCAGCTTCGAAAATGGCCACAACATTTTCAAGCTTGCTTTCTTCATCTTCATCCCTTTTCGATGGTACTATCCAGTTTTGGCAGATAGTAATTTATGCCTGATCAGGCATAGTCAATGTTGAAGCCAAAATAGATAAGGCATCAACCTTCTTATTTTCCTTCCTAGGCATATGTTGAAGAGTCACATCACCGAGCCATCCAATCAATATTCGCGCATAGTTATGATAGGGACGCAGTTCAGGCTTTTTGACCTCATAGCTACTCAACAACTGATTGATCACCAACTCAGGGTCTCCAAAGACCCATAGTTGTAATTGCTTTATATCCACTGCTATTTCAAGACCGAGTATAAGTGTTTGTTTATCCACAACATTATTGGAGCAATATTGTGTTAAAGTGAAGTAATACTGCAACACTTCCTCTTGAGGGGTGATGAATACCACAACAACGCCAACTCCTTCACGATATGAGGCACTATCAAAATACATCTTCCATGGTGGTTGAATTTCAACAACCATGGCATCTTCGTTAGGTAGTTCATCAGTTAGCTCCCAGCCATCGGGTATCGAATGGTCTGCTAAGAAGTCTGCCAATGCTTTCCCTTTCACAACCTTTTAAGTAATGTACACGATCTTAAATTATTGAAAATAGAGGTACTACCTTGCTAGTTGATTGTTGAGGACAGGTTTTGACATCACAAACTTGATAGGATTTGCCTTAGAAATAAGATGGACAATGTGAGTTTGAAAGTAGTGCTTTATCTTATGAATGGAGAATACTAAGGCCAATCATAATTTTTTGATCGACGAATACTTCAACTCATTTAGTGTCATCATCTTACTCAAGTAGTGAAGGGAATTTTCTTTCCCTTCGCTATTCTCTTGGGCTAAGAGCGTTCCCACCAAACTTTCTTGCATCGATATGTAAAGTATTAGTGGCTTTCCAGGAATAGGGGCCACTAGAACCGGCGGTTTCATCAAGTAAGATTTGATATTCTCAAAAGAGATACTACAAGCTTGATCCTATTTGAAAAGAGTACCCTTCTTCATAAAGCGACTGAATGGTTGACACTTTCCTGCTAGATTTGAGATCATTCTCCTAAGATACGCCAACTTTACTTGCAGGCTTTTCAATTCATGGATGTTTCTTGGCTCGACCATCTTCACGATTGCATCTACTTTGACTTGATCAATCTCTATCCCTCGATGGCATACAATAAAACCAAGAAATTTTCCATAGGTAACCCTAAATGCACATTTCAGAGGATTTATTCTAAGTTGATACCTTCGTAGTATATCAAACACCATCCTCAAGTCTTGCAAATGGTCACTCTTTTTTCTTGATTTCACGACCAAGTCATCAACATAACATTCAACATTTTTGTAAAGAATGTTGTCGAATATATTTTTGCATGGCTTTTTGGTACGTCGCTCCAGCGTTCTTCAATCCAAAAGGCATAACTTTGTAGCAATAAATACCCTTAGAAGTGCGGAATGCAGTAAGTTCTTCATCCTTAGGTGACCTGCGGATCTAATTGTAGACGGACGATCCATCCATAAAAGACATCACCTCATACTCAGTAGTAGCATCAATCATGAGCTCTGCGATGGGAAGTGGAAACTCATCCTTTGGGCACGCATTGTTAAGATCCCTAAAGTCAACGCAAACTCGAATTTGTCGATTCTTCTTCTTCACAGAGAAATTGCTTGAAATCCATGTGGGTTACTTAACTTTACAAATGAAGTCAGCTTCAGTAAGCTTGTTTACTTTGGTTTTAATGACAGGAACCAATTCAGGCCTAAAGCATTGTTGAGTTTGCTTGATAGGACGTGCGCCTTTCTTGACCGCAAGATGATGGATTGCTATCTTTGGGTCTAATCCAGGCATTTCTTTATAACTCCATGCAAACACGTTCTTATACTCATTAAGTAAGTCAACTAAGCCATCTCTTCATAATCTATGAGTAAGGTATTTACATAAGTGGGTCTTGGATCTTCATTAGTGCCAAGGTTGACTTCTTTCAATGCATCAACTGTGGTTTTAACCCCTTCTTCATGCTTGGGTGCCACATCCTTAGCATCTTCGTCTTCTTGTGGCTCACTATCATTAAAATATATATGGTGACACCATGAGATATCCTCCAAACCTTTATCAACTTCAATTGGATATGAATTATCCCTTTTATCTTACGTAGAAACATGATATGAAGAGACAACACTTTTTTCTTCTTCATTACGTTCCTTGGTATAAACCACAAAATACGACTTTGCTTTTAGTATTTCTCCACATGAAACCATAAGGTTTGTTTGTCATCTCACTATTGAAGGAATCAAACTTTGGAAATCCTTGGAAATATTTTAAGCTTTGGGCAAAATAGGTATTTTCACACTCTTATAGTTTCTCCGGGGATTATTCTTCTTCTTCAATGGTCCTACCCTCTCGAATACAAAAATTCTCATCATCGAGCTTCAAGTAGATCAAAGACCAAAGGCTTTTTACTAGAAGTGACAAGTTCATCTTCCATAGTGACATAGTTATTGCTTACCCTACTTATGGCGATGCGAACCGATGGAGGTTGTTTATATCCCAAACCTTCATGTTATTACCTCTTAGCAGGCTCTAATGGAAGCTTCCCCAATTTTGATGGTTCATTAGGATCATAGCTAGCCTTTGCAAATAGTTTATATGCATTTGGATCAAAACCTTCATATGTGCACATAGTAGGGAGTGCGTCTATTTCCAAAGATTTAGGAGCCACAAATTTTCAAAAAAACTTTATAGATGGCTTCATCTTATCAATTCGCTTAACAAGAAGAGTCAGTCTTTCTAAGGAATTTCCTCACAGTTGAAGGGGTGTCCTTTATCTTTCTTGGCCTTAGGAACATAACAAAGAACGGGCATCCTTCTTTTGCTTGAAAAAGCAACATTCACATCAAGCATCTTATTCATAACGGTTAGTTTCGAATCCTCCTTACTTGCAACTTTTGTCTTAGCTGCAACCACATTAGCCTTCTTGTTCAAGAACTCCACATTTTTCATTGTTACAACATCATCTACTTTTGGGGAATATTTCTTCAAGTAAAACTTTGCATCAGCAAAGTGTGCTTCAACCTCGGTGAAGGGGTTATCATTTGCGATAATATTTTTTGTGACTTCGTCCTCATAATACTTCAAACATTGGTTGTAGGTAGATGGGACAAATTTGTTCTCATGTACCCAAAGCCTACCAATAAAGATGTTATATGAAGTTTTTGCATCAATTACATGTAACCACATGCTTGGTTGAAGTTCTCCAAAGGTGAGGTCCACACTGACGGCTCCCATGGCTCTTTATCTTCCTTGGTTGAATCCTTGGACATCAAGCGACTTTTATTAAGATTGGTCATCGAGATCCCCAGTTCCTTCATTGTGTGAATTGCAAGGATGTTAACTCCAGATTCGCCATCAACCAGAATTTTGTTCACCTTTTGCTCACGCGTAAATCCAACTATGAACAAAGGGCGATTATGAGGTGTGTATCTAAGTTGAAGGCCATCATCACAGAATGTGATTTTGGCCATACACACATACTCGAATTCAGGAGATGACTCCGGAGGGTCTTTTGAGAAAGAAAAAGATGAGGTTGCATTTTTTTCTTCTTTCTCGTCACTATTACAACATAGAGCTTTTGCGCCATCACCTATGAACCTTGTGAGAAACCAGCAAGGCAGATATTCTTCCAACGTTATTGGTCTACGCGACTCTTGGTGGTGTTTCACTTCCATTTTCTGTAACACCACATAAATTTCTGAACGTATGCGACTAAGTGACGAAATTATTTGAACTTGAAATAAATGGTATATTATGCATGCAAAGTGTTGGGCTTAATTCATCTTATGTAATGGACCTAATTAAGGCCCAAAAAAATTAACAAGAAGACATGGCCCAAAAGGAAAATGACCCATTCATCTTTTGACTTGATCAACTTGTCATTAATGACCAAGTGTATGGCTAACAGGGTCTCTTAAAAGACTATAAAAGGCTCCAAAATTCAGATTTTAATCACACAAGACACCTTGCAAATTCTTGCAAACTCTAGACATTTCCAAGAGACAAAAGAGACCATTTTAAACCCTAAAGCAACTACACTTGTTTGGCCAAGATCATCACTTTGTAAGTATTGGTAAGTGTTTATTCTTGTGGTTTAATATATTATATGTATGAGAGATTGTATGGATCATGATGGTTATGTCTAAAAGTGTTGATTGGTGCACTTTTGCTTATGTGATACAAGTTTTATCATCTTGGTGACTTGAACTTGAAAGTGGACTTGTGGTATTGAAGGAAGCGAGTTTGATGGATTAAATATCATCATGTATGATGTGGTTATGTCCCTAACTTGTTTTGTCTTTGTGTGTCACTTTTGGAATTATTGTTGTGAAATTGTGCATGGCGTTGGTGACGTATTGAAAGGAAAAGGTGGTTTTGGTGATGTTTATGTGTGTTGTGAAATAATGGTTATTCCTTGGTATTAATTTGATCAAAAATATGGAAAGAGAAGTTTATTTATGGCCATGAATCATTTGGTACAAAAAAAGGACCCAAAATTAACCCCGGTGGCCTAAAACGGGCACCCGCCCTCGCAGGTGAGGCACCTGCGGGCGCAAGTGACCCCTCAGCCCGTTCCAGATTTTTGTTTTGTATGTTTTTTTCTCCCTTTGACCCCTCAAGGCCCCTATACCCCTCATGGATCAATTATCAACTTATGAATGACTTTAAAGGAGTAGTCCGGAGGTATTTTGACATTATATCAAGTACGGGTTGTCTTTAACGTGTTATTGTAAAGGTGTTCATGTGTCATGGCGACGTAAATGTGGCATTGTATTGAAGGGAAAGTATAAAGTATACCTTTGGTGTGAAGTGTTATTGGTTTATGATATCTTGGGTGATGTGTGACATGTTTTGGGTATTCTTGGTATGGTAATGCAGTACATGGTATTGTAAGAGGGTGAAATGACGTTGTATGACAGTCACGTAGCTTATTGTCATGTTATGCACTTGTAATGTAATTAATGGTTAATGTAAGCTCCGTTATGTACTTGTGTGTAGAGTAGACGTAAAGAGAGAGCTGGATAGTTGTATTCACGAATAGGATTGTGTATCCATTAAGGGTGGCAGCCGGACCGAAAATGCCCGTTCCGGATCGGTTTCTGCATCGGTTTCGATTTCGGTAGCTGTGTCCGGTAAGCTCGATTTAAGCCCGGTACCGGTACCTACCGGTACACGGACCGGTGCGGAAAGGGTCATTTTAACCGGTTGTCCGGTCCAGTTTTGGTTCGGATGACCGGTTAACGGTAAGAAATTTAAAAAAAAATAATTAAACTTTAAACTTGAAAATTTACATTTTAACTTTAAAAAAAATCAAAGTTTTCAAAGTTGAAAATTTAAACGTAAACTTTAAATTTGAAAATTAAAGTTTTCAAAAAGATGTTTTTAAACTTAATAAAATTTAAAAACTAATTTAAATTCAAACAAAAAAACAATTATTAAATTTATTTTTTTATTTTATTTTATTTTGAATTTAAATTAAAAGTTTAAAAAAAAAATGGGCGGAACCGGAATCCAGTTCGAAAACCGGTCCGGCCCGCCAAGGTCCGGTTAATACCGGACCGGTTCGGACAAAGGGGATATTTCTGGGCTGCACGGTCCGGTAGGCCCGTTTCCAGACCATCTCCGGTCAACGTCCACCGGTGATGGTCCGAAAACACGGATCGCCCTGTCCGGCAGGCCTGGTCCGGTCCGTTGCCAGTCTTAGTATCCATATAGGAAAGATAAGGTATGTAAGGTTATTCTTTTCCACATTCTTCTACAGCATATATTGTTCACATTGTCATAGCATTTGTCATATCCCAAAAGGTTGTACAGTATCTCATTCCTCCAAATGGTTTAGAGTATCTCATTTCAGAGTTGGTAGTACTTGTTATTCACTTATCTCGCATTCATTGAATATTGTTCCAAAGTTCCAATAATGTTACATTCTAAAGTTCCAATAAAGTACAGTTACCAATGTATCACTCTTATAGTTAAAGAATGAAGTAATGTGTATAATTGTTTATTGGTTAATGTTGAGATTGGGTGGTATCTCATGGGGTGAAAGAAATATCCGCATGAATAACGATCCCAATATTATGGGTGGTATCCCATGGGATGAAAGGAACATCCGCATGGATGACGTTCCCGATTATTATATCATGGGTGGTATCTCATAGGGTGAAAGGAACACCTGCATGAATGTCGATCCCACTATTACGGGTGGTATCTCATGGGGTGAAAGGAACACCTACATGAATGTCGATCCCAATATTACGGGTGGTATCTCATGGGATGAAAAGAACATCCTCATGAATGTCGATCCCGATTATTATGTTATTTTTCCCACTGATCAGTTGGGCCCGGGCGTTATATGATTGACGATTGATGATTGATAAATGATGATTGATGATGTACAGTAAAGTAAAGTAAAGTAAAGAAAGCAATGTACATGGTTCCACACATATATCTTATGGTAGTTTATCTATATTGTTCATTCACTTGTACTTGATTCCATTAAAGTTCTTATATCCCATACAGTTACTTATAGCCTTACATACTCAGTACATTCTTTCGTACTGACGTCCCTTGGGGGACTTACCGTACTTGTTGCAGGCACATGTACTAGTAGACCTCCACAGTAAGTTGCGGGTTATCTGCGAACTATTAGTGAGCTCCACTTCGTTTGGGGCTTTTCGAGTCGTACGTGCATGTTGGTTTTGGTAGTGTATTACAATTGGATAAAGCGGGGACTTGTCCCGACTATAGATTTGGTTTTGTATCTGTTAGAGGCTTTGTAGATGTTGTACAGTTAAAGGAAGGAATGTCTTATCTCGTTGACGATATGGCCCTAACGGTCAAGTTGCATATATATATATATATATATATATATATATATATCTTATGTTTTCCATGACTTTCGCCATTAGCATATTGCAGCTATACGTGATGGTGTTGTTCCTTAAGTGTCATGCATACAAATGTCCATGAATGAAGGTTGGTTCTCTCGGGGCCTCAACGGCTTCGGGTGCCATGTCCGACCCAATGGGATTTGAGGCGTGACATTTTCTTCTTCTTTGGGTGCTCAGTCGATCATTTTATTTTGGGTCTTCTCGCCACCATTTCCCTAGGTCATTGCTTAGGATGCTCCTCTGGAGAACTTTCTTTGTGGTGTTTTCGATGGGTCACAAGAGTCCAGTCCCAATCATCAAAATGGTCTACTTCTTCATCTTCTTTTGATGATTCACCTTCTACGGATTCCGCATCACTTAGAGCAGAAGGATACAAAAGTTCAATCACGTTAACAGGCTTAAAGTCTCACCTGTCAGATTTACATCTTGAATGCCTTTCTCTCCATATCCTTCAATAAGGTTACAGATCATGATCGGATTGAGAGATTCAAAAGTGCCACTAACTTAATTTGAACTTGATTTTTCATCTTCAAGTAAAATCTTTTCTTCACGGGCTAATTCCATGACTTTATCCTTAAAGACAAAGCAAATCTCGATAGGATGGCCAACCAGCTGGTGGTATTTGTAATAATTTGGATCGTCATTCCTCCCAGCTTCATTCGGTCATTTCATCTCTGGTAACTCAAAAAGTTTGAGCCCAAGGAGTTCATCAAAGATATCAGCGACATTCGAATCAAGAAATGGGTAATCCTTCTCTTGCATCTCCTTCAATGTCAACTTTTGGCTTCCCTTACCTTCAAAAGAAACTTCTTTACGCTTTGCTTCTTGCTTACCTTTGCGATGAAATTTAAAGGAGAAGCGTTGACACTCATGTATTCTTTTTTTTTAGCCTGGGGCAAATATCTACCCACTTTCTTGATTTCTTGCTTATCTTTACCTTTATGGAGTTTATGGACAGGCGACCCTTCTTTTCCAACTGATGTCATGATCAACTCCATCTCGTGAGCACGAGTAGACAATTCTTCAAAAGTCTTAGGCTTTATGCATTGCAAAATGTAGTGGATACTCCAGTGCATACCTTGAATGCACATTTCAATCCCTGAGGCTTCACTATGTCTATTCTTACAGTTTAGACTTGCGTGCCTCCATCTGTTAATGAAGTCAAAAACTGGTTCCTCATTTCGTTGAAGCGTGTTTATAAGCTCCACCATACTTATAGTATATCTCATGCTATAAAAGTGGTTGAGAAACTCTTACTCCATTTATTCCCAACTATCGGTAGATACAGACTCAAGGTTTGTGTACCAATCGAAAGCATTACCTTTAAGGGAAAGGACAAAATGGTTTGACTATGTAGTCACCATATGTTCCAGCGTTCTTGCATGTTTTAATAAAGTGTGCAACATGCTATTTCGAATTTCCCTTACCATCCAACTATTGAAATCTTTACGGTGTAGGGCTTAACATATGTAAGGGAGGATTTTGCAGCAATCTTGTACTTACCCTTGATGGTTCCCATGATGAAATCCTTTATTTGATCGATCGAAATCATCCTTTTAGAGAAAGCTTGGATCTCCTTAGCATGTTTCCCTTGCTTTGTGGGATAATCAATAGTCTTTTGTGCTTGCCGATGCTTTCCAGGTGCATGACTAGATTCTTCATCCATCATGCCCTCCATCCTATCTGTCAACTTAACAATTCGAACATCTTCATCATGGACGTATTTCGTCAAGCCTTCAGTAGCTCTTGTTAAGCTCACAAGTTGTTCCTCTATAGACAAAGCGTTAGTAGTCATCGCATGCATCACCATCATATATGACAGAGAATATAATTGATTTTCTTGAACCTGAGATGCGGATCTGTTATGCGGAGTAGATCTAGTGCTTAGGACATCATCGTCGGTCAGAGAGAGGGACTTCTTGGACTTAGATAAGCTAAGTTGGGAAAAAATCCTCTCAACCATTTCGGCAATGTCATTGCCTTTTTTTCGGTATTCACGGGAGATTTCACACCTTTTAAAGATGAACCAAAGACAACAACAGATTCGGATATCACTTATGAGGCTTGTTGTCCTAACAATTTGGATTGGTTCCTTGTGACTGTTCCCATGCTTCCCTTAGTAAATCTAGTATGTTTTCCACAGCAACAGAGAATTTAGATCTAGTAGTTTTTATGGATGCATATTTCGAGTTGACCTTCTTGGAAGCCATCGTAGTGTCTTGAACTTAGGTTGTTAGAGAGAAGAGATGAGAGGTAAAGAGGTTCAACTGTGCGTGTCAATTTGTAAGCGACTAAGTTTCTTTCCTGAAAAATAGCAATCAAGAAAAGAAAAATAGCGACAAACAAGAGTATTTTATTTCAAAATATGCACGGGGTTACAATCTTTATAAAATCTTTAAATAAAAAGATGCATTCCTCTGATTCTTCTCCTCACGTTCCTCACCTTGTTCTTGAATCAACGGGGTATTTATTTGGATTTCACCATAGATTGCGGAGCACAACTTTATCACAGTCGTGGAGGTATGGAAACGTGTGGCTCACCACTTGGAGACAAAGACTTCTTGATATGCGAAAGACTTGCGGATCACTAATGAAGAGTAGAGTTTCTCTCTATGTGTATATGTATTTCTGTATGGCTTCTTCTTTGGTCAAAACCCATTTATATAGGCGTGAGCTAGGGCTTGGGGGTATTTTGGTCTCCAAGTAAACCTAGTGGACCTTGGGCTTGAAGAGCATGAGTTGGGCTCATCTTGTCAACTTAACATGCTGGCCCAAATATAATTGGACTTTATTTAAACGATATAATTTTAATTTAAATATTAATCCAATAATTTGACTCGATCGATATGTCATAAATTTAAGATTTAATTCTAATTTTAATACAAATTTATCTGATAAAATTTCATTGTCTACAGACATAATCCTTAAGAAAATTTTATTTAGAGGTGTATTTTACTGAACTAACTTTATTAATGATACTTTAAAACTTTAAATTTGACTATACTACTGCTTTATGTATTTATTTAATACTAAGCATCTAAAGAAAATATATAATATTATTCTCTTGATTTCATAAATTGGATAAGTAAATTAAAACAAATATTTTAGTACGAAGGTCAAGTAATAAGAAACGGAGTATTATCTATTGTCTATATAAATAAATAAGTTGGGATTGTCATTAATGGAGTATTATATAAATTAAAATTTAAAATCGAAATAGATATAAACTTTAAAAATTTGGCCTTATTTTTATTAATTATTTTATATTTTCTGCATTGAAATGTATTTATAAAGCTATTATTACATATTATTTTCTCTTGCAAAAATAAATATTAGAGATTTGATTAAAATTAATAAAATTAATTTTTTTATTATGTTAATTTACTTCATTATAGAGCATCATTAGCTTATATATTTAATTAGTATTTCTCACTTTTTTTGCCCAGAAGATAATGTTCATGTTTTCATGAAAAACTTGTTACATGGATTTAAAAATAATGAAAATATGATCATTTTAAAGAAGTAAAAAAAAAAAAGGAAGAAGAAGAAAATTGATGATGAGAGGGTACAATAGGCTTTTTAATAATTCAATTAGGATAAAGGATGGAGTATGACTATTCTCTAAAGTTAAAGGGGGAGTTTTATTTTTAAGTCAAAGTTGGGGAGGGGAAATGATTTTCACCCCAAATATATTCAGCCTTAAACAAAAAGTAGGACACGTGTATATTCAAAATTTACTAATTTTTTGAAAAATTCCAACATTTGTTTATTTTATTTTTTGTTTTAATCTGTTATATATTTGAAATCTACGTAAACAATACTATAAATCATAATAATTAACAACTTAAAATATGTAAACGACATAAAAAAATTGATTGACTCTTCAAATGACAAATTCTATCAATGTCACATAAATTGGAGAACAATATATATTATTTGAAAATTATGTAGAAAGTATTATAAATCACAATAATTAACAATTTAAAAAATCTATAAGATACATAAAAAAAAAAATTTGAATGACTCTTAATACGTACTATATGATAATTATGTAAAAAGTACAACAAATCGTAATAATTAACAACTTAAAATATTAGAGATCATACAAATAATTTGATTGCCTTCCCAAATTCCATATGTGTCACATATAGGACAAAAAATGTAGCATATATTGGACTCGTACTTGCACGAGCTTCGGTATCTAGTGTGTGTATGTATATATATATATATATATAATAAATAACAATAAGAACACAGCAGGTCGACAATGCCTGTTTTGGTAGAATTATATTGGCTATCAGGAAACTTTTTTGCTTCTTTATATTTGCTTAGGGGTATTTTCGATATCATATAATTTCATGTTCTAATGATATTGTACTTGACTGCTCTATAAGTGTGCGTTTTCTATGCTGGACCAAAAAGTCAACCCACTTTGGTCTAATTACCCATGTGTCAAAGCAGAAGTGTACAGCTTCTCTTACCCATGTGTTTTTCCACTTTGTTTTACTTCATTCAAATGATTGTTGGTATTTGTGTAAATATTATATGTAGGTTGATCATTTTATAAATGTTCCAAAAATATAATATAGACTCAGGTCATTTTTCTAGCTACAGGCATATAAGGATCTTTTTATTATGACAAGTAGAAATCGATCAGTTATATTATATAATTATATTAGTGTCATGTAAATTGAAACAAAAAAAATAATATATATTATTTGATAATTACATAAAAAGTATTATAAATCAGAATAATTTAACAATTTAAAAAATTGACTATCTCCTTAATGTAAATTTTGGCTAGATGCTTAGAACTGTAGTCCACTCTAACCGGAAAGAAGTGAGCCGATTTCGTCAACCTGTCCACTATGACCCAAATTGAATCATGATTCCCCAAGGTCTTAGGAAGACCTACCACAAAATCTGTAGCAATGTTCTCCCATTTCCATTCAGGTATGGGCATCCTTTGGAGAAAACCCGCAGGCCTTTGATGTTCATGTTTCACCTACTGACAATTGTGACACTTAGATACATGACTCACTATGTCCCTTTTCATCCCAAGCCACCAATAAAGCTGCCTCAAATCACGATACATCTTGGTTGCACCTGGATGAATAGAATACCATAAACCATGAGCGTCAGCAAGCATATTCTGAACCAAATTAATAACCCGAGGAATACATAACCGTCTTCTAAACCATAATACCCCACCAGCGTTAAGGGTGGCGCCTGAAGCCTCACCACGCACCACTTGGTTCCAAAGTCTATTCAACTTTCCATCCTCGAACTGTTTGGCCTTGATTTTCTCAAGGAATGTTGACTTTAATTCCACACTGATACATCCCAAATCGGCGTCAACGCTTTGAGGCCTATGTTTCGAGGTCAACATATGGTAATCCAAGTCATGATCGTCTTAAGGGCACAAAGACGTGCTTAGAGGTCCCTTTTGGAGCTCCCACTAAAGCATTACCACGTATGAAAGATAGCTTGGAGCTTGGGATACATTGAACTAGGAGCTCAAAAGGGAAGGAAACACCCACTGCCTAAGGGTGACAGAAGGTGTGACGGTCCACCACAAGGTTGGGAAGCCGTCACGTGAGCCACCAAATGAAGGCCTTAAAAACCCTTTTTTTGTTTAAGGGTGACGGCTCAGTTGGTGGTCAGTCACCACCCTGACTGGCTGTCCCATGAGCCGCCAAAAAGGGCTGAGGAAGGATGCACACTGCCTCAAAGTGACGGATCACTTGGCAATTAGTCACCTCAGTGATGAACCACCAGTGAAACCACCACACCCAAACAACCCATACACGAATTGGGCTTCTTTCTACATTTCTCCAAGGTCACTTTTGGACCTTTGTAATAGACTATAAATAGAAACTTCTAGGCTTTATTTTCATTAGCTTATTTTTTATTATTGAATAACCAAACACTTGAGAGTGTGATTGGAGAGTTCTTGTTGAACGTTGGCTTATAAATGAAGGTTTACTGGGTGCATGATACCCTTTCGGTCTACGTATGAGCTAGGTGTTTCTATTAAGTTTACGTTTGAGGATCATTGGTTTGCCTATGTTCCTTTTCTTGTGTCTATCTATTTTTATCGCCTTTTCTTTATGATCTTTTGATTTTCGTATTTTACATTCGTTTTCGTATTTTGGATTGTATCACACACTAGCCAACACTCCACCCCTTTCTGAAACACCAAACTGCATACTTTGAGAAGCTAGAGCTTGCAACTCCCTAGCCTCACAAAGGCCAAACTACTCATACTTACTTCTTTCCGGCTCAATGCATCTTCTACCACATTGACCTTACCCGGATGATACTGGATGGTCACATCATAGTCGTTCAACAACTTCATCCACCTCCTCTGTCTTAGATTCAAATCCCATTGGGTAAACACGTGTTGTAAACTACTGTGGTCTATGAAAAACCTCACACTTGACACTATAAAGATAGTGTCTCCAAATCTTAAGTGCAAACACCACCGCTGCCAACTCCAAATCATGCATTGGATAGTTATTCTCATGAGGAACTGCCTCGAAGCATATGCAATGGCATTCCTATCCTGCATCAACACAACACCCAAACCCAAACGTGAAGCATCACAAAATACAATAGTCTTTACCTGCAATCGGAAGAGAAAGAATAGGAGTTGTGGTCAAGAGTGTCTTGAGATTTTGGAAGCTCTCCTCACATTTATCCGACCACACAAAAGTAACCTCCTTCTAGGTTAACCTCATCAAGTGAGTACCAATTGATATGAAATTCTGGATGAACCTGCGATAATAACTGGCCACACCCACAAAGCTCCTAACCTTAGTCACCGAACTAGGTCAAACCCAATTATTAACTTCCTCAATCATCTGGGAATCCACCATCACCCCCTTTTTTGAGACCACATGCCCTAAGAAGGCAACCAAAGACAACCGGAACTCACCTTTCAAAAATTTGGCGTACAACTGCTTCTCTCTTAAAATCCCTAAAACAATGCGAAGATGACCTGCATGCTCCTACCTGCTCTTGGAGTAAACTAAAATGTCATCAATAAAAACCATAACAAAAGAATCCAAAAATGACTTGAATATTTCATTCATCAAGCTCATAAAGGTTGTCGGTGCATTGGTCAACCCAAAAGACATAACTAGGAACTCATATTGTCCATACCGAGTCCTGAAGGCTGTCTTGGGTATGTCCTCACGCCGAATCTTTAGTTGATGATAACTGATGTAGCCCAAAATATACCTCCTAGAAAGTATAATGCGGTTGCAGTATCAAATATAGAACCCAACTAGGTTGGGGTCGACCCCACGAGGAATATGGACGTAATAGGTTTAGTTTTTGTCCGAGTAATTGGCAAATAAGTAAAAAGAGGGGTTTTGTATAAGTAAGTAACAAAATTAACAACTGTTGGTTCTTTGAATTTGATATCAATAAGAGAAATACACTAAGACTTCGATCCCCAATGATTCCTTAACTCCATCGGTATATTAATGCTTGGAAAAACCGTCCCAATGTGTTGCATGCAAAATCTAACAAGATATGTTCATCTAAGTGTCTCTCGACCTGCTTTAGATGTATTTCACTCTTCACCTCTCGGTCTCCGAGCGTCGTACTACTAACCCTTGTTCTTGACCTCAGATTAACTATTCCCGCTAAGGCTCAAGTTATTAGATGAAGGTTGATAGCTTCAAATCTCTGTTGTTATCTCCTTTTCCCAATCTCTACCCCTCTCTCTAGCAAGTACAGAATACAGGCAGGTTTTTAACGTGTGCACTCGTCAGAAAATCAATCACAACGAAAGAAATAATAATACATGCATGCGCATCGGTTCAGAATTGCCTTGCACTTAACCGATTTTGTTAATTTCTCATGGTTTAAGCAACCCTAGTTAATGGGTTTAGCTTCTCATAATTGCAAGAACAAAAGCATAATTCATAGATGAAAACATAATCATGAACTCACAATAATGAAGAAAACTCTGAAATCTCGATATTAATAAAAACCCTAGAATCGACGTTCCAAGATTACAAGAATAAAAGATGTTTCTGAACTCAAAAATAATGTAAATATGTCTCAAAATAATAAACTGACTAACTCTTGAACATAGGACAATACAAGGGTATTTATAGATACAAGGCTAATCCTATCCTAATCAAAATAGGAGAACAGAGTCGGCAAACTTTCACGGTGTCTTGACTTGGTGTCGTAGAACAAAGCCACGTCACGTAGGTTGACTGTCGTAGACATCAGGATTCAAACACTCTCTGAATTCCACTCATTTCACGTGAGTGGGTCCACGCCACGTGAATCTCCTTCCGTGAAACTCAGACAAAATTCCAACTCTCTGAAGCTGATCCACGCCAGCCACTCACGTGACGTGAGTGGTGTCGTGACTTCCCCTCTCTGGTGCAGCTTCATGTTCTTTCATCTTCAGACACTTTGTTTTCAGGCTTGATTCTTCCTTTTTGGTCATTTTGCCTTCAAAACCTATT
Organism: Capsicum rhomboideum; assembly: GCA_031232105.1. Classification (NCBI taxonomy): domain Eukaryota; kingdom Viridiplantae; phylum Streptophyta; class Magnoliopsida; order Solanales; family Solanaceae; genus Capsicum; species Capsicum rhomboideum. The sequence goes on along the minus strand of CP124712.1, from coordinate 121,384,741 downwards.
TTCCTGTAAAGTAGGACAGGAACCACATCATAACAACCAAATACACCCAAGTTATTGCATATTTTCCTTGTTTTAAGCATCGAAAGTTTCATGTAACCATGGCGCATCAACACCCTCAACTTAGAACGTTTGCATATCCTCAGGCGAACAAAACAAAAACCAACATATACGATGCTTAATTTAGAGAAACCTAAGGGACCTATGGCAGTCAACTCATTGCCTTTGGCACAAAAACTTTTTCGACCCCTCCTATTTACAAATCGAAACCATAGTGTGTATACAGGAAACATATTATCATGACACAGAAGGGATCAAGTGATGGCATCAGATTATGAACAAACAACTAAGCTTATATGCAAATGACATTATCCGAACAGATAGCAGCTAACCATACAACCCATGTACTCTCACAACAAAGAAGTCTCATGCACTCACAGTATGCTAATGAATCTCAATTAAGGGACTCAGTCAAAACACTCTCTCTCACAAAGAAGTTCAAACAATGTGCATGAAATATCATAGGCTTGCCCTTATTTTCTATGCCTTAGTTTTTTGGACAGTTGGGCTAGGATCACTATAGGTCTTTTATTGGCTTGTAATGTAGGCTTGGGGACGGGTATGGTACATATGGAAATGGTGACTCACCCTCCTTGACACTACACTATTTTTGGCTCCCCTTTCCAACCATTCTTCTTTTATTCTCCCTTTTTCTCTTTCATTTATTTTTAGAATTTGGTTGTGATTTTCTTCATACTTTCAAAATAGAAAAAATATATATATTTTTTTTATTTTATTTTATTTTTTTTCGTTCACACCCAAATCTGTTCCGTTCATCCTTTACTAACTCACTTGTCATACTCAATATTAACTACGCACCCCTATAATAGTCACCCTCAACTTAGGCGATTTGCCTGAATTGAGGTACACAATGTCCAAGGAGGGACCAGGGCCAAGACAGATTCATTGTAATCAACATGGGAAGGTGAATAGGCTAATGAAAGAATTATGTCAATTAAGGCTCAAAATCGGGATCAAGGGATACTTATTTCATTTGGTTGGGCATTTAGGCTTAAAGTGGACTTTTTCAAAAGGGCCTATGATCCTTTCCTAACCACTATCCTCTAACCTAGGCAAGACTAACCGGGCAAGTTCTGGATTGCACACACAAAGTGAACTAAGTAATGACCTCACACTCACAGCACAGGGTTACATTATCAACTACTACCTATCTAGTTCATGCAATGCTGGCTACAGTTATTCTGCCTATAATACTAATGCCATAGCAAGATCCAACAGCTGTCACAAACTAACATGCTACACACACTTTTTTTTTTAAAACAATATTTTTGGCTTAAATAAATTTTTCAGGAGGGGTGTCCTTTAAAACATCAACAAGCATCAAAACAAGACTGCACTACAGTTCCCTTATTTTTCTCTTAATTTAGCAAGAAACACATAAACACTATAAATAACACCCTAAACATGTCGGTTCTACTATGATAGCACACTAGCGGGAAAAGAAACAAGGCAACAAAAAACCCCAAGTGGTGGTACACCCCCACCCTCAACTAAAAATGGTGCACTGCCCTCAATGCACATCTATCAATAAAAGGACAAGGGAGTGAAGACATACCTGTGGCGCCCTAAGCACCAGAAGTGGGACTGCCCGCAGCGGGATCATCAGTCTGCACAGTGGGCTCTCTGGTAGGCGCATCCGATGGAGGTGGTGCCTGACTGGAGGATGCACCACGTGCCCTCTGCTCCTCCGCTATCTGGCTAGCATGGTACTCCATCCTATAGGCCTTAACCGCCCTCCAGAGATCACCCTCATATTCATCAGCACTGTCAATCTGGTCCTTCGAACTGCAGGGCCTCTTGCCTCTATCCATCGGAGGCTCCTCGTCAACAAATAGATCCACCTCAAAGGCAGGCCTCAGTGGGGCCGGAACAGGCATAGGTGGTATAATAGGGGCACTGCTCGACTCTAACGCTCTAACCTCCTCTCTCAATGCTGCCACCTCCTGTGTCAAACCCGTCATATCAGGACTCTGTACAGCACTCAACCGGGAGGCCATCCGTGCCTCAAAACTGTCAATCCTCCCATGTAACCCCCGCATAAACTGATCCATCGCCGCAGTCATCCTGGCCTCCACCCTAGCCTCCGCAGCTTCTACAGTGGTCCTAACCCAAGGCTTAAGTTGGGATACCAACTTAGCCATCTGGGTCTCAATGTGGGTCTGCCGCTCGAACATTTGCATCTGTCTATCAATCAACTGCTGCAGAAAGTCCCTCGACACTAAAACCATACCAGAGAGAGGCGGTGGAGCGGTAGTACCGGGTACCTCAGCATCAATAGGGCCCGTACCCTCAGCCTGTACAGGAATAGTCTCAGGCACCCTAACCGCTACTGGAGTAGTCATAGGAGTACTAATCGGCTCATCTAGGGCTGCTCCTGACGGCTGTGACCCGCGTGGAAGAATGGGGTGAGGACCCCACTGCTGCATCAGACCAATATTCTCTATGCGGGTCACCTCTATATAATGATCGAGGGTAGGTATCCTGGCCACACCCGCCCTGTCAAATATACCCTGGATTAAGCATGGGAATGGTATAATCGTATGATCTCGAAAGGCTCGTTCATGGATCTCCCGGATGATGTATCTAGCAATATGAATCACATAACCAGCCAAGATGCTGGCTACTACCACCTCCCGGTCCAATGTAAGTGAATTGTCAGCATTAGTTGGACCCAACCGATGCCTCACCACGTAACACCAAAATCTGCCTGCAAAATATAGCGTGGATTTCTTAATATCCAGCTTACCAGTCACCCAGCTCGCAGCCACACTGTCCTCGGCTATATACCCAACAATCCACTTCAGGAGCTCCAATTTCTGACCCGCATCCCGCATCTTAGTACGATCTCTGACAATGTCCATCCGATGATCAAATTCAGCAGTCGAAGCCGAAAGTGGACGGTCTGCCCTAAATAAGAAGCGGTGAATGGTCTGCTCTGATATATCTACTTGGGTACCACGAACCAAAATGTGTGTCAATAAGGGCTGGTCTCTGAACCGCTGCCCGACAGGTGTAGTCAAGTCAACCGACGCAGCATATGAAGCATAAAATTCTCGGACCAACTCCGAGCTATAGCGACCAGGAGGCTGCGCCATCCAACCGAATTGATACCACTCAAAAATAGCCCAAATATCAAGCAAGGCCTTCAACTCCTCAAGCCTATACCAAGGCTCCTCCATAATTCTCTTCCTACAGGCACCCCGCTCCGTCAGCTCAGCATCCTGATCATAAAAACCCTGCATGCCCTCAATACACCAGCGCTGAATATCCTGTCTCTGTATAGGAGGCGGAGCACTCTGTGCACCAGTACCTGAAATAGAGGCTATAGCCTCCGCCGCAGAGGTACCCTGACCTGTAGCATCATCTACAGATCCTGAAACTGAATCATCCTCCCCCTCTTCAGACTGGGGGGCGGACTCGGAAGACTGATCCAAAACAACTAGCGCTACCAGTGGTGGAATAGACTGAACTGCAGCCCGGGCAGTAGCTTGGGCCCGAGTCTGTAACCTCGTGGTACGAGGCACTAATGCAGTATCATCATGTCCAATATCAAACTCCTCCACGGACCCACTCTTCTCAGATTCAGTCGGTTCATCACGCAAATGGTTTGGTAATTCTGGATTTTTCATTCTAATTCGAGACGAACAAGCAAGATGGTCACTTTTGGGGTTTGATTTGGGAGGCATGGTATCGAGTAGGGTCAGATTTTGGTATTTTGGGTCAGGTTTTTGTTAAAATTCGGACCTGGGGGTCTGGTTTTTGAATTGGGGGTCGGGTTATGGGTATTTGGGTTGGATTTGTGTCATTTGTGGTCGGGTTTGTCGGAATTGGGGGTGGGTTGGCCGTATTTTATGAAATCAGATCGGGTTGGATCTGTTTTAGTGGTGGTGGGTTGGATTTTTAGGTGTGGTGTGTAATAATTTTAGAAATTTGGGAAGGAGAAGATGATGATTTAGGAGTAGGGGTTTGGAAATTGGAATTTGGAATTTGGAAATTGGAATTTGGAATTTGGAATTTGGAATTTAGGGTTTATGTTCTAAGAGTTAAGGTTGAGAAAGAGGAGGATGGATTCGGATTTTTGGGTCGGTTTGGGTCATATAAGGGAATTTAAATAAAGAAAAAGGGTCGGGTTGGGTCGGATTTGGGACTTCTGCCACTCAAGACACAACCCACGTGACGTGGGTAAACGTACGTCACGTGGATCCTCTTCTGTAGATCAGATTCAGACACTGGAAATTTACCTCTGAGATTCACGATACCACCCACGTGACGTGGGTGAACCTACGTCACGTGAATCTTCTTCAGTAGATCAGATTCAAAAATTGGAAATTTACCTCTGAGATTCACGATACCACCTACGTGACGTGGGTTGAGCAACGCCACGTGGGTCACCTGTCGTAGGTCACCTTCAGGTAAATTTTGTGAATTTCGGTTAACTGCTCCTCCAATGCTCAGATAACAACATCATCAGATCATGGGTTGCCTCCCAAGTAGCGCCTGATTTAACGTCGCGGCACAACACGGCTAACTTGGATACTCAGACTTCACCAATTAGCCCATGGGTTGCCTCCCATGAAGCGCCTGATTTACCGTCGCGGCAAGACATGACTAGCTTGACTACTTAGACTTCACCAAGCTCATGTTCCTCGCATGTCTTTATTTCTTCCAAGATACCCACATAATGCTTTACACGCTGCCCATTAGCCTTGAATAGAACATCATCATCTTCTTTTAGTTCAATTGCTCCATGTGGGAATACCCTAACCACCGTGAATGGCCCAGACCATTTAGACTTTAACTTTCCAGCAAACAAGCGAAGCTTGGAGTTATAAAGTAGCACCAAATCTCCCGAATGAAACTCCCATTTCTCAATTCATCAATCGTGATATAATTTAATCTTTTCTTTATAAATTGCTGAACTTTCATAAGCCCGGAGATGAAATTCATCCATCTCATTCATCTGCTCAAGTCTCAATTTAGCCATTTCACTCCAATCTAAATTCAACCGTTTCAAAGCCCATAAAGCCTTATGTTCAAGTTCGACAGGCAAATGGCAAGATTTTCCAAAAAACAACTGATATGGTGATGCACCAATTGGCATTTTGAAAGCAGTTCGATATGCCCACAATGCGTCATCCAATCTTCGAGCCCAATCAGTCCTATTGGCATTCACTGATTTTTCCAAAATAGATTTGATCTCACGATTTGACACCTCAACTTGCTCGGTTGTTTGAGGATGGTAAGGGGTTGCCACCTTATGTTTAACACCATATTTCTCGAGCAGGGCCTTAAACAACCGATTACAGAAGTGGGATCCCCCATCACTAATGATAACTTAGGGTGTACCGAATCGTGAAAATATGTTCTTCTTCAAAAATGTCATGACACTACTTCCTTCGTTATTTGGAAGCGCAATGGCCTCCACCCACTTAGAAACATAGTCAACAACTACCAGAATGTATTTCATCCCATGTGAGCTCACGAAGGGGCCCATAAAGTCAATTCCCCACACATCGAACAATTCAAGCTCAAGTATAGTTGTCATGGGAAGTTTGTGCCTGCGTGAAATATTCCCTTGCCTTTGACATTGGTCACAAGCGCGAACATAATCATGAGCATCTTTGTAAATATTGGGACAGTAGTACCCACATTGCAAGATTTTATGGGCAGTCCGTGCACCTCACTGATGACCCCCAACTGGGGATGAATGACATGCTTCCAAAATACTCATCATCTCGACTTCTCGAACACATCTTTGAATTATGCCATCAGCACACACCCTAAATAAATACGGCTCATCCCAGAAGAATTTTCTTACCTAATGCATGAATTTTTTTCTCTGCTAATACAACATATCCTCCAGAACTAAATCACTTGCCAAAAAGTTGGCAAAATCCGCAAACCAAGGGATTAAGTCTTGTGATCCTGCCAGTACTTGCTTATCTGGAAAAGTATCATCAATCTCAAGATCATCCTTTAATTTAAGCATGGCCTCCTCCTCAAGGCGTGATAGATGGTCAACGACTTGGTTCTCGGTTCCCTTAAGATCCTTGACTTCAAAGTTAAATTCTTGTAATAGAAGTACCCATCAAATCAATCTGGGCTTAGCATCCTTTTTTGACATCAGATACCGAAGTGATGCATGGTTTGTATGCACAATTACCTTCGTACCAATCAAATAAGAGCGAAATTTTTCAAAGGCGAAAACCACGGCCAACAACTCTTGCTCAGTCACGGTGTAGTTCTTTTGAGCTGGATTAAGGACTTTGCTAGCGTAATAGATGGGTTTTAAAATCTTCTCTCTCCTTTGGCCAAGGACAGCACCCAAGGCCACCCCACTAGCATCACACATAACTTCAAATGGCATGGTCCAATCTGGTGCAACAATAATAGGAGCTGAAGTCAACTTCCCCTTTAGACACTCAAAAGCCTTTAGGCATGCCTCATCGAACACGACCTTCACATCTTCCTCCAAAAGTTTGCAGAATGGATGAGCAATTTTAGAGAAATCCTTGATGAATCTTCTATAAAAACCAGCATGTCCTAAGAAACTTCGAATCCCTTTAACAGAAATAGGTGGGGGTAATTTTTCAATCACCTCAATCTTTGCTTTATCAACTTCAATGGCGTCCTTTGAGATGCGATGTCCTAACACAATACCTTCTCTAACCATAAAGTGGCATTTTTCCCGATTCAGCACCAAGTTGCATTCCTCGCATCTCTGCAATACCTTAGCAAGGTGGGCCAAGCAACTGTCAAAAGAGTCTCCCACAACCGAAAAGTCATCCATGAAAACCTCAATAGTGTCTTCCACCATGTCGGAGAAAATGGACATCATGCAACGTTGAAAAGTTGTGGGTGCATTACATAATCCGAAAGGCATCCTCTTGAACGCAAATGTCCCATATGGACAAGTGAAAGTAGTCTTTTCTTGGTCTTTGGGAGCAATGAAAATCTAATTATAACCTGAATAACCATCGAGGAAACAATACCATCCTCTCCCAGCAAGACAGTCTAACATCTGATCCATGAATGGCATAGGAAAATGATCTTTTTGGGTCCAAGAATTCAGCTTTCAATAATCCATGCAAACTCTCCATCCATTAACCAGCCTCATTAGAATCAACTCATTTTTGTCGTTTGGAACCACAGTGATTCCTCCCTTCTTTGGCACACACTGAACTAGACTCACCCACTTGCTATCCGCAATAGGATACACCACACCGACATCTAACCACTTGATGATTTCCTTCTTTATAACTTCTTGCATAGGTGGATTCAGACGACGTTGGTGCTCAATGCTCGGTATTCACTCAGGATCAAGCTGAATCTTATGAGTGCAAATACTGGGTGGAATCCCTATAATGTCAGCAATGGACCAAGCAATGGCCCTCTTGAATCTTCTCAATACCGCAACCAGAGCCTCTACTTGCCATTCTTCCAACGCAGCAGCAATAATAACAGGCAAGGTATTGTTGGCTCCCAAAAATACGTACCGAATGTGGGCTGAAAGAGCCTTTAGTTCCAAAACTGGGGGCCCTATAATAGAAGGACGATTCAGTGGAGTAACTCTATTCTTCAAGTCAAGATCAAGCTTCTTAGGAGTGTAAGTTAACGATCCTCTACCCGCAAGCGCTCCGACCAACTCGTCGTATTCCTCAGTATAATCACCGTCAAAATTCATAATCACCGCTGCAAGTGCTTCTACCCCCAACCTTTCTTCAACAGGAACAACTAAGTCTTCCTCATCAACTGCATCTATCATGGAGATCACTTGCATATCCCTTGGCTGCTTCATAAAACGACAGACGTTAAAAGTAACATGTTCATCATTCAACCTGAATTGCATCTGTCCAGTTTCCAAGTCAACCAAAGCGCGCCCCGTAGTAAGAAATGGTCTTCCCAGGATGATGGGCACCTCGAAATCAACTTCACAAGCAAGGATCACAAAATCTGCTGGGAATATGAAAGATACCACCTTTACCAACACAAAATACAAAATGCCGACCGGCTTTTTCACAGTCCTATCTACCATAAGAAGTATCATAGAAGTCTGCTTCGGTGCTCCCAACCCCAACTGCTTAAAAACAGCTAGAGGCATCAAGTTAATACTAGCCCCCAAATCACATAATGCCTTTGTAAAGTTGCAAGACCCGATAGTACATGGAATTATGAAAGCTCCCGGATCTTCCTTCTTTTCAACTAGAGACCTCGAAGATACTGCACTAAAATAGTGTAAATTGTCTGCTGACTCATAACTAACAGTTCTCTTCTTTGTCACTAGATCTTTCATAAACTTCGCATAACCTGGCATCTACTCCAAAGCTTCGACCAGAGGGATATTTACCGACAATTCTTTCAACATTGATAAAAAATTTTGGTATTTACCCTCTTCAGCCTTCTTTTTCAACCTTTGAGGAAACGGAGGAGGAGGTCATGGAATAGTTTTCAAAACTGGTGGAACCTCCTTCTCGTGCCTCTTTTCAGATCCTCCTTCATGCATAGTGCTGGTGGGGCTTTGGGCGGCATTGTCGGCTGCTACTGAATTCCCTAGCTCTAGCACAACCTCTTCATCAATTACCACTAGTTCATCCTTCTTACCGCTCTCCATAGGAACATGTGGGTCTACTGTGCACTTCCCACTTCTAGTAGTGATGGCCAAGCAACGACTATCATTCTTCAAATTCTGGACAGTGTTGCTCGGAAGAGTGCCTGGTTGACGCTGGTTCAGTGCCAATGATATTTTCTCGAACTTTTGTTCCAACTGTTTGATGGCAGTTGAATGAGATTCTACTTTCTGACTTATTCATGAAATGTCTGACCTAATCTCCTTCAAGCAATTTTACTGGCTCTCGAACCCTTTTACCATTCTATTAAGAAGGGATTCCATCCTTGAGTTTCCATAGTCAGCATCACGATTTCCAGGTGAAACATAAGCACCACTCTTCTCCTTAAGATCATCCTTTCGTCTCCAGTCACCATCACAGTCCCTTTATCTGTCTCTGTATCCAGACTTGTTATAATTATCTCCATAATAGTTCCGACCTTGATTCCCTTGCCTAGTGTTCCAAGAGTCTTGATTAGACCCTTAGCCCTTGGCTCAAAAACCCTCCACTTCTTTATCTAAGTACTTAGCCTCTTCATCGGATTCATAATCATCATGTCTAAGCGTTTTACCTTGTGCCCCTTCAGCCCCTCTAGCTGAAATCTGTTTGGCTAGCAAACCAATTTCGGTTCTAAGCTGTGCAACCTCTTGAGCTAACGATTCATCCAAAGCTCATTGTGCCGCTGAAGCTCCAATAGCATATGTACGCACAGGTGTCTCTGCCTCCCGAGTATGCCATCCTTGGTTGGTCTTAGTGATACGATCCAAGATTTCTGAAGCTTGATCCCACCTCAGACTCATAAATGCTCCACCAATAATAGTATCTGCCACAGCCTTGGTGTTAGCATTCAAAGCCCTGCAGAATATTTCAAGTAAGCTTTTACCAGTCATCTTATGATTCAGAACATCTTGCAACTTCTTCTTGAACCTTAACCATGTCTCATAGAGTGCTTCAGAATGTAGTTACCTGAAGTTGTAAATCTCATCCTTCAACTGTAGCATCTTGGATGGTGGGAAAAATCTCTCCAGAAATTGATTTCTCAACTCTTCCCAGGTAGTGATGGAACCTCGTGGTAATTCGGCCAACCATTACGTTGCTTCTCCTGTTAAAGAGAATGGAAACAATCTCAACCGAATAGCCTCTTGATCAACTCCTGGTAAGTTATACGAAGTGCAAACTCCCACAAAATTCATCAAGTGCAGGTTTGGATCATCTGTAGGAAGACCAGCAAATACACCTTTCAAATTTAACAGATGAATCATGGCACTTATAATGTCGAACTTATAAATTCATCTAAGTGTCTCTCGACCTGCTTTAGATGAATTTCACTCTTCACCTCTCGGTCTCCGAGCGTCGCACTACTAACCCTTGTTCTTGACCTCAGATTAACTATTCCCGCTAAGGCTCAAGTTATTAGATGAAGGTTGATAGCTTCAAATCTCTGTTGTTATCTCCTTTTCCCAATCTCTACCCCTCTCTCTAGCAAGTACAGAATACAGGCAGGTTTTTAACGTGTGCACTCGTCAGAAAATCAATCACAACGAAAGAAATAACAATACATGCATGCGCACCGGTTCAGAATTGCCTTGCACTTAACCGATTTTGTTAATTCCTCATGGTTCAAGCAACCCTAGTTAATGGGTTTAGCTTCTCATAATTGCAAGAACACAAGCAGAATTCATAAATGAAAACATAATCATGAACTCACAATAATGAAGAAAACTCTGAAATCTCGATATTAATAAAAACCCTAGAATCGACGTTCCAAGATTACAAGAATAAAAGATGTTTCTGAACTCAAAAATAATGTGAATATGTCTCAAAATAACAAAATGACTAACTTTTGAACATAGGACAGTACAAGGGTATTTATAGATACAAGGCTAATCCTATCCTAATCAAAACAGGAGAACAGAGTCGGCAAACTTTCACGGTGTCGTGACTTGGTGTCGTGGAACCAAGCCACGTCACGTAGGTTGACTGTCGTAGACATCAGGATTCAAACACTCTCTGAATTCCACTCACGTCACGTGAGTGGGTCCACGCCACGTGAATCTCCTTCCGTGAAACTCATACAAAATTCCAACTCTGTGAAGCTGATCCACGCCAGCCACTCACATGACGTGAGTGGACTCACGGCACGTGAGTGGACTCACGGCACGTGAGTGGTGTCGTGACTTCCCCTCTCTGGTGCAGCTTCATGTTCTTTCATCTTCAGACACTTCGTTTTCAGGCTTAATTCTTCCTTTTTGGTCATTTTGCTTTCAAAAGCTATTTTCCTACAAAGTAGGACAGGAACCACACATACCAACCAAATACACCCAAGTTATTGCATATTTTCCTTGTTTTAAGCATCGAAAGTGCTATGTAACTATGGCGCATCAATAACTCGTCCTCAAGTCAATCTTGGAGAATAATGTTGCACCCTGTAGTTGGTCAAAGAGATCATCTATCCGAGGCAAGGGATACTTATTCATGATGGTAACTTTGTTCAACTGTCTATAATCAATGCATATCCACATACTACCATCTTTCTTTTTAACAAACAACATCGGAGCACCCCAAGGTGAAGCACTAAAATGAATAAATCCCATATCCAGAAGTTCCTGCAATTTAGTTTTGAGTTCTCACAGCTCAGCCGGAGACAAGCGATAAAGAAGAACAGAAATCGGGCGAGTGCCCGGCCCCAAGTCAATGCAGAAATCAATATCACTATCTAGAGGCATACCAGGCAAATATACGGGAAATACCTCCAGAAATGTTGATACTACTGGAACTAACTCAATAGAAGGAGACACCATACTTACATCCTGAAGATGAGCCAGGAATGTTGAACACCCCTTCCCCACTAGCTTTCTAGCCCAAATAAAAGATATGATTTTCACTGGTTTAGCCTTATACACACCCTCCCAGTCTAGTTTATCCATCCCAGGCATGGATAAAGTCATTTTCTTAGCATTACAATTCAAGACAGCATGATATGGAGCTAACTAGGTCATACCCAAAATAATATCAAAATCCAACATGTCCAAAATGATCAAGTCTAACCAAGACTGAAAACCCATAAATAACACAAAGCAAGAACGATAAACATGGGTCACCACCACAGACTTTTCAACCGGAGCAAACATATGCACAGGAGAATTGAGTAAATCACAGACCAAGTTCAAACCCAAATCAAACTTAACATATACAAATGAAAAAGTAGACCCCGGATCAAATAAAACAGAAGCCATCTGGTCTCAAACTATAATAGTACCTGTAATAACTACATCAAAAGCTTCGGCATTAGACTTGACAGGAAAAGCATAATAGTGAGCTTGGTTGTCAATCTGGGCTAACTCTCTTGCTGGCTGCGGACCACCTCACCCTGCACCACCATTTCCTCAACCACCTCGACCGCCCTGCTGATTACCCCGCCCACCCTATGGACGTCCCCTGCCATTACCACCTCCACATCTACCTGCTAAGACTATAGATCGCGTCTGATGCTGTACCTGTCCACCTGACTATCTCAACGGACACTCCCTTTTGAAATGACTAGCAACACCAAAATAGTAACAACCCCGCTTAAGAGAAGGTCGACTGGTATAAGAGTAGGAAGTCCCTTGGCCTGCATAACTGATGGTTGTGAAGATGTCCCTACTGGACCTATGGTAGAAGCTGGCAGTGGTGACTAAACTGGTCGGGCTGGATAGGCCTACTGGTTGTGACCCCTAGAATAAGTACCATTGAAGTTACCCGCATTTCAGGACTTCTTGGGTGTTGCCTTAGACTGACCAACCTGTTTTACTCCCTCAAGCTTCTTCACATAATCTGACACCTCATTAAAACTCTTCCCTGTAGAAGTCATGTGAACAGACAATACCTGGAGATCAGTGTACCCTTAACAAATAAGTGGATCCTCTCCTCCTCAGTGCCCAACAGCTGAGTAGCATAGCAAGATAGGGCATGAAATTTAGCCTCATAGGTTGCAACTGATATACTCCCCTGCTCAAGATCCAGAAACCCATTCTTTTTGTGGTCACGAAGGGTCTAGGGAACATACTTCTCAAAAAATAGGGCAGAAAACTGAACCCAAGTCAATGGAGGTAATGTCGGTGAACGACACTCTACATAGGCTCTCCACTACTGCTTGGCATCCCCTTGCAGCTGGAAAGTCACGAACTCAACCCCATGCTAATGGACAATCCCCAACTTTTGTAACCTCTCATAGCAGTCAATGATGAACTCAAAAGCATCTTTGAATTTGATCCCCTGAAAAGATGAAGGTTTCATCTTTAGAAACTAAGTCAGTAGCTCATGTTCACTCCCGGTCATAATGGGACCCAAAATAGGATGAGTGATAACATTAGTCCCTGAAGCCTCATCCATCCTAAGAGCCATGGTAGCAGTAGGATAAGTACCTGAAACCTGAAAAGCTGGCACAGTGGGAGTGGCTCCAGTGCCATCTAACCCACTCAAAAATGCCAACACTTGTTGAACAACCTCGGCCTACATCGGAGGTAGAGCTGCACCTCTAAGCAGTGTCGTCTCCCCCTGATCCACCACATCCTCATCTGCTGCCTCAAGCTCCTCAAAATGATCCTGGGTAGGGGAGGTGATACTGACCTCTGACGGGTTTGGCAAGCAGCTATCTAAGCTCCACCCCTGGAGGGTGTTGCTCTCCTTCTTCCCCTTCTCCTACACCTTCCTCGTCCTCTTCCCATAATGGTTTGCTCCGCAGCTGGAGCCGCCGGTGCTGGGGATGACGCTCGTGCTCCACTGAACCTAGTGTTCACCATTTGTATACAAAAGAATGAAGAAGGTTAGATACCAATTTGGATCGCCATATACCGATTGGAATCAAGTTATAGCACGAAAGAAGAAAGAATTGATAGATTCCTAAAGTCCTATAGCCTCCCAAATAAAAGCACAGACATCTCTGTACCGTTCTGCAAGACTCTATTGGACCTGTTTTGGTACAACGAGAATGACGAACCTAGGACTCTGATATAAAATTTTATCACAAACCAAACCCGTTGTGAGTAGCACCCACATAACCCTCCAATGGGAGAACCAACTACCCCAAAGTATTAACCAACACTTAGGTAAAATAAGCAACTAATCAATTTCGTTAATCCAAAAACCCTATCCAAAACGTAATCTAAAACATTGTACTTATAACAATTCCCTAGACCCAAAAGTCATTTGTACCTAAACTATTAAAGAATGTCAAAAAGGGGATGCAACCCCAAAAACATAAGAATGTATCATAGACCAGAAACAAAGGACTTGAAGCATAAACAGAGGAATCAATGGTAGCCCGAAAGATGTAGCTCACCCTTGAATTTGAATCAACCCCTGAAATCACAATTGAGGTCTTTCATTAGCCGCTGGAATATGCTCTGCACTCAATAAAAGTAGGAGAAGGTGTAGTATCAGCACACAAGAAAACAACAGTATACTGGTAGGGTCACTTGGCCAACCCAAGATGAGAAATGTGAATACATAACTATAACTAAGTAAAACAAGCCAACAACCTCTATTTAATCCACAACACTTAATCATATTCAAGCATTATCAGGCAACTCTACAACTTCAGTCAAGTACAAGTCAAGTCAAACTAAGTCTCCCAGCAGGTCTTTAAGTCAAATTACAAGATTCCATAACATAACCAAGTCAACAAGACAGGACTTAACTCCATAACCAAGTCGACAATACAAGATTCAACCACAACTAATGTGCAACCCGATTCATGCAAGAAACCACCCTTTAAACTTTATCATATAAGTCGTTCTATTTAAATAGACAATATAGCAATTCAATAATTAAGATAATTCACCCAGAAATCAAGTCATTAAATAATAAACTACATAATTTCTGGTTCGCTCATGGAACCGCCACACCCACTTGAACCTTGTACATACACACTAAGGGTCTTATAGATGCCCACTAGTCATGACCTACAGGGGACGAGCTCTTGTCCATGTACCAAACCCCGCATCAAGTGCCTACCCACCTTATTCCACCAAATTCTGTGAAGATATCCAAATACCGGTATATCCTACAATTAGCCTTATAAATTATGTGAAGATGTCCAAATACGGGTACATCTCACAAATAGCCTTATAATGTCACAACAATCATAGAAAATAATGGTAACAACTAACACTTGTAACAACCATAAGCTTTACCTATAAGCTCAGTGAAAGTGACTATACATATAGCATCCGACAACCCTTTTTAATCCTGTTTCATTCCTTAACCACATACATTGAACATGCAATACTAAGGAACAGTTATTATGCACACATAACACGAATTAGATTAAACTACATTAACCATCGCCTACCTCAATTCAAGCTTGCACCACTCAATTAGTCAGAGCCTTGCCTTTTCGTGCAGTTTTCGCTTGATTTCAATCTAAAAACATGAATACGATGCAAAATCAACTCAATGACCTACAATGTTGAGGATTATAACCCCATACCAACCCCTAAGGCTAAATTCATGATCATCCCACTCACTCTAGGATTTTTCTACCATTAATTCGCCTAAAAACTACCAATTTCATGGCTACTTTAGTTAATTAATAACATGCAAGAGTAAATTAATGATTATTAACTCAAACCCAAGGATTTTACACCTAATTAACCCCCCTTGCACCAGAAAACCAGCTATTTCAAGCTTTAAACCCTCCCCAAAGCACGTAACTAGTGATTCTAAGGCTAATTAACCAAAATACTAGTTAATGGGAATAAATTACTTACCTTTGTGATGAAAAATGGTTGAAATCACCCCAAATCGGCCTTTTCCTTCCCCAAAATGTGTTTTCAAAATAATGAAATATTTTGGGGAACATTCTGATAAAACAGCGATCACAGGTCGCTATAGCGACATAGGTGGCTATAGCGGCGTTTGATCGGGTTGACCGTTGCTATACGTAATTTATTCTTCATTTCAGCACGTCTCTATAGCAACATAGATGAGGAAGAATTTCCCAGTTCCTCCCATATTTGTATTCTTCACAACACACTTTGAAACCACGACATTTTGGACTAACCCCTTTACATCAAGATCGATAACGAGAGTTCTACTTACTCGAATTCAGTTCCGAAAAATCCTACAGGTTCCTTATCGAGTTAGCTATAAATATTACTCAATCCATTTCCAGATTTCCCTAGACCATACCTCTCTCTGATTTGGTTCGAAACTAGCCTAGCCTGAAACTTCTAACTCCCAATCCGGGGAAGATCTTAAATCAAATTTTTGCACGATGGACTTCACTGTAATGACAAAGAGGATCTTTACAAATACTGCAAGTGAATGGAACATTATGAATAATATTACAACTTATGGTAACTATGTCATAAAAAATAGTTTTTTTGGGGGTAGAAATATAAGAATTAATGTTTATTACAAAGGGAGGAGAGATGTATTGAAAAAGTCTTTCCTTATTTCTTAAACGAAAAAAATGACTACAGTACTAGAATGACCTATGAGGATTTTTAAATAATATCATATATGCAGAAATTATAAAGAAATAATCTGCAAAGCATGTATCTATTACAAGGATTTAATTTTCTGCCTCGGAACATGAAAAATATCTTTTCCAATTCTTCTCAAAATAATTTCTTATACGTACATATTTTACCATGTAACAACCCTTTCCGTCTTACAGGTAAGTTTCTCATTTAAAAATTTGGGTTAAGATTTTTTTTGGATTTGAAGTTTAAAATTTCAGGCTAGGCTAGTCTTAGACTAAATCTGAGCGAGGTATGGTCTAGGGAAATCCGGGAATGGATTGGGTAAGTGTGGAAGGATTGGATTTGATTTTATTTTAGCTAAGATGATAGAGAACCTGTAGTACCTTTCGGAACTTATTTTGGGTAAGTAGAACTCCCAAAATCTGTTTCGACGTAAAGGGGTTGATCCGGAATGTCGTGGGTTGAAGGTGTGTTGTGAAAAAGGGAACTATGGGAGGGAGACCGACATTCTACCTTGTCTATATTGCTATAGCGACGTGCTCCAAAGCGGAATAATTCCCGCCATAGCGACGTAAATCGTTGTTAAACCAGAAAAATCTCCAAAAATGTTCATTCTTCTAAAAATACATTTTGGGGCAAATGAGAGGTGATTTTGGGAGATGTCAATCAGTTTTCATCATATTTCGTTGTTAAGGTAAGTAATCTATCCCTATTAACTAGTATTTGGGTTAATTAACCTTAAAATCGCTAGTTTATGTGTTCTTGGGGGAGGGTTTTGGCTTGTATTAGCTGATTTTCCGGTGCAAGGGGGTAAATTAGGGTAAAAAAACCTTTGGGTTTTGGTTGATTATCATTAATTTACGCTTGTATGTTATTAATTCACTAAAGTAATCATGAATTGGTAGATTTTAGATGAATTATGGTAGAAAAGACTTAGAATGGGCGAGGAATGATCATAAATTTGGCCTTAGGGGTTGAGATTGGGTTTAATCCTCAACATTATAGGTCATTGGGCTGATTGTGTGGTTTATTTATGTTGCTAGACCAAAATCAAGCGAAATTTGCACGGAAAGGTAAGGCTCAAGCTTAGTTGAGTGGTGCAAACTTGGATTGAGGTAGGTGATGGTTACGTAGTTTAATCCAATTTGTGTCATGTGTGCATAGTAATTGTTCCTTAGTATTGCTTCTTGATGCATGTTGTTGAGGAATGCAAAAAGGGTAAAAGATTGTTGGATTATGTAAGTGTGATCACATTTTCACTGGATTTATATATAAATCTTGTGGTTATGGCAAGTGTTGGTTGCTATCATTGTTGTGATTGTTATGAAATTAAATTGTTGATTTGTGGGATATATCGGTAGTTGGATATCTTCACGGGATTTGCTGGAATAAGGTTGATAGGCACTTATGTCTGGGATTTAGTACATGGAGGGAGCTCGTCCCCTGCAGGTCATGGCTAGTGGGAGATTATAAGACCTTTAGTTGGTGTGTACAAGGTACAGGTGAGTTTGAAGGTTCCATGAGTGAACCGGGGATTGTATGTATTGTTGACTTGAGTCTTGTTGGTTGACTTAATTGATTTGACTGGTTATCCTTGTTGACTCTTTTTGACTTATTGTCCTTGTTGACTATCTGTGATTTGTTGTTAAGTCTTCTAATATGTGCTAAGTGTTATTAACTGAATAGGGTTATTTAGTAGTAAGCATGTGTTAACTTATTGTACTACGTTATGGTTTAAGTGTTCATATATCTTATTTTAGGTTGGCCAAATGATTCTACCAGTACACTGTTGTTTTCTTATGTGCTGATACTACACTTGCTCTTACTTTTGTTGAGTGCATAGCATATTCCAGCGGCTCCTACGAGACCTCAGTTGTAATCTTCAACGGGTGATTCGAATCTAAGGGTGAGCTACATTCTCTGGGCTTCCATGGATTCGTTTGTTTATGCTTCAAGTCCTTTGTTTCTGGACTATGAAACAATCTTAGTATTTGGGGTTGCATTCCCTTTCTTTGATATTCTTAGTGTTTTGGTACAGACGATTTTCAGATTCTAGGGAGGGTTTTTAGTTAAATACAATGTTCCACATATTATTGTACTTATGTTTTGTTTTACATTCGAGTATTATTCTTGAGACTAATGGAACTGATTAGCTGCCTAATTTTTTTGTGATTAAGTGTTGGTTAATGTTTCGGGATTGGTTGGTTCTCCCACCAGAGAATTAGTGTTGGTGCCACTCGTGACGGGTTTGGGTCGTGACATACCATAACAATAACTAAGGCACATGGTCAAACATTACTAATACCGTTAACTATTGAGATATATCACAGGGTTGGTCGATGTTTTCTTACATGGCTAACTTAACATTGTACTTTTAAGAGAGATATAAATGACGATAACAAGAGAATTCTTCAAGACTGGATAACTAAAATAGATGAAAAAATATACAACAAATATATCATATACAAGGTAGCAGAGGTGAATCAAGGATTTAAGATGATGGGTGCACCATTACTTTTTAAGATAAGATATAAATTTTATAAAGATATTGCTTTAAAATAAAAACAAAGAGGGCAGGGGTAGAAAAAAAAAAAGAAACTTCAAAAAGAAACAAATTGACTATAAGTCGAATTTGATCTCTTGACCTAATGGAATTAAAACTAGCTCTCAATCAGTGCACCATTCAAACTTTTTTTTTACCATTGGTGCCTTCAGATGATACTAGATATATTTTTAAAATTATGCAAATAATAAATCGAGTTTAGTCGAATGACTACGGGTTCACGTGACCTATTTTTTATACCTACATTTGCCCTGCAACAAGGAAGTGTTAGATGATATACACTTAGTTACATATTTGTACCTCAAAAATCAAAATAAGAAATCACATGTGTATTTGATTAATCTTTGATTGCTTATCTTCACAGGTTCAAACGATATTATTTACTCAAATATTTATGATAATAATATTGATATTCTACAAAATGTGAACTACATAATTTGATATATACATGCAACGCACGTACTGAAGGATTAGTGTGTGTGTCTGTGTAAAGACAGCATAGACTCGACGGCATTCACGTGTCCAGAAGGACATTTTGAATGGTTAGTCATGCCATTCGGACTAAATACAGCTCCTCCAATTTTTCAGAGAAAAACGGACAACATATTCAGAGAATATAAAATTTTTGTTCTAATATATGTAGATAACATCTTAGTTTTCAGTAAAAATTTAAAAGAACATTTAGGACATTTACAAATAGTTTTCAAGTTATTCATAGATAATGGCATAATAATTAGCAGAAAGAAAATAGAATTATGTAAGAACTATATCAACTTTTTGGGAGTAATAATAGGAGATGGAAAGATAAAACTTCAACCACATATTGCAAAGAAGGTTATAGAGATTAGATTAAACAAAAGAACTACAGAAGTTTTTAGGAATTCTTAATTACGCAAGACATTTTATCAAAGATTTAGGAAAAATCGCATGACCCTTATGCTCTAAAACAACAATAAAAGGACAAAGATCCTTTAATTTAGAAGACATAAAATTAGTACAAAAACTAAAAGAAATGGTTAAAAATATTCCAAACTTGGTTATGCCACTAGAAACAGACTACTTAATAATAGAAACTGACGGAAGCCTTGAAGGATGAGGAGCAGTATTAAAAGCAAGAAAAAATAAATATAGCGATAAAAAAGACGAAAGGATATGTGCTTACCAAAGCAGTAAGTATAAAGAGAAAGGAAATATGAGTAGCATAGATGTTGAAATATTAGCAGTAATCTACGGTTTGAATAGCTTTAGACTATACATAATAAATAAACCAGAAATACTAGTAAGAACAGACTGCGAGGCAATAGTTAAGTTCCACCAGAAAATAAATGAGAAAGGCAGTAGTACAAAAAGGTGGTTAAATTTTCTAGATGCCACGTTAATATACAACATACCTTTAGAACATATTAAAGGAAAAGAGAATAGCCTTGCAGATCAGCTTAGTAGGCTAATTAAACACTAACTTATTTTCTTATTGTTTCCAGAATGAGTACAGGTAAACAGAAGGCAGAAGCCTCTTCATCCCAAGACAAAGACATGTACTTAAAGACTCTCTTAAGCAATACTCATTTCAGGCCACAACAAACTTTAGAAAATAATCAGATAGAAAGACTTTGTTTTGATACACAGAATTTAATTTGTTATCCAGTTACTAACTTGAGCTTCAGGTTAAAGGCAGACACCAGAATAGACAAACAACAAAAATGTCTAATAGACAACCTATGGATATGCTATAAAAAGACGCCAAGAGACAACACTATTTTATTGCCATATTAAATGCTTTAAGCTACTATTTTACTTAGAAGAACCAAGACAAAAGTTTAAATTTTATGTAGTAATACAAGGCAAAACATAGGGTATATTTGGGACATGGATACAAGTAGTAGATGTTTTTAGAGGATGTCCAACTCCTCTGTTCAAAGGGTTCAACGATTTCAATGAAGCATTAGACTATGCTCGCGAAAATCTCGGACCAAATTTTTTCATAGCTCCAGAACTAAGAACCATCCTTATAACACCTCAATACAATATTGGCAAAAGCAATAACAAAATAATTTTCTGCGACCATTGTTTGGCTATGACTGAAAGTTTCAAAACACTAAACCAGAAAAACGAAAAGTTGCAGCAAGAAAATGAACACCTAGTCAGACAAAAGACAATACTCCAAGACAGGATAAAAATACTCTATTTCGACTTAAGCCAAACAGAAAAGACAGCCCAAGCGAGTTCTCCATCTCTTCCAAAAATGGATAAGAAGGGTGTGCATTTCCCAACAAATACAGAAAGACCTACTACATCAGGAAAAGGTGTAGCTAGTCTGGCTCAAACGGTATCCGGTAAAGACAACTCAAACCCATTGATGGCTGACACTTTGCCAAAAAGTGTACTAAGACTCCCGACAAGTTTCGACTTGGAGGGAACTTCAAAGATGATAAAAACAGGAATACGAGTAAAAAGACAAACAAAAAGGAAGCTGGATACGAAGAAGAACATAGAAAAAATTGTAGTAAAAACACTAAGGAAATTACTAATAGAGACTACCATGGAGACTTCAACGAAAGAAGAGACTAAAGGAATACTAAACGCACAGCCAGAAGATGACGCAGAAATGCCTAATACAAACTCAGACCAATCGGGAAGAAGTTATGACTCGGCCTTAGATCAGTTCTCACAAGACCCCGGAGATGATGACTCAGGCATGAGTTTCGATACAGAAGCACTGCATAACTTAGACACTATATGTTAAAAGTCGTAAGCAATGACAATAACAAAAAATATCGTAAGCAATGACGACAGACAGACGCAGACAGCAGACAACAAATGGCAGACAGCAAAAACAGAAAGAAAGAAAAGCAGATACGGAACCAAAAGGAGAAATTTTTCTACGAGTGCATATGACGATGGGGCCTATTAGTGTACCCTGCTACAAAGAGAAATATTCTTTCGAGGTTTTTAAATTCGGATTTCAAGTTCGCATACATCTATAAATAAGCCTCATTCCTCAAGACAGAAGGGCATCGAGCAATCGACCATTAGCAATTAAATATAAAATATTCAACTAATAGAGTGAGATATTTGAGAGTGTTATTAAAAAAAAAAGAGTGTTTTGAGTTGTAAAAAGTGTGAGAGTCTATTTTCTTAGCCGTAGTTGCAAAGTTTCAGGGGACTCCCGAAAGAGAAACCTCTCTTCGGTTTTAGACATGTAAGTTTCTATGTCTTTATATTTCTGTGTGGTTTCCTCCTATGTTATGTAAATTATGTTTGTATAATGAAGCATGTTTGTAAATACATGTTATTATTATTACCCTTAGTATATGGTTAGTCCCTCTATATGTCATACCTCTAGTAGATGGTTATCTTGTTAATCTCTTAATAGTACCGATAGATTAACCTGTAAATTCCTAGTATGTAACGACGTCATGGCAAGAGGCCAAAGGAACGTCTGTTTCCAGGCTGTGGTTAAAGCAAGTTACTATTTAAGAACCTAAGGTTAACTAAGAAGAGATGAAAAGGGTAAGATAAAAGGGAAGGAGATGAACAGGGTATATATATAAAAAAAATGTAAACATTTTGGGAGAAAACACATAGGAATTAAGACTATAGAGCTATACATGATAAAATCATATAGGAGAGCAGGAAGTACTGAGTAGGATTTACAACCTTAAGAGCACAACACTACACACTCACAGCATCAACACCACACACTTACAACATTAATCTAAGCAATATATCTAAAAGAAATCTATCTAAGTCTATATTATATTGGTATCAGAGCCTTAAGTTTCTAGGACAAATTTATGAGACGACATATGTTAGCTAAAACTTATCAACAGACCTACAAGATAATTAGACTAAGACAAAAGATTTTAAAAGAAAGTTTAAAATTTAAAAAGTATCTTGGTAAGAAATTAGATGACCTTGAAGAACAATATAGGCTCGAATTAGAACTCTGTTTAGCACCACAAATTTTTTAGATAAAAGAATATATAACTCTAGAAATACATAGAGTAGAGGACGAAATAAATACCCAAAAATATTTCATAAATAAGTTATTAGATAAACTAAATAAAATTCCAATAGGATAATTTTATAATTTATATGAAAAGAAAAGATAGGTATCATAACTATATAAGATTACACAACATTATAGCTAGAGCTACTGCTGCTGAAATTAGGTGGCTTAAGATAGTAAGAATAAGATTAAAAAATAATCTAATATTATTTGATAAATTAACTAATAAAAAGTTTAAGAATTGTTCAGCAACGAAACATCTTAGAATATTAGGTGCTAGAAATAAATTACTATTAGACATATACACCAATACTCAAGAAATTAGAAGTGTGATCAGTTATAGACAATACGTTCTAGACTAGGTTAGACATCTACCTTTAGGATAATAGTATATGAAACAATTTGATTATTCTAGATATATAGCACACCATTATAAGTTAGTATATAGTTTAAACAAGGAACTCAGAATATCGAAAATACTTAAAAACAAACAGATCCAAAAAATTAAACATTTCGACATTACGAAAAGAAAGTTAAGGTATTACGACCAACCCTCACATAACTGATAGTTCTAGACACAATTTAATAGGAGGCTTATTAAGAAAAAAAGAGAGACATTAACGACTTAGAATCTTATATAAACTACTATAAACGTAAAGTTAAATATTTATCGCTAGGCTAAAGACATCAGTAAAAATAGGTACATAAGTTTTAATGAAACAACATCCTTTTACTAAACAAGTTAAAACTAATATTTGGTTATATAAGCGAGAGTTACATAGAGTAAAATACACAAAAAAGAAATATACAAGATTAAATCATTTACTATTAACAATAGAAAGATATAGAAAATTATAATAATTGGTTAAAGTGGTACAAAGAAAGACCAATTTGGGTATCTCTAGGATAAAAATACAAAAATAGCTAGTTTAAAAAAGCTGGAATATTTAGATTTACAATTACAACCAGGACAATTCATTAATTAGGTGTAATTTTTCTAACGGAGAACATATTTTACATAGTGAAGACCCACAATTAATCAGTGTAATAGACCTAATACTAAATCTAGCAGAAAATATCCAAAAAGATAATATAAAAATATTAGAAAACTTGGAATTTCTTCAGAACCTGCAAAATAAACAAACAAAAGCGATTCAAAAGATAGAACAAAATTTTGATTTCCTGAAAACACAACAGTCCGAAATAGAAAGACTTTCTAACAAAGAATCCACAGAAGATTATAACAAAGTTCTGCAAGAATTAAAAGACTTATAAAGTAATATAGAACCGATCAAAAGAATAACTCTTTCATGAATGACCCCTTATACAAAGAAATAATAAAGCGAGGAGAGGTAATACAACCTAACCCAGAAGATTTAACTGATTATCAACCACAAAGCAAGGCAGACCAAATAATAATAAAACAAAACAATACTATAATACTTTTATTATTAGAAGTTAATAAAAACCTAGAAAAACTTGTAAAAGCAAGAGCGCGAGTTCCAGATAGCTTTATAGACGAACTAGTAGGCCAGCTAAAAAAGGTAGAAGTAACACCACAAAAAGAAAGAGTACAAATAATAAGAAAACAGAAACCATGGACTTTTTATCAAGTAGGAGAACAAAAGAAGACAAATCAAGACATAGCTTCGTCCAAAACAGATTAGAAAACAACATGATAGCTAGGATAATGAATAATACTTCTAGACAAAGTCACAGTCAACAACTAGATGAAGTAATAGACATAGACAAAGATATACAAGTATTCCAGCAAAATAGGTTAAAACTACTAAATCCAAGAATATTATATAACGCAGGTGTGTTTTCGCAAAAAGCACAGCTTTATAGACATTCTAGGGAAGAATAGATATGTGTCACAGGAGATAAGAAAGACAACCTAAACTTAATAAGTTTAGTATCTTTAAAAGAAATAAGAAGAACAAATATGAACTTAATGCATATGGGTTTAATAGTTATACGACTAAAAGGATTAACCAGAAAAAATTTAGGCATTAAAGTATTAATAACTATTTATGATGACAGATGGGCAGACCCTAAAAGATCAATTATAGGACTAACAGAAGTAGATATGACTAACAACGGAGGAATATTTTACTGTAGCCCAGATTTTATGATAAATTCTTTAGAATTTGAAAAATACATAAAAATAGGAATCCAGACAAAAGGATATGAAGACATGAATGACGGTAATAATTTGTTAGTTTGTGTCGGCTTTATAGGAAAATTAGCCAACAATAGTAATTCACGATTAAATTGAAGGTAGAAGATGTAGTCTGATTAATGAGAAACAAAGGGATAAAATTAATGAAGCCTCTAAAAATAGACCCAGAACAACGTGCTGGTTTAGAATGAAACCTAGAAAGTTTTAAAAAACAAGAAACACTTAAACCAAATGACCATTTAATATATACAAATAGAAAAGGACAGACGTCAATCAGATTCACCAATTATAATACTATAAACCAGAAAGAATTAGATGATGAAATAGAAGAAATCTACGAACGAACAGAACTAATGAATATAGAAATAATACCAAAAGAATTCGAAGTAGACATAATTATACACAATCTAGAGATATGTATAAATTAAACAATAATAAAAGTTTTAAATGCAAGGGATATAAAGAAGGAGGTCTAGACATATCCCAAGTAGAAAAACACTTCGAAAATTGTGAATTAAGAACAGATAATATAGGGTATAGGAGTAATGGTCAGAAGACGACTATAGTAACACTGAAGATGAAAATGAGGATACAATTAAAAGTGTTAAAGAATTAATGGAATCAGCCTCAACTAGCTCGAGTCCATTCCAAAAGACAACACCAGTACATACTATAGAAATGAACATAGGAAATGTACCAAGACATAGAGTATTCAGAACAAATCCAAAAATACAAACAGAAAATGTAAAACCTATAGAAAAAAGAATGCTAATCGAAGAACCAATTAGACTCCAAGAAGGGGGAAGTAAAGGAAAAATACTAAACATAGCAGCCCATGATCCACAATCATGGAATGCAGTAATAGATGTATGAAAAGGTATAGTGGTAGTAGACTATATTAAAACATACCAAGAAACAGATGCAGAAATCATGTATTGATATATGAAAACCATTTTAGGAGAATCAGCAAAGGGCCTATGGGAAGCCTATAAAACTGAATTCCAAACCCTAATAACTATGGGACCAAACCCTTATAATATTACAAATAAAATACATAGTTTAATAACAAGAGAAGACCCAAATAGTGAGTTATTAGTTTTACACAGAAACTCATTAATAAAATTAGAACAGTTAAGCATTAGCAGTTGGTATCACATAAAACCTTTCCTCAGTGACTATTTTTACTATTGTTTAATTAGTGGAAATGCGTTCGATCAGACTCTAGGAAGTAAGCTCTTTAATAAACTACCAGGAGTTGTTGGTAAAGAGATAGAAGAAAGATGGAGCAAAAGCGAAGGAGTAATACAAAATCAGAATGTAAAATGGTCAATAGGACATAAGATACAACACATAATAGAAATACTACAAGAAAAATGTACAAACATATAAATACAGAAACAATTAAACAAAGGAGAAACAAATTTCGGTAGAAGTATTTATACTACACAAAGTTGTGAAAATGATTATCAAAAAAGAAGAAAATATAATAGAAAATATAAAAGACCAGCCCAAAATAAACAAAATAATTATAGAAAGAAGGGATATTACCTGAGGAAATCCTCAGCTAAAAAACCATATTTAGACAAAGATAAACATGTGAGAAAATATAATTATAATAATAATAGAAGCTATAAAAACTAGTTAGAATGTTTCACTTGTGGAAGTATAGAACACTTAGCTAATACATGTCCAAAACGAAATAATAGCAAAACAAGAAACTCTCAATTAATAGAAGATTTTCAAGAGACTTTAATAAATGTAGACGAATACATGTCAGACAATGAAAGCATCTATTCTATAGTAACTATAGAAAATAATGAACAACAGATAAACTCATCCGAATTAGAAGAAGAAGAAGACGTAATAAATGAAATTGGCCTAGAAAATTTAAATTTAGACACAACAGAAATGATAAATTTTGCTCTAGTAAATATAGTAGAAGAATGTATACGCGAGTTTGAGAAAAATAAAAGTTTAGACAATAAAGAGAAAGGAAATATGAGTAGCATAGATACTGAAATATTAGCAATAATCTACGGTTAGAATAGCTTTAGACTATACATAATAAATAAACCAGAAATACTAGTAAGAACAGACTGCGAGGCAATAGTTAAGTTCCACCAGAAAATAAATGAGAAAGGCAGTAGTAAAAAAAGGTGGTTAAATTTTCTAGATGCCACGTTAATAGACAACATACCTTTAGAACATATTAAAGGAAAAGAGAATAGCCTTTCAGATCAGCTTAGTAGGCTAATTAAACACTAACTTATTTTCTTATTGTTTCCAGAATGAGTACAGGTAAACAGAAGGCAGAAGCCTCTTCATCCCAAGACAAAGACATGTACTTAAAGACTCTCTTAAGCAATACTCATTTCAGGCTACAACAGACTTTAGAAAATAAGCAGATAGAAAGACTTTATTTTGGTACACAGAATTTAATTTGTTATCCAGTTACTAACTTGAGTTTCAGGTTAAAGGCAGACACCAGAATAGACAAACAACAAAAATGTCTAATAGAAAACCTATGGATATGCTATAACAAGACGCCAAGAGACTACAACTATTTTATTGCCATATTAAATGCTTTAAGCTACTATTTTACTGAGAAGAACCAAGACAAAAAGTTTAAATTTTATGTAGTAATGCAAGGCAAAACATAGGGTATATTTGGGACATGAATACAAGTAGTAGATGTTATTAGAGGATGTCTAACTCCTCTGTTCAAAGGGTTCAACGATTTCAATGAAGCATTAGACTATGCTCGCGAAAATCTCGGACGAAATTTTTTCGTAGCTCCAGAACTAAGAATCATCCCTATAACACCTCAATACAATATTGGCAAAAGAACAGACAAAATAATTTTCTGCGACTGTTGTTTGGCCATGACTGAAAGTTTCAAACACTAAACCAGAAAAACGAAAAGTTGTAGCAAGATAATGAACATCTAGTCAGACAAAATACAATACTCCAAGACAGGATAAAAATACTACATTTCGAATTAAGCCAAACAGAAAAGACAGCCCAAGCGAGTTCTCCATCTCTTCCAAAAATGGATAAGAAGGTTGTGCATTCCTCAACGAATGCAGAAAGACCTACTACATCAGGAAAAGGTGTAGCTAGTCCGGCTCAAACGGTATCCGGTAAAGACAACTCAAACCCGTTGATGGCTGACACTTTGCCAAAAAATGTACGAAGACTCCCGGCAAGTTTCGACTTGGAGGGAACTTCAAAGACGGTAAAAACAGGAATAAGAGTAAAAAGACAAAAAAAAAAAAAGCTGGATACTAAGAAGAACATAGAAAATATTGTAGTAAACACACTAAGGAAATTACTAATAGAGACTACCATGGCGACTTCAACGAAAGAAGAGACTAAAGGAATACTAAACATACAGCCAGAAGATGACTCAGAAATACCTAATACAAACTCAGACCAATCGGGAATAAGTTATGACCCGGCCTTATATTAGTTCTCACAAGACCCCGGAGATGATGACTCTGGCATGAGTTTCGATACAGAAGCACTGCATAACTTAGACACTATATGTTGAAAGTCGTAAGCAATGACAACAGCAAAAAATATCGTAAGCAATGACGACAGACAGACGCAGACAACAGACAACAAATGGCAGACAACAAAAAGAGAAAGAAAGAAAAGTAGACACGAAACCAAAAGGAGAAATTTTTCTACGAGTGCATGTAACGATGTGGCCCATCAGTGTACCCTGTTGCACAGAGAAAGATTCTTTCGAGGTTTTGAAATCCGAATTTCAAGTCCGCATACATCTATAAATAAGCCTCATTCCTCAAGAAGAAGGGCATCGAGCAATCAACCATTAGCGTTTGAATATAAAATATTCAACTAATAGAGTGAGATATTTGAGAGTGTTATTAAAAAAAAAGTGTTTTGAGTTGTAAAAAGTGTGAGAGTCTATTTTCTTAGCCGTAGTTGCAAAGTTTCAGGGGACTCCCGAAAGGGAAACCTCTCTTCGGTTTTAGACATGTAAGTTTCTATGTCTTTATATTTCTATGTGGTTTCCTCCCATGTTATGTAAATTATGTTTGTATAATGAAGCATGTTTGTAAATACATGTTATTATTATTACCCTTAGTATATGGTTAGTCCCTCTATATGTCATACCTCTAGTAAATGGTTATCTTGTTAATCTCTTAATAGTACCGATAGATTAACCTGTAAATTCCTAGGATGTAACGACATCATGGCAAGAGGCCAAAGGAACGTCTGTTTCCAGGGTGTGGTTAAAGAATGTTACTATTTAAGAACATAAGGTTAACTAAGAAGAGATGAAAAGGGTAAGATAAAAGAGAAGTAGATGAACAGGGTATATATATAAAAAAAATGTACACATTTTGGAAGAAAACACATAGGAATTAAGACTATAGAGATATACATGATAAAATCATATAGGAGAGCATGGAGTACTGAGTAGAATTTACAACCTTAAGAGCACAACACTACACACTCACAACATCAACACCAAACACTTACAACATTAATCTAAGCAATATATCTAAAAGAAATCTATCTAAGTCTATATTATATTGGTATCAGAGCCTTAAGTTTCTAGGACAAATTTATGAGACGACATATGTTAACTAAAACTTATCAACAGATCTATAAGATAATTAGACTAAGACAAAAGATTTTAAAAGAAAGTTTAAAATTTAAAAAGTATCTTGGTAAGAAATTAGATGACCTTGAAGAACAATATAGGCTCGAATTAGAACTCTGTTTAGCACCACAAACTTTTTAGATAAAAGAATATATAACTCTAGAAATACATAGAGTAGAGGACGAAATAAATACCCAAAAATATTTCATAAATAAGTTATTAGATAAACTAAATAAAATTCCAATAGGATAATTTTATAATTTATATGAAAAGAAAAGATAGGTATCATAACTATATAAGATTACACAACAGTATAGCTAGAGCTACTGCTGCTGAAATTAGGTGGCTTAAGATAGTAAGAATAAGATTAAAAAATAATCTAATATTATTTGATAAATTAACTAATAAAAAGTTTAAGAATTGTTCAGCAACGAAACATCTTAGAATATTAGGTGCTAGAAATAAATTACTATTAGACATATACACCAATACTCAAGAAATTAGAAGTGTGATAAGTTATAGACAATACGTTCTAGACTAGGTTAGACATCTACCTTTAGGATAATAGTATATGAAACAATTTGATTATTCTAGATATATAGCACACCATTATAAGTTAGTATATAGTTTAAACAAAGAACTCAGACTATCGAAAATACTTAAAAACAAACAGATCCAAAAAATTAAACATTTCGACATTACGAAAAGAAAGTTAAGGTATTACGACCAACCCTCACATAACTGATAGTTCTAGACACAATTTAATAGGAGACTTATTAAGAAAAAAAGAGAGAAATTAACGACTTAGAATCTTACATAAACTACTATAAACGTAAAGTTAAATATTTATCGCTAGGCTAAAGACATCAGTAAAAATAGGTACATAAGTTTTAATGAAACAACATCCTTTTACTAAACAAGTTAAAACTAATATTTGGTTATATAAGCGAGAGTTACATAGAGTAAAATACACAAAAAAGAAATATACAAGATTAAATCATTTACTATTAACAATAGAAAGATATAGAAAATTATAATAACTGGATAAAGTGGTACAAAGAAAAACCAATTTGGGTATCTCTAGAATAAAAATACAAAAATAGCTAGTTTAAAAAAGCTGGAATATTTAGATTTACAATTACAACCAGACAAGAAATATAGAAGACGAAAAGACAATTCTTTAATTAGGTGTAATTTTCCTAACGGAGAACATATTTTACATAGTGAAGACCCACAATTAATCAGTGTAATAGACCTAATACTAAATCTAGCAGAAAATATCCAAAAAGATAATATAAAAATATTAGAAAACTTGGAATTTCTTCAGAACCTGCAAAATAAACAAACAAAAGCGATTCAATAGATAGAACAAAATTTTGATTTCCTGAAAACACAACAGTCCGAAATAGAAAAACTTTCTAACAAAGAATCCATAGAAGATTATAACAAAGTTCTGCAAGAATTAAAAGACTTATAAAGTAATATAGAACCGATCAAATGAATAACTCTTTCATGAATGACCCCTTATACAAAGAAATAATAAAGCGAGGAGAGGTAATACAACCTAACCCAGAACATTTAACTGATTATCAACCACAAAGCAAGGCAGACCAAATAATAATAAAACAAAACAATATTATAATACTTTTATTATTAGAAGTTAATAAAAACCTAGAAAAACTTGTAAAAGCAAGAGCGCGAGTTCCAGATAGCTTTATAGACGAACTAGTAGGCCAGCTAAAAAAGGTAGAAGTAACACCACAAAAAGAAAGAGTACAAATAATAAGAAAACAGAAACCATGGACTTTTTATCAAGTAGGAGAACAAAAGAAGACAGATCAAGACATAGCTTCGTCCAAAACAAATTAGAAAACAACATGATAGCTAGGATAATGAATAATACTTCTACACAAAGTCACAGTCAACAACTAGATGAAGTAATAGACATAGACAAAGATATACAAGTAATCCAGCAAAATAGGTTAAAACTACTAAATCCAAGAATATTATATAACGCAATTGTGTTTTCGCAAAAAGAACAGCTTTATAGACATTATAGGGAAGAATAGATATGTGTCACAGGAGATAAGAAAGCAACCTAAACTTAATAAGTTTAGAATCTTTAAAAGAAATTATAAGAACAAATATGAACTTAATGCATATGGGTTTAATAGTTATACGACTAAAAGGATTAACCAGAAAAATTTAGGCACTAAAGTATTAATAACTATTTATGATGACAAATGGGCAGACCCTAAAAGATCAATTATAGGACTAACAGAAGTAGATATGACTAATAACGGAGGAATATTTTACTGTAGCCCAGATTTTATGATAAATTCTTTAGAATTTGGAAAATACATAAAAATAGGAATCCAGACAAAAGGATATGAAGACATGAATGATGGTAATAATTTGTTAGTTTGTGTCGGCTTTATAAGAAAATTAGCCAACAATAGTAATACACGATTTAAATTGAAGGTAGAAGATGTAGTCCGATTAATGGGAAACAAAGGGATAAAATTAATGAAGCCTCTAAAAATAGACCCAGAACAATATGCTGGTTTAGAATGAAACCTAGAAAGTTTTAAAAAACAAGAAACACTTAAACCAAATGACCATTTAATATATACAAATAGGAAAGGACAGACGTCAATCAGATTCACCAATTATAATACTATAAACCAGAAAGAATTAGACAATGAAATAGAAGAAATCTAAGAACGAACAGAACTAATGAATATAGAAATAATACCAAAAGAATTCGAAGTAGACATAATTATACAACAATCTAGAGATATGTATAAATTAAACAATAATAAAAGTTTTAAATGCAAGGGATATAAAGAACGAGGTCTAGACATATCCCAAGTAGAAAAACACTTCAAAAATTGTGAATTAAGAACAGATAATATAGGGTATAGGAGTAATGGTCAGAAGACGACTATAGTAACACTGAAGATGAAAATGACGATACAATTAAAAGTGTTAAAGAATTTATGGAATCAGCCTCAACTAGCTCGAGTCCATTCCAAAAGACAACACCAGTACATACTATAGAAATGAACATAGGAAATGTACCAAGACATAGAGTATTCAGAATAAATCCAAAAATACAAACAGAAAATGTAAAACCTATAGGAAAAAGAATGCCAATCGAAGAACCAATTAGACTACAAGAATGGGGAAGCAAAGGAAAAATACTAAACATAGCAGCCCATGATCCACAATCATGGAATGCAGTAATAGATGTATGGAAAGGTATAGTAGTAGTAGTAGACTATATTAAAACATACCAAGAAACCGATGCAGAAATCATGTATCGATATATGAAAACCTTTTTAGGAGAATCAGCAAAGGGCCTATGGGTAGCCTATAAAACTGAATTCCCACATGAATTCCAAACCTTAATAACTATGGGACCAAACCCTTATAATTTTACAAATAAAATACATAGTTTAATAACAGGAGAAGACCCAAATAGTGAGTTATTAGTTTTACAAAGAAACTCATTAATAAAATTAGAACAGATATGCATTGGTAGTTGGTATCACATAAAACCTTTCCTCAATGACTATTTTTACTATTGTTCAATTAGTGGAAATGCATTCGACCAGACTCTAGGAAGTAAGCTCTTTAATAAACTACCAGGAGCTGTAGGTAGAGAGATAGAAGAAAGATGGAGCAAAAGAGAAGGAGTAATACAAAATCAGAATGTAAAATGGTCAATAGGACATAAGATACAACACATAATAGAAATACTACAAGAAAAATGTACAAACATACAAATACAGAAACAACTAAAGAAAGAGAAACAAATTTCTGTAGAACTATTTATACTACACAAAGTTGTGATAATGATTATCAAAAAAGAAGAAAATATAATAGAAAATATAAAATACCAGCCCAAAATAAACAAAATAATTATAGAAAGAAGGGATATTACCTGAGGAAATCCTCAGCTAAAAAACCATATTTAGACAAAGATAAACATGTGAGAAATATAATTATAATAATAATAGAAGCTATAAAAACTAGTTAGAATGTTTCACTTGTGGAAGTATAGAACACTTAGCTAATACATGTCCAAAACGAAATAATAGCAAAACAAGAAACTCTCAATTAATAGAAGATTTTCAAGAGACTTTAAAAAATGTAGACGAATACATGTCAAACAATGAAAGCATCTATTCTATAGTAACTATAGAAAATAATGAACAACAGATAAACTCATCCGAATCAGAAGAAGAAGAAGACTTAACAAACGAAATTGGCCTACAAAATTTAAATTTAGACACAACAGAAATGATAAATTTTGCTCTAGTAAATATAGTAGAAGAATGTATACACGAGTTTGAGAAAAATAAAGGTTTAGACAATGATCAATGTTTTATTTGTAAATGGTATCCAAGTAGGGCAAGAAGAGCCAAATGTAAAAATTAGAGAGATGTATTCCATGTATAAAAAAATCTATTGGAAATCAAGCTATACAACAAATTAATAGTGAACAATCAAAAAATAACACAGAAGCTAGCATAGACACTAAGATAAATTTGTTAGAAAATAAGATCAATAGACTAGAAGAACGAATAGCTAAGCTAGAAAAAGGCAAAGAAATTATGGAAGAGACAGAATTAATGGAAGAAGCATTTGAAGGCATAATATGTAACGAAGATAAAAAATTAAGTACTATTAAGGTTATGGCAAAAGTAAGAATATAGGACTACGAAATAGAAACATTAGCAGTAGTAGATTCAGGATGTACACAAAGTATAATAAATCAGAGCATTTTTGCCAAGACATTTAATAAAAGAATTTACAATACCACAGATATCCATGCAAATGGATGGTACTTATAATACTTACAAGAACTATGTAAGTAAGGCATCAATAAGCTTCAGTAATACCCACTCTAATTATAAACCAATTTATAAACTAGACTACATATGGGCAATAGATTTAAAAATAAAAGTAGATTTTGTATTAGGATTAGACTTTTTGTTAAGAAACAATGGAAGTTGCCTTATATCCAGAGTTGGGGTAATATTATCCAAAAATAGTACAATAACTCCAGCTTATTTTGGAGGAAAAATAACTAGAAATGCAAAAATAACTAGAGATACAAAAAATAGATATCTAAAAGAAGCGCCACAATGTGATAAAGGTAAAGATTGCACCTGTAAAACAAAAGAGACTTTAATATCAGAAAGTCAGGAAATCGATAAAGAAGAATTACAAGAACTAGTAATACAAGACGAAATAGAAAAGAATTATAATTTAATAGAGACAAGTGTTGAAAATTATAATTTTAAAAAGGGCTTTCAACAAATAGGAATAATTAAAGACCAAGAAGATTTACAAAAAATAGTACAAAAGTTAGACGAACTCAAAATAATAGGAGAAAAACCCTTCGAACACTAGGGATCTAACCAATTAGAATGCAAGTTAGAAATAATAAACTCAGAATACAAAATAAAAACAGCATCAATAGAGGCGACAAACCAAGACTTAAAAGACTTTGAGATACAAATAAAAGAATTACTAGAATTAGGAGTTATAAGGAGATCTAAATCAAGACAAAGATCAGCAGCCTTCATGGTAAAAAATCATAGTGAAATAGTAAGAGGAAAGGCAAAGATGGTAATAAACTATAAAAGACTTAACGATAATACAGTAATGGATGGATACAAATTACCAGACAAAACAGAATTAATAAATAGAATTCAAGGAAGAAAGATCTTTAGTAAATTTGACTGCAAGTCGGGTTACAGGCAAGTCAAAATGAGTAAAGACAGCATAGACTGGACCACATTCATGTGCCCAGAAGGACATTTTGAAAGGTTAGTCATTCCATTCAGACAAAAGACAGCTCCTCCTATTTTTCAGAGGAAAATGGACAACATATTGTTCTAATATATGTAGATGACATCTTAGTTTTCAGTAAAAAATTAAAAGAACATTTAGGACATTTGCAAATAGTTTTCAAGTCATTCATAGATAATGGCATAATAATTAGCAGAAAGAAAATAGAATTATGTAAAAACTATATCAACTTTTTGGGATTAATAACAGGAGACGGAGAGATAAAACTTCAACCACATATTGCAAAGAAGGTTATAGAGATTAGATAAAACAAAAGAACTACAAAAGTTTTTAGGAATTCTTAATTACGCAAGACATTTTATAAAAGATTTAGGAAAAATCGCAAGACGCTTATACTCTAAAACAACTATAAAAGGACAAAAATCCTTTAATTTAGAAGACATAAAATTAGTACAAAAACTAAAAGAAATGGTTAAAGATATTCCAGACTTGGTTATGCCTCTAGAAACAGACTACTTAATAATAGAAACTGACGGAAGCCTCGAAGGATGAGGAGCAGTATTAAAAGCAAGAAAAAATAAATATAGCGATAAAAAAGACAAAAGGATATGTGCTTACCAAAACGGTAAGTATAAAGAGAAAGGAAATATGAGTAGCATAGATGCTGAAATATTAGCAATAATCTACGGTTTGAATAGCTTTAGACTATACATAATAAATAAACCAGAAATACTAGTAAGAACAGACTGCGAGGCAATAGTTAAGTTCCACCAGAAAATAAATGAGAAAGGCAGTAGTACAAAAAGGTGGTTAAATTTTCTAGATGCCACGTTAATATACAACATACCTTTAGAACATATTAAAGGAAAAGAGAATAGCCTTGCAGATCAGCTTAGTAGGCTAATTAAACACTAACTTATTTTCTTATTGTTTCCAGAATGAGTACAGGTAAACAGAAGGCAGAAGCCTCTTCATCCCAAGACAAAGACATGTACTTAAAAACTCTCTTAAGTAATACTCATTTCAGGCCACAACAGACTTTAGAAAATAAGCAGATAGAAAGACTTTGTTTTGGTACACAAAATTTAATTTGTTATCCAGTTACTAACTTGAGTTTCAGGCTAAAGGCAGACACCAGAATAGACAAACAACAAAAATGTCTAATAGGAAACCTATGGATATGCTATAACAAGACGCCAAGAGACAACAACTATTTTATTGCCATATTAAATGTTTTAAGCTACTATTTTACTGAGAAGAACCAAGACAAAAAGTTTAAATTTTATGTAGTAATACAAGGCAAAACACAGGGTATATTTGGGACATGGATACAAGTAGTAGATGTTATTAGAGGATGTCTAACTCCTCTGTTCAAAGGGTTCAACTATTTCAATGAAGCATTAGACTATGCTCGCGAAAATCTCGGACGAAATTTTTTCGTAGCTCCAGAACTAAGAACCATCCCTATAACACCTCAATACAATATTGGCAAAAGAACAGACAAAATAATTTCCTGCGACCGTTGTTTGGCTATGACTGAAAGTTTCAAACACTAAACCAGAAAAATGAAAAGTTGCAGCAAGAAAATGAACACCTAGTCAGACAAAATACAATACTCCAAGACAGGATAAAAATACTACATTTCGAATTAAGCCAAACAGAAAAGACAGCCCAAGCGAGTTCTCCATCTCTTCCAAAAATGGAAAAGAAGGGTGTGCATTCCCCAACGAATGCAGAAAGACCTACTACATCAGGAAAAGGTGTAGCTAGTCCGGCTCAAACGGTATTGACTGACCATTTATAATAACAAACAAATAGTGAGTTATTTTTTGTGTAAAAATTTAATCCAATGGACATTTGCATAGCTTTTCATATTACTACTATATAGAAGCGTAAGTGAGCAGACAACTGACGGTTGTCATGCCCGCTTCCAGCTGCCTGCTTCTGGTCGAGGTATTTTTGTAATTTCATATTTTTTTCGTTTTAATTTAATTATTTTTTTTCTTTTTAATTTATTATATATTTAAAAATTGCGTAAAAAAGTATTATAAATTATAATAATTAATAATTTAAATTATTTCAAGGCACATAAAATTTTTTGGTTGACTCAAAATTTTATCAATGCTACATAAATTGGGATAGCGAAAGTTATATATTATTTGAAAATGTCGTGAAAAGTAATATAAATCACAATAATTAACAATTAAAATATTTGAAGGATGTAACAGAAATTGGTTTGAATTTCCAAATTCTATCAATGTCATATAAATTGAGAAATTACTAATAGAAGGTCGTGTAAATCATAATAATTAACAACTTAAAATATCTCAAAAATTATATAACAAATTTGATTGACTTTCTCAAATATTTCATTCGTCCCACATAAATTGGGACAGAAAGAGTAGCATATAGTATGTAAAAATTATATAAAAATACTATCAATCAATAATTAACAACTTAAAATATTTAAAAAATATTATAAATTATAATAATTAATAATTTAAATTATTTGGAGACTCATAGAAAATTTTGGTTGACTCGAAATTCTATCAGTGCAATATAAATAGGATATATTATTTGAAAATTTCATGAAAAATATTATAAATCACAATAATTATCAGATTAAAATATTTGAAAGATGTATAAAAAATTTGTTGGACTTTCATTACTTGAAAATTATGCAGTAGAAAGTCGTATAAATCATAATAATTAACAACTTAAAATATCTAAAACTATATGATAAATTTGATTGATCTTCTCAAATATTCCATCAATGCCACATAAATTGAGATAAAAAAGTAACATATAATATTTAAAAAATATGTAAAAGTATCATAAATCAGTGATTAATAACTTAAAATATTTAAAAATTATATAAAAAATTTGTTTGACTTTTAAAATTTCGTATGTACCACATAAATTGAGATAAAAAAGAAACATAAATTGAGCTCATGCTTTCACGGGCTTCAATATCTACTGTATATATATATATACCCACAGTTATCTCATGATGAAAAACCGACTATTTAAGTCACCACAATAATAGGTCGGCTTTCCATTTTTGTGTCGGAATAGACAAACAAATGTAAAATCCGAATTCATTATATTTACTTTTAATTTTCTGGAGTTTGCGTGTTTATCCATCATAATCCATGCCGTTGGAGGAGAACCCGGGAGGGGAAGGCGAACAGGAGGATTGGTCCAAATTACCAAATGATTTGAGAGTCGAGATTTTGTGCCGGTTACCGGAGGAATCTCTGATTGCGTTCAAGAGGGTGTCCAAATATTGGTACTTTATGATTTGAGAAATTATCTCAAATAGCCACTCATATTCAATATAAACTAAGGATAGCCCCACTTTTTCTTTATTACTCGTTTTAGCCGCTTAGTAAGGACTCTTTTTCTTCTTTTAGCTGGTTAAATTCCATTAACTAATCCTATATTTTTAAAAATAATTTTTAATTAATTAATGATTATCTAAGCCTACACTTTTGGATAACAGTTGCCAACTATTTGATTTAGCACATCTACCTCTTTCTTCATCACCGTCATCATCACCCAAAATTCTCGCTGCGGGCCAAACTCCATTTTTTCTCCTTTTTCTTCTCCAGATCTGGAAGCAACCATACAAGTATAATTAGTTTATACACAATGATAATGAGTGTATAATACATATATAGTGTATAATCACTGATTATACACTGAAAAGATATTAAATATACATTATATGCTCAATGTATAAAGTTGCATAATGTGTATATTTGATGCATAAATATTCATGAAAAGAATCCAGGAGCAAAGACAAATAGGGGTCATAGACATGAAGCCTTTTCAATCTGCTAAGGTTTTTAAGACGAGATTATGGTTGCATCCTTCAAGATTGCTGAAAATATTTTGGAGCTTTAATCGGCAATATTGTTGAATTTTAGTAGGAGATTTTATTTTATTTTTTAAGAGCTTTTAGGATAAATATAAATTTGATATGGACATATTATACTATGGCTATTTTTTGTAAACTTATTTTTAGAGGCTACAAAAAGTTATAAGCACTTTGGGCTTGGCTATATATGTTTTTTTTCCTTATGATTTCTTATGCGTGTGTTCCTAAATTATCTCCACCATCACCTTCTGCCCCTATCTGTGGTGTCTTAGGTCCTTGTTTTACTCGTGACCCAGACAAGACTTCCAATATAGTTTTCTCTCCTCACGCAGATTATCATTCTTTCTTTCACTGTCGTCGTAGACAAGGTATACCAGATCCTATTGTTTCTTACTTGAATTCTTTGCCCTTTGCCCTTACGACTAAGCATCTACTAGATTGTTGCAACGGTTTCCTTCTTGTATCTAATAATTGTGAACCCGTCCAGTATTTAGTTTGCAATCTAGCTACGAGGCAAACTATTCAGGTACCTGTCAGTCCAAATCATAATCAAAGTTCGATATTGGTGGATTGTTCGCTACTTTTTGATCCAAGAGAGTCATTAGAATACAAGATTATTCGGTTCGTTCACTCCATTGGTAAAGCAACTATACAACTCTTGAATGTTTTTTCCTCCGAAACAGGAAAATGGATTGACTACAAACTTCCTCTTGATTCTAAAGTTTGTGGAATTGGGTGGCTTAAGAACTCAGTCTATTTGGATGGAGTTCTTTACAAGATATCTGGTGATGACTGTCTCATTCAAATAGACATAAGATCTTACCCTAATCTTGCAAATTTGAATGCTTGGGCTACCCTTAAGTTTCCAGATCAGCAAAGCAACGAGTATGTAGGATCTATTGGAGCATCAAGAGGCCATCTTTATTAGTTCAATCGGAATGCAACTGACTTCCTGATGTGGATGCTGAAGAATGAGAATGGTCGCACTCAATGGGTTTTGGAGCACAGTATAAGCCTATATGGTTTGCGCGATTGTATGGCTTCATATTACTGCAAGGTGTTGGGAGATAAGGTTTGGTCTACCATTCAGCCTTGTGTCCTTCTTCCAGGTGAGAAGGATATTCTCCTTTTTGAAACACCTTGGTTTTTGGCAACTTATAAGTTTAAATACATGTCCTTTGATTTGTATACTGCAAAATTCGGAAGTTGTGAAACAAGAAGATTAGGACAATCTTTTCCTTACTCGCGAAGTCTCGTTGTACTCAATAGTATCATCCAGAAGCATCAGGGATCATCTGCCTCATTCAGTAAGTTCTAACTTATTTATCTTGTAATTGCAATTCAATTTGCATAGGGTAGTAACTATGTTTATTGACTATTATTTGGTCCAGTATTTGATCCCTCCTTCCTATTTATTTTTCCTTGTTTTCTTTATGTTAAGTAGACTTCAAGTAGAAGATGACATTTTTTATTGTTGACACATTTGTTCATGTACAAGTTTGATGTTTTTATCATTGCATATTTGTAAATTTGTCACTGTGCATGGGCATCTCCTGTCAAGTATGCTCCCCAGACATAGACTACCCCTCATTGTGCATGGGTATCTCCTGTCAAGTATGCTCCCCAGACATAGACTACCCCTTGCTTCACCACACCCAAGCTGGAGGCTGAGGAGAGCAGAATAAGGTGAAGGTGGATACCGCACATCAAGAGCTTGGTTAAGATCAAATATCTGGAGTTTCTTTTTGAACCTTCCGTTGGTTACGCCCTTTAAGTGTCGGTTCTTCCATATTTATAGAGATCTATATCTTTCTATCGATAAATAGATCTATTGAGAAATGGATATTGATCTGGTTTCAAGATCTATGAACAAGAGACCCAACGAGTACAACCCCTTTTGCTGATTATGCTTTATTAGGTGATGATATCCTAATCACCGATGTAAAGGTGGCAGAGCAGTACAAGACTTTGCTGGATACTATTATGTTTCTGATCCTCCCGCTCTATCTAACATATCGTAAGAAGGGGTTCTACTTAGAATGGCTCTATTCCATCATAGTTAGCCAAACATATTGAGATCGACCGAATTTCTGATCTGGCCTTCAGAACACTTGTTCAAAGTGTAAGATTGATAATAACCCCCAAGACTTTGGTAAAGTGGTAAGAGCTCAACATGTGATGTGTGGGTAGGTACAAGTTACTAGTTTGAATTTTCCACAGACACAACCTGGTATTTAAGTGAACTATTCCCAATTGCATAATGTGGACCTTATGGCTAGAAAGGAACAAGGCATGCTTTGATGGGAAGAAGTTACAGATTTCTAGAGTAAAAAATACAACAACAACAAAAACTCAGTATATTCCCACAAAGTGAGGTCTGGGGAGGGTAAGTGTACGCAGTCCATACCACTACCTCAAAGGTGAGATAGAGAGGCTGTTTTCGATAGACCCCCGGCTCAAAACAAAAACAGTTCAGAAAAAGATAACGGGAACAAGAAACAATAGGTATTAACACACCAAATGATAACATAAACAAGACTATCACTAAGTAATACAACAAACGATACCACACTCTGAAAGAAACCTAGCACTACGACCCCCAAAACGGATAACAAAACAAAGTCCTCATGCCTACTAGCAAGGACACACTCCTTCCTACTACCCTTCAACCTTAATCCGCCTCCTTCACACCTTCCTATCTAGGGTCATGTCCTCGGTAAGCTAAAGCTACTCCATGTCATGCCTAATCACCTCCGTTCAATATTTCTTCGGTCTACCTCTGCGTCGCTTGAAACCATCCCTAGCCAACCTTTCACACCTCCGCACTGGGGCATCTGTGCACCTCCTCATCACATGCCCGAATCATCTCAACCTCGCTTCCCGCATCTTGACTTCCACCGAAGCCACTCCTACCTTATCTCGAATAACCTCATTTCTAATCCCATCTTTCCTAGTAAACCCACACATCAATCGTAACATTCTCATCTCCGCCACCTTCATCTTTGGATGTGAGAGTTCTTGACTGGCCAACACTCCGCCCCATACAACATAGCTGGTCTAACCACCACTCTGTAGAACTTGCCTTTGAGTTTAGGAGGCACCTTCTTATCACGCAAGATTCCGGAAGCGAGCCTCCATTTCATCCACCCTGCCCTAATACGATGAGTGGCATTCGCGTCAATCTCTCCATTCCCCTGGATCATAGAACCAAGATACTTGTAACTGTTCTCTTTTGGATGGCCTGAGTATCAAGCTGTACAACCACTTCAGCCTCATGCGTCACCTCACTGAACTTGCACTCTAAATACTCCGTCTTGGACCTACTCAACCTAAACCCTTTAGATTCTAGTGTTTGCCTCCAAACCTCCAACTTAACGTTTACTCCACCACGGGTCTCATCAATCAGGACTACATCATCCGCAAATAGCATACACCATGGTACCTCACCTTGAATTTGCAATATCAACACATCCATCACCAAGGCAAATAAAAGCGGGCTAAGCGCCCATCCCTGGTGTAACCCCATCAAGACAGGAAAGTGCTCTGAGTCCCCTCCCACAGTCCTAACACGAGTCTTGGCTCCTTTGTACATATCTTTAATTGCCCTAGTATACGCCATAGGTACACCTCTAGCC
This sequence comes from Capsicum rhomboideum, assembly GCA_031232105.1. NCBI lineage: Eukaryota > Viridiplantae > Streptophyta > Magnoliopsida > Solanales > Solanaceae > Capsicum > Capsicum rhomboideum. The sequence continues at coordinate 121,341,863 of CP124712.1, read as the reverse complement.
TCCAAGCACCTCCAGAGAACCTCCCTTGGGACTCTATCATAGGCTTTTTCTAAGTCAATGAACACCATGTGCAAGTCTTTCTTCCACTCCCTATACTGCTCCACCATTCTCCTCACGAGTAAAAAATCTGTACTTTTGGTGTTATAGCAGCACTTTAGATATGATAGATAAGTATTTGGACTTTCTGTACTTGCTAGGAGATAATATGTAGTATTGGATAGAGTTTGATGCCAAGTCATGTACCTTTTGTTTGTACCACCTTGGTACTCTTTGAATAAAATCCTTAATTAAAAAAAAAAAGTGGAGTAGGGTAGACGAATGAGCCAGTATTCATTGAGTTTTGAACCATGTGGCCGTTAGCCCTCGGTGATTTCTTAATTAATCATAAAATAAGCACGTAATGACAATACCAAGACCACTAAGAAAGGGCCAAACCCATGTCCTTAAAGCAATCTTACTCAGATCAGATTTCAAAATATCGCCTGCAGTCTCCTAGAATTGCTGATAGAAATTGGGTTTGAAGTGTCTGCGATTCATGTGAAGGGCGTCTGTTCCTTATCATATTAATGTTTATTCACTTAACCGTAATGTGCCACTGTCCACATTAAGCATTCTCTCTTTGACAATATGGAGAACTGGGCCTTTTTAGCCCCGATTTCATAAGATTCTCTTAAGGAATTGAAGGCACAGGAAATTTAAAATAGAAGGTAGGCAAGTTTCTTCTTCATCAAATAATTTTTGAGTTATCGAAAAGAGACATTAGGATATGTTGCTTTGAAGTTTAAGTGTTGGAACTAATTGTTTACAATGGTAGCAAAGGTGAAAAGTGTAGAAAGCACCCGGGGTCTACTAGCAGCGTAAGCTCAAACACAATTAAAACATGAGCTTTAGTAAAGAAAAGCAACAACGGAAAAAAGTAAAATTATGCATGCACTAGTAGAAACAATATTTTTTTTTTTTTTTGGGTTACTGATCAATTTTCACTAATAACCAAAAAGTTCTACAATGAGCTCAGAGTAGTTATGGGACTAACTACTACCCTACATACATAGCTGCAAGAAAATATACAAGGAACCTAGCAGACTACATAAGCTAGCTATAACAAGTCTAAACCAGAATCCTGCACTAAGGATAAAAGTTCAAATTCTGGAGTGCAGCTTGCCATTTTCCCCTGGTGCGCCCTCTGATATGTAGATGTTGCACAATCTCTCTGAGCACCTTTTCAGCATCTAACCTTCTTTGTTGAAACCTGATTTTGTTCCTTTCTCTCCATATGACAGTAACTAGCATAGCAAATGCATAACTGGAGATTTCAACTTTCCCAGTCCTTTGTCTTACCAAACCACATGTCCGCTGCACCTCTGAGTCCTTGTCAAGGACTACCTTTTGGAACCCCAACCATCTACATAGTCTATGCCATGGAAATCTTGTAATGGAGCAATCAAAAAACAGGTGACTAAATGACTCCAATACCTGGCCACAAAATGCACACTCTGGAGGAACTTGAATACCAAGTTTCATCATCCTCTCCACAGTTGCAAGCCTTTTTTGCACAGCTAACCATAAAACAAATTTAAACCTTGGATGCAAGCTAGGATGCAGTGTGAGGCTCTTCCATTCAACTCTGGGATAATGGGGAAGGAGGAAGGTATACATCTTCTAAATGGACATCTGATTGTTGAGCATCACTTTGTCAAAAATAGCTTCAAGTGTACCTTGTCCTGTTTGTCCTTGCAGTAAAAGTTCCCTTGATCCCACTATTTTTCTCACAACCCAGAAGCATTCTTGGGTATCTGTACTACTGCTACTCCTTTGGTTCTCATGTAATAGTGATGAATCCACTGAATGCACAAGCTTTACTTGTTGGTAACTACAAACCACATCTGTTTCAACAAGGCTGCTCTATTCCAGAGGCAAAGGTTGATAACGTTCAGTCCACCTGCAGCTACTGGCTTGCAAATAGTATCCCATGAGACCAAAGCCTTTTTAGGCACAGTTACTGAGCCAGTCCACAGAAAGGTCCTACAGATTTGTTCTATAGCCTTCATCACTTTCTTTGGAATAAGAAAAATCTGAGCCCAAGGCTTGGACTCCAAACAAAACAGACTTTATTAATTGAAGTCGTCCATAAGATAATAACATTGCAGACCAAGCTGTCACTCTAACAGTTGATTTCTCAATAAGAGGCATATAATGATGTACACCCAATTTCTTTGATGCTAGTGGCACCCCAAGGTACCTAAAAGGTAAGACCCCTTCTGTGAAATCTAACTCTTGCAGAATCTCCTATTTTAGATGACTAGAAACCCCTGCTATGTAAAGAGAGCTTTTGTATTGATTAGCTTGCAACCCAGATGCCCTAGAAAATTTCATGAAAGCCTCATACAATAGCCTCACAGAGATAAGATCAGCTCTACAATACATCAATAAGTCATCTGCAAAACACATATGGGTGCTTTCTAAGTGCATACATCTAGGATGGTAATTAAAATCACTATTTTTAGCCAATTGTTACAACTCTGTTCCCAAATACTCCATTGCTAACACAAACGAGTAAGGAGAGAGAGGGTCCCTTGCCTTATTCCTCTCTTAGCAGTAAATGGAGTGGTCAGGCCCCCATTGATCAATAAAGAATATGTAACAGTAGATACACACTGCATGATCCAAGTAATGAACTTGGCAGGAAATCTCAACTCCACTAGCATTCTGTTAAGGAAACTCCACTCTAATGTATCATAAGCCTTCCTCAAGTCTACTTTGAGAACATATCTTGGGGAGATCCCCTTTCTAGAATAACATTTGAATAACTCATGGCTAAAAATGATATTATCAATTATGCTTCTACCTTCTATAAATGCAGATTGAGGGCTTCCAACTAGGCTAGCCATGACATGTTTGAGCCTTCTAGTCAGTATTTTAGCAGTAATTTTATAGATAGTAGTACAACATGCAATTGGCCTATAGTCTTTAACCTTTGTAAGTGTTGGAACCTTAGGAATTAAAGTAATTGCAGTAATATTATAGCAGGCCAGAGAATACTTGATAACAATATCAATCGAGTGACTAAAATTGATATCAGGAATGCGGAAATTACAACACAAATAAAGATAGTGGAGAAATTAAGATGAGAATTAAAAGAAATTGAGATGAGAATAGAAGAAAGAATGGCTAATTGAAAGCACAATTAACCTAGGGAGAAAGAGAACTTGATTTCAGTTAGAATAGAGAAACCCGATTTGAATCCACAAATGAGTAACTCTTGTGAAAATCAAGGTTAAGAAGTTCTAAATCAACAATGGGAATCCACCCATCACTAACCTAGATTTAGCTACACTAAACTAGACTAAAGGGATTCCACCCCCAAAACACTCTTAAAGAGTAATATTCTCAAATCTTCAAAATCTTAAGGAAGAAAATAACTAAGGCCACTATTTATAGTTATTACCTTTACAAAAATAGCCTATTACAAATATAGTCCAAAAGTGACTATTTATGAAATAACCCACAAAGATCCTTCTTGATTGCCCAAATTGCCTCTTGATCACTCATAACCTTAGTGTCTTTATTGCTCCATGGCTTCCTGCGGGCTCCAAGTTATCATCCATATGTGGAAGCCCCTCCTAATATGCTTCAAGCTATGAGGATGATATGAGCATGGTTAGCTTGGAGTATATTAGGGTCGGAATTATGGCACGACCCTACTGGAAAAGAGAAATTGCTGAACTTTCCAAACTAGGCTCGAGGAGATTGTTTTAGACCATAAAATTATATGGGTAGGGTCGGAATGATTGCATGACCCTACGCAAATCAAATCTGAGGAGTCACCGGAAAGACGCATGAAACTACGCAAATCAGATCTGAGGAGTACCGAAAAGACGCACGGTGCTATGCAAATTAGATATGAGAAAGTAGTCACCTCAAAGATGCATTTTGCTACGCAAATCAGATATGAGAAAGTAGTCACCTCAAAAATGCACAGTGCTACACAAATCAGATATGAGAAAATAGTCATCGGAAAGAAGCGCAATGGCCCAAATTTTGCTAACATAATCATTGGCCAGACGGGCAGCATATATGGGTTATAGCCGCCCGCCGGCAGCGGAAGCTCATTGATTCTCTACTAAGATCGTAGAGGCTCTGATACTATGTGAGAAAATATAATGGAAGAATATTATTGAATTGTTGTATCTACATTATTACACTGAGACCTTATTTATAGACACTACATTCCAATCCTTTTCCAAGTAGGTCACTATATTAAAATCCTTTTCCAACTAGGATTCTATATACTATTCCTATTTCTACTCTAATTCTAACATTAACAATTTAAGCTTTTAAGATGGTCACACAATTTAGTTATTTTTTAAAAAAAAAAAGAAAAAAGAAAACGGACACACAATTTAACATTGTATCGGGGCAGACAAATCATAGGTTCGAGTCTCACTAAGTACCCATTATCAAAAAAAAGTTTCACGCGCTTGAATCTTAAAAAAGGATCGAGCGCACACGTAAGGGCGCGTACTGAAGACATAATTGAGTAAATGAAAGTGTGCTCTCTCTAACAACACAAGCTTTTAAATGAGATGGTTACACATTTTAACAGTTCAAAAACTAATTTGAAATTTCGGCTTAGATGGAAAAAATGTAGTTTTAAGTTTCTTGTTCAGTTTAAGTTTACAAGGTCTTATTGAAAAAGGGTAGCCCGGTGCACTAAAGCTCCTGTTGCCATGTGCGGGCCCGGGAAGGACCGAAGCAAAAGTGTTTATTGTACATAGCCTTACCCTGCATTTCTGCAAGAGTCTGTCTTCACGGCTTGGATTAATATCCTTAAATATCTTTTCCTTAACAAGTAACTAAGAGATACTGAAGATAGATTTCATGAACGCAGTGAGACTGTTTCATGAAAAACTTCCTTAACTTCTGGGAGATACTAAAGATAGATTTCATGAACACAGTGAGACAATTTTATGAAAGACATGAAATGGAGAAGAGCCTCAATGCCACCTACGTGGACCTTATCCCAAAGAAGACAGGAAGACAGGAGCGATGGAACTTAGGGACTTCAGGCCCATAAGTCTCATTAGCGATGTTTACAAGGTCTTTGGTAAGATGTTGGCTGAGGTATTAAAGACAGTGATAAGCAAATTAGTGAACAATCACCAAATGGCTTTCATACAAGGTAGATAAATTATGGATGCTGCCTTAATAGCTAGTGAGTGTGTGGACTCCAGGCCTAAAGAAGTACCAGGAATTATGTGTAAGCTTGACATAGAAAAGGCGCACGACCATGTCAATTGGGAGTTTCTACTCAATATCCTGAAGCAGATGGGATTTGGAGATAAATGGCTAAAGTGGATTGATTTTTGTATCAAAACTGTCAGGTTCTCCATACTTGTCAATGGCGAACCTGCTGGTTTTTTCCCTTCAGAGAGAGGACTTAGACAAGGTGACCCTCTCTTTCCTTTCCTATTTATTTTAGCTATGGAGGGTCTCAATAGCATGATGAGAGTGTCCATTCAGAACAGCTGGATAAAAGGATTCAACATTGGCATTCAGGTAGGGTCGAGTTGCAGATATGTCACCTTTTGTATGCTGATGATACGGTAATATTCTGTGATGCAAAGGGAGAACAAGTTAGTTACATCAGAGTTATTTTGGTGATTTTTGAGGTTTGAGGCTATTTCTAGGCTTGTTGTGAATTGGAGGAAAAGCAGCATCTTCCAAGTCAAGGAAGTTGCAAATATACAGAATTTGGCAAGCATCTTGCAATGCGAGATAGAGTATTTCCCAACTACTTACCTACTGGGGAATAATCACAAGGAGCTTGAGATTTGGGATGGAATCATTGAGAAGACAGAGAAGAGATTGACAAATTGGAAAGCACAATATTTATCTTTGGGAGGCAGAGTCACTTTTATCAATTCGGTTTTGGATGCTTTGCCTACATATGTGATGTCACTCTTCCCTTTACTTGCAAAGGTAGAAGAGAGGTTAGATAAATTGAGAAGAGATTTCCTATGGTTGGGCAATAAAGAAGGAAAGGGAATACACTTGGTCAAATGGCAGACAACGTTACTTAGCAAGAAGGCAGGAGGTCTTGACATAAAGAAACTGAGAGTCCAGAATGAAAGTTTACTATCTAAATGGCTCTGGAGATTTGTGCATGAAGAACTGGCCCTACGGAGAAGAGTAATTCTCTACAAGTATGGACAGAATGAGCAATGGGTGTCTAATGCAGTGATCAACACTTATGGGTTGTCAGTATGGAGATCAATCAGAAATCTATGGCCTAGTTTAAAGGAGAATTTGGAGTTTAAAGTGGGAGAGGGCACCCAAATCTTTTTTTGGAAGGACAGGTGGATTGGTCAGGAGTGTCTAAAGTCAGCCTTCCCAGATCTCTTTTCCTTCTGTGCTAACCCTGATGCTAAAATTGTGGAGATTTGGTCCCCTCAGGGATGGAATCTCACATTGAGGAGATATATAAATGATTGGGAAGTAGATAGATTTGCTGAACTTCTACTTATACTGGGTGAGTTCGCAGACCTTACTACAGAAGTAGATGGTATAAGATGGAAACATGACTCCGATGGTAAGTTCGCTGTGGGTAGACTGTATAAGAGAGTGATTATGTCCAACTCGGGGGAATTCCAGGTCCATGGAAGCAAATATGGAAGTGCAACATTCCAACCAAGGTGAATTGCTTCACTTGGTTGGTTTCCAGAAGGGCATGTCTCACTCTAAGAAAAACTCAAGAAAAGAGGCTTCCAGATTGTTTCCAGGTGTTCTTTCTGTCATGAGGAGGAGGAAACCAACAACCACCTTTTTCTTCACTGCAGGATTACTGCTCAGGTGTGGTACATGGTTCTCAAAATTTCTCAAGAGCCCTGGGTGATGCCTGAACACACTGCTGATCTCTTAGCTGCTGGATGAGGAGGAGGGAGGGTGGGGGGTGGGGGGGAGCAAGACCCAAAAAAGATGGTGGTCGATAGTTCCTCCATGTATTTGGTGGGTTATTTGGAGAGAAAGAAACCTTAGGCGTTTTGAGAATATTACTAACTCTATTCAGAAGGTTAAAGAAGATTGCATTAACAATTTGTATTTTTGGTGTAAAGTAGAAGGTATAGAAGAAGTAGAACAACTAGTAGATTTCCTAGGATCTATGTAATTATGGAAATAGCTTGTAACTTTTTGAAGGTGGCCAGCATATCCTCAATGCTGAAGAATACAACTTTACCTTCATTAAAAAAAAAGGAAAACAAGTAACAAACTAATTCAAAACATCTTTTTAAAATTAATCTCTTTTTCGATAATATTTAATGTTTATTGCCACCCTCTTCAAGATAGAGCCTATGGGAAAAGAGGTACATGCCTTAATGCCTTCATACGAGCATTGAAGTGCCGGCTATTGAGACGAAGCACATAGCCTGAGCTTCACCTAGCTTTAATAAATTAAGCGCGCCTCAGATGAGCCTTCAACAACACTGGTTGTTTATTATGTAACTCTCCTATGCTGCTGCTTTTACTGCTTTCAGATCAACTATGAATGGAGAGTTTAAGACCTTAATTTGACATATTTATCCTGTTTGTAGTAGTGGAAGAAAATATTTAAGTAATGAATGAAAAGTTTTTGATAGAAAAAGTATCATGTTGAAGTTTAATATTTTGGATAGTGAAATGAATTTAGAGTCTTGAATATTGTGAATGTTTTAGAGAACAATATTATTGGTGAAATGATTTGGGATGTTTTGAAATGTTTAAAAATTGGGTCAGGGTAGTGAACTCCTTGAAAATCCTTTTCCTAGATACAATTTTGAAAACTGGAGTTCAGGGTCAATTTTAGGGACGGTAACTCCAAATTGAAATAAATGAGGTCAGAGGCAATTGGCCGGAGCTCTAGAGGATTGAAAAATAAGAGGAAATGCAGGTGCTAAAAGAGTTATGTATGGATGGAAGGAGATTAAAATGCAAATCTGGTCAAAGTATGACGAGAGGATCCTGGTGAACTGATCCAGTAGCATCACAATATAAGAAACTTTTGGGACAAATTCCAAAACATGGAGAAACTGACGGGAGAAAAATAATACTGGCAGGATATATGGCTGGTGCATCCGTAATTTTTTTGCATCTTTATAACCTTCTCAGGTACACAATGCTGAATGTATAGCAATAAAGAGCCTGGACTGTTGGGATTTTGACAGTTTAGGTTGATAAAATAGTCCAACTCTTTAGGAAATTAGTGGGGGGGCGTAAGAACTTATTTCCTAACCGGATTCCTTTATTTGGAAGGCAGAGAAAGGAGGTTGTTTTTCTGTGCTCCTGCTATAAGTTAGTAGTCAAATTTGGGAAGAGCAAAGCACCCTCGAAAATAGCTTGCTTTGGCTGGATTGCTGGTCTGGAAGTATGCTTACTTGAACATGATTTGTAAAGAAAGGGAATAGGCACTTACAATAGGTTTTATATGTATTTACAAGAGAACAAAAAGGTAAAATGTGTTCTAAGGCCTCGAATAACTTGTTTTGCAATAACCACTGTATTTTAGATTTGGTCATGTTTTTGAAGTTAAGTGGGACTGTCTGAGGATCAGTGTAATAAGCTAGAGAGGACAGCAACTAAAGGGACCCCAAAACATTCAGGAACACGGTCCAAATATTTTTTTGGAAGCAAAAAATGCCCCAAATAAGATGGGTTAAGCCTTATGGGACAAGAAGCGAAAAGCAGTGTGTACAGTTTACAAAAAAGAATGTGTTAGGATGACAGAATGGTTTAACAAAAACCTCAAAAAGAGCTTTTGATAGGACGACTGAATGGGTTAACCAAAACTTTGCTCATGCATGCGTTAATACTTAGAACATCCAAAATGTAATAACTGATTCCATCATCAATGACAATCATTATAAAAAAAGTTATAATAATGACAATACTAATTGCAAAATTCAAGTTAGATAATATTTTTTTATCGTTAAGGCAGCATCCCTATATGTCATGTAGTGAGCTCAAAAATTCTGCCATGGCCTCAATAACATTCGCATTAGCCTCAATAACATCCCTATATGAGAAGAACTGATTCGCATCTGCGTTCAAAAGTTCTTGCATTTCTTTCCGTCCAAATGGTCCACCAGACTGCTGCAGGAAGTGAGTTCCAAGTTTTTGTGTTTACCTTTCCTTGACCAGCGTTGCAGTAACTCTTTAGTTGTCCTCGGCATTGACCCAACAATATTCAGAATGAAGTTCCATTCTAGTAATCTGATATATTAGCATTCTAATTTTGTGCAACTCTGAAAGAATAGGAGATTGCTCCATTAAAGTTGATTCCCCAAGTGAAATATCCTTCCCAAAAACGCTATCTTCATGCCATTTCCAGCTTGCCATGAGGAGTTGGAACAAAATGAATTCCAGTGCTCTCTGATGTGTCTCCATTGACCGTAGGGACCCTGATTACGGTAGTCCATATTAAACTTCAATAACGGCTCTCTAAAGTGCTTCTTCCTCTCAATAGCCATTTGTGTAATAAACTGGAGTGAGCATATCCTCTTCTGCATGTAGCTGCATTTCCATCTTGCAACACCAGAGATTTCTCTCATTCCACTTTTCTTGGTATCTTCTTTGGTGCAAACTTTTAACACTGCACTCTCTATCCGTATGGAGGAGATTTTTCCTCTTGTCACGCTCCGCTATCCTATGAATTGCATTTCAGACGACTACCTTCCCATAATATCTTTTCTGTTGTACTCCATGCACTAGATCAATGTGAGGCAGGATTTCATTTTCTTGTGTTAATTATTTTCCTTCTTTTGCTTTTCTATCTCTGAACTTTTATGACGGAGAGGCAAGGGGCTGGTCTCCCCTTCCCCTTATTAGTAATATTCTTTTTTTTTTTTTTGATAACTGTGGTGTCGGGGCCAACTTTCGCGCACCTCGACTAATTCCACGGGATACTTGCCACCTCCCACCAGCAACAAATATCGGATAACTCTGTCCACCAAGGCCAGGACAGATGGGAAGAATCACCCAATGTTTTTTGTCTCTGCTGGAATTTGAACCTGAGACCTTATGTTCTCAACCCACTTCATTGACCACTAGGCCACACCCTTAGGTGCATTAGTAGTATTCTTTAGTACTAGCATAGTATCTCATCCTTCTATTTTTATTACTCATTGTTGCTCCATTTTCTCTGTTATTTTGATATTTTGTTGCCATTATTTTGTTCTTTCAAAGCATGCTTCGTTAGCACTTCTTTAGAATTGAGGGTCTATCGGAAACGACCTCTCTATCCCCACAAAGGTAGGTTTAAGGTTTGTGTACATCCTGCCCTCCCCAGACCCCACTGGTGGGATTACACTGGGCATGCTGTTGTTGTTGCTCATCTGTCTCTTATAACTAGGGATGACAATGGGATGGCTACTAGGCCCCGGGGGGGTGGGGGGGTTAGGGTAGGTCTCATCAAAACCTTGTTTTTTGGGTCGTGACACTAACTATGCCATGCAATATATCTATATCCCTGAAAAGACCCTTAAGCTTATCGACAAAATGCAAAGAGACTCTGTATGGGGGAGCACTGCAATTTGGAGGAAGATCCACTACTTCAGTTGAGATACCATAACAGAAGACATTTCCAACAGGGGCCTAAATATTAAAAAGGCCTCTGACAAAAAACTTTGGTTTCTCTAAAATGCCTAGCTTGGAGACTATTCACCAACCCTAGTCTCACCTAGGTGAAGTTCTTATTAAGCAAATATAGTTAGTACTACCACTACAAATTGCTCTTTCATTTGGTATAACTTCCTCCGGGGATGGGGAATCTGTATCAAAGGCATCAACTGGGCAATTGCCACTGGTAACCATGTTAAATTTGGGATCTCAATTGGATTCCTCCTAATAGCAACCTCAGATCTCTTATTCATATGGCCATATTCATAAGCGATCTGAACAAAAAGTTACTGACCTTATTATCAACAAAAAGTGGGAATTAGACAACTGCTCCTGTGATCTTCCCCAAGAAATAAAGGAAAAAATTGAGTCAATTCCGTTGTTACAGGACACTAACAATCATGACCTCCCTATTTGGTCTGTGACTACTATGGCTTATCCTCATCCTCCCCTGTTTACCCACCTAAGATATTGACTACTACTAGATTTGGAAGTTGACCACAATAAACAAAATCAAATTCTTCTTTTGGCTTAGTTGCCATGACTGATTGCCTACAAATTCCTGTCTCTTCAACCTCAAAGTTACGAATGCTAACACTTGCACCATTTGCAGAAGAGGTGAAGAAACTATAATCCACATATTAATAGAACACCCTATTGTAAAAAAAATTTGGGATTCTCTCAATATCCATACACCTCCCTCCACGTACACTAGTACTTGGCTCCATAATTTTAAGACATTAACTACCACATGCCAAATAACCTCCTCCAGTGGGAATTCTACCTACCTTTTGCTCTATGCACATATGGCTCGCCAGAAACATAATGTTTTTAACAATTCCGCTCGTGAAACTCCCTCACAACAAATCACGGCCAGAGTACTCAAATTCATGTACTTAACAAACTCCAAATCAAATGGTTCCCCTCTACCAATGATGGCCTAAAACTCAATATTGATTGTGCTTACAATATGGCATCATCAATTCATGGCGTGGGAGGACTCTTTAGATAATATAAGAATGGAGAATGGATTAGGGGTTTCTACAAGAGAACTATTGCATTAAACCCCACACACATGGAGCTGAAAGGCCTTCATGAAGGACGACTGGTATTCGCCTTCGATCACAAAATAAACAGTTTCTGAAATAGAAATGAGTGCCACAGAAGTAATAACACTTTTCCACAGCCACTACCCCCCCCCCCCCCCCCCCCTTTATTCTGACAATTATAACTAAATGCAGGTGGTTACTGAAGAAATTGGGGAATCCTCCAATCAGGCATAGCTTCCAGTTTTGGCTCCTTGTGTTTTTGATGGATGTACCACCATGGATAACACCAAGCCTACAAGAAGACAATAATGGCTGCTATAGTAGTAAAAAAAAACTAGTCCGTCTCTGTTTGTGATATATTAGCTAAACTTGGGAACCTTAGTATTGTCAACTCTGATGTAGTTGCTAGTAGCAACTCTGTTGTAAATGCAAGTAACAACTCCAACGTGCTACCTTGTATTATGTACTATCGTGTAACTTCCCCTTGTATTATTACATCTTTCATTCATATTTTATCTGTTCTGATATTATTTGTTATTTTAGCAGCGTGTCCCTATTCAAATACCTTGAAATTCACTGCTGTAGTATGCAAATATTTATCATAAAAGTACCTGGTTGTTACTTTAAGCTAGAATTGTTGATCTATTTTCAAAATTCAGTTTTATTCTTCTTTAATGACGTACTTTCCTGGTATTGACTTTTTCTGTGGTCACGTGGCTGATTTTAATCCTATTCAAAGATTTGCAATGTCGGGCAAAAAACAAAAACAATGTCGGACATATGTCTGCGCACACACGGCCACCAACTGCCTAGTACGTATATGGTGGGATGCATCGAGAACCCCTTAAAGTTGAATCAACTTTCACTTGCACACCTTTAGTAGGCATTGTCCATTTTAAGCACTTGAAGTAGGGCTTTGTTGTTTTTGATACTTTTTGCTGACATGGCATAGTGTGAGTGTGACACACTCGTTAAAGGTGCATGAGAGGATTGTATTTCTCTTCTCCATTTCTCAAGCCACTACCTCTCGTCATTTCCCCAAGCTTAAACTCCTTCAATGGAGGTTGAATTTTTCGATTCAAAGCCGTTCTAAAGATAACTTTTTTGATCTTCTTTATTGTATTGTTTTTTCAGAGCTACCACCACCACCCTCCACCTTTTTCACCGGAGAAAATGATTACCAACACCAATATTTTATACTTTCTCTCTCTTCCTCTTCCTCTTTCCCCTTCCCCAAAACCATATTGAAACAGGAGGGGAAAAAAAAAGAAAGAACAGATTTGAAAAAGAAAAAAAAAAATCTAAAATGAATGACGAAAAAGACGTAAAAGGAAAAGAAAGATGATTAAATATCGTCAAAGACTACAATTTTTTTTAACCAATTACTTTTTTTTATTATTAGATGAAACGAATCAATTCTTTGATTGTCCATTTTTTATGTTAACAATTTATATTTTTTTGTTAAATAAATTTTTCTATAAGATCCAGTGAGAGTTTGAAGGTATGGAACGATATGATAAGAGAGTTGTGGAGGGGTTGTTTCTGCCAAAAAAGATTATTTGATGTTGGGGAAAAGACGATCTAGGGTGTGGGTGGGATGGGGTGTAGACTAATATTTTTTGTAGGATACTATTTTATTTATTATGACCTCATTAAGATTACGATCGATCATCCCCTAATATACAAATACTAAATAACAAAAAAGATAGATTCTTAGTAAAAATTAAGACAATTAGAATATTTTTCAACATAAATTAGAAGATTTAATATTGTCACATACATCACGAACCTGAATAACTTATAAACTCTTATATCAAGAATCAATCTTTTGATCCTTCTCAAGCCGACTCTTCTCAATTTATCCTCTACATATTTTCGATTGTAACATTTGTTCTTGGAAGCAGTTGATTTCTCAATAGGTAATGATCTTTCATGAAATAATCAAAGCATTTTCTCCATTTTGTGTACACGAAAACTAAAAAATATTCAATTTGATGATATACACTATACTTGTTTTCACGTCTCTAGCAGTAATTTTCCTCACTTTTTATGAGTGATCATAGTGTAAGCTCAAGCATATTTCACACATTCATTAATTTGTATAAATACCTGGTGCTGCTAGAGAAAGAAATAGCTATAAATAAAACAATTGTGTAAACTATAATGCAGTAGAACAACCTTTTTAAAAATTGATAAGAAAGTTGTACGTGCAGAGAATTGAATGCAGTAAGACAACTAAAAGGCATGTTATCTCTTCTTATAATAATAATAAAAAGACAGATCAGTGCAGTATGCTTCTAAATTATTATTAAACAATAGTAATATACTCAACATGAGCAAAAAGTCAGGACAACAAACTGCTAGCTAGCTTGTATTGGCTATATGATTCTCAGTACATTGAAATTGATCTTTGTGGCTGAATTCCCCATTAGCTGTAGTGGCTATATGATTCTCAATAAGTAGAGAATGCAAAACAATAGCAGTCGTGCCTGAAAAATCAAGGTTCTTTTACCAAGAACACATTTCACTCAACAACTCTAGTAGTGCTATAGTCAGCTTATTTAATAAAGAAAGCATTGGCCGGTAAAACAATGGTAATTATGGTATGTGGATACTGAAATTGTGAAACATACATGTTCAGCATGAGGCTTTGGGTCTGTATCCAACTATATTCTAATATCATCACTAAATTGCTCTTTATGCCTATACAAAATATGATGCAAGGCATGTAAACATTAGTTTTTATTAACAAAATAACCATCCAAAGCAGTTAGAAATCAGATGTAAAATGAAGATCCAGGACATTTGGGAGGTAGGGATTCTCCTCATCATCAACGGCCTCTTGATATACCACTTCTCCATCCGTGCTTCAATTTTAATCTGAAATGGATAAAATATACATCTTAGACTGTCGGGATCAATATTTTCTAGCTCCTCGTCAGTTCTGTTTAGATAAGGAGTGATTCAACGAAGCACTTTTTTACCTAACCACATGTATCCTTGTGGAACTCTTCCTTGTTAGGAACCTTGTGATAGTACAACTATCCATTCGGTGTTATCAATGACATGTCAAGTGACATTGCATTTGAATCCATCTATATGTAAAAAAAAGTGATGTAAAAGTCGAAAAATGAAATAACATAATATATGTCCCGGCTAAACATATCTTTCAAAAATAGCTAACATGACATAGAGCTGCCTCGCTCGCTCGAATGAAAATTAGATACCAATCATGTTTGTGATGTAAAATTTAGAATGTAACTTATACAGCATCATGATAAGTGATGGCAAAGGTAAAACAACATGTGGTCATGGAGTATGACCGCGATACCAAAAGTTGTGATCACATAGGCTTCCAAATATTGTTTTATAATGGGACAGAAAATGTGTCTCAAAAGAATTGGTAGCTTTATGTTAAGATGTGTAAATGTTTGGATATATATATATTTTTACTTTCTTAGAGAAGACACTTTAAAAATAACTGAAAATTGGATTTCATCAAAAAGCAATCACCGAAAGGCAAAATTCAACTATAGATTGGAGAATGACTTGCATAACATTGAAGACGCAACCCACAAGTTAGTTCCCAACAGACACCGAAAGGCAAAAACATGTTTCGACAGATACAAATGGATTAAGTGCATGATTTCTAGTATTCAACTCAAACAACTTGATGCGACAGACACATAAAGACATAGAATATGACATAGACAGAGACAATCCTTTGCTAATTTTAGCAATTCCTAACAACAACATGAGCAAAATTCTCTGTTATTCTAGACCAAACACAAGTCGTTAATTGTCATGGGATTAGTAGATTATAAGTAAACACTAAACAGTACAGTACTCATGTATGTATCAGGAGACTTGAGTAACTTCTTCCATTGTTCTTAGGCCTAAAGCATAACATTATTGGTCTTTTGGCCTCTGATTTTAAACCATTCTGCCTCACTTTTACTCCTTGTATAAACTGATATGACATAATTCAACAATTTTCAATTCAAATGACGAGCTAATTATGCGCTAAATAGAGTTAGTAGAATAAAGCACTATAATATAAATATTGACTTGCATATTTTTGAATATTTTATGTCAGCCTGTATTCCCATGAAAATATCTTCTTGAAGTCCGTTAGCTGTGAAAAATTATCTTCAAGAAATAGAAAAAAGATGCAATCAAAAAGTACTTACAGAGTATATTTAAATGAAATATGGTACACAATGCAAGAGCTAGATTGTAAAGACCTGTTTGATGAAAACTTGTATTTTTCATATTTTGATCATTTTACCCTTTCCTGTAGTTTCTACATGTTGGTTTTGGGGTGTGGGGATGGTTGGCACGGTTCCCGATGCGATCGGGAGTGATTTGAGCGAGTCTGAGGTTGTTTTGAGGCTTTATAAGCCAATATTTGACTTCGGTCAATATTTTTTGATTCGAGTCTCGGATGATGATTTGGACTGCGCCAGCAGATCCAAAATGTCAAATTTGGGTTAGTAGCGTGGTTGGTTCGGGTTTGGGACCTTTATATCTCATTTCGATCCTTCATTTGAAAAGTTGTGAAAAAGGGATCCCGGGGTTTAATTTATTGAAAACAATTTTTTTCCAAAAATTCGACGTCTCCATTGAGTTCGGAACATCGAAACTAGCCTAGTAGCATATATGGTTTACTTCTGTCGGGTCCCGAACGAATTTCGAGGGTCCGTTCGAAGCTTTTTCACACTTGAAAAATCTGCTGGTGCAGCATTTTCTGGTGCATCAGGCCCTTCATCACGATTGCGTGGCCACGTGTCGCGATTGCAGGCCTTGATGAAAGTCTTTATCGTGATCACATGGTAGTGGTGCCGCAATCGCGATGGGTTAATTGATGGACCGGGTCGGGTTGACTCATCGCGATCGCGAGGTCCAGCTACGTGACCGTGATGACCAACTTAAGGGCAGGTCAACATTGACCCTTGAAATCATGAGGTGGGGTCCACGATCGCGAGGTACTGTTCATAGAACAATATAAAAGCTCCTTTTCGTGATTTTTCTCCATTTTTGGACCTTCAAGCTTCGGGGAAGGCTATTTTCGAGGGTTTCTTCGTCGAGTTTCATGTGGATAGCTTCTAAACTCTTAATACCACTATTTCCCATTGATTTTATCTTCAAAAACACCTTGTAATCATGATTTTGAAATGGATTTTTGGGGTTTCTATCGGTAAAGCTCGAAAATGGTTTTTCTTCGATTTGAAACTCATTTTAAGCTTGTTTTCGATTGAGTTTTATTCTATAGACTCCTATAACCTTGGGGAATGTATTTCTAAAGAAAAATTCTGATTTTACCCCTCTCATTTTGGAACCCGTTTTTCAAGTCCGTTTTGGACCTAATTTAAATATGGGCAATATGGGTATTGTTGGCTTTATTTTAACACGTAGATACTATATTTGTGTATTTTAATTGATTTTGAGTTCTTTCAAGAGGGGAAATCTCCTTGTTAAAGCACTTTAGGCCCGAATTTTGTCGTTTCGAGGTAGGTTATGACTTAACTTCTTTCAGATTGAGCTGTGTAGTTAATAAATAAGTAAAGCATGGTATGGGTTCGGGAAAAATAACAATGGGTCTTATATTTTGAGAATATTATTACCGTTATGTGCCCATGTGGGGGCTTATTTCATGTTGTTGTTGACTTGATATATCTGTTATTGAGTGTTGCTCCTGTGGGGGACTTATTTGACATAATTTGACCTTATCTGTGCATTATATGCCTTATTACTAGATATGACGCCCGTGCGGGGACTTAAAGTGTTATTATAGGCCTTATTATGTATAAATTGCCTTATCATGATAGAAAAACCCGAGTTAGGGGTTAATATGATATTTATGATGTCTTATATGCATATTTATTTCAATGGTGCCTATTTAGTGTTGAAAATCATGAATTGTGAACTTATTGAGTTGATTCTGGGCTCACTTATATACATATATTGAATTGATCAGCTATCTTCATACTGATTTGATTGTGAGCATTACATCCTCATTACATATACACATTTATGAGATGCTGGTACCATTGAAGAGTATTGTTTTGAAAGAAAATGAGACACTTTATAAAAACCCTATCCGTGAACACAAGCCAGAGAAGTGGGTTGAGATTGAGATACGAGTTATAGTATACGGGTTGCAAACTCCCCATGGGTTCTAGTGCGGATCTGCGAGCTCGATAGATGTATCCAGAAAGTCATGCGATGACTTTCACTGTTCCACCCCATATTCATAAATGCATTGCATTGCATTTGCATCTTTTGTGATTACTTTTGTCCTTCCTTGACTTGTGTTTAGTTTCTGTATGTTTTCGTGTATGTCTGTGTTTTTTTAATTCCGTATTATATTAAAACTGTTAGTGGAGACGGTGTAAGCTACCGCTTGGGAACTTTTCTGTTTGCAGGTGACGTGCTCATAGTCTTCTTTACTTATATTATTACTTATTCTACTCAGTCGGCCTATGATACCTACTGAGTACATGAGACCGTACTTACTCCTACTGTGCCCTTTCAATGCATAGATAGGTACGAGTACTACTCGCGGTGGTTGATCGTGTTTTTTTGGAGACTGAGATCTAGGTACTAGGTTGCTTTAGGGACAGAGTTGACTTTCGGACCTCCTCTATCCATTTTATGTCTTTATTTTCTATCAGAGGCAGACTTATGTAGTATTTATCAGATGTTCGAATTTGTATTGGATTCTCTACACTCTTAACACCAGATTTTGGGAGATTGTATATCATTTCTTTCAAACTTACTTATGTTATGTCTTGTGTTGGTTTGACTTTACTCTAGGAGTCTCTCCTTAGTTTATTTTTTCTTATTGTTGTATTCTTTCCATTTTGGGTGATCGGCTTACTTATCAAGCTTGTGCCGCGATAAATGCCAGGATGACCTAGTTTCTGGGTCGTGACAAACTGGTATCAGAGCCACATATTCATCGGTTTTATAAGTGTAAGAGCAAGATGTCTAGTAGAGTCTCGCAGATCGATACGTAGACGTTCGTATTTATCTTCGTGAGGCTATAAGATGTCTTTAGGAAAATCTTCTCTAATTTTATTCCTTATCGTGCGGGTTGTTCATACCCAATGTTCTAAACTTGTATTCCATTCTTTCTGCGCAGATGGTGAGGACTAGGTCTAGGAATGCTAAGCCGGCACCTGATTTGGGAGCCTCGGTTCGTGGACGAGGCAGGAGTTGTGGCCGGCCCAGAAGTAGAGAATGGGGAAGAGGAGCTGCCCCAGTCAGAGGACGTACTAAGGAGGCCTCTCCCAAGCCCGAGGTTGAGTATACCAGAGATGATTATCAGACAGAGGGTGCGGTGCCAGCTCAGGCCCCACAGGGTTCAGTTGACGCCCCAGTACTTCATGATTTGTTGATTCATCTTTTGAGTCGATTGGATGGTGTTCCTTTGAGTGTACCAGGTATTCCTCAGATTTTGAGTGGTGTTCCGCCATCTGTACATGTATCTGCTTATGGTATTCCTGCTTCTGGGGTACATGCATCATCTATGGTACCCCCACGTACGGACTCTTTGCCTACCAAACTTACTATTCCTCCAATTGCTTTGGGTACAGTGATGTCTTTTGATGATCAGAAGAGGTTCGGGAGGTTTATTCACTTGGGTTCGCCCGAGTTTAGTGGTGTTATTGGCGAGGATGCCTATGAGTTTTTGACTGATTGCCAGGAGAAGTTACATAATCTTGGATCCCTTGAGTCTCATGGAGCTGCTTATACTACCTATCAGTTGAAGGATGTGGCTAGGGATTGGTGGAGGTCACTTGCTAGTTGTAGACCTTTGGGTTCGCCTGCTATGACTTGGACTCAATTTTCTGAGGCATTCTTGGAGATGTTTGTGCCTTATAGCTTGAGAGATCAAATGAGGGATGAGTTTGATCACTTGGAGCAGGGCTCCATGTCTATTGCTGAGTATGAGGCACGTTTCCATGCTCTATCCAGATATTCAGGCGCTGAGAGGATTCAGAAGTTTGTTAAGGGGTTAGATGGTTCACATCAGTTGGCTACAGCTCAGATGGTAGTTTCAGGGGCTTTTTTTGCAGAGTATTATTGAGCATGACAAGATGATCGAGTCTATTATCCAGGCTACTCAGGGAGGCACCAAGAAGTTGCGTCGTCAGAGTGAGTTTTATGGACACGCCTACCGAGGTAGAGATTTCTCTAGTCGAGGTTCCCGTGGCTATCATGGTAGGCCAGTTCAGGCCGCTTTGCAGGGATCAGGTGGTAAACCTTTAGGTTCTACGACTTTGGTTAGCTAGTTCCAGGCATGGTTCTTCAGGCCAGGGAGGTCGTTCTGGTTCATCTGCACCTCCTCAGATTGAGTTAGGCCGTAGGGGATATTTTGTATCTGGTGAGTTTGGCCATGTGGCCAAGGATTTCTCTCAATATGTATATGGACCTGCCCAGATGGGATCTGAGCTTTAACTTTGCCTTACTCCTATTTCTGTATTCAGCAGTGGTTCACAGAGTGGTAGGGGTAGTGCCAAAGGTACAAGAGGTAGAAGTAGGGGAGCTCGTGATAGTGGTCGCAGGGTTGCTCAGTTTAGGAGTAGACGTGGACAATGTTATGCTATATCTGGGAGACCCGAGGCAGAGGTTTTTGATATAGTTATTACAGGTATTGTCCCGGTTTGCTTCAGATTAGCTTCCGTGTTATTTGACCCTTGATCTACATTCTTCTATGTGTCTACATATTTTGCTTCTAGTTTTGATGCCATTTGTGAGCCCCTTGCTATGCCTCTTCATGTATCTACCCCCGTAGTAGATTCTTTAGTGGTGGATTGAGTGTACCGATCTTGTGTGGTTACCTTTGAGGGGCGTGAGACTTGGGTAGATTTGTTTTTCCTAGATATGGTTGACTTTGATGTTATCTTGGGTATGGATTGGTTAGCTCCCTATTATGCTATTTTGGACTGTTATGCCAAGACCGTGACCTTAGCTCCGTCGGGTGTACCAAGGTTAGCTTGGAAGGGCATGCTTAGTTCTGGTCCTAAGGGAGTTATATCTTTTCTATGTGCTCGTCGCATGGTAGAAAGGGATTGTTTTTCTTATTTGGCTTATGTTCGTGATACCAATGTCACCTCACTGCCTCCTATGGATTCTATTCGGGTTGTTCGTGAGTTCATGAATGTGTTTCCTACCAATTTACCTGGTATGCCGCCGGATCGTGATATTGACTTTGCCATTAATGTGGATTCGGGCACCAAGACCATTTCTATTCCTCCTTATGGGATGGCCTCGATTGAGTTGAAGGAGTTGAAGGAGTTGAAGGAGCATTTGCAAGATTTGTTGAGTAAAAGGTTCATTAGACCTAGTGTATCTCCTTGGGTGCGCCTGTCTTATGTGTGAAGAAGAAGGATAGTTCTATGCGCATGTGTATTGATTATCGGCAGTTGAATAAGGTAACAATTATGAACAAATGTCCTCTTCCTCGCATTGATGATTTGTTTGACCAGCTTTAGGGTGTATTTATGTTTTTTCAGATTGATTTGAGATCCGAGTATCACCAGTTGAGGATTAGAGCTTCGGATGTTCTGAAGATAGATTTTCGGACTCGATACAGTCATTATGAGTTTTTGGTCATGTCATTTGGGTTGACCAATGCCCCAGCAGCGTTCATGGAGTTGATGAACCAGGTATTTCGACCGTATCTCGACTCTTTTGTGATTGTATTTATAGATGATATCTTGGTTTATTCCAAGAATGATGCCGATCTTGTGAGACACTTGAGGACTGTAATTCAGCGGTTGCGTGATGAGAAGTTGTATGCCAAGTTCTCTAATTGTGAGTTTTGGTTGGATTCTATCTCTTTTTTGGGTCATATGGTGACCAAGGATGGTATTATGGTCGATCCGGCCAAGATTACAACGATTCGTGATTGGGATAGACCTACTTCTCCTACTGAGATTCAGAGTTTCGTTGGTTTGGCGGGTTACTACCGACGTTTTGCTGAGGGCTTCTCTTCCATTGCAGCTTCATTGATCAAGTTGACTCAGAAGAAGATTACCTTTCAGAGGTCGAAAGCATGTGAGAAGAGCTTCCAAAAGCTTAAAGAGTTGTTGACTTCAGCTCCTATCTTGACTTTACCCAAGGAGGGTGTGGGTTTTACCGTGTTTTGTGATGCTTTGGGTGTTGGATTGGGTGAAATTTGGATACAGGAGGGTATGGTGATTGCTTATGCCTCTCGTCAGTTGAAGCCTCATGAGAGTAATTATCCTACCCATGATTTAGAGCTGGCCCGGTTGTATTTATGTTGAAGTTGTGGAGGCACTACTTGTATGGAGTTAGTTGTGAGATCTTTTCGGATCATCGTAATCTTCAGTACTTCTTCACCCAGTAATAGCTTAATATGAGACAACGGCTTTGGCTTGGGTTGCTTAAGGATTATGACATCACTATTTTGTATCATTCGGGTAAGGCTAACGTTGTTGCAGATTCCTTGAGTCGGAAGTCGACTAGTATGGGGAGCTTAGCTCATCTCTTGACTCAGGAGCGGACTTTAGCCTTAGAGGTTCAGTATTTAGCTAACCATATGGTTAGGCTTAATATCTCGACACCTGGACGTGCCTTAGCCTTTATTGATGCTAGATCGTCTTTGATGGAGCAGATCCGAGCTCATCAGTTTGATGATGAGGGTTTGAAGGCTATTTGGGATAAGGTGTTGAGTGGTGACGCCAAGGAGGCTTCACTTGACCCTGATGGTGTTTTGAGGATTGGCGGCCAAGTTTGTTTGCCGAGAGTTGGTGGATGGGTGAGATTGATTTTGGAGGAGGCATATAGTTCTAGATATTTCATTCATCCTAGGGTGACTAAGATGTATCGTGACTTGAGGCAACTTTACTGGTGATGCGGTATGAAGAAGGATGTAGCGGACTTTGTAGCTCGTTGCTTGTGTTGTCAGCAGGTGAAGGCTGAACATCAGTGGTTTGCTTTAGAGATTACCCATTCCGGAGTAAAAGTGGGAGCGAATCACTATGGATTTCGTAAGTGGATTGCCTCGTACCTCTCGTGGTTCTGACAACATTTGGGTCATAGTGGATCAATTGACCAAATCTGCCTATTTCATCCCTATTCAGATTTCATTCGGTGCCGAGAGGTTGGCTCGTATCTATATTCGAGAGGTAGTTCATCTTCATGGAGTGCCTGTGTCTATTATTTCAGACAGAGGTTCAGTGTTCACTTTTAGCTTTTGGAGGACGTTCCAGGAGGAGTTGGGTACTCAGGTTGACCTTAGCACAACTTTCGATCCCCAGACCGATGGTCAGTCAGAGTGGACTATTCAGGTTTTTAGGATATGCTCCACGCGTGTGTTATGGACTTTGGAGTTCAGTGGGAGCAGCATTTAGCCTTGGCGGAGTTTGCTTATAATAATAGCTACCATTCGAGTATTGAGATGGCACCTTTTGAGGCATTGTAGGGTAGGCATTGTAGATCTTCGATTGGTTGGTTTGAGACTTCCGAGGCTAGACTCTGTGGTACCGACTTGCTTCGTGAGTCTTTGGATAGAGTTCGGGTGATTCAGGATAGGCTTCGAGCAGCCTAGAGTAGGCAAAAGAGTTATTCCGCCCAAAGACTTCGTGCCTTGAAATTTGGTGTTGGAGATCGGGTTATCCTTTGTATGCCGCCCATGAAGGGCGTGATGAGGTTCGGGAAGAGGGGCAAGCTAAGCCGAGGTACATCGGACCTTTTGAGATTCTTTGGACAGTTGGAGAGGTTGCTTATGAGTTGGCCTTACCTTCAGATTTTTCAGCCGTTCATCCAGTTTTTCATGTATCTATGCTCCGACGTTATATTCCGGATGAGTCACATGTGCTTCGTTGGGATTCAATGCAGTTGGATGAGAGGTTGAGTTTTATTGAGGAACCAGTCTCCATTTTAGCCAGGGATGTTAGACGGTTGCGCTCTAGAGTTAAGGCTCAGTGGAGACACTGTTCCTTCGAGGAGGGTACTTGATAAATTGAGTCCGACATGCGTAGTAGTTACCCTCAGCTTTTCACCGATTCAGGTATTCCTTTGCTTTTTAGTTCGAGGACGAACTAGAGTCTTAGTGGTGGATATTGTAAAGACCTGTTTGATGAAAACTTGCCTTTTTGATGTTTTGACCATTTTACCCTCCCCCGTAGTTTACATATTGGTTTTGGGGTGTGGGGATGGTTGACACGATTCTCGATGCGATTGGGAGTGATTTGAGCCAGTTTGAGGTTATTTTGAGGCTTTATAAGCCAGTATTTGACTTTGGTCAACATTTTTTGTTTTGAGTCTTGGATGACTATTTGAATTGCGCTAGGAGATTCGAAATGTTGAATTTGGATTAGTACCGTGGTTGGTTTGGGTTCGGAACCTTTATATCTCATTTTGACCCTTTGTTTGGAAAATTGTGATAAAAGAATCCCGGGGGTTAATTTATTGAAAACAATCTTTTTTTGAAAATCCGACGTCGCCATTACGTTCGAAACGTCGAAACTAGCCTTGTAGCATATATGGTTTACTTCTGTCGGGTCCCGAACAAATCTTGAGGGTCTGTTCGGAGACATTTCCACACCTGGAAAATCTGCTGGTGCAACATTTTCTGGTGCATCAGGCCCTTCATTGCGATCGTGTGGCCACGTGTCGCGATCGCAGGTGTTGATGAAAGTCTTCATCGCGATCGCATAGTGGTGGTGCCGCGATCGCGATGGGTTAATCGATGGATCGGGTCGGGTTAACTCACGCGGTCGCTAGGCCCAGCTACGCGACCGCGATGACCAACTTAAGGGCAGGTCAATGTTGACCCTCGCGATCATGAGGTGGGATCTGCGATCGCAAGGTACTATTCACAGAATAGTTTAAAAGCTTTCTTTTGTGATTTTTCTCCATTTTTGGACCTTCAAGCTTCGGGAAAGGATTTTCGAGTGTTTCTTCATCGAGTTTCATGTGAGTAACTTCTAAACTCTTAATCCCACTATTTCCCATTGATTTTATGTTCGAAAAACACCTTTTAATCATGATTTTGAAATGGATTTTTGGGGGTTTTTTCGATAAAGCTCGAAAATGGCTTTTCTTCAATTTGGAACTTGTTTTAAGCTTGTTTTCGATTGGTTTTTATTCTATAGACTCCTATAACCTTGGGGAATGTATTTCTAAAGAAAAATTCTGATTTTACCTCTCTCGTTTCAAACCCATTTTTCAAGTCCATTTTGGACCCAATTTGAATATGGGCAATATGGGTATTGTTGGTTTTCTTTTACTGCGTAGATGCTATATTTGTGTGTTTAAGTTGATTTTGAGGCCGTTCGAAAGGGGAAAGCTCCGTGTTGAAGCACGTTAGTCCCGAATTTCATCGTTTCGAGGTAGGTTATAGCTTAACTTCTTTCAGATTGAGTTGGGTAGTTAATAAACAAGTAAAGCATGCTATGGGTTGGGGAAAACTTTCAATGGGTCTTATATTTCGAGATCATTATTCTCTTTGTGTGCCCGTGTTGGGGATTATTTCGTGTTGTTGTTAACTTGTGATATCTTTTATTTCGTGTTGCCCGTGTGGGGGTATGCCTTATTACTAGATATGATGCTCGTGCGGGGGCTTAAAGTGTTATTATAGGCCTTATTATGCATAAATTGCCTTATCATGATAGAAAAACCCGAGTTAGGGGTTAATATGATATTTATGATGTCTTATATGCATATTTATTCCGATGGTGCCTATTTAGAGTTGAAATCATGAATTGTGAACTTATTGAGTTGATTTTGGGCTCACTTATATATATGTGTTGAATTGATCGGATATCTTCATACTGAATTGATTGGGAGCATTACATCCTTACTACATATACACATTCATGAGATGTTGGTGCCATTGAGGAGTATTGTTTTGAAAGAA
The DNA here is from genome assembly GCA_031232105.1 of Capsicum rhomboideum. Lineage (NCBI taxonomy): Eukaryota > Viridiplantae > Streptophyta > Magnoliopsida > Solanales > Solanaceae > Capsicum > Capsicum rhomboideum. The sequence goes on along the minus strand of CP124712.1, from coordinate 121,316,273 downwards.
AATGAGACACTTTTATAAAAACTCTCTCCGTGAACATTCATCTAGCAATTCTTGTTTGTCTCGTGCATACTTATAGGCAGCAGGGCACTTGCTCTCTATTTTGGATCTAGCGACTTCTAGTGGCGTCTTAGGTTGCATGCCCAATACTAGTTCAAAGGGGCTTTTCTCAGTTGCCGATGACCTATGCAGATTGTAACAAAACTACGCACTGTATAACAATTCCACCCAGTTCCTCTGACTTGAGGTCACATAGTGCCTCAAATACTATTCAAGCAGAAGATTCATTAGTTCAGTCTGTCCATTAGTTTGTGGATGATTCGCAGTTGAGAATTTCAGTTCAGTACTCATCATATTGAATAATGCAGTCCAAAATCGGCCTGTGAACCTTGTGTCTCGATCACTCACAATATCAAGCGGAACACCAAAATTCTTCACCATGAACTTATAGAATAATTCAGCAGCTATCTCAGAAGAACAAAGAGTAGAAGCGACAATGAAAATAACATACTTTGAAAACATGTCAACCACCACCATGACTGACACTTTGCCATCAACCTTTGGAAATCTGCTAATGAAATCCATAGAAACTGATGCCCAAGGATGTTCTGCAACAGGTAGAGGTTGCAACAACCCAGCTTCCTCTTTTTTTCAATCTTATCAAGTTGACAAACAAAGCAAGACTTCACATAGGCCTCAATGTCATCTTCCATCTTTGGCCAGAAATAGTTTTAGGACAACAATGCCATCATTCTTTCAACACCCGGATGACCAGCATAGACAGGATTGTGTCTTTCTTTGAGGAGTTTTCGATGCAACCCATCACCTTGAGGTACAGCGATTCTCCCTCCTTAAAATACAACAGATCATCCTCTATATAATATCGTCTAACAGTCCCTTCTTTCACTTGATCCATCAATTTCAGATATAATGAATCATATGCAGCACTAAACTTTATCTTATCTAAGAAATTAGAGTCTAGTCTAGTCATTGCATAAACTGCAGCAAATACCTCTTTACGACTTAAAGCATCTGCAACTTGATATTGCTTGCCTGGCTTATGTATCCAAACGAAGTCATATTCAGCAAAAATCTCTTGCCACCAGTCCTGTTTCGGACACAATTTCTGTTGACTTAAAGTATGTATTAGCCACATTGTCCGTCTTGACAACAAACTTCGTTTATAGCAAATACACCTGCCTGATTTAGAGACAATGAAGGACTGCCACCATCTTCTTTTCATGAACAAAATACCTTTGCTCTGCAGGATTTAATTTTTTGCTCTCAAAAGCAACCGAATGATCCTCCTGCACTAGCACACCACCGACTACATAATCGAAAGCATCCGTGTGAACTTCAAATGACAAGTCAAAATCAGGCAATCGTAATATTGGTTCAGAAGCAATAGCCTTCTTTAAGGACTTGAAAGCCTTGTCACTTGCTTCGAACCAAGCCCACTTAACATTCTTCTTCAACAAGTCCGTCAATGGGGCAACCTTTTTTGAATATCCAGCAGAGAAGTTTTGATAATAGTTTGCCAATCCTAAAAATGATCTCAATTCTTTAACCCCGCTTGGTGCCTGCCAATCCACAATAGCCTGTACTTTCTTAGGTTCCATTCGCACCTGGTTTTCACTAACCAAATGGCCAAGAAATTTAATTTCACGATAAGCAAACTCACACTTTTCCATCTTGACATAGTGTTGATATTCTCTAAGTCATTGCAACACCGTTCTCAAATGCAACAAATGATCTTCTAGTGTTCTACTGTAAATGACTATATCATCTAAGTAAACAACTACAAAGTCATCAAGGTACTCATAAAGAAAATTATTCATTAAATTACAGAAAGTAGCCGGGGCATTAGTCAACCCAAACGGCATTACAAGGAATTCATAGCTACCATATCTAGTTACACAAGTGGTCTTTGGGGCATCCCCCTCAGCTATACGCACTTGCCAATAACCAGACCTTAAGTCCAACTTAGAAAAGAAACTAGCCTTAGACAGCCTATCCATAAAGTCTTGAACCAATGGTACCGGATACTTGTTCTTCACAGTCACCTTGTTCAGTGCGCGATAGTCAACACACATTCGCAGGCTTCCATCTTGCTTCTTTTGGAACAGAATAGGGGCACCATAGGGAGCTTTTGAAAGCTGGATCATATCGACCTCAAGCAATTTAGACAATTGTTTTCTCAATTCTTCCAACTCTAATGGAGACATGCGATAGGGAGGGCGTGCCGGTGGCATTGATCCAGGAATCAGATCAATCCTGTGATCAATTTCCCTCCTTGAAGGCAACTCTCTTAGCAGTTCTGGTGGAATGGCGTCCTTGAATTCTTCCAGCAACTTAGCAACACTGTCCGAAACCTCAATCTACACATCAGGCTTCACTTTAACCAAGGCAGCAAGATAAGCAGTCTCACCCTTTTTCATGCCTTTCTCAAAAGCCGTAGCAGATAACGTAGCAATAATTTCGTCATGTTTTCTCTTTTTCTCCTCATTATAGGGTCGAATACCTTTCACAAATCCTGGGTTCATTTCTCCCATGAACATTAGACCGTCCAAGTGAGGGATTGGGGCAACCTTGAATTTCTTCATAAAATCAATCTCTACTAGAAGAATGAAGTCATCAAGAGGCACTACAATCAAGTTGTGCAGTATAGACCAATGACCTATGGTCAGTGGGACATCCAATAACATGCCATGGCCTGGCTATGGTGTAGAATTTACAGCCTTCATCCTTGTTGCACAAGTAGTCACCTTCAGTCCGTAAGCCTTAACGATTTTTGAAGCCACAAAAGTGTGTGTATATCAACCATTTTCACTACACTTTTGTTCCCAAATTTCACATCCACGTACATTAAAGAACCGTAGGCATGCGATAAATCATCAACATTTTTAGCGGTATTGATCAAGGCATCAACATCATCATTTGCCTTTTCTTCCACAACATTCACACTAGACAGCGTATTCAACAAATGTAATGGATTCACATAGGCAGCAATTTCTTGTCCCTTGGCTTGTTTCTCTTCTTTAGCAAGAAGAGCATTAATTTTCCCTTGTTTTGGATAGTTCCTTGCTTGATGCCCAGGTTTTTGACAAGTCCAACAGACTTTTTCACCAACCTGCTTGCTTTGGTTAGATGGAGCAACATCCATCTTTCCCTTGCCTTTGTCATTTCCCTCTTGCCTGCGATTATCTTTCTTCCAGTGTTTGCCCTTTTCCTTCTTTTTTATTTTGGAAGGAGTTGGATCAGGTGCAAGACTGTTAGAACGAAAATCAATCAAAGCATCCGCTGTTGCAATGGCACTAGGTAGATCTTAAACTTTCTGCCTGCGCAATTCATTCTGTGCCCAGCCTTGTATTCCAGAAATGAAGTTGTACAACTTATCTTCATCAGACATGTTCTGAATAACAAGCATCAAAGACGAAAATTCCTTCACATAGTCGCGGATGGAACCAACTTGTTTCAACCACTTCAGTCTGTCCCTAGCAACCCAAGACGAGTTACTAGGCATAAATTTCTCACGAAGTACATCTCTTAGTTTTTCCCACGTATCACACTTGAATCTACCAGCACTTTCGTCATCAACATTCTTTGTACGCTACCACAACACTGCATCATTCCTAAAATAGCGAACTGCTATGGTTAACTTGTCAGTTTCAGGCACATGGGCAGTAGCAAAATAATGCTCCAAGTCCCATAGAAAATTTTCCAATTCCTTAGCACCACGAACACCATCAAAGTATTTTAGTTTCGAAATTTTGATTTTGGCATGTTCTTCGCTGCCACGTGACAAACCAGCAACAGCCCGACGAAGGACCACGATCAAATCTTCATTTTCCTTCAAAAGGCCTTCAATTCGTGTACCTATATTTTCACTAAAGTGACAATACCATCCAATTGACTGTCTACAACGGCACAATAACTTGACAGTTCCGCATTAATGCCATGGATTTGAGTTATGACATCAACCAGTTCGTCTATGTCAGCTGTAAGGCCAATCAGTGTCTCCAATCTTACAACTTTCTCACGTAATTCATTACAATTCGTACCGCCATCCATCACAACACCATGCTCTAATACCAATTGACAGAGGGTAAACCTATTTGTTCGAACCTAAAACGATAACCACATGTACTATATCTTCAGCCCTTATTTTTTTGCTCCACACTTAGTTTTCCTAGGCTTACGAATTGAAACAGAAACAAGCATATACAAGAACAAATCTCCAACTTTATATTTAACTCATGCCACAAAGAAGCACACGAAATAGCCTTACAAAAATCTGACTAACACAGCCAAATCTGACCTTAAGACAGCCTGTCTGTTCCTATTTATAGGCCACAACTTCTGTCACATGCCAGTCACATGTCCAACACATGTCTATCTTAAATTCAGTTGGCATCCCCAAACTGATAGGATAATTTTAAATTCTAATTACAACAGCAACAAAGCCATGCCACATGTTCAGGGCGGTTGTAACTGCCCAACTGCTATCATGTGCAAGGCAGACGCCTAGTGCTAACACATCCTTGGCAGCCTTGTGCCAATTTTTCACTAAGGCCCTGGGAATCTGTGCACTCGCCCATGCCACTGTCTTGTTAGCACCCAAGCCATCTGGTCCCAGCCATGTCTAGCCCAGTTTGCCACGTCTTAGCCATGCCTCCGCAACATGACTTGCCTTAGCTTAAATTAGCCTTAGCCTTGATCCGCATCAGCTTTCTAGCCCTTGTCATGCCTTAGCCACACCTTACGTGCCTTAGCCAAGCCAATGCCAAGGTCTTACCATGCCCTGCCGACACGCGCCATGCCATGCTGACATGTCCATATCGGCAGACTGGCCTTAAGCAAATCTGACTTTGGCCCTCACCAATTGGTCTTGGCTTGGTTGATCATGTAAATCTTTAGCTAAGCTCGAGCCACCCGAACCATCAAGCTGGAGGTCTAACAGGTCCTAGTGAGGAGTTGTGAGCTTGATAGGCGATACAAAAAGTCATGCAATAACTTTTACTGTTCCACCCTATATTCATCATTGCATTGCATTGCATTTGTATCTTTTGTGATTACTTTCGTCCTTCCTTTACTTGTGTTTAGTTTTTGTATATTTTTGTGTATGTCTGTGTTGTTTCAATTCTGTTAGAACTGTTAGTGGAGACGGTGTGAGGTACCATTTGGAAACTTTTCTATTTGCAGGTGATGCGCTCATAGTCTTCTTTACTTATATTATTGCCTATTTTGCTCAGTCGGCCTATGATACCTACGGAGTACATGGGACTGTACTCACCCCTACTGTACCATTTTAGTGCAGATTCAGGTATGAGTATGACTCGTGGAGGCTGATCATGTTTTTCGGAGACTGGGATCGAGGTACTGGGTTGCTTTAGGGATCAGAGTTGACTTTCGAACCTCCTCTATCCATTTTATGTCTTTATTTTCTATCAAAGACCGACTTATGTAGTTCTTATCAGATGTTAGGATTTATATTAGATGCTCTATACTCTTGACACCAGATTTTGGGAGATTGTATATCATTTCTTTCAGACTTACTTATGTTATGTCTCGTGTTGATTTGACTTCACTCTAAAAGTATCGCCTTGTTTATTTCTCCTTATTGTTGTATTCTTTCCATTTTGGGTGATCGACTTACTTATCAAGGCTGTACCGCTATAAGTACCATCATGACCTAGTGTTTGGGTCGTGACATAGATCGATGGTTCTCACACGTGTTCTCGAGAAGGTTTATCAAGCTTGATATTATTAAACTTTCTCAACTGTGTGCTATCTTGATTTCTTAGATCTTTGTAGCTGTTAGGTTAAATCTATATATCAACATTTTATTACTATTCTACCAGGTTAATCTTATGGAGTGATGGGGATGTTTCTAAGTGTTTTACTTTAAAATGCATATGGTACATCAGAAGGTCTGATAGAAAATGTCTTGCAATTCTTATGGTCATACTTAACAGCTAGAAATAGTTACTCTAAATCTGTATCTATTTAATACTAATGTAAGTAGGTCAAATTTAATGAGCCAACCTTTGTACTAACTTTTGAACTTTTCACATTTTGAAACTTCTCTCTTAATCTATGTAAATTAGTCAAGGTCGAGGAATTAGGTAAGATCGAGGGAGCAAAAGTTTATGTAATGCGAACTCTCATTTTGTTCACTTCTCAAAATCTAAGAAAAGCGTCATGTGTTCTTTATATCTGGTCCTTTAGTTCCCTATAAATATTCACTTTCTTATCATTTGATCACAAATAAGATGCAAAAATATTGAAATTTCTACTTATAAATCAAGACAGTAAGGGAAAATAAAAAAGCAAAACACCTTCGAGCACTATTTTTCTTGAATCGAGATGCCTCTGACAAAAGATTCGAAATATCGAGATAAACCAAAAAAGAAGAAATTGGAAACATCAAATACAAGAACTAAGTGGGAAATGAAACATGAAAAGTAAGTACAATTAGACGTAGACTTTTAATAACTTTAAACTTCTCCTCTAGGTCTTCGATTTGTTTTATTCAAGGCTACCAGGTTGACTGTCTACATCACAACCCATATGCGGAATGGTTTTTAAGCCATTTCCTGAAGCCATGGGCAATGGTTATAGATAGGGCATTTTCCCGGACATTTCATGGGAGTCAAAAAAAAGCATTTCGTGTGGATTTTTTCTTTTCAGGGAAAACTTGGTAAACACTTATGATCCAATTCTGCATTAATACATTGGTAATAGCTTTGGAGTGAATCAAAGACAGAGTGAAATAAACATCTAGAGGGCAAGGAAATATAGGAAGGAATGGAGAAAGTCAAAAAAATCCAACAAACTTTAAGCAATAGAACAATAGATTTTAAAAGATGTAATACAGAGAGGAAAGAATAAACAATATAGAGAATAATGTAAGAAGGTTGCTTCCTAAAGCAGTGTTATTTATGCGAGTTTTTTTTTCTTTTGTGAAATGTGAAAAGCAAGGATAAAATAAAAAAATTGTAAGGAAATGGTAAAAGTAATTCCCAGAAAAAAGTATTAATACCTTTTCAGATCGTTGCTCTTAGCTAGTTGTTTTTTGATGGTGATTTTAGGATAAGCCTTCGTGAGATCTTGCAAAAAGTAGTGTTTGGAACTGTCGGCTTAGTTCGGTCATGAGCCTTTCTGCTTTCAACAATAATTGTATATGTGTGTTGTGAAGAAAGGAGTGAAAAGGAAGAGTAAGCGCGATTGTTCTGTTTTTTTAAATGAATAGAGGGCATAAATAACTATAGGAGAATAAGCGAAAAAATTCAAAAAAATTGAGAGAATAGATAAATATAAATTTTCTGAGAGTGCCATGGAATAATCTAAAATGAACATCTAAAGTGAAGGTATAAAATTTTCCAAATTTACAAAGGAAATAAGACTTAAATGTAATCATATTTAGGAATGAATAACTTGATCTGTTGGTTAAGAGCATTCTGGTGAAGAAACTATCCATAAAAGAGAAAAGACTCATTTCAAGAATCTACACTTCTTTTCTGTTTTGCCACTTTATTTGCTCTAGAAAAATATTTTCTTTAATGAACTTTTAATAGACCAAGTAAAGCTATGATTTTTACATCAAACTATGACTACAACACTTGGAATGTGAATCCTAGAAAATAATTCTAAGTAAGATACAGTTAGTAAGAAGCTATAGTCCATACTATTTACATGCATTAGAAAAGGAGTTTGTCTGTCTCTGTCTCTCCAAAATTGTACACCTTTCAGGGGAGGCAACTTGGTAAAGACAAGTAAATAACTACGGGAAAAACCTTATAAATCTCAATCCAAAAACAACAATACACAAAAGCAATGGCAGTATAATTTCCGAGTTTGTCAAAGGCCTTTTCAATAATCTTATGATGTGAAGCATTTTCTAGCTCCGATCCTCTCCAACCTTTATATATCATAAGGAATGAAAAGCCACCAACTTTCACCGGAAAGGAAGTAAACCACCCATAAGTAAGAATAATGAAATTTGGATACTCCATGATGAGCAACTAATGGAACTATTGAATCATTCCATTTCTGAGTTGCCCTAAATATTAGGGCATGAACGAATTTTAACAAAAAAATTCATCATTAGGATACAAAAAATACAAAAAGCTATTGTTGTTTTAGAAGCCTTACATATTTGTAAGTTTATTTTAGAGGTCTTAGTGATACCAAATCTCATAGTATGCACAGTAATCAAATAGTAATATGTAAATGTTGGCACAAAAAGTTAACTTATAAGAAAAGGGTAAGAAGAAGGACAATACAAAGTGGCAAGTACACTTGATCTTTTGCTTCAGTTACTGAAAAAAAAAGTGTTCTTTACTTTGTGATTGAATCTGCAAGAAAGTGAAGCCAAATTACCTAAAGGTTGAAATTTTAATGACGGTACGTAAAGAAAACACAGTTCTAAAGAATTTTTCCATATTAAAATAATTTGGGAGGTGAAAAATGAAGTATATCATATTTGAAGCAGTTTCAGATGTAATAGGATATTTAGTTGTTAGTCAGTTTTTCAAAAAAGGGAAAAGTTACCAACTGAAATGTTAGCTAATTCAGAAACATGTACGTGTTGCAATTGTGATACTGGCGTTGATCGTTTTGCTTTTAAGATAGAGGTGATCAGAAGAAAGGAATGCAAGAACAGAAGGGGTACTATCCATTAAGATCGTACAACTACTATTAGGAACAGAGCACTGCACTCAACACTTATACAATATAAGTACTTAAGCACTCAATTTTAACCTTGTCAATTAGGAGAAACCAATCTCAGACCCAAAAATACGAAGAGACCAAGAGAGAGAGAAACAAACCATAAAACCAGACAGATAGTAGCAGCAGAAACTTATGATTGGAAAAAAAATTATATGTATATAAATCCAAACTATTTGGCAAACAAACTGTAAAGCGTACTGACCAAGAATTCATATTTAAGACATATACGGGAATAACTCCAAATCAACATGGAGTGTGGTTTCGTATACTTATCATGTGGCATACAAGATTTAAGAAAAATATCACCTCCTTTTTTGTTTAATCTCTTCTTACACCATGACATACCTTCCTTGTAAACTCATACGACTGGAAGTTAGGCAAAAAGTCCAAACCCACTGAACTTCATATCTCATATGACTGGAGTTAAGCAGAAAGTCCAAACCCACTGAACTTCACATATGAACCTTTTGAACCATACAACATGTTTCTCCTAAATTTACTGTCAATGAATTTATTTAAAACCCCTGAATGAAGATTAATATATGCAAAATAAACGGGAAATAGAAGTGAATTCTTATGATTTCTTCTTGGACGTACCAAATTTCAATATTGCCCATGGTGACAAGTGCAGAAAAATCCATCCAATGCCCCTGAGAGTTCCTCGATATAGTATGAAATTGATGGTTAATAAATATTTGATTTTGCATGGTTTAAGTCGAGATTTCATGATAGATTGGTGATTTTGCAGAGATTAACTTTAGACAAAAAAGTTTTTCTCCTTCAAAATTGGGGGAGAAAACAGGAGCATCTGTGAAGCCTTAGATTTGCCTGTTTCACACCTTTATTGCTCGGCTTAATGCAGTAGAAGAACACACACAGAGAGATAGTGTGTATGTGATTGAGGAGGCAAAGTTGAAATGTCAGGAAGCGAGACGAAAGACGGAGAATAATAAAAAGTTTTTTAAAACAGGTGGGTTACCGAATCGTGTTTTAATTTTTTCCCCTTTTTCTAAAGACCAAAAAATTGTAGAAAGGTAAATAAAATTCCTGAATTGTGAGGGCAGCACATAGGCGGAGCTATGACCTTCTTTTATATAGATACTAGTGTACTTGACCGCACTTCGCACGGTAATAAATTAACTCATCAAATTTGTGATGCAACAATTTCTTATTCTTGAATACAAATGAGGAGTAAATTAAAATTATGTCAAATATACCTAAATGCCCTTTAATCTTGTTGTCCTAAACATGCCACGTGAAAAGTTAAAATACAAGTGTTGCTAAAAAAGGAAAGGGTCTGTCATGACCCAATATTTGAGTCATGATGGCGCCTACAGTAATCCACCAATAGGCAAACCAAACCCTAGCCCGGAGCTACAAGCGATGGGCTAACGGGCGGAATCTCAGAAGAACGGAGATGAGGTGAAAGTAACCATACTAATAAACATGCTAGAAATATATAAACAGAGTCAAAATATACATACATACCAAAACTGAGGAGGAAGAGGACAATATATATAGTCAAGAACCCCTCCCAAGATCTGGTGAAGTCGGTACAAGATTCACTACTAAACATACCCAAAATACAAGACAGAAACCAAATATATATATAACAAGTACAATAGTCTCAAGAGCAAAAGACTATACAGTAGAAGATAGAGTAGGATCTGCCTTGGACCTCAGTAAGCCCACCCTGCTCCAGAATCAGTGCTGAGAAGAGATTCACGTCAAAATAGTAGGCTGGTGCCCAGATCTGTATCGAAGAAAAAGATGCAGAAGTGCAGTATGAGTACCAGGCAACGGGTACTCAGTAGGCATTATCGGCCGACTGAGCTCAATGTAATATAAGTAGGCTAAAATGCGAAGGTATGTGCTAAGTCTGGGGTATAAGTAATAAATACATAAATAACTGCCGAGGCGTATAGATATGCTCAGGAGGAAAAAAATAAATGCGATACTGAATAACGAGTAAATGAATGCGTAAGTAAACACACAAGTCAAACATAACCTATCTGGGCCCCCATAAACTGGCGGGACACGCAAGAATAGTAAATGCATAGTCACCAGTGTCTCAAAGTTGTACCGATATCCAATAATCAAAATAACCAACAGGGACGCACCGGGCTTGAACCGACACCAATGGATAATAACAAGAGGCCAGACGTCGGAATCGAACCAGACATATTGGATAATAACAATAGGCCACATATATACCATAACCGCCTGACTTGAACCGAAAATCAGAGAACAACAATATCGTAATCACGGTACCCAGTACAAGAACTCATTTCGTGCCATAATCCAGGGCCGGACTCAAATCGGGACACCCAATAGTCAATAACCAAGATCATCATATCTAAATCAGTAGCCGGACTCAAACCGAAACTCATCATAGACAATAACCAGAACCGAACCAAATGTCATATCATATCATATCAGATAAACGGGGAACATGCTAGTCCCAGGCCAAAGCCGAAGTATAGGTAAAAAAGCTAACCCATCATCTGCTACAAGGTAAGTCCCCGGGTCCTCCTAGGTCCATAGTCTACTATCATGCAACATCTAAATCAGTCTGGGTATCTAGAGTAGCTCATGGCAAGGCGAGTTCGCATTCTAAGTCAAACTAGCCGACTCCGGTCAAATACGGTGCTATTTGGGACTAACAAGGCTAAACAGGCCACCCGGGTATAATTGGGGTGACTCAATCCCGTCACAACCCTAACAGGTCATACTAGGGCTTAACTAAGCCCAAAGATGTCAAACTTCTGACAAGTCGACTAAAAGGTTAACGGGACCCACTATCGGGTCCCAGATACCAAATCTAGTTATACCTGTCTAAATCTGGGCTAAGTCGGGCTAAGCCTGGACTAAGGTCCAACAATAACATTCCCCAACCAGCAATCAACAACAACAATACTATCCGACCCCACATAGGTCAACCGTGGTGTACCACGAGGATAACGAGCCTGGAATGTTGTCCGAATAGCCCTATCCAGCCTAGAAGGCCTAAATCACAACAACCCACCACCAAGTCTATAATACCAGCCCACAACACCAGCACAATAGCATACATATATCACATATAAGCCCAATCTAAGTGTAAAGGAAACCTAGCCTACTTGGACGCCACTGCAAGCCTGCCAAGAAAACCAGCTAAATAGGAGTCTTCCCCTTTCCAGAGGCCTCAGACTGCTACCACACTATCAAAATAATAAACTACATGTAAAAACATGACCATTGATACCCATATTGCATTAGTTCGAAAAATACTCGAACGGTCCACGTGGGGCCTGTTTGCGGTATTGCAAAATCAAAATCGTCGCAGCGTCCCAAATAGCTCAGTGACCAATAGTCACAACTAGCACCGCTAAATTCGAGCTCAATATGTGGCTCAAATAGCAACAACAATACTAACGTATTGGAAAACTACCGTAAATACAATAAAACTTACCGAAATAACGACGATTACACGTCCACAAACACTTCCCCACTAGAGTCCGAGCTTGAATAACTTGATGTAAATAATTTATTCTCAGTAATCAAATATAGTGTCAAAATATATTTTCTCCACAAGTTGCTTATCACGTTAATATATACCTATATATAGAGAATACTTCCAGCAACTAGGCACTTATAATGAGTAACGAAAAAGAGTGAAGGAAATCTTTAATTTTACTTAGGAAAGAGAAATGAAAAGGTTGTTAAGTCATGTAAGAATACAATTAGATATGGTAACCGACTAAAGAAATGGGTGGTTCAAAATATATTTCCAACTAGTGAATAAATGTGACTAATTGAAATGAGATGCTGCCACCTATCCATTTGTAATGTATTGCACCATTTCCTCCACTTCCACGTGGAGTGGAGGTGGCACACTATTACTAATTTTATAGGGAAATTTCAATATATACAAAAAAATAAATAGTTTACGATAAAAATAGCCAAGTTTTTGTTTACAACAAAAATAGCCATTAGGCCATTTTTTTTCCTTTTCCTTTTCCTTTACTTTTTGTAGTAGTTGTTTTTTAAAATTTTAGTTGATTTTTTTTTGCTGCGTTTTTCTTTATTAGTTTTTTTTTTCATTTTTTTTCAATCTTTTTCCATACAACTTTTTTTATGTATCAATATTGTATACATGATGTATAAATATGTATATATGATGTACAAATAGTTATGTAGTGCATATATAATGTACCGATATTGCATAAATAGTCATGTAGTGTATATGTAATGTATCGATATTGTATAAATAATATATAAATGTGTATCGATATTGTATAAATAGTGTATAAACATGTATATATGATGTACAATAGTTATGTAGTGTATATATAATATATCGATATTGTATAAATGTGTATCGATATTGTATAAATAGTTATGTAATGTATCGAAATTGTATAAATGGTGTACAAGCGTGTGTCAATATTGTATAAATAGTATTTAGACATGTATCAATATTGTATAAATAGGTATATAATGTATTGACATTATATGAATGGTGTATAATCGTGTATCGATATTATATAAACAATCATGTAATGTATCGATATCGATATTTATTTGACTATCATGCGTTCCCACCTTAATAAGTAAAATTATAAATAAAAAATAATAAAATAATATAAATATTCATTTTTTCCGCAAAAGAAGTGAAACAATTAGAAAAGAAAAAACAATTAAAAAAAAGGGAAACAAAAAAAATTTAAACAACGAAAAAGTTTTTCTTTTAAAAACAAAAAGCACAGCAAAAAAAAATTAAAACGTTTTTTTTAAAAAAAAATTAGAAAGAGAGGGGGAAAAAAGGAGATTTTATTAGTACTTAATACTAGAAGAAGAAAAAAAGAAAGGCAAAATCAGTGGGCTTCAGCTATTGACCAAAATGGGCTACAAGCAAAATAGGCTCCAAAAGGTGCACTGACTATGGCCAATGGCCATTTTCAGCTACAATGTGGGCTGAAAGATTATTTTTTGTAATAAAAAGATAAGTGGGCTATTTTTTATGTAAAAATTTATCTCAATGGCTATTTTGTATAATTTTCCCTAATTTTATCCCGTTGCGTATATATTTGGATATTACATAAGATTCGTGGTAAAATAAATTAACTTTTTGAATATATCATAATTAATAGAAAATAATTTTGAATAAAATCTCTATAAAATAATAATATTATTCTAACATATTTAGATTCACTATCTCTACTTAAAATATTATCGTCATACCCAATGTATTTCCACCAGGTGGGGTCTGGGGGGTAAAGTGTACGCAGTCCATACCACTACCTCAGATGAGGTAGAGAGGCTGTTTTCGATAGACCTCCGACTCAGAACCGATAACAATACCAAATCATAAATCAAAAATCATAGAAAACATAGAACAATCATAAAAATCATAAGAATCATACAAATCATAAGAATCGTAAAAATCATCAACACAAATCATGAAAACCAACAGCAAAAGGGGTCACAAATCGCTAGCAACTCGACGAAGCAAGGAACTCACAGATCAACACTATAGACTAATTATTCAAGATCACAAATAACACCAAAACAACGCAAACAAGACTCTGCCTAAGAAACAACAGCCAAAGATACAAAAAAAAAATGCAGCCATGCGCGCCTAGCAGGAATCGAACCTGCAACGTGGGAAGAGGCAGCGCCCAAGTAGTGGACTACTTAAAATATTAATAGATTATAAAATAATATAGATATATCATAACTAAAGAATTTTATAAATATCAAAAACATTTTCAAAAGGTAATTAACTATATCGTTTTATCAAATTCCAATTTAATTAAATATTTTACAACGTGCTCGATCAAAATAATATTCTCAAAACGAACTGCCCGAAAACCGAACGATCAGTCCCAACAAGTCATAAATAACTAGGAGCTGTTATAGAAAAACTCTAAACGCCAAGAACGCACAAAAATGAGGGAAATGACTAGGAGGGTCATTACAGGATCATTCATTTTTAAACGAACTAAAAAAAAAAAAAATAGGTCATTCATTTTTATATGGAGGGAATAATTTTTTTTTGCACGTTTCGAGGATATATAGAAAATAAGAAAATAAATTCAAAATTCTGAGAAAAAAAATAGTGATGCTAGCCATAGAGGTGTCAATCGTTATATACAACATGTAAAAAGTAAAGGGGAAAGTACATACATGCCCTATAGGAGCAAATTATTTACAACTAAATGCCCCCCTAACTAATTACATAAAATGCCCCCTTCCCTTTTTAGCTTTAGTTATTTATCTCCATTTTAATTCCTTTTCTTTTTATTTCTCTACTTCTTTTCTTTTTTTTTTCTTTTTTTCTATTTTTTTACTCATTCTCTTTTTTTTATGCTTCTTTGCTCATTTATTTTTTTTTTTGTAAAATTATTTTATCTTTATTTTCTTTTAACACCATAATCTAATTTACACTCAATCTTTATTTTATATACTTCTTTACTTCTTTTTTTTTTTCTCGTTTATTTCTTTATTCATTTATTTTTTCTCTACTTTTTTTCTGCTTTTATTTTTCTCTTTTTTTTCTTTATTAGTTCTTTTTATTTTTGAATTTTTTATTTTTTTATTAATTTTTTATATTTCAATTTCTTCATTTCTTGTTCCTTTTCTTTTTTTGTTTATTTCTTTATTCTTTAATTTTTTTAATCTACTTCTTCTTTTTTCCTGCTTTTATATTTCTCTTTTTTTCTTTTATTTTTGTGTTTTTATTTTTTATTTTCTCTTTGTTTTTTCAATTTCTTTAGTTCTTGTTCCTTTCCTTCTTTTTTTTTTTTCATTTATTTCTTTATTTTTTTTCTACTTTTTTCAGTCATTTTTTTTTCTCAAATCATAATATTCTTTATTTTTACATCACAAACTAATTTCATATTTTTGATTCTTTTTTATTTTTGTTTATTTTATTTATTTATTTATTTATTTTCTTTTGTAATTTTAATTGATTTTCTTTTCTTTTTTATTTCTATTTTTTTTCATTTGCTTCACTTCGTAATGATACCATCACAATATATTTATATACTGTCATGGTATCATTGATGACTGCTTCAATCCTTCAGTCAGACCTCCGTGATACTATCACAGTATATATACACTGATATGGTATCATTGAGTTTGCTTCAATCCGTAAGGTTACCATCACAATATATCTATATACCGTGATGGTATTATTGATGTATGCTTCATCATTCAGTGAGACCTCCATGATACCATCACAGTATATCTATATACTATCATGGTATCATTGATATCTGTTTTAATCCTTCAATCAGACCTCTATGATACCATCACAGTATATATATACTGACATGGTGTCATTGAGTTTGCTTCAGTCTGTAATAATACCATCACAGTATATCTATATACAGTCATGGTATCATTGATGTCTACTTCAATCCTTCAGTCAGACATCCATGATACCATCACAGTATATATATACTGACATGGTATCATTGGGTTTGCTTCGGTCCGTAATGATACCATCACAGTATATCTATATACCATCATGGTATCATTGATGTATGCTTCATCACTCAGTGAGACCTCCACAATATCATCACTGTATATCTATATCCTGTTATGGTATTATTGATGTCAGCTTCAATCCTTTAGTCAGACCTCCATGATGTCATCACAATATATATATATATATATATATATATTTTCTGAAATGGTATCATTGGGTTTGCTTCAGTCCTTCAGTCAGACCTCCATAATACCATCACAGTATATATATATTGACATGGTATTATTGGGTTTGCTTCAGTCCGTAATGATACCATCACAGTATATCTATGTACCATCATGGTATCATTGATGACTGCTTCAATCCTTCAGTCAGACCTTCATGATACCATCGCAGTATATGTATACTGACATTGTATCATTGGATTTGCTTCAGTCCGTAATGATACCATCACAGTATATCTATATACAATCATGGTATCATTGATGTATGCTTCATCATTCAGTGAGACCTCCATGATACCATCACAGTATCTCTCTCTCTCTCTCTCTCTCTCTTTCTATATATATATATATATATTGTCATGGTATAATGGATGTCTGCTTCAATCCTTCAGTCAGTTCTCAATGATACCATCACGGTATATATATACTGATCCTTTAGTCAGACCTCCATGATGCCATCACAATATATATATATATATTCTGAAATGGTATCATTGGGTTTGCTTCAGTCCTTCAGTCAGACCTCCATAATACCATCACAGTATATATATACTAACATGGTATTATTGGATTTGCTTCAGTCCGTAATGATACCATCACAGTATATCTATGTACTATCATGGTATCATTGATGACTGCTTCAATCCTTCAGTCAGACCTTCATGATACCATCGCAGTATATGTATACTGACATTGTATCATTGGGTTTGCTTCAGTCCGTAATGATACCATCACAGTATATCTATATACAATCATGGTATCATTGATGTATGCTTCATCATTCAGTGAGACCTCCATGATACCATCACAGTATCTCTCTCTCTCTCTCTCTCTCTTTCTATATATATATACTGACATGGTATCATTGTGTTTACTTCAATCTGTAATAATACCATCATAGTATATCTATATACTGTCATGATATCATTGGTGTCTGCTTCAATCCTTTAGTGAGACCTCCATGATACCATCATAGTATATTTATATATTGTCATGGTATCATTGATGTTTGCTTCAATTCTTCAGTCAGACCTCCATGATACCATCATAGTATATATATATATTCACATAGTATTATTGGGATTTGCCTCAGTCAGTAATAATACCATCATAGTATATCTATATACTGAAATGGTTTACTTCACTCCGTAATAATACCATCACCGTATATTTATATACTGCCTCAGTTCTTCAATGAGACGCTTCTCATTTTTTCATGATACCATCACAATATATCTATATACTAGTATGGTATCATGTAGGACTGCTTCAATTCTTAAATGGGACACTCCTCAATCCTCCATGATACAATTACAATATATCTCTATCAAGGAAGGTTGCTTAAGTCATTCAATGAGACACTCCTTGGTTATTCTTAATTATTTATTGTTGTGGTTACTTAATTAATTTTCTTATATTTTTATTAGTCTAAAAATAGTTAGATAATTTCTTTATCTTTATATTTTATTTTATCTTTAAAAAAATGAATAAAAAAATAAGATGATTTAACCAAAAATAAAAATATATATTTCTATTAATTAAATTTTAACAAATAAATTAGTGATTTTAATATTTTCTAACTATTTCTTATTATAATCTAATTATTATTTTTTATGTATTTTGTTAGTCAAAAATATTTTTAAAGTATATTCATATTTAAGATATAAATTTTGTTTATATTTGTATTAGACAAAAAAAATTGCTATTAATAAATAAATTACTAAATTTAATATTCTTTTTAACCACTTCTTATTGTAGTTTAATTATTTATTTACTTATATTTCTATTAGTCAAAAATTAATTAGCTATTATATCTATTTTTTTATTTTATATTGATATTTAAATAGAAGAAAAGTAAACAAGACAACAAGAAAGTACAAAAATATTGAGAGAAAAAAAAAAGAAGAAAGAAAAGAAAGGAAAAATGGTGAAACATGCAAAACAAAAGATCCTCAAATATAACATTGTATTTAATGATGTGTCAGTAAAAAGAATAAATAAAAGCATGCAATTAATAAGTTGTTGCCTGTTGGAGAGAAATTATGTTTGCAGGTAAAAATAGAAAGAAAAGGAAAGAGCCGACACAGGCAACAAAAGGACATTAATTGCTTTGTAAAAGCTTCCAAGCAAATGGGGTATACGGGTAATTATTTATGGCCGAATGGGCATTGATAGAATTAGAATGGGAGGGGGTAAATTAAGGTAATTAATTTGCTTTTAGGGGACAGTTTATGTACTTTTCCCAAAAGTAAACCATTCTTTACAAAAAATAATCTCACAAGATCTTGACTATATAAATAAAGTCGTCAAATACGGCATAAACAAAACGACCAAGCCGCTCTTCCCATCTGCAAAAAATAACAACAGTCCTGTCTTTACCCGACTTTTTCTTTCTTTCATTTCTAGAATAAAAATGTATAACTTTAAAGTAAAGGAATAAATACCTACTTGGACATTCAATTTTTCCCCCTAAACAATGAAATATGAATTAATAGTGAAAGTAACCACCTTTCTTGTAACACAACGTAAGAATTAAATTGAAAAAATGTCATCAATTATGACGTGAAAAAAGAAATTCTTCTTCTTTAACACAAAGCCACACTAAAAGAAGAAAAAAGGAAAGGAAAAAACAGATATAAAATCATCATCATATATTAGTTAATTGTTGGAAGCTATTCATGATGGTATTTAGAAATTGTCTGGGTTCTATTTTTTAATCTTGCAAAAATCCATGAAGAGATCTCTTTACGAAAAAATCACTCTAAGATTGTAACGTAACAATGGTGATGGTGGCTCTATACACGAGATATTTTTCAACACATGATTGAAATTCAACCGACACTAAGTATTTTCGAAGCCCATATTCACATTAAGAATAGAATGATCAAATCTGTTCGAAAGAGTTCGTACAACGAACCTTCCTCCTTTTCTATTTTCTACAACCAAATTGAGGCAACTTTGACAAACATTGAGAGGTAAGCATCAAATTTTTCAGTTTTTTCAAGTTGAGAACACGTACAGTCTGAAAATAATAACATAAACCAATTAGCAAGAATACTATAGACGCTTAAATAATCAAATTCAAATTAAGAACGAAAGACCTTTGAACATGTGTAGTCTAAAAATAATAACATAAACCAATTGGCAAGAATACAATAGACGCTTAAATAATCAAATTCAAATTAAGAACGAAATACCTTCAGCCTTTATTCAATATATACAAACTTATATGCAGTGTTTTAAAAGGCAGAGTCCGAACTCGTCCTAGCATTCGCCTCGAGGCTCATGTGTGGAACTTAATTTTGTGAGGCTTACGTCCTACGCGCACGACTGTACACCCTGAACACGCCTAACATCCAACGTCTGAGACTCACCTAATAGTTCTTACACAAATTGTGTCAAATTCCTTAGTCAACACTGTTGATACTTATAATTCTCTACTAATTAAATGATGCTTAGTAGTTTTTTTCATCTGTTGAAATAAGAAAATTAAAAGTAACTAGCTTATGTATTAATTGAGAACGCCGTTAGGGTGAATATGACTTAACATTTCTATTTAAAATACATATTCGAATTTTACATATTCAATTGTCATTGATCGTTATATTTTTGCCCTATATTTCAAAACTATCATATTTTATTTTGTTATTTGAAAGTATTTTATTTTTATTCATGAAAGAGTTTATGTTTTAATTATAATATTAATAGTTTATTGATTATTTCTTTTAGGAAGGTAAATTGCATAGTATGATAGTCATATATTTTAAGAAATTATTTGTAGAATCATTGAAAATTTTGTTGTTACTCATATTTTTAGTAATCAAATTATAAAAAATAAAGATACATGAGATATACGCCCGTAGATCCTTAGGACTTACGGCCCATGTCTCAGGACTTACGCCTCGCCTCACGCCCCCGCCTTTTAGAACACTGCTTATATGGAATAACAGACTAATTGTTTTTCAAAAACTTTCAGATACTTTCAAATAGTACATTCACACAGACTTCAACTACTTCCATATAAATCCCAATATATCCAACTAAATTATTTGAAGTTTTCCAGAGATTGTTTCTCTTACCGTAAATTCTCCTCTTACACTGTAGAGGAAACAAATAATCCTATTTGCCTGCAAATATCAAAGATAAAATAAAAGCAGCTGAGATTCTAAAAGTAAAGGCACATATAAACAAATACTCTTATTTTCCTGCGAATATCAAAGATAAAATTGAATAAAATCAGCTTAAATTCCAAAAGAAAAGACACATACTATAAACAAAACTATGGCAGCTGAAGAAACAAAAACGGTTGTTGTTAATCTTCTATTGGGCTCTTAATTCATTGTACTCTTATAACTCTTCATTACTTTTATTTATTAGCACAATAAATAAGAAAATGTTGGTGCAATGGTGAAGACATTTAGCAGAATTCTTAAAAATGTTAGTGGAGGAAATATTGTAGTAATTAAGATAATTAAGAAGTGCAATCAAGAGAATTAAGAGAGTGACTTTTGATTTTTTTAATACATAACATATTAATTTTTAAATGAAAGAAAATCCAAAAAAAGGAGAAAAAAGAAAAATACAAATAGGGTCATTGGAAGGTGTCACATCACCTCTTCTATATTCTCCTTTATTGTTATATATAGATATAGATATATAGATATAAATATATAGATAGATTTTAAAGTAGTTTTTTTATCACTTAAAATGCATATGTAATCATTTAATTTATTACTTGTCACGTCATCGGCGTGTGTATTACATTCTCCTTATTTATTTTGCTGATTGATCCTACTTTGGGTGTCTAAAATGAACAAGGCCAACTTGACATTTCTAACGGAAAGTTAGTGTCAACTTTAAGGAGTTGCCGATGGATTATATATATACACACTCACTAGTCTTTCTGAACGTGTATTTCATGTTATTTTCTACTCCCTTTGTTTAAATTTTTTTGACTTTATTTTTTTTTAGCCCCTTTAAAAAAGAATGATTTTTTCCCCTTTTTAACAATTTTTAATTTAAACTTTCTACATGGCATGTTTAACACAACAAGATTAAAGGCATTTTGATACATTTGACATATCTTTAATTTAATACCATAAAATTCATAAATCTTCTTTATTTTTTTAAAGTTCAATTCGTGTCAAGTCAAAACAGCTCAATCAATTCAAAATAGAGGGAGTAAATATTATACATACTAGAAATATTTATTTGATATGTACTCAATACACATGTGATTTAGTTATAAAATACAAATTTAAATATACCAAAAACCTAACATGGACGCATGACCTTAAGACAATCTATGAATAAAATAACACTCTGTCGAACGAACTCCGTCTGTATCAATTAAATTTTGATACAATATCTCTTCTTTTTTTCTAAATTTGATTGCTATAATAGACTATGTCGAAAGTAGAGTATTCCTTGATCAACTTTATCTTTTCTATACCCTTCAACTATAAAAATATTAGTTGCACCTTGACATAATTCTTCTCAAGGTTGATTGTTCTTTTGTCAAATATTTGAAGCTTCATATTTTTTATTTCAACGCACATATCATGCACAAAAGCTTCAGCTTTATTATATACACCTATAAGTGATATTTATTTATACGTCGGTAAGTATGAATATTTAAATTTCATCGATGGTAGAAAAGGTTTAACTGTCTATACATCTCATGTACTATTCAAAAGTATTCAACTTTTAATTTTTTTCAAAAAAAAAAACCCGACATTTTTCTCGAAGTATCAAGTTACTTTCTTTATATTAGTCATACTAGGAGAGTATGGCCCCTGTCAGCACGGCTCCAATGTCAAAAATATTTTTTGGTATGTACGATAAACTAAATTGATGCCAATTAGAATTACAAGTAGCCAAATATAAATATGTAGAACATATTAACTGGTTGATGATATTTGCCACGGAGTCAAGTTTTAAAAGAAAGTTATGTACATCTTATCTACAAAAATAAAAAAATTTGATGTCATTTCCCCATCTAGTAATTTGGATGTTTTTGTGGAAGCGGTTAATGAACTCATGGTGAATGGTACTTGGAATACAGGTAGAATTCAACAGTTATTTCCTCATGAAATCACAGACCAGATTCAATCTGAGATTCATTGTTTGGAGATTACGAATGAATGGGATAGGCCTTGGTGGATGCTTTCCAACCTGGGAAATTCACTGTTAACAGTGCTTGGAAGGAGATAAGACAGAAGAATGATAGATTTACTCTACATTCCTTTATCTGGATTAAAGGACTACCTTTTAAGGTGTCTTTCTTTCTTTGGAGGATGTTGAAACAAAGGGTTCCAATTGGTGAAATTTTGATTAAAATTAAGGTTGTGGAGGAAGCTCTGTGCTACTGTTGTAATAATCCTCAACCAGAGACCATTGATCATATTTTCATTTGATTTTCTTTTGCTAAAAAGGTATGGCAGACTTGTGCAAATGCAGCTGGATTTCAGCTTTCAGGGGTTCAATTGAGGGTTGTGATTGATAAATGGTGGAAGTTGGATGCCCCTCCAAAGCTAAAGCCAATTCTACAGGCAATGCCTGCTTTTATTATTTGACAACTTTGGAAAAGGAGAAATGCTCTTAAGCATGGGGAGAAGATGTCCTTTTATAGGACAATAGGGGAGATTAATAGACAAATAAGCTTCATGACTAGATGTAGATATCCTTGGTTATCTAATATTCCCTATCACTGGCCTAATCTTGTTAAGTTCCTAGAAGAATATACTCCAGCTATTGTTACTAAAATTGTGTAGTGGAGAATGCCTGTGGCTGGTTTCTACAAGTGTAATACTGATGGTATTGCAAGAGGAAATCCCAGTCCTAGTTCTAGTGGTTTTTTGTCAGAGATTCCTCAGGAAATTTCATCTATGCGGAGGCAAGTAGACTGTTAGATGGAGATAACCTCTTCGCTGAAGCTAAGGCACTGACAGATGATTTGGAAGTTTGTATTAATACACACTTTTTTCCTGTGGTAATGGAGACCGACTCTTTAATACTGAAAAAAGTGCTTGATGGAAGTTGGGAGTTACCTTGGACTATAGCTATGGAAGTGAAGAGATTCAATCAATTACGAAGGAACGGTGGAGTGGTGGTGGAACATGTCTACAGAGAAAGGAATCAGCTTGCTGATTATTTTGCTAACCTGGGTGTTCATTTTGCAGGTACCAAAAGCTATAATAACTTCCAGGAGGTTCCATCAGAGGGTAGAAAAATTATTAACATGGAGAAAAGCCAGACTCCGAGTCTTAGAATAAAGAGATGCCAAAACAGAAGTTATTCAAACAATTTTACGGAGGCACACATGGATAATCACGCAAGGACTGACATGGCAATAACTCACATAAGGGATACTACAACAATTACGGATTCAATCTCAACAATTATTTCTGTTCGGAACAGTAACATAGAAGACCACAATTATTTTCCAGCTCAAGCTCAAGATTAGATTCAACAAGTACAGGATTCAAAGTTAGATCTGATCTACAACATACCTGCTAGTGACGGTCTTCTTTGGACAGTGGTATTAGCTTCATTCGAAGCTCAATCTGTTGAAGAAGACAAATAGTTGATAAATCAAAACTTAAAGACTTGAGATTTTCAGTGATTTCTAGTAATTTACCTCTATATAGATTCGAATGGAATACCTCAAAGAGTTGAAGAAGTCTTCCGTGGATTGAATTTCATAGAGCCGGTGAGACTAGTTGGTGTCTTAGGTGAAATTTGTCCAAGCTCTTTGAACCTTATTTCATACCGGATTTGCTTCATGAGATTGATACTCAGCTGAAACTACTGAGATTTGTTGTCACAGACGTCAGGCGTATCACCTTGACTCGATTTGCCGACCATCGGAGAAGAGCAGCTCAGCTGACCCTTCAACTTTCCTATTTCGAGCTTCTGTTTTTCTTTTTCATTTCTGTGTTTAGTTGCTGTTTTGTTTCAGATTTTTGTTTTCCGGTTTGGGCTCTTGTTGGGCCTATTCCATGGTTAGTCAGCCTTTTGGCATGATGAGACCTTTGCGTATAACTTTGTTTATTTATATATTTTTAGATTAAAAAATAAATAAATTTTTAACCATAAGATGGAGACCCTGTTACATGAAGTAGAGAATGTGAGATTAAGATAGGTAAAAGTGTTAAATATGGCGACTTTTATTTTTAAAGTTTACAAAGAAAATACACAAGTGCACTAAATGTATTTCAATATAGAACTAATACAAAAAAGAAAGACCTGCAAACAAAAACAATTCAAATAAGAGCTAGCTGAAGTGCGAAGAGGTAAAATATAAGGGATTAAAGCAAACTTATAAATGATTACACATACGTAGATGCAATATGCAAGGGAAGTAGGAATGTATATATAAGGTCTCGCTTCTTCCTTACTATTATTTTGCTTCGGTCTCCATCTACCCTCTAAAAGTTTTTGTTATTTTTATGCAACTCACTAAATACTTTCTTTTAGACTTGCAAGTCAATAACATACTTCATAAAAGAAATACAAAAACACACATGGCTACACAAATCATTCATGTATAACAAGCTTTACAAGAAAACTTTAAACTTACATGAGGACGGGAATTTGTCATTTGAAATTATGGATTTTCTCCCTGTATTATACTTCTGTTGCGGCTTCAAAACAAACTAAAAAGAGAATTAGTTGACTGAAGATTGCATCTCGATACAACTTATTATGGAATCGTATATGAGCACAACAAGAGCAAAATGTGTGATAATTTAGACAGCTAATAGCCAGTGCATTTTTCGGAATCCTTAGGTAATGAAATAAAAAGTGGAGTATTTTTGAATTGTAACTGCTAGTTAGCTATACTATATCGATGGTTTTATATGAATCCACCACAAGTCAAGGGACCAAGTCCTTTGACTGAGTACGACTGTTAGTAGTGAAATGCAAATAATAAGAACAACAAACAGAAAAGTACACACAATATTTAAGTTAAAATCTCCTTATTTAAGGGAGTAAAATCAAGTCCTACCTCGTAGGATTTTCACCAACATAATCCACTAAAACAAGAGAAATATTAGATTATAGACTCCGGTAATTCTAAGGTTAACCTCTTACCCTCATCCCTTTGTAATAGGACAAAGAGAGCCATACTACAATAACTCTATTGTAGCCTACAACGTCAACTAACTCTAGCTAACTCACTTGACCAATTAACTTTAGTTGATACACCACGGCTAACTCTATCCCACACTTTCATCACGGCTAACTGATAACATCCAGGCTGGTCCACTTGCATTAAGATTGTTGGGCTTCAATGTGAAATCAAGAAGATGCTTATGATGGAAGAAGAGCCCAAGAAGAGTCCAAAAAATTATGGAGAAGCATGGGCTAAGTGCTACACATATTTCATGATTCAAGTCCAAGCCCAAATGGAAGAAGATTGGTCGCGTATGAGTTTTTATTAAATTTGAAAACTTTTTCTTATTTTGTTAGGGGAGAATTTTTGGTATTATTTTTACATGCTTTCCTAGTCCTAGAAGAATTTTATTTATTATTTTCATAAAAGTAGATCCTAAGCCCATGCTATTTGGGATAGTTTTTTCCTAGTCCTAGTTAGATTTGATTTATTATTTCCATAAAAGTAGATCCCAATCCCATGCTATTTGATTTAATGTTTTTCCCTATTTATAGGGATGAATTTTGTTATTTTTAATTAGACAATATTATTATTAATTGAGAGTTTCTCTTCTTTACACCTTTGTGTGTGGCTACTTGCATGGTGATTCATCTTGCAACCTTATAAGAACAATTCATTAGGAGGTAAGATTAATTCTTAACTTGATATATATCTTTGGTTTCTATTAAAGTTAATTAAAGAAGATATCGTATACTAATTGTTGTTTTTAATTTCTTCGAAATAGGGGTCTAGATCACTTTTGATCTAAGTTCTTGAATTGACTATATTAGTATCATAATTAATCTTAATCCGCTAATTTTGACTACTAAAATCAATTAGGGTTCTTAGCACTTATCTTGAAATTTGAGGATTTTATTCTCGAATTTCACATATCTTTCAATTCCTGTCTTTAATCTTGGTATTTTCGCTTCCGCATTATTTTCTTGTTTATTCAAGTAACCCGATTCTTATCAAGTGGTATCAGAGTGGTTCTATCAAAGTTTCGTTCTTGATAAAAACTTGGGGGTTTCTGCCCCCCCCCCCCATCCCCCCTCCCCCCCCAAAAAAAATCTTTCTTCTATTTTTTTTCTTTTGTAGATTAAAAAGAAAAGCTACATAGTAGCAAAAAAAAAAAATTCTACAAAAAAGTGAAAATTCAGTTACTTGAGAATTAAGATATTTTCAAGAAAACTCCAAATTTGTTTTGATTCTTGGTTTCCTACGTCAAAGAGGGGAAAAAAATTGAAGTTTTCAAAAATTGGTCTTTTTCTTGTCTCATCAAACCCCATTTGTCTGGGTGTTGATAAATTCTTTTTTTTTTTTCTACATATTACTTCTAAAAGGTTGTTACTAGTAGGGTTATATATAAATCCTAAAGGATCCAACCAAAGGTAGTAATTTGAGTAGAAAAAGGCAAGAGAGGTGAGATCAATAGAGGAAAAAAAAAAGAAGCCAAATTGAGAGATTATTTTTTTTCTTTTTGGAGATGTCTCAAACAGGAAAGGATACTAATGCTGGAACTCAAAACAACGACATAGCCGAGGTACTTAGAAGGATTTCCTCTAGTCTTAATGCATTAGAGGTCACCCAAAATCCATCTAACCCGGTGAACATGACCGATGATTTAAGGAGGAGAGTTATGTTTCATACAAGGTGTGGAATAAAAGGTAATGTTTGCTCTCTGATTAATGATTTTGAAAGTGGTGCTAATGTGATAAGTTCACACGTGATGGAGAAGTTGGAACTTACATGCATCAACTACACTACTCCTTATAAGCAACAATGGTTGAATGATTTTGGTGAATTTAAGGTGACTAAGCAATGCATGATTTCTTTCTCCATTGGGAGGTATTCCGATAATGTTCTTTGTGATGTAATTTCAATGCAAGATTGTTATATCATAGTTGGGCATCCATGGCAGTTTGATAGGAATGCAATTTATGATAGGAGAAAGAATAAAGTTTTGTCACGACCCAAAAAATAGGTCATGATGGCACTTGTCGCGGCCCAACCTTGACAAGTAAGCCTATCACCCAAACTGATAAAGTAAAACAAAATTCAGCACTTATAAAATTAAGGCGAGACTTCTAGAACGAAGTCATACCAATACAAATACGACAATAGAGGAAGTCTGAAATAAATGTCATAACGAACCCCAAGAAATGGTGTCATAAGACAAGAGCATCTAATAGAATCCGAATACTGAAATACAACTCTATCTCAGAAAGTAAGTAAAGACATAAAAGGCCAAGATGAGATCCGAAAGTCAACCCCAAATTCTGGAGCATATCAGTACCTCAAATATCTACTCAACCTCGCACAAACTCAACCGCCACGTGTTGTAGTCGAACCTGGATCTGCACCAAAAGGGCATAGTAGGGATGAGTGCGGGTCCACTTATACTCAGTTAGTATTATAGGCCGACTGAGCAAAGTAGAAAATAATATAAATAAAATAGACTA
Organism: Capsicum rhomboideum; assembly: GCA_031232105.1. Taxonomy (NCBI): domain Eukaryota; kingdom Viridiplantae; phylum Streptophyta; class Magnoliopsida; order Solanales; family Solanaceae; genus Capsicum; species Capsicum rhomboideum. The sequence goes on along the minus strand of CP124712.1, from coordinate 121,288,226 downwards.
TGATCACGTAACCTGCAAGCAGAAAAGTTTCCAAACGGTAGCTTACACCGTCTCCACTAACAGTTCTAATATAACATAGAAAATAAACAATGAGTATACACAGAAATACACAAAAAGGAAGCAAGTCAAGAAAGCAAGTCAAGAACTAAGGAATCACTGAATATGCAAATGCAATGCAATGCAATGCAATGATGATGATGGGGTGGAACGGTGAAAGTCATCGCATGACTTTCAGTATTTACCTACCTAGTTCGCAACTCCGCAATGGGACCCATGGGGGGTTCGCAACCCATATACTATATCTCATATCTCAATTTCAATCTCAACTCTCCTTTCTGGCTCGTGTTCACGAAAGGGTTTCTAGGAAAATATCTCATTTTCTTTCAAAAATAGTGTTTTCCAATGGTGCCAGTGTCTCATGAATGTATAAATATGGAATGAGGATGTAATGCTCAAAATCAAATAAGTTTGAAGATCTCCAATCAATTCAATACGTATATATAGGTGAGCTCAAAAAGTCAACTCAATATGCCCATCGATTCATGATTATCAACTATAGATGGGTACCATTGGAATAATTATGTATGTCAGACATCATTAATATCATATCAACCCCTGAATCGGGTATTTCAGTCATGATAAAAGCAATCAATGCTAAAAAAGGCCTATAATAATAATTCAAGCCCTCTCACGGGCATGATATCTTGAAACAAGGCATCTAAATGCACATATAATGTCAAATAAGGCCCTCACACGGGCGACACACAATAACAGATATCTCAAGCTAACATCAACACCAAATAAGTCCCCACACGAGCACACAACAGAAAATGAAACCTCGAAATATAAACCCCATAACTATCCTCCCTAACCTATAACATGCTTTACCTATACATTAACTACCTAGATCAATTTGAAAGAAGTTAAGCCATAGCCTAAATCAAAACGATGAAATCCCAGTCTAAAGTGCTTCAACACGAAATCTTCCCTTTTCTAACGGCCTCAAATTCAACTAAAACATACAAATATAGCATCTACGCATTAAAAGAAAGCCATTGATACCCATATTGACCATATTTAAAATGAATCCAAAAAGAACTTTGAAAATGAGTTTTGAAAACGAAGGGGTAAAAACCCAAATTTTTCGTTAGAAAAACATTCTCCAAGGTTAAAGGAGTCTATAGAAGAAAACCCAAGCAAAAACAAGCTTAAAACGAGGTCCAAATTGGAGAAAAACCATTTTCAAACTTTATCGGTAAAACCCCCCCAAAACCATTTTGAAATCGAGATTAAAAGGTGTTTTAGACGACATAATCAATATAAAGCAGTGAAAATAGAGTTTTGGAGCTTACCCAAGCTCAAATGGGAAATCGACCAAAAATCCTTAAACCCGATGCTCAAAAGCTCAAAAATAGAGGAAAAATCATGGAATGGGTTTTTATATCAACCCAGCTCTGGCCGTTTAAGCGGTCATCGTTTAAGAAATAAGTGACCGCTAAAGCGGTCTGGCTTGCGTGGCTAGTCCACTAAAGCGGTCCCCTACAGCTTAAGAAGCACCTGCTAAAGCGGTCAAGTGCCCGGTTTAGCGATAGGCGACTGTTAGGGTTTGCTGCTAAAGTAGTACTTTGCCATTTAAGCGGCTACCGCTAAAGCGGTACATTGGCTGCTAAAGCGGTACATTGGCCGCTAAAGCGGCTGCACCAACTGAAGCAATATCAGCAACTTGACCCAAATGCCAAGTTCCTGATCGCACCCTCGAGATTCATTCGGAATCCCGTGTACGCAAACAAATTATTCTAATAGGCTAATTTCGACTTTCCAAACTCAATGGAGACATCGTATTTTTTAAAAAAAATTGATTTCAACAATTCAACCCCCGGGACCCTAATTCACTATTTTCCAAATCAAGGGTCGACATGAGATATAGAAGTCCCGAACTCAAACATTTCTACTTCTTCTTCTTGTTACTTTGACTCACTTGTAGGTACTCATGGGAAAGTTTGCATTGAAAAACCATCATTAGATGAGATTAATCCTAAGGTGGTTGAAACTACATGTCCCTTTGAGCAAATGTTTGTTTATGAGAAGGATACTGGTAAAGAGAATTATTTTAGACTTGTCCACGATAATACTCATGACAAGAAATCCAACAAGGAATATGTAGATTTAACGCCAATAAACAAGAAAAAATGAGGTGATATTATTCTTTTGCCATATAAGGCCAAGTACGGTATGTATGATTGGTTTATCCACATTCTTGGGATTCCTAGAATACCTAAGGTCTTTATGGAGGTGCTGAACTACACTCTCAATTCTTATGTTGGTGACTTTATTCATCTTGAGGATGATGATATTTTGCTCTATAATAAGTCATTAATTGCAACCTCTAAGTTCAACTATATGAGTAATTCGTTGCCTTTTAAAATTGAGTATAACAAAGTTGAATATGAATTTTTACTTGTTGAGAATAGGCATGGTGTTTGTAGGAAGAAGCTTATGAATAAGTTAGATGATTCTTCCTTTCTTATTCTTGTGTCAAATAAGTTTTTGTGTGATGACTTATTGAAGTATGATTCTTTCTATGAGATAAGACATAATTCTTCAAGTCTTAGTGATTGTAAGGTTAAAATGGTGTTTGCTATTAGTGATGAGGAAATACATGACTACTATGATACTAGTGATCAAAGATCCTTTGTTGAACATATTTATGATTCCTTGTTGGAGAATTTGAGAAATTACTTAGAATTTAATGGAGATTCTATTTTGAGATTGAAAGGTTCTTCTAACCTTCTTGAAAACTCCTATGCTTATGTGAATAAGTTTTATGTGAAATTTTTTTGGGAAGTGTAATTGAGGATGCTTGGTTATATCATAAAAGTGTTCAATTTGATGCATAATCTATGGATCTTATGTCATCTTTACCAAGCTCATTGGAGTACTTTATTGATAGAGCTAAATTTAAGAGGCACATATCATTCCCTAGGTCATTTATATGTGAATTTGTTGTGCTCATACAAGGAACAGAATTTTCTATTAGGATGGTGATGTCCACATGCTTTATAAGAGTGTATTTATACATGCTAGGATTGGTTGGGTTAAGTGGACACATGGCCACTATCTTGTTTTGTTCCTGCCATTGTTGCTTTCAAGCAATGGATATTGTTTACTATTGTATGTCTTATTGATTCTGCGAGATTCAAATTCGAGGATGAATTGTTTTCAAGAAGAGGGGAATGATAGCTCCAGGCTGGTCCACTTTCATTAAGATTGTTGGGCTTTAATGTGAAATCAAGAAGATGCATATGATGGAAAAAGAGCCCAAATACGAGTCCAAAAAATTGTGGAGAAGCATGTGCTAAGTGCTACACATTTCATAATTCAAGTCCAAGCCCAAACGAAAGAAGATTGGGCCTATATAGGTTTTTATTAAATTTGAAAACTTTTCCTTATTTTGTTAGGGGAGAATTTTTGGTATTATTTTTACATACTTTCCTAGTCCTAGTAGGATTTTATTTATTATTTTCATAAAAGTAGATCCTAATCCCATGCTATTTGGGATAGCTTTTTCTAGTCCTAGTTAGATTTGATTTATTATTTCCATAAAAGTAGATCCCAATCCCATGCTATTTGATTTAATGTTTTTCCCTATTTATAGGGATGGATTTTGTTATTTTTAATTAGACAATATTATTATTAATTGAGAGTTTCTCTTCTTTACACCTTTATGTGTGGGTACTTGCATTGGATTCATCTTGCAACCTTATAAGAATGATTCTTTAGGATGTAAGATAAATTCTTAACTTGATATCTTTGGTTTCTATTAAAGTTAATTAAAGAAAGTGATTTGTCGTATACTAATTGTTGTCTTTAATTTCTTCAAAATAGGTGTCTAGATCACTTTTGATCTAAGTTATTGAATTGACTCTATTAGTATCATAATTAGTCTTAATCCGCTAATTTTGAATACTAAGATAAATTAGGGTTCTTAGCACTTATCTTGAAATTTGGAGATTTTATTCTCGAATTTCACATATCTTTCAATTCCTGTCTTTAATCTTCGTATTTTTGCTTCCGCATTATTTTCTTGTTTATTCGAGTAACCCGATTCTTATCACTAACTCTAGCCTACAACTCAAATCCACATGATAAAAGAGAAAGATAAAACACCTACCCAAGCTTATCAAAATAAGGAGTAGGTTTACAATGTTAGAACAAAAGCTAAAGACTCAACAACCTAGCTAGACCTAAAGACATGTTCTGTTGTAGAAAACTGGTCCCTTGGTTGTTGAAGTTTTATTTTGTTGGAAACCTTGGTGGCTTTGCAGATGATTAGAGATAATTTTTGATTATGCAAACTCTAGGTTTTCCTCCCACATAATGATGTATATATATGGAGCAAACAAGAGGGAAAACCTTGAATGTTTCTCATTGATCGAGAAAGGGACTGTAACAACTTTTCTACAGCTCTGTCACAGTTGGTAACATCTGTATAGCTATGGACTACTGTGAGAGTTGACTTGTAAGAATCATCCTGGTATGCATACCTGGTCCCTCTTATGGTCCCTATGAAATAAGATCCATCTGAGAGATAGTTCCTGTTGAATGAGCATTCCCCCCTTGAATGATCATTTCAATCATACAACTTGTTCTTTTGTTTCCCCTAAGATCTTGATTTCCTTGTTCCCCCTGAGATAGGTCTGGTGTGAGTCTGGTCCCTCAACAGGTTTGTCAAATCATCAAAATAAAACATAGTACAGTAGTAACTATACATCATCAATTTCTCCCTTTTTGATGTTGGCAAATACATAAAGTAAGTTTCCTCGGATAACTAGATTATCATGTAATTGACTCTGAAAAGTGGATCATGTTCTTTAGGCAGTATATCTAGGCCCTCAACAGGTTTGTCAAATCATCAAAATAAGGCATAGTACTATAACATCTATGCTTCATCAATTTCCCTCTTTTTGATGATGACAAACACATATCTCAATTTTCCTTTGAGGACCAGATTTCCCAAAAAATTATCCACACATACTCGACTCATGAACTAGTTCCAATTTCCTACTGCAGTGCTTCCAAACACCAGTTGACCACGTATACATGTATTTTTGGCACCAAGGCCCCTCATGAGTTTGTCAATCATCGAAACCACATATACATCAATTTTTGCCCTTTTTGATGATGATAAACTGCATTCCTTATTTTCCAAGAAGAGTCCTGTATTATGACAGTTCCCCATATCACCAGCACTACCTCATGAGTTCCCCCTATCATAGAGTCCCATATTATGACAGTTCCCCTTATCGCCAGCACTACCACATCAGTTTCCCCTATCATAAGTATTCCAGTTCCCCCTATCACCAGTATTCTTCCCCTTTGTGCATAAAAAAGGAATGAACAATAATATGAGGAAAAGTGAGAAGAGGCAATGTTAATTCAAGGCCATTGGGGCAACACTAACATGAGTAAAAGCAAAAAAGTATGTAAGAAATAGAACAACACTGCATAAAATAAAAACTAAGCTCATTTCCATATATATATATATATATATATATATATATATATATATATTAACCAGTTAGAATTCCAAAAAATACAAATAAGATCATCAAAATATGGTTAGAGATACCAGCTGGACAAGAAGAGAGATAAATAGGAAAAATAAGATATAAAGGAGGACATGGGGATGAAAAGATGGTAGAAGGGTAGGAAAACATGGTTTTGAAAAGCATCTTCTCAAATCTCTCATTTGAAGTAGGTTGATCTTTTTGTATTTGCTAGTTAGGTTCTTTATTTGTTCCCTCATTGTCGAAACCTCAGCCTTAAGCTGAGCACTTTCTCACTGACGCTCTATTGTGGTACCAGGTCCTCCATATGTTCCATGTGAAGCCTGCTATAGTTGTACCTTCAAAATATCAGTCTCCTTATAAGCCAACAGCAGGACATCTTATTCAGCTCATCCGTATCCTTCTCTTGGATAGTGGGCACCAACTCTTTATTTCTTGGTCACACATTCATATTCCTCCAAAGTGGTGAGTGCAAATATTTATTTTCTGATCCTTAAAGTGCTTCATATTGTACCTTTTATTTGCACAAATTCATTTGTTATTCCTTATAAGTGACATCTGCTGAAGGACATTTTGATGAAGTATCAAGTCCCTTAATAGTGCTCGCACCTCTTTTTCTTTGTGGACAAGAGTTCACCCCTTTTTTCTTTGAAACTAGATCATCCTTGCTAAGTTCTACTATAGATTTTACATGTTTAGTCTCGACAGTCAAGGTACCCTACTTCACTTCACACCCCTTTCTCTTACTTTTTCTAAGGCCTCCACAAACCCCTTCACTATTTCTTATTCACTTTCCCTCACATCAACAAGATTCCCTTCAAACAAATATTTCCCATAAGACTTTAAAAATCCCATTTTCAAACTCTATATTTCCTTTACTAATAAAGACAAATGTAAAACATGGTCCCACAATGGGAGTAGTTGAGTCAACTTTTTCTTTCTCCATCAATAATGCAGTTGAGGTTTCTTCTAATATAATGGTCTAAACATTATGTACCCCAACTTTGTCTTATTTCTTTCTTCAACATCCCAATGTTGACTAGTAGCCATTGATGGCAATGAGGACTGAGAGTTTAACAAGATAGGATTTGAAGAAAGTAATTCTCATAGAGGAATTGGAAGAGGGAAATAATTACAGGTGAGTTTTTAAGAGACAGACAAGTAAAGTGAGTGGGATGGAGGAATGGTAAAAAGGAAGTGAAATCTAAGAGATGTGTCATGTCATGAAGGAGAGATTTCGATTAAGATGGCTTGAGACACAATGCCATTTGGTATAGGCCAAAAGGGTTAATAATGTGGCACTCTAGATAATTTCAAAGTAGTTAAGAGTACAGTCAAATACTAACCTGAAAGAGGGAACCAGGTCCCTATCCCAAAAAAAAAATGGGCATCATCTTGAAGATGGAAACGAAGATTCTCATTCTTACATATTTGTGAAATCACCATGTGTGCATACCTATAACATTATAGAACTGAGGTAGACAATTTTACAAAACACTTCCACATATACCTGCCATATAATCATAGCCAAAAACATGGAGAATTTTTGGCGAGAGGCTGTTAGTGCATCTTAATTAGCCCAAACTTTAAACAATTATGCTCAAAGTATTCCCTACTCAACGCCTTTGTGAAACTGTCAGCTACCTCGTCCTCCTACCCAGTTCTTCATGAGATCTCAACATTCTTTTTGCATCCTTCATGGGGATTCCTTTGGATAGGACTGAAATCTTGCACACATACCTACATTAAACATGAAGTCAGACCTGCTATCTATCAAGAGGAGTAAAGATCCAAAGATGCCTTGATACATATTTTATTCATTGGAAAACCAAGTCCCTCAACATCTAGTTGGTGGCAATTGCTATAGGAATGTCAATAGGCTTGACATTTTTCATATCAATTCTCTTCAGTACCTCTTTCATAGACTTCAACCCATTCACATAGTGAGCATTCTCAATAGCTTGAGCAAGATACTTCCCAATTTTTTCAACTGCAAGACTGTATATTTCATTTTCAAGAGACACACTATCTTCTTGAAATGCCTTGAGTAAGAGGAAATATTTCATTCTTTTAGTCATATGCTTTGAGAAGCCACCATTCATAAACCGTTTTTGACTACCTCCTCTCACTTCCACCTGTAAGCATAAGTATTGATTAGATTTAGGAATCCAAATTAACTTGGGTCCTTAGTAGCGAGAGAATGGGTGAATGAGATTTATCTTTGTCCATGCAGGCATGGAAAACTTTTTAACAGAGGGGGCAGGTCCCCTTTTAACAGAATGGTCATTCTCTCGAATCCTTTTTAGTTTCAACAAACTCCTGATTTCTCTTATTGCTGGGATTCTTACATGACAAGAGTCCTTGTAATGACCGTTATCACCATAGTAAGTGCACAACCAGTTGTCAAGATTAGAAACGTATTTACTGCAGGGATTGTATGGGGCACTTATTTTCTTATTAAAACCAAGGCCTTCACTAAAATTTGGATTCAAACAGTTGACACAGGCCAAAAATTCAAAGAAAGCTGTCCAACAGAGAGATTTTTGAAGATCAGCCTTGATCGTAACTGGGTGTCTCTCCAGTTCCCTATATCTCTCAAGAGAGGCAGTAAGATCCAGTTTATACTGATTTAGTTTGGCTTCAAGTTTAAACTATAACTTACGTCCTTCTTCCTTTCCCTTAGGACCATCATGGGAGTAATCTTTCAGTCTTTCACTTAGACTTTTATTTTCATTAGAGATGAAGAGAACCTCTTCCTCAAGTTCAAATATCTTGTTCGACTAGGTGGATTTTCCAACTTTAGCTTTAGTAAGAATTTCAGTTAAGGATTTCTTCTCTTTGATCAAACTATAATATACATTAATCAGAACTCTAGCTAGGGCCCTCAACTCTTTCCTGAAGTAATCTTGAAGATTTTGTTTGACATCATAAAAGCTTAAATCTTCTTCATCATCATATGATTTGTCCATGAAAGCAAACAACAATTAAATCTTGAAGACACATCTTCAACAACCATCATGGAAACATATTTGGAGCTCTCCAACATCTAATTCGCTGGATGTGTCTCCCCATGCAACTGTTCTTCTTTTGAACTTATCAGGGATCTGATTCTTCTTCTTTTCTTTCTCAAGAATATTCTTCACATAGTCTTTGTAATCATGCTTATAAAGTGGACACTTTTTGATGAAATGTCCAGGCTTCCCACACTTGTGGCAGTAATCATTTCCAATTGGATACTTTCTCTTGTTTCCTTTTCTAGGAAAACCTTTATTTCTTCTCACTACTTTCTGAAATCTTTGAGTAAGATAAGTCATATCCTCAAGATTTGGTAAAACAATCATTAGAGTAAGATCCTTCCTAGATGTTAACTTTTTAGGAAGAACAAGCTCTGATACAAATTGATGGATTTATATGAATCCATCATAAGTTAAGGGACCAGGTCCTTTGACTGAGTATGACTACTAGCAGTGAAATACAAATAATAAGAACAACAAGCAGTAAAGTACACATGATATTTACGTGAAAACCTCCTTACTCAAGGGAGTAAAATCATGACATATCTGGTGATTCTGTTCCAAGTGTGTAGGCCTCACATGTTGCTCATCTCCCCATATTGGGGGTCTTACAGTAGCAATGTTCGTAGGATTTTCACCAACCCAATCTGCTAAAACAAGTGTGATATTGGATTACAAACTCCAATAATCCTAAGGTTAACCTCTTAACCTCATCCCTTTGTAATTAGGACAACACAAGCCACACTATAATAAATTTATTGTAGCCTACAACGTCAACTAATTATAGCTTGCTCACTTGACCAACTAACTCTAGTTGATACCCCACGGCTAACTCTAGCTCACACTTTCACCATGGCTAACTCTAGCCTACTACTCAAATCCACAGGATAAGAGAGAAAGATAAAATAGTAACACAAGATTCTCAAAATAAGGAGTAGGTTTACAATGTTAGAACAAAAGACAACGACTCAACAGCCTAGACCTAAAGGCACGTTTAGTTGTAGCAAACTGTTCCATTGGTCGTTGAAGTTTTATTTTGTTGAAAACCTTGGTGGCTTTGCAGATGAATAGAGACAATCTTTGATTATGCAAAATCTAGGTTTTTCTCCCACACATATATATATATATGGAGTAAATAAAAAAGAAAACCTTGAATGTTTCTCATTGGTCAAGAAAGGGACTATAACAACTTTTCTACAACTCTGTCACAGTGGCAACATCTGTACAACTATAGACTATTGTGAGTGTTGACTCGTATGGATCGGCCAGGTGCACGTACCTGGTCCTTATGAAATAAGATCCTTCTGAGAGATGGTTCCTCTTGAATGAGCATTCCCCTTGAATGATCAATCATACAATTTGTTCTCTTGTTTCCCCTAAGATCTTGATTCCTTTGTTCACCTTAAGATCGGTCTGGTACATGTCTTTCTTTCATCTGGTCCTTTGGTAGGTTTGTCAAATCATCAAAAGAAAGTATAGTACAATAGTAACTATGCCTAATCACATATAATCTTTGTTATCTGTTAATATCTATTATATCATCTACCACGCTATATACTTGTACGAGAATAAATTCATTAAATATATAGACACAAAACTTATAAATGATTAATATACATATATGCAATATGCAAGCGTATCCTTGTACTGAGAAAACTATTCATATTAGTTGTCTGATTATTTATCAAAAGAATAATACAGGGGTGTGAGCAAACGACCTCTTAATTGACAATCTACAAAAAAATTCAAGATATATATAAGAGAAAAGATTGTATTGACGTTAGAAGAATTCACAAATGGAGTTGTTGGAGGAGTACAAAGGACCACATTTATAGGAGTAAGACAAAGGGCAATTTATGAGAGAAGCAATGTCAAAATAATTAAGATAATAAAGAGTTAACTTAACCTTAGCTACAACTCAATAACCGAAGTAAATATGAATAAACTTGATAGTTGTAGGTCATGAAAGATATAGATAAAATTAAACCTTGACAGATATAGAGGTTGCTACAGAAAAGTGCTAAAAACAGTGTCAGCTCATTGACCTCTAACCAATTTAAACAAGTCTTCAAAATGGAAGAATAAAGTACCTATCTAGTCCATTGCATACATCCCGAAGTTACAGGTGTTCAGTTGCCTAGCAAAATGAGCATACCATCCACTAAAATGAAACATAAAAGGAATATTATCATCCAGCTAAATATAACAAATATAATGCAACATTTCAAATGAAAATGACTCACTAAGGTGAATGTAAAATTTTCACCCGTCATAAATGGGAGCAAAAGACACCAAAAGACAATTTTGGTTAGCATTACAACACCTGCACAAATCTATGGGGAAGAATATTAAACTTGAGTGAAAGTGCTAATTGCAAATTCATGCGAGTTGAACAAATTAAAACAACCTATAGCTATTTGGATTATCTTATGACTTCAAACGATAATGACTAAATTAAAGAGCAAAACAATAATTGATCGTTTCCTTATGGGTTCTTCTACATTTCTTTATTAGCTTAAAGATCAAAATAGAAAATCCTCCCATTTCTCAGAACTGTATGGTCTCCAGGTGCTAGGAAATTTGACAATTTTGGACGTGAACCTGATAAATAATTTGCATAAAGTTTTTTCAAAATTCAAATTGTTGCTCAGAGATATGCTTTTCTCTCCTCGGGCTGGGAAAGGGAATTTAATGTATACGACCAACATTCTCGGGCCGATATAATTGTTCCCATCTACAACCACATATTATAATCAACTAAAAAAAGAGACGAATTTATATTATTACAATATGTGTCGATACAACAAAATAAATCCCAACCAAAGTAAATGTCCAACTGAAAAACAATTACTACAAATATTTAGAACATCAGATCACATCATCAGTTGAGAATTAGTATGTAAAACTTTACTGAATTACAGAATCTAGCCTGAATTTAGAACACCAAATTAAGTCCTAATATGTTGAGAATTTTAATAAAATGAATGTCTAAACAGAACTTCAAATTCTAAAAAAAAACAATTTCAAAAACTCAAAATTTTCATGTTTCAGAGTCCTTTTTGATATTTTAAATTATTGAGTGAAGTAGTTTCCAAAGCATGTAGAGATTTGTTCTATGAAAAAAAGAAACAAATCTGCAATTAACTTGAGGAAAATTATACAGACCTAGATCTTGTTGTCATGACCCAAAATAGGAACGTGATGACACTTGTCACACCCTCCGAACAAGAAAGCCTAACCCATCCGAAATAACACAATTTGAGGAGAAAGAAGCAGAAGCAGAAGAACATAATAATCCTAAAAACATAATACAATGAGACACGAGTCTCCAAAATACATCTCAGGCCTGGTTGTCACTAGTACAAACCTCTAATACAAATTAGGAATAATAATAATTGTCTAAAGTATCTTAAATGCGAATAAGGCATAAGACATAAATAGAGAGATTCGAGAAGTCCTGGAGTCCATCAGCCACTACCTAGATTTTCGCAATGCCGCTACTGAACAAAAGCAATCTACGATCTACTACTCGAACGAATACCTGCACTGGGTGCAGAAAAACAAGAAAAAGGAAAAAGAAGGAAGGGTGAGTACGAAACCACGTATACTCAACAAGCATTGTCGATAACCGATCCTAATTCAAAGCGATGGAGAGAACCACCACCCCAACTATCCAAGGTTTTCCAAGCAATCTATAACCTGCAATTACAACACTTCATCCTATTAGGGTAATTCAACACAATGGTCAATAGATACATCAAATACAGGGTAGCCACATTGATCTAGGTGGGTCAACACTATTCATTTTATGATCAACAAAAAGAGAAGTCATTTATGAAGAAAACTCACAAATGTGATATATCAGGCTTAATCAATTATAATCAACCAATAATATGGGATAAAATAGGGAGAGTGCACATATATAAGGGTGTATCTCATGCTATCAAAAGGCACTACATAACTATCTCTCTAATCAAGCCACAACCATACCCCACGTCTCATAATACCTCAACCTCCCAACCAATATAAGGTGATATAAGATAATGTAATGAAGTGAAATGAATGCTCAAACACAATATCACAAACAAGGTTCTATCACGGTGATACAATACAAGAGTAAATACTAACACAATACCAAACCATACCAAGGAATGTCAATGCAATGCAATGCGAATGATGCAATGCAATATAGTGATGATGATGAATATTTGAAAGTTATCGCATAACTTTTTATATACACCTATTGAGCCTCACTACTTCCAAAGTACGACCCATGGGCGGTTCACAACTCATATATTTCCATAATCTCAATCCACCTCTCAGGCTAATGTTCATGAATCAAGGTTACCATAATATCTCATACACCTCTTCGGATAATATTCAAGGATCAAGGTTACCATTATATCTCATAAAATGTGTCAATCAATCTTGCTGGCAAGTGACCTTCGGTCAAGGATTTTATAAAAATATCATTTTCTTTCGAATCGGGAAAACCTCTGTAGTATCAATCTCATGTACATGTATTAATAATATGAGGATATAATGCTCACAACCAAATCAGTATGAAGATATGAATCAATTAAACACAAGTATAAGTGAGCTCAGAATCTACTCCATATGACAATGTTCCATGATGTAAGCCATCGTAGGGCACCACTGGTATAAATAGTCATATATGACATCAATAATATCATTTAAAATCCCTCATTTGAGTATCATCAATATGATAGAGACAGTTTAATGCACTAACATGGTCTATGATAACAAGTCAGGCCCTTACTCGACGACATAATAATAAATATAGCAATTAAATGCACAATCATAGCCAACAATATCAACTCAAGCTCCCACTCGGGCATCACCAAAATATATACTCTCAAAATCAGTAATAACATGCACATAATCCCTCACTCGGGCACATGATAATAAATAATTTCTCAAGTCAATAATAATATTCACATAAGCCCCCACATAGGCAACACAAAATTAACAACAATTCCAATAACAATATATCGCGAAACTACCCAAACCTAACTTGTTTCATATGATAGGTCTATCTATCTCAAGGATAACATTATTAGACTAAGTCATTCAAAGGAAACTACGCTAGTTAACAACATGCTCTCACAAGAGATACTAGACTCTGATAAGTACATCAACCTTTATAAGCCCATTTACATTCTAGTGTTTACTAAACGTCAACCATTCCGTGACAAGGTAAGAATAACCTAACTATCCTCTAGAAAGTCACCAAGTCTGATACAAGCTCATAAAATAGGTAATCCTTATTAATTATTCAAGAACACCAAGTTATCCATGTACAATCTATTCTAGGATATTTACAAGTAGCAAGCCTTGGGATTTGAACACGAGGGTTGCGCTCATTGCGGGACTTAACCCAACACTTTACCGCATGAGCTGACGACACCCATACATCACCTGTGTCCGTGTTCCCAAAGGCGTCCCTCTCTTTCAAGAGGATACGCCACATGTCAATCCCTGGTAAGGTGCTTCACTTTGCATCGAATTAAACCACATGTTCCATCGCTTATGCGGGCCCCCATCAATTCCTTTGAGTTTTATTCTTACGAACGTACTCCCCAGGCGGGACACCTAACGCGTTAGCTACAATACTGCATAGGTCTATACGCACAATGTTAGTATCCATCATTTATGTCTAGGAATACTAGGGTATCTAATCCCATTTGCTCCCCAAGCTTTTGTCTCTTAGTGTCAGTGTCTCCCCAGCAGAGTGCTTTTGCCGTTGGTGTTCTTTTTGATCTCTACGCATTTCACCGCTATACCAAAAATTCCCTCTGCCTCTACCATACTCCATCTTGGTATTTTCCACCGTCTGTCTAGGGTTGAGCCCTGGGATTTGACGGTGGACTTAAAAAACCACCTACAGACGCTTTACGCCTAATTATTTTGGATAACACTTGCATCCTCTGTATTACCACGGCTGCTGGCACAGAGTTAGTCGATGATTATTCCACAGATACTATCATTGCTTCTTCTCAGGAAAAAGTAGTTCACGACCCGTGGGCCTTCTACCTCTACACGGTATTGCTCTGTCAGGCTTTTTCCCATTGCAAAAAATTCCCCACTGCTGCCTCTTATAGGAGTTTGGGCAGTGTCTCAGTCCCAGTGTGGCTGATCATCCTCTCAGACCATCTACTAATCATCGCCTTTGTAAGCTATTGCCTCACCAACTAGCTAATCAGATGCGAGCCCCTCTTCGGGTGGATTCCTCCTTTTGCTCCTCAGCCTACGGGGTATTAACAACCATTTCTAACTGTTGTTCCCCTTTCAAGGGTAGGTTCTTACGCGTTACTCATCCATCCGCCACTGAAAACAACATTTCCTGTGTTTCCCATCCGACTTGCATGTGTTAAGCATGCCGTAGAGTTCATCCTGAGCCAGGATCGAACTCTCCATAAGATTCATAGTTGCTTTACTTATAGCTTCCTTGTTTGTAGACAAAGTGGATTCAGAATTGCCTTTCATTCCAAGGCATAACTTATATCTATGTGCTTCATATTTGCCCGGAGTCCTCTCCCAGAAATATAGCCATCCCTGACCCCTCACGTCAATCCCACGAGCCTCTTATCCATTCTCATTGAACGATGACAGGGGAGCAAATCCAATTAGAAAAACTCTTATTGGGATTAAGGATAATCAGACTCGAACTGATGACTTCCTCCACGTCAAAGTGATACTCTACCGCTGAGTTATATCCCTTCCCCACCCCATCGAGAAATAAAACTGACTAATCCTAAGTCAAAGGGTCGAGAAACTCAACACCACTATTCTTGAACAACTTAGAGACGGGGCTTCTTTTTACACTATTACGGATATGAAAATAATGGTCAAAATCGGATTCAATTGTCAACTGTCCCTATCGAAAATAGGATTGACTACTGATTTCGTTCTTATGTGTTTCCACGCTCCTTTGAAACCCCTTAAAATGGACAAATTCCTTTTCTTAGGAACACATACAAGATTCATCACTACAAAAAGGCTAATGGTAACCCTACCATTAACTACTACATTTATGAATTTCATAGTAATAGAAATACATGTCCTACCGAGACAAAATCCAAATCGACATAAGAGTCCAACTACATTGCCAGAATCTATGTTGT